>BSBN01000295.1:6597500-8085991 GCA_027924645.1 Cunninghamia lanceolata | reverse complement strand
CATACATCAAGCTACCAACTACACCAGCATAAGGAACTCTACTCATATCCTCCATCTCTAAAGGAGACTTTGGACAATCTACAATAAATAACTTTTTCCCCATCATAACATGAACAATCAATGGTCTACAATTTGCCATGCCGAATCTCTCCAACACAGTGTTCGCATACTTCCTCTAGCCTAACCAAAGTTTTATCTTAGCTCTATCTCTTTTGATTTCCATTCCTAGAATCTACCTGGCTGCCCCTAGATCTTTCATCTCAAACTGTGTTGATAAATGAGACTTCAAATTATAAATCAAACTCTTACCATTCCCAATGAACAACATAGCATTAACATATAATGTAATAATGAGAATGCGATCATTATCCATTTTATAATAAACACAATGATCTAATTTTGATCTCAAAAATGCCAAACTGAACACAAATGCATCAAATTTATGGAACCACATCCTAGGAGATTGCTTCAAACCATACAAAGACTTTTTCAACTTGTAAACTAGATTTTCTTTACCTTTTATCACATAGTTCTCTAGCTATGACATATAGATTTCTTCCTCCAAGTCACCATGAAGGTAATTTGTCTTCACATCCATCTATTCAACTTCTAAATCATATGTTGTAACGGGAGAGAAAATCTCACCATAATCTATTTCCTCAACCTGGGAATAACCCTTCATGATCAACCTTGCCTAAATTTCTGAACACTGCCCATTTACATACAACAAGTTTATGTCCATTAGGCAAGGGCACTAGATCCCAAGTATTCTTTTCCTTCAAGGAAGCCATCTCTTCTTCCATGGCCTCTTTCCAAAAATTTGCATCATGCATACCCATAGCTTCTCTTACGGTCCTAAACTCATCAGTGTTAGAAATCAAATAAAAAATACAATTGGAATCATGCAATGAATAACCAAACCTATCAAGTTTTCACCTTATCTATGTGGACCTCCTCAATGGTTGAGGTTGAGGTTCTTCATCTTCTTCTAAACTTTTAGAAATACTAGAGTTCTCCTCATCATTAGGTCCAACAGATGTCTTCGGTTCAACTGTCTAAAGTGTGGAAGGAAGTTGAATCATATCCTCTTTCTCTTTTTCCTTCTCTGGCTAGAAAACAATAGAAGAAGGATTGAGCTCTCTGAAGATCACACTTCTTCTATAGAGAAATCTCTCAGCCACTAGATCCCAAATCTTGTACCCTTTCACACTAATTCCATAACCAATGAAGATACACTTCATAGCCTTTTTCTCCAACTTAGACCTCTTCTTCTTAGGCACATGTGCATTGAAAAGGGTCGCTGTACTTTGGCATTTAATCATGTTTTTTATGTGTCAAGTCTAGGGCTATGTCCTAGGCTATTTGTAATAAGGAACTTTATAGCCAACAATCCTCTAACTAATCCTACTAATTTGGTTGTCCTAAGGGATTATTGTTGTTAATTATCTACTATGAAATGGAATTCTAGAAACACTAAAATAATGCTAAAGCAGGAGATTGTTGAAAGGAATCTATTCTAGCTCACATAAAGCTGGGAATATGCATTTGTTAGTGTTACCTTTTGAGTCGCCCTTGTTTATTCATATATCGGTAATTTTTCTTAAGCAAAAGTCAGTTTACCGTATTGTGTTTTTGGTCATATCTGCGCTTTGTAAATCGACTTTTAGTCCTTCAATTTTTACCCGTGTGTCGTCTTTGTATAACAGGTTCGAACCTTTGAACCTAAAATATTCTCAAACTTCAAGGTTCAACGGTTCAATATGTCTGAAGTTTCATATAAAGCGAGCTGTCTTACTGTTTGTCTTGAGCGTCTTTATACTTTCGGGTTGAACTTGAACCTTCCGCGCGTACCCCATAAAGAGGTTCAAGGTTCAATGGTTCAACGATTTTAAAGTTCAACACATTGTCTCCCTATGAGTCGGGTCACACAGTTCCCGTGTCTATTAATGTATCGTTTGTTGAACCTCCCACTTGTACTCTCCCGTGGGGTTCAACGGTTCAAAGTTCAATAGTTCACTGTTTATAATCGGCAACCTTTTACCGAAGCCGTGTAACCTTTTGTTGGTCCACATAACCCTTGCGTCATTGAACCTTCATATTGAACCTTCATGTTGAACCGTGTCTTCATAAGTTCAACGGATCAAAGTTAGAGTCTCTGTTCTGATAAGTCAATCTTTTGCCTGCCTACAAAGTTCAGTTGACATGCTTGAACCATCACATTGAACCATCACGTTGAACCATGTCCCATAGGTTCAACGGTTCAATAAGTTCGAAGATTTGGCAATTTTGGTCCCGTTGGCTCCCGCAGCTTTCTAAGTCAAACTTAGCGGGAGAGTTGGAGGAAATTTTGTCAGGAACCCATCATGAAACAGAAAGCTCTAATTTGGCGGAGACCATGGATAATCATTGTACTTCATAATGGCGTATGGATCTTACTTGCTATTAATGAAGAAATCAGAGTTCACATCTTTTCGAACATTTTTGGCACGTATTGTTTCAAGCGATGATTATTCATTCTAGTAAGCACCATTATTAACCAAGAACAAGCTAATTTTAGCAAGAAAATATACTGTGCATTGTAGAGAAGGATAGCGCTGGAAGTGTAAGGCTCTCGTTTTTCAAAGTTTTCGCAGTGAATTCAAAAATCCTGAAGGTGAGTCCTGTTTCCCTTGTGCTATTCTGAATTCTTATACTAGAAAGAAAAGCCTCCGGAATTTCTGTTATTTTCAAAATTTGAAGTTTATTATTATAATCGCCCAGATATGTCTTTGAAATCTACATGTTTGGGAGACGAACATGGCCCTGGTCTCACTTACTCTCACTCAGAATTTGGGGATACTGCTTTGGTTCAATATGACTTAGAGGAATTCATAGGAAGAACTAGAAATCCTGTCCAAACCCCCTCCATGAAGAAAATTGTGGACAGTGGTTTAGTTGAAGCCAGAGCCTTTCCTCAAGCTATATTCTACCCCGAATTGGTTCAAGAGTGTATAAACAGATATGATCCCCAACACAGATGTGTCAGAAAAGCAAACGGGGATGTGTTATTTCACGTTGATAGACAAACCCTCATGTCTATGATGAAGATACCGCCTAAGGAGGCGTATTCTAATCTTGACATTACTTCCTCTAATGGGTATTTCTCAGAAAAGAGACCAATGTACAGAAGTGTGATAGCAAGAAATTGGCTGCTAAAATTTCAAAAAGGCGGTTCAAGGCTGCCCAGACCCCTTACTAGAGATTATTTAATACAGGAAGTAAGGGATATTGTGGTGTTATTGAACAGATTGAGAGGCAATCAACATGCCTATTACTGGGAAGACTGGATGTATTTTTTTATACAAGTCGTCCTTCAGGGTGAACAATACTTGGATTGGGCTGAGATAATAGCTGACTGTCTACATCAGAGTTTAAATAATCGTCTGGGTAACAGGGATTTCTTTATGTCTTCTTATCTGTTTTACTATTTAGCATCCACAAGAGATTGGTTTGACCTGCCTCATGAGCCTTTAGATGAAAGCAGCAAAATTTATCAATATTACTCACAGTTGCAAAGAAAAAATTGTTATGAAAATTATAAAAGAATTAATGACGTCTTTACTGGAAAAATAACCTATGAACTAGCAGGCAATCCAAGTAAGAGACTGACTAGTGAAGCAATGCAACTGATCAGTATCTACGGCAGCTTTTTCATCCAGTTTTCTGAATTTACTTATATCAGAGTTGGAGGGTTTGATGGTGAACCCCTGAAGTTGCCTAGATATGTATTCGATCGTTTTGTATTGATGGAGGTATGTCGGCAATTGGCACATGTTGATAATAAATTCCCATCAAAAAAGGGTTGTGGTATTGCTTTTCCTATTGAACTTGGGCATTATTCATGCCATTCAAAATCTGATGCTTTAAATCTGGAGGTGAACCTCAAAAGGTTCAATTTTCAATTTTTCACTGCCAGGGTTCAATTTGATAGTAAATGTTTTGTTAAAGATAACCTAGATTCCGGGATAGGGCACTTGCATCTTCCTAAGCTGGAGGATTACTGGGAGGACTGCCCAGATGAGTTTGAAGTGAGGAGAAGGTTATGGTGCAGATTTTCTTTGGGGCAAATAATTACTCTTAATTTAAAAATGGACATTTCTGGAATTTTTGCTGATGATGAACAAGTGGTTGATCCACAATTTGAGAAAATAAAACACTTGCCCATCCCTGAGGTGGACTGGAGCAAGAAAGAAGAGGATAGAATTGAAATTAAAACCCTTCCTGTGATAAGGAGGACTGAAAAATGGTTGAAAGAAAAAAGGCAGGAAGGGCTGCAGAGTAAAACCGTCCAACAATTCTCTTCAGTGGCCGCATCATCACTTCCCATGGTCTCTTCTAATCAACCCCTTGCTATCTGTGGTGCAGGTGCATCCAAGACATCGGCTGAGAAAAACCCTGCCTCCAAGAGGTCCAGAAGGGTCCTCACGGACATTCTGCCATCCCGTGTTACCAGATTGAGGACAAAGGGGAAGAGGAAAAAGCAGACTTCTGAGACAATAATTGTCGACTTAAATTCAGAGGAAGAAGCAGAGGACCCTATGGGGGACAAAGAGCCAAGCCCGAACAGAACAGAAATAGCTGACACTAGTTCACAGTCAGAGACCTTTCTAGACGTCCCTGAGGTGTTGATGATTTCAAATGAACCTTCTGACGGAGAGAAGCCCAGGAAGACAGTCTCGGACCCTGCACCGAAATGGCTGGAAAGCTCTATATCTGACAAAAAGAAGGTGATTCCTTTTGTTCTCCCTCTGGAGGACATGGTAAGTAAATGTCTGGGGAAGACCCCCAAGTCCAAGAGACTTAAAACAATGTCCAAGATAGATGTTGACCCAAGCACTGGTAACTGGAGTGCAGAAATAGCCAAGCCAGTGACCGAGGGAGAGGTTCAAGATCCTACAGTGCATGACTTCACTGTGGAGAAGATAGACCTCGGTACTACCTCCAGAGCTGCAGATGTACACCATCTCGAAGCTTCCACTAAAAGAATGGTCAATCAAACGATGAAAGATGAAAAGGACAAAAGAGAGTTAAAACAAGCTCTGCGTGCAATGGCAGAATATATTGAAGCCATTAACAATCCTAACCCACAGCCAATCTCACAAGTTCCCTTGTCTTTTGACCCAAAGTCACCTGTTAATCAGAAAATGTTAGATCAAGTGCATCGAAGCAAAATGGTTTCAAAAACTTTTGACGGTTGGTTAGACAGCATAGAGCAAAAGGGAACTGATTATATTTATGAACTCAAAGGCATACATGATCTGACCACCACTACCATTGAAGATCTTAAAACACAAGTTGCTGTCTGGGCTAAGGATGAAGGTAAGTGGACAAGTGTAATAAATCAAATAGAGGAAGTCCGGAAATATGGACTGGAAAAATTTTTGGCAGAAAAGAACTTGGCAGGAGTAGACGAAGATTTGTTGTACGTGAACAAGAAGAATATCAAATGGAGGAACTCCATATCTAGACAAGGGCGCTTTGAACTCTCAAAGTTGATTAAGAAATAGCGGAATTTACTCAATCACTACAGCATGATTTGCAATGTATCGATGTAAAATACTTAAAGGACGACGGAAAGCCTGTGGAGGATGTTGAAGCAGTAGTCCAATCCTTCAAAGATAAAATCCACTTTATTAAAGAAAATGATAATATTCTGATCGAGGATTTCTCCAGGGTCTCCAAAGTCGAATCTCTGCTCTATCTCTGCATCGACGCACTCCCTGAGCACAAGGAAAAATTTAGGAGGATGCGAAGGGAAAAGGAAGTCTGAAAATTGAGGATGAAACACATAGGTATACCAAACTTCCCTAAAATTTAGGAGTCCGTGGCTGCCTTTCAGGAGTGGAAAGCCCAACATACTTCCCAGGCTACCGACAGCAAATCTGGAGATGCTGATTCATTGCCCCAGTCATAACCATGCCAGCTCGTTCTTTTTCTGTTATTCAATTTATGCTATTTCCAGCATCTTTGATCTTTTATAATCAGTTGTTGAAACTAAATCCCGTACGGGTCAGAGTTATGTTAACTCTGGGTTTAATTTGCTCAAAGACTTGGTTAAGATATTCATATATATATGTTTTTCTTTTTAAGACACAAGGAAAAAAGTTAGAAAGGAGGTGAATTTTCAAAAAATACTGTACTTAACTTTGCATTATATGATGATTGTTTGAGAAAATCTTCATCTGTGAATGAGAAAAGAACAATTGCTGCTTATTTGGATCTGTGTGTCTGAATGTGTGGAATCAGATTTTCTGTGTGAAATCCCCTTTCATTGGGTAATTGCTCTTTATTTGGACAATTTATCATATGTGTTCAGTTCTTTATTGGTTAAGCATGTATCTATGAATGTATTCGTATATTCGAAAATATCAAAGCAAAATCTAAATATTCTACCTTATTGTTATATAAATTATCACATTCATGACATGGCTATGTATGAATGTTAGTCTGCCTTAAGCATTTTCTGGTTAAAAATGCATTTGATTAATTGAATAGGTTAAATTCATTGAAAATCACAAAGGGAGCTGTACCTAAAAATTCAGAGGGGAACCAATACAAAGGGTTCACCCATTTGTTTTTTAACTCATTTGTTCTTTTAAAGAGAGGTATAGAGTCAGAATAGATTATTTTCAGAAAAGACAAATCTGTTAACCAACAGTTAGAAAACAACTACTTAAACATTAATTGACCTATCTTATCAAAGAAATAAAATTATACTTCTAATGAAAATTACAAATAAGACAATGAACCAAATATACTAGCCTCATGTTTGTTGGTGGGAGTAGGCCCTTTCTCCACACCTTCAGAACCAAAGGCTAAACAAGCAACTCAGAATAGAAATGCAATAACACAATCTTCCTTTAATCCAATTCCATCAAAGCATGTTGTATTCAAAAGTATATGCTCTATTCTGAAAATGAAATTACAATAATACTAAAAGCAAAAATTTGTATATCTTTCTGTTGTTCCTATCAAAATATATATTAGTCCAAGTGATAAGATATATTTTGGAACTAACTTTTCTATCTATCGGTTCATCTTTGAGATATAACCAATCTCTTATTCTAACTAAGACATACAACTATTGAACTGAAAAGTATAATCATGCAAACTTGAAAAGGTTTGAGTGGTACTGAAGTTCCACTAAATCTAGAGTTTTAACTTAAACAATAATGGGTAATGAGGCCCTGAAATATAGGTCTTAAAAAAGTCTTTGAAACTCATGTAAAATCAAATAAAAAAAAAGAATTAGATCCATGGTAAATAACTAGAGTCTTCACAGGAATACATTGGTGCTGGATGAGCATACTCTATAGCACTGCAATCACCTCTGGAGATGTAGGTTATCAGCAGTGCCAGAGACTCTATATTGTTGCTAGCAACTCCAGAGACTGTGATGTTACCATTAGCTCTGGAGATGCATCCATGAATCCACTGCATAATGGATCTAGAGATCACTACCTCCTTTCTCTCCTGCTCCTTCTTCTTTAGAAATCCTCCAACACTTTGAAAAACTTTGGAGTCCAATGTAGTGTTCACCATATTTGGTTCCGAATATAATTAGGACTACCTCTGAAGATCTTCAAAATTGTCTTTCACCTATTTAGCTATACTTGTGAACCCAAAAAGATAATTTTCTAGACAATTTCATTAATTTATCGTAACATAAGTCCTTTCATTAAAAGTAATAATCTTTAGTAATTCATCTCTTATTAGTGTAATTAAAACAAGACTTTATAGTTTCTATAGTGCAGAATACTAGGATAGGTAGAATGGAAAGATGGATAAAGGGAGTAAAAAGGTATGTTTATCTGAGTGCTACTTGGCACTCATCATCCCCCCAGACTTAAGGTTTTGCAGGTCCTCCTGCACTTCATAGCTTGGACTTGTTGAGGTGATAGAGTCTGTCAGTGAGATTGTACTCCTCAAAAGTTGACCAAGTTGTGTAGTTTGTATTACCATTCCCTTTGAACTACTCGACCTATTTCAACCATTCTTAAAATTTAGCATCCGACATCTGCTCAGCCCATATGGGTAATGGCTTAATGATCAGGGGTGGTCTAAAGTACCCACCTATCCAATCCTATTTATATTCGTCCATCAACCTGGACACTACCCTTGCCTTCCTCATAAACCACCTGAGATTGGTTGGGGACACTCCATTCATCTTTTGCTTCAGAATGAGAGTGTTCCATCTTTTCTTTCCAATTGTGATCATATGACAGGATGAATTATGCATGAATAGACCAAATTCAATTCCACACTCCTACAAGTGTTGCTGATACAGGGGTAGAATTTTTGTTTTACTTGTTGGGGAATGAATTGCTACTCTAAAATGAATTTCAAAGCCCAAGGGATTTGGACAATCCCTCCTAAGGAATAGGATTGTATCTGCATCCTTCTTGGTGTAAGCTTCCATCTGTTCATTCTAGATTTGATGATTTCTCATCAGTGACATAAATGCTCTTAGCTGGGAATTGCCCACAAAGAAGTTGATGAAGAAAGTGTGGTCTTTTATGAAGAAATTATGTAGGTACAATTCACACAAAAAAATTTGTCTTCATCAGAACTCTTCATGTACACCTCAAGGGCATCTTTATCCTCCTGTATATTCTCAATTGAATAAAAAAACTAGTGAAATTTTCCTTTGGAGGATCCTCTCTTGTAAAAATAGAGCATAACTACCACTGGGGGGTCTGTAGGTATGATTTCAATAGAAATGGTGGCTACAGTGGTAACCTTCTCTTCTAAAGCCTTTACCTTTGTTGACATAGTTGTTACTACCCTCTGTAGTTGTAACATCTCATTGGACCCCTCTAACTCCCTACATCTTCTTTCCCAATGTAATAGGGCCTTAGGAATGTCTATTGGGAGTATCCCAAGATATGCATCTATTTGAGTACCCTTTTCAACAATAGTAGTTGGATTGGTTAGTTCCTGAAGTAGCTCTACTTAATCATCTATCTTATTGTTGGCCTTTGTGAGCTCCCAGGCCTAGCTCTGCATTTTCTCAATATAGCTGAAATCAATGTGATACAATTATCCTTGGCTTTGATGATACCAAAAGTATTTTGTATTGCCTCTTCATCCCTTTTCTTGATTTCGGCCTCTTTATTCTCAATGATTTCTTGTTTCTCCTCTATTTCCTTTTTTAGCTGCTCAATTTTTTAATTTTGAGTTGTCTCCTTTTCTTTCATGACCTTTTTGAGGTCAATGATAATCAAGTTCTGTAGACACCCAAATTTGTCCCAAAATTGTCCATGTCCTACAACACCTTGTTAAAACATTATCCTAAACATCATAAGCCATTTTTTGTCCTAAATCCCACTCTTAATCCCATTTATCCATTAGCTAATTAATTAAATAAATTTATTTATTTAATTAATTTCACATGCATAATTCTATTTATCTTATCCTCATCCCAATTAATTAAATAAATTTTATTTATTTAATTAATTTCCACATCATATCTTATCCCATCCTATTTATTTACCCAATTAATTAAATAAATTTTATTTATTTAATTAATATCCAACTCATATCCCAACTAATTCAAATATTTTATTTGAATTAAGTCCTCACCTTTCATCACATTCCAACACTTGTCCAGTCAATCATGTGTTGTAATACAACTTTCATTCAAATCTTTCACATGTACAACTATTGGGACCTAATTTTAGTATTTATCTACACAAGCACACCTAAGCCTTATCCTCGTTTGCCACATGTCACATGACTACAATTTCTTGATGTGCAAGGAAACCTAACTTAATCATATCCATCCATTTCACCTAAAGCCCTAATTGATCCTAGCCATCCATTTGAACCAAGCCAATCTTATAAAACAAGCCTCTCTTGAGCCATTAGAGGGGAATGAAGGATTCTTCTTCATGCAACCTCACTCTGCTGAATTTTCATCTCAAACCATCATCCATCCTCTTTCAATCCATCTAGCTTGCATCTATCAACCATCAACCATCTATCATTTATCTTTTTATCAACGTTATGCTGTAGAATCAAGCAATCAACACAACAAATTGATCAATCAATTGAGCTCATCTTGCATCTTCGAGGTATTGAATTATTTGGGTTTAGGTTATGCATTTTAATTGTTTGATCATTTCCATTTATAAATCTAAATTTTTTGATATACATTCTGGCACGCCCGGTGGGACTCACTTCGCTTGATCTTTTTTGTAGGTTTTTGTAGTAAAAATTTGCATTCATATAACCCCCATTGTTGAGTTTTGCAGGTTTAATTAACTTTTTGTTGCAGATCTGCTACTTTTTGGACAAAACCCTAGGTTTTAAAGATTTCATCATATCTTCCAAAAGGCTGTGGATTTTCCTACAAGATTTTAGTAGAAGTTTGTCCATGATATAAGGAAGCTACAGCAGAAATTTTTTTGGTTTATCGTGATTTTTGCGGGATTTATCATATTTTTATGTTTTTTTCATAAAATCACAATTTTGGGCGCAAATCAACCAATTTTTTTAAAATTGTTATATTTCTGGAAAGCTCTCGAAATCCTAATGGGGGTCTATGTTTTAAAGATTTAATTTGGAGCTCGTTTACAGTGCAAAAAAATTAGATCTTTGCCGACTGTACCGTTTCCATAAATCCACGTTTCTGGGCGCAAAACAAGGAAATTTTCTAATTTCTTTACATTTTCAGAAAGCTCTCTAAAAATTAATAGGGGTCTCTTCTTTGATTTTTTAATTTTTGAATTAAAAATGTATCGAAATAATCAAATCTAATTCAGCTATGCATTTAAAATTACAATTTTTCTTGCCTAATGAGCCTATTTTTTATGCCTGCATTATAATATCATTTTTTTTATGTTGTAGGTGATCATAAGGAGCTGGAGAAACATTGACATCAACATCTACAGCAATTTGGATAGTGAATTAACTAGGTGCAATCACTTCATTTCTCATCTTCTAATCATTGTTTGCAAACACATTTGGATTTTGGACATAAAATGAACAATTGTTAGCAAATTCACATCAAAAAATTGGGCTAAAACAAACCATTTTCTTTCATCACATTTAAATTTGGGCTTTAAAACAAACAAGTGCTTGCATTGTCTTCCACACATTGAATTTCTAAGGTTAATGAACCCCATGCGAGTGTGACCAAGTAAATGTGTATGCTCTCTCCTCACGTCCCAACACAAACTTGGAGATCAAAAACATTTATTTGTGTTGCTTTTGTTTATCCTTAGAGAGTCCTACCTTGGTATCCACCCCAAGGGAACGACCTCAAGTGGTACTTTCATCCGGTCTGCTATAAAAATCAAAGGATAAGGCGAAAACCAAGTCTAACTAGTATTAGCGCTCACCATACAGTGCTAACTCGAAAGGAGGTGTACCTTTGTGTATATTAAAACTCCTAGTAGAGTTAGTTAAAGTCTTAAGTGGCTTGCTAGATGCTCGTGGGGTGCCAGTCCCCTGGATTTTCATTAGAACCTTCTTGTGATAGTGGCCTTGCCTTGACTAGGACTTGTTGAAGTGTCTTCATGTGCTTGCTTAACCATCATCACATTATTCCAAACTAACAACTTGCTTATTTGTCTTATGTGAGTGATTCATATGTGTATATGCATTATCATTTGTTTAAATATTGCCACATCAAGCTCTAAACACTCAAACACATAAAGACAAGTCATCCTACACATTCTTCCGATAACATTTAAACCCAATAACTTTCATCCCAAACATAGCCAAGTCATCCAAACAAGCCACATCAACATCCAAATCCCTAAACAAGCACTTGCTAAAAGGACTTAAGACTTAAACACTTGTGTGACATCATGTCAACCTTAGAGGACCTCCAAAAACTCCTTCATATGCTTCGCCACATGCATGCAAGCCAATCACCTTTAGAGCAGCGAACATTTCAAAGCATTCAAGAACTGATTCACATATGTCGAACAAACCAATCCTCACACATACAATACCTCTTGAAAGAAATACAACACCTCATGGCCACTTACAAAGTCCAAAAACCATCCTATCTAACACCTATCCCATCATATCTATCCACTCATCAACCCAATTCGATACCAACTTATTCCATTTCTTCTAATGTTATCCTTTATCCAGATCAACCAATTCAACAAATCCAACCATCACAACAACACCATCATAACTTCCAACAACTTCAACCACAATCCTACATGTCACCCACCTCAACTTCACACCAACCTAATCCATCCACCTACCATGACAATTCCATATCAACCTATGCCACATCAACATTATTCAATTTCTCATTCTCACATTCCAACATACCACCAAACCCATTCATAAGGCAACCAAATGCCATCACAACAAGAACATGTAAGCTCAAATCCACCTTGGCAACAAGATCAAATGCCCTCAACTTCATACCAAACCCAAGACCTTTTATCTACATATCCCACCATTACACCTAGCTACCAAGACCATCAATGGCCTTCCCAACAAGCACAAGTGAGTCCAAGCCCACCTTTACAACAAGAAGCACATGCAACTCCATGTGGACCTTTGTACATAAACCATGCGAGCCTAATGCAACAAGACTTAATTACCTTTGATAAGGGAGATACCAGTTCATCTTATGAATACCCTCCATCATCCAATAACATGCCAACACATGAGCCTACTAGCCCTATCATAAGAACACCATGTGATCCTATCCCTAGTCCATTGGTCCACCAACTTTCATCACTTTCATCCCCATGTTCTACCAATCCTCCACCACAAGATCCCTTGGACATAACTGTACAACAATTGGTTCAAGCAAATTTTATTGAGTTGCCACTGATAGAACCTTTTGAACCAATCCTTAAACCCCCTTGGTATAATGAAAACCATTATTGTGCATACCATAGGTATAAGGGCCATACAACAACAAATTGTGTCAAACTTAAGAGATTGATCACAAACCTCATAAATTGTGGTAAGATTATCCCTTCATCCAATCCACCCAATCCAATTAGCCCCCAACCTAATCCTAGTCCTAAGCCTACAACATTATCCGCTATTATTGCTCATCCATTATATTGCCCATCCACTCATACCCTTGCGAAGGATGTGATCCATTGGCTACTAGCTAGGAATAAACCACTCCCATGTCAAAAAACCATTCATGATCCTACCAATGAACTTCCAAAGGTCATGTCCAATCCTATAATCTCATCATGTGGTTCTCATATCCTTGAGCCTCTTCAAGAGCCTTCCATTAACATACCTAGCCCTTTGAGCCCATCATGTGACCTACAAGCCAACAAGTCTATTCAAGAGTCTCCAACCACAAGCCTAAGTCAAGAGCCATCATGCCCTCATGTCAATAACCCTCAAGAGCCTATCAAGTCCACTCAAGAACCTTCCATTTTCATCCAAAGTCGAGAAGTATGTCAAGAGCATAATCTTAAACATGTGGAAATATTAAACTCTAATCTTAATCAAGGTCAAAGCACCTCTAAGTTCCACCCATCCATGACCTACATATGGTTTGCCCTCAAGCTATTAGCCATCAACATGACCTCATTCATGAGCAAATTTATCCCTTTTATAGCCCACTTAATCCTCTTTTTGCTCATATTTTTTATCAAGGTTCTAGCTAAGATCATGATGATCCATTTGGCCAAACTTTATCCATCTCATGATCAAGATAATATCTATGATGAAGAAGCTATCCATGAGCACCTTGATCATATCCATAATCTTATAACCATCCATGAGCAAGATATCCAAATTGCTCCTAGTTATCCTTCATCTAGCCCTATCCATAATGAGCAAACATCCACTTGTCATAATGAGACATGCACCTCTCAAGAACACATATGCATAGAAGATCAAACAAATAACTTAGATCTTAGTGAACACAATGCTAATCAAGATCCTAATGATCCTCCTACCATTGATCCCATTTCAAGTCCACCATCATGTCCTAGTGGTCTTACCACCTTCCTCCATGAATGTTTTTCCTTAGGACAACAACAACCTTTGTCCTCCACCTCACCTTCTCCATCCAATAAAGAGCTCAAGTCTAGTTCCCTAAGCAAACCTAGTCCCATTGTCCATCGCATACTCCAAAACATGAACTACCAAGGCAAAGGTCTAGGCCTTTATGAACAAGGTATTTTGGAGCCAAACCATGTCAAAGGTCCTCCATGATCATATGGCCTTGGATACACACCCCAAGGTGAACAAGGCCAAGATGTTGGTAATCCCTCCATCCATCCTAAGTCCACTTTCCATCACAAACCATATCATGTTCACAAAACATATGTTACCATTCCATCTCCATCAACCTACAAATGTCAAAAGCATGTGACCATACACCTTCTGCCATCCACTTGGCCACCACTTTTACCAACTCCAAATATCCCTCCATCCACCTTGCCACCATTACTTCCAACAACTAACATACCTATAATTCATAAGTATCCTTACATCCCTAATCATGGCCAACAATAGCACACATCACCTAAGCATAAAGCTTCCAATCTTTCCATCCACTCCACCCACCCCATGGGATTCAAAAGCAAAAAATTTGATGCCTCTACCTATAAAGCTAAAAATCCTACCAAAAATCCTAAAGGTCTTCATAACTTAGGACATAAAGAATCAAACTCAAAGCAAAGTTTATCTAAGCAGCCATCTAAACCCTTACGTCCAAATGCAAATCCCAAAAGCAAAATGGTTTGGGTTCCTAAGCAAATAGCTAGCAAGTCAAATGAGGCATCCTCATCCACATCTCAAGAATCCCAACCACCTATATCCATCCAAAAGCCTACTTCCATCAAAAACTTCCATTCACTTCAAAAATCCCACAAACAAAGCAAAAGCACTAAAAATACTAAATCTATGTGGGTTCCTAAATCACTTCATCAACCATCTCCTAAGAAAACAACTCCATTACTTCCTACACCACCATCCAATCAAAAGCTTCAATGTTTATCACGGTGTGTACAACCGTTGGTCATGGTTCCCTTCCACTCTGTAGCACCTTCACATAACTATATCTCCCCATTTTCCATCCATTATCCTACATATCTCCCCCACTCTAACCCTATGGTCCATGCTTTGGCATAAACTTTTCATCCATCTTCATTCCATAAGCCTATATAAATCCACACCATAAGCCACTAGCCTACCCTACCATAATTCTACATTATAATCCACTATCCACATAATCCATCTCCTATCCACGCAATCCCTTAACAACATCTATGAGCACACTTGACATGGTCCATGCGATGACTTCCATCTCTAATGGGACACTATCACCTTTCTTAGCACTAGCCACTTGAGTCCCTCCTATCCATTACCATGGTGAAAACCTGGCAAACAGGCGCCATGTGTAATTGTCAACCCATCTAAAAACAAAAAATCAAAAAGCAAAAAAATAAATAAATAAATAAAGTAAAGAGAAATCCCTTCGTCCAATGGTGAAAACCTGGTAAACAGGCGCCTTGGATAAATACATGATGAAAACCTGGCAAACATGCATCATGTGTAGGTTAATCTTCTATGTCACTTATACTTGGGGGCACATTGTCTCATCCAACCTATCCATTTCCAAACTATCTATCCCATTATATCATTTTACATCTTATCATGTCCTATCTTTCCATATCCTATCCTACCATCATTAGCCATTACATCCACATACCAATCATGTTGAGTCTATCCTTCTTTCCTCCTTTTGATCTTGATGAAGACATAGGGGCAAAATCTTGAAACATGCTTTGGATATCTCTTGGTATACCTCATACCTTCTTAATCAATCCATCTTATCATTATCCACCTATCATACACCTTGTCATGTAAAATCCAATCATGTCATCCCTTGGTCATGAACTTTTTCATGTAAAAATCCTCAGCATTACCACCTAGAATGGGGCAAGTTCCTCCTATGCAACATAGCCTTTGGAGATCACATCCTCGCTCCCTTATAATCCATCCACTATGGTGTATCCTTATCACAAGATTTCCATCTTATAGCTTATCCTCATCTATTTATTATGAGCTTTCCACTATAGCCTACCTATCCGTTTTTCATGAGGCATGCTTACATATCTTATATGGCCTATCCTCTTATCTATCCATCTATCATGTGCCTTTCGTCACATTTACTATGAGCCCATCCTTTCATCCATCCTTGCACCTAGACTTGGTTTTCTCCCTTGTCATTGGTATCTAGCACAAAGGCTACCCAAATTGTAAATCCATTGATATCCCAAAATATCCAAAAAAAAAATCAAAATATTCAAAAAATCTAAAAAAATAAAATATGTCAAAAAACCCAAAAAATCAAATATCCAAAACAACCCAAGCAATAAGATCAATCATCATCCAAAACAATCCACTCCAACATTCAATCAAAATCAACATCATCATCATCAATTCTTCTTATCAATAACATTGATTCATCCATTTCAATCAATCACTTATTCCAATCATATCAATCAAATCAATCTAAGCAATGATCTTAAATCCAAGTCACATTAATCCATATCAAGCAAGCTAATCAATCAAGGAACATTATCCAATCAAATCAACAAGTTTTTGATCCTAATCTTGTCATAAACTAAATCAATCATCATCAATGGGATATAGCGTTCCCACATCCTTGTGTTGATCTAGGGATATAGCTTTCCCTGCAATGACAACACTATCT
This sequence comes from Cunninghamia lanceolata, assembly GCA_027924645.1. Taxonomy (NCBI): domain Eukaryota; kingdom Viridiplantae; phylum Streptophyta; class Pinopsida; order Cupressales; family Cupressaceae; genus Cunninghamia; species Cunninghamia lanceolata. Next base: position 8,069,280 of record BSBN01000295.1, on the reverse strand, counting down.
ATCATCATCAATCAAACAATCAATCATTGGTTTATGACTTGACAAGGGGAATACCTTGTTTGTTTTACATCCTTTGAGCACACTAAGAACACATGTTTAAGCTTAGATTGCGTGAACACTCTAATCATCACACCATCATTATCATCATTCAAAACAATCAACAACAATCATCAAAACCAAAGAACATCAAGCCAACTATCAAAACAAATCCAATTACTTCAACAAATCAAAATCAGCTCAATCCACCACAAATCATCCATCCTTCATCAAATCAATCTAATTAGCATTTCATCATCTTCCAATCATTCCAAACAAAGATCCAAGTGCAAGTCAATCCTTAAAGCCATGCCAATCAAGATAATGAATCAAGCCAAGTTATCCAATCACAATCCATGGTCTTGATCCTAGCCTTGTTGTAAGCCAAATCAATTAGCCAATTAGCCAACCAACTCAGTAAACAACCCTGTGTTGATCTAGGGATATAGATTTCCCTGCAATGACAACACTCTCAACTATCATCAATCAAACAATTAATCATTGGTTTATAGCTTGACAGGGGCAATACCTTGTTTGTTTTTGTATCATTTGTGCATGCTTGCTTGTGTGTGTTATCATTTTATCTTGCATTTGTATCACATCTGTAACTTTCCAACTAATATTCATATCTTGTGTATGTTGGAATAGCTTTTTGCACTATCCTTTGCATCTAAGGTCATATCATACCTTTTGTGCATTAGGACTTCAATGCTCTTAGTTTTCTTCCTCATACATTAGACAAGGTTGTATTACGCTGGGGCACAAGACACATCGTCACCTTGGTCCTTATGCCTTGGTGCATAACGTCTAGTGCTATATCAAACATCATGGTTGCTCACTTTCATTGCAGCATAACGCATCCTTCATTTCTTCTATCCAGTCATTATCTTTCTTTGTTAGCCAATCCCTTCCATTTCGAGAGCATACCCATGTTTCTCCAACCCGCCTATCCTCTCGAGGGGGCATCCTCATCCTATCATTTCATCATCATCATTATCATCACCATCCTTTTTCTCTATCCATACCTTGGCTTCTTTGAAATGATGTTACTTGACATAAATCTTATCATCTCAAACATCATCTCAAAGAGGGGCAAAATGTAGACACCCAAATTTGTCCCAAAATTGTCCATGTCCTACAACACCTTGTTAAAACATTATCCTAAACATCATAAGCTATTTTTTGTCCTAAATCCCACTCTTAATCCCATTTATCCATTAGCCAATTAATTAAATAAATTTTATTTATTTAATTAAAATCCCCATCTTTATCCTACTTAGCCAATTAATTAAATAAATTTATTTATTTAATTAATTTCACATGCATAATTCCATTTATCTTATCCTCATCCCAATTAATTAAATAAATTTTATTTATTTAATTAATTTCCACATCATATCTTATCCCATCCTATTCATTTACCCAATTAATTAAATAAATTTTATTTATTTAATTACTATCTAACTCATATCCCAACTAATTCAAATATTTTATTTGAATTAAGTCCTCACCTTTCATCACATTCCAACACTTGTTCAGTCAATCATGTGTTGTAATACAACTTTCATTCAAATCTTCCACATGTACAACTATTGGGACCTAATTTTAGTATTTATCTACACAAGCACACCTAAGCCTTATCCTCCTTTGCCACATGTCACATGACTACAATTTCTTGATGTGCAAGGAAACCTAACTTAATCATATCCATCCATTTCACCTAAAGCCCTAATTGATCCTAGCCATCCATTTGAACCAAGCCAATCCTATAAAACACGCCTCTCTTGAGCCATTAGAGGGGAATGGAGGATTCTTCTTCATGCAACCTCACTCTGCTGAATTTTCATCTCAAACCATCATCCATCCTCTTTCAATCCATCTAGCTTGCATCTATCAACCATCAACCATCTATCATTTATCTTCTTATCAACGTTATGCTGCAGAATCGAGCAATCAACACAACAAATTGATCAATCAATCGAGCTCATCTTGCATCTTCGAGGTATTGAATTATTTGGGTTTAGGTTATGCATTTCAATTGTTTGATCATTTCCATTTATAAATCCAAATTTTTTGATATACAAGTTCTTATTGGAAAATGTGCCTCAAACTTACTGGCCTAGAAATTTCCTTGCGAGTTGGTATTTAACTCCTCATCGGCCTAACAATTTTTTTCAATGGGACACAATACACAGTCCTATTGATGGTCTAAAACCTCATCAGTGGGAGGTGGTTACATCGTTAAGATAGAAACTCTTGTCTCTCTGATATCTCGATGGCATGTCGATGCTCATTTTGGCAGAACCTGTTGACTTCGGTGGGACTTGGACTGAAGTCTCCTCGATGAGCCAATGGTGTTGATCACTACAACCCTGCAGTGTTGTTGGTGGTACTAAGTCTATACCTCACGGTGGAGTGGAATGGTATTAACAGTGGTGATGTGGATGTCATGTGTGCCATTAGTAGGGACCACATGGTTACTTTGGTAGGACCTGTTCATTTTAGTGGGAGTCCATATGATGTCCCTTGATATGGCAAAATGTTTGACTCTATTAGCACGTATCTTTTGTGGTGGGTCTCAGGTAGACTCTGAGGGAGAGCAGGGATTAGCTGACTATTGACCGATGGTGGATGACTGGATGATGTGGCAAGTAATACAATTTTTGAGAGGACTTTGAGAGTTCAGAGGGAGTACAGTTGGTGTCTCTTCGATGGCTTGAAATTTCTGTGACAGTTAAACTATATCATGACCGTTATCTATGGAAGTTGATCCAAATTGTTTGTCTAGTATGGAAGTTGAAACGACACCACTTGTGAAGTCTGTAATGTAATTCAGAAGTGCATTGAGTTGATGAATGATTGAGAGTGAATTGTATTGTAATAGTGCCGGAATTGTTCTGTGAATTGACACTTGAAAGAGCATAGTTCTGTGACTTATATGTGTTGTGTGGTTACACAACACACCCCATTTTGACTTGGCAAAACAGGGACCCAACTTTTGTTCTGGTTTGTGTTGTCTGCTTTCTGGCGGTTTGGTAAAAATAGGTCAGGTGCATCATCATCATGAAGGTCAGGATGAGGTAGGTCATCATCATGAGGTTAGTTTGTCAAAGTTCATATTTTGTTTCTATGACCTCATGGTTAGAAAGAGCTTGAAATTTCATGCAGGTTTGCATTTTACATCAGTTGAAAATTCGTCCATATGAGGGAGTTATGCACAGTCAAAGTTTTGGTCAAACCTGATAATTGCTGTATGATGAGCATCATCATCATGATATTTGAAACGCCCCTGATAATATCCTGAGGTCGAAATATCCGGACGTCAACTTTGAGTCGTAGTAGGTTGTTCCCGTCGAGCGGTCTTTTGTATCGCCAAAGGTCATCATCATGATCTTACTCTATCACTTGATAAAAAATCATGCAGTCCCGAAACATCCGGACGTCAATCTTAAGTGATAGTGTGTTTTCCCGTCAAGCAACCTTGGAAACATCGCGAGCATCATGATATTCTAACCTCGCGAGCATCATGATATTCTAACATCGCGAGCATCATGATATTTTAACATCACCCGATATTATAATATCATGCTGATGATCATCATCACCCTACTTAGAAAATCTGCGATCTGCATAATTCGCATGCGCACGTCAGAGTCCTGGTGATCGTCATCATCAGGATATTTTTTATGGCAGGATCACATTTCGTAATATCCTCCTGATCTCCTTTTGCGTGATCATGATGATCACCTTATCTTTCGAAGCGGAGGGTGATATTTCATTCCTAAGTCATGTTGAACAAGATCATCATGATCTTGTTCGTCTCTCCCACATTTCGTATTATCCTCCTGCCAAGAAGTATAAACTTTTGCGGATATGATGATGACGATGACGTCACCATCACCTTTCTTCTTCGGCAGGATATTTTCCAAGGCGTGATCCTGTTCGCCAATATGATGATGACGATGACGTCATGTTTTAAGATTAACGAAGGCCACAGATATCCTGATGACGTCATCTGGATATTCAGCAGGATCATATTTTAGATCACCCAGTGCGGATATGATGATGATGATCATCATCATCCTGATCTTTTGAGAAGATCACCTTGGCCGCGAAGGGGTCATACTGCATTCATGACCCGATCATCTTCCTTAGAGGTGACCCGATATTCCATTTATCCCCTGATCTAAACGAACCATGACGGTGACGTTATCCCTTTGCATTTTATTGAAGCCCGAATATCAGGATGACGTCACCATGATATTCCTTTCCTCGGCAGCCGGATCATGTTCCAAATCCTCCTGTTTGTCTTCATGATGATGATGATGATGATGTCTTTCTTTCCCCAATATGCAGAAGCGAAACATCCTGATGTGCTTTTCATCAGAGCATTCGGAAAGGAGGAGCATCATATTTAGCGATATCCTGCAGCTAGATAGAAGACATAGAGTTGGGCATCATCATGATTTTTGATGTAGTTATAACTGTTGCCATCGCCAAGTCTAAATTTGTCACCCTGATCATATGTGGTCGCACCGACGCCAATATGATGATGACCCGAAACATACAAATAGAGCATGCAAAGCCAGATGTGAAGAAACTTGTTAAGAGCGGTTATTTCCTTGTATATTTTGAGATACCTGATCATATTTGAACCCGATACACATGGAAATGGGCGGGAAAACATGAAGCGATAGAAATTTAAAAGCCCGACTGCTTGATTTTGGTCAACGGGGGTTGACCTGGTTGTTTTATGCTGTTTATGCATTTAGTGCATATTTTCCACAGGTAAAGCCTGATTGCCTGTAGCTGCACCTTGGGAGGTATGTTTAATAAAATGTTTACTTCCTGTTGTTTATCCACATGATGATGAACTTAATGTTTGTCTGTTTATTTGCAGGAAGTCATGATGAAGCTGCTGAAACTGAACATTGAAGACATGATGCTGCTGCTGAAGCTGAGCATTGAAATCATGATGCTGTTAGGGCTGCTGCTGAAGCTGAGCATTACAAAGTTACGCATGGAGGCAACATGGGCCAGAAGTGAGGAGGATATTGTCAAATATGTTGTTCGCTAGCTGGAGACCGAATCAAGTTAAAGATGCTGGAATATTCTGTGCCAGCTGTGCATTTGCCAACTGACAAAGCATGTGCTTTTCATCTGGACCGTTGTTTGTTATGAGAAGATCCTGATCCTTGGATCGTTGTAACCGTTTTTTGGCAGTTGTTCTATATAAGAGCCAGAGCTTGTCAAAATAAAGGAGGAATACATTAGAATACACAGACGCATCTGGCGCAAAAAGTCAATTACTGTAGAATCAATTAGGAGATCGGATTACTGAGACTAGTGAGGATAGAATTGTTGAAATGTCAAGGTTCTTTCTTCAGATCACTGTAAATGTACCTGTTCTTGAGCATACTGAATGGATATGAAGTTCCAGATTACATCCTAATTGTAAATTTTACGTAATCTTTCTGTCGATTTCTGGATATGTACTGGTGAATGCTGTGTTCAACTGGAAGCGCTTTCATTTCATTACATGTTGTTGTCAACTTTTCCTTTGAAGATTTGCACTAGATCATGCGGATTTGTGGAATGTCCTGGTGAAGTATGATTTCTAGTTTTCCTTCTTTTCATTGCATGTATGGGAGCTTGTATGTGGATCAGTGATCTAAGTCCAGTAGTTTTGGGAATCTCATTCTTTAACCCTTTTCCTTTTTTCAATTTCATAAATTCATTACCATAACTGCAAATCATGATAAATAACAAGCAGAAACAGAGAAATATGCTGAAATCCCGTAGGTAACTAAAAATCCTTAGCATATTTGAGTTAAATGCATGTAGTATTGAAAATATCATGCAAAGAATCATAAATAATGGTAGAAATCATGCAAATATCAGCCTGTAGGCACATTATTTGACTAACTTTACAGTGCAGAGGTAGAATTGTTGGAGACTTATACAGAACAAACGTCCAGAGCAGGATATTTGAAGATAATGATGATGAACTTTGCAGAAACACGTAAGGCTCCTGAATGGAAAACAGCAACACACATCAACCACTGAGTAACGTCAGTAGATTAAGACCTAATCAACGGAGACTTGGGATCATGAATTCTTTGAATTCATCGTATCTTTCAAGATGAGTAAAGGTTGTTGTGTAACTTTTATTCTATGTTTGCGAATGACTAACATCATAACCAACATAAATTGGCGCTAGAAGGAGGGCTAAGTCTGAAAAATCACGCTCATCATCAGTATTTTCAGGTTTGATGACGTATAAGAGTAAGGTATCCTTACATCACTTGTGAATTTCAGTAAATTTCGTAAATATTTGCTGTGACAAGATTATACATGCACATTCTATGTAAAGATTTCCTGATCTCACATAAATATTGCAAGCTTTACAGTAGATCTCTTTAAATTCACTAATATTGGCCAAAGATGCATAAATTTGTTCAAGCTTTGATAATTTGAGCCTTAAACACGTGAAATCTTGTGCTTCCGGTCAGAATATCCCAGTATGCTGTCATATTTGCAGCGTCTTCACAAATATTGCGTAAATATTTAGTCTGAGTTGCCATCTGACCGCAAATATCACCTCATCTGGTGGAATCTAGCCAATATTTGCAAAGTTCCAGCCAATTTGCCTCCAAATCGAGAAATCCTGGCTCACAGGATAAATACCAGGTCTAGACATAGTGAAATTTTTGAAGAATTGCCTGTTAGAGGTTTTAGACCTAGGACTGTAGACGTCCACCATACTCTAGGGTCTGGTACATCTAGAGCTTCACCAGGACCTCCTCCTGTAACTCCTGTTGGTTTGCAAATACCTTCCGGTATATCCGTGACACCTCCTGTTCAACCTCAGGGTGTGCCTTTAGTCCAACCTCAGCCAACTGCACCACTAGTTCAGCCCCCTCAGGTTGCAATGTCTTTCTTTGCAGCAGAATCACCATTGACCTTTACTGCGTATCATGAGTTACCAAAGTATCCGGACAAACTTTGTCCAAAATATCATCCTTATCAGGATGCTGACGATCATATCAGGACGTTTAAAGAAGCCTGCTGCAGAGCCAGAATAGAGCATGAGGACGTGGTGTGCAGATTATTTCCTTTTTCCTTAGGGGAAGAGGCTTATAATTGGTTCATCAGTCTTGGTCAATCTTTTGTCGGTTCGTGGGCTGTCTTAGAGAAGGCTTTTCTTGACAGGTTCAAGGTTCCTATTGATCCATCAATGAATTACCACATGTTTGCCACAATTAAGAGATTTGAGAATGAACCTATTGCAAATTTCAATGCTAGGTTCCAGAAAATGTTGTCCAAGCTAGTTGCCCCATATGTGGTGGCTGATGATGCTGCTAGGAGTATTTACTATTCAGCCCTGGATCCATTAACCTCCATGTTCATCAGAAGAACACATCCTGAGATCACTACACTGACAGGAGCTTTTCAAGAAGCTATCAAGGTAAATCAGCAGCCGATACCTGCTCCTACGCCTAATATAGCATTCCCTACTTTGCCTGGCGTACAATCACAGTATCCAGCACCATATCCTGCAGCTTATCCTTCACAATATCCTGCATAATATCCAAATGGATCAATGATGCCCTCAGCAATCATGCCTGCACCTTTGCAAGTACCTCCATTGAATATTATGCCTCCTCCTAGTGGAAATGGCCAATCGCCACAGTATCCTGCACATGCTCAGGTACCTCAGGGTACAGATCTATCCCACAATAACCATGGATCTTCCTTTTTCTAGCCTCAGACTGAAAATGTAGTGGCCAAAGCTCAAGAAGAGAAAGAGGAAATCAAAGAAATGTCTACTCAGTTGAGAAAACTCACCATAGAAGTAACACACTTGAGAAACCAAGGGTTTTATTCACAGTCAGGTCAGAATAGGAGTTATTCCAATGACAGACCAAACTACCCTGACAGAGGATATAACAACAATAACTTCAACAATAGTGCTGGAAATAATAATAATCCTCCTAGGCAGCCTAGAGTGTGGAACTCTAGGCCAAATAATGGCTCATTACCATCACCCCTGGACAATCAGCCTCCTGGTGAAACCAAACAGACTACTAGAGTCAATCTTGCTGAAGCAGCCCTTACCAATTGGTGCAGGATCCACAATACCAATGCACATGCAGAATTAGATTGTCCACAATTTAGGATTGCTGCTAGCATCTTTCAGACTGAAGTGTCTAATACTTCTGGAAATCCACCTCAGGCAGAAGGAAATGAAATAGTTCCTTGTGGATATGATTCAGCTTTTGTGCTGGAAACGTACACTAATCAGCCTCATCAGGATTATAATCAGACCTGTGAAGAATCTGCCCTAACCTTTGAAGCAAACTATGTCTTCCCCTTTGAGGATGAAAACGAACCTACAAGAGAGCATGAGGAAGTACATGCATACCAGCAGCAATACCCTGGTAAGCATAATTATAACCTGAGGAGCAATGCCAACAGACCTGCGGGTCCATTGACATCATCTCTACCTCCAAACAACTTCAACACACCTCCTGATCCTAAGGCTAGCAATAACCCTGGGTTCCCTAAGGTGAATGCTCAATACTTGTCTCCTCAAAGCACAGTAACAAAAGTCGCAAATACACCTCATGAGTCTGACAAGTTAGTCAGTTATTTGGCTGATGAAATGAAGAAGGTCAAGATCAGCCTGTCCCTATCTGAGTTACTGAAAACTCTTGCCGTCAAAAGGGCATTCATGAAGACACTAGATGATCCTACTCCTAAAGAGGATAATCATCTTTCAGGTCAATTCAGTAGCAGAGATCATGCTGCTAAAGATAACACTGTCAAGCCCAAAGTGTCAGCCACAGTCCAAGCTGCTGAAACCTCCCACATGACCTTGTACAGGGATAAAACTGAATCACCTCCGTTTCTCCTCACCATAAGAATGTTCAGTAAGAATTTGCACAACTGCTTAGTTGATTCAGGAGCCTCAACTAATGTTATGCCTTTGTCAATATGCAACGCATTAGGACTGCATTCTGCTAAATCCTTAAAGAAGGTCACTCAACTGGACAAGACAGAAGTAAGTGTCGTAGGAGAACTCACTCACATTCACATGCAGCTAGCGTCTGATCCTAGGATCCAGTATTACATTGACATTCAGGTAGTCGACATACCTGATACATACGGGATGTTGCTTAGCCGAGACTGGTCTAAAACGCTTAACGGATATATGTCCACAGACTTCAGCCACATGTGGTTGCCATGGAAAGGTATACCTAATCAGATCAGGATTGATGCTGAGCCTAGGATGAAACATATGATCACGGAATATAATAGAACAAATGAGATCATGTATGTAAACGTAGAACCTGGAGTTTATCACATCAGGCCGCAAACTGTTAAAATAGAAGAGGTCCTGATGCTTGATGTTCATCATCATCATGATAATGAATATCATGAGGACATGCTGAGTATGGAGGTTGGTAATGATCCTGATAATGAGAATGAAATAGATCGCTTCAGGGATTTTGAGATGCATTTATCTACTCAGATAAAATGTTGTCAGTTATTAAATATACCTGCTAATGACATTTTGATTGATGGATGGTGCAGATTACATGGCGAAGCACACTCAGAAAAGACTTGTGAACCATGCTTAGACATGATAATACTGGAACAGACGTATAGTGAAGCATCATCATCATATTCCGAGGTGAGTGCTACATCTGATGATGATGATGATACTAATTTTTATCTGTCGTCTGCAGGAACAGAGTCTCCGACGGATCCTGATGAGGATCATATCCGAAAAACAGAAGAGATCCTGGTGTCTAATCAGACGAATGATGGGAAAAAGGAAAAGATCACTCCTGGTAGTGATTGCTTCATGGAACCTGATTACGAGTTGTCTGATGAGGATAAAGGCAGTGACCTGACGAAGTTTGAACAATTTCTGGTACAAGAAATAGAAAAGATGACACAACAGTGTAGATCTCCCTGGGAGGTTTTAATTAAAGGTTGGTGTAGGCTGCATGAGGCACCTCACTCAGAAACAACTTGCTCACTGTGCTTACACATTTTGAAGAAGCATGCAGCTGTATGTGCTGAACATCATCCTCCTGCTAGGATGGAAGAGAAAACAGAAAAGCCATCAGGCTCATCAGATAAAGGAAAAAAGAAACTTGAAGATGACACTCCCAAGTTAAAGTGGATATCAGGCGGAGCAGCAGCCAGAGCTGCAAAGAAAAAAGAAAGTTCAAGTAAATGTCTTGCTGAAGATAAGCCTTGGATCCTGAGGTTTGATGGATCCAAATCCAAGCAGGGTTCTGGAGTAGGGATTGACCTTATTGATCCATCAGGGAAATCCCATTTAGCAGCTTACAGACTACAGTTCCCTTGCACCAATAATGTCACAGAGTATGAAGCTCTGATTCATGGACTGTTGTTTGCCCATAAGAAGAAAGTGAAGATCCTGCATGTCTTTGGAGATTCAGAACTGGTTGTGAGACAAGTAAGAGGAATTTACTCTTGTAATTACAGAAAGCTGTCAAATTACAGGCATCGTGTGTGGGACCTGATTGAAGACTTTGATGCCTTCAACATCGTTCACGTGCCAAGAGAACAGAACCAAAGGGTAGATGCACTTGCTCAAGCTGCCAGTACGCTGGAACCGCTGTCTATATCTAGTCTGAAGAGATTTTCAGTAGAATTGGTGTCAGTACCTTCGGTACCTGACAATGTGACTAATCTCCAAGTGTTTGATGATGATCAGCACATCCTGGACTTCATATCAAACAGAGACGTATTTGAAGCTCAGATCATAGATGAAAATGGTATGGAAGATCATGTCTGGGAAGAAGATGAGATATTAGAGTTGCCTAGCAACACAATTCCCAAAGGTATGATTGAATTAGAAAGAGCATTTGATCTAGATAATATGCTTAAACATAAGGATCTGCCTAAGGCAGATGGAGGTCAATATTCACAGGTGAATATTGGACAAGCTGATGACAAGAGAAATGTCTTGTTGGGTAAGGTTTGTACACCTAAAGAGTTAGAAGGAATAACTCAGGCCCTTAAGGATTATATACATGTAATTGCATGGACTTATGATGAACTAAAGACGTATGACACTTCTGTCATAACTCATACTATACCTCTCAAACCAGACGCAAAACCTTTCAGACAGAAGCAGAGGCCAGTCAATGCTCTGCTTGAGCCTATCATCCTTGAAGAAGTCAAGAAATTATTAAATGCCCGGATAATATTTCCTGTAAGGCACTTCACTTGGGTGGCAAATCTGGTGCCAGTCAGAAAGAAGAATGGAGACATCAGATTGTGTGTAGATTTCAGGAACCTGAACAGAGCATCAGAAAAGGATAATTATCCTTTGCCCTCTTTGGATGAAGTTCTGCAGATGGTAAATGGAGCCAAGATGATGTCCTTCTTGGATGGTTTTTTAGGATACAACCAGGTGATGGTTGATAAAATTGACAGATTGAAAACTGCCTTCACCACAAAGTGGGGGATATTTGCATATAGACGTATGCCATTTGGACTGATAAATGCTGGAGCCACATTCCAGCGAGCAATGGACATAGCCTTCAGAGGCTTAATAGGAAAATGTATAGTCATCTACATGGATGACATGACAGTATTCTCCAAGGAAAGAGGAGATCATGTTGCTGATCTCAGAAGTGTACTGAAGAAGTGTGAAGAATATGGAATATCTTTGAATCCCAAGAAGTGCATATTCGGGGTCACAACAGGAAAGTTACTAGGCCACCTGATCACAGAAGATGGGATTATCATTGATCCTGACAGGGTGGAATCCATTATGAAGTTACCACTTCCAGGAAGCAAAAAGGAGCTTAAATCTTATTTTGGTAAGATAAATTTTGTAAGGAAGTTCATCACTGGCTTTGCTGAGATTGTCAGACCACTGAATGCTATGTTGAAAAAGGATGCACAAATTGAGTGGACACCAGAAGCTAGAGCTGCCTTTGAGGATATAAAGAAGGCCATTTCAGATGCTCCTGTCCTCATTAGTCCAGATTATACAAGAGATTTCTACATCTACTCATTTGCTTCAGAACATACCTCTGCAGCAGTGTTAACTCAAAGAAATGAAGATAAAGAAGAGAAACCAATTGCCTTCATGAGCTGTCCTTTCAGGGATGCTGAGTTGAGATATGTGGATGTTGAAAGACAGGCACTTGCATTAGTCAGAGCAGTAAAGAAATTCAGACATTACATACTAAGAAGTAAGGTGATTGCTGTGGTACCAGATGCAGCAGTAAAGATGCTGCTGATGCAGAGTGAACCTGGTGAAAAAAGGGCCAAATGGATTACGGTACTACAAGAATATGACATGGAGATCACACCCATGAAGCTAGTAAGGGGACAAGCTCTGAGTCAGATGATATCTGAAACTGATCCGAATATCATCAGTCAGCAGTATGTGATCAATGAGAAGGACAATAAAGAATGGTATTCAGACATCAGGTACATCCTGATCACTGGAAGATGTCCTTCAGGAATGCAAGTCTCACAGAGAAGAGCCTTAAAGATAAGATCCCAGAAGTATATGATGAAGGGAGGAGCCCTGTTTAAAAAGAATTATGAAGGGATATACCTGAGATGCTTAGAGAAACCAGAAGCCAATAAAGTTTTGACAGAGTTACATGACAAGTTTGGAACTGCCCACGGATCAGCGTTGGCCACAACACATGCAATCCTCAGAGCAGGATATTACTGGCCTACAATTTTTAAAGACACGGCTGATCATGTTAAGTGTTGTCATGTTTGCCAGGTTGCTGCCAACAGAGAAAAATATGCTGCACAGCCATTGCAGCCAGTGATGGAAGAGCGCCCATTTGCACAGTGGGGCATGGATTTCATAGGACCGATCAATCCTCCGTCTTCCTCAGGACATAGGTATGTACTAACAATTACTGATTATTGTACCAGATGGACTGAGGCTATCAGCAGAAAAACTTGTACTGCTGATGATGTCATTAAATTTCTGGAAAGCAACATTGTCACCAGGTATGGAATTCCTTATGCATTGGTAAGTGATAATGGTTCTGCCTTTATTTCCACTAAATTGTCAAGTTGGGCTTTTGATCATGGGATCATACTTAAGTTCTCATCCAATTACTATCCCCAGGGAAATGGATTAGCAGAATCCACCAATAAGAATTTACTGAGTATCATAAGAAAATTGATAGAGAAAAATCCCAGGGAATGGAACTCATTTCTGAAATATGCCTTATGGGTAGACAGAACTAGAATAAAAATTGCATTGGGAAACTCACCCTTCCAACTAGTATATGGGGTAGATCCTATTCTCCCTGTAAACTTGAAAATTCCTACTCTGCAGTTTGCCCAAGACTATCTAGGCATAGATAATAAACAGGAAGTCAGGTTGCTTCAGTTGATGCATCTGGAAGAAAAATGAAGTCAAGCGATTGACCAATTTGCAAAACATCAGGCTGTTGTCAAACGCTGGTTTGACAAGAGAGCCAGAATTAAAGCTTTCAGGATATCCGATTTAGTCCTGATGTGGGATAAAGCCCATGAAAAGAAAGGTGATCATGCTAAGTTTGATAGACTATGGATAGGTCCCTTTCAGATTTCTGAAATTTTAGGAGACAGCACTTATAGGCTTAAGAACCTGACAGGTGAGGATGTCCCATTGCCAGTCAATGGACAATTCCTCAAACATTATTTCCAGGCCTAAGTGACTTCATGACAGTCTCATGTATCATATTGTATATTTGTATAGTTGTTTGTACAGTTTGCTTGTTGTTGTTATTGTCTTGTTGGTTGGGACCTTGTTCTGGTAAGTCAGGATGATGCACTTCATCACCCTAAGAAAATAACTAAATTGTTAGGATTCAAGTGATGAGGTCACATTTAAATATAGGTTATGATTCATTCTAAGAAGTGTTCATGATCAGGTTTATGATGTCTTTTCATCAGGGTGCTTTTTCTTGGTCAAAGTGAATCATCACAATGAAACACCTAACAGCCTTGGGTTTGTTGAACACATGAGTATAGGTGTTAAGTGAAAAATCTAAAGGGACTCCCTTGCTACCAATACAATCTCCAACCTAAAGCTGCAAGTGACTACACCTTGTACAAATGAGCTGACATGATGATATCAAATTTAAATTTTTAAAGGAAAATCAGAAACGAAATAAAATTAGGCCATCTAAGTAACTCTACCGAGGCTATGGACGCCTGCTGGCAGTGGGGCTCTACTTAGGGAGATTGTATAGATAACCTTGCCGGGGCTATAGACGCCTGCTGGCAGCAAGGCTCTATCCAGGTTGGCTATGAGGGATGATCTCCAACTATGTAGTTTAACACCAGTTACTTATGTTTTCAACTTACTTTCAAGATGAGGATAATTAATCATATGCACACACCTAATCCTTTGTTAGCTTTATCACCATAATGAAATTTTATCATTCAGAAGATTATGATGCTTACACTTAGACAGAATTAGAATACTATAGATGAATGTGATCACATCACTTGAATCATTGGAATTTGTTTATTTTCTTTGGTGGCAAGTTGTTGTGTGGTTACACAACACGCCCCATTTTGACTTGGCAAAACAGGGACCCAACTTTTGTTCTGGTTTGTGTTGTCTGCTTTCTGGCGGTTTGGTAAAAATAGGTCAGGTGCATCATCATCATGAAGGTCAGGATGAGGTAGGTCATCATCATGAGGTTAGTTTGTCAAAGTTCATATTTTGTTTCTATGACCTCATGGTTAGAAAGAGCTTGAAATTTCATGCAGGTTTGCATTTTACATCAGTTGAAAATTCGTCCATATGAGGGAGTTATGCACAGTCAAAGTTTTGGTCAAACTTGATAATTGCTGTATGATGAGCATCATCATCATGATATTTGAAATGCCCCTGATAATATCCTGAGGTCGAAATATCTGGACGTCAACTTTGAGTCGTAGTAGGTTGTTCCCGTCGAGCGGTCTTTTGTATCGCCAAAGGTCATCATCATGATCTTACTCTATCACTTGATAAAAAATCATGCAGTCCCGAAACATCCGGACGTCAATCTTAAGTGATAGTGTGTTTTCCCGTCAAGCAACCTTGGAAACATCGCGAGCATCATGATATTCTAACCTCGCGAGCATCATGATATTCTAACATCGCGAGCATCATGATATTTTAACATCACCCGATATTATAATATCATGCTGATGATCATCATCACCCTACTTAGAAAATCTGCGATCTGCATAATTCGCATGCGCACGTCAGAGTCCTGGTGATCGTCATCATCAGGATATTTTTTATGGCAGGATCACATTTCGTAATATCCTCCTGATCTCCTTTTGCGTGATCATGATGATCACCTTATCTTTCGAAGCGGAGGGTGATATTTCATTCCTAAGTCATGTTGAACAAGATCATCATGATCTTGTTCGTCTCTCCCACATTTCGTATTATCCTCCTGCCGAGAAGTATAAACTTTTGCGGATATGATGATGACGATGACGTCACCATCACCTTTCTTCTTCGGCAGGATATTTTCCAAGGCGTGATCCTGTTCGCCAATATGATGATGACGATGACGTCATGTTTTAAGATTAACGAAGGCCACGGATATCCTGATGACGTCATCTGGATATTCAGCAGGATCATATTTTAGATCACCCAGTGCGGATATGATGATGATGATCATCATCATCCTGATCTTTTGAGAAGATCACCTTGGCCGCGAAGGGGTCATACTGCATTCATGACCCGATCATCTTCCTTAGAGGTGACCCGATATTCCATTTATCCCCTGATCTAAACGAACCATGACGGTGACGTTATCCCTTTGCATTTTATTGAAGCCCGAATATCAGGATGACGTCACCATGATATTCCTTTCCTCGGCAGCCGGATCATGTTCCAAATCCTCCTGTTTGTCTTCATGATGATGATGATGATGATGTCTTTCTTTCCCCAATATGCAGAAGCGAAACATCCTGATGTGCTTTTCATCAGAGCATTCAGAAAGGAGGAGCATCATATTTAGCGATATCCTGCAGCTAGATAGAAGACATAGAGTTGGGCATCATCATGATTTTTGATGTAGTTATAACTGTTGCCATCGCCAAGTCTAAATTTGTCACCCTGATCATATGTGGTCGCACCGACGCCAATATGATGATGACCCGAAACATACAAATAGAGCATGCAAAGCCAGATGTGAAGAAACTTGTTAAGAGCGGTTATTTCCTTGTATATTTTGAGATACCTGATCATATTTGAACCCGATACACATGGAAATGGGCGGGAAAACATGAAGCGATAGAAATTTAAAAGCCCGACTACTTGATTTTGGTCAACGGGGGTTGACCTGGTTGTTTTATGCTGTTTATGCATTTAGTGCATATTTTCCACAGGTAAAGCCTGATTGCCTGTAGTTGCACCTTGGGAGGTATGTTTAATAAAATGTTTACTTCCTGTTGTTTATCCACATGATGATGAACTTAATGTTTGTCTGTTTATTTGCAGGATGTCATGATGAAGCTGCTGAAACTGAACATTGAAGACATGATGCTGCTGCTGAAGCTGAGCATTACAAAGTTGCGCATGGAGGCAACATGGGCCAGAAGTGAGGAGGATATTGTCAAATATGCTGTTCGCCAGCTGGAGACCGAATCAAGTTAAAGATGCTGGAATATTCTATGCCAGCTGTGCATTTGCCAATTGACGAAGCATGTGCTTTTCATCTGGACCGTTGTTTGTTATGAGAAGATCCTGATCCTTGGATCGTTGTAACCGTTTTTTGGCAGTTGTTCTATATAAGAGCCAGAGCTTGTCAAAATAAAGGAGGAATACATTAGAATACACAGACGCATCTGGCGCAAAAAGTCAATTACTGTAGAATCAATTAGGAGATCGGATTACTGAGACTAGTGAGGATAGAATTGTTGAAATGTCAAGGTTCTTTCTTCAGATCACTGTAAATGTACCTGTTCTTGAGCATACTGAATGGATATGAAGTTCCAGATTACATCCTAATTGTAAATTTTACGTAATCTTTCTGTCGATTTCTGGATATGTACTGGTGAATGCTGTGTTCAACTGGAAGCGCTTTCATTTCATTACATGTTGTTGTCAACTTTTCCTTTGAAGATTTGCACTAGATCATGCGGATTTGTGGAATGTCCTGGTGAAGTATGATTTCTAGTTTTCCTTCTTTTCATTGCATGTATGGGAGCTTGTATGTGGATCAGTGATCTAAGTCCAGTAGTTTTGGGAATCTCATTCTTTAACCCTTTTCCTTTTTTCAATTTCATAAATTCATTACCATAACTGCAAATCATGATAAATAACAAGCAGAAACAGAGAAATATGCTGAAATCCCGTAGGTAACTGAAAATCCTTAGCATATTTGAGTTAAATGCATGTAGTATTGAAAATATCATGCAAAGAATCATAAATAATGGTAGAAATCATGCAAATATCAGCCTGTAGGCACATTATTTGACTAACTTTACAGTGCAGAGGTAGAATTGTTGGAGACTTATACAGAACAAACGTCCAGAGCAGGATATTTGAAGATAATGATGATGAACTTTGCAGAAACACGTAAGGCCCCTGAATGGAAAACAGCAACACACATCAACCACTGAGTAACGTCAGTAGATTAAGACCTAATCAACGGAGACTTGGGATCATGAATTCTTTGAATTCATCGTATCTTTCAAGATGAGTAAAGGTTGTTGTGTAACTTTTATTCTATGTTTGCGAATGACTAACATCATAACTAACAATATGTAATTTATGTTTTACTGTAATACAAGAGATCTCTACTCTAGTGTGTGGGTTTTTTCCCGAGAGGGTTTTCCCACGTAAAATCTGGTGTTCATTATTATTGTCTATTCTATTATTCTTGTTTGTGCATTGTAAATGAATTGTAATTGCAAAGTTTTGTAAATTTTTGTATTTCTTTCATGTTAATTAGCATTAGGAAGGCATTTCTATACTTTTCTTTCCTAAAAAGTGGCATCAAAGCCTGGCTAGTTGTGTTATCCTTATGGGTGAGTTAGGTTTTTTATGTTGATTTTATTGACTAGAAGTTTTGTAGAGAAATCTAGTTTGAAATTTTATTACAGATTTGAGATGGTAAGCACATCCGGAAGAATAGAGATTAAGAAGTTCAATTGTGGTAATTTTGAGTTGTGAAAACTCAAAATGTAAGATTTGCTCGTGGATAGAGAGTTATGGACTATAGTGTCCTCTAACAAACCATCAACAACCTTGCAATATGAATAGGATGTAATGGACTGGAAAGCCAAAGGTCTAATTGGAATATGCTTGGTCTATTCAGTTCTCTTGAACATCCATGAAGAGAAGACAATGAAACTTCAGTGGAAGAAGCTTGATGATATTTATCAAGGGAAATCTCTAGTAAATAAGTTATTTCTAAGGAAGAAGTTATATCCTTTGAAGATGGAGGAAGGAGCATCTATTGAGATCATTTGAATGCATTCAACATGATAATTGCTTAGTTAGTGTCTATGGGTGTGAAAATTGATGACTAGGATCATTACATGCTCCTTTTGTGTTCTTTGCCTGACACATGGTATCATTTGGTGATGGCCATTAGGAGTACAACAACCACTTTCAAGATGGAAGATCTGGTTTCTTCACTGGTGTCAGAGGAAATGCAAAGGAAGTCTTTTGAGATGGCGAAGGAGGCCCTTGCTATTCGAGAAAAATCAAATGAGAGAAGCAAGAAGAAAGACAAGAAGTCTAAATCCAAGTCCAAGGGGAGATCAAAGTCTCCTGGTAAAAAGTCCAAGGTGAAGTGCTGGAATTGTGGATAGACTGGAAACATCTAGAAAGAATGCAAAGAGGAGAATATGAAGAAAAAGAAGAACAACTCTTCTGATAATGAATCTTCTCAGAGTGATGTAGATGCCTTCATTGCAGCCTTGGCAACTCAGGCATTGAATGATGTTTGGCTGATTGACTCAAATGCATCCTTTCACATGACCTCACATAGAGATTGGTTCTCAAAGTATGAAAAGTATGCTGGTAGAAGGGTGTATCTGGGTGACGATTCTGACCTAGAAATTCTAGGCCGTGGAAGAGTCAGAATTCAGTTTCTTGATGGAAGAGTGAAGGGAATCGATGGTGTGATGCATATACTAGGTCTGGATCAAAATTTACTTTCTTTAAGTTAAATGATGATGTGTAAGTTTCTTTCTTGAATGGTGCTTGTAAGATGACTAGAGGCTCAATGGCACTGGCTAAGGGTGAACGAATTGGCACTTTATACAAGCTAGATGCACAAGTAGTTCAATGCAATAGTGATTCTGTAAAGTCAAATAAATCTGATTGTGAAGAGAAGGAAAATGTTGTTCCTGTGGGTGCTAATTCCTTGGAGGTGAAACTCCCAACAGAGAAAACAATGCTATGGCACCATAGACTTGGCCACATTGGTGAAAAAGACTTAAACACCTTGAAAAGTAAAAACTTGGTTGAAGGGCTTGATGATTATAATCTTGAGTTTGATTTTTGCGAACATTGCATATATGGAAAGCAACACCATGTTTCGTTTTATTCTAGTCCTCATAAATCTTCTAGAATTTTGGATTATGTTCACTCTGATGTATTTGGTCCAGTTAATGTTCCTTCATTATCGAAGTCTAAATATTTTGTCTCTTTCATAGATGATTATATGAGGACATTTGTTTATTTTCTTAGAAGTAAAACTAAAGTTTTCAGTCGATTTAAGGAATTTAAAACCTTGGTTGAAAATTAGACTGGAAGAAAAATAAAATGCTTGAGGATAGATAATGGCAGTGAGTTTTGTCAATTGTCAGCATAATTTGAAATGATAGATAATGGAAGGAAAATGATTTCTGAGTTAAAATCTCAATTGTCAGCATAATTTGAAATGAAAGATTTAGGTACAGCAAGGTATATTCTGGGGATGGAAATTAGAAGGGGTAGGGAAAATAGAAAACTTTGGCTCAGCTAGAGAAAGTATATTAATACTATCCTTGAGAGAATTAATATGATAGATTGCAAGCAGTTAATTGTTCTAGTATTGTAGGGAATGAAACTTTCAGCTAAAGATTGACCAAAATCTCCTACTGAGATGGACGACATGACCAAGGTACCTTATGCAAGTACAGTTGGTAGTTTAATGTATGCAATGGTCTATACCAAGCCATGCATTGCCCAAGCAGTGGGAGTGCTTAGTTAGTTTATGTCTAATCTAGGTAGGCCGCATTGGGATACTATGAAAAGGGTCTTCAAATATTTGAAGGGTACCTCAGAGTACGCCTTGTGTTATCATGGAAATTCTGTTGGATCTCAAATTTTATTTAGCATTCATGGATATGTGGATTTTGATTGGGTAGGGTACATTAACAGTAGATGATCCACTAGTGGATATGTATTCACATTGTTTGGTGGTGCAGTTAGTTAGATGAGCACATGACAGGCTGTAGTCACTTTATCTACTACTGAGGTAGAGTACATGGTAGAAAATCACACCTGTAAGGAATCCATTTGGCTTAGAAGGTTGTGTTCTGATATTGGGTTTGATGCAAGGTAGATTACTATCTACTGTGAAAGTTTGAGTTCTATTTGTTTGGTGAAAATCCAACTTTCCATGCTAGGATGAAACATACGTGCAGTACCATTTTGTTCGTGATATGGTGGAGGATGGAAATGTTATTCTAGAAAAGGTGGATACTCTAGAGAATGTTGTTGATGCATTAACGAAGCCTATGAGCATAGATAAGTTCAAATGGTGTTCCAGTTTGATGGGCCTTGGGCCCTATGATATTTAGTAACTTTGAGCATTGAAAGGAGCTAGTAACTTCTTCATCAAGTGGGAGCATGTTGGAAAATATGCCTCAAACTTACTGGCCTAGTAATTTCCCCGCAAGTTGGTATTTAACTCCTCATTAGCCTAATAGTTTATTTTTAGTGGGAAGTGGTTACATCGTTGAGATAGAAAATCTTATCTCTCTGATATCCTGATGGCATGTCAATACTCATTTCAGCAAAACCTATTGACTTTAGGGGACTTGGAATGAAGTCTCCTTGATGAGCCGATGGTGTTGATCACTGCAACCCCACAGTATCGTTGGTGGGATCTAGTCTGTACCTCACGATGGAGTGGAATGGTATTAGTAGCAATGACGTGGATGCCATGTGTGCCTTTGGTAGGGACCACATGGTTACTTCGATGGGACCTGTTCATTTCGGTGAGAATCAATATGTTGTCTCCCTGATATGGCAAAACATTTGACTCCACTAGCCCATATCTTTTGTGGTGGATCCCAGGTAGACTTCTGATGCAGAGGTAAGGTAGAAAGGTTGTAGTTCACTCAATTAACTTAACTTCCTTCTCAAAAGGTTTACAAAAGTGTTTGTGAAAATAAAACCTACACAAGGCTATTACTGAGATTTACCTAGCCTAGGACCACTATCTAGTGTCCTCCTCACAGGCTACCCACTTCTCAACTTGGAGAGTCATTGCTCCATCCAACTTATAATCACAAAGCACCCTTTTAAGGACTCACAATCTACTACCCACACCTCTACCAACAGTGTCCTCATACAACTGATAACAACTACTTGTCAAGGAATCACAACTACCATGAGGTCTCTGACCAAAAGACTAATTTTTTGCATCTCTAGGATAATGGATAGTAACAGCAGAGGGACTGTTCTAGGACAGTATTTAGGAGAAAGCTTAAGTCTTATGGAATTTGTCAATCAACCCCTCAAGGCTTCAAGAGAACATCAACACTCAATGCATACTAACCACTCAAAGTGAAAAAGCAACCATTGACTCATATGTAAGGCCACACTGTGTTATCGAGGACAGAGGACAACAAATGGCATCTTGACTGTCCTATGACAGTGCTGCAATGACAACTTATATCTTGTAGCTTTTATGAACCATAACACTAGCCTTTAACTTCCCTATCCACAAGGATCTTTATGCCAATGCAATTTGTACCTACTGAGGTAGAATCACTATGACAACATTGACTCAACACCAAATTTGTACCTGAAAGTATAGTGGATAACAAATTACCTTTTGACTGTCCTAAACAAACAGTATTTCAATAAGGTTTTAGTACTTGTAACACAAGGAATGAGTAAACAACTCCTAACTCTTCTAAACCCCAAATAAACTTCACCATTTAATGCACAATCCAAATGCCTATGCTAATCATATACTATCCCTCAACCTTGCAAATCGTACTGTATCATACTGTCAGCAATTTAGAGACAACAAACTATTTTTTTTATAGAGATGGTCCAATTCAGAGGTAGCATGAGGGAAATAAAGTAAACTAGCCTTCTCAGGCTCCACCAACAACTATAGAGGTCTGTCCTTCATTAAAACACAAAGTTCCAAACTCCATTAGACTGTGCATGTGGCTATTTTCTGAACATACACTATTCTAGCTTCATTTTCTTGCTAACTAGTCACTGTAAGACTAGAAAGCCATCATACCAAACACCCTAGAGAGGAGTATGCAACCTACAAAACAATGCAAAACATGAAACCTGGTCTATCTTCCTCCATCCCACCAGGAAATGGCGATCACCTTCAGAGGACAGAGGAAGAAAGTTGCATTTTATACAAAACCCTTGCTATGGAGGGTTTAAGACCAATTTATCTAAAATGAAATGAAACCTCCTTCACAAATAATGTCAAGAACCCTAATTAGATGCACATGAAAGGTATTTCACAACTCTAACAAATTTCATAAATTTTGGCCTATGAGTAATCCGTACCAGGCCGTACCAGCAGACTGTCTTCAATAGAAAATCAGAAAATCACTATTTTTTTATAAAAACTCCTCTCCTTCATATATATTTGGCATGGTTTACAAATTGATGTTTATAGGAAGTTTCCCCAACTCTTACACTTCCTATTTTGTCCGTACAACTACCCATGAAGGCAGAAAATCGATGGAAAAAGGCAGTTTTCCAAAAAAAACAAGTTTCTATAAAAGCAATCCTAGAAAATAGGTTTTATCAACCACTCTAGTGGACTAGTAAAACAAAATGGACAAGTCCTTATTACAAAGCATGGAAAATGGCTTTCAAAGCCTTAGGGAAAACCAAAATACCAAGATCATAAAATGATATAGTCAAAAAATGACTAAAACTAAAGCTCCTGCACCAACTTTGAGGGAGACTAGGGATTGCCTAAGTGTTGACCGATGGTGGATGACTGGATGACATGGTGAGTAATATGGTTGTTGAGTGGAATTTGAGAGTTCAGAGGGAGTGTAGTTGGTGTCTCCTCGATGGCTCAAAATGTCTGTGACAGTTAAATTATATCGTGACTGTTGTCTATTGAAGTTGAACTGAACCGTTTGTCTAGTATGGAAGTTGAAACAACAATGCTTGTGAAGTTTGTAATGTAATGCAAAATTTCATTAAGTTGATGAATGATTGAGAGTGAATTGTATTGTAATGCTTCTAGATTTGTTCTATGAATTGACACCTGAAAGAGCATAGCTCCGTGACTTGTATGTAATTTATGTTTTACTATAATACAAGAGATCTCTGCTTTGGTGTGTGGGTTTTTCCCCGAGAGGATTTTCCCATGTAAAATCTAGTGTTCATTCTTTATTATCTATTTTGTTATTCTTGTTTTTGCATCGTAAATGAACTGTAATTTCAAAGTTTTGTAAATTTATGTATTTCTCTCCTGTTAATTAGAATTAGGAAGGCATTTCTGTACTTTTATTTCCTAACAATTCTTGCCCCACAACATTCTCTTTAGATTCTCAATCTCATCCATCAGTTGTAGTTCTCTTGGAATCTCAATATCTTCTTGATCAGAAGGGTGTGAGTAACTCCCTGTTTCTCCTCCTTCTATCCTCTCTTCATCAGGGTTTTCCATCTCTTTCTGCTCTCAGCTGTCAGCCTACTTTCCCTGTTCACCTGCCTCCTCTTGTTGAGTCTCTTCTTGGTCTTCTATAAAGGCTGAGATAGATGAGGGTCCAACTTGCTCTTGGGGAGGAGTCATGAAGGTTCTAAATCCCATGAGAACTTTAGCCAAGAGGGTAGTTGTCATGCCCACATTTCCCATGTGGTTACAACACACAACACACGTGTCATGTCCACATTTGTCATGTGGTCATGACATGAAATACAAAAAACATTTCCACGCATCCCTAGAAACCCCCTCACATGCATCGACATGCTCGGTGGCATGTACACAAAGGCACAAGTCAATTGATCGACGGGGTAATGCAAACACCTTTCGCAATCCCTACAAGATGTAAACCGACTAAGGGGTTATGCGGTGCGAGGAGCATCGCTGATAGGGTTAGGTTTGAATTTGAAACTGACCCTAAGATTCATAAGTGAGATGGAGGGATTTCGACATGTGTCAAAATCCAAATCCCTAACACTATAGAAAAATAAGATAAAGATAAAATTCATCTAAAACATAATTACATTGCATGAACAATTAAATTAATATTGAAATGCATAATAAAAACACTTAATTAGTCAACCCTAAATTCTGTAAAAATCTAGCAGCATAACACCTTATTAGCGTTCGTAGAAGATAATTTAAAAATAAACCCCTACCATGCCTATCAAATATAAAAATAATTAAATAAACAGTACAACCAATTAAATTATCTATAGTTCCAAAGCATCATTTGTCCTATCCTACGAATGAAATAAAATTAATTAAAATCCATTAATATAATTACACCATAGAAGATATTTGATTTAAATAATAAGGTCTAATGTTTAAATTAAAATCCTAAATACAAAAACTATAATCTCCAATTAAATAAAACCACTAAAATTTCTAATTACATTCTATCAAAGTCTCCACAATATAGAATTATTTCTCTACATCATTTAATGCATAAAGTGGAATAAACAAAATCTCCCAACTAAAAGAATTAGTGCAAGGGGGATAAATTGGGTATAAGGAAATTAAATCTACATTCCCAACAAGATTAAAAGGGTAAAAATGCCAATTAAAAATGCAAGTCCATTCAAGAGAGAGAGAGGGAAATGAGAATTCTCATGCACCAAAAAAAAATTAAATAAAAGTCAAAATATACTTTCTTCTCTAAACCCTAAAAACCTATCTAATAAAATATCTATTTCCTTAACACAAGAAACCCTAAACTCTTTTCTCCTTTCTATTGTTTGCACTCACACCCTAATTTCTTCTTCTCATTTTCTCTTCTCTCATTTTCTTCCCTATTCTCTTTATTTTTGTTTTGCAGGCATGGACATTGGGCAACCATGGTGGCTTTCCAAATGGAGGTATAATATGCCTCCATTGTTATATCTCTTCTTCTTTTTTTAATTATATTATTGTGTCTATTTTTTTTGTTCTGGATTAAAACTAGAGATGACCAACCTTAAATATATATTTTTTGAACAAACGGATCTTATACAAATAACATATATATATATATATATATATATATATATGTATACTCTTATGAGTATATATATATTTAAACACAAAAGTTTATCTTGCATAGTAAAATAAAAATCCTAAAAACAATAAACTAGCATTATGTAAATATAAATAAATATGTATGTATATACACTATTGTATATATATACTTATTTATATAACCCAATTATTTAAATGATTCCCATAGTGACTCACTAGTTTTCCTTTTAAAATTTTTTTTTTGGTAACAAAGTATAGAATGGCAAGTTCTTACTATATATATTGTAATGTCAGAAAATGTCCCCTTGGGGGCTTTTCCCTCATAAGGTTTAGCTCACGGGTCTTTTGCATGCATGTAGGACATCTTGGCTCATAATTTGGCATCCTGATGGAATGAGCCCTAGCTAACATAACAAATGGGACCTAGGAGGACCCCTTGAGCTTAACCCTGCCCAAAATAGGGAGGGAGGACTTGGGCGACGGCACCCTAGTCCTACCGTATTTTGGGGCAGTCCCAATTTTTGGGTGCCAGTTTATGACCGTTATTTAGGTCCTATGTCGACACGGTAAGTTTGAATTATGAAAATCTAGACGGGAGTGTTTGTAGTTGCATATAAAAGCATGTTTAGGCATTCATTTGAAAACTAGATGATCATTGTGAACTTTAGGCATTCTCAAGGTGATTCAAGGCTTTGATTGTGTTGCAAGAGTAGATTTGTACGGTGTATGTTTTTGTGTTTGTAGATTTGAGTATCCATTTCATCATGGAATGAAGAGCATCTTCCTCCCATGATATCTTCACTACAAGGTGACATTATATTGTGTTTTCATCATTATTTCATTTGGATTTCTACCTCTGCTTCCCTAGGAACGCACTCTCTATCTGACAATGGTGTTCAGAGACTTAAGTGTCCTTTGGGGCTTGACTGAGGCAAGCCTCTAAACACTACAACCCCCACCCAAAGTTTGGTGATTGTAGGTTCCAGGTGTCACATCTAGAAAAAGTATACTTGCAGGAAGGATCAACAAACATCGAGGATTCAGGATCTAAAGAGAAGTAGGACACCGGAGCCTTTTCAAGACTTGGGTGCTCGCTCCTGTGTCCTTCACAACTAAATTTCTAGAAATAGAAGTTACAGTGTAGATTAGTGTCGGAAGAAGGTCAGGATCCCGCAAAGAAACTGGTACCTTGGACTTGGGCGCCCTGACTTTTCCACCTCGGAGCCCCAAAAATAGGTATTCTGTGATTTGATATTTTTCTTCCCTCTGCAAGAGCTTTTTCTGTTAGTCTTCCATTTACAGTCATATTTGTGAAATTAGGGTTTTAATGGTCAATTAAGCATAAGAGAAGGAAAATTGATAATTAAACACCCTAATCCAAGTTTCCCTACATCTCACAATGACCTAGAGTATGATAGTGAATTGCCACTCGACCCTAGATCCTTGAACGTATAGGGTGGAAGGAGGATTCAAACATCTAACAACAGTAAACATTAAACAATCCAAATTTTACCCTATATATATATATATTGCAATTAATCACAATGTCAAGGTTTAAAATAGAAAGTTATAAAGATAATTTTCATGGTTTAAGGTTCATAACTAACATTCATACATTCTTCCAAGGTAAGCCACTATGAAACTAACATATCTCTTTTTTTTTACTATTATATAGAATAATAGAGGTTTATTTGCAACAGTAGCTAATGTAATATAAACATAATAGAAGCATTTTATTTCTTTACAAACATTACAATAACTTCAACAGCACAACATGAAATGATGCATTAACATTTCCCTTCTTTTGAAAGGTACATAGAAACACACAACAACACTCTATTTTCCTTACAACAACAATACAAGTGAGAGAATGGTATTTCTTCCCTTTTCTTTTAAAATTAATAATAGAATATATAGCAACATACATTTTATTTTGCAGCCACGTAGTAAAATGAAAACAACAATTTATATTATTTGAAACAATAACACAAAGAGAGAGTAACATCTTTTTTTTTGACAAGTTACAACTAGGCCTTTCTTTGGCCATGGCTTCAAATAGCCAAATACACAACACTAAAATGAAACTCTTCCTTCAAGCTCCAAGAACTCAATATCAACCTGCAATAAAAAAATCCAAAGGGAAACTCCAAGCCACCAAAATGCTCTCCACCCTACCATAGATCCGAAAGAGGATCACCCCCAAGCTAGGAGGTTGATCCATACGGTTGCACACCACAAACACGACATAATGCAAACCCTCAAACATGAAGAACAACAACCACCAAGGTTTAACAACACAAAATCCATGAAAATGGATTTGAGGGGGTAGGAGAGTGGACTCTCTCTACTCAAGAGGTTCACTCCTACAAAACCAAATCTCATGATACTCCAAAACAAGGCCTCAAGCCTAAAACACCTCAATGAAAATATCACTCCAAGGCACTCATGCCATAAAAATAATCACCATACTTCTCCAAATTGCCCTTAAGGCCACAATATGCCAATACATAGAGGGTGACCTTGAGGAGGTTCACTACTCTCCCACCAGTCACATGAATGGACACACCAAGAATGGTATTATCATTCAAACACCCATAAAATAACAAAAAAAACCCGACAACACCAAAAATGAAAACATACAAGAAACTTCAACCACACCTAGAAAATTAAATACATGGGAAAGGCTTCATGCCTTGAATATTACCTACAATAGCCCAATAATGGAAGAAAAGTTGTAGAAGAGATCTCCAACCTCCTCCTTCAAGCCTTCCTTCCAAGATCTCCAAGCTTACTCACTCTCCAAACAAACCTCCAAAATAGTAAAAGAACCCTCTTCCTCTATAAAAGAGGAAGTAATATAAGCTTCATTCCAAAGCCTTGAGGAATGAGAAGGTGACACATGTCACCTTATCCTTCCTCCTCCCAATCCACTTGCAAGGATCATGGAATGTGGAGGTGACATGTGTCACTCTCCCATCCATCCAAGCCTCACTCTCTTTGCATGTGCTCTCACACATGTGTGAGAGAAAAGGTGGAGAGGTGGAATCTCTCAAGATGGACTCCAAGAGGATAAGGAATGACACATGTCATTACCCTATTCTCTAAAGGAATCCCATTCACTCCAAGATGCTCTCACACATGTGTGAGAACATTAGAGGTGGGTTTCTCACACTTGGGAGTCTTGAAGACTCCCCAAGTCTTCAAGGTGATGGGAATCCATGCCTTGGAAAGAGGATTGGGTCATGTTTGAATGCATGAATCATCCACCACTCTATTTCAAATTTAAATTTCATCACTTTACTTCAGGCTAAAGTTAAGGTGACTAGATAGAGGTTACCCTAGGGTTTAGCATGCTCAAATGGGCCCTAGACCCTAGGGGTACAACCTAGGATCAATTTTAGCCCATACTAAACACCTTAGGAAGTAGAAAATCACATAAAATGACCATAAAAATAAAAGGCACCAAGTGGTCTATATTAAATCACATCTTTTTACAACACTTCAAGTAAATAATATAAAAGAGGTGGAACCTAAACCAAATAATTAAAATGCAGACATTTATGAAAGCATCATACAATTCACACATGACCTTGGTCCCTCCTAGGACTAGATCAGTCTAACATGGGATTCACATTAGGTGTGGGATGATCTCAAATTTTCTGTGGCATGGAAAATCACCTGCATACTTAAACAAACGGATTAATATAACATGTGCATCATAGTCGAAGCAAGGAAATGCATACACCCATGATGTCGCATAGTCATTTAAAACAATATTAAAAATCACATAGCATCATATGAAAGATTTATAGCTTTACTGGATTTCTAAACACAACTCAAGATCAAAATTGCATAATAATTCTATTTAATAATTTCACAACTAATATCTCTAATGGCATCAAAATGCATGTCACATGTCTAATAATCACTAGTGAAATCTAAAATCAAGATATAGTCACATCACAACATACTAAATTTAACCAATCAAAATAAGGGGATAGTGTCAAAAAATTTGCATATCGGGGTCAACAGGCCCAAATGTCCAAATGTCATCAAACTGTAAATGTGATATAAGAAAAATAAGGGAGTGAAATAAATAGGCCTCACATCAGTATCCTTCTCTGCCTAAGTGGGCTGCCTCTTTCTTTTACTTCTCTACAATAGTGGTTAGGACTATGCCTTCAAGCTGGAATATCTCCCTTAGAATCTAAGGAGATAGTTAGGGTTTCTCCTTGTGCTACCTCTGGAGTTTGGGCATATACTAGCTCAGGATTCTCTAGGATTGAAGAAATTGGAGGGGAAGTGGACTCCAGAGCACTCCCCTCAGCTACTTTCCTTTTTGTGCTCCTTTTGATCAAGGGGATTTCATCTGACTCCTTAGATTCCTCCTCTATTCTTTTACATTTGTTGGGCTTAGGGGTTCTTGGAGATCTTTTTGTTGTTTTCCTCTACCCTATTTCTTCTCTATGCTTTTTGGGCCTAGAAATTTTGGTAGATTCTATCACTACCTCCTCTTCCACAATTACAACACCCCTCTTCTATCCAGTTGGGGTGGACTCCTTACTTAGGGTTAATTTTCATTTGGTTGAGTGAGTTATCATGGAGGGCTGGTTTGCAATATTTTCTTCCAGCTTTTCAACGTAGCTAAGGGTTTTGCCATAGCTTCCTTGCCCTTCCTCTTCTTCTCAGTAGCTGTGGTAGGTGATGGGCTTTCTTGTGCTATTTGTGGGATAGAAGTAGGTGTCTCCTTCACTATCTTCTCCTTTCCTTTACCTCTCCTAGTAGCTATGGGTGAAGTAGAGGGTGTTGTCTCCTCAACCTCTTGAGTGGAGGAAGTTGCTTCTACAGTAGTTTTCTTGGTCTGTTTCTTGACATGATGTGTGCCATTTGAGAATGACTACCACAAAGCCTCTCCTTCCCTCTGAGATAGAAAATAATGTTTTATAATAAAGTAAATGAGTCCATAGTGCTTCATTTGACCATTCCCCTATTGGTACTTATCTGCTGAAGCCACAATTGTAGAGTACATAAAGTTTGGAAGGTTGATGCTATATTCTGGGTGGGCATATCCATGCCTTAAGAAAATTAGCATCTTCATAATGGGTCCTATGACTAGGGATAATTGTCCATCACAAGTAAAGTATTTCATGAGCCACATATCTAGGGACTACCATGGTTGAGGCAGTGAAGTTCTTATAATTCCTTTAACTTCACCTTTACTTAAGTGTAATTGTACTTTAGGATCATTGTCTATTGAGAAATTTTTAAATAAATCAGAGTATAGGGTTTTAAGGTGATAAAACCTTTCACCTTGTTCTGGTAGACCTGAGATGTGGTTGATGATAGTGGCTGAGACATTGATTGTAACTCCTCACACTTTTATTTGGTTGTTCTTTAGATTATATAGGAATTCATCAACCATGTCTTCATGAAACCCTTCAAAATTTTCCAAGAATTGTAATAACCACCCTATATTTCTGAATACATCTATTGAGGCATGATCCTAGAGTAGTCCCTCTGGAGTTTCAAGATTAGACTTCTTTTTGACTCCCATGTTATCTGTGTCCTTCCCTCTCTATCTCTGTGTATTTGATTATGAAACCCTTCCTATTAGTCCTTTTCCTTAAGTCCCCTCTGGGGCTCTCTCTTTGTGGCACTCCATATGTCCCTTATTTCTAAAGAAAGACTCTACTGCAATGGTTCTTATACTACCTCTAGAGTTTCAAAAGCTCTACAATCTCTGGAGTTTGGGATCTCTTTGTTTTGATATTACTTAACAACAATTTCTTGATTCTAGAAGGGTTTAGTTACTCAAATGATTCGAATTGAGGGGTTAAGTCATAATTGTAGGGAAGGATTTGACACTCAAGAGTGGAGGTATCAGCCTAGTAGTTATGGTGACATGCATATGCTGAAAGAGGAATAATAGCAGGGAGTACATGTCCAAATATTTTGCATAAAATAGAAATGAAAAACTATAATAATTAACTAATTCGAGAAAAATACCTAGATTAAGATTCATAATGAATAAGTGATGTGCCTGGACTACTGCACTGATGCTTTGATGAGGTATGATGTGACTTTGCCTTTGTGCAACTTTCCATTAATTGGTATGATGTTAGCATTGCACGATCTAGTACTTTCTCCTATAAATGGATTTGAATGCAATAGCTAGCAGGTGACATCATTGAATGCTGTGCGAATGATGTCTGTTGGTGGCTGCAAAGTGAACTTCTTGCGTGGGTTTCCCTTTTTGAAAGTGGAGGGTGAGTCATACTAACCTCATCATTTAGTGCCCCCACTTTGACATCTGGAAAGGTGGGTCTTGGCCATTTGAACTGCTATCAATTTGGTGAAGCGCCAGAGGTGCTCCTAGTTAGCTCCGGAGATGCATGTGAGTGACTCTGGAGGAGCACCTAGTTAACTCCAAAGAGCTTCTACTAGAATCTTGCATGAAGAAGGGAACCACCATTTGTTGCTTTTCAGTCCCCCAGGTGAGAAAGATAGCCATTTACTAGTTTTCAATCTTCCCTTTTTTTTGAGAAGGGCCACCATTTACTAGTTTTTAACCCTTCTTTTTTATTATTATTTTTTATCCTTTGAATTTCTTCAAGTTTTGGTAGAGGTAGTGACCCCTATCACCAAGCACATGTCCTTGGTAAACTCCTCCTTTGTAGCTAGTCTTGTATAGAGCCGAATTCTGTGACCATTTAATAATAATGTGTTGTCTCCTCCATCAATGGGTGTCAACAAAACTATTCCATTCTCATAGACTTCTCTGATTTGGTAGGGTACCATCCAATGACTTTGTAATTTCCCCTTGAACTCCTTAAACTTGGAATCATACAAGAGAACCCAGTCCCCTTGTTGAAACATCCTCCTTTTGATGTGTTGATCATGCCATTGTTTCCTCTAGTACTAAATGAGTTATGTCTATTGTATGGCCTCTATCTTGATTTCATCCAACTCATTGAGTTGAATGATCCTATCTTGTTGTGCTATAGATAATGGTAGCCCAATGTCTAATGAGATATTTAGTGTTTTCAATTCAAATTCTATGGACAGTATGGGTTTCTTTCCATTAACCAGTTCAGAGGGTGAAAACTTGGTTGTTGATTTCCATGTGGTGTTGTAAGTCCAAACTGTTTCAGGTAACCTGCTAGCCCAATCTTTCCTATTCATGGCCACTATTCTTGTTAGGATGTTTTTCATCTCCCTATTTATTACCTTTACCTGCCCATTAGCTTGGGGGTGGTAAGGTGAAGACTTCCCGTGCTTAATCTGGTATAGATCTATGAAATCTTGAATTACCTAAGAAGTGAATTGTGGTCCTCTGTATGAAACTATTGATCTTGGGGCTCCAAACCTCAAGAAGATTTTATTATAAATAAAATCAGCAGCTCATTCTTCCCTTGCAAACTACAATGCCTAAACTTCTACCCATTTGGTTACATAGTCAGTGCAAACCAAAATATATTCTTTTCCTGAAGAAGGTGGAGAAATAGACCCTACAAAATCTAGGTCCCATTGCTCAAATTGTTCCAACACCACTTGAAGGTGTAGTGACATTTCCTAGGTCAAGGTTAGCTGACCCATCCTTTGGCATCGATCACACTGCTGCACATACTTCTTTGTTGGGATAAGGTGCCATTAAACTTGTAAATCCCAATATTGTATTATTCCATTTATTATATGTAATTAGTAATTATCCATGAGGAGATGTACTAGTTTCACTGGCAGGGGTAATTTTGGAGTAACCGAAGGTAATTATAGAGTGACTTTTACTTTTGGCAAATGTAAAAACTCAAAGTAAATGAGGGTAGGCATTTTTCCTTGAGGAATATACTATTTTTGGCATGTATGACAATTGTCATAATGTTTGGTAAGTGAATCTATGATCGCTGCAAGTTGTCATAGGATTCTGAGATTCTATGACGCATATGACAGATATGTTACTTGTATATTTTTTATATTTAGCCCAAGGTTCCTATCTTGGAAAGATACTCTTTAGTGGAATCTATGATAGTTATGATGCATCATAAGATGCTATAAGAGGCCAAATTTCTATGATAGGTTGGAAAATCTTAGGACAAAGAAGGTGAAGGCCTAGAATGGAGTCGAAAACATTTCTATAAGTATTTGCCATGTATTTTTTGCTACATTATAGATTCTAGATACTCAGGTGCTGTAGGAATGATGTCAGATTGAAGAATGGAGGAGAGATTGGTGGTGTTGTTTTATTGTACAATCTCTTGCAGATTAATACAAACATTGGGCCTCTTTCCAATGTAGATTTTTTTACCCACAAGGGTTTTCTCCATATTAAACACTGTGTCATTGTGTCTTGTGTTGAGTTCTTCATGTTTGGCATTTTCTTTGTAGTGGGTTTTACGTTTTGATTACAATCTCCATTGTTAATGCACACTTAAAGATTGCTGAAATTTATTTTGAATCAGATTTCTATTGAAGTAGTGTTGCTTTCATTTCTAACATTTGGTATCAGAGCCTAGCTAGCTTTAACTCTTGGGTGGTAGTGTGGAAGCTGTAGCTATAGTGGGAGATCTGGTTGTGTTTTTTTGCAGATCTTGTGTTGTTATTATGACTACATCCACCATTGTATCAACCTCTCGAATGGACATTAAGAAGTTCAATAGAATGGGGTATGAGTTGTGGAAGCTGAAAATGAAATATTTGTTGGAAGAAAGAATCCAGTGGTTGGTTGTTCAAAAAGAGAAGAAACCTGATGATGTCTCTCCGAATGAGTGGGATAGACTGGATAAGAAAGCATTGGGAACCATCCATTTGTGTCTTGTAGATTATATGCTACTGAATGTCGCAAAGGAAGAGACCGCATACAAATTGTGGAATCAATTGGGTGAGATCTACCAAGCCAAGAGTATGGTAAATAAACTTTATTTAAAAAGGAAGTTGTTTTCTTTGAAAATAAAAGAGGGTGAGTCAGTTGCAGAGCATTTAAATTCTTTTAATTTGTTGATGAGTCAGCTTACTTCAGTAGATGTTGAAGTTGATGAGGAAGATAAATGTATCTTTCTTCTTTGTTCTTTACCTGAATCATGGGAAAATGTCATTTTGGCTATCACTGCTAACCTCACAGATCTGAAGTTGGATGCTCTTGTCATAGTTTTACTGGCATGGGAATTGAGGAAGAAGAGTTTGGATAGTTCGAGTGATGCTCTCAATATCAAGGGAAGGTCTAAGGAAAGGGGACCTAAAGGAGATCAGAAAGGGGCTAAGGACAAGTCCAAGGGCTGGTCTAAGAATCCTAGTAAAAAGAATAGAGTTGTGTTGGAACTGGGGTAAAAGGGGACATTTGAAGAAGGAGTGTAGAAATCCCAAGAAATAGTAGGAGAGTGCTTCGGATAAGTCCTCGAATGCAGGTGAAGAAGTTTTACTTTCTACATGTAATCTTATTTCTAATGATCACTGGTTGGTTGACTCAGGATGCTCATTTCATATGACCCCGCATAAGGAATGGTTCTCCACATATGAAGAATATGATGGAGGTAATATATACGTTGGTGACAACTCTTCATATCTGATTGTCAGGAAAGGAAAGATTGGTGAGAGGGAACTTGGTGGTAGTGAAAGGGAAGAGATTCGGGAACTTGTTTAAGCTTGAAGCCACTACAGTTTGTAATGCTTCTTATGTTTCTGAGGCTTCTAAAAACACTTGTATGTTGTGGCACCACAGATTGGACCACACAAGCAATAATGTATTAAAAACTATTAAGAATAAAGAATTGATGGATGGTTTCTCTTATTCTGATGAGAATTTTGATTTCTGTGAGCATTGTGTTTTTGGTAAACAAAATAGAAAATTATTTCCTTCAGGAAGCAATAGAGCAAAAGAGAAATTAGAAATTATTCATGCAAATGTGTTTGGACCTGTGGATAGTGAATCTATTGGAAAATCTCATTATTTTGTCACCTTCATTGATGATGTATCTAGATATACATGGATTTATTTTATGAAACATAAATCTGAAGTTTTTACTAAGTTTAAGGAATTCAACATCTTAGTAGAGAACCAATCAGGTTTAAAGATAAAAATATTAAGATCTAACAATGGAGGGGAATATTTCTCTAAGGAATTTGATGAGTTTTGCAAGCATGTAGGTATAATCAGACAAAAGACAACTGTGTATACACCACATCAGAATGGTGTTGCAGAAAGGATGTACTAAAAATTATGGAAAGAGCCAGAAGTATGCTTAGTGATGCACAATTGGTAAATGCTTTTGGACAGAGGCTGTGTGTACTACTTGCTACTTGATAAAAAGATCTCCATTTAAGGCTCTAGATTTGACACCTTATGAAGTGTGGACAAGTAAGAATCCTTCTATTTCACATTTAAGGGTTTTTAGCTATGAGGATTTGGTTCATGTGCCTAAGGAAAAGCAATCTAAGTTGGATCTAAAGGCTAAAAAGTGTACATTCATTGGATATGGTGATAATATAAAAGGTTATAAGCTTTGGAATCCACTAACCCGCAAGATTATCTTTTCTAGAGATGTTATTTTCAAGTAACTTAGAGCTATTTTTGAACCTGAGAAGCCAAAAGAAAAAGAAGAAAAGGTAAATAAGGTGCACTTTAATTTAGAGCAGCAAGATTCACCTCACAAAGAACAAAATGATGGATTGGGGGGTGAAGAAGAAGAAGAAGATATGAGTAGTTCTAATGAAGACGAGTCTATTGTTACAAAAGAAGTTGTTGCAGATGATCATGTAGAAGAATGAGTAGAGTCTCTTACTCCGCCCTTGAGGAGATCCAAAAGACAATAGAATCTAGTTGATAGGTATATCCCACTAGATTTTTGTTGTGTATATGCTTTATTGAGCACTAACGATGAACCTAGATCCTATAGGGAAGCTATTTCTATAGTTGATAGTGAGTCTTGGCAGTTAGCCATACAGGAGGAGATGATGGATTTAGACTCTTGTAATACATGGGATCTTGTTCATTTTCCCAAAGGAAGAAAGGCCATAGGATGTAAGTGGGTCTTCAAGAATAAATTTGGAGCAGACAGGTCATTGGAGAAGTACAAGGCTAGACTAGTAGTTAAGGGCTATTTCTAGAGAGAGGGAGTTGATTGGGAGATTGAGCAAATGGATGTTAAGACTGCATTCTTGCATGGAGATCTTGAAGAAGAAACTTATATGCAACAACCTACAAATTTTGAGCTAAAAGGAAAAGAACATTAGGTTTGTAGGTTAAAGAGGTCTCTTTATGGTCTGAAACAGTACCCCAGAATGTGGTATCAAAAGTTTGACTCATTTATTTTCAAATTGGGTTTTGGTAGAAGTGAGGAGGATCACTGTGTTTACATTTACTATGTTGATGATTCTATACTAGTTATTACTTTGTATGTTGATGACATGTTGTTTTTTAATAATACTAAGGGTATGATCAGTGAGCCTAAAGCCCAACTTTCAGGCGCATTTGAGATGAAGGATCTTGGTGTTGCAAGGTATATTTTGGGAATGTAGATCAGGAGGGATAGAGTTAACAGAAAGCTTTGGTTATCATAAAGTAAGTATGTGAATACTTTTGCAGATAGATCATTGGAGAAGTACAAGACTAGACTGGTAGCTAAGCGCTACTCCCAGAGAGAGGGAGTCAAATTTGGTGAGATATTCTCTCCTATTGCTAAATTGACTTCTATTAGATTTCTCTTATCCATTGTTGTAGCTTATGATTGGGAGATTGAGCAAATAGATGTTAAGATTGCATTCTTGCATGGAGATCTTAAATAAGAAATTTATATGCAACAACCTATAGGTTTTTAGGTAAAAGGAAAATAACATTTAGTTTGTAGGTTAAAGAGGTCTCTTTATGGTTTGAAATAGTCCCCTAGAATGTGGTATCAAAAATTTGACTCATTTGTTTTGAAATTGGGTTTTGCTAGAAGCGAGGAGGATCACTGTGTTTACATTTATTGTGTTGATGATTCTATACTAGTTATCACGTTGTATGTTGATGACATGTTTTTCAGTAATATTAAGGGTATGATCAGTGAGCTTAAAGCCCAACTTTTAGGTGCATTTGGGATAAAGGTGTTGCGAATATGTGCCTAATCAGTGTTGTCATTGATGTCAACATATCCTTGTTGTCATTGGTGTCAACTGTATCCTACTCTAGAAGACTTGTATGTTGAGGATATTGAGAAAATTAGCATATGTAGAAGAAACAAGTGAGTTACATATCTCTTTATAAGAGACAGTAAAGATAATGCAGTTCAATGAAGTAGATTGCTCTACATTCCCAGTAAGTTGAAGATAAGAGTTCACAGACCAAAGGGTGTTGTAAAGGATT
Source organism: Cunninghamia lanceolata (assembly GCA_027924645.1). Classification (NCBI taxonomy): domain Eukaryota; kingdom Viridiplantae; phylum Streptophyta; class Pinopsida; order Cupressales; family Cupressaceae; genus Cunninghamia; species Cunninghamia lanceolata. The sequence goes on along the minus strand of BSBN01000295.1, from coordinate 8,031,462 downwards.
GTCTAAAGTTTCTCTAGGTAAGATTTGAGGGATCCGCATGAAGAATTTGTAAAGCTATGGTCATCTAAGTAGAACCAAATTTTGCAATTGTTTAGAGGTGACAGAGTGACAAGAATTTGGTCCGGATTGATCCACATTGAAATATTATGATCTGTGGATCTAGAGTTATGTTTGGGATTTTAGTATGTATCCTCAACTCAAGTGGTTCATGGTTTGGAGGTCCGCAAGCAATGTTTCTAGTGTGATAGTCATGGCAGTGTTAGAAATAAGGTAAATAACTGAGAGGGGGGGTGAATCAGTTATCTCAAAACTTTCTTACTTTTACTTCCTTTTCTTATCTTAACATTCAGTGTTATATCAAAACATGAAAGCATAAGAAACCATAAGAACTAAAATGAAATCAACACACATAACACAAGGATTTTTACTTTGAAATCCTATTAAGGGAAAAACCACGGGGTGATTAACCCAAGATTGTATTCTCTGTTAAAAGAATAAAGAAGTACAAAATGGCACTTACCAGTTAGGGCTGACTGCCTGAGCACACTACTCACAAGAGGTTCACTACCTACAAGAGACTCACTATCTACAAAAGCTTACAGATAATAACAAAGTGTTTGAATTGATGAACAACATCTCCATATGCAAGAATTTAGTTTTGGTTAGGTACAGTATACTAATCTAGCACATTTCATCCTTCCTCTGCTTAGTATTGCTCTTCTGTCACATTCTGAGCTTGGATTACTGCCTTCACACTTATCTCTTCTTTTCTTGGCACTTAATCCATCACACTATTACTTACACCCCTTCACAAGCTTGAATCCATTGGGTATATATATCCGCATCAAGGATTTCCAACAACTTTCTAGTTGGCAACAAGAACACTTAGGATATTTGCAAGTTATTGTTCTGTCGGCTGAATCCATACTTGATTGATATGTGCACCAAAAACTTAGGCATAGAAATCATTACCTATATCATCCAAAATCATATAACACCTCAAGTTAGTTGATCAACACCTTTTGTACATCTGAATTGAGGTCTGATACCTTGTTGGCCAGTTCTTCCTCTATTTGCACTGTCTAACTAGAGTCCGATACTCATATGCTCATATCTTTCACATGCTTTGTCACTTGAGGGTAAATCTCTAGAATACAATAGTTTAGATACTCCTTATTACTCATCCAAATCTACAACATGCTGGGTTTCACCATCAGAGAGTTCTAAACCCAACTGTCAGACCCTATCATATGCTCTGTTCTTGACTACAGGACCAACCTATCTTCAATCTGACTTTTGGTATGAATAATTTATGTACTGCGGATGTGTGGGATATACTTTGTTACCATTACTGACAACACTTATGAATCCTTGCAGTGTCTCTTGCTAATAATCTCCCCCTTTGGCATTGATGGCAACACTTAGTGAAAAATGACTGTGTCATTGTAACTCCCCCTTTTCTTGTGCTCCATCTCTCCACAATGCTTACCAGTGCTCCCTTAATGCTAGATTCTTGATTTTTCACTATTCTTCACTCCCCCTTTGACATCAATGGCAAAGGGTGGGGTCCGTAAACCAAAAATGTGCAAAAATCATTATATAAGGCTGCATATGTACATACAATCCATAAGATAAACTTACATATACTTAAGTATATCTGCAAATGTAGTCTTCAACTGTACAAGCTCTGTGGCTAAACTTATCTTCATCCTATCTAAAGTGGAGATGTATCCACTCAACAAAAATGCATATGCTTTTGCCCTCTTCAAATCTATTGGATCACTTGTATGGGCTGTACTAAGAGCATCTGCTAAGGCATCATGCATTAACTCTAACTCAGGGATGATTATCCCTCTGAGTTCACCCATTCTATCCATTATATTCTTCTTCTCCTTAACCAATTGCTTTATTTCATCTGTTATAAATACTACTTGGCATTCTTGTCTTACCAGAGAGATAGTAAGAGGGTCAAAATTCTGAGATAGATTTGACAATTTTCCTTCTTGTTCTTTTATTTCTTCTCAATGTCCTCTGTAACTTTAGGCCAGGATAAACAAAATTTATATATGTCTCCACCATCCTTAAGAGCATTTTCAATGCTCTTTATGCCAATGTCTAGGTTTTTTCTATAATTATCAATTAGCCCTTGTACCTCACTGAATCTTTTTCCCAAGAACTCTTTCCAGACCTTAGTTTCTGCTAATTTTTCTAAAGACTCAAAATGTGTATTGATAGAATTAACTAAGTTCTTCAAATTACTGGATGGAGAGACTGATGGATCCTTCTAATATGTGGGCATGATCTTCTCTAGCACTTTGGATGCAATACTCAGTAGCTCACTGTCCTCCATATGGTATTTTAGGAGTTTTTCTTTGGCTTTGGCTTGAGAAAAAGATGCTATCTTCATTATCTAAACTGAAGAGAGAGAGTCCAGATTCAGTGGCCCTTGAATCAACTCTACTTCATCTGATTCCACAACTTCCTTGTCAAAGAAACTTTGCACTGCTTCTACAATATCTCTTGTAGTCTCAACTTCCTTTCCTTTGGGGGCATCCAGACTGATTTGCTTATTGCCATCAATAATATTTGACTCTTCTTTCTACACTTCCTCTTCCAGAATAGAGGAGTCTAAGGCCTTGGATTGGTCTTGATCAATTTTCTTTAATCCTTCAACATCCTTGTCAGAATTCTCTTCATTTGCTTCCTCTACAATGGGAAGATTGAACCTTTTCAAGGCACTCCGAAGAATTTCTTTTGTCTCACTAGCTATTTGGTCAGTTTCTCCAAGCACGAGCTTATTCATTTAGGACTTGCCCCAGAATTCTTCTTTGGTATTCTTGAAAACAATTTCCATTTTTTTTGAGTGATAGTTGGACATAACTGTATCACCATCTGTTCCCGGATCTCCAAGTCTTTTACTTTTTCACTTTCTTTTCTTAACTCCAAAACTTCTTCTAAGCTCTTAGGAATCAAGGAAAATATTTCAATGAAAGCTTTGTTATAGATGTTCAGGTACCTTACTGTTGCTTCCTCAAGAATTCTCTTTTCTGCATCATTATACTCATCATAGAATTATGTTACCGGCTATAGGTTTCCATCCACAGTGACTGCTTTAATGATGTCTTCAATGGAGAGAGTGGGTCTCTCAACAAACTCTTATGTCTTCTGCTCCTCATCATTCCTTTGATTCTTGGAAGGTTTGTTCTTGGATTTCTTCAATTCTCTGACCTCCACATCTGATTCTATCTCTTCATCATCCTTAAGGCTCACATATGTTCTTATGGCCTTAGACTTCTTTCTCTTTTCTCCTTTAACAGATGGTTTGGCTTCTAGTTTAGCAGTTTTTGAGCTTTCACAAGTGACAGGAGTAGAACTCTGGGTAGATCTTGTCTGGGTAGAGGCTTCCACCATAACACTTTCTTTCTTTGCTCCTTCCCTTTCCTTTTCAATTTTCTCTATTCTTTCTCTATTTGCATCTACTGCCTCCTTTGTTATGCCAAACTTCTTAGCAAGTTCTTCAACCTCCCTCCTCACTTTACTTTTTGACTCAGGCTTCCTTAATTCAACATGTATTTTTATGTTTAGCTCATCAAAGGTGCCAAACCTCTCTACTTGAGTGTCCTTGGGTTGGCTTAGCAGGTGTTGAACATGTACCTCCAATATGTTTTCATCAACTTCATAGCCCATGGGCATTACCCATATAGTTATTGGCTTAACTGCCTCCATTAGGCATTGATCTGTGTCAACCATGAAGCAAACTATGTCTCTGTATTTCTCAACTATTGATTTTGGTATTCTTTCTCTTGCATGCATTATGCTCTAGAAATTCTTGAAGTAACCCCAGAGAGATGTCTTTTAAGGTTGTACATCACCAAGTCCATACAAATAATCTCTTATTTGAATTGCAACAGGTCTATCATTTGCCCAAATCAGACCTTTTGATCCCGGTAACTCATTCATGTAATAGAAGAACAGGCACAACACTAGATTGCCATACTTGAATGAATTTTTCTTATCTTTCTTAATCTTCTGTAGATTCTCCATCAGTTGATTCAATAAAAGATCACACAAATCATAATCTACATTTTCTTTTAGCATCTCATATGTAGTATAGATTGTTGTACCGGATACAAAATTTTCTCTACTTGAGTGGTAAATGATGCAGAACATCTAGGACAATAGAAATATGATCATAACTTCACATGCAAAGATCTCTCAAGACAACCTTCAACACCATCTCCAACTTGCTCTTGACACACACACAATGAAGGACTCCAAAACACCTTCCAAGATGCCAACTCCATCAAGGTTCCATCTAGATTTCTTGCCAAATCACTATACAGGGTCTGCAGGACAGCAGTCCTTATTCTACCTTCTCAAGACAGTCACAACCATATGACTCCACTAATAAATAGTCACACTATCTCCTTGGAGTAGTCTCCCTCTATGCAAACCCAATTCCTTTGTAACGTACCAATCCTTAACATGCACACATACCAATGTCTTCATTTGCAATGCAATAACATGATGATCAAATCCATTACCTTCTTGATATGACTGTTGTCCTCCTCTAAACTCTTGTTCATGGTTTCTGCAAGGTCATTCCACATGCCAAACTCACCTACACCATCTCCTGCCTCCCCTAGCCTTCACAAGACCTCTCAACAACTAAAATTACACTCCATTTCAATGATCAAAAACATAAAATATGAGTGGAATGGGAATAATTCCATCGATTTACCCAAAAGAACCCTAACCTAGGTTTTAGGATAGCTTAACACAAAACAATGGTTTTCTCACTCCTAGTTTGTTGTCAAGGCTCTAAACAAGAATCAAACTTAAGGGACTTCAATCCACTAACCTTCCATTACAAACTTGTTCTATGGTTAAGCCGTACAGGTATAGAGCAAGGAAGAAAACAGTGGTTTTTCTTAACTATCACAGTAGGTTTAAAACAGTTTGCAGCCAAACAAGGGTTTCTCACATCAAACCTTATATCAAAACCCCAAATAAGACTCAAGTCAATGGTAATCCAGTCCTCTAACAATCCAATGTGTTCATGAGTCTTGACAGTTTCGTACAGGTACGGAATACACAGAAAAAAATAGTGAATTTCAAAAGAAGACAACAATTTACAGAGATAGTTTATAGATTCATAGTGCCAATGTACTTCCTGGTTAATTTCAAGGATTCAACTTGCTACAATAGATAGCCAACCCACCAACCTCTACTTCCAATGATCCAATCTTTCATGACAGAGCCGTACAGTACAGAACTATGGGCTCAACAATGCATAAGAAAAATAGGAAAAGGCGGAAAAAACAATGGTCTTTCTTTATTTTCTTGAGTTCCTCCCCATCAAATTCATACAATCCCTCCTTCCTTGGCTAAAAACAAGCCCCATACCATGCATTGGTCAATCAACCACTCCCTAACCATCGGGTTTCCACAAGATTTTGTAACTGCAGTAACAAGACAGTTTTAAGAAACTGTCCATTCTTGGACTATACCGGAGTTTTAGAGTTTAATGACAAGCTTTTTGATATGTGGTTTAATATTTGACAAGGTATTAACACATATACACCATTTGACATGCCTTAAAAGGCTTAAAAACATGACTAACCTATAGAAATCTAAATGACTCTTTCAAACTACCAACAATTACAAGACTGTCCTAACTAGGACTTATAACAAGACAATAGAGAAAATTAGCTATTTGGACATAGTCCATTACAAGAATGGCATTCAAGCCTTAGACAACATTGAAGATGGTCTTATAGACCTTATTTAACCAAACAACTACTTGTAAATCTAACCAAAACCTTGATGTCTATGATGCTCCTGCACCATACTCCCCAGCATGATGAAAACTCTTGTCCCAAGAGTTAGGGGATCTGCTCTGAATGTTCTTCAACCATGTTGGAATGTTCCTCTAGCTAGGAAACATGAACTCTCCCAAAGTTATCTTTCTCCTTCTCCAATCTACATGGCTCTTGTAAATAGTGTTAGTACCATAAAACTTGTTTTGGTGTCCTTGCCTAGGACCTTGCTGCTGCAATGCTTCAGCTCTTCTCAACTAGAGGTTCTGATTCATTCCTCCTTGGACTCTCTACTGTTTGTTTTCCTTCTTCTATCTCCTTATAGGACACTCAATGTCCCCTACCTTAACATAACTCAAGTCCCAAGCCTGCTGCTCTCTAGGACTGTCATCCACCTTACTCTGTTGCAACTGTTCTTGCTACTTCCCATCATCCTTAACCTACATACTCAACTGTAACTTCTCTCCAAAGCAAATAGTGACATGTTCCTTCTTCCCTTCACAAGGTAAATGAATCAGTTTGAACTTCTTACCATCTTTGTGCACTACATAGGTATTAGTATACCCATCATGAATAGTCCTTCTCAAATACTACCATGGTCTGCCAAAGATTTCATGCCCACATGTCATAGGAATAACATCACACAAAACATATTCCTGATATGGACCAATTGTGAAATCAACATAAGCCTTCTTAGTGACCATTACCTGCTGCTCTTGACTCACCCAAGTGACATGGTAAGGACTGGGATGATCAAAAGTCTTCAATCCCAACTTATTCACCATTTCCCAAGAAATTAAGTTATCATGAGAACCTGAATCTACAATCAACTTGCATATCTTGCCATGGCTCAAATAATTAGTTCTAAAAATACATACCTGTGGTGGTTACTACATTTTACCTCTTTCCACCATGAGCATCTCTCCATCCATCATTAGAGAGGCTGATGACATCTCTGGTTCTTCTGGCTTCTCCTCCTCTTGTGCCAAGTGAACTCTTGTATCCTTTCTCTTGTCAACACCATCCTTCTTAGGACAATTGAAAGATGTGTATCCCACCTCATTGTAGTGATAACATCTGCCTATGAACACTCCTCTTCCTAATCCAAATCTACCTCCACCTCTATATCCACCTCTCTGTTCTGTAGGCATCTCCTTACCCTTCTCATTGCTATTCTAAACTTCAGTAGTAGATCTGCCCCTACCTCTGTTTCCTCTTCCATAACCTCCTTGCCTTTCTTGCTTACTCTTCACTCTCTCTTCAGCCTTGATGGCTAACTGAAAACACTCTCCAAGTGTTTTTGGTACTGCTAACCCAATCTCATCCTGCAAGTTATACCTAAGCCCATTAAGGTACCTTGCCACTTTCTCTTCTTCATCTTCCAGCCCACCTCTAATACTAAGCTTATGAAATTGCTCAGTATAGGACATAACATCTACGTCCTTCTACTTCAGATTCTATCTCATCCTCTTTGCCTGAATAGAGTAATCAGATGGAAGGAATTGGTCCTTCATCATATCCTTCATCCTACCCCAAGAAGTGATTTTTGATGCACCTCTAGCCACTCTCTCTATCTGCACACTATTCCACCAGGTAAGTGTTGTTCCTCTTAGTTTTGTTTTTGCAAACTTAATCTTTTTCTCATCACTCATCTTCTCATATTCAAATAGGGAATCTATCCACCCTAACACTTCTTCACTATCCATCTTCCCCTGATAGATAGGTAGCTCTATGTTTGCCTTCGTTCCACTTCCTTGGACTGCCTTCAACATTCTTACAAACTTCTTTTCTTCAGCATCTAACTCATCCTCAGGAGGATTCTCATCTGCATCCTCATCTTCTTCTGACTCATTTTGTTCATCCTTTCTTGGATTCTTCTCTAATGCCTCCAATCTTGCCAAGATTGTTGCATTCTCCCTTCTTACTTGCCTCAGCTCTCTATCTCTGGCAGCATACTGTTCTCTTCTATCCCTCAGCTCTTTCTCTCTTGCCTCTAAGGCTTCTCTCAGCTCAGCATTCTCTCTTGCCATCTAGTTCTTTGGAGGCATCTTCACAACTCTCTCACAAACTCTTATCTTCTTCACAAGATCCTTTACTCCCTCAAGGACCTACTAGCTAGCTCCGATACCAAAAATAATGTAGAGCATCTAAGACAACAGAAATATGATCATAACTTCACATGCAAAGATCTCTCAAGACAGCCTTCAACACCATCTCCAACTTGCTCTTGACACACACACAATGAAGGACTCCAAAACACCTTCCAAGATTCCAACTCCATCAAGGTTCCATCTAGATTTCTTGCCAAATCACTATATAGGGTCTGTAGGACAGTAGTCCTTATTCTACCTTCTAAAGACAGTCACACTATCTCCTTGGAGTAGTCTCCCTCTATGCAAACCCAACTCCTTTGTAACATACCAATCCTTAACATGCACACATACCAATGTCTTCATTTGCAAATCAATAACATGATGATCAAATCCATTACCTTCTTGATATGACTATTGTCCTCCTCTGAACTCTTGTTCATGGTTTCTGCAAGGTCATTCCACATGCCAAACTCACCTACACCATCTCCTGCCTCCCCTAGCCTTCACAAGACCTCTCAACAACTAAAATTACACTCCATTTCAATGATCAAAAACATAAAATATGAGTGGAATGGGAATAATTCCATCGATTTACCCAAAAGAACCCTAACCTAGGTTTTAGGATAGCTTAACACAAAACAATGGTTTTCTCACTCCTAGTTTGTTGTCAAGGCTCTAAACAAGAATCAAACTTAAGGGACTTCAATCCACTAACCTTCCATTACAAACTTGTTCTATGGTTAAGCCGTACAGGTATAGAGCAAGGAAGAAAACAGTGGTTTTTCTTAACTATCACAGTAGGTTTAAAACAGTTTGCAGCCAAACAAGGGTTTCTCACATCAAACCTTATATCAAAACCCCAAATAAGACTCAAGTCAATGGTAATCTAGTCCTCTAACAATCCAATGTGTTCATGAGTCTTGACAGTTTCGTACAGGTACGGAATACACAGAAAAAAATAGTGAATTTCAAAAGAAGACAACAATTTACAGAGACAGTTTATAGATTCATAGTGCCAATGTACTTCCTGGTTAATTTCAAGGATTCAACTTGCTACAATAGATAGCCAACCCACCAACCTCTACTTCCAATCATCCAATCTTTCATGACAGAGCTGTACAGTACAGAAGTACAGGCTCAACAATGCATAAGAAAAATAGGAAAATACAGAAAACAGGAAAAGGCAGCAAAAACAATGGTCTTTCTTTATTTTCTTGAGTTCCTCCCCATCAAATCCATACAATCCCTCCTTCCTTGGCTAAAAATGAGCCCCATACCATGCATGGGTCGATCAACCACTCCCTGACCATCGGGTTTCCACAAGATTTTGTAACTGCAGTAACAAGACATTTTTAAGAAACTGTCCATTCTTGGACTGCATCGGTGTTTTAGAGTTTAATGACAAGCTTTTTGATATGTGGTTTAATCTTTGACAAGGTGTTAACACATATACACCCTTTGAAATGCCTTAAAAGGCTTATAAACATGACTAACCTATAGAAATCTAAATGACTCTTTCAAATTACCAACAATTACAAGACTGTCCTAACTAGGACTTACAACAAGACAATAGAGGAAATTAGCTATTTGGACATAGTCCATTACAAGAATGGCATTCAAGCCTTAGACAACATTGAAGATGGTCTTATAGACCTTATTTAACCAAACAACTACTTGTAAATCTAACCAAAACCCTAATGTCTATGATGCTCCTGCACCAGTATATCTTGTAACCAATTACAATTGATGCAAACTTGACATCTAGATCAGTAATATCATCTATAGTCATTTCCCTCTTGTCATATTTTAATCTGGTGACTTCTGTTTACCATTTGATTTTTCACAGATTTGAGTGCAGGTAACCCACCAGTTGAGTGCAATCCGGTTATAGCCCTAATGGCATATTTGGTTATCTTAAATGGACTCATTAACCACATAAAGTTATCATGCATCCTACTCAAGACATACCGGACCCATTCATCCTCTACAAAAGATAGGAAATGTATGCAATGTGCAAAGTGCTTGTCTTTTAGAGCCTTGAATTCTGGTTTGAGATCAAAATTCTCACTTCTTAACTATTTATGATATATTTCCATCAATTCTAAGTCTCCAAAGTCTTCAATGTTTGCATGAATGTAAACCCTAATATCTTCTGCATGCAGAACACTGTACGGGATACGGGAAGCACCCAAGGGATCAACTTCTATAGATTTGTGAGGATGTTTCTTGAATTTTGGTCTCGGCCTCTCAGTGACATTCACAACCATGGGAGTAGCCATTCTAGCAATGAAATTCAGAGAGATTTTGCAGAAAAGAAATACCTTTTTACGCCTTAGGGTTTGATACTATTGGATCTAGGGCATACAACTGAGAGGGGGGGGGGTGAATCAGTTGTAAAAACTTCTTGTTCTTTCAAACACTTGATTCTTTGTTGTTAGTTAGTAGCATATCAATTAATCATCCATGGAAGCATAATACATAAACACAAGAGCAGATAAGCATCAACACATTGAACACCAAGATTTTGACGTGGAAAACCCGGTTAAGGGAAAAACCACGGGGTGATTAACCCAAGAATTATTCTCTGTTAGAAGAATAAAGAAAAATGAATGGCACATGCCAATTAGGGCTCACTGCCCGAGCACACTGCTCACAAAGAGGCCCACTGCCTACAAGGAGACACACTGTCTACAAAGTGATAAAAATCACAGTCTTGAACTGGAGAATGACATCTCTACCATGTCCGGATCAGTTCCAATTAAGCCCAAGAACCTCTGTTCTGCCTTTCGCACTTCTCTTCGCTATGCCACACTCATCCACACACCACACACCGAAATGAACTCACAGACCGTTATTTATACAAGACATTGACTTAGGATCAAACATCTAAGTCGGCAAACAATCATAAGAGTATCCGCAAGATGAATAACACATCCGGTCGGCCACCACAAGAACATTCGCAGGATGAACAACTCATCCGGTCGGCTAAACAGAGCAAGAACTTCATCCGGAAGAATAACTTCAATTCCGGGCTCTACTATCAATGCGAATCAACAACACAACCTCAACACGATCCAGAAAACTTAACAAGCCTGCCTGAATGTCCGGATACATCCGCACTTCCTTTACTTGCTGGAATCTCTTGTCTTCCTCATCCGGAACTTCAAGAACACAGTCTGTCGCCACTGTCATAATGTAAGAGGTACTTCCGGACCTCCAAATCATACACAACTCGAGATGGCACATCACAAGGACATCCCAAATACTCTTTCCAATCCGCAGATTAGGATTGTACAATTCTGGACCTCATCGGACCTTTCTGTGATCCTCTGTCACCTCTAAGCACTTGCCGGAACCGGTTCCACACAGACAGCCATAACTTCTTCAGGTCTCCATGCGGACCTCTGAAAACTTGACTGAAGCATCTCAAGACTCATATCTGCAAACCCTTTAATCCACATCCTCCGGTTCTCAACCTATCCAATATATTTGCCTTCTTCTCATCACTGTTCTTTACTGTTCCTGACTGAGGGTAATTTTCTCAATATCCTCAACACACAGCTCATCCAATCCTTCTTGTCGATGTAATATGAGTATGTTGACATCAATGACAACACTTGTTCACCTCATACTTGCAACAATCTCCCCCTTTGTCATTGATGGCAACATGTGATGTGAAAAACTATCAAGACAAGAACTTCTCCTTTCTGTCACAGCTCTCCCTATCAACAACAACTTTTTACATGTCTTCTCTCCCCCTTTGATCATTAACCACTTGTTTTTCACATGTCTTCTCTCCCCCTTTGACATCAATGGCAAAGGGCTCATACTTGCAATTCTAATACATCAGAATCATACCAGCTGCTCCCCCTTAGTAGCAGCTCCCCATCATCAATCCGGATCACAAGATATGACTGTGATATCCACCGGACTGATGCACATCAGTGCATCTTAGTTTATCACCGGAGGGGCCATGACCCCTAACTTCTCCCGGAGATATTCAAAAGAGTCCTTGGGAAGAGGTTTTGTAAAGATATCTGCAATCTGATCCTTGGAGGGAACATACTCCAATCTGACTTCTTCCTTGTTTACTTGTTCTCTCAAAAAGTGAAATTTGATAGATATGTGCTTAGTCTTAGAGTGCAATACCGGATTCTTAGAAATATTAATTGCACTTGAATTATCACAGAAAATTGTGATAGGCTCCTCATATTCAACTTTGATGTCTCTTAGCATCTGCTTCATCCATAAGATTTGAGTGCAACTACCTGCTGCTACAATGTATTCTGCTTCAGTTGTAGACAGAGATATTGCATCTTGTTTCTTGCTTAGCCAAGAAACCAATCTCTTCCCCAAAAAGAATGCTCCACCACTAGTGCTCTTCCGGTCATCCACATCTCCTGCCCAATCTGCATCTGTGTAAGCATGAAGAGAGAAATCCGGATCTCTAGGGTACCATAGACCATACTCAACTGTTCCTTTCAAGTACCTAAAAATTCTTTTGATTGCCATAACATGAGATTCTCTAGGATCAGCCTGGAATCTTGCCACAAGACCAACAACCTGCATTATATCTGGTCTAGTTTGAGTGAGATACAACAATCCACCAATCATTGATCTATATTTTGTCTGATCTGCCTTTGGAGAGTCATCATCTTTGCTTAACTTACATCCGGTTGCCATAGGAGTGTTCATAGGTTTTGAGTCTTCCATACCAAATTTTCTTAACAATTCTTTCACATATTTGGTCTGAGAAATGAAGATCCCTTCTTTTGTTTGAGTAATTTGCAGACCCAAGAAGAAATTCATTTCACCAAGCATAGACATTTCAAACTCACTTTTCATCTGATTTGCAAAAGTTTTGCACATACTATCTCTTCCTCCAAAAATGATATCATCCACAAACACTTCAACAATCAATATGTTTTCATGATCAATTTTGAAATATAAGTTACTGTCAGCAGTACCTTTGTTGAATCCAATCTGCACAAGATGCTTATCCAACCTTTCATACCATGCTCTTGGGGCTTGCTTCAATCCATACAAAGCTTTCTTCAACTTGCAGACCATATCATCATTATCAGACAATTGAAATCCATCCGGTTGTTCAATGTAGACTTCTTCTTCTAGATCACCATTTAGGAAGGCAGACTTGACATCCATCTGATATACCTTGAAGTCTTTGAAGGCAGCAAATGCAAGAAGTAATCTGACTGCTTCAATTCTTGCCACCGGAGCAAAAGTCTCTTCAAAGTCAATTCCTTCTATTTGAGAGTAGCCTTTGCAGACCAATCTAGCTTTGTTTCTGATTACTTCACCAGCTTCATTTAGTTTGTTCCAGAAGACCCACTTGGTTCCAATTACATTCCTGTCTCTAGGTCTGGGAACAAGATCCCAAGTATGATTTTTCTCAATTTGCATCAATTCATCTTTCATTGCTTTGGTCCAGTTTTCATCATTGCAGGCTTCATTTATTGTTTTAGGTTCAATCTTTGAAATCAGACAACATTCATCTTGATTTTGAGCAACATTCCTTCTAGTTTGTACACCTTTGCTTTTGTCACCTATGATCTGGTCTTCAGAGTGGTTCAGTCTTACATACCTTGGAATTTTGGGAGTATCCTGCACTGCTGCTTCTTGATCAGGCTCATTCAAACCTATCTCTTCTTCCTGATTTACCGGATCAGGCTGACTCTGTCTCACCGGAGAGGATTGAGGTCCTTGAACACTGTCTTGGTCATCTTCATCAAACTCATAAAATCTTGAAGGCTTCTCAATTCCTTCATCGACTTTCACATTGGTGCTTTCTATTATCTTCCTCAATCTCTTATTGTAACATCGGTATGCTTTGCTTTGAGTGGAGTAACCCAAGAAAATTCCTTCATCACTTCTAGCATCAAACTTTCCTAGATCTTCATCTCTTTTAATATAACACTTGCTACCAAATACTCTGAAATATTTCACAGTAGGAGTGATGCCAAACCAGAGTTCATAGGGGGTCTTACCGGTGTTGTTTCTGATTTGAACTCGATTGAGAGTGTAGACTGCAGTGCTGATGGCTTCCTTCCAAAACATTTGAGGAACATTTGCTTCCAACATCATTGTCCTGGCAGCTTCCTGAATGGTCCGGTTCTTTCTCTCAACCACTCCATTCTGCTATGGAGTCCTAGGAGCAGACAACTGTCTCCTTATACCCTGCTTCTCACAAAAATCAATGAATTCACCAGATGTAAATTCACCACCTCTATCAGACCTTAGACACTTTAGTTTCAATCCGGTTTGATTCTCTACCATAGCTTTGAAGATCTTGAACTTCTCAAATGCTTCTGATTTTTCTTTTAGAAAGGTAACCCACATCATCCGGGAATGATCATCAATTAACAACATGAAATATCTATCACCTTGCAGACTCTTGATTCTTGTCGGACCACAGAGATCAGTATGTACTAATTCCAACAGTCCGGTAGAAGACTGATCTTTGCTTTTGAAAGAGACTCTGCTTTGTTTACCTAGCTGACATTCTTTGCACAAACTATTTGTAGGTTTCATCAATTTTGGAAGATCTCTTACGGCCTGAGTATTGCTTATCTTGATGATGTTATCAAAATTTACATGGCACATTCTTCTATGCCATAACCAACTCTGATCAATTTGAGCAAACAAACAACTTTTATTTGAACCAACCAGATGAAAGATATTACCTTTTGTCTGAGTACCGGATGCAATCTCAGTTCCGGAGTTTGTAAAGATTCTGCATTTTCTATTTTTGAACCGGAGATCATAGCCTTTGTCCACCAACTGACCAACACTAAGAAGATTGTGCTTCAATCCTTCAACATACAGTACGTTACCTGTTTTGCTCTTTCCATCGAAGGAAATAGTTCCCCTGCCTCTGATTCTGCCAGCAGAATTGTCACCAAACTTTACCATTCCTCCTTCATACCTTTCCAAATTCAAGAACTTATTCTTGTCACCAGTCATATGGTGAGAACATCCACTGTCAATAACCCAATCATCCTTTTCTTCCACCTGAGCAGCCAAAGCTTTTTCAACAACTTTGTGATTGACAGATTCAGAGAGTATTGAATCTTCTTCCTTGATGGCAATAAACACCCACTCATTTCCGGATTTGCTTCCTAGTTCTGATTCATCATCTGTTACTCCTTCATTGTCATCTTCTTCATGAACATAATAGCAATTCTTTTGAAACCTTTGTCTGTTAGTATTAGACCTTGCAGATCTTTCCGGACATCTTGAAGCAAAATGACCAATCTTATTGCAGTTGAAACACTTAAAGGGTAGTTTTCCTTCATACTTACCGGATCCTCTTGGCAGTCTCTTTGCAATGAGGGCTTCAAGTTGAGCTATTTCTGCTTCTTCTTCTTCCATGTCTCTTCTTGCTTGATCGTACCATGACATTTTCCTTGATGAGTTTTCTCCCGGATCAAATCTCTGTTTGCCTTTCACATAGGCACTGGCTTTGAAAGCAGATTCAGTCTTGGGAGGATCATCTCCAAACTCGGTCATTTCAAATGCAGCTAGTTTGCCAGCCAGTTGTTCTCTTGTGACAGTTGTGTGGGCTCTGAATTCATCAATGGCAGCAACCTTGATTTTGTAGGCAGCAGGAAGAGATCTTAGGATTTTGCAGACAATCTCATTTTCATCTAAAGTTCCACCAGCATTTCTGATTCCACATACCAGCTCATTTACTCTTGGCATAAAGGTAGTGATGTTTTCATCATCTCTCATTTTTAATCTTTCAAATTTCCCTTTCAGACTTTGCAACCTTGCACTTTTGACAAACTCATCTCCTTCATACAGAAGTTCCAGTTTAGTCAGGATCTCATATGCAGTTGGTAGGTCAATAACATTCGAGAGATCTGAGTCATTCAATGCACTTAGAAGAGCTTCCTTGGTTCGCAGATTGTTTTCAGCTTCTGTGATTTCATTCAGAGTTGTCAGACCACCTTGTGGAGGTACATATGGTTTTGAAACCATAGCCAAGTATGCTTTTCCCATACATTCCAAGTGACACTTCATGCGACCTTTCCAGAGAGTGAAGTTGGTTCCATCGAACTTCGGACTATCCTTCTTGTATGACGACATCCTGGATCTCCTCAAGCGATTAAGCTCCTATCAGAGGAACTTGGCTCTGATACCAATTGTTGGATCTAGGGCATACAACTGAGAGGGGGGGGGTGAATCAGTTGTAAAAACTTCTTGTTCTTTCAAACACTTGATTCTTTGTTGTTAGTTAGTAGCATATCAATTAATCATCCATGGAAGCATAATACATAAACACAAGAGCAGATAAGCATCAACACATTGAACACCAAGATTTTGACGTGGAAAATCCGGTTAAGGGAAAAACCACGGGGTGATTAACCCAAGAATTATTCTCTGTTAGAAGAATAAAGAAAAATGAATGGCACATGCCAATTAGGGCTCACTGCCCGAGCACACTGCTCACAAAGAGGCCCACTGCCTACAAGGAGACACACTGTCTACAAAGTGATAAAAATCACAGTCTTGAACTGGAGAATGACATCTCTACCATGTCCGGATCAGTTCCAATTAAGCCCAAGAACCTCTGTTCTGCCTTTCGCACTTCTCTTCGCTATGCCACACTCATCCACACACCACACACCGAAATGAACTCACAGACCGTTATTTATACAAGACATCGACTTAGGATCAAACATCTAAGTCGGCAAACAATCATAAGAGTATCCGCAAGATGAATAACACATCCGGTCGGCCACCACAAGAACATTCGCAGGATGAACAACTCATCCGGTCGGCTAAACAGAGAAAGAACTTCATCCGGAAGAATAACTTCAATTCCGGGCTCTACTATCAATGCGGATCAACAACACAACCTCAACACGATCCAGAAAACTTAACAAGCCTGCCTGAATGTCCGGATACATCCGCACTTCCTTTACTTGCTGGAATCTCTTGTCTTCCTCATTCGAAACTTCAAGAACACAGTCTGTCGCCACTGTCATAATGCAAGAGGTACTTCCGGACCTCCAAATCATACACAACTCGAGATGGCACATCACAAGGACATCCCAAATACTCTTTCCAATCTGCAGATTAGGATTGTACAATTCCGGACCTCACCGGACCTTTCTGTGATCCTCTGTCACCTCTAAGCACTTGCCGGAACCGGTTCCACACAGACAGCCATAACTTCTTCAGGTCTTCATGCGGACCTCTGAAAACTTGACTGAAGCATCTCAAGACTCATATCTGCAAACCCTTTAATCCGCATCCTCCGGTTCTCAACCTATCCAATATATTTGCCTTCTTCTCATCACTGTTCTTTACTGTTCCTGACTGAGGGTAATTTTCTCAATATCCTCAACACACAGCTCATCCAATCCTTCTTGTCGATGTAATATGAGTATGTTGACATCAATGACAACACTTGTTCACCTCATACTTGCAACAGATACAACTGCTAGAGCGAATTTCTCATTGATTTTGATCTTCAACTTTAATTTGAATATTTTGCAAGATTTCTTCTCAAAGCTCTTCTCTCTTCTTCGTGAATGCAAAGTGTTGTAAATGATGAATAAGGAACCTTTTATCCTTGCACAAAAACCTAATTCCCCATTGCGATAAATGCACACTTTAAGTCATCTGGTTACCCTGTTTTGAGTGAATTTATCATGAATCACTATGCGGATCTTCAAATCATTATCCAAGTAAGTTGACAACATAACTTTAGCCTTTCAAAACATACCTCTAAATCTGCAGACTATAAAATTGCATTTTCAGATCATACTGGATCTATTTATGTAATTCTATTTTTACTGGATAGCTACTGGAACTAGATCTACTCATAACTTCTTCAAATCTATATGCGGATTTCTCAACTTTTAACTGAATGATTTTTAGATGAACCTCCAAAATCCCTTTAATACACAACCTCTAATTCTTACTCAATGTTCCAAATTCAAGCACTTACTAGCTGGTTGGGGGAATTTGATCTTCTTTGCAAATCCCCCTAAGCTAGAGCTCACCTTTTAATTTTCAGAAGGATTATTAGCACCAGATTCCAGTGCAGATCCATCACCAATGTTCATCACACTCTTCTTTACCCAAGTCTTGCTCATCTCCTTTTGAATCTCATCTGCATTCACTTTACCTTTGCCTTTGTCTTGTTTCTGGTCATGTTTCACCGAACCTTTTCCATCATGATTTCTACTCCTGTAGAATCTAGCTATATGACCAGTTTTATTGCAATTGTAAACATACAACATTTCCTTTCTTATTTGATTGATATCCTCTTGATCTGCACTGATTAGCCATATGCCCCATTCTATTGCATGCAAAGCATCTACCATTGAAAGAATTGTTCATTTGCATATTTTTTGCATTCATGAGATTTGTGACCATACCTTTTTCAATTAAAACATTGACCAGAAAAGGATGGATTATTCTTATTCATTCTGCTCTTGCACTGAGTTGCTTTATGACCAAATTTGTTGTAGTTGAAGCAACTTCCATTGAAAGATGAATATCTTTGAGCATTAGGTTGTCTTATCAGAGGACTTCTAGGCCTGTTTCTTTATTTTCTTGACCCAAAGTTCTTTTGACCAAATCTAGAGCTTTCACATTTCTCATATCCCAAGCCATTTTTATCATCTACCCTCTTTTGACTTTCAAGTAGTACTTCAAGTTTGGCTGAGCTTATCTTGAATTTTTCTTTGTATTCATTTTCAGTTTCAAGATCTTGTTTAAGAGTGTCAATATGTCTCTCAAATTTTTCTTCATTGTATCTAACTTCTTCAAGATCAGACTCAAGATGTCTAATTATTCTGTCCATTTTGTAGCAGTCTTTTGTTTTCTCCTTAAGGGATTGATTTAAGTTTTCTGCAGTCTTCCTCTTCTCTTCAATTTCTTGGGTAAATTTTATAACCCCTGATTCCATTTCATGTCTTAGCATAACAACTTCTTTTGAAAGCTTTTCACATAGCTTTGTTTTTTCATTCAGGTCCTCATCAGTATTATTGGCTTCATTTTGATCTGCTAACTTCTGAAGTAGTTCCTTTCTCTTTTTCATGGAATTACTAAGTTTTTCTTTCAACTCACTGATGAAACCATTAGTCTCCTTAAGTCACTCTCTTAAATTAATGACTTTAGACTGGGATTGATCAAGATCTTCTAAGGCAGACTGTAGTTGTTCTTTCATACCATATGCATCCATTGAGATTCCTAGATCCTCCTCAAGCTGTTAGACTTTTTATAAGGAACTTAGCTTTGATACCAATTGTTGGAAATAAGGCAGATAACTGAGAGGGGGGGTGAATAAGTTATCTCAAAACTTTCTTACTTTTACTTCCTTTTCTTATCTTAACATTCAGTGATATATCAAAACATGAAAGCATAAGAAACCATAAGAACTAAAATGAAATAAACACACATAACACAAGGAGTTTTATGTGGAAACCCTGTTAAGGGAAAAACCACAGGGTGATTAACCCAAGATTATATTCTCTATTAAAATAATAAAGAAATACAAAATGGCACTTGCTAGTTAGGGCTCACCGCCCGTGCACACTACTCACAAGAGGCTCACTGCCTATAAGAGACTCACTATCTACAAAATCTTATAGATGATAACAAAGTGTTTGAACTAATGAATAGCATCTGCATATGCAAGAATTCAATTTCAGTTAGGCACAGTATACCAATCTAGCACATTTCATCCTTCCTCTACTCAATATTGCTCTTCTGTCACATTCCAAGCTTGGATTACTGCCTTTGCACTTATCTCTATTTTTCTTTGCACTTAATCCATCACACTATTACTTACACCCCTTCACAAGCTTGAATCCATCAGGTATATATATTTGTATCAAGGATGTCCAACAACTTTCTAGTCAGTAATAAGAACACTTAGGATATTTGCAAGTTACTATTCTATCAACTGAATCCATACTTGATTGATGATGCGCACCAAAAACTTAGGCATAGAAATCATTACCTATGTTAGCCAAAATCATATAACACCTCAGGTTACTTGATCAACACCTTTTGCACATCTGGATTGAGGTCTGATACCTTTTGGCCAGTTCTTCCTCTGTCTACACTATCTAACTAGAGTCCGATACTCAGATGCTCATATCCTTCACATCCTTTGTCACCGAAGGCTAAATCTCTAGAATACCATAAGTCAGATACTCCTTATTACTCATCCAAATCGGAAACATGCTAGGTTTCACCATCAGAGAGTTTCAGACCCAACTGTTGGACCCTATCATATGCTCTATTCTTGACTACTAGACTAACCTATCTTCAATCTAACTTCTGATATGAGTAATTTATGTACTATGGATGTGTGGGATATACTTTGTTTCCATCAATGACAACACTTATGAATCCTAGCAGTGTCTCTTGCCAACAGGCAGTTGGTGTTCTTACGTTCCGGTATGAAGATGCAAGTGATTTTGGTAATTTGAGGTGATGCGGTTGTTCTTGTTGATTCCATTATGCTTGTGGAAATATCTGGATCATGTGCCTATTGTGTTGATGATTCATATTGAGGTTTGATCTTGTGATTGAAGATTTCTCTTTGGATGTTGTTGTCCTTTCCAGTCTTGGCTGACCAGATGCTTTGGGCATGTTGCAGATGATCTAAGAGAGGTTCTATGAAGCGTGGTGTGTTGTTCGAGGAAGATTCAGGTCCCAGCTATGATTGGCCAACAGTATAGTGATTCACATTAAGTCAAGACGACCTTGATGTTCATTCCAAAGTCAACAAAGCATATAAATACTTGTGGATGAGTTGTGGAGAGTTATCCTTGTGTGAAAATGATAAGATCCTAAGAAAGGCAGAGCAGAGAAGAGGAAGAACAAAAGAAGAAGAGCAGTAAAGGATGAGGATATAGTGAAGAAGTGTTTGGGGGTAGAGTAGAAGTATTGTGAGCTTTAATGGAACTAAACTTTGCATGAAGAAGATGTTGTTTCTCATTTCAATCTTTCTATGTTAATCATATAAACATTTTGTAGACAGTGAGTCTCTTTGAGCAGTGAGCTCTGGGTAGTGCACCTGAAGGCATGTTCCTTCCCATTTTTCTATTATTTTAAAAGAGAATAAATATTGTGGGTTAACCCCAACCATGGTTTTTCCCTTAACCAAGTTTCCACGTAAAAATCCTAGTGTTATGTGTATTGATTTTGTTTCTACTCATGTGTTGTTGATTCATGCTTTCATGATTATATCATTCATCTGTTAAAAAGTGGTAAAGAAGTTTAATTGGAACAAAGGATAAAAGTTTTTCTGACAACTGATTCACCCCCCTCTCAATTGTCTGCCCTAATTTCAATCGAAGGATCTTGGTGTTGCAAGGTATATTTTGGGAATGGAGATCAAGAGGGACAGAGTTAACAAAAAGCTTTGGTTGTCACAAAGTAAGTATGTGAATACTATTTTGCAGAGGTTTAGTTTGCAGGACTGTAACCCAGTTAGAGTTCCTATACCCATTAGTACTAAGATTTCATTAGATATGTGTCCAAACACTAAGGATGATTTTGAGGATATGTCTAATGTGCCATATGCTAGTGTTGTATGGAGTTTGATGCATGCAATGGTTTGCACTAGACCAAATATTTCCCAAGCAGTGGGAGTTTTGAGTAGATTTATGTCTAACCTTGTAGACAACATTGGAACTATGTGAAGATGGTGTTTAAATATCTTGCAAATACTCTTGATCATTGTTTGGTTTATTCTAGTACTTATAGTGCTAATAAATCTTTGGACATACAGGGTTTTGTTGATGCAGATTGGGCAAGTGACTTGGATAGTCGAAGGTCCACTAGTGTCTATGTGTTTACTTTGTTTGGAGGTACAGTGAGTTTGATGAGTAAGAGGCATCCCATATTTTCTTTGTCCACCACAAAAGTAGAGTATATGTTTCCTACTCATGTCTCTAAGGAGGCAGTTTGGTTGAGGAGATTGTGTACAGGTATTGGTTTTGATTGCAGGATCATTCAAATTTGTTGTGATAGCTAGAGTGATATCTGTTTGGCCAAGAATCCCATGTATCATGCTCAGACTAAGCATGTTGATGTTCAGTATCACTTTGTTCAAGAGTTAGTTGCAAATGGGGAGATTGATCTGAAGAAGATAGATAACCAGGAGAATGTTGAAGATTCATTGACCAAGGCTGTGAGCACAGAGAAGTTCATATGGTGCAAAGAGGCCATGGGCCTTGTTTCTAGTGCCTGATTATTTTTCATTTGATTTCCTATGGGTTGATTTACAATGTATAATGTCAAGTGGGAGAATGTTGGGATAAGGTGCCATTAACCTTGTAAATCCCAATATTGTATTTATTCCATTTATTATATGTAGTTTGTAATTATCCATGAGGAGATATACTAGTTTCACTGGCAGGGGTAATTTTGGAGTAACCAGAAGTAATTACAAAGTGACTTTTATTGTTGGCGAAACTAAAAACTCAAAGTAAATGAGGGTAGACATTTTCCCTTGATGAATATATTTTTTTTGGCATGTATGACAATTGTCATAATGTTTGGTAAGTGAATCTATGAGCTGCAAGTTGTCATAAGATTCTGAGATTCTATGACACATATGACTGATATGTTAGTTGTATATTTGCTATATTTAGCCCAAGGTTCCTATCTTGGAAAGATACTTTTTTGTGGAATCTATGATGGTTATGATGTATCATAAGATATTGTAAGAGGCCAGATTTAGTCTTAGGCGCCCAACCTTTGTATGACTGATTTTGGACAAGTGTAAGATGCTTCTAAGATGGTAATTAATGTTTACAGGTTGGAGAATCTTAGGAGAGAGAAGGTGAATGCCTAGAATGGAGTGGAAAACATTTCTATAAGTATTTTCCATGTATTTGTTGCTACATTATAGATTTTAGATACTCAGGTGCTACAGGAATGCTGTTGGATTAAAGACTGGAGGAGAGATTGGTGGTGGTGTTGTATTGTACAATCTTTTGTAGATTAATACAAACATCGGGCCTCTTTCATGTGTGGATTTTTTTACCCACAAGGGTTTTCTCCACGTTAAACACTATTCCATTGTGTCTTGTGTTGAGCTCTTCATTTTTGACATTTTCTCTATAGTGGGTTTTATGTTTTAATTACAATCTCCATTGTTAATGCACACTTAAAGATTGCTGAAATTTATTTTGAATTAGATTTCAATTGAAGTAGTGTTTCTTTCATTTCTAACATTCTTGGTATCCTTATGGAGGGATGGCTAGTAGTAACAGCCCCTAGAATTTTGTGGATTGTTTTTTGTGAGGAATAGTATCCACCTAAGGTCTCATCATGACATGCCCTTAATACATCAAAGATATCATCAGTTCTTAAACACTTGCATAAGATAAAGTCAAGACCACATTTAAACAACAAACTATTCAACCATTTGTAAGATAAAACTTTTTTTACCAATCGCTTCTTTTGTTGAAACAAACCTGTAGCTAAGAAATTAGCTATGTCAGGAAACCAAGGTTTAGTAGAAGAAACAACAAAGAGATGTTCATATGGAAACTTATCTTCCACTAGTTGGTTTTCTCCACCCGTATGCAGTCTTGACAGTCATCATCAATGATATCTTTGTATTAAGGAATTTGTAGGCAAGTTCATGATAGGACAACAATGATCAGTTCATGTATGAAGCAATGAACAAGGTTTTCATGACAAAGGTTATTGTCAAGATAGTAGTAAGAGACAATAAAGACAATGAAGAGCAGATTTAAGGAATGAAACAAATCATAGAATAGTCTTGCATTCTCAATAACAAGCTTTCATTCTCTGTTTTGTGATAGTCATTTTGAAAATACAATCATATTTCAAAGGTTGAATCACACACACAAGGGCAGTGTCTAAGTCATAGGTTGAAGACCATCAAATTCCTTCATGCCAAGGTATTCTAAGTATAAATCATGAATGGAAAAAGTAGAACTTTATGAATTAAGAACCATGAGACCTCTTCATATAGTCATTGAAAGAGATAGAATAGTCACTAATGACAAAGCACCAAGCTTTCAAAGATACAAAACTTTAGAGTAGGCTAAGAGAAGAATAGAGGTACATGGAAAACCCTACCTCTACTTCATAAAACCATTTTTTATCTATCGTCTATCTGCTCCTTTGATATCTACCGTCTATAGCTAGAAATCCCAAAATTCCCTCCTTTCTTTATTCACATGATGATCTCAAAACTATTTCCAAACTCAAAGAACTGCGGCCATGAACAATCTTCTCCTATTCGACTACTCATACCCTATTCTTGGTGGCCATGAACAATCTTCTCCTGTTTGACTACTCATACCCTATTCTTGGTGGCCATGAATAATCTTCTCCTGTTCGACTACTCTGCATACCCTATTCTCGACGTCCATGAACAATCTTCTCCTGCTAAATGCACAATCTTTGCTTCTTCACAAGTTTCACCTTTTGTTCAAAATTCATAAATGTACAATCCCTCCATTAATTCCCTCCAAAACTAAAGTGAAAGAAAAAAGAATAGAGGAATTTATTTAGTCCTTTATTTAGTCAATTTTATTTGTAGTTGTATTTTTTTTGTTGCCTGGTAGACTTTTTATCACGTGACCGGTGATGCTGGCATGACACGCCCTTCGGTACTGTTGACGTTTCTTCTGAATCAGCATTAGGGTTTGCCACTTCTAATGCACAGGCAGATTCAGGCCAACTGAATACAGGAGGTTGCGTGAGCTCCTCCCCTTCACTTCTGGTTCTGCCGCACCAAGGGGGGTATCCCTATAACTTAAGATGTAACCTTGACTAGCTCAAAGATAGAAAGATCTAGCTTGACAACAACAGGCAGAATACTCTCATGTATGGACCAAGATCTGCATGATAGATCACAAGGCTGGCAACATTCTTGGACATGATGTCTGGTTGGGTATGAGAGCATGCAGGGGGTTCCTAATCCTACTCCTACAACTAACAGGTGGAGGTATGAAGTGTTTGGATATGGATTTGGATGCAAAGCTGGACATGGTGTATAACACAAGAACACAGCATGATTGGTGCCTATCCAGGGCTTGGAGTCGGTAGACATACACCTGTGAATGATCAGCATGAATAGCTAGAACTGGATTTCAGGGGGACAAACATGATATCTGCCTTACAGACATCTCCCAATATAGGGTGTTGAGCTATCTCTACTTATGGTATCCCTACTGCAGTATACCCTTCCCAATGTTCAACCTGAAAATAGTTTAATCTGCCCCTTGAGCAGAGGTTAAAAGATCAGACATTCAACATAGGAATTCTATGCTCTAGAATCTAAACATAAGCAAACATCCAGATCCAGAAGAAGGATACATGCAATACTGGAGACAGAATTAACACAACACATGCTAAACAGCATTACTCATATAAGATCAATCATGAAACCAGTGGATTCATGCCAAGTCCTACAACAGGAGATACATAAACTCACAAGATAAACTGTACAGAGCAACCAGATCAGCTGGTTATGGATTACAGAGCCAAAATTCTACAACTTTCAACAACCTTGAATGATCAACACCATCTGCATCATATAGCAGGAGGGCGTATTCAGCATTGACTACCAGGTTGACCAAAACTCCCGCCAGACATACCGTACCATAGAAATGGCGCTCAAACTTGAATGCAGCAGGTAGGGGAGGAGACAGGAAGATATCTCGAGCCTTGCGCCGCCGCCTAGGGATTCAGATCTTCAATCAGGTACAACATTCGTTCACGCCATCGCCCATACCTCTGCAACAATCGCCATTGATGGCGCACCAACCCGCGGCCTCGGGAAGAACATCAAACAGACAGTCGCAACCGCTTCCCGCCGAGATTCATCATCATGATATTTTGAAAATGCAGGATAACATTATCCCACATGCACCCCGCAGCAACCTCCTTTGCACTTTATATACTAGGTCATGAGCATATATCATGTCGGTGCTTTTGCTCCTGACGACACTAGTATAGGACTTCATCATCATCATCCTTCAGCAGCATGATATCCTGTTGTTCGAAATATCACCCTGACGTCATCATGATATTTGAAATATAACCTTCATGATAATCGGCACAACCTGATCCTTCGGAGGAACATCCTCCTGCTGAGCTTATAACAAAAGTCTGGCCGATGAACATCCTGATGACGTCATCATCATATCCTGCTGACGTCATCATCATATCTGCCTACTGCACACCTCCTCATATCCGGATGACGTCATCATCATATCTGCAAATATCAGGAGGTCTCTTCAAGATGATCAGTGTTAGAAATATGACCCCCGCGGACCTTGATGACATCATCATCATATCAACATCATCATGATATTCGGAAGACAACCGGATATTTGGAAATATCCTCCTGATGTTCAAATATTAGGTTGCACTGTAGCTCCTCTGTAAGATCGGGGCGAAAACTGAATATGATGATGCTGCTTGAAAAGATCACCCCCAGTAGATAATGCGCGAAGCCAGCAGGCGGATATCTCCTTGATATCAACATCATCATGATGTTCGAACAAACATATATCCGGGTGATATGAAAATATCACCCCTTCCTTCAGAATATCATGATGCAGTTAGGCAGAAAGAAAAATATCACCCTGATATACGGATGATGTCAGCATCATCAGGATGAGAAACAAAGAACAAGAAGTGATACAACATCATCAGGATGATATTGACTAAGATCATCCTGACATTCCAAAATATGATGACCCTAGTGAATATCGGGTCGCAATTACAACTCTTCAACAACATCATCAGGATGATGTTAACCAAGATCACCCGATGATAAAAATATCACCCCGGCGAAATATCATGAAGGTAGAAAATATGATGACCTCCGCAAGCAGCAGGATGATAACTGGAAAAATGATGATGATGAACACGACCCTTAGGAAAAAACAAGTTAGGTCGAGCAATTCAAAGAATAAGCAACATCATCATCATGCTCGCGCAAGGTGATAAATGGAAGATCACCGGAGACTTTGAAACATCACCCTCGCAAGCAGATGAGGGCGCACTGTAGCTCGGCAGCATCATCATGATAAGAACCAAACATCACCCGATGACTGAATATGATGATGACGATGAGAAACCGGTCGACGGAGAACATGATGATGATGACCACCATCGAAGAAAATATGATGATGATGACCTCCTCCTCAAAGAAAAAATGATGCTGCAGTTGAAAAATGCTGAGGAGGTCCAACACTTAGAGCATTTTTTGGATACTTAGGGAGAGTGCCTGAATGAAAATTTTTCAGAAAACTACCAGTCAATTCAGGCGTCAACAGTGGCTCTGTCTGGGGACGTGCAGGTGAAAGACTGCAGCAAGAACCCCAGATCTCTGGGATGCAGACCAGTCCCTTATCCATTGGGCACAGAGTCAAATACTGCACTGACCTGCATCACCCAACACACTTGATGGCCTAAGGCCACCAAGAAAAGAAAAACATGTATCTCCCTTTGTCAAATATCTTGTTTTCATCTGCATGCACTGGGTCAAGCTTGGAGATACTACAAAGATCCACCCACAAACAAATCTTGTCATCTGCATATTCAACCCTCTGATTTGGCTTGTCATTATCACCCTTGTGCAGATAACCCTCAGCATCATGTGGCATGTGGGTGCAGAATGTATCAAACAATGCATGTTCATATGGCATATAACACTTATCACCTATATCATCATCATGCATTGCAACATGATCTCCTAGCTGGACTGCAAATAGGAAACACTCAGAGTCCATCACAAAACTAGGAAGATCAGGGCTCATTGTATTATATGCTGGCTCATCAAAAGAAAAGCTTTCAAAATCACAATTGTGTACATCATGTACACAACCATCTGGTACACCAGGCTGGAAAAGATCAGGCTCTGACACCTCTTTACAATCAGGCACATTTTTACAATCACTTACCTGATGTATGTTGTTTCCTCTTTCATCAGGATGAGAAACAGAATCCAAGCCAAAAATAGTGTCTAGATCCCCACCATACTCAGACAGATCCTCATCACCATATGTGTCATAAATGGGTGGCCCAGGTACATCAGCTTCATCATAGTATGCCATTTGTTCATGGGCAGCAGAGCACACCTCTTCATCACCAATGGATTCACTCTGTGGAGGAGTATCAGCCTGTGTGTCATAAGCAAAGCAGCCATCAAATGAAAAACAATCATGCTCTGAACTAGCACTTATTTCAATTTCTGACTGCTCTTCATGATCTCCATGTGTTTGAAAGATAGGCAATGGGTCACACATAGGACTGCTTCTCTGTTTGCTTATATCTTCTCTGTCTTGAGTACAATACTCACAATTTTCTCCACAGGTCCATTCTAAAAATTGCTCATTGCTGTCCACAACCTCATTATTGTCTTCATGGTCAGATGCCTCATCATTGCAATGGGAATCCTCATTGGTCCTTTCACTGGCATCCTCAACATTCATCTTTTCATCTTCACATGATGCCTTCATGACTTGGTCATTTGCAGCTTCATAACCATTTTTCACACCAAGGCCTGGGGACAGGGGTTTCAGCAGGTGCACATTTCTCATTTCTTCTACATTTTCTAAAAATTTGTATGCCATCTGCATACTTGTCACCTTGAAATCCCTCAGTAATGCACTAGAGCCCTCCTCAAAAGCTTCAAAGAATATGCCAACACAGGCTTAAATATCAGGTCTGAAGCTTTCAGGGACATGTGAAAGGGCTACTGCAAACCTATGACTGAAATCAACACATGGCTCTTCATCTTGTTTTCTGATTCTCATCAATTCTGCAACAAGATCAGCCGGTTCTTTTGCAAATTCTTCCTTGAAACAGTCAGCAAGCTCATCCCAACAGGCAAAGGATTTCTTTGGAAAGCTCAAATACCAGTCTTTTGCTTTTGCATCAAAGGACCTAACAAGAAACCTCATCCACATATCCTCATCTCTGAATGAATATTTTCCCATAAAACTTTGAAAATTTTGGATATGTGCATTCCCATCACATATACTGTGACCACTAAATCTAGGCATCTGACAGTATATCCTAGCAGGCATAGTTTCTACTTTATAATCCACCCATGACAAATCCAGTTGGTCATACAAAGGATCAAAAGGGCTGACAGGAGGTTTAGCTTTCTGACTGGCAGACACAACAGGGTTACTGCTTCTTAACTGGGCCTGCTCAGCCTCTAAGAGTATCAACCTATTTCTTATCTCCTCTATTCCTTTATCCAACATTTCACCACTGAGTATGGGATAACTCATACTTGGATTCACAAAAATCTTACTCTTAGACATTGTTTGTCTGTCTAAGACCTAAGGCTTCCCCTGGCATCTAACCTATGCAGTAAAACAGCAAATAAAAGGGGAAAGAACAAGGTACCTTTTCTCATACAGATGCAGGAATATGTACAACACATTTTTGTCACATGACATACATCCATCTTTCACGTGCATTGGGATCTTTTTTGCAGAGTCGCCACCTCTCCAGAGAGGATAAAATTTACAGCAGCTGAAAGCTACTTCTCCAGGTTCATTCCACCAGCAGAGCAAAACTTCACCAGAGACTGCGGGATATCACTTTACATTAACTTCCCCAGCGGAGTCGCCAATTTGTTGACGTTTCTTCTGAATCAGCATTAGGGTTTGCCACTTCTAATGCACAGGCAGATTCAGGCCAACTGAATACAGGAGGTTGCGTGAGCTCCTCCCCTTCACTTCTGGTTCTGCCGCACCAAGGGGGGTATCCCTATAACTTAAGATGTAACCTTGACTAGCTCAAAGATAGAAAGATCTAGCTTGACAACAACAGGCATAATACTCTCATGTATGGACCAAGATCTGCATGATAGATCACAAGGCTGGCAACATTCTTGGACATGATGTCTGGTTGGGTATGAGAGCATGCAGGGGGTTCCTAATCCTACTCCTACAACTAACAGGTGGAGGTATGAAGTGTTTGGATATGGATTTGGATGCAAAGCTGGACATGGTGTATAACACAAGAACACAGCATGATTGGTGCCTATCCAGGGCTTGGAGTCGGTAGACATACACCTGTGAATGATTAGCATGAATAGCTAGAACTGGATTTCAGGGGGACAAACATGATATCTGCCTTACAGACATCTCCCAATATAGGGTGTTGAGCTATCTCTACTTATGGTATCCCTACTGCAGTATACCCTTCCCAATGTTCAACCTGAAAACAGTTTAATCTGCCCCTTGAGCAGAGGTTAAAAGATCAGACATTCAACATAGGAATTCTATGCTCTAGAATCTAAACATAAGCAAACATCCAGATCCAGAAGAAGGATACATGCAATACTGGAGACAGAATTAACACAACACATGCTAAACAGCATTACTCATATAAGATCAATCATGAAACCAGTGGATTCATGCCAAGTCCTACAACAGGAGATACATAAACTCACAAGATAAACTGTACAGAGCAACCAGATCAGCTGGTTATGGATTACAGAGCCAAAATTCTACAACTTTCAACAACCTTGAATGATCAACACCATCTGCATCATATAGCAGGAGGGCGTATTCAGCATTGACTACCAGGTTGACCAAAACTCCCGCCAGATATACCGTACCATAGAAATGGTGCTCAAACTTGAATGCAGCAGGTAGGGGAGGAGACAGGAAGATATCTCGAGCCTTGCGCCGCCGCCTAGGGATTCAGATCTTCAATCAGGTACAACATTCGTTCACGCCATCGCCCATACCTCTGCAACAATCGCCATTGATGGCGCACCAACCCGCGGCCTCGGGAAGAACATCAAACAGACAGTCGCAACCGCTTCCCGCCGAGATTCATCATCATGATATTTTGAAAATGCAGGATAACATTATCCCACATGCACCCCGCAGCAACCTCCTTTGCACTTTATATACTAGGTCATGAGCATATATCATGTCGGTGCTTTTGCTCCTGACGACACTAGTATAGGACTTCATCATCATCATCCTTCAGCAGCATGATATCCTGTTGTTCGAAATATCACCCTGACGTCATCATGATATTTGAAATATAACCTTCATGATAATCGGCACAACCTGATCCTTCGGAGGAACATCCTCCTGCTGAGCTTATAACAAAAGTCTGGCCGATGAACATCCTGATGATGTCATCATCATATCCTGCTGACGTCATCATCATATCTGCCTACTGCACACCTCCTCATATCCGGATGACGTCATCATCATATCTGCAAATATCAGGAGGTCTCTTCAAGATGATCAGTGTTAGAAATATGACCGCCGCGGACCTTGATGACGTCATCATCATATCAACATCATCATGATATTCGGAAGACAACCGGATATTTGGAAATATCCTCCTGATGTTCAAATATCAGGTTGCACTATAGCTCCTCTGTAAGATCGGGGCGAAAACTGAATATGATGATGCTGCTTGAAAAGATCACCCCCAGTAGATAATGCGCGAAGCCAGCAGGCGGATATCTCCTTGATATCAACATCATCATGATGTTCGAACAAACATATATCCGGGTGATATGAAAATATCACCCCTTCCTTCGGAATATCATGATGCAGTTAGGCAGAAAGAAAAATATCACCCTGATATACGGATGACGTCAGCATCATCAGGATGAGAAACAAAGAACAAGAAGTGATACAACATCATCAGGATGATATTGACTAAGATCATCCTGACGTTCCAAAATATGATGACCCTAGTGAATATCGGGTCGCAATTACAACTCTTCAACAACATCATCAGGATGATGTTAACCAAGATCACCCGATGATAAAAATATCACCCCGGCGAAATATCATGAAGGCAGAAAATATGATGACCTCCGCAAGCAGCAGGATGATAACTGGAAAAATGATGATGATGAACACGACCCTTAGGAAAAAACAAGTTAGGTCGAGCAATTCAAAGAATAAGCAACATCATCATCATGCTCGCGCAAGGTGATAAATGGAAGATCACTGGAGACTTTGAAACATCACCCTCGCAAGCAGATGAGGGCGCACTGTAGCTCGGCAGCATCATCATGATAAGAACCAAACATCACCCGATGACTGAATATGATGATGACGATGAGAAACCGGTCGACGGAGAACATGATGATGATGACCACCATCGAAGAAAATATGATGATGATGACCTCCTCCTCAAAGAAAAAATGATGCTGCAGTTGAAAAATGCTGAGGAGGTCCAACACTTAGAGCATTTTTTGGATACTTAGGGAGAGTGCCTGAATAAAAAATTTTCAGAAAACTACCAGTCAATTCAGGCGTCAACAGGTACCATGGG
Source organism: Cunninghamia lanceolata (assembly GCA_027924645.1). Lineage (NCBI taxonomy): Eukaryota > Viridiplantae > Streptophyta > Pinopsida > Cupressales > Cupressaceae > Cunninghamia > Cunninghamia lanceolata. The sequence continues at coordinate 7,999,229 of BSBN01000295.1, read as the reverse complement.
GACGGGGGGAGACTGGACCTTGTGACCATCTTTACCGCAACGGAATTACTTAGCCAATCGAGCCAGGGCCCCCGCCCTTGTAGTTGTGTTTTTTTGCCCAATGACCAAATTAGTCATTTCAATAGTCATTTTAACCGATGACCAAATTAGTCATTTATTTAGTCATTTATAGCTGTGTTGCAAAAAGTTTTAGTCACATGATTAAAAGTTTTGTCATGTGACTAAAAGTTTTAGTCACTTGGCCATTTATTTGCCATATTTCTACTAGTGCTAGGTCCCATTTGTCATGAAACTTAGGGCTCATTTCATTGGGATGTCAAAATATGATGCAAGATGTCCTAAATGTAGATAAAAGACCCAAGAACTAAACCTTATGAGGGAAAATCCCCCAAGGGGACATTTTCCAACATTACAATTATGTCAGTCAAACCTTGCTTGATTATGAATTATGATATACTGCTATTGAGAAGCATTGTTTAGCTCTAGTGTTTGCAACACAGAAGCTTAGACACTATTTATTAAATGCTGAAATACATGTCATGGTAAAGTTCAACCCTTTGAAGCATCTCTTCGCTAAAACTGATCTATTAGGTCATCTTGCTAAATGGGTTATGTTGTTAACTAAATTCAACCTTAAGTTCATCTCTCAGAAGGCGATTAAGGGACAAGCATTAGCAGACCATTTAGCTGACGCACCTTCTTCTTTTACTATACAAAGAGGGGATACATTTCTTGATGACCAAATATTGACCATTGCTAAAGAAGATGAATGGGAATTGTGCTTTTACGAATCAAGATGTCGAACTACCTCTGGTGCAGGTGTCATACTGATACCTCCTTTAGGAAAGTTGATTCCTATGTCTTATCGTCTCATTTTTCACTCACAAATAACATTACTGAGTACGAAGCCCTCATTTCAAGACTCTGTGCTACTTTAGCATTGAACATCAAGCATCTCAATATATATGATAATTCACAACTTATAGTATGAAAAATAAATAGATCCTTTCAAACTAAACAAGATAAACTATCTCAATATCAGGATCTTGCTCTCTCTTTGTTGAAAATGTTAACATCTTTTACAATCGACACCATTCCCAGAAAAGATAATCGACATGTGGATGCAATGGCAAGTGCAACTTCCCTTATATCCCTTGATGATTCTTTTGGTGACTTTGTCTTCCATATTCAAAATCTCAAAACACCACCTGTGGCTGATGCCATCCTTACACCTTTTGAGCTCTATGGAAATATAAATTAAGATGAATGGTTCTCCCATATATTCAATTACTTGTGTGATAGAACTTTTCCTAATTTAATAACTAAGAACACCTCATTCGCCTACACAAGCTTGCGGCATGTTACATAATATTATCAAATGTCTTGTATGGGCGAAGCTATAATGGTATTTTACTCTGATGCTTAAGTAAATTAGAGATTCTGATAGCTTTAGAAGAAGCTCACTTTAGTGCCTGTGGAGGGCATTTTGGAGGTAAGATGCTTTAATAAAAGTTAATATGCATGTGATACTATTGGTAGACCATGGAACAAGATTCCTTTGCTTATGTCAAGAAGTGCCCATAGTGTCAGCGACACCAACACTTAATCTGAGCTCCTGCCTAGGAACTTCATGCCCAAGTGTCACCTTGGCCATTTTTTGTTTGGGGCTTGGAGTTAATTAGTAAGATATCACCACCTTCTTTGCAAGGGCATACTTTTATAATCACCAGTATGGATTATTTCATGAAGTGGGTTGAGGCTATCCCTTTGTAATCTACGACCACAGAAGTAATTTGTTAGTTTCTACAAGACAACATTATATCTCGATTCGACATACCCGTCTCCTTTGTTTTTGACAATGGCACACCATTAAAGAACAAGGAAATGAAGGCATTTTTGGACAAATACCACATTCAATATTGCTTCGCTATGCCTTACTACCCTCAATCGAATGGACAAGCTAAGGCTTCAAATAGGGTTATTAGATAAATTTTATGAAAAACTGTTAACGAACACCAGAAAGACTGGCATACTCAATTGACCTATGCATTATGGGCCTATAGAACAAGCATTCGTATTGCTATAGGGACCACCTTGTATAATCTTGTCTATGGTACTGATGCCGTAATGTCTTTGGAACTTGAGATCTCGTCCTTAAGAGTTTCTCTAAGGGATGTTCTTGATGATGACATTGAATGAGAAAAATAATTGCAACAACTTGAAATGTTGGATGAACAACGTATCCATGCTCTCGAGCATCTTAAAGTACATTAGAAAAGCATACAATGATCATATAATGAACATGTTATACACCATTCATTTGACATTGCAGACTTGGTGCTGTATGAGAATCAACACAATGCGAATGTGCCTCCAGGAGAAAAAGGGAAATTTAGCCCTAATTGGCTCAGATTGTATGTCATTCCTAAAGCATTTGGATCATGTGCATATAAGATAGCAGATGAACAAGGTATGTTGCTTAAAGAACCCATTAATGCAGCACACCTTAAAAAATTTTATGCTTAGGATCATATGTTTAATGTTATATAAGTTAAATTACTAGGTTAATTTAGCTTCAATTTCAACAAAATATTCTCTTTGTCTTAATTCATTTAACATATTATCTTCATTAGTTAATTATGGTTGTATCTTGTTTAAACATGTTAAGATCACCTATAAATTAACTATCTTAAGCATAGAATATTCTTACAAAGCAATGTGCATAACACAAAATCACATTTGATAACCAGAAACAATAATAAGAAAACATTATATATATGCTTAGTTTTGATATACATCCAAGGAGACTATTCTATATATAAAAATGTGATGTAATACAAAGTACATCTATCACATAGTGGAACCACTACCACCTATACCTACAGAACCTTGTGGTGTATGTGCGACAGAAGGCTGATCATGTGTGGCTACAGATCGTGAATGACTGCTAGAGCCACTTCACACTCGTAACCCCCTTATCTCTCCCCTCAGTCCCAACACCTCGTCACGTGTATCCTGGTACATCTACTAATATCGGTCCCTCTCTAAGGTGACTCTCTCTAGCTTTGCCTGGATCCTATCCCTGTTAGCTTTCATTTGATGTAACTCTACTAATGAAGCCTCACTACTGATGTGACCTCTCTCAGGCATAGTAGCTACTGCAACCTTCTCATGAAGTGCCTATAGCTCTGCCTCTGCATTCTCAGCTCTTTGAGTGGACTGATCTATAATACCCTCCACTAATAATCTATACTTCATGAAAGGCATAAAGATCTCTACATGTCACCTCACAAATGGCTGTGGTGAGTAACTTACCCACACACACTGCTTGGATGCATCAGATGGTACTATCTCCGCTATGATGTGACTCACAAAGTTGCACCATGAGTCTATCCCAACTGTAAAATAGAAATAAAGTAGGTATCAACATCTCATATAAAAACATATATATAAAATAACTCAAAATACTCATAATTTGCTACATATAAATGAACAAAATGTATCCTATTGCAAATATGTGCTTAAGTGATGTTGTCATTGATGTCAACATATCCTTGTTGCCATTGATGTCAACTATATCCTATTTTGCTGTTTGTATAGAAGACCAAATTGTTGAGGATATTGAGAAAATTAATGACAATCAATGCATGCGGACCTTATAGATGTGTAGAGGATTGTCAGAGGTTGCTCTAGTCAAGATTTGAGAAGTCCGCATGAGGATTTGAAGAAGTTATGGGCATCTGAGTAGAACCAGATTTTACAGTACTCAGAAGAGACAGTGTGATAGTAAGTTGGTCTAGATTGCTCCGCAGTGAAATATTATGGTCTACGGATCTGAAGACATGTTTGGGAAGTCAGTGTGTATCATCAACTCCAGTGGTTCGTGGTTTGGAGGTCCGCAATCTATCTTTCTAATTTGACAGTCATGGCAGATTATGTTCTCAAGGTTTTGGAGGAAGATACAAATGATTCTGGTAATTTGTTTTAGAGTGAATGTTATTGATGATTTCAATGTGCTTGTGGAGGTATCTGGATCATGTGGCTACTATGTTGGAGGTTCGCATTGAAGTTAGAGCTTGTTGATTGAAAGTTTCTTCTTTGAGGTTGATGTTCTTCCCAGTCTTGGCCGACTGGATGTTCCTGGCATATTACAGATCATCTAAAGAGCATTTCATGAAGCATGGCATGGTTGTTGAGGATGATCCAAGTCTTAGTTGTGTTTGGATGACAGTGTAATGATCCGCGTCAAGTTTAGCCGACCTTGTTGATCATTCCAAGGTTGCTGAAGTGTATAAATACTTGTTGAAGAGTCATGGAAAATCATCCTTGTACAAATGAGTTAAATCTGAAGAAAGGATAAAAAAGTAGAGCAGAGAAGAAGAGAAGTGAAGGGAGTCTAGAGTGAAGAGTCAGTGAAGAAGAATTTGAAGATAGGAGCAGAAGTTTTTGAACCTTCAAAGGAACTGATTCAGGCATGATTGTAGATGCTATCTCTTAGTTTATTATCTCTATGTAAATCATAATTTCTCTTAGGCAGTGAGCTTTTTCTTGAGCAGTGAGCTCTAGGCAGTGCAACTGAAGGCATGTGCTTTCTATTTTATTAAGTACTTTTAATAGGGTACGCATTTTTGTTGGTTAACCCCCACCATTTCCCTTAACTAGTTTTTCCACGTCAAAATTCTGGTGTTGTGTGTTCATGTTGTTTCTGCTCATGTGTTGATTTATGCTTAAATGTTTTCATCATTAATTTGATTGTAAAGAAGATTTAAAAATTTAGAAAAGGTTAAAGTTTAGGGACAACTAATTCACCCCCCCTCTCAGTTGTCCAAACTGTTTCCAACAATTGGTATCAGAGCCAAGTTCCTTTAAAAGAATCTTGACCACTTGAGGATATCCAAGATGTCATATTACAAGAAGGAAAGTCTGAGATTTGATGGAACAAATTACTCCCTCTAGAAAGTATGCATGCAGTGTCATTTGGAATGTATGAGTGATGGTATTTGGTCAATAACCAAGAAAGTATATAAGATTCCAAGGAATGGACCTTCAAATATAGATGAACTCAGAGATGCTGAATGCAACACTCAAGCCAAAGAAGCATTGTTAAGTGCCTTGTTTGACACTGAATTGACAAATGTCCTGGATTTGCAAACTGCTCATGAAATATGGAGAAAATTGGAAAATTTGTATGAATGTGACAAATATGTTAAATGTGCCAAGCTATAAAGCCTGAAGGGTAAATATGAAAGGTTGGTAATGAGTGAAGATGAAAACATTACTTCCTACTTGCAGAAATTAAATGAACTTGTGACTGGTATCAGAAATGCAGGTGGAGTATTGGATGAATCATAAATTGTTGCCAAAGTGCTCAGATCCTTACCCGCAACTTACAAACACAAGGTTGTAGCCATTGAAGAAATCAAGATAGTAAAAACTGTCACAAGGGATCAGTTGGTTGGTAAGCTTTCAGCATTTGAAATGAGTGAGTTTGGAGATTCTCTTCCTAAGTCTGAATCTGCATTCAAGGCCAGTGTGTATGGAAAACAAAGATATGATTTGGTGAAAGTTCTTCATCAAGAACAAACAGATTTATCAAGACAAGGAAGAATCTTGAAGATGATGAAATTGAGACTACAGATCTTGAATCTCTCATTGCAAGATGGATGCCAAGAGGATCTGGTAAGTATGAAGGAAAATTGCCACTCAAATGTTTTACTTGCAAAAAGATTGGTCATTTTGCCTCAAGGTGTCCAGAGAGGTTTTCGAAACCAAACCTTAATAGATACAAAAGTTAGAAGAATTGTCTCTATGTCCAAGAAGCTAGAGAAGAAGGAGTCACATATGATGAATTTGATCATGGAGAAAGTGATTGGGTGTTCATTGCTATTAAAGAAGAAGATCCAATGTCTACTAAATCTGCTAGTTGTACAAAAGTGGAAAGTGCCTTAGCTACTCAAGTTGTTGAAAGGGATGAATGGGTGATTGATAATGGCTGTTCTCATTATATGACTGGTGACAAGAGTAAGTTTGTGAGTTTTGAAAATTATGAAGGAGGACTTGTGAAATTTGGAGACAACTCAGCTGGTAGAATCCATGGTAGAGGATCCATCTCTTTTTATGGCAAGAACAACACCAATGATGTTTTATATGTGGAAGGACTGAAACATAATCTTCTCAGTGCTGGACAATTGGTTGACAAGGGTTATGATCTTTGATTCAAAGATGGAAAATGTAGAATCTTGGAAAGTTTCGAAACTAAAATCGCATCCGGTACTTAGAATAAAGGTAACATCTTTCACTTAAGTAGTTCAGGCAAAAGTTGTTTGATTTCACAAATAGATCAAAGTTGGTTATGGTATAGGAGGATGTGTCATGTGACTTTTGATAACATTGTCAAAATAAGTTCCACTCAATTTGTGAGAGATCTTCCAAGACTTGTGAAACCTGACAGTATATGCAGAGAATGTCAATTGGGTAAACAAAACAAAATTTCATTAAAAAGTAAGGAACAAGGTTCAAGTGGGAGATTGGAACTGATACATACTAATCTCTATTGTCTTACTAGAATTAGGAGTGTATAAGGAGACATATATTTCATGTTGTTGATTAATGATTACTCCCGCATGATGTAGGTAACTTTCCTAAAAGAAAAATTAGAAGCATTTGATAAGTTTAAGGTGTTCAAGATGATGGTAGAAAATGAGATTGGTGGGAAGTTGAAGTGTCTGAGATCTGGCAGAGGTGGAGAATTCACTTCTGGAGAGTTTGATGCTTTCTGTGAAAAGCATGGAATAAAAAGATAGTTATCTGCTCCTATAAATCCTCAGCAAAATGGAGTTGTGGAAAGGAAGAACTAGACCATTCAAGAAGCTACCTGGACCATGATGATGGAAACAAATGTTCCTCAAGTTTACTAGAGGAAAGCTGTGAGTACTGCTATCTACACTCTTAACCAAGTGCAAATCAAAGGAAATTCTGGTAAGACTCCCTATGAACTATTGTTTGGTCATCCTCCTCCTGTGAAATATTTTAGAGTTTTTGGTAGTAAATGCTATATCAAAAGAGATGAGGATTTAGGCAAGTTTGAGGCAAGAAGTGATGAAGGAATATTTTTGGGATACTCAACTCAAAGTAAGGTTTAACGGTGCTACAACAAGAGATTGAGAAAGATTGTTGAAAGTGCAAATGTTAAAGTTGATGAAAGAAATAAGGTCATTCCAAGTACTGTGGATATGATTCAGATGATCAAGAAGAAAGTCAAAGTCAAGGAAGACAAGTTCAAATCCAAACCCAGACTCAGATTGATCCGATAACTCTAGTTACTCAAGAGGTTAGTGCAGATGATGAAGAACAAGTTCAAGAAATAGAAGTTCAATCAATTTCCAAAACTCCTATGTATGTAAGATTGCATCATCCCAAAGATCAAATCATAGGAGATAAAAATAGAGGTGTTCAAACTAGGAGAAGAGTTGCTAAAGATCAAGAAGAGATTTGTTTGATTTCAAAGATTGAACCTAAATCAATAAGTGAAGCTTGCAATGATGAAAACTGGGTTAAAGCAATGGAAGAAGAACTGATGCAAATTGAAAAGAATCACACTTGAGATCTTGTTCCTAGACCCGAGGATGAAAATGTAATTCGAACCAAATGGGTCTTCCAAAATAAACTAAATGAAGATGGTGAGGTTGTAAGGAATAAGGCAAGGTTGGTATGTAAAGGCTATTCTCAAGTGGAAGGAATTGATTTTGACAAAACTTTTGCCCCAGTGGCAAGGATAGAGGCAGTTAGATTATTTCTTGCTTTTGCTACTTTCAAGGATTTTAAAGTTTATCAGATGGATGTCAAATCAGCATTTCTAAATGGAGATTTGGAGGAAGAAGTCTACATTGAACAACCAGAAGGATTTTAACTGTTTGATCAGGGAGATATGGTCTGCAGACTGAGAAAAGCATTGTATGGACTTAAGCAAGCCCCAAGAGCCTAGTATGCAAGATTGGATAAGCATTTTCTCAAGCTAGGATTTAGCAAAGGTACAACTGATAGTAATCTCTACTTCAAGATTAATCATGAGGACATTCTAATTACTGAAGTCTTTGTTGATGATATCATTTTTGGTGGAAATGAATGTATGTGCAAAGCATTTGCTGATTAGATGAAAAGTGAGTTTGAGATGTCTATGTTTGGTGAGATGAACTTCTTCCTATGTCTACAAATTGTTTAGTCAAATAAAGGTATCTTCATATCTCAGTCTAAGTATGTGAAGGAATTGTTGAAGAAGTTTGGAATGGAAGATTAAAAGCTAGTAATTACTCTTATGGTAACCAGATGCAAGATAAGCAAATATGATGACTCCCCAAAGGCAAATCAGAAAAGGTATAGATCAATGATTGGAGGATTGCTCTATTTGACTCAGACTAGACCTGATATCATGAATGTAGTTGGACTTGTTGCCAGATTTCAAGCTAATCTAAAAGAATCCTATGTGGTGGCAGTTAAAAGAATTTTCAGATATCTCAAGGGGACAATTGACTATGGACTGTGGTATCCTAAGGACAATGATTTCACTCTTCATGCATATACAGATGCTGATTGGGCAGGAGATGTGGATGACAAAAAAAGTACAAGTGGTGGAGCATTCTTCTTGGGAAGAAGATTGGTCTCTTGGATGAGCAAAAAGCAAGAGGCAATTTCTCTGTCTATTGCAGAGGCAGTGTATATAGCAGCAACAAATAATTGTTCTCAAGTTCTATGGATGAAGCAAATGCTGAAGGACATCAGAATTGTGTTTGAGGAACCAGTTACAATTTTTTGTGTTAATTCAAGTACTATAAGCATTTCAAAGAATCTGGTATTGCATTCAAAGACAAAACATATATCTATCAAGTTTCATTTCTTAAGAGAGAAAGTAAATGAGAATGAAGTCAAGTTGGAGTTTATCTCTTCCAAAGATCAGATTGCAGATATCTTCACTAAGCCTCTTCCCAAGGATACTTTTGAGTATCTCAGAGAAGAGTTAGGGGTTATTCCCCCTCCTGATAAGAACTAAGATGCACTAAGGTGCATCAGTCTGGTGGAATTCACATTCATATCTTGTGATCCGGATTGATGTTAAGGAGGTACTACTCAAAGGGGGAGTAGTCAGTATGCAAATTTTGGGATTAGTCTAAAGAAAAAGGAGAAAAGATAGAAAATATGTGCCCTTTGCCATTGATCTCAAAGGGGGAGAAAAGTCATGTGAAAAACTAGTTGTTGATGTAAGGGGGAGCAGTTGTAGAAGTGAGAAAAGAAAGGGGGAGAAGTTCTTGTCTTGATGGTTGAATTTAGTTTTTCACATCATATGTTGCCATCAATGACAAAGGGGGATATTGTTGCAAATTTGTGCTTAAGTGATGTTGTCATTGATGTCAACATATCCTTGTTTCCATTGGTGTCAACTGTATCCTATTTTGCTATTTGTATAGAAGACAAGATTGTTGAGGATATTGAGAAAATTAATGACAATCAGTGCATGCAGACCTTATATATGTGTAGAGGATTGTTAGAGGTTGCTCCAATCAAGATTTGAGAAGTTCGCATGAGGATTTGAAGAAGTTATGGACATTTGAGTAGAACCAGATTTTGCAGTACTAAGAAGAGACAATGTGACAGTAAGTTGGTTTGGATTGCTCCGCAGTGAAATATTATGGTCTGCAGATCTGAAGACATGTTTGGGAAGTCAATGTGTATCATCAACTCTAGTGGTTCATGGTTTGGAGGTCCGTAAGCTATCTTTCTAGTTTGATAGTCATGGCAGATTATGTTCTTGAGGTTTCAGAGGAAGATACATATAATTCTGGTAATTTATTTTAGAGTTAATGTTACTGATGATTTCAATGTGCTTATGGAGGTCTCTGGATCATGTGGCTAATATGTTGGAGGTCCGCATTCAAGTTACAGCATGTTGATTGAAAGTTTCTTCTTTGAGGTTGATGTTCTTCCCAATCTTGGCCGACCGGATGTTCCTGGCATATTGCGAATGATCTAAAGAGCGTTTCATGAAGCATGACATGGTTTTTGGGGATGATCCAAGTCTCAGTTGTGTTTGGCCAATAGTGTAATGATCCACATCAATTTTAGCTGAACTTGTTGATCATTCCAAGGTTGATGAAGTGTATAAATACTTGTTGAAGAGTCATGGAAAATCATCCTTGTACAAATGAGTTAAATCTAAAGAAAGGATCAAAAAGTAGAGCAGAGAATAAGAGAAGCAAAGGGAGTCTAGAGTGAAGAGTCAGTGAAGAAGAATTTGAAGATAGGAGCAGAAGTTTTTGAGCCTTCAAAGTAACTGATTCAGGCATGATTGTAGATGCTATATCTCAGTTCATTATCTCTGTGTAAATCATATTTTGTCTTAGGTAGTGAGCCTTTTCTTGAGCAGTGAGCTCTGGGTAGTGTGCCTGAAGGCATGTGCCTTCTATTTTATTAAGTACTTTTAATAGGTTATGCATTTTTGTGGGTTAACCCCCACCGTGGTTTTTCCCTTAACCGGGTTTCCCATGTCAAAATTCTGGTGTTGTGTGTTCATGTTGTTTCTGCTCATGTGTTGATTTATGCTTAAATGTTTTCATCATTAATCTGATTATAAAGAAGATTTAAAAATTTAGAAAAGGTTAAAGTTTAGGGACAACTGATTCACCCCATCTCTCAGTTGTTTGAACTATTTCCAACATATCCTACTAGGATCACCGTCTTACTAAGATGGATCTCAGATAGATGAAGGTATGATGAGCTCTATAGCCACCGTTATAGGTGGGGGCATGCATCTACTAGACTCTCCCTCCTTGCATAGACTCTCTCTCTCCACACACCCGTAGGTGGGGGAACCCGAGCATTCGACTGAGAATGAGTATCCTCTTCCTTGTCGCTATCTGGCTCCTGTTGGTCTTGTCGTGTCCTCACTCTAAAAGCGTACCATAATGCGACCTCTCCCTCTTCATCATTCTCATCCTCCTCATCACCATCTATATCATAATGGCCTGCTAAACCATTGAATTCATCCTCCATCTCTACATCGATCCCCTACCTAAGCCAAGGCCAAGGATGCCCAGTGTGATGATCGAATGAATAAATGGGAGTTGGTTGCACCGTCTCCCACCAAATCGCATATGCCTGGGTCACTCTGACATCATCTGCATTAGACACTGGCTCTGCATCCTTTCGACCATCATCCTCACTCAATGTAACGTCAACCATAGTCAGTCGTCGAGTACTGTCTGCCTTGACTACACTGCACACAGAATGTAGATAGCTTAGACGTATCCTGGATACATCCTGCCACTGTCTAAACTGGTGGGTTACCCTATCATAGTAGAAGCATGAGACGACACGATTGAGGAGACCAGCCAACAACCGATCCCTCTACATCCTGGCTAACTATCTTTGCTCACTAGGCCACACTATACAATAGTGATAAGGTCTCCAAATAATGTCACTAGGCCATAATCTGTCAAACATGATCCTCTAGTAAAGAAAATCGTCAAACCTCCAACATATGATAAGGGGATAGGAGTGAGCTCTTAGATAAGATAACTCTGGTGCTATAGGGAAACCTACAAGCTATGTGCAGCTAATATGCTCAAAGGCCCACACCTGCAATAGTGTACAACACATCAAACCTTGTGCCTCATAATGCACATACCAATCTAAATTGTGATACAGGTATGCAAGCATACTACATACCCATGCGTATACTGTCCTGTGCTACTCCATCGTCCTGATAGTGTGTACAAGGCCACCATGGAGGTGAGTGCTGTGACCATCAGGTGAGACTATTAATGCTATAGTCACAATCATGATAAGCTGAATCAGTGGAATGTCTACGCATCCCTGCTCCAGTAGTCAAAGTTGTATATGCCCATGCTCCGTATGAGAGACTATATAGCCCAAATAGTATAACTGACTCTACTAGGTATACTCCGCCGAGCGACAACCTGTGACTCTTACTCTCTCTCCCTATAGAGGAAGTTGCAGGATCTGGAAGACATCCTCTAATGTAATGGTCATCTCTCCTATTGATAGACAAAAAATAGATGTATCTGCATCCCATCTCTCCATAAGTGCCATTAACATACTCACATGAAATCTGATCATGGGCATGTCAAAGACCCACCAAAGCCCTACATCTTGTAAGTGGCTCTACTCTGCAACTATCATGGTACCAATTTGATCCCATAGAAGCAACATAAGGCGACCGCCTGTGTGCTCTCGTATCGTAGGAACAACTTGCATGACAAGAACAACAACAACTTGTATCAGATCTTGAGCATTAGAAGGTAACATCATAAAAAAACTAAAGAATAGTGCACAGTCCCTTAGTCCTTGTCCTTTCTAGACTTGGGTACCCCAGGAGGACTTGGGCGCCCAAGTCAGACTTGGGCTCCCTAGGTGGAGTAGGATGCCCAAGTAGGACTTGGGTGCCCTGGGTGGACTTGGGCACTACTAATTGGGACCCTTGTCTAGTCTCCCCTGGCAGGAATAGAAATCAAACAAATGATGAACACAAAGAAAATAGAGTAAGGATGATGAACCTACCTCAACCTCAAGGAACCTCTCTGCTACTTGATATCGGAGCATCTCCAGCCTCGCCAGATGGTATGGACGTCGGGTCGGCATCATTGATCTCCTCATCCTTCTCCTCTACTTCTCTAACAAATGAATAGTGACAAGTGATGACTCTCTTTATATAGTGAAGTAAATGAGAAATCCTATCACTACATAGGTGCAAAAGTAGTCTAGTTTCATTCTTGAGCCTTATCTGGAGCTAGCAAACTCAAATTTTTACATTGTTGCATTGGAATCCTGGTTTCGCTCCTCATCTTACCCAATGTGTTATGTCTGAGCCTTGTTTCTTCAAATAATCCTCATAACACATTTCTCATCAAATTTCCCTTGAAATTGATGCATGTAGATATCTCCTTGTTTCTCCTTTTCAGACTAAGCAAGTAGAAACAAGGGGGGTATATATCTCCCTTGATTTCCTCCCTCATCATGTCTCATCACTAAACCTCCTTAGCGTTTATGAACTGACATATTGGTGGTGGTTGTAGGCTGATTTGATTTTGGATTTTATAATGAGATGTTCCTTTGCAGGTTGCAGGTCCTAACTTTGTGGTCTTGCAGGATTACAAACTTGGGGGTTTCTTCCTCTTGCGCGATAACATCTCTACATCCTCTACAGTATCCTTTTGGGTATCCTTTTCATGTTTGATGTATTTACTTTCCTTTAGTTGCATATGCGCGTAGTGTCATATGGCCATTAAAGTGGGGGCTAAATGTTATGTCAGAAATTATCCACCTATATGGAATGGTACAATTTCCCAATAGTTTAGCTACTCCTCTTTTGTGACCTCTCAACCTAGTTTTTACAGACCTTCCCAAACCCTAACTAACTTAGCCCTAATTGGTAGAATTTCATATTTTTGAATAACTAAAGACTGAACTAGAGAAACAAGGTTAGATTTGGAGTCCTCTAACCTCCCTAAAGTAGTCCTATTCAAAAATTTAGGGCTTGGACTAGGGTGCTAGTGCCCTTGTCCTCCCTGATTTTCCTGGGTCTTGAATTTTATAAGGATGTTGGCTCTTGCCATGCATTCCAGGATTCCACTTACAAATTTTTGTTTTTCGCGCGATGTCGACATCTTATTTCAAAATTTCAAATTACTAAGGTTGGTTATAAAAAGACATTTGAAAATCATTTTATCATAACACAACTCTGATGCCAAAACTCTACTGAAATTGCCATTGAAGATCAATGACTTGTTGAAGCTCTTGAAGCCATTTTGATTTTGCTATCTTGGAGACAATGGATGGATATTAGGAATCAAGATATTGAGACTATCTTGATCTTCCTAGGTTTTTTCACACCTTTTGCATGATCGGGAGAAGGGTTGAAGCCTCCAACATTGAGCTTGGAGATCCTCTACAAACATTGCTAATTCACCTTCTTGTTCATGCAATTCTTCATCGATTTCATCTCATTGAAGTGAAGTTATATTTGTGAGTTTATGCAAGTTATTGATCTTCCCTTGATTGAGGCATCTAGGGTTTATTATTTTCTGCATACACTTTGCTAGGGTTTGCACACACATCTGCAAATCTTTTTTTTTGGCTATTGTTGAGGTGGGAACACCAAAATAGGGCTTGACCAAGGTAAGCTCCTATATAGCCACAAACATTTTTCCTCTCCTTTTGTAGATACAGGTTGTATTTGTCAAGATCCTATGGAAAGGAGTTATAGGAAGATTCATTTTGTAGACACATTCATGACAAAATTTAGATTTTAGAATTCTGAGACTTTCAGGACAATGGTGATGGCATCCTAGTCCAACTGGGCAAAATTTCAAGGATATGTGAGTCTCTGGAACTTGTCATCCCTCTGGTACAGAAGATCTCGACATTCAGAAACTTGCAGGACAAGGTTGATGGCACCCTAGTCCAACTAGTCCTCAAATTCCAAGTACACTATCTCTAATCTATTTACTCTGTATTTCTGTATTTAGTTTGTCAGTATCTGTGTTAGAAATCAAGTTATTTCAGTTTGATATGCAAATTAGGGTTATAAGGTTAGAGAACATAAACTAGCTTGTAAGTCTTGATTTCAAAATGTCATATAGTCACAATATATAGGAAAAGGGAACATAGGTGAACATTAGTTTATCCATAAACTTAGCCTTTGCTTCCCTAATGTTTTAGTTGGTGAAAGTGGTGGTCTCATATCTCTTATCTTTTCTTCCATTTTCCACCCTAAAACAAAAAGAAACAGAAAAAGATTTAAGAGTAAACCTAGGGTTCCAAAGAAATGCTACCATGTTGGAGATCTTGATGATGAAGGTGTCATAGATGATGGATCTGATGATGCTAGTACTAGTACAAATGAGTGCTTTTTTATTGCAATTAAAGAAGAACATGTGTCTACTAATCTACTAGCTATGTGAAGGAATAAAAAATAGTGGAAGAAAGTGCTTTGGATATTTAGGTTGAGAAAGATAAGGATGAATGGATTATTGATAGTAGATGCTCTCATCACATGACCAGTGACAAAAGTAAGTTTGTAAGTTTGGAAAAGTATGATGGAGGACTAGTTAGGTTTGGAGATAATGTAGCTCGCAAGATTTGTGCAAAAGGATCTATTTATTATGATGGAAAGCACAATACTAATAATATCCTATATGTGAAGGGTTAAAAGCATAATCTTTTGAGTGTTGGTCAGATGTGTGACAAGGGCTATGATCTAAAATTTGAAGACAATGGATGAAAAATCATGGAAAGCTCTAGAATAGTGATTGCTACAAGTAAGAAGACCAGAGGTAACATTTACCAATTAAGAGGAACTAATGATTATTGTTTAATGGATCAGACATATGAGAGTTGGTTGTGGCACAAAAGGATGTATCATATCAATTTTGACAATTTGGTGAAAATAAGTTCTATACAGTCCATAAGAGATCTGCCTAAACTTGTGAAGCCATCCAACATCATTTGTAAGGAGTGTCAATTTGGGAAACAAACAAAAACAAGTTTCAAAAGAAAAGAAGAATTTTTTGCTTGATTACTGGAGCTAGTACATACAAAATTGTGTGGTCTCACAAGAACAAGAAGTCTGCACGGTGATAGGTACTTTATGCTGCTTATTTATGACTATTCTAGAATGACTTGGGTCACTTTTCTAAGAGAAAAATCTGAAGCTCTAGAAAAGATCAAAGTTTTCAAGGCAATGGTTGAGAATGAGTTAGAATTGAGGATCAAATGCTTGAGGTCTGATAGAGGAGGTGAGTTCACATCAAATAAATTCAATATTTTTGTCAAGAACAAGGGATAAAGAGATAGTTGTCTGCACCTAGAAGTCCTCAGTAGAATGGAGTTATTGAAAGGAAAAATGGGATAGTTCAAGAAGCTACTAGGACTATGTTAAAGGAAGTTGACCTACCAAAAGTATACTGGAGAGACACCATACATACTGTTGTTTACATCCTAAACAAAGTTCAAGTCAAAGGTAACAACTCAAAAACCCCTTTTGAATTATGGTATGGAAGAGTCCCTACAGTGAAGTATTTCAAAGTTTTTGGAAGAAAATGTTATATCATAAGAGATGAAGAACTAGGCAAGTTTGATGCTAGATGTGATGAAAGAATTTTTCTTGGTTACTCTACCAAGAGTAAGGCTTACCGGTGCTACAATAAGAGACTAAACAAGATTGTTGAGAGTGCTAATGTGAAGGTAGATGAAGGCAAGGAAAGAATATCAGATTTGAGTTGCTATGAACCAGATGAAACTGTGACTATAGAAAATGAAGAAAAAGTTGAGAAAGAAGACAGTCAAGATAAAAAAGAGGCCCTGGAAAGTGTTGTCAAGACTCCAAGGTATGTAAGGATTAATCATTCTGAAGATCAGATTATAGGTGACAAAAACAAAGGGGTGTTGACAAGGAAAAGAGCTACAGAAGAACAAGTGAATTACTGTTTTCTTTCAAAGGTTGAACCAAAAACTGTGAGTGAAGCCTACAATGATGAAAACTGGGTAAAAGCCATGGAAGAAGAACTGATGCAGATAGAGAATAATCAAACTTGGGAATTGGTTCCTAGATCTACTGATAAAAATGTCATTGGAACTAAATGGGTTTTTAGGAATAAGCTGAATGAAAATGGAGAAGTTGTAAGAAACAAAGCAAGGCTTGTGTGCAAAGAATATTCTCAAATTGAAGGAATAGATTTTAAAGAAACTTTTACTCCAGTGGCTAGGATTGAAGTAATTGGAATATTTTTAGCATTTGCAGCTCACAAAGATTTCAAAGTGTATCGGATGGATGTGAACTCCACATTCTTGAATAGTTAGGTTGAGAAGAAGTCTACATTGAGCAACCGGAATAGTTTCAGTTATCAAAACAAGGTGATATGGTGTGTAGACTGAAGAAGGCATTGTATGGACTGAAGCAAGCCCCCAGAGCCTGGTATGCAAGGTTAGACAAATATTTATTGTAGTTAGAGTTCAATAAATGCACTGCTGATAGAAATCTCTATTTCAAAATCAACAATAATCAAATCCTAATTGTTGAAGTTTTTGTTGATGACATTATCTTTGGAGGAAATGATGGTATGTGCATGAAGTTTGCAGAAGAAATGCAAGATGAATTTGAGAAGTCTATGTTTGGTGAAATTAATTTCTTTCTGGGTCTATAAATCACTCAATTAGATAAAAGAATCGTCATTTCTTAGTCTAAGTATGTGAAAGAGTTGTTGAAGAAGTTTGGGATGGAGGACTCCAAACTAGTATGTACTCCCACGGTGACTGGCTGCAAATTAAGCAAAAATGATGAATCACCTAAGACTGATCAGAAGAGGTACAAATCTATGATTGGAGGATTACTTTATCTAACTCAAAGTAGACAAGACATAATGCATGTAGTATGTCTTGTGGCAAGATTTCAAGAAGATCCTAGAGAATCACATGTGATGGCAGTCAAGAGAATTTTGAGATATTTGAAAGGCACATCAGACCATGGTTTATGGTATCCAAAAGATAATGATTTCACTCTCAGTGCTTATATAGATGCAGATTGGGCCGGAGATGTTGATGACAAAAAAAGTACAAGTGGAGGTGCCTTTTTCCTAGGAAATAGATTGGTTTCATGGCTGAGCAAAAAGCAAGATTCAATATCTTTGTCTATTGCATAAGTAGAGTATATTGCAGTAGCATGTTGTTGCACTCAAGTGTTATGGATGAAGTAGACTTTGAAGGACATAAGAGTTGTGTATGAAGATCCAATTGTAATCTTTTGTGACAATACAAGTGCCATAAACTTTTCAAAGAATCCAGTGATGCACTCAAGAACAAAGTACATATCAATAAGGTATCACTTTTTGAGAGAAAAGGTGAAAGAGAATAAAGTAAAGATGGAATATGTGTCCACAAAGGATCAAATTGCAGACATATTCACTAAGCCTCTGCCTAAGGATACCTTTGAGTATCTCAGAGAAAAGTTAGGGGTTCTTACACATCCTTCTCTGAACTAAGATGCATAGGAATGCATCAATCCAGTGGTGCATAGAGTCTCAGTCATTGATTTGGATTGATGTTTTGAGAGCTACCTCTTAGGGGGAGTAGCTAGAAGTTATTGACATAAGTTGTTGTTTAAGAGAAGTTTGATCAGAGCAGCAGAGTGCAAGTATTTTCCCCTTTCCATTGATGTCAAATGGGGAGAGAAATCATTTGAAAAACTCAGGGGGAGAAAGAGTGCAGATCTATAGAAAGAAAGAGGGATTATCTTGTCTTGATGGTTTCTACAGTTTTTCACATCATATGTTGCCATCAATGACAAAGGGGGAGATTGTTGCAAGTATGTGCCTAATTAGTGTTGTCATTGATGTCAACATATCTATGTTGTCATTGGTGCCAGTTGTGCTATTGTTTTGATGCTTGCTTGCAATTAGTTAGGTGTTGAAGATAATAAGTATTCCTAGTATAGTAGAACAATCTAGTAGATTGCTCTATATTTCTTGTAGAATGAATATCCTTGTCTGCGGATGGGAATTTATTTAGATACATGTCTAAAGATGCTATGTTCCAAGTTTGAGCCTCCGGTATGAAGATTTGAGTGAGATATGTTCACCAGAGTGACAACTGCTTTTTATATACATTTGATGGTGATAGGGGAATGTATTATGCTCCACATTCCTCCACAGTTAAGTATTTTAGTCTTCGGTTCAGGAATCAAGTTTGTGATGATGATAAGTGCCTTCAAATCCAATGGTTCATGATTTGGTGGTTTGCAAGTGATCTTTTCCTTATGACAGTAGCTGGCAGTGTTTTTTATGTGCTCTGGTTTAAAGAATCTTCTTGACAGAGTGGTTAGAGATTATGCAGTTGTTCCTAGTGATTAAAATGTGCTTGTGGATGTCTCTTGATCATGTTCCTATATTTGGATTGGTATGTAAAGAGAAATTTGGATCGTGGATGAAGACTATTCTTAGAAGACTTAATGATAAAACCAATCTTGGCTGACTTGGTTGTTTTCACTACTTGCGGAGATGCATTGAAGATTGTGGAAGCATGTTGTGGCATGGAAGATTAATTTTGAGTCCTAGCTAAGGTGTAACATGATCCACATACATCTTTCCCTTAGCTAATCTTGTTTAGGTCTAAACCTATTTCTATGTATGTTTGTAATGCCGATCTTGAAGATTGCTCTAACAGTTGGTGAATGTAATGCCGACCTTGATGTACATTCCAAGGTTGATGAGTTATATAAAAACATGTAGTTGTGAAAAAGATGTCCTTGTGTGAAAATGAAAAGATAAGTGTGGAGGTGTAAGAAGAGTAGAGAAAAGGTGTTATATTATGCTTCAATGGAACTAAACTCAGGCATGAAGTAGATGCTATCAAATTAGTTCACCAATCCCTGGTAGTGAGCCGATCTTGGCAGTGAGCCCTAACATTTGTAGTGAGCATTTTGGACAGTGAGCCTCTGATTTTTGGTATTGCTATAACCTATTTATTTTTGTGGCCTAACACCCACCATGGTTTTACCCTTATAGGATTTTCCACGTAAAAATTCTAGTGTCTCATGTGTTATTGTGTTGAGTTTCTTGTTTTGTGCTTTCATGGTTAATCTTAATAACAGTGGTTAAGAATTTGATGTGTTGATATTTCTAAGTGGTTAAAGTTTTGGGACAACTGATTGACCCCCCTCTTAGTTGTCCTACATAGTTCAATAACTTCATTACCTACATTGTAAGGACCAGTTAGCTTAGAATACATCTTTTGGAACCTAGCATTGAAGTTTGAAATTAACTCTCCCTCAACTCTTTTAATTGTAGCAAAGAGGTGATACATCATGACTACATCTACAAGTATTTTAAATCTTTCTTTGAAAAATTTTTGTAGGTCTTCCCAAGAAGCTATAGAAGATAGAGGAAGACTAATATACCAGCTATATGCCTATTCTCCTAGTGAATATGGAAAAAACCTACATACAACATCCTCATACTATATGCTGGCTCTAAAACATGCTTCCTTATAAGTTTGGATATGATCATCTGCATCTTGGTGGGGATGATATTTTGGATAAATCTTGTCTAAATTTTTAGGCAAAGGATTATAAGTAGTGAAGAGTAGTGGTGACTCAATAGTGAAGAACGACATTGTAGGAGGTGCTGGAGGTATTACATTTACAATTGCTAGAGATATTGGTGAATATTTGTTGTAGGGGGTCTGAATCCAAAGATAGGCAATTCTTCTAAAGGTCCAATGGATCTTGACTTGGTGTTAGGTCTATGACCTAGTGCTTCTCAATCCAAGACAAAATTTGAATGTTTTGACACAATCTTTGCAAATATGCAGGTAACTACTCCTTTGGAGTGAATATTTATGAACAAATGTCTAAAACGATAAGATATTTGCAGAGAATGCAAATATTGAATGAAATTTGGAATTTCAAACAACTGGACCTATAAATATCATGGCGAATGACCATAAGGACCGTATATTTGCAAATGAATTCCTCAAATTGTCAAAGGGAGACAATCTCTTCGCAAAGAAATTTGAAAATACCTTCTCACTTGAGCATGAGAAATGATATTTAGGCAACAAATCCTTTAGATCGAGTAACTCATGGCCTTCATTTTAGCACCAACAACTGTTGATGATGATTTTAGTCATAACAAAACTGATAAAATTTACAAAACAAACCTTATCTTCTTGAATAATATGCTAAATTTAGGATGAATTGATGAGTCCCAGTCTTCGTTGATTAGTTCATAGTCTCCTCATAATCTCTTAATTGGTTTGATGTGAATTGCTATTTTCCATTAGGGGCCTTACACACGATTCTGAAGTGTTTATGTGCTGATATACATATATTCCTCTGTTTCACTTGCTCTCTATAAATTCTTAACAAATGATGTCAAATCTTACAATATTTAACCAGATCATGTAGATATTTATATTAAGTTTGATTAATTCTTTTGATTATCACCCTGGTTAAGACTATTCATGATTATTTCAATTAGTTCTTCTGAAACTA
The DNA here is from genome assembly GCA_027924645.1 of Cunninghamia lanceolata. Taxonomy (NCBI): domain Eukaryota; kingdom Viridiplantae; phylum Streptophyta; class Pinopsida; order Cupressales; family Cupressaceae; genus Cunninghamia; species Cunninghamia lanceolata. Next base: position 7,978,174 of record BSBN01000295.1, on the reverse strand, counting down.
TCTCCAATTTACTTGACTTTGCTTCTGCATTTCAAATTATTCTAAATAATGTGCATACAAGCATATATTTCTATGATCTTTGTCATTAATTATGATTATTTGCATGATATTTTCAACTCTACATACACTTTGTCCAAATATGCCTATGATCTTCAGGTATCTATGGATGTCTACATATTTTATGTTCTTATCATTTTCAATATTTTGCAGATTTGATGATGGTGATTTTATGAAATTTAAAGAAATTCAAATGAAATTATAACTTTACTGAAATAACTAAAGTTCAGTCACTGATCCACATATATCCTTGATACTTTCATGAAAAAGATGAAAATCAAACCATATTTCACTAGGACATTCCACATCTACATATGGTTGATGCAAATCTTTAAAGGAAAGGATAACAACAACATTCACAAACTGAAATGCACTCCAAGGGACACAACAAATCAGAGGAATGTATAGATATCATCCACATATTATGCAAGATTTATGATAATTTGTAATCAACAGTCTTCATCTTCATTCAAGTATGCAAAAGGAATATACATTTATAATTGACTTTGAGAATGAACCATGACATTCAACAATCCAATCTCAATTAAGTTTCTAATAATCTACAATTGAGATTCTCTATCCTTTTATAGAGCAAGGATGAGAATCAGTTACATAAGATCGAATGCTAAAGATTTGTCTATAATAATCAACGATCTAAAAGCTTTTGAATAAGTCAACAATCAAGATACATGGCACAAGCTGCTAGTTGGAAACTATCTATAAGGCATGCACAAATGTCCTTTGACACTAGATTTGGTTAATACGACCTCTTCACCTCTCATCCTATCAAAGTGCCCTTCGGTATCCATTCACTCAGACACATCTAATCCTTCATGAATAAGCATCCCTATGTCCAACTTCTTGTGATAAACACCTGCTTGTACAAAAGTGTCCACTAGAAGCTTACTAATTGTCTAAACTCTTGCCTTAGCATACTTTAGTGCTCTTATCTGTTCATCTAAGGATTTCATCATTGATGCTCTATTGTCTACCTCCTTATCATATGCCTTCACTTTGACATTTAGCTCTACCATTTTGTCCATGACATCTTCTATAAAGGACTTCATTGGATCCTCTGCTACTTCCCCACATTTATCCTTGAATATCCTGATAGCATCATCTATTTCTGGCATGGATTCATCCTCGACAATATCCTCCAATAATTCTTCTAATACCTTCACTTCATCTGGTAGCAAGTCATGTATCTTGGTTTGCATATTTCTTACTCTGATCCTACTTGCTTTCCACACCTCCAGCTCAAATTGTAGCTCTGTAGCCCAGGTGTCTAAATAAGGAAGGGCCATAGTGGTGACAATCTTATTTTTTAATAACTCTTCATCTATCATCCCTTTAGCCTCTTTAATCCTATCCAATACATAATTGCATTGCTTTATTCTCTGAGTGAATTCACTCTTTAAATAATCAATATCTTCCTTTAAATTAGACAATGTGTCCCAATTGGACTTGGAAGTCCTTATCAATTTCTCCCTAGATGTCATAAACCTCATGAACCACTTGTTAATGACATGAACTTGATGCTTCTAAGCATCTAGACCTATTATTTCTTCTTCACTAATCAATATTAAAGCAATGGACTTCTCTACAGCCTGTATAGTAGAAGCTAAGCTATCCGGTTTCACTAGTCCTTGGATTAATTGCTGTAATTCAGCATTCTGCTCCTTCAAATCCTTCTTCCTAGCTTTAAGCTTCTTTATTTTTGATACTATAGCCTTAGTGCTTTCTATGTGTTCTTTCACTTCTTTCTCTATAGTAACATGACTTAAATCAATCTGTGTTACCTGAAATTCCTTTGGCTTGATTTCTCCCTTGGCCTTCTCTACCATTGGGACAACTACCTCAGCTATTCTTTTCCCAGTTATAGGATATCTCTTTATTGTGGAGACTTCTCTAGCTCTCCTTTTTGACTATGATGGATCTAGAGTAAATAAGGACTTGAAATCAAAAGGTATTGACTCTTCCTATGCCTGACCTACCTCTGAGGATACCAATGGTAATGCAGTTGACCCCATGATCCCTTGATCCTATTTCTCCTTTTCAACATCTAGTGCATCTTGTCTTTGTTCTCCTTTCTTAGGCTCTGTATCCTCTTGTCTATGTTCTGGATGTGGTTGATTTGCATGTGCTATACCTTCCTACTTATCTTGACCAACACCATCTTGAGGTATGTCCTTAGTTTGTTATTTATGCATTTGAGTCTCTATTTGGATATCCTCAGGCTTTTGTGCTTGATCATCTTGATGGGGCTTTTGCTCTGATTGCCAATCATCACCCTTACCAACTTGATTGCCTAAATCCCTAATTGATTTTGACAAAGGTTCTTCTTCAAGTTCCTTCATCAGAGTATCCTGATGTTTTTGTTCTCTTTCATCCCCATGGACATCTGGATGTACTCCTATTTGAGCATCATCACCCCTAACATCAACTTCCATTTGGATATTCTCTTCCTATGTTTAGCTATCTTTAATAGCCTCTTCTTCAATTTTTCTTCGCTCAGGAAGATAAGTCAAATCTACCACTACTGGGATAGTTATAATTTCAATTTAAGTAGTCAGAGGTCTCATTTGTACCTTTACTTCAATATATTCTTCACTGCTCACTTTCTTATCATGTTACTCCATTGTAGCCTCTCCATCCATAGATTCTATGTGTTGGAGCATGATCTCAATTAGATGATTAGTGATATCCTTCACTACTTCATCCTCAGTGAGATCAATGGTCTCACTTAATGGAAAAGCCATAGTAACTTCTTCCTCTTGGGATTTGATTTTAGCCTCTTGTACCATTTCTAATTTTACCTTAATTATGCTCTCTACTAGCAGATCATGTTGTAACTCCCTGACTACATTCAAGGACGTCTCAACTGATCCTAATGCTGTAGAAGGAGGTGTAATGGCTCCTCTCATATGAGGGCCTTAATATCTGCTCTATTTTGGCACCTTTGCTCCTTGTAGCAAATCCTTCTCTATCCCTAGTAATGTTTCAATTGGGACATGACCTATTCCCTCATCACTTATATCTTCCATAGTATCCCTTACATGGATGGGACCTTCCTCTTCCAAAGGATCCTCTTCTATGACTGGTGCCTTGGATTTGGATATAGGAATAGTGGCCATAGGTGCCCCCTTGGGAGGTGAAGGTGGTGCATACACTAATGACACCCCCTCTACTGTAGGCTCATCTATAGCTCCTTATGAGATGGGCTTTGCTAACTTGGTCCCATGGACCTATCTTTTTCATACTCGGAAATCATCATATCTTGGCTTTCCTCTGTCTTTCATCTTTCTCTTCATATCAAAGGTTACTGTGATACCTTTTGCTTTCATCTCATTTATCTTTTGAGCCACCCATTTTTGGTCCTTTCCATGACCTTTGTAGTTAGGACATCAATTGATATCTCATCTCCTTCACTCAATTCTAGAGAAGATATGGTATCATTATATATCTTCTTTTCTTCATATTTTGGGTCCATGATGTCCCCATCATCCTTCTTGATCTATGCTGGTACTTCGAGCTATCCCATGGTTCTCATTTGATCCAAGGTTAACCTTTGATACTCCCTCTTTTCTTGACCTCATGCTCATCATCACAGTCAGTCTAGTAGTCTTCAAGATGCACACTATGTTTGTACTTCTTGTTAAATCTCTTCTTCACCCTATGGTATGGATCATAGTCCTTGGCCAAAGGAAACACTTGCAAATTTTCTAGGAGCCTAACGATGTGCACTATGAAGCAATCATTCACAATCCTATAATGTTGCACTAATTACATCCTCTCCAACTGGGGATAATGTTCCCAAGGTGTCTTTTCTTGGGGCAATCTACCCATCTTGCCTATTGTTTGCAAGGCATTGAATATTCCCTTGACTGCACATGCATACACTAGATACGAATTCATTCTGAATATCCTATCCTTCACCTTTTTCTATTTGATTATCTACTCATATAGGGCATTACTTATGATCTTGGCCCATTGGACCTTTGCATTTTCATTTTCAACAACCATCCTGATTAATCTGAACATCCATGACTCAAAAATCCTAGATTTTTCCATCCCATTCATCATGTTGAGCAAGAACATCATGTATTGAACTTCTAGGCTGAAGTTAAACTTGTATAAATGTTCGGGCATTTTCACAGCCACTTTATATGTGTTTTCTGGATCTGTCTATCCTTGGAAGATGACCTTTCTATAGTCCTTATTGTTTGCATCAAATTCTTTGGCTAGTGGCCTTAGGTCTTGCACATAGCTCTCTCTAGATACAGGCAAATTAAATGCCTCAATGATGCCATGTACAAATAAATCAATGTAAACCCTTCTCTATTTCTCCACTCTCCTTCTTACAACATTACAGTTCAAGATAGAAGCAATCAAAAGCTCAAGGGCCTTGGCAGCATATGGGAACCCTACCGCATAGTACATCTTGGATGTCACTATGTTCTTGAGAATAGGATTGTCCTCTTGGGCATTGATTCTTACCCTGAATGCCTCTATATCTATGGCACCAGATTGCGTATCCTTTGAGAAACCTTGTTTGTTGTAGATGTAGTTTGATTTTGGAAACATATCATGTTTGAACTCTGCATCACGCCTGTCCATCCTAGGCTGAGACATTTTGTCTTGCAATTTAAACATACCAGTCTCAAATGATAGTTATATATTTATTGGTGTTTTTTGTTGCAACCATCAATCCTAAGGAAAACTAACATAAGACTGAGGACAAGAAAGGACAATGAACAAAGCTAAACATAGCTTTCTACTCTTTGAGCATTGCCAAGCTTGGGAGGGTGTTCCCAAAGACCTCAAAACAATTTAGGAAATAACTACACAACAAGGGAGATCTCTAAATTTACGCAATTAGGTTCAAATGGTGTTAACATATGATAAGCTTATTTATAATACTTGTGAATGTACTCATTGACAACTTCTTACAAAATCATTGACCTAGGAGATACAATATGCATAAGTCCTGTGAAGATTTGTATCAATTACAAGTTTCTCATGAGGTTTAACAAGGTTCAAAATACTAGACTTCATGCATAAGGGTAGGGCAGAAATAATTTAGGAATGATTTATGGACATAACCAAAATGATTTTCAATTTTGTAATGGGGTAGGGTTATACTTGACTACCCTAGACCAGTGCCTAATCCCATGGGCAACATAGTCACACTTGGATACAAATCCATAATGAAAAGGAAAGCATGCATTAAATGAATTCAATTAACTAGGTTTTCTTCCTTACAGAAACATTGAACCCTCAATAGCCCTTCTACACTCAACACTACATCCATTCTTAGCTATCCATAATGCACTGAAATATCCCAAATATTTATCCATGAAAACATGTTCACTTAGATATTTAAGTAAATATTTAAGAAAAACACTATTACTGTATCTCCTTGGAAATACAGACTAACATAGATCAAATGGAGAGTGTAGCAAATGTACACCCAGAAACACCTTAGATCCCTTGAAATACTCAAACATTGATGGAGATTAAAAATAGCATTGATAGCAAAAGTATGGACCTATATTGATTTATTGAAAAGACTTCCAAATCTAGTATAGAAATTCATATACAAATAGACCTATTACATCATAAAACATGTACTTAACTATTGCAGTAAAACAAAACCCCTGGATTGATCTTTTATCTTCTAGACTTGGTCTGAGAAAATAACCTGGAACCAACTCTCAAAAAAGATACAGAAGTTACAATATAAAGAGAAAGAGAGAAGAAGATGAAAACCCTAAAATTAATCCACTGATGACACATGGCACATCTTAGCTCCCTTGATTCTACAACTCATCAGCTTCTAGAAGATGCTCCTCCTTCCTCATTTTCCCTCTTAAATCTGCCCACTTCCCTTTGCAAATCCCGTACACAACTTTACCTTGCTAGTAAAATCATTGTTCAACTGTAATTTTACTTGGCATGTAACAAATTTTACCCCCAGACAGTTTTCACATTTTACTGACAAGTAGAAAATGCATTTACTATACAATTTTAACTCCCAGAATCAAAATAAATATGCAAGGCATATTTTCATATACAGGAGTATTTTTCCTTTTGCCAGATCATTTTTTTTATATGCCAATGCATTTACAAATTTGTTGGAGGCAATAGAAATAATGGTGCCACATTTTTCCTTCTGTTGTCCCATTTTTCTCATTATTGGGTAGTTTGAAATGCTTAGAATATCTCAGAAATTACCCTCTGGTCATGAAGAATACCCCATACATTGCTTTGGGAGTGAAATAATTCATTTACAGCTTGTAGAAGCCCCGAATCCATGCTCAAAACCAAAAAAATGTGATCAGAAAACCTTAAGAATTGCTTTCCAACCCTTCCACGATTCCGTGCCTCTGTTTGTGCATTCACTCTCTGCTCTTCGCGGAATGGCAAAATTAAAATGCATAGAAAAATCTTTCAATACAACTTTTTTGTGAACTTTAGCCTTTGGAAAAGATAATATTTAAAATATTTATGTACTTCTGCACATTCATGTGCACTCACTCTTTTTTCTATCTACAAAATGGTGGAAATATTTAAAACTTAGTAAAAATATTAAAATGTCTTAACCAAAGTCTTTCCCATATTTTTTACCCTACCAAACATTTGAAACATTTAAAATGTTTTGTAAAATTTTTTGTCCGCTATTCCGCATTTCTCTTATGCATTTTCTTTTTGCCTTCTGCGGAATGGCAAAATTTGGGTGGGAGAGCAAATATCCAATAAAGTCTAAACTTTATAAAGTTTAAGAAATATTAATCTTGCCTTAAATGCTGTGCACTTTCCTTTTAAAGTTATTTAAAATAGATAAAATATTTTAAATATTTGCAATTTGAACATTAGGAAATAGTGAAAAATTAATTTCACCTACTGGCCAAACGGGGAAAATTCACTGCGCGCAAACCGTAACCCCTAGAGCCAAGATTTCTTATGAGCAACCACAATCAATTATTTAAAACATGAGTTTTAAATCAGATTTTGCCTAGTAATTAGAATTTAGATACCTCCTTTGTAAATGGCCCTGCTAGATGTGTTCACCACAACTGAAACACATTAAAACAATGCATCATATGGACTCATCAGAACTGGAGATGTTTTAGACCAAAAAAGAAAATGGGTTGCCTTCAGAATTGAGAAATTTGCAACTTTCTGGAACACCAAATATAGCCCAGTCGCAATTAGAAAATAATTAAATAGCCCATCAAAACTCATCCAGGAAGCGCAAAACTGAATAGGTGCACTACCATATGTACCAAGAAATGTTGTACCATACAGATTTGCATGATGACCTCTGAGTTGCAAAATTTTAATCAGTGAAGATGGGCTCCGAGGTAGATTTAGTAGTATGTCGACCTAACCTTTGTCAACACATTGAAAGGACATATGCACTTCAAATTTGCAAAATTTGAGGGTGCCATCAGTGGCTCTAGTTGAGGACATCTGTTCAACTTGAATATAGTGAGATCATAGAAAACTCTGGAGAAGTAGACCGGGTGCCTACTCCATTGGGTAGCTCTGTAACTGCTCCTTTATTCAAAATTTTAAACCTCGTTTCATGGCCCGAGGCCACCAAATGAAAAGAAGAATCAATGCTTGCCTATGTCAAATACCCGGTTCTCCACTATCTACACTAGGCTAAGTTTGAAAATACTATCATAAACTGCCCAAAAACTAAACTTGTCACTGACATGCTTAACCATATCACTGAGCCTGCCACTATCAACATTAACTCTATCAATCTAAAAATTGCTTTTAGACACCAACTAAAATCCATAATCATTGTGACATTTTACCTTATCCAGCTTATTGTCATGTTTTCTTGCTTCATTATCATCTAAGAAAAATATATCAGTACCTTCAACACCCCATGTATGCTCAAAAGTAAGCTATTCTAGTTCAAAAATGTAATCAGATTCAACCTTAAAACTAACATCCATGTCCATATGAGAAAACTCATGACTAGGCTCATCTAGATCAGAAAATAGACACTCATAAGAATCTGCATTTAGAACATCCTAACTTTGACCACTACCACAATGAATTTCACAATCATCATCTATCCCTATGTCAGTAAAATGAATTTTTGATTTTGCCTCATCATTTACACTTTCAACATATCCATCATTGTTAAAGTCAAATGATTTCTCACCTTCATATAAGCATCTTTATCTCATAAATTATCTTGTTCATTTGTGGAAGGAAAAACAAATGGACATGTGTCATACTTAGTACCCAAAGGAACATCATCATTGTCAAAGTTTATGTGAGCAGGGAACATAAGCTTATGACCATTTTCATGTACATACCTCTAATATTCCATGGTCAACAAATCTGAAATTTTCTCATTGCCAAGTGAACATGCTTTTTCTTTCACATCTTCCACTGCTTCTTCCTATTGATCTCCATAAGAGCTGCAAGCATCACTTAGTTGCAAATCAAAATCCATAGGGTTGTCATTTTTATCATTAAAATCTGGATATTCAATGGATTCGTCATAACATACACTACTCATCTCACATGGGATTGAAGCTCCAACAACCTTGCCAAAACCACAGTCATGATCTGATATGGAAGGGAGGCTTTCTATATTTTCATCCTTATTAACATTTAGACTACCATAATAACTATTTTCATTTGCACACCCATCCTCCATGGACTTATTACAATCATTACCCTCTTGTGTATGAGACAATATCTCAAGTGTGACATACTTCTCATTCTTATACATTTATTTGCTGATATAGTGTTACCATCATTTGACCCATATTCATTGATAGTGCCATTAGTATCCATATAAAGAGATCTCTCACTAAATGTATGTTCATACCTAGTCTCTTCAATAAAGTCAATCAACTCAACTACTAGACTTAGGGAAATGGACCTCAAATTTTTAGACCAAAAATTTGGAGCCAATTCATATGCATTCAAAAACAAGTCAATCAAAACAGACTCATGAGGTTTGAAGCTATCAAGTATGTTTGTATAAGCATCCAGAATCCTTGTTAACAAGGAATAACCCATTTCACCTTCTACTTTCCTTATGGTAAACATTTCCTGAATATGGACAATAGGGTCAATAATGTGTGCAATTTGCTGATAATAAATTTGGGGCTAACTATGGTGTGCAAGGTATTAAGGTGGGTAAGATGGGACAATAGGGTAATTTGTACTTTGAAGACTACTCTCAACCTCTAATGTTTATTGCACATTTGCATATGCCATTTCATTACTTGCTTGAATAGATTGAGGTCTAAAAATTTGTGTATAATATTCATTATTGTCATCAAACTGAGTTAGGAATAGCATTTTGAAATCTTCCCATGAAGATATACCTTGTATAGGTAAGTCACTATACCATTCTCTTGTATTATCTTTCAAAGACCTTACAAAGAATTTCATAATGCTATCTTCTGCACAAATCTAAAAGTCTTCAACAAACTTAGAAAATAGTTGCACATGCCTACAAGCTGATTCGTACTCCTCTCCATGAAACATAGGCACATGATCTCTAAGATCAAGGGGAAAAGGATTTGGTCTGGGACAAACACTTCTCTCTGTGGACATGGTTGAAATTGTTGACTATCCATTGTGTCTAGAAGCAAACAAGGATAATCATGCAGATGATACATCTTATTTATCACTTTATAAATCTTCCACACAAATACAACTTTTACACATCTTCTAGCTCTTTTCACTTGTAATAAGCTTTCAAGTAAGAGTAATACATAGAACAACTCAATGCCAGGCTTAAGTTTTTTTTAAATGAGCTTATTACAATACTACATACTTCTCATAGAATATCATAACTAAAAATTGCAACATAGAAGTATGTAAAATCAATACTAATATTCCCCTCTTTACTAGTGCTTCAACACTTGATAAGGGATTTAATTAAAACTCATACACCATGGTTTTCACATAAGCTCCTTATTGAAAACCAAAATAGAAATACCTGGAACAACTGTAGTAGCTGCTAACCCTTCATCTTGACTGAAAATTATATAGATCTGGAAATTATTTGTATCCTTTATCAGGTTCTTGAAAACAAAGTCACCACCTCTCTCAATAGAGGACTAAATTTTAAAAAAGTAGGAAGCTCCTTAAAATCTTTCTCTCATTCCGCATCTTCTCTAATAACAGAGCCACATACAATCTTCCTCACATACACAACTAGTCTTCCCCTTTGATAAACTGATTCAAAAGTAAGCAGAGTCACCACCCTCTAAAGGGAATGATAAAACATTGTACATATACTAACTCTAAATACCCATGATAGACCATTGGATTGATCATGACATTTATGACAAAAATTCCCTAGTGGGGTCGCCATCTATTGTCTTCTCAAACCAGGTCTGGAAGATAAACATCAATCCAGGGTTCTATTTTACTACAATAGTCAAGTCTCTTTTTTTATGATGTAATAGGTCTACTTGTATATGAATTTTTGTACTAGATTTGGAAGTATTTTCAATAAATCAATATAAGTCCATGCTTTTGTAGTAAAATTGAAAATCATTTTGGTTATGTCCATAAATTATTCCTAAATTATTTCTTCCCTACCCTTATGCATGAAGTCCAGTACTTTGAAACTTGTTAAACCCCATGAGAATCTTGTAATTGATGCAAATCTTAAAAGGACTTATGCATATTATATCTCCTAGGTCAATGGTGTTGTAAGAAGTTGTCAATGAGTACATTCACAAGGATTATAACCAAGCTTATCATATGTTAACACCATTTGAACCTAATTGCCTAAATTTAGAGACCTCCCTTGCTATGTATCTATTTCTTAAATTGTTTTGAGGTCTCTGGGAATACACACTATTATAAGTCAATATAAGTCAATCTATTGGTTGTTTTAAATTCCTGACCTAATCTCAAGAAAACAGATCTATAAAATAGCCATTTCTAGTAATTGATCTGTCTCGAGGGATGGGCCAACGAATAGGAAATGGGGTTTCAATCCCTTTTCCTCTACACTTTAGGCTCTGCAAGAAAGGAGGGTGTTCCTCTTGTTTGAAACAGTGTTTAATAAAATAGGGGGCTCTAAATACTGGCTCAAAACATTGTTGTACAGAAACAGATATGTTCCTTCTAGATTGCTTGAAGAATTAATGATAGAGGAAAGTAATGGGCTAGATTCTTAAGCTTCAACAAAATTCTTTGCATATGAACATGCAAATAAACTATCATTAACATGAATATAGAAAATAAATTATTCTTTGATTTTATAAGCGATCAGGGAGATTAGATAAGGACAGTAATCATCAAAAGATTAGTGCCTAAATCTGGGGTCACATAGTCAAGAAACAAATACAAATGAAACTCAATATAATAATGCAATCATAACTCATATAAGAACACTATAATGGTGCATTGCACCACCACACCTTGAAATCAGTCCAAACTAATTATACTTTCTTATCCCTGCATACATCTACTTTACTCAATACCTTCCTTAAAGCATTAAATTTACTCTTTGAGTAAAAGCCTTTTGGAAAAGATATCCTTACACAGGAAAGACTGTGAAGATGAATAATACTAATACTTGATCAACATATTCAAAAATATAGCAAAGGTTACAACTGTAGGAGATAATATAGTCTAAACTTTGACAATACATTCAAAATGATGAGCTAATACAATTTACACTAATAGTTACAAGTACAAATGATTCTATTCTTGAAAAACACTCCTAGAAATAGAAACTATCTATTATGACTATGTATTGTGTTACAGAAATTCCTCCAAGATACTTGTCAATAGGTCATGAATTCCATTTTATAGAAACAAGGGAGTAAAACAAGCTTCAGACCTAGAGATAGATGTCACTTTTTAATTTGAAAAAATTACATTAATAAAAAATGGAGATAACTAATTGTAATCGGATATTTTCATTGGAGCATAAGTTGTTACATGTGTGGCCGCAAGACAAGTTGTTCTTGGGAAGTGTGCATCTGAAGAAGGTGTAACAAACTCTACCAACCTTTGTTCATTATATGTATTCTAATATCTTTCCTTTTGAGAAAACTAACAGTTGCGCAAGAAAACAAAGGAAACCACTATAGGTCAAATATGCCCAATATTTGGAAACAAGAAGATTCCTTTTACTAACAAAAAGACCTATAAAGGTATATTTTGAATTTTAAAAAGGAACAAACAATAGTATTCAGCTTTACATATCTTTCACAATATTCAAGAATTAAAATGTCAAGTAAGTCATTATATCTCTTATCCTAGGCCTGATATTGCTCCTTTGTAGGTCATTGAAAGGAGATAAGATTATTCACACAAGATGCATACTTGTTGTTGTACTTGGCTATAATTGATTTAGCTTCCCTTGTAAAATCAACTGCAAGTTGACATGAATCCCATAGTTTGTTGATACTTGTTCTAAACAGGGGAATATCAATCTTATTATCTTGATAGATAAAGAAAAAAATGGTAGGGATGATATTACTAAATTGGAGGATCCAAGATTAACATGGCTTAATGTCACCATTCTTAGTTTTTATTGCAGGGATTATTCCAACTTTATCATTATCAAAACCTTGAATCAACTTCAATGCTCTCTCCTCAAGATGATCTATAAATGCCTGAGATTCTCCTACTTCCTTTGCTCTTATATAGATTTGTTTAACATCTTTGGGAGCATTAGGATCATGATTTGATCCCTTACAAATTCCTAGTAAAGAGGCAATCCTTGGGATCCACTTAATGAACAGAGGCACTGTTTGTCCTTTATCATATGTTATTTTCTTAATGAATTGTGACAAGTCATAGTAGCACTTATGGATACCAACTTCCTTGCTTGAAAATTTATCCATTAATAATTCTAAAATACTTGAAATAATACACCATTTATCCTCTTGTTGTTTATCAAAAGAGTTTGTAAAATTTTCTTCAAATGAATTGATTTGTTGCCTTAACTCCTCATTCTCTTTCTCAAGAATATGTTTTGATAAGGAAGAAAGATCAGAAAAGAGAAAACTCGAATCACTAATATCTAATGCTGTATGTGGTGAGGCTAATGTTGAGGCTTGTTTTTGCCACTGCATTTCCCTTTCTTTTAACTTATTGTATTCATGCAACATATGCATATGCTCCTTTTCTAGTTCATCATACCTCTTTTGAAGAGCAATGGTGGATGCTTTACTAAATTTTGTAACTTCTACTGCCATCTAGGATGCTTCTGAAGTAGAGGTATCAGAAACTCTTTATTATCAAGCCACCTTTCAAATCTCTGTCAGGTTCTACAACCAAAGGTTTATCAGTATTAGGAGCCAAAGCCCAGATAGCTAGGGTCTCCCATTTTGGGTTAAATATGGCACTTTCTAAGGCAGCTTCAACCTCTTCTTCTATGGAGAATACTTCATTATCCTTTCTCCTCATAGTATCTAGAACAATAGTAGAATCTATATCCCACTTAGGGAGTAGCAAGATTCCACTATCTCTGATCATCTATCTATCCTGTTCTGGAGAAATATTATTAAACTTCTTCATCTGTGTGAGTATCTTAATGGATACTTACTCCCAAGTTTCTTGAGGAGATTGAGACATTTCTTCTTCTAATATTTTCTCATATTCAATCCCACTCTTCCACAAGAATTCATAAAACTCTTTAGAATTAACAAAATCATCATCACTTATGAAATTCCTAGAGGCACTAGTTCTGATGGCATTTGAAACATCATTGCCCTTAATGGCAATGTCAGTAATCCTATTCAAAGGTAGCTCCTCAGGCTCATTTCTGCCAGGGGATGGCATCTCACACTATATTTCTTCTTCAGTTATTTCCACATCTCCTTCATCATCAAGGTAATCAACCAAGGGGCCCTGTTTAACTTTCTTCCTTTTTGGAAAGGGTTCCCTATGAGAAGAATCTAATTCAATCATTGGTATGGAAGGGAGACATACTTGTGGATGTGGTAAAAGAGATAGAGTTAATTGAGTTGGTGGAAGAGCCTATGGAGCTTGTTCTATGATCTCTCACTTTTGGCTTTTCTCTTGAAAGTATACTTTATTAAATTTCTATCAGGGGGCAGGCATGAGGGCCTTTCTTCTTCAGTGGGCGCAATAGGCTTGTTATCCTGTACTTCAACCAATTCATCAATATATGATAAAATATTTTTTATCCTGTTGATGGGGTCAGCAACATCTAATAAAACTACCTTGTAAGAAGGCCTCTTCTTTCACATTGATTCATCATATTTCATGTATAGAGACCATTTTGCTCTTTTCATTTTCACTTCTTCATTAGTAGTAGAATTTCTAATAACATCCTTAGGAAAAAACACTTGATGGTCAATATAAGACTTGTTGATACCTCGGCTGATGTTTATATATCCTTCAGGATCAAAGAACCTAGCACATTCCTACTTCATCTTAAAAACAAGTAATTTGTCATTTAGCTTAGCAAATCCTTCTCTTTTCATTCTGAAATCAGAGAAAACTATTAAGTAGGGGAAGAAAGATCCTTTTTTCTATTCTGCTAGGTGAACCCTTATTTGATTTAGACAACCTCCAAATAAATTCCAAGAAACCAACCCTTAATGACATATTTTTTGGTAAAATATGAGAACCAACAAGGGTACCATAAACTCTTAAAACTATGCCCTCCTCATAGAGGATGAAGTCACCCCAATTGTGCTTAATTTCTAAAGCAGGATGATGCAGAGGCATCCACACTATAACCTTACAATACAGCATGGACGTCTGCAGCCCATCAGCATCATCATCATCATCACCATCATCATCATATTTGGCTTAACACTGTCAGCATCATCATCATATTTCACCTGCCGACCGATATCCTCCTGCAGACAAGCCTTCGCACTTTCGCCTGCCAACAGCATCACCTTACTCGATTATCGACAGCATCATCATGTTCGACCAGCGCGAACATCCTCCTGACGTCCACTGTTCACTTCAGCGACAACTTCCGCCTTCACTATCTTCAGCATCATGATATTCAACATCATGATAATCAATAGGATAAAGAACATCCGGTTCCTCCCATTTATCCTGATGATGACCAACCTTCACTTCTCGCACCGCCCCCTCCGATGCTGACGTCACCTGATATCCTGATGACGTATACCCTGATGACGATGACGTCACCCGCAGCTCCTCAATATCCTGTTGCTCTGAAATATCCTGATGACGTATATCCTGATGATGATGACGTCATATCCTGCTGTTGGCCAAACTTAGCTTTTTCGGCCCACGATCAACCCGATCTTCAACCTGATGCCGATACACTCCTCCTCGGCTCTCCTGATGATGATGCCCGAAGCAACTGTAGGATATACGCAGAAATATCCTGATGATGCCGTTTTGACGACTTTTCAACCTTAGCGGATTTTCACTGTTCTGATCCGCCGAACCTCCTGGGATGACTCTATCCACTCTCAGGGTGATCTTCCAACTCAAACTTATCAGCTCGACCTAGCACATGCCCATGCTAGGGTCTTCAACACCTTTCAACCGCGATCCTGCACACCTGCATGCGAACAAACAAACTAACACCTACCCTACTGTACATAACCATTCCACCGATCAGATGAATCAACCGGTGGAATGGATCAGCGAATCCATGAAACCACCCAAACCAGCAAATTGATTACACAAAGGAGATCAAACAGAAAATGAAAACAGGATCTTTATTGATTTCAAAGATGCAATACAATATACTGTTTCTCACACAGCACACTCTAACTCCTCTACTCAATGCAATACTATACTCTCGATCGATTCATGATCTACAGTCAACCGATCATCATGCTTAAATAGATTTGCCTTCGAGTACTACTGACCCGACTCCAAGCGACTGGGAAATCTCTCCAAGCGGCTGGGAGATCCAACCGGTCCTACAGCACGACAGCTGTTCTAACAAACTACCTAAAAATAGTAAAAGCATGGTTAGCATGATCTTATCATGATCAGCATGACCTTATTACATGCATTTGGTCTTATCAGACCTTCTTGGAAACATAAACAAGACTCAAACTAACTAACTGCCTCATGAAGGCCAGCTGTCAGGTAGGTGCTCCTGCACCATACTCCCCAACAGAAAAGAACTCATGTCCCATGAGTTTAGTATGTGGAAGTCCTCCACCTTTACACTTTGCCTTAGCAATATGCTGAACTGTTCCAGCTTTGTCCTCTGCTGTCTCTTGGCTGCTCCAAGTCTTCTGAACTGTAACTTGCTTTCTGGCAAGTAAATCCTCATGCCTGTTAATGTAGGCCTTTTTCTCATATACCCTGTGCTTGTCAGGTTGTCTGACCAGAACCTCTGTTTGAACTGCCTCTTGAACTTCTGCAATGTTCAACTCTATCTTCCTTTCAATCTTTATAGGACAAGCAATAGTCCCAACTATGACAACATCCTTGTCATTCCTCTCAACTGGTTGCTGTGTGCAAACATGTTTCTGCACCTGCTGCTGACCTCTGTCAGTCAAAACTAAAACTTTCTTCAACCTGTTGTCCTGAACAACTCCTTTTCCTGCAGTATCCTTATCTGCCTTTATGCCTGCTCCTCTAGGCATCTGCACAAATTCCTTCTTTCCCATTAAAATGATTTTGGCTGCCCCCTGTGCTGCAGCATCTGCCTGTAATGGCATCAACTTCATAGTCTTCCCATCTTTCTTGATGGTGTAGGTATTAGCGTACCCATCATACAGTACCCTTCTGTCAAATTGCCATGGTCTACCCAACAGTAGGTGACAACATTCCATGGGCAAAATATCACACAAAATTCTATCCTGATATGCTCCAATCTGAAAATCCACATATGCCTGTTCAGAGACAAAAAGTGATTGACTATCACTCACCCAAGATGCCTTGTAAGGGTGTGGGTGTGGAATCCTTTCCAAATTCAGTTTATCCACCATTTCCTGAGATACCATGTTGTCTATTGAACCAGTATCAATGACAACCTTACATACTTTACCTTTGCTCTTGCAGATGGTCTTGAAAAGAGCTCTTCTTTGTGGGGATTCTTTGTCAGGTACCTTCATGGTAGTCACTGTTCTTCTCATCATCAGAGATTCTCCACTCTCTGGGTATGCATAATTATCAGGCTCCTTATCTTTTTGATAAGTGTTTGAACTCTGCACACTTTGCTCTACTGTCTCTTCTTGTACAAGTTGTACTCTCTTGTCAGGTGTTCTATCATTTCTGGATGATGAACCTTTGTTTTCTGGACATTTAAAGGATGGATGACCAAACTCTCCACAGGTGTAACATTTTCCTGAAAATGTAGTAGAACCTCTACCACCTCCAAATCTTCCTCTATTACCTTTCCATCCACCTCTGAAATCAGACTGTCCCTGTCCTTTACCAGTGTCTTCTTGACCCTCACTGGTTTGCTTGTGTGTAGGGGCTGCTCCTCTTCCCCTCATATTGTTTCCTCTTCCTCTCATGGACTTATCATGTCCTCTATTCATCTTTTCTTCAATCCTGATTGCCATTTGATAACAATCTTCCACATTCTTAGGGTTAGCTAAAACTAACTCATCCTGTATGTTAAATCTCAAACCAGCCAAGTACCTAGCCACCTTCTCTACCTCATTCTCATGATGACCAGATCTCATACTCAACTTATAAAACTCTTCTGTATAGGCCTTCACATCCCTTTCCTTCTGCTTTAAAAATTGCAGCTTCTTAAACATCTGGATTTCATAATCCCTTGGCAAGAATTTACCTTTGATCCTTGCTACCATCTTATCCCATGAAGTGATCTTTGACTTCCCTTGTTTCCTTCTCTCAGATTGTACATAATCCCACCATACCAAAGCATGACCTCCTAACTTGGTCTTTGCAATCTTTACCTTCTGATCCTCAGCAACATCTTCACATTCAAAGTGATTATCAAGTGCAGCAATCCAATCCAGTAACTCATCTTCATTCAAGCTTCCAGTATACTTGGAAACATCAACCTTTACCTTAGGTTTATCACTCTGCACTGCCTTTAACAATTTTGCCAGTCTCTGGTCTTCAGCATCCAGATCTTCAGCTACCTCTTCATACTCTTCAATAGTATCTTCATCTTCTTCAGACTCACTGTCTGCCACTTCCCTCTTTTTGTTCTTTTCCAGGGCTGTAAGCCTGGCTTGAAGTGCTTCAGCAAGCTCCTTCATCTTCCTCATCTCTCTGGCATGTTTTTCCTTCATCTCCTGCAATTCCCTTGCAGTACCACTACCTTTCGGAGGCATGTTGTCAACCTCTCACTCAACACACAACACAATCAACTCTACCTCTGCCCTTTCGGTGACAGAATCAACACACAACAACCCAGATGTTTTGCTGAGCTCTGATACCACTATGATGTAGAGGCATCCACACTATAACCTTACAATACAGCATGGACGTCTGCAGCCCATCAGCATCATCATCATCATCACCATCATCATCATATTTGGCTTAACACTGTCAGCATCATCATCATATTTCACCTGCCGACCGATATCCTCCTGCAGACAAGCCTTCGCACTTTCGCCTGCCAACAGCATCACCTTACTCGATTATCGACAGCATCATCATGTTCGACCAGCGCGAACATCCTCCTGACGTCCACTGTTCACTTCAGCGACAACTTCCGCCTTCACTATCTTCAGCATCATGATATTCAACATCATGATAATCAATAGGATAAAGAACATCCGGTTCCTCCCATTTATCCTGATGATGACCAACCTTCACTTCTCGCACCGCCCCATCCGATGCTGACGTCACCCGATATCCTGATGACGTATACCCTGATGACGATGACGTCACCTGCAGCTCCTCAATATCCTGCTACTCCGAAATATCCTGATGACGTATATCCTGATGATGATGACGTCATATCCTGCTGTTGGCCAAACTTAGCTTTTTCGGCCCGCGATCAACCCGATCTTCAACCTGATGCCGATACACTCCTCCTCGGCTCTCCTGATGATGATGCCCGAAGCAACTGCAGGATATACACAGAAATATCCTGATGATGCCGTTTTGACGACTTTTCAACCTTAGCGGATTTTCACTGTTCTGATTCGACGAACCTCCTGGGATGACTCTATCCACTCTCAGGGTGATCTTCCAACTCAAACTTATCAGCTCGACCTAGCACATGCCCATGCTAGGGTCTTCAACACCTTTCAACCGCGATCCTGCACACCTGCATGCGAACAAACAAACTAACACCTACCCTACTGTACATAACCATTCCACCGATCAAATGAATCAACCGGTGGAATGGATCAGCGAATCCATGAAACCACCCAAACCAGCAAATCGATTACACAAAGGAGATCAAACAAAAAATGAAAACAGGATCTTTATTGATTTCAAAGATGCAATACAATATACTGTTTCTCACACAGTACACTCTAACTCCTCTACTCAATGCAATACTATACTCTCGATCGATTCATGATCTACAGTCAACCGATCCTCATGCTTAAATAGATTTGCCTTCGAGTACTACTGACCCGACTCCAAGCGGCTGGGAAA
The DNA here is from genome assembly GCA_027924645.1 of Cunninghamia lanceolata. NCBI lineage: Eukaryota > Viridiplantae > Streptophyta > Pinopsida > Cupressales > Cupressaceae > Cunninghamia > Cunninghamia lanceolata. The sequence continues at coordinate 7,958,590 of BSBN01000295.1, read as the reverse complement.
TCTCTCCAAGCGGCTGGGAGATCCAACCGGTCCTACAGCACGACAGCTGTTCTAACAAACTACCTAAAAATAGTAAAAGCATGGTCAGCATGATCTTATCATGATCAGCATGACCTTATTACATGCATTTGGTCTTATCAGACCTTCTTGGAAACATAAACAAGACTCAAACTAACTAACTGCCTCATGAAGGCCAGCTGTCAGGTAGGTGCTCCTGCACCACAGGAACTTTTTGTTGTTATATGGAGCCTAATCAGACTTGGAGGTTAAATTTACCTCACTTTTATCAGTGCAATTTCCCCCCAAATTATTTAACACGGTCAAGGGGCAGCACCCCTTGCGGGAGTTTGGGGGTAGCGCCCCCAAGACGGGGTCAAGGGGCAGCACTCCTTGCGGGGTCTAGGGGCAGCGAGAGTTATTTTTCTATTGGCCAACATAAAAAACCCTATTTTTGTAATCGATGTAAGGCTTGATAAAAGTGGCTAAGGGTTAGGGTTTTTGTTGATGTATTATAGCATTTTATAGCAGTATTGAGTTGCAAGGATTGTTGGTTGTAATCGGTTTGATTTACTAGATGTTTAGGGTAAAAATTTGATTTGTTTAGTTTTAGTGTTTGAATCCTCCTTCCACCCTTTACATTCAAGGACCTTCAGATCAAGTGGAAGAGCACTCTCAGGTCCTTGGTCACTTACAAATGTAGGGAAATTTGGATTAGGGTATTTGATTATCAATTTTCCTTCTATTATGCTCAATTATCCATCAAAACCCTAATTATGCAAATATGACAATAAACTAACGAATAAAAAAAAATGCTTCTACAGAAAGATGTAAAATTACAAATTATTGTGTACCGATTTTTGGGGTTCCAAGGCTAGAAAGTTGGGGAGAAAGGAGCGGGAGCCCAAGTCCAAGGCCCTGCTTTTTGTCAGGATCTGGAAACTTAGTCTGTAACTTGTTTCTATTGTTTCAGAGATTTTCCTATCACAAAACTTCGGGGACTAGGGAGAAGGCACCCTAGTCTAGGGTGTCCTTTTCTTCACTGATCTGTAATTCTGACACTCCAATATGCCCTCCTACAACTTCACTTTGTCTGCATTATCAACTTGTAACATGCAATCATAAAACTTTGGGTGGGGATTGTGGTGTTTAGGAGCTTGCCTCAGTCAAGCCCTGGAAGGACACTTAAGTCTTCCAAACACCTTTGTCAAATAGAGAGTGCATGCCTAGGGAGGTAGAGGCAAAACCAAATGAATAATGATCACAAACACAATATAATGTCACCTTGTAGTGAAGATCTCATGGGAGGAAGATGCTCTTCATTCCATGAGGAAATGGAAGCTCAAATCTAAAAACACAAACACATAGACGACACAAATTTGCTCTTGCAACACAATGAAAGCCTTGAATCACCTTTAGGATGCCAAAATCATATGAACATAATCTCATTTCATTAAAATCTAGTTTACAAATGAATGCCTAAACATGTTTTTATATGCAACTACAAACACTCCCACCAAGAATTTTGTAATTCAAACTTACCGTGTCGGCACAGGACCCAAATAACAGTCACAAGCTGACACCCCAAACTTGGGACTACCCCAAAATAAGGAAGGACTAGGGCACAGATGCCCAAGTCCTCCCCCTATTTTGGGTAGGGGTTATCTCAAGTAGTCCCCCTAGGTCCTATTTGTCAAGATACTTAGGGGTTTTCTCATCGGGATGTTGAAATATGATGTAAAATGTCCTAAATGCACACTTAAGACCTGGGAGCTAAACCTAAAGAGGGAAAAGCCCCCAAGGGGACATTTTCTAATGTTACATTGGATAATAATATTGGACTCTTTATTGGTGGATGTAGCCTAGGTTTGGGTGAACCACGTTAAAACTTGTCTCTCGCTGTTATTATTTCTGTGTTTTTCATTCCTCTGTTTAATATTTATTTACATTTAATTGATATCTTCTGCACACAATTCCTAACACTTTTACTATAGGTCTAAGGAAATTTAGCAATGGGATTGGAATCTTGGGTATATCTAACTGAAAATGTCTCAATACTGTGACCACAAAATTATATCTGAAGAACCCATAACTAGAATTGGGATCATGCTTGTCCCATATATGAGTCCAACACTGGATTGGCAATATATTCCTCATATTGTCAACATGATTAATCATTAATTTGGGGTTCCTATCTATCTTTGTTTTCCCTAGATATAGGAACATGTGGCACAACAATGAAAACCATCAGAATTTGATTGGTTCCTTCTTACTTTTGATTTCTACCAGTCCCTAATGTATATGTTTTCTAAGAGGCAAAATCAAATTGAACACTATGAGATGGATGTTGAATATCAACAGCCATATAGGTGAGATCAATGGGGTTTCTTTCACTCTTGTCTTCTCCCAAAACTTAACAAAGAGCATAGTAGGTTTTAGTAAAATAATTTTCAAAAGAATCTAGCCTGAAAGGCTCTTGCTCACTTTGAGGAATTTTCACTGATGTACCATTATGTATCTTTTCCCTAAATCTAGGCAAAAATATATATTTCTATAATTGCTTCTGTCCTTTACATATATGGCTTTGAATCTATTTGTATCAATCTTTGTAGAAGCAACCAAGTTCAGCCCAAAGATTGTAGCAATAGTTTCTGTATTAATTTCTAATAGAACACCCCCTTTCATACTCCTAATTACTTTAGCTATTTCATTGCAATAGGTAGCCATGGCCTGGAGTAGTTCAATATCTTCAAACACATTAGTGACTATCAACTTTCCTAAATCACTCACCCATACATTTGACAATGGTGAATGAGCATTTCTTTTGCTCCACCAGTGGTGAAATAATGACCATACAGAAATAGGGATTCCTACATCTCTACACTCAACAAACTATCAACCAATCCATCTTTGCTTTTAGGGCCACTAATGCTTACCCTTTGTGCACAGGAGCCAGGGAGTTGTTTTATAAGGTCTTCATGCAGGGCTCATTTTTGGGAAGTGGAGGGAGCCTGAGTTTTAGGTGAAGCCATTGTTAAATGATGAAACTAGGGCAAGGGTTTTTTAATTCATACCACAGAAGATTTTCTTAAGAAAAGAAGGTAACAGAAAAAACCTAATGGAATTGCAAAGTGCAATAAGAGGTGTAGACAACTCATCGGATTATTTTGCACAGCTACTTTGAATTTGATGCCAGAAATATGGTAACAGTTATCAGCTTCAACACCTCAATACTTCAATGCTTTTGAAATGGTGACTATAGAAAAAGTTAGGGCGTGATTCATATAAAAAGTATCATTTATTCAAGGTTAAAACTAGTCATGTCCACCTTCACTTAATCTTACATGAACTAGATATGTAGAGTCATTTGTCTTCAGAAGATTTGAATGTCAACCATCAGATTATGCAATACTAGTAGAGATTGGATGACCACGATTAGTCCTGGGAACTTGACCATACTTGACACGTCCATCAAATTTTATTAGGCCAATCAACATGTTCCTTCTCATTATTTCTTGATTAATTGTTGGAAAGAACAAGCCATAGAAATTATGTCATTCTTGTTACGTGGCAACCTTCTATCATTCCACAGTCTGGTGAAGCACACTGATTAATGACCCAATGGAATGATGGAGGGATTTAAATGCATTCATCATGGCATGCCTCTCTCCAACTGGACCTCTACTTGCAAACACAGCAGCCATATGTCACATTTTCACTTCTCTACATATACTAGGTGGGACTTGTTGCTAAAGCTTGGTGGAACAAAGGAGACCATTAAAAAACTCTTTATATGGTGGTTAGGACCCACCACCACTTACTTCACTGCAACCGAAGATAATTTTCTACCAGCTCGCACCTTTTCTGTAGTTCCGCGAGCAATTTCTTCATCCATATTTTTAATGTTGATGGATTGGCAGAAGCGTATCGATAATTTCCACCTATCAAAAGGGGTTAGTGGTATTCAACCCTTGGCATACACTATTAAAAACAACCTTCATCTACTAGGGAAGAAGAGGGCCATGGGACCGTTCGAGGGTGGACATGTAGAAGCATCATGGCATTTTAAAAAGTATTAGGCACTGGCCAGAGGAAGTAACTGCACAAGAGGGGGTCGGTAAACAACATTTTTTAGGGCATAAAGAGGCAATTAAAGAACTGAACAATAGGCAATAGGCAGTCAATCTCAAAACATAACAAAAGTGATTTTTTTAATAAGCTTGACACAAGGGTTTAGGATTTTAAGGAGTATTACTCAGAGTATTTTTATTTCGTAAAAACCCTAGGTCATATACCTTCTATGAGGATGCTTGAAAATTAGAACCATGTAAAAATTTTATATGGTACCATCAATGGCTCTAGTTGGTGACGTTTGTTCAACCTAAATAGAGTGAGATCACATAAAGACTCTGGAGGAGTAGACCACAACACAAAAATAAAAAAAATGAAACAAACAAATGAACAAATACTAAAAGAAGGAACTACTTAAAAACTAAAATAAACTATGCATGGAATAGAATCATACCTTATGAAAAGTATAATTTCAAGATCTGTCCATGCATTGGCAGTTCAAGTAATTCTCTAACCAGACTTTGCAGGAAATAAGAGTCTTCTCCGTGAGTATTGCTATTTAGATATGGTCCAAGCCGAAGGGCATCAAATTTACCATGTTTCCCTTTATCTTGAGACCTAGCAATCCATAGTAACACCATATCACCTATCTAAAATTTCCTTTTAGATGTTTTCTTGTCATGCAAAATTTTAACCTACTGCTATAATTTGATGTTTCTCAATTGGGCTAACCTTCTTGTTTCATCCAACTGAGTTGCATTGCATCAGAAATGTCATCATCATGTTCTTGAATAAACGTGAAAATAGGTAGTAGGTTATTTATGTGCATTATTTCATCTAATCCATACACAAGATCAAATGGGGCTTGCTTGATAGCCCTTTTTACAATCACTCTATCAGCCCAGACTACAAGTCTTAATTTAGTATCCCAAGATTTCTTGTTCTTTTCTATGATTCCTTTTACAATCCTCATCAAGCTCTTGTTGCTTGATTTAGCCTGTCCATTACCTTGAGGATGGTATGGGGAAGAATAAGAGATTGAGATCCCATACTGGCTATAAAAGTTTATGAATTCTTCAGATTTGAAGCACATTGCATTGTCTAAAATTAATTTTATAGGCATCTGTCATGCCCACATTTCCCATGCGGTCGCAACACGCATCACACATGTCATGTCATGACACGAAATATCAAAAATCTTACCATGCTTCCCTAGAAACCCCCTCGCATGCGTAAGCATGCTCGGTGGTGTTACACATAAGGCGTAAACATGACAGTCGAAGGCAGGGAATGCATTCCCTTGTGCATTCCTTTTCGCGATGAAGGCCAACTAGGGGCTCGATGCGACGCGTTTAACGTCACTAATAGGGTTAGGATCATAGATCTAAACCCTAGGTTTACCTAAGTGGATGATGGGATTTTGACCCAAGTCAAAATCAAAAGCTTAATTCTAATACATAAGAATATATTAAATGTCAAATCACAAAGTCGTCAAGTTGGCAAAGCAAGGATCTAACACTACACAAAGCTAAATCCACTAACTTAGCTAAACCCTAAATTCTGGAAAAAACTGGCAGCATAAAGCCTCACAGGCGTGATTAGGGTTATTTTAATTAAACTAATTTTGGCTGAAAGTCTACTAGGTTTCCAAAATTGGGTTGAAAATGACTAATTTATTTCGCTAATTAATTCACTATAATTAAAAAGAATATTAAAATTAATAACAGTCTAGTTTTATATTAACCTCATCAAATTAGGTTTGAAAGCAAAAGATTAACCCAATTGTTTAAAATAAATGCATCTCAATAATTAAATTGGTGTAATCATTAAATAAAACAAATAAAAACCCTTTTTAATAATCAAATAGAAATTAGTAAACTATAAATTCCGTCTAGTCATAAACTATTCTATTTAAATTTTGCCATACCACTAACAAATAAATAGATCATTCCCAAAAGAAATAAAGATTACCCCATTCTATATTTATCTCAAAACCCTATTTTAAAAATAAATCTAAAACAATGGAAGAAAAATATTAAAAAGGAGAGGGATCTAAATAAAAGAAACAATATTCAATAGCAAGCCCTAAAAATCCCCTCAATAGAAAAATAATTTCCTTATGAGAGGGAAGGAGAAACCCTAGCCCCCATTTCTCTCCATCCCTTTTTCTTCTTCTCTCTACTTCTTCTCTTCTCTCATTTGGTTTTGTTGCAGGTTTGGTGATGGGAAGCCATGAATGGAGTTCTAAACAAAAGGTATACCCATTAATATACCCGTTTGCATTTTATTTTGATATATATATATGCAGTGAAGAAAAGAGGTATTCCAATATAGAAGGCCAAATGGCCAAATCCATGGTGGCAGACTGTGTTTACTAGATGCCACCATAATTATTGATATGCATATATATTTTTTGGTTTATAACACAGGGGTTTCTTGGTAGGCGAAAAAGTGGGCAGAGGGCGCTAAGGAGACGGTGGTGGGGAAGTGACGGTAGTCTGTGGAAGGACCACGGGCAGTGGGGTTTGGAGTTTCATGGGGAAAGGGGGAGTGTGGGGAGGGAGCAGAGTCCCCACCCACATCCCACCACAGTGGGGTGTGGGTGGGGGCTCCGCCCTCTCCCCACACCCATAAACAAATAGTGACAGTGGGGGGGTCGGAACCCTCCCCACCTTACATCTTTTTTCTTTATTTAAAACTACGATCTGTGTTACAAAGAACACAATATATTTTCATCTTTTACACAACATTTTTTTATGGTTTATATATATATATATATATATACACAAACATAACTTAGATCTATTCCATTCCACAGTTTATTGTTTCCTATCAGATATAAGGAATATATATATATATTTTCAAATATATTTGTCCTTCTAAATCTCACAGAATTTTTTTAAAACAATAAAGCAAAAGAAACATTTTTTTTCTAAAATAGATTTATATTGAGCAAATGAATTTTTTTTTGTAAAAACATATTTTTCTAGTAAATATGAAATGAACATTTCCTTCACTAAAATCTGGTTTTTACATAATACAACCCTCATAAAATAATTCTTCAAAAGATTTATTTATTTTTCTTCTAAATAGATGCATTTAGTTTTAATCCTTCAAAATAACAACTAAATTTCCTTCTCTTAAGAAAAATGTAAAATTTTCATTTTCGTCTCACAAAAATAAAACAACTTTCCTATTTTTGAAATTAAACATACAAGTGAAAATAGCAATAAGACCATGCTTTTCCTCCAATACTCTATTTTTTTTCTCTAAATCATAAGGCATTAAAACCAGCAAATTAAATCTTCTATTTTCAAATGTAACTAGTTTCATACAACTCAAGTAAAAATATACACTCATACAACTTTGAGAGAGAGAACAAGTGTCTCCTCTTTTGAAATCTAAAAGATGATATACAAGGCCTCTCATGGCCATGCTCTCTCAAGAGCACAAAAAATAACAACACTTAAAGACAATAATATTTTCTTCAACTTCACATAGCTCCATTTTCCTGCAATGACATAAAAAGGGGAAGAAGCCACAACAAAATGCTCTCCTCCCTACCATTGACTCACTCATGAGTCACCCTCAAGCCAGGAGGTCATCCTCACACAAGGAACACTCAAACCACAACACAACAATGCATTCAACACCCAAAAACAAAATACTCCCATGGCTATCACAACACAAAAACTCACTCAAGATGAGTTTAATGGGGTAGGGGAGTGGACATCACTCAACTCAAGAGTGTCACTCCAAACTTCCCAAATACATAAACCTCTCAAGGCCTCAGGCCCACACCTATAAACATGATTTCACAAATTTCCTCTTGGCTCTCAAGCCATATCACAAATTTCTCAAATGCACATATTGCTCAAATTCACAATTTGCCCTCAAGGCTAAAACTCCATAAAAACAAGGATGTGACCCCAAGGAGGTTCACTCCTCCCCCACCCCACACATGTTGAGCATTTTCTCCCAAGTAGGAGAGGCTCTCACAACTCCCATACCCAATTTTCCCACAACAACAAAGTAAAAACATCAAAGTGAAACTCACACATACACAACATGCAAGTAAAGAAAATGCATAAGGAAAGGCATTTGCCTTGAATCCTACCTTATAAAGCCCAATGAAAGATAGTTGAGTAGAGCTCCTCTAACTCCTTCCCCAAATTGAACCACCAATTCCTCCTCTAACTTTGTCCCCAAAACAACTAAAATTCAAAAATTGCCAAAGTTTCAACAACCCCTCCCCTTCTTCAAAAGGGAATAAAATAGGCTCTTCTCATGAGCCTTGAGGAATGGGGAGGTGACACATGTCACCTCCTCACTCATCCACCCAACTACTTGCAAGGCTCTTGGAATGGGGTGGTGACACGTGTCATCCACCCATTCCACCAAGTCTTTCTCCCATCCACTTGCTCTCTCTCACATATGTGGGAGAGAAAGGTGGAGCCAAAAGAGGAGTGGGTACCACATGAGCCCCAATCATCTCCTCCTAGGAAAGCCCACACAATCCCAAGGTAGCCTCACTAATTGTGGGAGAGGCTTGGGGTTAAGTTCTCCACAATTAGGGGGTCTTGAAGACTCCCCCAACCTAGGAAAGAGGAAATGAAGAGGTTGAGTGTTTGACCCACTCATCCTCTCCCTCCCAAACTTCCATTTTCGTCACTTTACTTTAGGGTGAAGTTAAAGTGACCAAATGAGAGTTTACCTAAGGTTACACATACCCAAATGACCCCTAGACCCTAGGGGTATAACCCAGGGTCAAGTTTAACCTATTTAGAGCACCATAGGTTGATTAAATACACATAAAAGGGGGTCTCAAAAATAAAATTCAAAAGACATTATAACTTATAACACTAATTAGAAATCAAATAAAAGAAGGGTAGACCTAACCCAACTAACACCATGCAACAACATTACAAAAATTCATCATGCCAACATAGTTGATCTTGGTTCCTCTTAGAACTAGATTAGCTTTACATAGGAAAACAACACAGTGTGTGGGATGATCTTCGAATTTCTGTGGCTTCATTAGAAACACCTGTGCACTCAAATGAAATGTTAATCCCACATGTATATAATAGCCGAAGCAAAGTGAAACATGCACTCACAAATCACAAAATCATATAAACATTAATTACCATCTTACAAGCATCTTACACTTGTCCAAAAATAGCCATGCAAAGGTCAAGCACCCACAATCTAGCCTCTTATAGCATCTTATAACACGTCATAATCATCATAGATTCAACAAAAGAGTATCTTTCCAAGATAGGAACCTTGGGCTAACTATAGCAAATATACAACTAACATATCCATCATATGCATCATAGAATCTTAGAATCTTATGACAACTTGCAACTGTCATAGATTCACTTACCAAACATTATGACAGTTATCATATATGCCAAAAATAGTATATTCCTTGAGAGAAAATGTCTACCCTCATTTACATTGAGTGTTTACATTTGCCAACAGTAAAAGTCACTCCGTAATTACCTCTGGTTACTCTGAAATTACCCCTGCCAGTGAAACTAGTACATCTCCTCATGGATAATTACAAATTACATATAATAAATGGAATAGATACAATATTGGAATTTACAAGGTTAATGGCACCTTATCCCAAAACCTTCTAGATTGCTTGAAGAATTAATGATAGAGGAAAGTAATGGGCTAGACTCTTAAGATTCAACAAAATTCTTTACATAGGAACATGTAGATAAAACTATCATTAACATGAATATAGAAATAAAACTATTCTTTGATTTTATGAGTGATCAGGGAGATTAGAAAAGGACAATAATCATCAAAAGATCAGTGCCTAAATCTAGGGTCATAGAGTCAAGAAACAAATACAAATGAAACTCAGTATAATAATGCAATCATAACTCATATAATAACACTGTAATGGTGCATTACACCACCACACCTTGAAATCAGTTGAAACTAATTATACTTGCTTATCCCTTCATACATCTACTATACTTAATACCTTCCATAAAGCATTAAATTTACTCTTTGAGTAAAAGCCTTTTGGAAAAGATATCCTTACATAGGAAAGACTGTGAAGAAGAATAATATTGATACTTGATCAATTTATTCAAAAATATAGTAGAGGATACAACTGTAGGAGAGAATGTAGTCTAAACTTTGACAATATATTCAAAATGATAAGCTATTAGAGTTTACACCAATAGTTGCAAGTACAAGTGATTCTATTCTTGAAAAACACACCTAGAAATAAAAATTATCTATTATGACTATGTACTATGTTACAAAATTCCTCCGTGATCCTTGTCAATAGGTCCTGAATTCCCTTTTATAAAAATAAGGGAGCAAAACAAGCTTCAGACCTAGAGACAGATGTCACTTTTTTATTTGACAAAATTACATTAATCAGAAACAAAGATAACCAATTGTAATCAGATATTTTCATAGGAGCATAATCTATTACATGTGCGGCTGTAAGACAATTTTCTCTTGAGTAGTGTGCATCTGAAGAAGGTGTAACAAACTCTATCGACCTTTGTTCATTATTTGTATTCTAATACCTTTCCTTTTGAGAAAACTGATAGTTGTGCAAGAAAACAAAGGAAACCACTACAAGACAAATATGCCCAATATCTGGAAACAAGAAGATTCCTTTTACTAACAAAAAGACCTGTAGAGCTATATTTTGAATTTGAAAAAAAAAATAATAGTATTCAGCTTTACATATCTTTCACAATATTCAAGATTTCAAATGTCAGGTAAGTCATTATATCTCTTATCCCAAGCCTGATATTGCTCCTCTATAGGCCATTAAAAGGTGATAAGATTATTCACACAAGATGCATACTTGTTGTTATACTTGGCTATAATTGATTCAACTTCCCTTTTAAAATCAGCTGCAAGTTGACAGGAATCCCATAGTTTGTTGATACTTTTTATAAACAGGGGAATATCATTCTTATTATCTTCACAGATAAAAAAAGAAATGGTAGGGATGGTACTACTAAATTGGAGGATCCAAGATTGGCATGGCTTAATGTCACCATTCTCAGTTTTTATCACGGGGATTATTCCAACTTTATCATTTTCAAAACCCTGAATCAACTTCAATGCTATCTCCTCAAGACGGTCTATAAGTGCTTGGGATTCTCCTAATTCCTTTTCTTTTATATAGATTTGTTTAACATCTTTGGGATCATTAGGATCATGATTTGATCCTTTACAAATGCCTAATAAAGAGACAATCCTTGGGATCCACTTATTGAATAGAGGCACTGTTTGTCCTTTATCATCTGTTATTTTCTTAATTACTTGTGACAAGTCATAGTAGCACTTATGGATACCAACTTCCTTGCTTGAAACTTTATCCATTAATAATTCTAAAATACTTGAAACAATACACTAATTATCCTCTTGTTGTTTATCAAAAGAGTTTGTAAAAATTTCTTCAAATGAATTTATTTGTTACCTTAACTCCCCATTCTCTTTCTCAAGAATAGGTTTTGATGAGGATGAAAGATCAGAAAAGAGAAAAATTGAATCCCTAATTTCTGAAAGGAAGAAAGGTATGTGGAAATGCTTCCTACACTGATCTAATGAGGAAAGACTTATGCAAATTTTTACTTTTATAGTTACAGATTAAGATGCACATTAATAGAAAGATAATAACAACTTCGAAATGCAAACACAAAACTCACAACACAAGATATATGTGGGGAAAACCCTTTCAGGTAAAAACCCCACACTCCAAAGCTGCCCTACATATTATTTAGAAATCACAAAGATTACAATATACTTTCAAAGAAAGCTTTTACATGAGTATATCCAACTAGAGATCCAGGAGGTAACTCGACATCTATAAGATTCTTACATACACCCTCCATCTCAAGTTCCTAATATATAGGAGATACAATACAGTACACCGCTAATGGTAATTACAAAACCATGAGCTAATACCACCCAAAAGTGGCACCCAAATTATCTCCAATCAAAGATGCCTTTTGATGTGCCAAACCACACACCAACACGTGTAACTCTCCCCTTTATGTTTTTACATATCCCACAATAGAAGGTCCAATTTCTGGAGGCCATAACTTTTGATCTAGGTGTCTGATTGATGAACCGTTCTATGCGTCAGAAAGCTCATGAGGAGATCTATCACCCTATAATGGGCTACACCAGTTATGACAATTTTTGGGATGTTTAGAGAAGTTTCAATTCCAATAATTAAGTTCAAAACTTTTCCAGTAGTTTCAAAAAATAGAAACTTTAATAGCTCACAATCTAGATATGATCTTGAGTCAAAACTCACTCGAGATGTTTACTTAGCTGTTTTGCAGCTTCTAGAAAAATTTCAAGTCAATCTGAGGTCAATTGAATGACTTACTAAAAATAGTAAGTCTTGTTATTTTTAGCTCGTTTAGAAACTTTGAGACACTTTTCTTTCAAAGTTGCAAGGTTGAGACACTTTTGTTAACAATTTCCAATGTTGTATGTGGCGAGGCTGATGTTGAGGCTTGTTGTTGCCACTACATTTCCCTTTCTTTTAACTAATTATATTCATGCAGCGTATGCATATGCTCCTTTTATAGTTGATCATACCTCTTCTAAAGAGCAATGGTGGCTATTTTACTAAATTTTGCAACTTCTACTACCATCTCAGATGCTTCTGAAGTAGAGGTATCATAAACTCCTTTTATTATCAAGCCACCTTTAAAATCTCTATCAGGTTCTACAACCAAAGGTTTATCAGTGTTAGGAGCCAAAGCCCAGATAGCTAGGGTCTCCCATTTTGGATTGAATCTAGCACCTGTTAATGCAACTTCAACCTCTTCTTGTGTGGAGAATACTTCATTATCTTGCCTCCTCATAGTATCCATAACAATAGCAGAAGCTATATCCCATTTAGGGAGTAGCAAGATTCAACTATCTTTGATCATTTGTCTACCCTGTTTTGGAGTAATATTGTTAACCTCCTCCTTCATCTGTGTGAGTATCTTAATGGATACTTGATCTTGAGTTTCTTGAGGGGATTGAGACATTTACTCTTCTAATCTTTTCTCATATTCACTCTTACTCTTCCACAAGAATTCAAAAAACTCTTTATAATTAACAAAATCATCACCACTTATGAAATTCCTACAGGCTATAGTTCTGATGTCATCTGAAACATCATTGTCATTAATGGCAATGTTGGTAATCCTATTCAAAGGTAGTTCCTTAGGCTCATTTCTACTAGGGGATGGTGGTATTCGGACATAATAACTTGGGAAAAATAACCCTGGACACAATAACCCATCATAATAGCCCAAGGACAAAATAACCCAGGGTCCTAATAACCCATGGACAGAATAACCCGTGGTCAAAATAACCCATGGATAGAATAACCCATGGTCATTTTAGATCAAGCTAGTAAACTAGAAATGACATAAAATCAATTAGAACATTAGAATTTAGATATTTTTCCAATTCTTATGCCAAATTTTTGCTCCAATTTGCACTACTAACTCTTCATGTGCCCAAATAACCATAAATAGTCACAAAAACTATTTATTAAACTAAATTATAAATATGATTACAAGGAACATAAACAAGCATGTCAAAAGATTAAGTAACATTAATCTTTAAGATTAAAAAAAAGGGATTGTGAGGTACCATAGAGGCTGTTTAGGTCATTTTTAGACCATGTATCCATTATATACCCCTAAAATAGCCTTAAAACACCTTTAATATGCTTAAATAACCTATAAAATGGTAAATAATTATAAAAATAAAGGCAATTTCGTGGGAATAAGCTGATTAAGAGTTATTATGAAAAGATATAAGTGAAAAGGCATTATGAAGAGGCATTAAGAAGATATATAAAGTGGTAGAATTAAGAGAAGTAAAGAAAGGAAGAAGGGGAGAAGAAGTAAGAGTGTGTAGAGTGATAAGAAGAGGAGAAATCCAAATTCATAAAAGAAGATATTTTGTAATATATTTTTTTGAACATTATTTTAAATTTTCCTAGGGTTTTCTAAAAGAGTACAAAAATCAATATACTTTTAGGGAACCAACACATTCTTCATAATTTTTAATATATACAATGCCTCTTCAGTTTTTAACAAGTCAAAAACACAAGAATTTACTTATTTTAAATGGTTACACATTTTTGTTTCATCAACAAGGCATCAATAAAATGATCTGGCATTGTACGGAATATTTTACAAATAAATGTTCAAGTCAGTGCTATACTACGACACAAACAAAATCTGTTGATGTGATTAGCAGTACAAAACATAATCATGCTCCAAAACATGAGATGATCACTATCAAACACAAATTGAATGAAATGAAAGACATGGCGTGCTTGACTCAAGATTCTACAAGAAATATGATTGCTACTTCATGTTCTAATATTTCATTACCCGTAGCAGGAGCAATACCATCAACCAATACATTATCCAAAACAATTCAAAGAAAAAGATTAAGATTTGAAGCGCTGCCACCAAATCCTCAAACATCGATAGATCTTATCTTACTAGTTGAATATACAATTACCAATATGAGAATCATTTTTTAATATTCACCACCACACAGAATTTGCAATTACTGAAAGAATCTAAAAATTGGTTTAGTGACAGTACATTTAATATAGTGCTAAGTATTTTTTAACAATTGTACACGATTCATGGCTTGAAAACTGATGCAATATTTCCACTCATTTATATTCTTATGACCAACAAAACAAGAACCACTTATACACAAGTACTTGCAGAATTAAAACAACTTCAACCTGATCTAAACCCAAAAACTATACTTATTGATTTTGAATTAGGTTTCAATGGAGCTACTTCTAAAAATTTTCCAAATGTCACTACTCGGGGATGTTTTTTCCATTTCTCTCAATGCTTGTGGAGGAAAGTTCAAGAAGAAGGTCTACAAACACGTTACAGTGTCGATGAAGCATTTGCATTTGAGATCAAGAAAATTGCTGCATTAGCTTTCGTGCCTTAGATAGATGTAATTGATGCATTTGAAACACTTCAACAATCTCCTTATTATATAGAACATGAGGAGACTCTACAACCCATAATTGATTATTTTGAAGACACATGGATTGTGGCACACCAAACCTTGTGGCTATATCTTCAAGAAAGTCCATAATAGATGCCTTTGTAGCATCCCTCAATGCAACTGCCTCTATCCATCTAGTGAAATAATTAGTGGCTATAAGAATCCATTTATGACCTACACTAGAAGGAGAATTGATTACCCCAATGAAGTCTAAACCCCATTGAGCAAAAGGCTGTTTTGCTTTGATTGGGTGAAGGGGAAGAGTGGCCAGTCTCTATTTTCCAGCAAATAATACACATTCCTTACAATTTCTGATCCATTTATGTGCATCATTGAATAAATTAGGCCAATAATAATAGGCCCTCATGATTTTTATTGCAATTGTTCTGGGAGAATAATCACCACCAGCAGGGCCATTATGAAATTCTTCTAGTACTTTTGAAGTCTGATTTTGCATTATGCATCTAAGAAGAACTACATTGATGTCTCTTCTAAACAAGACATCATCAATAATAACATAAGGGATGGATTGAAGTTTGAAATACCTTCTTTTTGATTGATTCAATCCATCTAGACATCTACCTAATTGCAGAAATGTGATCATGTCATGATACCAGTCGGCTGGAGCGTGTGATTCAACTGGTTGTGCCTATCCTTGTACACATACTGTTGGCAAGAGACACTATATGGATTCATGTATGTTGTCATTGATGGAAACAAAGGTTATCCCACACATCCATAAGACATGATGAGTCTCTACCAGAAGTCAGATTGAAGAAGTGTTATGATCTGATAAGCAAGAACAGAGCAGTTAGCAAGGTCTGACAGTCAGGTTTGGATCTCTCAGAGGAAGTATCTTAGTGAAGTATGGATTTGGGGAAGTCAAGAGGAGTACTTTGACTAATAGATTCCAAGGATTTGGCCTCTGATGATGGAAGGGTGAAAAAATATGGGCACTTGAGTGTTGGGTTCTTGTTTGGCAGAGTAGACAGAGGAAGAACTGTACCGACAGAGTGTTAGACCCAATTATGGAAGAGATATTGCTGATGACTAAGTTTCTTGAGGTATCATTCATGATTGGCTGACATGATTGATGACTTCTTCAAGCATCTCCTAGATCCACATCACTTGGTAAGCAAGGATCCAGCCGATAGATCAAAGCTTGGAAAAATACTGACTATTCCGGATGCCGACTATAAAGGTGGTGAGATTACTTGTATGGATATATATACCAGATGAATTTAGATATGAAGGGGTGTGGTGTGAGTGTGTAATTGTGTGAATAAAAGAAGAAGAGTAGTGTGAAGGTAGTAAGACAGGTCCGGAATGTGACAGGATAGCTGAACCAAAAGAAAGTAAGAATGAAGTGTAGTAGATCAGTTTATTGAGCTCAACCGGAACTGTATCTTAGCATGTGTGGATACTCCTCATCAGTTCAAATATTGTGTTATCTTCCTCTCTTGTAGGTAGTGAGCCTCTTGTGAGCAGTATGCTCAGGTAGTGAGCCCTAAATTGGTAGGTGCCATTTTGTACTTCTATTCTTCTAACAGAGAATACATTCTTGGGTTAATCACCCCGTGGTTTTTCCCTTAACCAGGTTTTCCACATCAAAAGCATTATGTTATGTGTATTGAATTTGTTTCTACTTTCATGCTTATTTGCTTTGATGCTGCACTAATTATTGAAGAAGAACAGAAAGTTGAATAAATTTAAGATAACTGATTCACCCCCCCTCTCAATTATCAACAATTCATATCAGAGCCAAGTTTCTCCAAACAAGAGCCTAACAACTTGAGGAAGATCTAGGAATTAAAATGGATGTGTATGGTATGAAGGAACAACTTCAGTCTACCCTAGATGATCTTGAGCAATCTAATTCTAAAGTCAATGAATTGAAGGAAAGACTCAAATAGGCTAATGATTTCATAAATGAACTAAAAGGGAAACTAAGTCTCTCTATGAAAAAAAGAAAGGAACTACTTCAGAAATTGGCAAATCAAAATGAAGAAAATGATACAAATGGAGATCTGAAGGAGAAAACTAAGTTATGTGAAAAATTATCAAAAGAGATCATTATGGTAAGACATGAAATGGAATCAGGAGTTATGAAGTTTACCCAAGAAATTGAAGAGAAAAGAAAGACTAAAGATAATCTAAGACAATCTCTCAAGGAGAAATCAGAAGATTGCTACAAGATAGATAGAGTAATCAGACATCTTGAATCTGATCTTGAAGATGCTAAAGATAATGAAGACAAACTTGAGGATCAAATTGTCTCTCTTAAAAGGGATCTTCAAACAACAAATGAATACAAAGAGAAATTCAAGATAAGTTCAGCTCAACTTGAAGTTCTTGAAAGCCAAAAGAGGGTAGATGACAAGCGTGGCTTGGGATATGAGAAAGGTGAAAGCTTCGGATCTGGTCAGAAGAATTTTGGATCAGAAAATCCAAGGAACGGGCCTAGAAGACCTCCGGTAAGGCAACCTAATGCTCAAAGATATCCATCCTTCAATGGATATTGCCACAATTGCAATAACTTTGGTCACAAAGCTAATCAGTGTAGAAAGAGAATGAATCAGACTAATACATCCTTCTCCGAATAGTGTTTTAATTGTAAAAGGTATGGTCACAAATCTCATGAATGCAGAAATATGCAAATGAACAATTCATTCAATGGTAGATGCTTTGCATGAAATAGAATGGGTCATATGGCTTATCAATGCAGATCAAGAGGACATCAATCAAATATGCAAATAAATGTTGTTTGCCACAATTGGAATAGATCCGGTCATATTGCCAAATTCTGTAGAAGCAAGAATTAGGACAAAAGAGGTCTGGTACATCATAACCAAAATCAAGACAAGGGAAAAGGAAAAGTGAATGTGGATGAAGTCCAAAGTGAGATGAATAAGATTTGGGTGAAGAAAAGTATAGAAAATGTAGGGGATGGATCCACACCAGAATTTGGTGTTGATATTCCTTTCAAAAATTAAAAAGTGAGCTCTGGCTCAAGGGGAGACACAAGGAAAAACTTTTTCCCCTGGCCAATAAATTGCTGCCAGAATTGGCACAAGGAAGGTTGCGGATTAAAGGGTTCTCAGAGAATCATCTAAATAATTTTTGGTTAAGATATGGAAGATCCACAAGATGTTTAGAACAAGATTGATCCGGTTCATCAAGTCATCCGAATAAGGAAAACAAGGCAAACCGAAATGACTTAAGTTGAGCATTTATTGTAACTTGGTATTAGGGTTTGCGGAGAAATATAAGGGTTCTTCTTATTAAACATTTGTTCATTCTGCATTCAAGAAGAAGCAAAAAGGAGCTCTACAACAAGGTTCCTCAAGCCCATCAAAGATCATTTGCAGAAGTTGATTCATCCAGTAATTGATCCGGCTCACTCCGTGAAACCTAAAGGCGCAAAAGGTATTTTTCGTTCTTAAATATCTCTCTGCAAATCTTTTTAAAGATGAGTACTCTAAATATTGTGAAGATCACTGATAGGCCTCACCCCAAATTCAAGAAACATCCCTACAAATCCTTGGAAGTAGATCCCCTAGGAGCATTTTCTAGTGTTCCGCATGGTGTCTTGCATACAGAAGATATTAGGGTTTACATTCACGCAAACATTGAAGAATTTAGAGAGTTCAAATTGAGGGATATCTACCACAAACAACTAATAGATGATTCATTTGAGCTCGAACCCCAATACAAGGCCCTCCCGGAAAAGCACTTTGCACAGTGTATACATTTCCCCTGTTTTGTTGAGGATGAATGGGTCTGGTATGTCTTGAGCAGAATACATGACAACTTCATGTGGTTGAATGGACCATTCAACATTACAAAAGATGCCATTAGGGTAGTTACCAGTTTGCACTGATCCGGTGGGATACCTACTCTCAAATCTATCAAGAATCAAACTGTAAGTGAGGCTACCGGATCTAGGTTTGACAAAAGAGCAATGACAATAGAAGATATCACTGATCCGGATATCAAGTTTGCCTCCATGATCATTGGATACAAGATATATCATTCTAGCAGGGAGAATTCAATACCTGGAACTGCTATCTACACTGCTTATGAAATGTTAAAAAAGAATTCAAACTATGACCTTTGTCAGCTCCTTCTAAACCAACTCTTGGAGAATCTGGAGAAAATAAAGAAAGATAAAAAGAATTCATTTAAGTATGGTGGGTTAATATTGTGCTTATTCTTCTACTTTGTGAATGAGCTACCCAGATCCAGTGGATGGGTATGGTATAATGACAGACCGATTGCCATACAAATAAGGGATTATTTGCATGGACTTGGTGATGACAAAGCACAAAACATAGCTCTCTCGGGTTTCTTCAAAAGCTTCCAGAACATGATGCAAGCTAGAGAGAGAATTCCCCAATCTCTAGTTGAGAAATACAAAGACACAGTATGCTTTATGGTAGAGACTGATCAGTGCCTAATGGAGGTAGTGGAACCAAGAACAATGTGGATCATGCCAATGGGGTATGAGGTGGATGAGAAAATTGTAGAGCTGCATGTTCAACACATGCTGAGTCAACCAAAGAATCCCAAGGCAGAAAGGTTTGGAACCTTTGAAGAATTGAGTGTGAAGATCCATGTTGAGCTAAGGTAACCAGAGATGAAAAGAAAGGCAAGAAAAGAAGTAGAAAACATTGCCAAAAGCTTTGGCATCTCAAAAGAGGCACTTGATGCCAACAGGGAAAAGAAGGAAAGGACTAAGAAAGAGAAGAAAGAGGCAGAAAAGCAAAGTGTTTCGGTAGAATCCTCCTCCCGGACTAGATCTTCTAGGAGCTCTACACCTACCACTAATAAGAGCTCAAATAAATCAAAATCGGAAGCAAAATCATCCAGTAAAGCAGAGAAAAGAACTAAGACAAAGGCCACAAGGTCTTACATCAGTCGGAAGGATGATGAAGAGACTGAGTCAGATGAGGAGGTAAGGAAAATGAGGAAAAAGAAGAAAGTATCTGGTGAACCCTCTACCGGTGAAGACAAGGAAGAGATGGCAGAAGATTTTGTTGAAAAGCCCACTCTATCATTAGATGATGTCGTCAAATCAGTTACTGTGGATGGAAACCTTCAACCAATGGCTGAATTCTATGATTATTATAATGAGGCTGACCAAAAGATCTTGCAGGAAGCAGCAATCAAGTATCTGAATATCTACATTAAGGCCTTTATTTAAATTATATCTCTTATTCCGAAAAGCCTAGAGAAAGAGTTAGAAATAAGAAAGAATAATGGTATGGCAAAAGATCTTGAGATTTGAGAATAGATAGCCATTCAGCTATATCCTTCAATTGATTCAAAGCAAATGAATATAATCTTCAAAGATTGCAAGGATGAGTTCCAGAGCAAAGAAAGAATGAATCAACTTATGCTCGAAGAAACTTACAAAATAGAAAAAGAGACAGAAGAGATCCTCCAGAATGCATAATCCAGATTTAACATTCCTATTATAGAGGACTTGGGTGTTGATCCCTGGGCTACAAGTGTTGAAAAATAATCTACAGAGGCAATGACAGATGAAGTAATGAACACCGGTAAAGAAAAAGATAAGGACTTGGAATCCTCTGCTCTAGAAGAGGTGGCCCGTGAACAAACAAACATCACTCCTCTGGTTTCCCCTGCTGACTTTGGATCCAAAGGAGAATAAAGAATAGAGGATAAAGAAAAAGGAGTGAAGGAAAATGAAGATAACAGTACTAAGGTTGCAGAAGGAAAGAAGACTTCAACAGAGAAGACCACAGCTATTAGTGGTAAGAGTGTAGAAGGAGAGAAAGCTCCAAGAGACAGCTCTAAGACTGTAGAAGAGAAGAAGAATCTGTCTCCGGCAAGAGACACTACAGAAACTGTCAAAGAATTCTTAAACAAAGAGACAATGGAGATTGATGAACCAGAACTTCTACAAGGGCCATTTGATTTTGATTCTCTTTCCCCAGTACAAACAATGAAGATAGCTTCATTTGCTAATGCAAAGGCTAAACAAAAACTCCTGAAGTCTCACATGGAAGATTGTGAGCTAATAGAAGTTGCATCTAGAGTATTAGAAAAGATCATGCCATCTTTTTAGAAGGATCCCTCATACTCCTCATCTGGTAATCTCAAATCTCTAGTCAATAGTGTTAGTTAGCACACATTTTGATTCCCTAGAGAAGTCAACAGAAGATAAGGTCTGGAAGGAATTTTTGGCAAAAAGATTATCAGAGGTACAAGGGTTAATAACTAATGATAGGAGGAATATAAATATTGGGATAAAGAGCTTAGAAAATGCTCTTAAAGATGGCGGGGAAATGTACAAATTTTGTTTATCATGGTCCAAAGTAACATTGGATATTGAGAAGAAAGTGAAAAAATAGGAGGACAAACTAACAAAACTCTCTAAGAATTTTGATCCTCTCTCCTCTTCCATAATAAATCAAGAATGTTAGACTATTGCAGTCTTGAATGAAATCAAGAAGCTTGAGAAGGAAAAGAAAAATAGAATAATCAGGTTGGGTGAACTTAGAGGGATAATTATCCCTAAGTTAGAGGCCATGCATGAGGCCATAAAAGAAGCTCAGATCATAGCCCGGACCAGTGATCTGATAGATCTAAAAAGGACAGACGCGTTTACATTCCTGTTGAGTGGCCACATCTCAATTTTGGACAGGATGAAGCAAAGTTGGGCAATAGAATTTGTCCAATGGAAGACAACTTTTGCAGACATACTTTAGTATATGTAAGGATGCTATATATATATATATATTTATGCAACTAAGTATAGTTGACTTTTTGAGAATTTTGGTGTGCGGACCCTACCCTTTGCCATTGATGTCAAAGGGGGAGTGAGGAGCAGTGAAAAATGAGGAATCCAGCTAAGGGGGAGCTTCAGAAAATGTATATAAAAATAGAGCATCGGCCAAGGGGGAGTATAGTGTGACACTTAGTCATTTTTCACTAATTGTTGCCATCAATGCCAAAGTGGGAGATTGTTGGCAAGATACACTATATGGATTTATGTATGTTGTCATTGATGGCAACAAAGGTTATCCCACACATCTGCAAGACATGATGAGTCTCTATCGGAAGTCAGATTGAAGAAATGTTATGATCCGGTAAGCAAGAACAGAGCAGTCAACAAGGTCCAACAGTCAGGTCTGGATCTCTCAAAGCAAGTATCTCAGTGAAGTGTGGATTTGGGGAAGTCAAGAGGAGTACCTTGACTAATAGATTCCAAGGATTTAGCCTCCAGTTATGGAAGGGTGAAAAGATATGAGCACTTGAGTGTTGGGTTCCTATTTGGTAGAGTAGACAGAGGAAGAACTGTACCAACAGAGTGTTAGACCCAAATCTGGAAGAGATATTGCTGATGACTAAGTCTCTTGAGGTATCATTCATGATTGACTGACATGATTGATGACTTCTTCAAGCATCTCCTAGATCCGCATCACTTGGTAAGCAAGGATCCAGCTGACAGATCAAAGCTTGGGAAAATATTGACTATTCCGGATGCCGACTAGAAAGGTGGTGAGATTACTTGTACGAATATATATACCAGACGAATTTAGATATGAAGGGGTGTGGTGTGAGTGTGTAATTGTGTGAATAAAAGAAGAAGAGTAGTGTGAAGGCAGTAAGACAGGTCCGGAATGTGATAGGACAGCTGAACCAAAAGAAAGTAAGAATGAAGTGCAACAGATCAGTTTATTGAGCTCAACTGGAATTGAATCTTAGCATGTGTGGATGCTTCTCATCAGTTCAAACATTGTGTTATCTTCCTCTCCTTTAGGCAGTGAGCCTCTTGTGAGCAGTATGCTCAGGCAGTGAGCCCTAAATTGGCAGGTACCATTTTGTACTTCTATTCTTCTAACAGAGAATACATTCTTGGGTTAATCACCCCATGGTTTTTCCCTTAACCAGGTTTTCCACGTCAAAATCATTGTGTTATGTACATTGACTTTGTTTCTACTTTCATGCTTGTTTGCTTTGATGCTGCACTAATTATTAAAGAAGAACAGAAAGTTGAATAAATTTAAGATAACTGATTCACCCCCCCTTTCAGTTATCAACACATACATCATCACTTTTTCCTTTGACATCTGCTGCCATCTATTTGCATAGGCCTTTGTCATGGACCAGCCTAGTAATGTTGATGTGGATGTCATATTCCATCACCTTGGTGATCCACCCAGCCCTTTTCTCATTAATGTCTTTTCTTAGGAGAAATTCCTTAACACCAGGGTGATTCACCATTAACTGAATTCTGCTGTTTGAAAGCATATACCTAAACTTCTTCAAGGCTTTCACCACAACAAACACTTGTCTTTCTATAAAATCATAGTTGAATTCATATCCTTTGAGGGGCTAGCTGAAGAAAGCAATTGGTTGCTCCAACCTCTCCTCATTTTGTTGTGTCAGGACAACTGATATACCCTCTTTGCCTCCGAAGGCATAAAGAATGAAATCTTTTTCATAATTAGGATTTATCAGTGTAGGATCTTGTATAATAGCTTGTTTGACAGCCTCAAAACTATCTCTGTCTTCCTTGGACCAAATGAAAGCAGCATTCTTCTTTAGCATAGCTATGAGGCATTTTGCTATTAAGGCAAAATTAGGTATGAACCTTCTCACAAAAATGATCTTCCCCAGCAAACTCTGCAGACCATTTTTATGGATGGGAAGAGGAAGAGAAAGAATGGTGCTTGTTCCTTCTAGATCAATGGCCAATCCATCCTTAGAGACTACATGTCCTAGCAGTCTACCCTCAGGAACAACAAATATACATTTCTTGGGATTTAACAATATTCCAAACTCTCTGCATATTTCAAAGACTTTTCTCAAATGACCCAAATGGTTAGCTCTATGCTTGGAATATACTGTTAAATCATCAAGCTATAGCAAGATAATATCATTGATTAGCCCTTTGAAAGCCAAATCCATTGCTCTTTGAAAGGTGGCTCCAACATTTGTTAATCCAAAAGGCATTTTTTGATAGGCCAAAGTACCCCACTTGGCGGTAAAGGCCGTTTTGTACTGATCTATTCTTTCACTAGGATTTGATTGTAGCCTGAGTAGCCATCTAGGAGTGGAAACCTTTCAGCACCTGCTACTATTTGTAAGATCTGCTCCATGGAAGGGAGTGCGTAGTGGTCTTTAAGTGAGCCTTTGTTCAAGTCTCTAAAGTCCACACATAGTCTAATTTCTCCATTCTTCTTCCTAACTGGAACTAAGTTGGCTACCCAAGAGGAATGTTTAATAGGATAAATGATCTTAGCCTCAATAAGTTTCGATAGCTCTTTTCTCATTAATGGTTCTATTTTAGTATTAACAGGTCTTTGTTTTTGGTAGACAGGTTTGGCATTGGGATCTAGGTCAATGGTGTGTTGGATTAAACCTGGATCAAAACATTTTAAATCCCTATAATCCCAAGCAATTAGATTATTAAATTCATCACAATGTTCAATGAAACCTTGCTTTTCAGCCTGAGTATTTACCTTGCCATGCTTTAAGAATTTACCATGTGCAACCTCTACCTCTTGATAGTCTTGATTTTTTACTGTCATATTCATTTTTTCATTCTTTTGTTGATCATTAGGCCCAAACATGCTCTCTAAGGTGATCAATCCTCTAGGCAATTTGTTGGTTTTCAGCTGGATAATCTAATCACCATATTGTTCTTGTAATGCTAACTGATTTTTGCCAGCAAACTCTGCCTCATCTTACAAAAAATTCACAATTTGCTGGTTGCTCTCGAACACTTGCTAGCTTATCACATTGTCAGGCACAACAGGCCTAACCACAATCTTTACATGCTAATCATTAGTTTGTTTGACATTTTTAGGAATATCAAACTGAGCGCCAACTGTAGCTAGCCTATCAACATCCTTGTTTTTCTGCCTGGGACCGGCCTAAATGTTGAAAGCATCAAAGTCTTCAATCAGGTCCCTGACTCTATGTTTGTATGACTTTAATAAGTCATTCTTTGAAGCAATTAACCTTATGATTTGGTGGACAACAAGTTCACTGTCACCAAATACTTGTATAATTTTTATCCCTCTTGTTTTAGCTAGCTGTATGCCCTAAATCAAGGCTTCATATTCAGCAACATTGTTAGTATAGCTAAATTGCAGTCTAAATGAAGAGAAATAACTTTCTTTCTGAGGTAAAATCAGTACAACCCCAGCACCGCTCCATTTTTGCTTCTGGAGCCATCAAAATACATCTGCCATATCCCACCTAGATCTAGTTATTCTTTACAAGATTGGGGATAATACCATCTTCTTCATGGATATAGTAAGTACCTAGTCCTATATCTTTTATACAATCAGGACTGTCAAACTGAAAGCAATCAGCCCATTCATCAAGTAGGATATCTAGTACTTCATCCACGGGAGTGGTGGCCTCATGTCTATTGTTATCTTTCTCCTCCAAATCATGTATTTTACAATTCATGTTGTCAGGGTTTGGAGAGTAGGGTTCTATATGATCATTGGAAATTGGTTCAACTCTAATGGTCACTTTGGTACCATATCTAGTTCTAAAAAACATATGTGACCAGTCAAATGACAAATAGCCACCTATTTTTGCAATGAAATCCCTAGACAAACAAAAACCAAAGTATGCAGGGAGGTCAATAACAGATATGTCTTGTGAAATAGAACAGCTAGGGCATGCATGTAAGGTGAGTTGTAGACTTTTAATAACACCTACCATATTGACAGTAGTACCATCTAATTGAACTACACCTTTGTCTATAGGATCATATTTTATATCTAATCTTTCAGCAATAACCTTTGGCATGACAGAGGTACCCGCCCTTGAATCTATCATATAGTTATGCAGCAATTTATTACCTATGACTAGGGAAACATAAAATGGAGGAGGTTTGTTGGTTTTGCTTGTACTTACCTCTTCCTTGGGTTGACAAATTAATTGGGGTAGTCATCCTTTCCTTTACCAATTCTGCACCTTCATGATTGATATCAGTTAGAGCCTCTTGAAGAAGATTCCTTTGAGATGGAATCAGCAATGTATGTGCTCATCAGGGGTGATCGAGTTCTCACCACTAAAAAATGATATAGCCTTCAAGGTTGATGTAGGGATGTCATCATATTGAGATAGTGCTAGAGGGCTATCTCCTTGAAATGCAACAAATGGCATATTCCTCGCCATGTTAAGGATGTTCAGGTTGATAATAAAGGGAATATGAAAATTTTTAACTGAATGTTGAGACCTAACCTAAAAATCTAATATAGGAGGAGTGGATTGTGCCCTTGAATGATTTGAACACTGGTTTATATTTTCCCTCATAGGGGACCTTGATAATCTTGTTCTTCTTCTTCTATCAGCAAATGAAAGTTCAACGAATTGGAAATTACCTCTAGAAGAAGATCTCGTCTACACAGGCATAAATTTTTGAAAATTGTTGAAGGAACTAGACCTATAGAGTCACCAAGTATCTGTTTGTGCTTTCACAGTAGTGTGTAGACCAAGAGTGACACCAAATCCTTGGCCTACGTCCTACTCAGAGAAGAGTAGTCCCATCAGGCGTGCCAAAAATTGTTGTCATGTAGAATTACACCCTTCTTGGAGAAGTCCAAGCATTCCAATGATACAACAAGAATGATCTTGAAAGTGTGGGACTTTACAAGTTAAGATCAAACCTCTAGAGAAGGCTGGTTCCTCTTTCTAAGCCTAATGCTTAGAGAAAACTATTTAAACCTAGTGCTAATGCTTGCAGGTGAAAAGGGTTAGAAGGAAACTGAAATGAAAGGGGTGATACACCAAATTTAAATGTGTTTGGCTGCAACTGAATTGACGCAGTAATAATCTCACAACTAGAAAGACTTACACAGACTCATATTGATTCTAATAGAGGTCAAGACAGAATGATGGAGGAATGAAAGGGACTGTTTTGTCGACAATACATAGCCTACACTAATCCAAAGAGTAGACATAGTGCTAAAATAATAAAAGAGAGGCAAAATACTATTTTATATTGATTATAGAGGCCAAGTAGCCATTACAAAAGAGAGAATAATGCAAAGAGATAGACACAGAACAACCAATTACATTCATTGGTGAACAAAACTAGAGACACAAGAGGCTCGACAGAAGAGCACAATCCATCAAATCTAGTCGTTCCTGTAATTGCATTACAGAGGTCTAGTTACAAAAATCCTCTATACTATAGTAGCCCAAAAAACAACCAACAATAATACATCTGTTTTACATGTATATACATCATTTACATCTTCTCCTAAGTCAATTACAATCAACTTGCCCAATGGGCTCTGTCAGAAAAATAACTACACAAGAAGGGACATCTACCTACAAGAAGTTATGGCAGGAAATATCTGGAGTAGGGGTAGGTGAGATATTTTGGATTTTCAACGTGAACTGCTGAATCATCCATCTGCACCCATAAATACAACAAATATCTGTGTTGAAGGATCAGATTGCATTGTCTCTATGTTTGGGGAACCTTCATAAAATTTAATTCGGCCGCTAAGATGTCCTATCGCCCAAACTTGCATATACATCTCTTAGTCGGTGGCCGCTCTGTTGAAAAATTGTCAAATTTTACCTTCACTCCAAGGAATGGCATTTGTATGCATACAGACATACAAAAATAGATGCATTTAAAAAAACATGATGATGCCATCATTTTGAAGAACATGGTTGAGGAAGATATCTGGATGATGTCATCAACAAATTGGGTCCTTCAATCTATTTGATTTTGTACTTATGCATTTTTTGTATTCGCTGAACTTTGCATGTGAAATTGTATCTTCCTTTGTATATGCTTTTGTATATACAATACAATTTCCAACATACACAAGTGAGCATTTATTTTTATATCCCATTTTGAATCTACCTTTAATCTGTCTTTGAATCACCTAACACGTGTCATCACTCTATTGGCAGCTGAGATGCGCCTCCATCGCTGCAAAAAATGAGCTGTTGAATGAAATGGGACCCACAACTGCATAATGACATGCAAAGAAATGCCAATTAGGTTTTGTATATGCCTTTGTATGTGCCCTTGTATATGCCAAACATACATACATGCAAAAGCAGACTTCAAACTGTTATGAAGTGAATTTGAATTAGAATCGGGTCTGGACTTTGTATGTCACCTTTCTTACATATCGGCATAAACAAACATCTTCAATATACAAAAGAAAACCCCAAACTTTTTATGAAATAGATTTGAAACTAGGTTTGGGTCCGGCTTGTATATCGGCTTGCATCTGACTTTGCATCACCTTTTGTAAATGCGATATACAACCGTGACTGCATCTTGACTTTGTATATATGGCATTGTATGTATCTTTATATCTCAGTTTGTATATATCTTTGTATCTCAGCCACATACAATCTTTCATACAAACAAAACTGCATACAAATGCCTTTGCATCTTGAACCTATTGTATCCTTCCTTCGGGTCCAGACTTTACATATTCAGTCTTGTATTTAACTTTGTATATCCTTTTGTATATTGGCTTGCATCAGACTTTGCATGTGACTTTTGTATATTCCCTTTGTATCTACGAATGTATAAGTGAACATACAAATAGAGATACAAACAAGTATACATACAAAGAGACATTCAAAAATAACAACTAAGCATAAAACTGAGAAATCCAGGTGAAGGAAGACACTTGAAGACAAAAGATTTCTGGGTTTTTCTTGGTTTTCTGTAAGGATTATCCAGGCAAGATTTTGGGATTTTCTTCAAGGCATAACATGAGGAAAAGGTGGATTTAGGATTTCTCTGATTGAATCTCTTTGATAGAAGGAGGGAAACAAGAATATTTTGTGCTAGGCAAAATATGACAACAAGACCATTTTATAGATGCATTGACGAAACCAGTGGGCACAGAGAAGTTTAGATGGTGTTCGGAGTATGTGGGCCTCTTGGCCTATAGCGGTTAAATCCTATTATTCTATTATCTCTTACAAGGTGTTCGATAAGTGGGAGAATGTTGGGAATTAAGGTGTCTCAACCTTGGTAATTCCTTGCATTATTTATGTTTGTATATATTAATTCATTGCCTATGTTGTAAATAATTGTAAATTCCATATTGTTGTTTTGTGGGATGTGTGATCCTACATGGAAGATGAAAACTTGTAATTTTGTCCTCAAATGAGGAGATGGGCATCCCACTTTGTGGTAGGAGAATTTTTCCATGTGTCGGCATCTTCCATGCTGTGTAAGCTAATGTTTGACCGAAACAGTTATGATGGATTCCTATGACGAAGTTATGACATGTAAGAGTTAGAAATAGAAGCATGTAAGACAGGTGAAGACATGTGTCATGAAGCATCTTTGAAAAAGTTATATTTGGGCACCCCAAGGTGGACTATGACATGTAAGAGAATATGCTATTTATAGCATGTGTATGACAGATTCTCTTACAGCTGTGAGTTGTAACCGCTATGATAGATTCTATGACGGTCATAAGTGTCGTAAGAGCATCTGTCATAGCCCATTTTGGAAATAGGTGACCTCTTTTGGATGAGAACTATGGACAAGTGTTAGGCACATTCTACAATGTTGACCAAGTGTGCTTAGGCCTGGGTTTTGGGCCATGAGGCCAAGTTGGATGCCCATCCCAAGATAGGTCCAATATTGCCTTATATTTTCTATATAAACAAGTGCTTGGAGAGGGAGTTGTATCACAGGTTTACAGGTACTGTTATGCTACTGGATTGACTCCAGATATGAGTGTCAAAGACCATTAAAGATTGCATTGCAAGTGTATTGTAAACATTCTTTCAGATTTGTTAATACATTGTGCAGGTTTCTGAGTGTGGGGTTTTTCACCTGATAAGGGTTTTCCCCACCGCAAATCTTTGTCTCTCTTCTTTTGTCTTCTTTCTGGTTCATGTGTATTGCTTCTATATCTCTTTTAGATGTTCTATGTTTATGTAGTTATAAGGATTAATTTGAATTTACATAGCCCTCTCCTCATTAGATTAGTGTAGGAAGTGATTTCCGCACACCTAGCTTCCTTTTAGTTTGTTGGTTTTGCTTGTACTTACCTCTTCCTTGGGCTGACATAGATTAATTGGGGCAGTCATCCTTTCCTTTGCCAATTTTGCACCTTCATGACTGATATTAGTTAGAGCCTCTTGAAGAAGATTCCTTTTAGATGGAATGAACAATGCATCCCACATGCTGACGCCTACGCTTGTTTTCTTCATCTACTCTACTATATTGAAAGGTGTTTGGTTGCTTCGTTGAAATGTTTTAGTGACTAAAGAGTCACTTTTCTTTTGTTGTTCATTGGATTGAGGCTGTATAGTTGGCATTGTTTCTATCCTTTCCAATATTTGATTTGCTTGTTTTGATGAAATAACAGGCATCTTTCCCTTCACAGATTGGATAGTGCTTATATTAGGGACCAGTGCATGGCTGATTGTAGGTACTGAAGTATCTTCAACAACCCTTCTCTTTGATCTTATATTGAGTGCAACCAGACGAGAACTTTGATTAACACCACAGTAATCATCATAAGTCCAATTCATTAGAGTTGCATCATTTTGCATTTGTTCTTGACTGTCAACCACTCCTTGATTGATGTTAACCCTATGCTCCAAGTTTGATGGTTGTTCTTGCACTGTCAAAGCGTGACTGAAATGTCCTCCTTGGCACAAATTTTGGTCATGTGCCTGATTGCAAGGGTGACACTAGCCACTGTCTTGAACTAGATTATTCTGGATCAGTACAAGACGCCCTGAAGTGGTACCTGCATTAGGATTAACAACATTAATTGGTCTGATGTAGCTAGGTTGTCCTTGTCTTTGCATATTATTCTGATATGATGGCCTGCTCTGTTGATAACCCTGATTGAAGGGTTGATAGGATTGACTGAGCTACTGATATGGCCAGCTTGGTTGAGCATTCTATCTCCTTGCCAATGTCAACTCATTAGTTAACTTTCTGATCTGAGCATCTCTCTCCTCTATTTGTTCATATGTAGGTGGAGCTAGAGAGGGGATAGGGTTGACTATAGTAGGAATTGGGGCAATAGTAGCAGGTTGTATGGTAGGGACCTATGGAAATAGAGGCATAGGTGGCCTCGGAACAATCTTCCCTACCTGGATTAGGCAATTCTTTGCTCGAATGGCCGTATCATAAGCATCAGGCAAAATAATTCTGCACATAGATTGAATCACAACTGCAATATCTGGATTTAAAGACCTTAAATAATATATAAATGTAGTATTGGGAGAGAGCTTCACCAGTTGAGGAATTCTATCCCATGTCTTCTAAAAATGGTATTTGAAATCTACCATGTACTCATGTGGAGCCCTTTTGATTGAAGCCAACTATTCAATAAGTGACAAATAGTCTCTTCTATCTTCAAAATGTTGGCACAATTTATTGCCCAAGTCATCCCAATTGTTTAGTGAATTAGATTGAAGGCCTATATACCATTGTAAGGCCTTACCTTTGAAAGAAGAGGCCAACAATCTCACATCCATGTTGTCAGAAGTGACATGGTGGACTGAATAGACACTAGCAACATCTTGTATGTTCTCAGTAGGGGTGATAGAGTTCTCACAACTAAAAAATGGTATAGCCTTCAAGGATGATGTAGGGATGTCATCATATTGAGTTCAGGCTAGAGGGATATCTCCTTGAAATGTAACAAATGGCAGATTCCTCGCCATGTTAAGGACATTCAGGTTGATAACAAAGGGAATACGAAAAGTTTTAACTGAATGTTGAGACCTAACTTGAAAATCTAATGGAGGAGGAGTGGATTGTGCCCTTGAATGATTTGAATGCTGGTTTATATTTTCCCTCATAGGGGACCTTGATAATCTTGTTCTTCTTCTATCAACAAATGAAAGTTCAACAAATTGGAAATTACCTCTAGAAGAAGAGCTCATCTACATAGGCATGAATTTTTGAAAATTGTTGAAGGAACTGGACTTCCAGAGTCCCTAGGTATCTGTTTGTGCTTTCATAGAAACATGTAGACCAAGAGTGACACCAAATCCTCAGTCTAGCTCCTACTTAGAGTAGAGTGGTTGCATTGGGCGTGCCAGAAACTATTGTCATGTAGAATTGCACCCTGCTTGGAGAAGTCCAAGCATTCCAATGATACAACGGGAATGATCTTGAAAGTGTGTGACTTTGTAAGTTAAGATCAAACCTCCAAAGAAGGCTGGTTCCTCTTTCTAAGCCTAATGCTTAGAGAAAACTATTTAAACCTAGTGGTAATGCTTGTAGGGGAATAGGGTTAGAAGGAAACTGAAATGAAAGGGGTGATACACCAGATTTAAATGTGTTTGGCTACAACTGAATTGACACAGTAATAATCTCACAGCTGGAAAGACTTACATAGACTCATATTGATTCTAATAGAGGTCAAGACAGAATGATGGAGGAATGAAAGGGACCATTTTGTCGACAATACACAACCTACACTAAGCCAAAGAGAAGACAGAGTGCTAAAATAATAGAGAGGCAAAATACCAATTTATATTGATTATAGAGGCCAAGTAGCCATTACAAAAGAGAGAATAATGCAAAGAGATAGACACAGAACAACCAATTACATTCATTGGCGAACAAAACTAGAGACACAAGAGGCTCAATAGAAGAGCATAGTCCATCAAATCTAGTTGTTCCTATTATTGCATTACAGAGGTCTGGTTACAAAAATCCTCTATCATATAGTAGCCCAAAAAAACCAACAACAATACATCTGTTTTACATGTATATACATCATTTGCATCTTGTCCTAAGTTGATTACAATCAACTTGCCCAATCAGCTCTATCAGAAAAATAACTGCACAAGAAGGGACGTCTACCTACAAGAAGTTATGGTAGGAAATATCTGGAGCATGGACAGGTCAAAGATATTTTGGATTTTCAATGTGAACTGATGAATCATCCATCTGCACCCATAAATACAACAAATATCTGCATTGAAGGATCATATTGCATTATCTTTGTGTTTGGGGTGTTGTAAGTATGGGCCTAACTGGTGTTGTCATTGATGTCAACTTACTCCTGTTGCATTGATGAGGAGGATTGGATGAGTTGTGTGCTGAAGATATTGAGAAAATTAGTCCTAATTAGGAATAGAGAAGAATAATGAAGACAGTGGGGTAAAGATCCCAGCTAAGATGAAGATCAGAGGATGCACTTCAAAGGGTTTGTAGATATGTGTCTTAAGATGATCCAGTAAAGATCTCAGAGGTCCGCATGAAGATCTAAAGAAGTTATGGCCACTTAAGTAAAACTGGTTTTGGTAGATGTTCAGAGTTGACAGAGTGACACAGATAGGTCCGGTGAGATCTGGAAATACAATATCCTATTCTGTGGATTTGATGGAGTGTTTAGGAAGTGAATGTGAAGTGACAACTCAATTGGTTCATGGTCTCGAGGTCCGTAAGCATCTATTCCAATATGACAGTGATGACAGACTATGTTCTTGAGGTTCCAAATGAAGGAGAGAATGATTTCAATAGGTAGAAGTAGTATTGATGTTCTTGGTGATTCATGAAAGCTTATGGAGGTCTTTGGGTTGTGTCTAGTTTGTGTTGGTGGTCTGCATTAAAGATTGAGCTCGTAATTAAAGAATTACTTTCGAATGGTGATATTCTTCCTATGTCTGGCCGACCGGATGAGTTACACATCTTGCGGATGATCTCAGAGATGTTTTGTTAAGAATGGCATGTTCCTAAAGGAATATTGGTGTCTCAGATCTGTGTGGCCAACAGTGTGTTGATCCGCATGAAATCTTTTTGTAATTAGTCATGTTGCATTTATATATTTTCTCTGTAATGTATGCTGACTTGGATGGTTATTCCTAAGTCGATGTCTTGTATAAATAAGGAGTTGTAAAGTTATTTCAAAAGTGTCTTGTGAAGATGAGAGTGTGGTAGAGAGGAGCAGAGCGAAAGGCAAAGCAGAAGTATTGAGCTTAATGGAACTGACTCAAGCATAGTGAAGATGCTATTCTTTAGTTCAAGTTTGTAATACTTATTTTTCTGTAGACAGTGTGTCTCCTGTAGGTAGTGGGCCTCTTGTGAGCAGTGTGCTCAGGTAGTGAGCCCTAATTGGAATGTGCCATTTGTTCTTCCTATTCTTCTAACAGAGAATACAATCTTGGGTTAGTCACCTCGTGGTTTTTCCCTTAACCAGGTTTTCCACATCATAATCTTGGTGTCTTATGTGTTAATGTGTTTCTACTCTTGAATTATTGCATTATGTTTCCATGATTGATTTATCATTATATTGCTAAATTAAGAAAAGGATTTAAGTGATTAATTGCAAGAAAGTTTTTGAACAACTGATTCACCCCCCCTCTTAGTTGTCTATCCTAAATCTAATAATTGGTATCAGAGCTAATTTCCTCTAAAAGAGCTTAACCGCTTGAGGAGATCCAGGATGTCGTCCTATAAGAAGGACAGTCTGAGGTTTGATGAAACCAATTTCACTCTTTGGAAAAGTCACATGGAATGTCACTTGCAATGTATGGGAATGCAGTATTGGATCCTGGCTTCAAAGAAGTATGTTCCTCCACAGAATGGTCCGCGTACCATAGATGAAATCAGAGATACCGAAAACAATCTACAGACAAAAGAAGCCCTTCTAAGTGCTTTATCTGATTCAGAGTTGACAAATGTTGTTGATCCAAAAATTGCATATGATATTTGGGAAAAACTGGAACTTCTGCATGAAGGAGATAAGTATGTTAAATGTGCCAACCTTCAGAGTCTGAAAGGAAAATTTAAAAAATATGAAGATGAGAGAAGATGAAAATATCACTACATTTATGCCAAGAGTAAATGAGCTTGTATGTGGCATTAGATGTGCTGGTGGAATCTTGGATGAAGATGAGATTGTTGGCAAAGTTCTCAAATCTCTTCTTGATTCTTACAAATATAAGGTTGTTACTATTGAAGAATTCAGATCCTTCTCAGGTATCACAAGAGATCAATTGGTTGGTAAATTGGCTGCATTTGAATTGACCGAGTTTGGAGATGCACCCCCTAAGACTGAATCTGCATTCAAAGCTAGTGTCTCTATAAAAGGAAAACAAAAGTTTGATCTGGGAGAGAACTCTTCAAGGAAACTATCATGGTATGAAAAAGCAAGAAAAGACCTAGAAGAAGATGAAACAGAAGCTGCTCAACTTGAAGCCCTTATTGCAAAAAGACTGCCAAGAGGATCTGGTAAGTATCAGGGGAAATTGCCTTTTAAGTGTTTTAACTACAATAAGATTGGTCATTTTGCCTCAAGGTGTCTAGAAAGATTTTCAAAGCCAAATCCTAACAGATCAAGGTTCCAAAAGAATTGTTACTATGTTCATGAAGATGATGATAATGAAGAAGTAACAGATGATGAATCAAAAATAGGAATCAAAATCCAGAAGCGACTGGGTGTTTATTGCCATCAAGGAAGAAGATCTAATGCCCTCTGAATCTTTCAATCATAAAATTGTAGAAACAACTCTGGCTGCCCAAGTTGAAGAAAAGGATGATTGGGTCATTGACAGTGGATGCTCTCACCATATGACAGGTGACAAAAATAAGTTTATAGATTTGGAAAGGTATGAAGGAGGAGTGGTAAAGTTTGGTGATAATTTTTCTGGCAGAATCAGAAGAAGAGGAACCATTTCTTTTGATGGAAAGAACAAAACCAGTAATGTACTATATGTTGAAGGTCTGAAGCACAATCTTCTCAGTGTTGGATAGTTGGTGGACAAAGGCTATGATCTCTGATTCAAGAATGGAAAATGCAAGATCTTTGAAAGTTCCAGAACAGAGATTGCATTCGGTACTCAAACAAAAGGCAATATCTTCCATTTAGTTGGTACTGGTAAAAGTTGTCTATTTGTTCAAATTGAACAAAGTTGGTTATGGCATAGGAGAATGTGTCATGTGAATTTTGATAATATCATCAAGATAAGCAACACTCAGGCTATAAGAGATCTTCCAAAATTGGTGAAACCTACAAATAGTTTGTGCAAAGAATGTCAGTTGGGTAAACAAAGCAGAATCTCATTCAAAAGCAAGGAACAATCTTCTACCAGATTATTGGACTTAGTTCATACTGACCTATGTGGTCTGGCAAGAATCAGGAGTGTGCAAGGTGATAGATACTTCATGTTATTAGTTGATGACCAGTCTCAGATGATGTGGGTAACTTTTCTGAAAGAGAAATCAGCAGCTCTTGAGAAATTCAAAATATTCAAGGCTATGGTAGAGAATGAAACCAGATTAAAATTAAAATGTTTGAGGTCTGATAGAGGTGGAGAATTCACATCTGGTGAGTTCATAGAATTCTATGAGAAACATGGAATAAAAAGATAGTTGTCTACTCCTAGGACTCCATAGCAGAATGGAGTAGTGGAGAGAAAGAACTAGACCGTTCAGGAAGCATCTAGAACCATGATGATGGAAGCAAATGTTCCTCAAATCTATTGGAGAGAAGCTGTAAGCACTGTAGTCTATACTCTCAATCGAGTACAAATCAGAAGTAATACCAATAAGACTCCTTATGAACTTTGGTTTGGCATCACTCCCATTGTAAGGTATTTTAGAGTCTTTGGTAGAAAATGTTACATTAAAAGAGATGAGGATCTAGGAAAATTTGATGCTAGAAGTGATGAAGGAATATTCTTGGGCTATTCTACTCAAAGCAAAGCATACCGGTGTTATAACAAGAGATTAAGGAAGATTGTAGAAAGTACAAATGTGAAGGTTGATGAAGGTATTGAAAAACCCTCAAGGTTTTATGAATATGATGAAGATGACCAAAATAATGTTTTTGTTCAAGAAGTCTAAGCTCTCTCTGAAATTCAGATTCAGACTGATCCGGTAAATCAGGAAGAAGAGATAAGTTTGAATGAACCTGTTCAAGAATCAGAAGTGCATGAAACTCCCAAAGTTCCCAGGTATGTAAGACTGAATCATTTTGAAGATCAGATCATAGGTGGTAAAAGAAAAAGTGTACAAACAAGAAGAAGGATTGCTCAAGATTCAGAAGAGTATTGTCTGATTTCAAAGATTGAACCTAAGATAGTGAATGAAGCTTGTAATGATGAAAATTGGACTAAAGCAATGGAGGAAGAGCTGATGCAAATTGAGAAAAATCACACTTGGGATCTTGTTCCCATACCTAAAAATAAGAATGTGATTGGAACCAAATGGGTCTTCTGAAATAAACTGAATGAAGATGGTGAAGTATTCAAAAACAAAGCCAGATTGGTCTGCAAAGGTTACTCCCAAGTAGAAGGAGTTGATTTTGAAGAAACTTTTGCTCCAGTGGCAAGAATTGAAGTAGTCAGATTATTTCTTCCTTTTGTTGCCTTCAAGGATTTCAAAGTATATCAGATGGATGTCAAGTCTACCTTCCTGAATGGTGACTTGGAAGAAGAAGTTTACATTAAGCAACCAGATGGATTTCAATTCTCTGATCATGGTGATATGGTCTGCAAGTTGAAGAAAGTTTTGTATGGACTCAAGCAAGCTCTAAGACCCTGGTATGAAAGATTGGATAAGTATCTTTTAAAGATTGATTTCAATAAAGGTATTGCTGATAGTAATTTATATTTCAAAATTGATCATGAAAATATCTTGATTGTTGAAGTGTTTGTTGATGATATCATTTTTGGAGGAAGAGATAGTATGTGCAAAACCTTTGCAAATCAAATGAAAAGTAAATTGAGATGTCCATGTTTGGGGAAATGAATTTCTTCTTGGGTCTATAAATCAGTCAAACAAAGAAAGGAATCTTCATTTCTCAGACCAAATATGTGAAAGAATTGTTGAAGAAATTTGGGATGGAAGACTCAAAACCAATGAATACTCCCATGGCAACCAGATGTAAATTGAGCAAAAATGATGACTCTCCTAAGGCTGATCAGAAAAAGTACAGGTCAATGATTGGAGGACTATTGTATCTCACTCAAACTAGACCTGACATTATGAATGCTGTTGGTCTTGTTGCTAGTTTCCAAGCTGATCCTAGAGAATCTCATGTCATGGCAATCATGAGGATTTTTAGATATCTAAAAGGGACAGTTGAGTATGGATTGTGGTATCCCAGAGATCATGATTTTTCTCTTCATGCATATACAGATGCAGATTGGATAGGAGATGTGGATGACCGGAAGAGTACATGTGGTGGAGCATTCTTTTTAACTAAGAGATTGGTTTCTTAGCTGAGCAAGAAACAAGAGGCAATATCTCTGTCCACTACAGAAGCAGAATATATTGCAGCGGTAGGTAGTTGCACTCAAGTATTGTGGATGAAGCATATGCTAAGAGATATCAGAGTAGAGTATGAAGAACCTATCACAATATTCTCTGATAATTCAAGTGCAATTAACATATCAAAAAATCCAGTGTTGCATTCAAAGACTAAACATATATCCATCAAGTTTCACTTTTTGAGAGAGCAAGTGAACAAGAATGAAGTCAGATTGGAGTTTGTGCCTTCCAGGGATTAGATTGCAGATATCTTTACTAAACCTCTACCTAAGGACTCTTTTGATTATTTCAGGGAGAAGTTAGGGGTTATTACCCCTCCAGTTATGAATTAAGGTGCACTAATGTGTATCAGTCCGGTGGATCTCACAGTCATATCTTGTGGTCTGGATTGATGTTTTGGAATTTGTTACTCAGGGGGAGGAGCTAGTATGATTCTGAATTGATGCAAGTATGTGCCCTTTGTAATTGATGTCAAAGGGGGAGAGAAGACATGTGAAAAACAAATAATTTCTGATCAAAGGGGGAGCAGGAAAGGAAGAGAAGAGATGTGAATGGTTGTTGCTGATAGGGAGATTTCTGATAGTGAGGAGAAGTTCTTGTCTTGATGGTTAAAATAGTTTTTCACATCATATGTTGCCATCAATGACAAAGGGGGAGATTGTTGCAAGTATGGGCCTAACCGGTGTTGTCATTGATGTCAACATACTCCTGTTGCATTGATGATGAGGATTGGATAAGCTATGTGCTAAGGATATTGAGAAAATTAGTCCTAATCAGGAACAGAGAAGAACAGTGAAGACAGTGAGGTAAAGATCCCAGCTAAGATGAAGATCAGAGGATGCACTTCAAAGGGTTTGTAGATATGTGTCTTAAGATGATCCAGTAAAAATCTTAGAGGTCCGCATGAAGATCTAAAGAAGTTATGGCCACTTAAGTAAAACCAATTCTCACAGAAGTTCAGAGTTGACAGAGTGACACAGATAGGTTCGATGAGATCCAGAAATGTAATATCTTGTTCTGTGGATTTGATGGAGTGTTTAGAAGTCAATGTGAAGTGACAACTCAATTGGTTCATGGCTGGAGGTCTACAAGCATCTATTCCAATATGACAGTGATAACATACTATGTTCTTGAGGTTCTAGATGAAGGAGAGAATGATTTCAGTAGGCAGAAGTAGTATGGATGTTCTTGGTGATTCAAGAAATCTTGTGGAGGTCTTTGGGTTGTGTCTAGTTCATGTTGGTGGTCCGCATTGAAGATTGAGCTCGTAATTGAAGAATTACTTCCAGATGGTGATGTTCTTCCTAAGTTTGGCTGACCGAATGAGTTACACATCCTGCAGATGATCTTGAAGATGTACTGTGAAGAATGGCATGTTCCTAAAGGAATATTATAGTCTCAGATTTGTGTGACCAATAGTGTGTTGATCTGCATGAAGTCTTTTTGTAATTAGTCATGCTGCATTTATATATTTTCTCTATAATGTATACTGACTTGGATGGTTATTCCTAAGTCGATGTCTTGTATAAATAAGGAGTTATAAAGTCATTTCAAAAGTGTCTTGTGAAGATGAGAGTGTGGTAGAGAGGAGCAGAGCAAAAGGCAGAGCAGATGTATTTAACTTAATGGAACTGACTCAAGCATAGTGAAGATGCTATTCTTCAGTTCAAGTTTGTAATACTTAATTTTCTGTAGACAGTGTGTCTCCTGTAGGCAGTGGGCCTCTTGTGAGCAATGTGCTCAGGCAGTGAGCCCTAATTGGCATGTGCCATTGTTCTTCCTATTCTTCTAATAGAGAATACAATCTTGGGTTAGTCACCCCATGGTTTTTCCCTTAACCGGGTTTTCCACGTCAAAATCTTGGTGTCTTATGTGTTAATGTGTTTCTGCTCTTGAATTATTGCATTATGTTTCCATGATTGATTTATCATTATACTGCTAAATTAAGAAAAGGATTTAAGTGATTAATTGTAAGAAAGTTTTTGAACAAATGATTTACCCCCCCTCTCAATTGTCTATCCTAAATCTAAGATGGGAAACCTTCACAAAATTTAATTCGGCTACTGAGATGTCTTGTCGCACAAACTTGCATATACATCTCTCAGTTGGTGGCCAGTCTATTGAAAAACTGTCGAATTTTACCTTTGTTGTAAGGAACAACATTTGTATGCATACAGACATACAAAAATAGATGCAATTAAAAAAACATGATGACATCATCATTCTGAAGAACATGGTCGAGGAAGAGATCTGGATGATGTCATCAACAAATCAGGTCCTTCAATCTGTTTAATTTTGCACTTATACATTTTTTGTATCCACTGAACTTTTTATGTGAAATTGTATCTTCCTTTGTATATGCTTTTGTATATCCAAATGTATATACAATATAATTGCCAACATACAAAAGTGAGCATTGATTTTTATATTGCATTTTGAATCTGCCTTGAATCTATCTTTGAATCACCTGACACGTGTAATCACTCTATTGGCCACTGAGATTTGCCTCCATCGCTGCAAAAAATGAGCTGTTCAATGAACTGGGACCCACAGCTGCATAATAACATGCAAAGAAACGTCAATTGGGTTTTGTATATGCCTTTGTATGTGCCCTTGTATATGCCAAACATACATACATGCAAAAGCAGTCTTGAAACTATTATGAAGCGGATTTAAATTAGAATTGGGTCTAGACTTTGTATGTCACCTTTCTTACATATCGGCATATACAAACATCTTCAATGTACAAAAGAAAACCCCAAACTATTTATGAAATAGATTTGAAACTAGGTTCGGGTCCAACTTGTATATCGGCTTGCATCTGACTTTGCATCACCTTTTGTATATGCGATATACAACCGCGACTGCATCTTGACTTTGTATCTTCCTTTGTATATGGCATTGTATGTATCTTTGTATCTTAATTTGTATATATCTTTGTATCTTGGCCACACACAATCTTTCATACAAACAAAACCGCATACAAATGCCTTTGCATCTCGAACCAATTGTATCTTTCCTTCGGGTCCATACTTTGCATATTCAGTCTTGTATGTAACTTTGTATATCCTTATGTATATTGGCCTGTATCAGACTTTGCATGTGACTTTTGTATATTCCCTTTGTATCTAACTTTGTATCTGCGAATGTATATGCGAATATACAAACAAAGATATAAACAAGTATACAAACAAAGAGACATACAAAAATAATCACTAAGTATAAAACATAGAAATCCTGGTGAAGGAAGACACTTGAAGACAAAAGATTTCTGGGTTTTTCTTGGTTTTCTGCAAGGATTATCCAGGAAAGATTTTGGGATTTTCTTCAAGGTATAACATGAGGAAAAGGTGGATTTATGCTTTTCCTCCTTCTATTTAGTCTTTCTCTGATCGAATCTCTTTGATAGAAGGAGGGAAACATGAATATTTTGTGCCAGGCAAAATACGATAACAAGACCATTTTGCTCTTTTCATTTTCACTTCTTCACCAATAGTAGAATTTCTAATAACATGCTCAGGAAAAATACTCGATGGGCAATATAAGACCTATTGATACCTCTTCTGATGTTGTTTATATCCTTTAGGGTGAAAGAACCTAGCACGTTCTTGCTTCATCTTTTAAAAAAAGCAATTTGTCATTTAGTTTAGAAAATCCTTCTCTATTCATTTTGAAATCAGAGAAAACTATTAAGTAGTGGAAGAAAGATCCCTTTTTCTATCCTACCAGGTGAACCCTTTTTGATTCAGACAACTACCATATAACTTCCAAGAAACCAACCCTTAATGGCACATATTTTGGTAAAATATGAGGACCAACAGGGATACCATAAACTCTTAAAACTATGCCCTCCTCATGGAGGATGAGGTCACCCCAATTGTGCTTAATTTCTAAAGCAGGAACCCTTACTATAGGTCTAAGGAAATTTAACAATAAGACTAGAATCCTTGGCATATCTGACTGAAAATGTCTTAATCTTGTGACCACAAAATAATCTCTGAAGAACCCGTAACTAGAATTGGGATCATGCTTGTCCCATATATGAGTCCAACGCTGGACTAGCAGTATATTCCCCATATTGTCAACATGATTAATCATTAATTTGGGGTTCCAGTCTATCTTTGTTTTCCCTTGATATAGGAATATGTGGCACAACAATGAAAACCATCAGAATTTAATCAGTTCCTTCTTACATTTGATTTCTACTAGTCCCATATGTATATGTTTTGCTAAGAGGTAAAATCAAATTGAACACTTTGAGATGGATGTTGAATATCAATAGCCATATAGGTGAGATTAATGGCAATTCTTTCACTCTTGTCTTCTCCCAGAACTTGACAAAGAGCATAGTAGGTTTTAGCAAAATAACTTTCAAAAGTATCTAGCCTAAAAGGCTCTTTCTCACTTTGAGGAATTTTCATTGATCTACCATTAGGTGCCTTTTCCCTAAATCTAGGCAAATATATAGTTCTATAATTGTTTCTGTCGTTTGCGTATAGGGCTTTGAATCTATTTGTATCAATCTCTATAGAAATAGCCAAGTTCATCTCAAATATTGTGGCAATAGTTTCTCTATTAATTTCTACCAGAACACCCCCTTTCATACTCCTAATTACTTTAGTTGTTTCATTGTAATAGGTAGCCATGGCCTGGAGTAGTTCAATATCTTCAAACACATTAGTGACTATTAACTTTCCTAAATCACTCACCCATATATTTGACAATGTTGAATGAGCATTTGTTTTGCTCCACCAGTGGTAAAATAATGACCATCCAGAAATAGGGATTTTTGCATCTCTACACTCAAAAAACTTATTAGCCAATCCATCTTTGCTTTCAGGGCCACTAATTCTTACCATTTGTGCACAAGAGACAGGGATTTGTTTTATAAGGTCTTCATGTAGGGCTCATTTTTGAGATGTGGAGGGAGCCTGGGCTTTAGGTGGAGCCATTGTTAAATGATGAAACCGGGGCGAGGGTTTTTATTTTTCCTTGTTCAGGGGTTTTTTAATTCATACCACAGAAGTTTTTCTTAAGAAAAGAAGGTAATAGAAAAACCCTAATGGAATGGAAAAGTGCAATAAGAGGTGTAGACAACTCACTGGATTGTTTTGCATAGATACTTTGAATTTGATGCCAGAAATATGGTAATACTTCAATGCCTTTGAAATGGTAAGTATGGAAAAATTTGAGGCATGAGTCATATAAAAGTATCATTTATTTAGGGCTTAAACTGGTCATGTCCACTTTCACTTCATCTTGCATGAACTAGATATGCAGAATTGTTTGTTTTTGGGAGATTTGAATGTCAACCATTGGATTATGTAATACTGGCAGAGACTGGATGACCATGATTAGTCCCATGAACT
This sequence comes from Cunninghamia lanceolata, assembly GCA_027924645.1. NCBI lineage: Eukaryota > Viridiplantae > Streptophyta > Pinopsida > Cupressales > Cupressaceae > Cunninghamia > Cunninghamia lanceolata. The sequence continues at coordinate 7,914,850 of BSBN01000295.1, read as the reverse complement.
TGACCATACCTGACACATCCAACAAATTTTATTAGGCCAATCAGGAAGTTCCTTCTCATTATTTCTTGATTAATTGCTAGAAAGGACAAGTCATAGAAATTGTCATTCTTGTTATGTGGCAACCTTCTGTCATTCCATAGTCTGGTGGGGCACACTGATTAATGACCTAGTGGAATGACAAAGGGATGTAAATGCATTCATCATGGTATGCCTCTCTCCAGCTAGACCTCTACTTGCAAATGCAGCAACCATATGTTACATTTCCGCTTCTCCGTGGATGCTAGGTGGGACTTCTTGCTAAATCTTAGTAGAATAGCGGAGACCATTAAAAACTCTTTGTATGGCAGTCAGAACCCACCACCACTTACTTCACTGCAACCGAAGACAATTTTATGCCATCTGGCACCTTTTCCACAGTTCCATGAGTGATTTTGCTATCCATATTTTTAATGTTGGTAGATTGGCGGAAGCGTATCAATAATTATCACATGTCAAAATGGGTTTGTAGTATTTGACCCTTGGCATACACTCTTAAAAAAAACCTTTGTCTACTAGGGAAGAAGGGGCCATGGGGCTGTTCGAGGGTGGACATGTAGAAGCATATTGGCATTTTAAAAAGTATTAGGCACTAGTCATAGGCGGTAATTGTACAATAGATGGCCAGTTGTTTAATATGAAAAATGAGGGGAATTTTTATTTAGAGTTGATTTTGCTAGTTTGTGTAAATCCTCCTTTCTCCACTAAACATTCAAGGACTTTATCTGAGTAGGAAGTCTACTACAGGCCTTCGGTCACTCAAAACATAGGGGAAAATTAGAATTGTGTGATTTAGTTCAATTAAATCCAATTATGCTCAAAACCCTAATTATGCAAATTCAGAAGAAAACATACAAATTACAAAAATTGCTCACACATAGAGATATCAAATGACAATCAAATGCATACCAAATTTCAAAGTTTAGAAAATAGAAAAGTTAGGGACTAATGAGTAGGTGCCCTAGTCTAGTGCCACCATTTCTGTCAGGATCTGGGAATCTTGTCTAAAAGCCTTCCCTGCTGTTCTATAGATACTTTAGTTGCGGGATCCAGAGGACTAATGAGCGGGCACCCAAGTCTAGGTCCCTATTTTCTTCTTTGATCTACAATTCTGATAGTCTGCTATGATCTCCAGCAACCTGTAACCTGTAATGACAAAAAAATGGGTCGGGGGTTGTGGTGTTTAGAGGCTTGCCTTAGTCAAGCCCCGGAGAGATATTCAAGTCTTCCGAACACCATTGTGGTTGGGAATTAAGGTGTCTCAACCTTGGTAATTCTTTGTACTATTTCATTGTATTTATTTATTTATTGCCTATTGTGTAATTAGGATACAAATCCTATGTTGTCATCTTGTGGGAGTTGGCACAGTGATGTGTCATCCTACATGGAAGATGACCACATGTAAATTTGTCCTCATATGAGGAGGTATGCATCCCACTTAGTGGTAGGAATATTTTGCCATGTGTCAACATCTTGGATAGTGTGTAAGGGAATCTTGACCAGAACGGTCATGACAGGTTCCTATGACAGTTCTATGACATGTAAGAGTCGTAAATGAAAGTTTCTATGACAAGTGAAGATGTGTCGAGAATCATCTTTGAAAAAGGCATCTTTGGGTACCCCAAGGAGGGTTTTGACATGTTGTAAGAGAATATGCTATTTATAGCTTGTGTATGATAGATTTCTTACAGCTGTAAGATATGACAGTTATGACAGATTCTATGACAGTCATAAGAGTCGTAAGAGTATTTGTCATTACCCAAATTGGGAATAGGCGACCTCTTTGAGATGGGGTGACTTGACAAGTGTCATGAACATCCTACAGTGTTGGACAAGTGTCCATAGGTGTGGGTTTTGGGCCATGAGGCCATGTTGGACGCCCATCCCAAGATAGAGCTATTTTTGCCTTGTATTTTCTTTAAAAATAGGTGCTTTGGAGAGGAGATGTAGTATGTCATTGACAGGTATTGTTATGTTGTTAGATTGTTTCCAGATACAAGTGTCAAAGACTCCTACAAGAGCATTGGCTCTGTAACTATATTATAACCTTCATTGTTTATGGAATACATTTGAGCTGTGTTTTGGAGTGGGGTTTTTCACCTGTAAGGGTTTTCCCCATGTATATCTTCTCTCTCTCTCTCTCTCTTTTGTCTACTTTCTATGTGTATGTGTATTTCTACAATATCTTTGTTGTTGGGTTAATAACATTGCAATTGTAAGGATTAAAAGAAATTTACACTCTTCTCTCCTCTTTAGATTAGTGTAGGAAGCGATTTCCGCACACCTAGCTTCCTTTCAATTGGTATCAGAGCTTGGCCAGTTTTGGTTCTAGCTACTGGGTAGGGGTTTTTTGAGCTAATATTAGGTTGAGTGGGAGTCTGTGTAGAGTATTTTGAATCTTGTTGTAGGAAGGAGATGAAAACCACATCCGAAAGGTAGAAGTGGAGAAGTTCAATGGCACAAATTTTGAGTTGTGGAAACTCAAGATGGAAGACCTACTTGTTGATCATGACCTATGGGAAACCGTTGATGGCACAAAACCTATGGCAATGTCATAAGTTGATTGGCACCTCAAAGATCAGAAGGCTGAGGGTCTCATAAGACTCTGTCTAGCTGACTTTGTCCTATTGAATGTCCATGAGGAGAAGACTGTGAAAGATTTATGGAAGAAGCTGAGATTTGTTTATCAGGCCAAGTCCCTGGTGAACAAGCTCTTTCTATAAAAGAAGTTGTTTGCTTTGAAGATGGAAGATAAAGGATCTATTACAGACCATATGAATGCTTTTAACATGCTTGTTGCATAGTTGACATCCATGGGTGTGAAGATGGAGGAGGATCGATGTATGACCCTGCTTTGTTCTTTGCCAGATTCATGGGATCATTTTGTCATGGCTATCAGAAGCACTACAACCACCTTTAAAATGGATGATGTAGTATCTTCACTGTTATTTGAAGAAGTATGGAGAAAGACAACCGAGTTGGCCAAAGATGCTCTTGTAGTTCGTGGAAGACCCAAAGAGAAAGGGAAGAAGAAGAACAAGAAAGGTGAAAAGGGAAGATCCAAATCTCCAAGAAAGTCCAAGGCTCTCTGTTGGAATTGTGGCAAAACGGGGCATTTCTTAAAGGAATGCAAAGAGGAAAATAAAAAGAAGAAGAAGAATGCCCCTGATTTAGATTGTGACAAGTCACAAGATGATGGTGATGCCTTCATCACAACCCTAGCCACCCATGCATTTGATGATGTGTGGTTGATTGATTCTGGTGCATCATTCCATATGAACTCGCATTGACGCTGGTTCATGAAGTATGAAGAGTTCGATGGTGGAAGAGTGTACCTGGGTGACGATTCTCATTTGAAGATTGTTGGTCGTGGAAGAGTCTCAATACGATTCCCTGATGGACAAGTGAAGGGGATCACTGGGGTTATGCACATCCCAGGCTTGGCATGGAACCTGCTGTTTGTAAGTATACTGAATGATGCAGGTGTGCAGGTTGTCTTTTCGAAGGATGGATGCAAGATGACTAGAGGATCTATGGTGCTTGCGAAGGGTACTCAGAGAGGTACTTAGTTTCAGCTGGAGGCATGCACTTCACAGTGTAATAGTTCTTTTGACTCGAAGAAAAGAGCTACAATTAGTTCATCCCTACCATCTGAACAAGCAATGAAGAAATCTATTGTAACAAATCCTAATGGTAGCCCACATGCTTTGGAAGTTAAACTTCCTATTGAAAAGACAATGTTATGGCATAAGAGATTTGGCCACATTGGTGAGAAGGGTCTACAAACCCTAAAAAATAAAAACCTTGTTGAGGGGTTAAATGATTGTAATCTCGAGTTTGAATTTTGTGAACATTGCATTTATCTAAAGGAAAACTGTGTTCAATTTTACTCTAGTTCTCACAAGTCTTCTGGTGTATTGGATCTTATTCATTCTGATGTGTGTGGTCATGTTACTATTCCTTCAATTTCTAAATCTATATATTTTGTATGTTTCATAGTTGATTACAGTAGAAGGACATGGATTTGTTTTCTTAGAAGCAAGACTGAAGTCTTTAGTCAGTTCAAAGAGTTCAAAGCTTTTGTTGAGAATCAAACCAGTAAAAAGATTAAGTGTTTGAGGACTGACAACGGTGGTGAGTTTTGTTCGGTAGAGTTTGATAAGTTCTGTAAAGAGCAAGGGATTGAAAGACATAAGACAACTCCATACACCCCGTAGCAAAATGGAGTTGCAAAGAGGATGAACAGGACACTGATGGAGAAGGCTAGGAGTATACTTAGTGGAGCAAGCCTCGAACAAACATTTTGGGTTAAAGCTATAGCCACTTCTTGCTACCTGGTAAATATGTCTCCTACATTAGCTCTTGTTGGTAAGACACCTATGTAGGTGTGGTTTGGTAAGAAGCCTTCAGTTAGACATCTTCATGTTTTTGATTGTGAGGCATATGCACATGTGCCTAGGGAGAAATAGTCTAAATTAGAGAACAAGGTTGTTAAGTGTATCTTCATTGGCTATGGTGTCAGTGTGAAAGGATACAAGCTTTGGGATCCTGTGGCTGAAAAAGTGTTGTATTGTAGAAGTGTTATCTTCAGAGAGCTAACACCTTCTTCCATTGTTTTACAGCTAGAATAGAAAAAAAATAAATAGGATGTGGTTCAGTTTACTTCTACCCAGGCTAAGAAGACTAAACTGACAGACCCTGTGAGACCTGATGATGAGGAGAGCTCTAGCAGCTCTAAAAGTTTAGAAGAAGAAGCAGAACCTCAACCTTAGCCATTAAGGAGGTCAACATTAACAAGATAGCAACCTGATAGGTTTGGTTATTCATTGCTTGATTCTAGTTGTGATTTTGCTTTACTTGCTAACATTGATGAGCCTAGAACTGTGAAAGAGGCTATGTGCATGAAAGATGCAAGTTCCTGGAAGGAGACCATGGAAGATGAGATGGCTTCTTTGGAGAAGAATAAAATATAGGACTTGGTGCCTTTGCCTAAAGGATGGAAACCCATTGGATGTAAATAGGTGTTCAAGAAGAAATTTTGTGTAGATGGCAGTGTTGAAAAGTACAAGGCTAGACTGGTTGCGAAGGGGTATTCACAAGTGGAGGGAATTGATTATGGTGAAATTTTCTCTCTCGTTGCAAAGCTAACATCTATTCGGTTCCTATTATCTCTTGCAATAACTTATGACTTAGAGGTGGAGCAGATGGATGTGAAGACAACTTTCCTTCATGGTGATTTGGAGGAAGAGATTTACATGTCACAGCTAGAGCATTACATAGAGAAAGGTAAAGAAAATTTGGTTTGCAAATTAAAAAAGTCTTTGTATGGTTTGAAGCAGTCTCCTAGGATGTGGTACTCGAAGTTTGATGCCTTTGTGTTGTCAATTGGATATCTGAGATCGAAATCAGATCATTGTGTATATTACAAATTTGACAATGATCGCATTCTCATTATTGCATTGTATGTTGACAATATTTGTTGATTGGGAATGGTATGAATATGATTTCTAATTTGAAGTCTTAGTTGTTAACATAGTTTGAGATGAAAAATCTAGGGGCAGTTAGGTACATTCTGGGAATGGAAATCAGAAGAGATAGAGCTAACAAAAAACTTTGGTTAAGCCAGAGTAAGTATGTGAAGACCATGTTGGATAGGTTCAGCATGGCAGATTGTAGACCGTTGTGTGTTCCTGTTTCATTAGGGAGAAATTTGTCTGTTAATGATTGCTAAAATATCCTAGTGAGGTGGACGACATGAGCAGAGTACCTTATGCTAGTGTTATTGGAAGTTTGATGTATGCTATGGTCTGCACAAGACTAGACATTGCCTAAGCAGTGGGAGTCCTTAGTCGATTTATGGCTAATCCTCGATGGGTACATTGGGATGAAATTAAGAGAGTGTTTAGATATTTGAGGGTTACTTTTGAGTATTCCATATGCTATCATGGTAATCCTATAGGACCTCCACATTCAGTTTGTATTCGTGGATTCACGGATTCTGATTGGGCGGGTGACATTGACAGCATGAGATCCACTAGTTCTTATGTGTTTACTATGTTTAGTGTTGCTATTAGTTGGATGAGTAAGCGACGACCTGTGGTAACTTTGTCCATGATAGAAGCTGAGTATATGGAAGCAACTCATGCTTGCAAGGAAGTCATTTGGCTTAAGAGATTGTGTTTAGATATTGGTGTTGATGTAGGATAGATTACGATCTATTGTGCTATTTGTCTAGAAAAGAATCTAACTTTCCATGCCAGAACAAAGCATATTGATGTATAGTTTCACTTTGTGCGAGACATGGTAGAGGATGGGAAGGTGAATTTGGAGAAGTTAGATACTTTGAAGAATGTTGCAGATGCATTGACGAAACTAGTGGGCACAAAGAAGTTCAGATGGTGTTTGGAGTCTATGGGCCTCTCGGCCTATAGCAATTAAATCCTGTTAATTCCATTGGCTCTTATAAGGTGTTTGACAAGTAGGAGAATGTTGGGAATTAAGGTGTCTCAACCTTGGTAATTACTTGTAATATTTCATTGTATTTATTTATTTATTGCCTATTGTGTAATTAGGATGAAAATCCTATGTTGTCATCTTGTGGGAGTTGGCATGGTGGTGTGTCATCCTACATGGAAGATGACTGTTGATGATTGTTTTTACACATTCATAACAAAAGTTAAAATTCACAAAATGAACCTAAACTATCTTGAAAGATATGAAGAAATCAACTAAGAGTTCTTCATCCCAAGTTTCTGTATGGTCAGGTCTTGACCTTGTGGACAATTTAGTAGGTTAATGTGAAACTGTAATATTCAAGGGGCCTTACGTGATTTAACATAATCTGTGACTTACTGGACTTAAATTATGCAAATTGTTGCAAATATCAACAAAATATTCATTCCTTTGCATAAATTTACTACTGTATCACAAAGCTTTGTATGATTTATAGTAAAACAAACTTTGCCTTTCAGATTGATATGAAAATTGTCAAATATCAATGTAATTCCTTATGCTTCATTCAAATGCAAGACAATTTCCTTTAGATTTCTTCGTTTAAGCTAATTATTTCAAATGTTTGGAGAAAAGTTAGAGAAAATGAGTTGAGATTCACTTCACTATAGGATCTAAATGTTTTGTTACTCACATCTTTAAGAAATATAGCACATTAATCAAATCAACATATCTAAATCTTCAAATGTGAAGTCCTGAGCATTTTCACGAACATACATCAGAGATTGCAAGCTTTCAAAGGATAATACTTCAAATACCAGTAAGAGTCAGAAAACACTCTATAATAGATCTGTGGTATCTTTGCTTGCCTCAAAGGATGCCATTGGAATCTTTTCAAAACAAGATACCCACTAACCACTTCTACTTTATTGACTTCACTCGCTGATACCCCTCAGTTAACTCTTTCCTTAGTGTTATTTGCCCCTTTTGATACTTTACTACTCCTTCAGATATATCTTGAAATTATTTGTTACACACTCCATGAAAGGGCAATTTCCCCCTGGACTTCTTGTCTATATTTATTCCTGCATTATGACTCCTTCCTTCAATTTATTCTCTTCCTTACTCAAACCTTCAACCTTTTTCTTATACTTCTTTATTTTGGCACTAGTTTCCATTATCGAATCAATCATTTCTTTACTCAAATGAGCTGCTGGATTCTCCAGACATGGTGCAAAAATAGCCTTAAACTCTTTTAATTCCTTTTGTAGTTCATATGCTGGTATGTGCAGGCATTCATGGTCAATGAGCTTCTCAATTATCTTCATATGTAACCTGATCATTTTATCTGCCTTCTCCTCTAAATCTTGAGTAGCTATGATGCATCTTTTGAGACTGTCATCTTCAAACTTTAATTCTAACCTGGCCTGTGGCACTTGATTTTCCATAGGAGGAGTAATGACTCACTCACCTATCAATTCATCTATTCTTTCTTCAATTTCTTCCAGCTGCCTCAATTCAGCCTTGCATTCTTCTCTTCTAAATTGGTAGTTATGTATAAGAAAACTACATTTATTCTTCTCTGTCATAGCCATTTCCCAGCCTGTCATTGCTTGCTTAGCCACCTCTTCTCCTTTTTGTATGAATTCTCTTAACCATTCTTAAAAAATATTGGCCTCAAGCCTTTTATTCTCCATGTCCTTTACTTCATCTTTTGACAAGACTGCTATTTCACTGGGTAATTCTAGTATTGTAACATTGGGATCAAATATCCCTTTAATGAATTACTATAACTGGACAATGTGTCCTTTCAAATATTCATTCTTGTCTTTATCTTTCTTTAATATTTCTATAGTAGCCTAATGCATATCTTCCCACTTGTTTATATGCTACTCTCTTGTTATGTGGCCCAGGCCAAAATTGAGTATCTTGTAGTCGTCTACTGTTATTTCTCCTTTCGCTTTCTCCTTATGTGGTATGGCCAAATTTAGTGTTCTAGATCTATCAGGACCCCTTTTATTGCTGACATTATTCTAGCCTTCCTCTTTTCTTTCCATGGTGCTGCACCACCCAACAAACTCTTGATATCTATAGGTACTAATTGTACCTCCACCTTTTCTCACCTAATTTCTGAACCCAACCAGGCCAGAGCCTCTTTTGAACCTTCTGTAGCTTTTTCTTCATTAATTACCTCTTCTTGAGGCTTTTCTATTTCTCCTTCTTCTTGTTGTTGTTGCTATTGAGGGGCTTGTTCTGGGAAAATTAGATCATTTTGTTGTTTAGATTCACCTGTATTATCATCCTCTTCAATTTTTGTTTCTCCTCCATCTTCATCTTCTTCCTCTAATTTTCTTTCTCTGAGGGTTCCTTTCCTTCTTCTCTATTTTCTTGTTCCATATTTACCATACCCTCATCCTCTGTTTGCTTCTTAGGTTCAAAATTACCTTCATCAATATTCTCTGTGTTCTCTTTGCTTTCAGGCTTGTTTGCTATTTCCATTACCTCCTCTGTTGTTTCAAATTTCTCTCGTATCTTTTCAAGCATGTTAGTTTTCTTTATATGTGAAGGCGAGCCTGTAGTCTTATCGGGTACCCTTGCATCTTTTTCTTGTTCATCCTTGTTTTCTATATTCTTTTCCTCTTTACTGTGTTCTCTATACATGTTCAAAATATTTAACACGTTTGCACTAGAAGTACGAGTTCCTGTTTCTTCCTTAGTCTAGGCATGTGTTTCCTTCATTTTGTTTTCAAGTGTGTCCTCCCTTTCAGATTCTTCTATTTGGTGTGCTACATCTTGCACATCCTTCATGATTTTTGGAGGTACTAGTGTACCAAACAGATCCATTATTTCCAATCTTTCTTGTACATTCTCTTCTTCAGACATTAGACACTGTTCAACTTCCATGTAGGCTTGAGCATTTCTTTCCTCTTCTTCCCCTGAATATTCACTGGATTGCCCTTCATCCATACTAGTTTCTCTTACTATTTCAGGATCTACCTCCTTGATCCTACTATCACTGCTATCATCCTCAACATTAACCGTCTCTATTACCTTTTTGGCTTCATGTACTTTTGACCTGTGCAGCTTTGCTTCAGCCAATTCTGTTTTAACTTCTGCATATGTTTGCCTCTTTTCTTCTGATGTAGTTGTATTAGGTATGCAACTCTATTTAGCACCTACCTGTTGTGCTCCTATAACATCATCTTGTTTTTGTTACAAGTATGGGCCTAACTGGTGTTGTCATTGATGTCAACATACTCCTGTTGCATTAATGATAAGGATTGGATGAACTGTTCACTGAGGATATTGAGAAAATTGGTCACATTAGGAACAAAGAAGAATAGTGAAGACAGTAAGGTAAAGATCCAAGATAAGATGACTATCATAGGATGTGGTTCACAGGGTTTGTAGATATGTGTCTTAAGGTGTTCCAGTAAAGATTTTAGAGGTCTGCATGAAGATCTGAAGAAGTTGTGGCCGCTCAAGTAAAACTGGTTCCGGTAGGTGTTTAGAGGTGACAGAGTGATACAGATAGGTCCGGTGAGATCCAGAAATGCATTATCCTATTCTGTGGATTTGAGGGAGTGTTGAGGAAGTCTTTGTGAAGTGACAACTTGATTGGTTCATGGTTTGAAGGTCCACAAGCATCTATTCCTTTGTGACAGTGATGACATATTATGTTCTTGAGGTTCTGGATGAAGGAGAGAAGGATTTCAGTAAGCAGAAGAAGTGTGGATGTTCTTGGTAATTCAGGCACGCTTATGGAGGTCTTTGGATCATGTCCAGTTTGTGTTGGTGGTCTGCATTAGAGTTTGGTGTAGGAGCACCTTGGCAAATTAATGTTTTCCTAGACTAATTTTTGGAGTTTGATTCAATTTTAAATGATTCAATATTGTATTGAGGTCCATCAAGTCATTTTTATGTGTTTAGGTCAATAGGAGTTTCAAATATGCAAAATATTGCAAACCATGTAAAGGTTGTCAATGTAAAGTTGGAAAAAAGATGTAGAATGAGGGAAGGTGAAGAGTCATTTGGCTCTTGGTTCATTCCAAGTAGTTGGAAACTAAAAGGTCATTTGTAATACCTTTAAAAAGGCCTTGTATACCTTTGAAAACTCGGAGGTGATTGAAGATTGAGAATGGAATGGTAAAAAGTAATGTTTTTCTGTATTATTCTTCAGAAATTTGCTGTTCTCTTGCATGGTATGGCTCTGTACGGTTAGAGATTCATTTCTAATTTATTTTGTATGAAATTTCTTTCAATCGCCTTCCCTTTCCATTTTGTTGCATGTAGATTGGTTTTGTTTTGATTAAGTTATTGCAAATTTGCTAAAAACAGTCAAAACCCTCTGTTAGGGTAAACAGTGAATGAGATAACTGTGTTTTTTTTCCTTTTTGTCCATTACATGTTATTAATCCCTAATGGAAATGATTGTAGTAGTATTTACCTTCAAATCCTTGAGGTCTCTAACCAGATAACTAAGGTGGAAGTGGGAAACATCAAAGTTTATTGACTGCATTCTTTTATACAATCAAAAGCAGAGTTTAGAGACAGTCTTGAGAGTTACAACTTAGGTTTTTGTAAAATGTTTATGGGAACAAACTTTTGATTGACTATTAAGATTTAACAAACCTATTTTAGTGTGTTCCAAGTGATGGTTAGGAGAAGTTGATGGTGGAACTAGTAGAACCAATAAGCCTTGTGTGCATGCAAGCCTATTAGGCCTATTTGGCACAGTGACAGTCCTATTTTGAGGCATTCTTTTCAAAACGACCAATGGTGATTTCTTGATATATTTTAAAACATCTTAATAGGTATCCAAATATGTAATCATAGTCTTGAGAAGGGTCCTATGGTGGAAGTTATGCTTTGACAGTCCCTAAAACAAGGCTACTAGCTTTTAGGACAGTCATGAAGGAATTGGTTGCATGCATGAAGAGACAACTTGGTGATTGTTTGTTTTGTTTGAGTTAAGGAGTTCTTGAGGAGACTGAAGGATATTAGAGATCTCTTTTGAGTCAGAAACATTAAAACTCAGTTTGGTGCCATTGTTATTGTGGAAGACTCCTTGTGAAGTTTGTAGATCCTAATGGATTGAAACCCATCTTATTAAACTTTGCCTATATGAAGTTGATTTGGTCTTTTCCTCTACATCAGATTGGTATCAGAGCTAGCAAAAGCTCTGGGAGGAGATGTTATGTATTTGATTTATGAGATGAAGAACTGAAGGAAAGATTGTGTTGGTGACCATTATTTGTTTGCTAAGTTGTTTGGTTGCAGGTGCTTGGTCCATCTAGCTGTAGAAGGATGTTTTCTGAGGTTGTGTGTGTGGGCAGACAAGATTAGGTCTGTCATGACCATTCTCTAGTGGAGATTAGGCTGGATAAGGGTGCTAAGAGAAACCACTAAGGAGAGAGTGGTAGGTGCATCACCAGGATCTGTTGTTGGGTGAGATGAATGGTTTGGTGAGTTGGTGTTGTGAAGCAGTAGAGAGATGGATACCTGACTGAAGAAGCACTTAAGGTTGCAACCTGAAGAGTACTCCACTGATGGGAGTAGAAGGAGCCTGAGGATGCTCTATGAAGATGGTAGTCAGATTTTGTTGGTTGGTTGGTCACCATTTCTATAGATTGGGAGATTGTGAGAAGATTGAAGATTGAAGACAGAGGAGAGGCAGAAAAAGACTTTTGTTGCAGATACATTTCCAAGGGACTTGGAAATTTTGTTGGTTGGTTGTATGGTGCAGGAGCACCTTGGCAAATTAATGTTTCCCTAGACTAATTTTTGGAGTTTGATTCAATTTTAAATGATTCAATATTGTATTGAGGTCCATCAAGTCATTTTTATGTGTTTAGGTCAATAGGAGTTTCAAATATGCAAAATATTGCAAACCATGTAAGGGTTGTCAATGTAAAGTTAGAAAAAAGATGTAGAATGAGGGAAGGTGAAGAGTCATTTAGCTCTTGGTTCATTCCAAGTAGTTAGAAACTGAAAGGTCATTTATAATACCTTTAAAAAGGCCTTGTATACCTTTGAAAACTTGGAGGTGATTGAAGATTGAGAATGGAATGGTAAAAAGCAATGTTTTTCTGTATTATTCTTCAGAAATTTGCTGTTCTCTTGCATGGTATGGCTTTGTACGGGGAGAGATTCATTTCTAATTAATTTTTATGAAAGTTCTTTCAATCACCTTCCCTTTCCATTTTGTTGCATGTAGATTGGTTTTATTTTGATTAAGTTATTGCAAATTTGCTAAAAACAGTCAAAACCCTCTGTTAGGGTAAACAGTGAATGAGATAACTATGTTTTTTTTCTTTTTTGTCCATTGCATGTTATTAATCCTTGATGGAAACAATTGTAGTAGTATTTACCTTCAAATCCTTGAGGTCTCCGACTAGATAACTAAGGTGGATGTGGTAAACATCAAAGTTTATTGACTGTATTCTTGTATACAGTTAGAAGCAAAGTTTAGAGACAGTCTTGAGAGTTACAACTTAGGTTTTTGTAAAATGTTTATGGGAATGAACTTTTGATGGACTATTAAGCTTTAACAGACCTATTTTTGTGTGTTCCAAGTGATGGTTAGGAGAAGTTGATGGTCGAACTAGTAGAACCAATAAGCCTTGTGTGCATGCAAGCCTATTAGGCCTATTTGGCACGGTGATAGTCCTGTTTTGAGGCATTCTTTTCAAAATGACCAATGGTGATTTCTTGATATATTTTAAAACATCTTAATGGGTATCCAAAGATGTAATCACGGTCTTGAGAAGGGTCCTATGGTGGAAGTTATACTTTGACAGTCCCTAAAACAGGGCTACTAGCTTTTAGGACAGTCATGAAGGAATTGGTTGCATGCATGAAGAGACAACTTGGTGATTGTTTGTTTTGTTTGAGTTAAGGAGTTCTTGAGTAGACTGAAGGATATTAGAGATCTCTTTTGAGTCAGAAATGTTGAAACTCAATTTGGTGCCATTGTTATTGTGGAAGACTCCTTGTGAAGTTTGTAGATCCTAATGGATTGAAACCCATCTCATTAAACTTTGCCTATATGAAGTTGATTTGATCTTTTCCTCTGCATCAGAGTTGGAGCTCACAATTGAAGAATAACTTCCAGTTGATGGTGTTCTTCCTGAGACTAGCCAACCAGATGAGTTACACATCCTGCGGATGTTCTTGTAGATGTTTTCTGACTTAGATGATTATTCCTAAGTTGATGTCTTGTATATATATAGAGTTGTAAAGTCATTTCAAAGTGTGTCTTGTGGAGATGAGTGTGTGGTAGTGAGGAGGTGAGTGAAAGATAGAGTAGAAGTATTAGCCTTAAATGGAATTGATTCAAGCATGGTGAAGATGCTATTCTCCAATTCATGTATGTAATACTTATTATTTTGTAGACAATGTGTCTCTTGTAGGCAGTGGCCCTCTTGTGAGCAGTGTGCTCAGGTAGTGAGCCCTAATTGGCATGTACCATTTTGTTCTTTCTATTCTTCTAACAGAGATTACAATTTTGGGTTAATCACCCCGTGGTTTTTCCCTTAACCAGGTTTTCCACGTCAAAATCTTGGTGTCGTGTGTGTTAATATGTTTCTGCTCTTGATTTAATGCATTATGTTTCCATGATTGATTTATCTTTATGCTACTGAATTACAAAGTGGACTTAAGTGTTTATTTGGAAGAAATTTTTGTACAACTGATTCACCCCCCCCTCTTAATTGTCTATCCTAAATCTAACAATTGGTATCAGAGCTAAGTTCCTCTAAAAGAGCTTAACCGCTTGAGGAGATTTAGGATGTCATCTTACAAGAAAGATAGTCTGAAGTTTGATGGAACCAATTTTAATCTTTGGAAAAGTTGCATGAAATGTCACTTGCAATGTATGGGAATGTAGTACTGGACCATGGCTTCAATGAAGTATACTCCTCCACAGGGTGGCCTGAAAGCCCCAAATGAAATCACAGATGCTGAAAACAATCTGCGGACTATAGAAGCTCTTCTAAGTGCATTATCTGATTTAGAGATTTCAAATGTTGTTGACCTACCAATTGCTTTTGAGATTTGGGAAAAACTGGAACTTTTGCATGAAGGAGATAAGTATGTTAAATGTGCAAGGCTACAGAGTCTGAAAGGGAAATTTGAAAATCTGAAGATGAGAGAAGATGAAAATATCACTACTTTTATTCCAAGAGTAAATGAGCTTGTTTGTGGAATTAGATGTGCTGGTGGAGTCTTGGATGAAGATGAGGTTGTTGGCAAAATTCTCAGATCCCTTCCTGCTTCTTACAAAATCAAGGTTGCTGCCATTAAAGAATTCAGAGCCCATACAGTTGTCACAAGAGATCAATTGGCTGGTAAATTGGCTGCATTTGAAATGACCGAGTTTGGAGATGCCCCTCCCAAGACTGAATCTGCATTCAAAGCCTGTGCCTCTGTAAAAGGTAAACAAAGGTTTGATCTGGGAGAGAACTCTTCAAGGAAACTATCATGGTATGAAAAAGCAAGAAAAGACCTGGAAGAAGAAGAAGCAGAAACTGCTCAACTTAAAGCCCTTATTGTAAAAAGACTACCAAGAGGATCTAGTAAGTATGAAGAAAATTGCCTTTTAAGTGCTTTAACTACACTAAGATTGGTCATTTTGCCTCAAGGTGTCCGAAAAGATTTTCAAGACCAAATCCTAACAGACCAAGGTTCCAAAAGAATTGTTACTATGTTCATGAAGAAGATGATGATGAAGGAGTAACAGATGATGAATCAGAGATAGGAAACAAATCTGGAAGTGATTGGGTTTTTATTGCCATCAAGGAAGAAGATCCAATGCCCTCTGAATCTGTTAATCATAAAGTTGTAGAAAGAGCTCTGGCTGCCCAAGTTGAAGAAAAGGATGATTGGGTCATTGACATTGGATGCTCTCACCATATGACACGTGACAAAAATAAGTTCATAGATTTGGAAAGGTATGATGAAGAAGTGGTAAAGTTTGGTGATAATTTTGCTGGTAGAATCAAAGGTAGAGGAACTGTTTCCTTTGATGGAAGGAACACAACCAGTAATGTACTCTATGTTGAAGGATTGAAGCACAATCTTCTCAGTGTTGGACAGTTGGTGGACAAAGGCTATGATCTCTGATTCATGAATGGAAAATGCAAGATCTTTGAAAGTTCCAGAACAGAGATTGCATCCGGTACTCAAACAAAAGGTAATATCTTCCATTTAGTTGGTACTGGTAAAAGTTGTCTATTTTTGCAAATTGATCAGAGTTGGTTATGACATAGAAGGATGTGTCATGTGAATTTTGATAATATCATCAAGATAAGCAATACTCAGGTTGTAAGAGATCTTCCAAAATTAGTGACACCTACAAATAGTTTGTGCAAAGAATGTCAATTGGGAAAACAAAGCAGAGTCTCATTCAAAAATAAGGAACAATCTTCTACCAGATTATTGGACTTAGTTTATACTGATTTATGTGGTCCGACAAGAATCAGAAGTGTGCAAGGTGATAGATAGTTCATGCTATTAATTGATGACTAATCTCGGATGATGTGGGTTACTTTTCTGAAGGATAAATCAGAGGCTCTTGAGAAATTCAAAATATTCAAGGCTATGGTAGAGAATGAAACCAGATTAAAATTAAAATGTCTAAGGTCTGATAGAGGTGGAGAATTCACATCCCGTGAGTTCATAGAATTCTGTGAGAAACATGGAATAAAGAGACAATTATCTACTCCTAGGACTCCATAGCAGAATGGAGTAGTGGAAAGAAAGAACCAGACCATCCAGGAAGCATCTAGGACCATGATGATGGAAGCAAATGTTCCTTAGATCTATTGAAGAGAAGTTGTGAACACTGTAGTCTATACTCTCAATCGAGTACAAATCAGAAGCAATACCGGTAAGACTCCTTATGGACTTTGGTTTGGCATCACTCCTACTGTGAGGTATTTTAGAGTCTTTGGTAGCAAATGTTACATTAAGAGAGATGAATATTTAGGCAAATTTGATGCTAGAAGTGATGAAGGAATTTTCTTGGGTTACTCTACTCAAAGTAAAGCATACCAGTGTTATAACAAGAGATTGAGGAAGATTATAGAAAGTACTAATGTGAAGGTTGATGAAGGAATTGAGAAACCCTCAAGGTTTTATGAATATGATGAAGATGATCATAATGATGTTTTGATCCAAGGAGTCCAAGCCCCTTCTGAGATTCAGATCCAAATTGATCTAGTAAATCAGGAAGAAGAGATAAGTTTGAATGAGCCTGATCAAAAATCAAGAATGCAAGAAACTCTGAAAGTCCCCAAGTATATAAGACTAAACCACTCTAACGATCAGATCATAGGTGATAAAAGAAAAGGTGTACAAACAAGAAGGAGAATTGCTCAAGATTCAGATGAGTATTATCTGATTTCAAAGATTGAACCTGAGACAGTGAATGAAGCTTGCAATGATGAAAACTAGACTAAAGCAATGGAGGGAGAGCTGATGTAAATTGAGAAAAATCACACTTGGGATCTTGTTCCTAGACCTAGAAACAAGAATGTGATTGGAACAAAATGGATCTTCTAGAACAAACTGAATGAAGTTGGTGAAGTAATCAGAAATAAAACTAGATTGGTTTGTAAGGGTTACTCTCAAATAGAAGGAGTTGGTTTTGAAGAAACTTTTGCTCCAGTGGCAAAAATTGAAGCAGTCAGATTATTTCTTGCTTTTGCTACTTTCAAGGATTTCAAAGTATATCAAATGGATGTCAAGTCTGCCTTCCTGAATGGTGACTTGGAAGAAGAAGTATACATTGAACAACTGGATGGATTTCAACTGTCTGATCATGGTGATATGGTCTGCAAGTTGAAGAAAGCACTATATGGACTAAAGTAAGCCCCAAGAGCTTGGTATAAAAGATTGGATAAGCATCTTTTGAAGATTGGTTTCAACAAAGGTACTGCTAATAGTAACTTGTATTTCAAAATTGATCATGAAAACATCTTGATTGTTGAAGTGTTTGTTGATGAAATCATTTTTGGAGGAAGAGATAGTATGTGTAAAACTTTTGCAAATCAAATGAAAAGTGAATTTGAGATGTCCATGCTTGGGGAAATGAATTTCTTCTTGGGTCTGCAAATCAGTCAAACAAAGAAAGGAATCTTCATTTCTCAGACCAAATATGTGAAAGAAATGTTGAAGAAATTTGGGATGGAAGAATCAAAACCAATGAATACTCCCATGGAAATTGGATGTAAATTGAGCAAAGATGACGACTCTCCTAAGGCTGATCAGAAAAAGTACAGGTCAATGATTGGAGGATTGTTGTATCTCACTCAAACTAGACCTAACATTATAAATGATGTGGGTCTTGTTGCTAGATTTCAAGTTGATCCTAGAGAATCTCATGTCATGGCAATCAAGAGGATTTTTAGATATCTAAAAGGAATAGTTGAGTATGGATTGTCGTATCCCAAAGATCATGATTTCTCTCTCCATGCATATATAGATGTGGATTAGACAGGAGATGTCGATGACCAGAAGAGTACCAATGGTGGAGCATTCTTTTTGGGGAAGAGATTGGTTTCTTGGCTTAGCAAGAAACAAGAGGCAATATCTTTGTCCACAGCTGAAGCAGAATATATTGCAGTAGCAGGTAGTTGTACTCAAGTTTTGTGGATGAAGCAGATGCTAAGAGACATTAGAGTGGAGTACGAGGAACCTTTCACAATCTTCTGTGATAATTCAAGTGCTATAAATATATCTAAGAATCCAATGTTGCATTCAAAGACTAAACATATATCCATTAAGTTAGGGGTTATTGCCCCTCCGGTGATGAACTAAGGTGCACTGATGTGCACTAGTCCGGTGGACATCACAGTCATATCTTGTGGTCCAGATTGATGATAGGGAGCTGTTACTTAGGGGGAGCAGCTGATATGATTCTGAAATGTTGGAGTTGCAAGTATGTGCCCTTTGCCATTGATGTCAAAGGGGAAGAGAACACATGTGACAAACCAGTGGTTTCTGATCAAAGGGGGAGCAGTAAAGGAAGAGAAGACATGTGAATGGTTGTTGCTAATAGGGGGAGTTGTGACAGTGAGGAGAAGTTTTTGTCTTGATGGTCAAAATAGTTTTTCACATCATATGTTGCCATCAATGACAAAGGGGGAGATTGTTGAAAGTATGGGCCTAACTGGTGTTGTCATTGATGTCAACATACTCCTGTTGTATTAATGATAAGGATTGGATGAACTGTTTGCTGAGGATATTGAGAAAATTGGTCATATGAGGAACAAAGAAGAATAGTGAAGACAGTAAGGTAAAGATCCAAGATAAGATGACTATCAGAGGATATGGTTCAAAGGGTTTATAGATATGTGTCTTAAGGTGATCCAGTAATTATTTCAGAGGTCTACATGAAGATCTGAAAAAGTTGTGGCCACTCAAGTAAAACCAGTTCTGACAGGTGTTTAGAGGTGACAGAGTGATACAAACAGGTCCGGTGAGATCTGGAAATGCATTATCCTATTCTGTAGATTTGAGGGAGTGTTGAGGAAGTCTTTGTGAAGTGACAACTCAATTGGTTCGTAATTTGAAGGTCCGCAAGCATCTATTCCTTTGTGACAATGATGACAGACTGTGTTCTTGAGGTTCTGGATAAAGGAGAGATGGATTTTAGTAAGCAGATGAAGTGTGGATGTTCTTGGTAATTCAGGCAAGCTTGTGGAGGTCTTTGGATCGTGTCCAGTTTGTGTTGGTGGTCCGCATTGAAGAATAACTTCCAGTTGATGGTGTTCTTCTTGAGACTGGCCAACCGGATGAGTTACACATCTTGCAGATGTTCTTGTAGATGTTTGCCAACTTAGATGATTATTCCTAACTCGATGTCTTGTATATATGTAGAGTGGTAAAGTCATTTCAAAGTGTGTCTTGTGGAGATGAGTGTGTGGTAATGAGGAGGTGAGAGAAAGGCAGAGTAGAAGTATTGGGCTTAAATGGAACTGATTCAAGCATGGTGAAGATGCTATTCTCCAGTTCATGTATGTAATACTTATTATTTTGTAGACAATGTGTCTCTTATAGGCAGTGGGCCTCTTGTGAGCAGTGTGCTTGGGCAGTGAGCCCTAATTGGCATGTGCCATTTTATTCTTTCTATTCTTCTAATAGACAATACAATCTTCTGTTAATCACCCTATGGTTTTTCCTTTAACCGGGTTTTCCACGTCAAAATCTTGGTGTCGTGTGTGTTAATATGTTTCTGCTCTTGATTTAATGCATTATGTTTCCATGATTGATTTATCTTTATGTTGTTGAATTACAAAGTGGACTTAAGTGTTTATTTGGAAGAAATTTTTGTACAACTGATTCACCCCCCCTCTCAGTTGTCTGTCCTAAATCTAACAGTTTTGAAGTTCCTCCTTTAGATGTTTCTATAGGTATTGCTTTCATGACCCTCTGTCCTATTGACCATTTAGCAGCCTGGGTCTATTTTGCACTGGTACTAAGACCAGATGACTCTGCTTCTACAAAAGTACCTGATGACACTGCCACGGTCACCCCTAGTGCATATGGATCCATCAAAATGGCATTGTTGTCTTTTTCAATAATCTTTCCTTGTATACTATTTCTTTTTTTCTCATAGAAACACTGGAGCTCATATTGATGCTCCCTCGCTCTCTTCTTACAATTATACAGGTGTGACCCATACAAACCCCTTTTACCTTTTTAATTCCTGACGGTTTCTTTTTTTCTTTGTATATCAGGATTGTATGTCGCTAATATACAAACACACAAACATACAAAGCCTTAACTTTATTTTGCTTCCTTTTGAAATCTGCATTGTATCTTAACTTTTTACTTCTTTGCATCTCTACTTGTCTCTCTGCTTGTATATGCTCTTGTATCTCTGCTTGTCTATGCAACATACAATTGTGAGATACAACTTGTGGGACCCACTTCACTTACCCACTTGTATCTTCTCGAAACAACATCACTTGCATCTACACTTAGATACAACCTTCCATACATGCAAACTCTTATACAATCATCCTGGACTTTTCATTATTTTTAACCACATTTTATAATCCTTTTGGATCCATACATGTATATTAAGCGAATGCATATTTCCAAAATGTTAAGATACCATGCATCGATTACATACAATCTAATTATCTTTTGAAGTCCACATTTGTATGTATGCTAAAGATGCAAGATCAAAACATACAAACATACAAACAACGAAACGTACCTTTATCTAACCTTTCTAAACCATATTTTATATCCTTTTCGGGTCCATGGAATGTATATCATCTTGTACATCAGGATTGTATGTCGAGTTGTATATCTCCTTTTAAACAAACATACAAATCAAGATACAATGCGAACTTAACCATTTATTCATTCCACTTCTTCAACTTATCGGGTCCGACTTGTACACAAATAAAAAAGACACTAAGCACATGCATACAAATTACCACGATATATAAACCCAACTGTACCAGATGTGACTTATACAAAGACTTCACATACAAGCAACTTTGCATATGCAACATACAAACCTTTTCATAATGTATTTTACCCAAAACACATATATCTCGCAGAATATTGGGAATTTTTTACTGGTTCAAAAAGCAACCCTTATTCATTTTTAACAAAGAATTCACCCCTATTCTCCTCTGGTACTTAATGCTAAATCTTTTCAATTTTCAACATGGTTTGTAACCCTTACCTCTTTTCCCTTTACCACCAAGCAAGACCACACACAAGCAAAAAGTAATAGCCATAGCAGGGGTCTAGTGGTGCCCACCTAGGGTTAGGGTTTTGAGTCAAGTCTACAAGCTCATATTTTTACTCCCTCAATTTTTTAATACCTTAGGTTTTATTTTCCTCTCGGCCTCCTGCTTTTTATTTTCTTTTCTGTCATTGACCTCTTGTAGCGGGTTTGTTGGTCATGATGTTAGTCACAAACAAGCATAGAATAAAAGTACACATTAACCTTTATTCATCTTGTAAGATACGATGAATTCAGAGAATTCATGATCCCAAGTCTCTGGTGATTAGGTCTTAATCGTCTGACGTTACTCAGAGGTTGATGTGTGTTGCTATTTCCATATTGGGGCCTTGTGTATAGTTTATCATCATGACATCATTTTCTGCAAAGATTCTTCATAGAGAGGTCATTTTATACAGTCACTCTATCAAATGATATAGTTATACTCAAATATTTGCATGAAATTCATCAATAATGCATGCTTTAGTTTCAAATATGCTAAATATTTTCAATTATCTACAAGATGTCCACATATGTGCATTATTTGCTTAAGATTATCAATTATTTGCAATTATGATGGTGAAATGCTCTAAAATTTAAAGAAATTGAAAGAAATGCTTCAAATGAATGTTGAACCTTCAGCTATTGAACCACATGTATATTAGATATAGTCATGAAGAGAAGAAAACCAAACCATATGTTCACCAGGACATTCCACAGCTAGATACAGTTTATGCTAACTTCAAAGGAATTGTATGAAAACAATATATGCAAGTAGACATGCACTCCAAAGGACGCAGCAAATCACCACATATATCCAGAATTCACACACTGATTACTCAAGATTTACTATGAATTGTAATCATAACAGTCTTCTCATTCATTAGGTATGCAAAGATATAGATGTATACAAAAAGCTTTGAAATAAGCCCTGAATATTTCAGCAGATAGATTTCAATTAAGTTTTGAATGTTAGAAATAATGCATTCCTGCACCTTTTATAGAATAAGGCGAGGAATCTGTTACAAAAAGATCAATGATCTTGATTTATCTATGCATATCCACGGTTAATATTTCCTTTGACTACGTCAACCTTTACAAAATGGCACAAGCTACCAGCTGGGAACTATCTAAAAAATTTATCTTCATTAAGTATCAGATGCTGATATTCACTCTATGATGCATCATCATCTACCTTATCAAAATCCTGTGCTTCTTCACCAAGTGCATCACTTCCTGAACTTTCATCATCATGATGATGATGACCTCACATATGAGGCTGCATGCTACTCTGGACCTGTTCAAATAACTGTACAATTTTATCTATTCTCTGCCATCCTGAGTCTTTGCTTTGATGATGGCGTGCTTGTGTGCCTCGTACTTGTGTCTGCCGTTGTCCAGCTTATTCCTCCTGTTATTCGGTGTCTCATTGTAATTTTCCATCTTGACTTTGATTCTCATTATTTTATCTATGACTTCCTCTGTCAAGTGAACAAGCGGATCATCAGCTACTGATTGGAAGTTGCCATGTAAAGCTCTTCATCTTGATTCTCTACTTTCCCTTCCACTTTTCCTTCCAGTGTTTCCAACATTTCTACCTCAACAGACATCAAATCATGTAATTTCATGCTGATATCTCTTAGTTTATTATTGCATCTTTTAAGTACTCCACATTCAAATTGAATGTCCTTATAACCAACAAGGCAATATTACTATTTAGTACCTGTTTGTTGATGAGCAGCTAAGGATTTATCCTCCTTATCTCTCCCAAGATGTCTAATATCTTTTCCAATTTGAAAGACCTTTTGCCTGTCTGCATCTGCAATTTATCTGCTCTTGACCTGGAGTCACTGAGAGTATTCCACCTCTTTAAAGAGGTCTTTACCACTTCCTCTGCATTATCCAATGTGGATAACATCCATTTCCTTAATACAGATGCCTCATTTTTCATGAGATCTAATTTATTTACCTCCTCTTGAGAAATAGCAGTCAATGGGACTGCATGTTCAGTTGACGTATCTTTAGTATTAGTCAGCTTTCTTATGTAGGCATGCAACTGAGCAATGTGCTCTTTGTGTTGCTTATTTTTCTCCTTCTCTCTTTTCACCTTCTGAATTAAAGAATCAATAATATCTTTGCCCTCTTGACCCTCTTCGTCTTCATTGGCAAATCCTAAGTCAACTATGCTGATCTGAAACTCATCTAAGGTAATTTTACCTTTTTCTCTCTACAGTAGGCACTGCAATCTGTGCAATCCTTCTCCCAGTTGTTGGATCCCTTTTAATGGCCAAAGTCATTTTGGCCTTCCTCTTTGGTTTTACTATATTCTCAGAAAATAAGGTAGATACATCAAATTATTGAATTTCAAATTCTACCTCTGCATTTATTTCTTTCTCCAACCATGGAGGTACCTGATCATGTTTCTCCGCACCATCATGATGTTCACCTTTATCTCTTGTTTCTGTCAGCATATATGATGGAGAAGGTGATTTCCTTAGTTCTTCTTCATGATGCTCACTTTGATGTTGATCCTGTGGCACATCCTCCTGTTGAGGAACTTCTTTCTCCGAAGATGCATCTTCCTGAGGTGGAGGATCTTGTGATGTATCTGCATGTTGATCATGATGATCATGATCCTTTTCTTTTATCACCTCATCCACTTTCGACTTTTCCTCTTATTGAGGAACATTCACAGTCGTGGATACTTGGGAATTCTCCTTAGGTGCTGATGTTGGTTCTACAACCATGATTTGTTCTGCACCTATACCGCTTACTTCTTGAACTTTAATAGCAGGATCCTTTACCACATCTTTCTCATCAGCCTTCTTTTCTTGAACCTCTACTATAGCAGGCTCCAATGATGTATCTTGTTGGCTTATCTCTGAACTATGGCCTTTTGATTCTGCCATCTTCACTTCTTCTTTAGGTTACCCTTTGTCAGGTGTGCCTGCTGGATGCTCAGGACTTGCATCCTATTTTCCTGTCAAATCTACCACTACATGACTTGTCACCTCTGCAATTAGTGTATCTAGCCCCATTTCTTGGGCTATCTTCTCTGGGCTCTTTCTTTTTCAACTTCCACTTGCTTTATCTCCTCCAGTATAGATTGAACTAGTGGAGTCTTGTGAGGGGTCATATGTGTACCTACAGCAAGGGTTTCCATCTTTTGTGAAGCTACTTCCTTCACAACTTCATCATCAGAAAAATTTTATGTATCCTTCAGTGAGATATGACCTTCTTCATGTGTCTGGGAGGTCTCTTTCATCCGTTCTTCTGCAAGCTCAGTCTTGAACATGATGATGGTAGGAAGTGGAACACTGTGCTGAAGTTCCCTATGCACTTTACTACCTGCCCCTTGTAATAATGTAGGGGATTGTCTTATTTCACCTCTCATGGAGTTTCTTGGTCTCTTAGGTGGGGTAGATGCCACCACCTGTGGAGCTCTTCTCTTCCTTTTGAACAACAAAGGGGCCTCTTCTTCTTCAGGCTCTTCCTCCGTGAGGATATCCTCTTCATCTGGTTTTCTTGAGGATTGACCCTCTTCTTGGGTCTCAGTAGTTCAATCCTCTGCTGTCTTTCCTTTCTTGGACTTTTATTTTCTTGTTTGTGGAGGTGATGTTGATCCTGATCCTGATGTTGCTGCCTCCTCAACTATAAACACTGCCCTTTCAATTATAACCCCTTTGGGTTCATTATCTATTTTCTTACCCCTAGGGGGTCTTTTGCTCTATTGTTGTTGTGGAGGGAGCCTATCTCCTTTAGACTTCCTCTTCTCATTTATGAAGTCATCATATTCCCCATCAGGACTATCCTGCCCTTTCTTTTTGTTGTCCACAGTAATGGCAACACCTTTCTTCTTCAAAGCCTCTATCTATTCATCGACCCAGGCTTGGGTTAGCTGTATGGTCCTAGCAATGAAGGGGTCCAAGGATATATCCTCTTGTATGGTGAGGTCAGGTGTAGAGATAGTATCATCATATGTCTTCTTCTCTTCGTATTCATCTGCAATTATCCTGCCATCATCCTTCTTCAATTGTTGAGGAATGGGAATGCAGTCAAAGGTTCTGATTTGATTCAGTGTTAACCTTTGGTATCTTCTTCTTCTTGCTTCTGCTTCATCTTCACAGTTAGCCTAGAAGTCTTCTAGGTGCCTCTGGTGAATAGGCTTTCCTATTATTTTCTGCATCCTGCCATAAGGATCATACGGTCTTATCAGTGGAAAAGGCTGCAACTGCATTTTATTCAACGTGACCATCACCTTCTTTATGTTTTCTGAATCTGGGCACATGTACCAGCCAATGGTGACTGGAAACAAAATTGGTGGTAGTTTCCATGCATCCTTATATGTTTTCAACATTGTGGAGCTCTGCCTTATAAATTTCATTAGTATCACTGCATCAGTGGGATACCTCGGTAGCATGAGGGGATGTCCCTCAAAACCCTCAATCGTCATATAGGAAAATGTGGCAAATTGTATATACCAGGCTCCATGCCTGTAGATTATCTCTTGAGCTTCCATGCTCAATCTCTTTGTTCTGTCCTCCTCCATGGTTCTCACCAGATGCATAGAGAATGCATCATTTACCAATTTGTAATCTTAGAGGTAATTGGCTCTTTGTAGCTAGGGATGATGATCCCAAATATGCACAGCATTGATTGTGCCTGTGAATTTCCCATCTGTAACCAGTGCATCAAATGTGCCTTTATAAGCACAGGAGTAAACAATGTATGATGTCATATAGAAAGCACAGTTTGAACCTCCTAGGTTCATCAGCTTCTCATGCAGAGCATCACCTATTAGTTGGCCCCATAGTGGCTTGATGTCTGACTATATGCACATCATGATCACACCGTACATCCAATCTTTTAAACTACCAGCATTAGGTTGGCTTGTTACTCTACTCAACAGTGCAATCATGTATTGGTACTCATCACTAAAATCATATTTGAATAAGTGCATAAGAAGTTTGGTAGCTGCAGGATATGTGTTGTTCTAAACCCTCTATTGATACATATTCTTCCTGGCTTGTTTCTTGTTATTTTCATACTCTTTTTCTAATTTCTTCAGGTCCACACTGTTAACATTCCTGCCCAATGGCAGTCCAAATGTCTGGGAGAGACCCTTGATGGACAGGTCTGCATATATTCTCCCATGCTTCATGACCTACCTAGTCTCTGGATTGTAATTCCTGGCACATTCAATGACCAGCTTCGGAGACTCCATGGAGTACGGGAAACCGGCGGCATTCCACATTTCAGATACGAATACTGCATCCAACACAGGACTCCTGTTCTTCTCATCATTCAGCCTATCTGACCAGGCTTCCAAATTAGTATTCCCCTGATGGGTATCTGTAATTGCACCATATTTAAACAAGATGCCTCTCTGAGATGAGAACATGGGCTTACTGAATTCTGCCTCGCACTTAGCTAATCTCTTGTCAACTATGGATGCCTGCAATTAAAAAAATCTTGTCTTACAATGGATACTCACATGCATGCAGATAATAATTAACTATACTAATCATCATGCCTATTGTATCTATTCAACATCAACTTATCATGGGGGTGCATAAACTAGAACTTCAGATTAACAACACCATACCTGACTATTACAGAAACAACAAGATGAGGGTTTCAATTACTTACCTAAATATGCAAATCCCTTTAATACCAATGGATTTCTGAAAGTGCTCTTAATTCTACTGATGATCACACACTTCCTCCTATCTGTAAGCTCGTTTCATGCAAGGGTCGCTGGTATGAGAGTATGGAAGCTGGTGCTCTATAAAAACAATTTTATCGCAAGGTAAAAATGAAATGAGGGTGAATTCACCTTTTAACCATACACTTAGGGTGAAATTAGGGTAAACCTTGATAGATTGGATCTTATTCGTTAATTTTCTACACAAAAAGTCAGGATTTTGCTAGTTGTTTCATCGGGTCTTGTGGTTGGCGGGAACTACCTACCATGTCTGTGCGCATTAAATGTTAATGGCGGCAATGGGAGCGGGGTGACATTCATATGACAGGATGATATTCAAAAGATAGGATGATATTCGCAAATATCATCCTGAGTACAAAGCGATCATCCCCCTTGAGAAGAAAAACTATTATCAATAAGTTATGGTGATGAATGCACCATTTGGTTATGTTTAGTACATCAGGAGGATATTTCGATATATCGGGTGATGTTTCAAAGATGATGATGACTGGACAAACTTATACGTCTCTCTTTCAGAATATCAGGATGACATCATCCAGATATTTGCTCAGTGTATCGGCAAGGTAGCATGATGTCATCGTCATGTTATACGAGCAGGATCATGTTCAAGAAATATGCCCCCGAGAAGTAAAAAATGATGATTACATCATCGTCATGTTCATTTCTTTGTTTATTAGAACTGAATGACGTTATCAGGATATTGGCTTAGGGGGATATTTCACGGCAGGAGGATATTAAGAAATATCAGGTTACATTGAAAAATATGATCCTCGTGAAATGCGTAAAGCTTTTGATGGGTAAAGGTTACTATCACCTAAAATTGACGTCCAGATATTTGGACCACATGATTTATCGGGTGATAGATTAGATCAGGTGATCTTTTGTAATATGATGTATGTTACGAAATATGATCCTCCCCCTAGAAATATCAGGTTTGACTAAATCTTTGTCCGTGCATAACTTTCACACCTTAACGAATATCAGGGTGATACAAAAGGCAAACCTGCATGAAATTTGATGCTCTTTCCAAATATTAGGTTACTAAAATGAGATATGAATTTTGACAAACTAACCTCATGAGGATGACCTACCCAACCTTCCCATGCATGATGATCTGCATGACTTACTTTTACCAAACCACTAGAAAGCACAAAACAAGCCAAAAATTGGGCCCCTATTTTGCCAAGTCAAAATGAGGCGTGTTGTGTAACCACACAACAACTTGCCACCAAAGAAAACAAACAAATTCTAATGATTCAAGTGATGAGATCACATTCATCCATATTATTCTAATTCTCTCTAAACATAAGCATCATGATCTTCTGAATGATAAAAGTTCATCATGGTAATGATGCTAACAAAGGATCATGTGTGTGTAAATGATTAATTATCTTCATCTTGAAAGCAAGTTGAAAACATAAGTAACTGGTGTTAAACTACATAGTTGGAGATCATCCCTCATAGCTAACCTGGAAAGAGCCTTGCTGCCAGCATGCGTCCATAGCCCCGACAAGGTTATCTATACAATCTCCCTAAGTAGAGCCCCACTGCCAGTAGGCATTCATAGCCCCGGTAGAGTTACTTAGATGGCCTAATTTTATTTCTTTTCTAATTTTTCTTTTAAAATTTGTATCTGATATCATCATGTCAGCTCATTTATACAAGGTACAGTCACTTGCAGCTTTAGGTTGGAGATTGTATTGGTAGCAAGGGAGTCCCTTTAGATTTTTCACTTAACACCTATACTTGTGTGTTCAACAAACCCAAGGCTGTTAGGTGTTTCATTGTGATTTATTCACTTTGGTCAAGAAAAGGCACCCTAATGAATAGATATCATAGACCTGATCATGAATACTTCTTAGACTGAATTACAACCTATGTCTAAATCTGATCTCATCACTTGAATCCTAACAATTTAGTTATTTTCTATGGTGATGAAGTGCATCATCTTGACTAACCAAAACAAAAGCTCAACCAAAACAAAACGAAACAAGACAAACAAACAAACAACCACAACTATACAAGCAACTATACAAATATACAATATGATACACATGACTGTCATGAAGTCACTTAGACTTGAAAATAATGTTTGAGAAATTGCCCATTGACTGGCAATCGGACATCCTCACCTGTCAGGTTCTTAAGCCTATAAGTGTTGTCTCCTAATATCTCAGAAATTTGAAAGGGACCTATCCATAATCTGTCAAATTTACCATGGTCACCTTTCCTCTCATGGGCTTTATCCCACATCAGGACTAAATTAGATATCCTGAAGACCTTAACTTTGGTTCTCTTGTCAAACCAACGCTTGACAATAGCCTGATGTTTTGCAAATTGGTCAATTGCTTAACTTCTTTTCTCTTCCAGGTGCATCAGCTGAAGCAACCTAACTTCTTGTCTATTGTCTATGCCTAGGTACTCGGGCAAACTGCAAGGTAGGAATTTTCAAGTTAACAGGGAGGATAGGATCCACCCCATATACTAGTTGGAAAGGTGAGTTTCCTAGTGCAATTTTCATTGTAATTCTATCCACCCATAAGGCATACTTCAGAAATGAGTTCCATTCCCTAGGGTTCTTTTCTATTAATTTTCTTATGATATTCAGCAAATTTTTATTGGTGGATTCTACTAATCGATTCCCTTGAGGATAATAGTTGGATGAGAACTTGAGTATGATCCCATGATCAAAAGCCCAAATTGATAATTTGGTTGAAGTGAAGGCAGAACCATTATCACTTACCAGAGCATAAAGAGTTCCATACCTGGTAACAATGTTGCTTTCTAGAAATTTAATAACATCATCTGCAGTACAAGTCTTGCTGCTGACAGCTTCAGTCCATCTGGTGCAATAGTCTATAATTGTTAAGACATACCTATGGCCTGAGGAGGATGGAGGATTGATTGGTCCTATGAAGTCCATGCCCCATTATGCAAATGGGCGCTCTTCCATCAGTGGCTGCAAGCGTTGAGTAGCATATTTCTCTCTATTGGCAGTAACCTGACATACATGACAACATTTAACATGATTAGCTGTATCTTTAAAAATTGTAGGCCAATAATATCCTGCTCTGAGGATTGCATGTGTTGTGGCTAGGGCTGATCCATGTGTTGTTCTGAACTTGTCATGTAATTCTAATAAAACCTTATTTGCTTCTGACTTTTCTAAGCATCTCAGGTATATTCCTTCATAATTCTTCTTGAATAGGATTCCTCCCTTCATCATATATTTCTGTGACCTTATCTTCAAGGCTCTTCTCTATGAAGCCTGCATTCTACGGGGACATCTTCCAGTAATCAGGATGTGCCTGATATCTGAATACCATTCTTTACTGTCCTTTGCATTGATTACATATTGCTGACTTGTGATGTTTGGATCAATTTCAGATATCATCTGGCTTAAGGCCTGTCCTCTTACCAGCTTCATTGGTGTAATTTCCATGTCATACTCTTGTAATATAGTAATCCACTTGACTCTTTTCTCATCAGGCTCACTCTGCATCAGCAACATTTCACTGCTGCATCAGGCACTACTGCAATCACTTTGCTTCTTAGTATGTAATGCCTATACTTCTTTACTGCCCTGACTAATGCAAATGCTTATCTTTCAACATCCACATATCTTAGTTTAGCATCCCTGAAAGGACAGCTCATGAAAGCTATTGGTTTCTCTTCTTTCTCTTCATTCCTTTGGGTTAATATTGTTGCAGAGCTATGTTCTGAGGCAAATGAATAAATGTAGAAATCTTTTGTGTAGTCTGGACTGATGAGGACTGGAGCATCTGATATGGCTTTCTTTATGTCTTCAAAAGTAGCTTTGGCCTTTACTGTCCACTCAATCTTGGCATCTTTTTTCAGCATAGCATTTAGTGGTCTGACTATCTCTGCAAAACCAGTGATAAATTTTCTCACAAAGTTAATCTTGCCAAAGTAAGACTTAAGTTCTTTCTTACTTCCAGGGAGTTGTATTTTCATGATAGACTCCAGTCTGGCAGGATCAATGATGATCCCATCTTCAGTTATCAAATGGCCTAATAATTTGCTTGTTGTTACCCTAAATATGCATTTCTTGGGGTTCAAGGATATTCCATACTCTTCACATTTCTTCAGCACATTCTTGAGATCTATTACATGATTTCCCCTTTCTTTGGAGAATACTGTCAAGTCATCCATGTAGATGACTATACACTTTCCTATTATGCCTCTGAAGGCTATGTCCATTGCTCGCTGGAATGTAGCTCCAGCATTTATAAGTCCAAATGGCATACGTCTATATGCAAATATCCCCCACTTGGTGGTGACGGCAGTTTTCAATCTATCAATCTTATCAACCATTACTTGGTTGTATCTTGAGAAACTGTCTAGGAAAGACATCATCTTAGCTCCATTTACAATCTGTAGAACTTCATCTAGTGATGGTAAGGGATAATTATCCTTCTCTGATGCTCTGTTCAGATTCCTAAAATCTACACATAACCTGATGTCTCCATTCTTCTTTCTGACTGGGACTAGATTGGCCACCCAAGTGGAGTGCCTTACAAGAAAGATTATCCTGGCATTTAACAACTTCTTGACTTCTTAAAAAATTATGGGTTCAAGCAAAGCATTGACTGGCCTTTGCTTCTGTTTGAAAGGTTTAGCATCTGGCTTGAGGGGTATAGTATGATTTATGATTGATGTGTCATATGTTTTCATCTCATCATATGTCCAGGCGATAACATGCATGTAATCTTTGAGAGCCTGAGTTATTCCTTCTAACTCTTCTGGTGTGCAAACTTTACCTATCAGGACATTTCTTTTGTCTTCATTTTGTCCAATATTCACTTGTGAATACTGACCTCCATCAGCTTTGGGGAGATCTTTCTGTTTCAGCATATTATCTAAATCAAAGGCTCTTTCTAATTTAATCATACCTTTGGGGATCCTATTGCTAGGCAACTCTAATATTTCATCTTCTTCCCAAACTTGATCTTCCATACTGTTCTCATCTATGATCTGAGTATCAAATATATCCCTGTTAGAAATGAAATCAAGAATATGCTAATCATCGTCAAAAACCTGGAGATTAGTAACATTATCAGGTACTGATGGTACAAATACTAGCTCTACTAAAAATCTCTTTAGACCCGATATGGATAATGGCTCCAGTGTACTGGCAGCCTTGGCAAGTGCATCTGCCCTATGATTCTGTTCTCTAGGAACATGGGTGATATTAAATGCATCAAAGTCTTCAATTAAATCCCACACTCTGTGTCTATAATTTGGCAATCTCTTATAATTGCAAGAGTAAATTCCCCTTACCTATCTAACAACTAATTCTGAGTCTCCAAAGACATGCAGAATGTTTACCTTCTTCTTGAGAGAAAATAGTATCCCATGAATCAGAGCTTCATACTCTGTCACATTATTAGTGTAGGGGAATGGTAATCTGTATGTAGCTAAGTAGGATTTTCCTGATGGATCAATAAGATCAATTCCTACTCCAGCTCCTTGTTTGGACTTGGATCCATCAAATCTTAGGATCTAGGATTTATCTTCAGTATGAGGTTTAGCAAAACCTTCTCTTTTCTTTGCAGCTCTAGCTGTTGCTCCACTTGATATCCACTTTAGTTTAGGAATTTTAGTACCTTTGGACTTCACTTTTTCTTTCTTCTGAGAAGCTAATTTTTCTTCTTGTTTTCCATCATCAGGAGGGTGATCTTTTGTATCTGGCTCTGTATGTTTCTTTAAAATGTGTAAACATAGTAAGCATGTAGTCTCTGAGTGAGGCACCTCATGCAACCTACACCAATCTTTAGTTAGTGCATCCTGTGGATGTTTCTTTTGTTTTATCATTTTCTTAATTTCTCTTGATAGGAACTCTTCGAATCTGGTTAGGTTACTACCTCTGTCTTCATCAGACAGTTCATAATCTGACTCCATAAAACAATCACTTCCTGAAGTGATTTCTTCTTTTTTCTTAACATTTATCTGGTCATACACCAGAATTTCTTCTGTTCTCTGTATATGATCCTCATCATGCTTCGTCACCTTTTCTATGGTACCTGCAGAAAACAAGCAAGAATCAGAATCACTATCATTATCACTATTTGATGAACTTACCTCCAATGATGATGCATCACTATATGTCTACTCCAGCATCATCATATCTAAACATGTTTCGCAAGTCCTCTCTGAGTGAGGCTCATTATGTAACCTGCACCATCCATCAATCAAAATATCATTAGCCAGTATATTCATTACCTTACATCAGTTTATCTGTTTGGATAGGTGCCTTTCAAAATTTCTGAAACAATCTCCTTCATTTTCATTTTCAAAATTAATATCAGGCCCTACATAAAGTATATCATCCTGATGGTCATCATGATGATGATGAAAATCCAACATCAGGATCTCCTCTATCCTGACTGTCTATGGCCTAACAGTATAAACCCCAGGTTCAACATTTACGTACATTATCTCATTTGTTTTTTTATACTCAGTGATCATGTGTTTCATTCTAGGTTCAGCATCTATTCTTATCTGGTTAGGTATACCTTTCCAAGGTAGCCACATATGATTGAAGTCAGTAGACATATATCCATTCAACGTTTTTGACCAGTCTCTGCTAAGGAGCATCCCATATGTGTTAGGAATGTCCACTACCTGGATATCAATGTAATATTGGATCCTGGGATCAAATGCTAGCTGCATGTGAATATGAGTCAGTTCACCTATCACACTCACTTCTATCTTGTCTAGCTGTATCACTTTCTTTAGGGATTTAGCAGGATGCAGTCCTAATACGTTGCATATGGACAAGGGCATCACATTTGTAGAGGCACCTGAATCCACCAGACAGTTCTGTAAATTCTTGCCAAACATCCTTATGGTGAGGAAAGGTGGTGACTCAGTCTTATCTTGGTATAATGTCATATGTGAGGTTTCTGCAGCTTGGACAGTAGCTGACACTTTAGGCTTGGTGTTATTATCTCTAGTAGCATGATCTTTACTACTAGACTAACCTGAAGGATGCATATCCTCTTTAGGAGCAGGATCATCCAGTGATTTCATGAATGCCTTCTTAATTGCAGGGGTTTTCAATAATTCTGATAAAGAGAGGCTGATCTTTATCTTCTTTATCTCATCTGCCAAGTATGTGACAAGTTTATCAGACTCATGAGGTAAGCTAACAGCCTTTGATGTTGTATTCTAAGGTGACAAATATTGGGCATTTACCTTGGGAAATCCTGGATTATTGCTTGCTTTGGGATCAAAAGGTGTGTTAAAATTGTTTGGAGGTAGAGATGAGGTCAATGGACCAGTAGGTCTGTTGGAACGACTTCTCAAGTTATAGTTATGCTTACCCAGATATTGCTGCTGGTATGCATTTACCTCCTCATGTTCAGTGGAAGGCTCATTCTCATCTTCAAAAGGGAAGACATAATTTGACTCAAAGGCTAAAGTAGATTCTTCACATGCTTGTGAACCATTCTGATGATTAGTATAACTCTCTAGCACTATGGCTGAATCATATCCATAGGGAACTATTTCATTACCTTCCACCTGAGGTGGATTCCCTGCAGTATTAGACACTTCTGTTTGAAAAATGCTGGCAACAATTTGAAATTGTGGACAATCTAGCTCTGCATGAGCATTTGTGTTGTGGATCATACACCAGTTAGTGAGGGCTGCCTCAGGAAGATTGACTCTAGTAGTTTGTTTGGCATCACCAGGTGATTGATTATTTAAGGGTGATGGCAATGAACCATTATTTGGTCTAGAGTTACATACTCTAGGCTGTCTCTGAGGATTATTGTTATTTCCACCACTATTGTTGAAATTATTATTATTGTATCCTCTGTCAGGATAATTCAGTCTATCGTTGGAATAATTTCTATTCTGATTTGACTGGGAATAAAAATTTTGATTTCTCAAATGAGTCACTTCTGTAGTGAGTTTTCTTAGCTGAGCAAAGATTTCTTTGATTTCTTCCTTTTCCTCTTGAGCTTTGGCTACTACATTTTCACTTTGAGGCTTGAAGAAAGAGGATCCATGGTTATTGTTGGATAGATCAGCACCCTGAGGTGTCTAAGTTTGTGCAGGATATTGTGACATCTGGCCATTCCCATTAGGAGGTGGCATGATACTCAATGGAGGCACTTGCAAAGGTGCAGGCATGACTGTTGGAGGCATCATTGCACCATTAGGATATTGTGCAGGATATGATGCAGGATGTGTTGGATACATGCCAGGCAGTGTAGGGAATGCTATATTTGGAGTGGGAGCAGGTACTAATTGCTGATTTACTTTGATAGCTTCTTGAAAGGCTCCTGTCAAGGTAGTGATTTCAGGATGTGTTCTCTTGATGAACATGGAAGTTAATGGATCCAGGGCTGAATAGTAGATACTCCTAGCAGCAACATCTATTACTACATATGGAGCAACTAACTTGGATAGCATTTTCTTGAACCTAGCATTGAAATTGGCAATAGGTTCTCCTTCAAACCGCTTGATAGTGGCAAATAGGTGATAATTCATTGAGGGATCAATTAGTATTTTGAACCTATCAGTAAAAGCTTTCTCTAAGATAGCCCATGAACCAACAGAACCCTAACCAAGACTAATAAACCAATTGTAAGCCTCTTCTCCTAAGGAAATAGGAAATAATTTGCATACAACATCTTGATGTTCTATTCTGGCCCTACAACAGGCTTCCTTAAAGGTTCTGATATGATCATCAGCATCCTGATAAGGATGATACTTTGGACAAAGTTTGTCTAGATTCTTTGGTAACTCATGATATGCATCGAAGGTTAAAGGTGATTCTGTCGTGAAGAAAGACATTGCAATTGGAGGAGGTTGAGGCATAACCGGCTGAGGTTGGACTAAAGGTACACCCTGAGGAGATCCTACAGGTATATTGAATTCGATAGGAGTTACAGGAGGACGCTCTGGAGGTGTTCCTGATGCACTAGAACCAGGAGTGTGATGAATGTCAACAGTCCTAGGTTTGAAACCTTTAACAAGTAGTTCTTCAAAAGGTCTGGTGGATCTCGACCTAGTATTTATCCTGTGAGACAGGATTTCTCAACTTCGGTGGGAAACTAGCTGGATGACTGTAAATATTGGCTAAATTTCACCAGCTGAGATGATATTTATGACTGGCTGACTGATCTGACTAGATATTTGCACAATATTTGCAAAGATAGTGCAAATATGAGGTGATCTTTGGGGTAGGACGACTCTTACCACAGGATATCAAGTTTTTAAGATGAAATTATTCAAAGTTTGACCAAATTTACTTAACATTGGTAGATATTTGTGAATTCATGGTGATCTACTGTAAAGCTTGCAATATTTACGTTTGATTTGGAAATCTTTACACAGAATAAGCATCTACAAGCTTTCTAGAGTAAATATTTGTGCAATATTTGACATTCATAGACGGTTCGAGGTTACCTTACTCCCTGCACCATCAAACTTGAAAATAATGATGATGAGTGTCATCTTTTAGATGGCCCTCCTTCTAGCTCCAATTTATGTTGGTCATGATGTTAGTCACAAACAAGCATAG
Organism: Cunninghamia lanceolata; assembly: GCA_027924645.1. NCBI lineage: Eukaryota > Viridiplantae > Streptophyta > Pinopsida > Cupressales > Cupressaceae > Cunninghamia > Cunninghamia lanceolata. The sequence continues at coordinate 7,878,334 of BSBN01000295.1, read as the reverse complement.
AATAAAAGTACACATTAACCTTTATTCATCTTGCAAGATACGATGAATTCAGAGAATTCATGATCCCAAGTCTCCGGTGATTAGGTCTTAATCGTCTGACGTTACTCAGAGGTTGATGTGTGTTGCTATTTCCATTTTGGGGCCTTATGTATAGCTCATCATCATGACATCATTTTATGTAAAGATTCTTCATAGAGAGGTCATTTTATACAGTCACTCTATCAAATGATATAGTTATACTCAAATATTTGTATGAAATTCATCAATAATGCATGCTTTAGTTTCAAATATGCTAAATATTTTCAATTATCTACGAGATGTCCACATATGTGCATTATTTTCTTAAGATTATCAATTATTTTGAATTATGATGGTGAAATGCTCTAAAATTTAAAGAAATTGAAAGAAATGCTTCAAATGAATGTTGAACCTTCAGCTATTGAACCACATGTATATTAGATACAGTCATGAAGAGAAGAAAACCAAACCATATGTTCACCAGGACATTCCATAGCTAGATACAGTTGATGCTAACTTCAAAGGAATTGTGTGAAAACAACATATGCAAGTAGACATGCACTCCAAAGGACGCAGCAAATCACCACATATATCCAGAATTCACACAATAATTACTCAAGATTTACTATGAATTGTAATCACAACAGTCTTCTCATTCATTAGGTATGCAAAGATATCGATGTATACAAAAAGCTTTGAAATGAGCCCTGAATATTTCAGCAGACAGATTTCAATTAAGTTTCGAATGTTAGAAATAATGCATTCCTGCACCTTTTATAGAATAAGGTGAGGAATCCATTACAAAAAGATCAATGATCTTGATTTATCTATGCATATCCACGATTAATATTTCCTTTGACTACGTCAACCTTTACAAAATGGCACAAGCTACCAGCTGGCAACTATCTAAAAAACTTATCTTCATTAAGTATCAGATGCTGATATTCACTCTATGATGCATCATCATCTACCTTATCAGAATCATGTGCTTCTTCACCAAGTGCATCACTTCCTGAACTTTCATCATCATCATCATGATGACCTCGCATATGAGGCTGCATGCTGCTCTAGACCTATTGATATAACTGCATAATTTTATCTATTTCTCTGCCATCCTAAGTCTTTGCTTTGATGATGGCATGCTTGTGTGCCTCGTACTTGTGTCTGTTGCTGTCCAGCTTATTCTTCTTGTTATTCAGTGTCTCATTGTAATTTTCCATCTTGACTTTGATTCTCATTATTTTATCTATGACTTCCTCTGTCAAGTGAACAAGTGGATCATCAGCTACTGATTGGAAGTTGTCGTGTAAAGCTTTGATGGAAAACTCTTCATCTTGATTCTCTACTTTCCCTTCCACTTTTCCTTCTAGTGTTTCCAACATTTCTACCTCAACAGACATCAAATCATGTAATTTCATGTTGATATCTCTCAGTTTATTATTGCATCTTTTAAGTACTCCACATTCAAATTAAATGTCCTTATACCATATATCAACCAACAAGGTAGTATTACTATTTAGTACCTGTTTGTTGATGAGTAGCTGAGGATTTATCCTCCTTATCTCTCCCAGGATGTCCAATATCTTTTCCAATTTGAAAGACCTTTTGCCTGTCTACATCTGCAATTTATCTACTCTTGACCTGGAGTCACTTAGAGTATTCCACCTCTTTAAAGAGGCCTTTACCACTTCCTCTGCATTATCCAATGTGGATAACATCCATTTCCTTAATACAGATGCCTCATGTTTCATGAGATCTAATTTATTTACCTCCTCTTGAGAAATAGCAGTCAATGGGACTGCATGTTAAGTTGACGTATCTTCAGTATTAGTCAGCCTTCCTATGTAGGCATGCAACTGAGCAATGTGCTCTTTGTGTTGCTTATTTTTCTCCTTCTCTCTTTTCACACTCTAAATTAAAGAATCAATAATATCTTTGCCCTCTTGACCCTCTTCGTCTTCATTGGCAAATCCTAAGTCAACTGTGCTGATCTGAAACTCATCTAAGGTAATTTTACCTTTTTCTTTTTCTATAGTAGGCACTGCAATTTGTGCAGTCCTTCTCCTAGTTGTTGGATCCCTTTTAATGGCTGAAGTCATTCTGGCCTTCCTCTTTGGTTTTACTATATTCTCAGAAAATAAGATAGATACATCAAATTCTTGAATTTCAAATTCTACCTCTGCATTTACTTCTTTCTCCAACCACGGAGGTACCTGATCATGTTTCTCCGCACCATCCTGATGTTCACCTTTATCTCCTGTTTCTATCAGGATATGTGATGGAGAAGGTGATTTCCTTAGTTCTTCTTCATGATGTTCACTTTGATGTTGATCCTGTGGCACATCCTCCGATTGAGGAACTTCTTTCTCTGGAGGAGCATCTTCCTGAGGTGGAGGATCTTGTGATGTATCTATATGTTGATCATGATGATCATGATCCTTTTCTTTTATCACCTCATCCACTTTCAACTTTTCCTCTTGTTGAGGAACATTCACAGTCATGGATACTTCGGAAGTCTCCTTAGGTGCTGATGTTGGTTCTGCAACCATGATTTGTTCTGCACCTGTACCGCTTACTTCTTGAACTTTAACGACAAGATCCTTTACCACATCTTTCTCATCAGCCTTCTTTTCTCAAACCTCTACTATAACAAGTTCTACTGATATATCTTATTGACTTATCTCTGAAGTATGGCCTTCTGATTCTGCCATCTTCACTTCTTCTGCAGGTTGCCCTTTGTCAGGTGTGCCTGCTGGATGTTTAGGACTTGCATCCTATTTTCCTGTCAAATCTACCACTACAGGACTTGTCACCTCTGCAATTAGTGTATCTAGCCCCATTTCTTGGGCTATCTGCTCTAGGCACTTTTCTTTTTCAACTTCCACTTGTTTTATTTCCTCCAGTATAGTTTGAACTGGTGGAGTCTTGTGAGGGGTCATGTGTGTACCTACGGCAAGGGTTTCCATCTTTTGTGAAGCTACTTCCTTCACAACTTCATCATCAGACAAATTTATTATCTCCTCCAGTGAGATATGACCTTCTTCATGTGCCTGGGAGGTCTCTTTCATCCATTCTTCTGCAAGCTCAGTCTTGAACTTGACGATGGTAGGAAGTGGAACATTGTGCTGAAGTTCCCTATGTACTTCACTACCTGCCCCTTGTAACAATGTAGGGGATTGTCTTATTTCACCTCTCATGGAGGTTCTTGGTCTCTTAGGTGGGGTAGATACCACCACCTGTGGAGCTCTTCTCTTCCTTTTGAACAACAAAGGGGCCTCTTCTTCTTTAGGCTCTTCCTCGATGAGGATATCCTCTTTATCTGGGTTTCTTGAGGATTGACCCTCTTCTTGGGTCTCAGTAATTCCAGCCTCTGCTGTCTTTCCTTTCTTGGACTTTCATTTTCTTGTCTGTGGAGGTGATGTTGATCCTGATCCTGATGCTACTGCCTCCTCAGCTATAAACACTGCCCTTTCAATTATAACCCCTTTGGGTTCATTATCTAATTTCTTACACCTAGGGGGTCTTTTGCTCTTTTGTTGTTGTGGAGGGAGCCTATCTCCTTTAGACTTCCTCTTCTCATTTATGAAATCATCATATTCCCCATTAGGAATATCCTGCATTTTCTTTTTGTTGTCCACAGTAATGGCAACACCTTTCTTCTTCAAAACCTCTATCTATTCATCAACCCAGGCTTGGGTTAGCTGTATGGTCCTGGCAATGAAGGGGTCTAAGGATATATCCTCCTGTATAGTGAGGTCAAGTGTAGAGATAGTATCATTATATATCTTCTTCTCTTCATATTCACTTGCAATTATCCTACCATCATCCTTCTTCAATTGTTGAGGAATGGGAATGCAGTCAAAGGTTCTGATTTGATTCAGTGTTAACCTTTGGTATCTTCTTCTTCTTGCGTCTGCTTCATCTTCACAGTCAGCCCAGAAGTCTTCTAGGTGCCTCTGGTGAATAGGCTTTCCTATTATTTTCTGTATCCTGCCATAAGGATCATATGGTCTTATCAGTGGAAAAGGCTGCAACTGCATTTTATTCAAGGTGACCATCACCTTCTTTATGTTTTCTAAATCTGGGCACATGTACCAACCAATGGTGACTGGAAACAAAATTGGTGACAGCTTCCATGCATCCTTATATGTTTTCAACATTATGGAGCTCTACCTTATAAATTCCATTAGTATCACTGCATCAGTGGGATACCTTGGTAGCATGAGGGGATGTCCCTCAAAACCCTCAATCCTCATATAGGAAAATGTGGCAAATTGTATATACCAGGCTCCATGCCTGTAGATTATCTCTTGAGCTTCCATGCTCAATCTCTTTGTTCTGTCCTCCTCCATGGTTCTCACCAGATGCATAGAGAATGCATCATTTACCAGTTTGTAATCTTAGAGGTAATTGGTTCTTTGCAGCTGGGGATGATGATCCCAAATACGCACAGCATTGATTGTGCCTGTGAATTTCCCATCTGTAACCAGTGCATCAAATGTGCCTTTATAAGCACAGGAGTAAACAATGTATGATGTCATATAGAAAGCACAGTTTGAACCTCCTAGGTTAATCAGCTGCTCATGTAGAGCATCACTTATTAGTTGGCCCCATAGTGGCTTGATGTCTGAATATATGCACATCATGATCACATCATACATCCAATCTTTAAAACTACTAGCATCAGGTTGGCCTGTTACTCTGCTAAACAGTGCAATCATGTATTGGTACTCATCACTAAAATCATATTTGAATAAGTGCATAGGAAGTTTGGCAGTTGCAGGATATGTGCTGTTCTCAGGCTTCCATTGATACATATTCTTCCTGGCTTCTTTCTTGTTATTTTCATACTCTTTTTCTAATTTCTTCAGGTCCACACTGTTAACATTCCTGCCCAATGGCAGTCCAAATGTCTGGGAGAGACCCTTGATGGACAGGTCTACATATATTCTCCCATGCTTCATGACTTGCCTGGTCTCTGGATTGTAATTCCTGGCACATTCAATGACCAGCTCCAGAGACTCCATGGAGTACGAGAAACCGGTGGCATTCCACATTTCGGATACGAATACTATGTCCAACATAGGACTCCTATTCTTCTCATCATTTAGCCTAGCTAACCAGGCTTCCAAATTAGTATTCCCCTTATGGGTATCTGTAATTGCACCATATTTGAACAAGATGCCTCTCTGAGATGAGAACATGGGCTTACTGAATTTCACCTCGCACTTAGCTAATCTCTTGTCAGCCATGGATGCCTGCAATTAACAAAATCTTGTCTTACAATGGATACTCACATGCATGTAGATAACAATTAACTTTACTAATAATCATGCCTACTGTATCTATTCAACATCAACTTATCATGGGGGTGCATAAACCAAAACTTCAGATTAACAACACCATACCTGACTATTATAGAAACAACAGGATGAGGGTTTCAATTACTTACCTAAATATGCAAATCCCTTTATTACCAATTGATTTCTGAAAGTGCTCTTAATTCTGCTGATGATCACACACTTCCTCCTATCTGTAAGCTTGTTTTGTACAAGGGTCGCTGGTATGAGAGTATGGAAGCTGGTGCTCTATAAAATCAATTTTATCGCAAGGTAAAAATGAAATGAGGGTGAATTCACCTTTTAACCATGCACTTAGGGTGAAATTAGGGTAAACCCTGATAGATTGGATCTTATTCATTAATTTTCCGCACAGAAAGTCAGGATTTTGCCAGCTGTTTCATCGGGTCTTGTGGTTGGCAGGAACTACCTACCATGTCTGCGTGCATTAAATGTTAATGGTAGCAACGGGAGTGGGGTGACATTCATATGACAGGATGATATTCAAAAGACAGGATGATATTTGCAAATATCATCCCGAGTACAAAGTGATCATCCCCCTTGAGAAGAAAAACTATTATCAACAAGATATGGTGATGAATGCACCATTTGGTTATGTTTAGTAAATCAGGAGGATATTTTGATATATTGGGTGATGTTTCAAAGATGATGATGACTAGACAAACTTATACGTCTCTCTTTCAGAATATCAAGATGACATCATCCAGATATTCACTCAGTTATCGGCAAGGCAGCATGACGTCATCGTCATGTTATACGAGTAGGATCATGTTCAAGAAATATGCCCCTGAGAAGTAAAAAATGATGATTACGTCATCGTCATGTTCATTTCTTTGTTTATCAAACCTGAATGACGTTATCAGGATATTGGCTTAGGGGGATATTTTGCGGCAAGAGGATATTAAGAAATATCGGGTGACATTGAAAAATATGATCCTCCCGAAATGCGTAAGGCTTTTGATGGGTAAAGGTTACTATCACCTAAAATTGACGTCTGGATATTTGGACCGCATGATTTATCAGGTGATAGATTAGATTGGGTGATCTTTTGTAATATGACGTATGTTACGAAATATGATCCTCCCCCTAGAAATATCAGGTTTGACTAAATCTTTGACCGTGCATAACTTTCACACCTTAACGAATATCAGGGTGATACAAAAGGCAAACATGCATGAAATTTGATGCTCTTTCCAAATATGAGGTTACTAAAATGAGATATGAATTTTGACAAACTAACCTCATGATGATGAGCTACCCAACCTTCCCATGCATGATGATCTGCATGACTTACTTTTACCAAACCGCTAGAAAGCACAAAACAAGCCAAAAAGTTGGGCCCCTGTTTTGCCAAGTCAAAATGGGGCATGTTGTGTAACCACACAATAGGGTTCCTGGTCATTTAAGATTGTAACTTATGCCTTAGCACTCGTAGGTTGACTAGCTTTTATGCATTTTATTACCGCTTCCTCCCGTCGCACTAAAAGGAAAGAAAGAAAAATGCTAAGTCAAAAAACCCTCTATACGACAGTGAAATTTGTTGCATGTATTGGGTTGTACATGGCTGTTGTATCTAACATGCAAGTTCAAATGTACAAATGGATATGTGCAAGGCTGGACCTGAAAGGAAATTCCAATCAGCTTTTAAAAATGGTGAAAAAATAGTTGTATGTTTCTTTTGTATATCAGGTTTGTATGTGCTTTTTAGATACATTCCTGGAATATTTTGCAGTTGTATATCGCATATTCCATCACAGATTCCATGCTTGTATGTAAAGGCTTGAATGTATATTTTGTTGTATCTTTGATATACAACGTGTATATACAAGTGGCAGATTTCAAAAAAGATTCAAATCAAGTTGAAAGCAGTGGTCGGGCTCGCGGATATGCAAGGGGATTGTATGCATGTGACTTATACAAAAGAACATACAAGTCATGGATCTCAAAAGTTATCAAATTTGGCAGGCGGTCATACAATGGTAAGAGTTGAAAAGTCAATGGCTTTCTTTTGTATATCGGGTTGTATGTATCTTCGACATACAATGGCGATATACATTGGCAACATGGAAAAGAAAATATGCAAATGAAACATACAAAGGCCAGATTTCAAAGTTGTTCCAGTCTACTTCATAAAGGTTTGGAATCTACGGATTGTATGTATGTTGCGTTTGTATATGCAATATACAAAGCAATTATACAAAGGAGGTAAGATACAACTTGGACCCGATAGCGTTTTCAATTTAATCCATAATGATTTGAAGTCCATGGGTCGTATATTGCATGTTGTGCATGCGATATACAACGCGATATACAAAAAGAATATACATGCAAGCCGGACCTATTCCCAAGTCCAATTTCGCCGATAATCTTCTAAATTCCATGTTGTATGTATGTTAGCCATTGTATGTTTGTATATACAATCATATATGCAAAGGGGATTTCGGTGTGACTTAGCATGTCAGCTGCTCATCTTGGAGTCTTTCCGACACCCAACGGAGATGCAAATTTCACAGCGATGGATAACAAATTAGTGGCTGCCATGTGTCAAGGCAGCTGTATGTATATGCATTTGCATATACAAAGGCAGTTGTATGTTTGTGATGGAAAAGCCACCTACGTGGCATGATTCTATTGGCCAATGGACTTTTCAAAGCAATTTGGAGTTGTAGATCTCAGTGGGAGGAGGGAAATCGATGGCCATGGTTCAATTTTTCAAAGGAAGAAGGATTTTGTGTTCGCGGCATCTTTTCTAGGCAGGAAAAAATTTCAAAGCACGTAGCTGTTGTGTTTCAGGAGGCTATGGGTAGGTTGGCCATTAATGGTAAAGAATTGTAGAGGTATGGGTCGAATGGACAGGTTAACTACCTAATTTAGGGAGAAAGTCGCCGCTTTTCTCCTGCTCTTTCTTCCTCTTCGGCCTACCGCATTTAATATTTTGGGCACCATTTTGATGGTGCAGTGTATCTGGCATTTTGAAATAACCATGTACTTGATTGTTGAGGGGACATTCTAAGTATATCAGAACTGTGTGACTCATTTTTTAGGGGTTGTTAAAAACTGGACAAATTTTGGTGGAGTAATAAGATACAGTTTTGTTGGTGGCTCCTTTTGGGTGTCTTGTGAGTTTATGAATCGTATGTTGTATGTTTTATGTATAAGTTTATTGGTTTCATATTGTTTTATATGAGAAATGCACTGTTGCATGTATTCAGTTATTTATCTCCAAGTTGTGGGCATCTTTCCTTTTGAATCTGAATAGCTAAGTGTTATTTGAGATTTAGGAACATGGATTTTCTATGTTGAATGTCTAATCTCTTACCTTTGTTCAAGGAACAAATTAAATGTTTTAGGTTGAGCATTGAGAAAGGTATGCTGCAACAGGGATATCATTATGTATGAATAACTAAATACTCAATCCTGGGAAGTATTTGTAAGGTAGACACTATAAAATCCCCTTCAAACCTAGTTATTCATTTAAGCTTATGGTAATCATTCACATGTGTATGTCTATCGACTCCGAGCCCTGAGATAGGCACCAGTCTAGTCTTGTATTGAGGTTACAACCCAAGGTCCTAGTTTTGCATCCAAATACAAAACATAAATTCAACTTCAAATATAACCTTTAGGACATTAGAAGTAGTTTTAGGACCAAAATCCTCTAACTCAAAACTGATCTTAGGCCCAAAGCTAGCCCCTTTGCACTTATTTCACAGTTTTGGTCTGCATAAGAGAGGATTTATCTTCTTTGTGTCAGCATCCCAATAGGTTCACAAGCATATCCTTTGGATGTTGAATAGGGAATACCCACCTTGGTTCTATAAAGCCTAAAGAAGAAGAGGGGATATTTATAGAGTCTATCTCCTGTACTGTTGGCCCCTAGCCTGGGAATCCTGTTGATCAATGATGGATACCTTGTAGGGATAATTGGGAAGCATCCAGTTTGGGAAAAAATTCAACAGATTTGGTGACTCCGCTAGGGATGCTTTGTGTAAGGACCCTAATATAAAAAAAAGTCAATTCCTAGTTGCAGGTGGCGACTCCGAACAATTTCCCAACCGGTAAAGTGAAATTTGTATGCAAGGGAGAAGATCCCTGCATAATCCTTTGTTTGAAGAATTACCTAGAAAAATGATGTATAGGAAAAAAAGGGACCATTCAAGTTGGTCAAGAGGGTTCTCCTAGCCCTAGGAACAATGATAATACCCATGATAATCCAGGATCTTTAGAGCAGCAGGCACCTTATTTTTCAAACACAGAGGTTGAAACTCAAGATGTATATGAAAGACAACAAGGTGATAGATTGAGAATGAGATTAGAGGTGTTTCAGGAATGCCCTTTCTTAGATCCTCTTGACAGATTTGAAGAAACTAAGTCCCCAAGGGATGATGATGATGACCAATATGGAAAGGGACCATCCTCTTCTATGCCTAAAGATGAAGAATTAGCTGAAGAAATCAAGAACCTAAGGGCTGAATTAGAATATTTGCAGGCTTTGAGGATCAGAGATGATATGAGACAAAAGGTGCAAGCTCTAAAAATTGCTCAACATGATTTAGTTCCCACCCTTGATAATGCAAATGTGCTAAGAAACCAGCAAAGAAATGAAGTCCAGTATCAATAGAATGATCAGAGACAAAATATAAACAATGTTAGGGTACCATTGAATAATGTGATAAATTAGAATGCTAATAGGAATGCAAATGTTAATCAATTTGGTAGATAGCCTATGCAGTTGGATAGATTTAGGCAGCTAGTTTTTAATGGTATTCCTGGTTACCCTAATCCCATTGATAAACATGTGAGGCCTCAGATACCAAAGTTTTCAAGAAACAATGTTGTGTCAGAGGAGGATCATTTGAAAGCCTTTTAGAATGTTATGGACAACTTCAAGGTTGAACATGAAGATGTTTTTATGAAATTGTTTATGTAATCCTTAGTTGATGAAGCTAGAGAGTGGTATAAAGGTCTGCCTGATCAGAGTGTGTCATCATGGGATGACTTTAGAAGGATTTTTAAAGAACAATATGGTGATAAAACTGATCTAATCTTTTTTGTAAATGAATTCACTAGTATTACTAAGGGGTCAAATGAGTAGGTTTCAGATTTTAATGCTAGGTTCACTAAAGTGTTGAACAAATTACCTCTTCACATGAGGCCTAATGAACCAGTGTGCATGGTACTATACATAAATGATTTTGATGCTAAAACAGCTTATGGGTTGAGAGATAAGGATCCTACTAGCCTCAGGGATGCTTTTAGGATTGCAACCATAATTGAAAATAATAGGAAAGCATCTGGTAAGACAAATAGAAGAGATGATGTAAAGATTCTGCAAAATCCAAATAAGTCTCAAAGTAATCAAGGTAATACATCTACTTCTTAAGAGAAATTGGATAAATTGACAAATGTTGTTAAGGACCTAAGTTATAGACTTGCTAAAAATGAAAAGGGGATAGGTCCAGAAAGGCAGGTTTACCAAAGACAAGAGAAGAGACCATCATTGCATGATATGCCATATAACACTAATTGGCATAATGGTAAACCAGTTCTCCCAAATAGAAACACTAATCAAAGAGCTAAAAATGTTAAGGAGACTCCTGATCCTTTGATGAAAGTTGTTAACATTGTTGATGACACCTCATGGTGCATAATTTGTCAAATGCCTCACTCACAATCGCAATGTATGATTTCTCAATCTTTGTATAATAATGCTATTGCCTATGATGAATGCAATGAGCCACATTGCATGGAGGATGATAGTGTCAATATGTTGTCCACAAATAGGGAGTGTTCTTCTTATGATACTGATGAAAGCACAAACTATGGGACTCAGGTCTTCCAGCAGATTCCCTGTGATGAAGATAATGAAGATAACCATGCCTATGCTCAGGACTCATGTATCTTTCTAAATAACTTGAGAAGGCCTTCTGATGAAGAGATTAGAGCTCTCACAGCTGCAGCAGTGGCTCATGTCAAGAACAATTATAACCTTAGAGGTAAGGCTTAGGTAGGCGATCCACGTAAACTAGAAAACACCTTTGTGAACCAACCAATGCATAATCATAAAGGGGCTGAACTACATAAGACGCGATGGAATGATAACAAGAAAAATTCCAAGCAAAAACCAAGTCATGATCCTCAAAGACCAGAAAATAAAGTTCCCCAAAATGAGGATCGAAATAAAAATTCCCAGGTCATGGGTGACAGTCAGAAGGCCATTAAAACTAAGACTGGATCAGCTCAGGAAAAGAATAAATCCATGGCTCAAGCTACAACTGTTATGCAAAATTATGCCCCCTTTGACATAACTCAGATTTTGTCTCAAAAAAAGGGCTCTATTCCTTTGATGGAGATGATGAAAGTTGAAGTATTCAGGAATAAGGCACTGTCCTTAATTTCAGGAGTGGCTTGTCAGGCCGAGCAGAATGTTAAAAATCAGGGTAAGAAACAAGCCTTGTGTATTGATGAGGATGAGGTTTCTGAGGTATATTTGGGGGTGACATTGACAAAATGCCCTTCACAGGTTGAACCATTTTATGTCTCCCTTGTTAGTAATGGAAAAGTAATCAAGAATTGTATGCTTGACTCAGGAGCATCAACAAATATTATGCCTCTGGCTATCATGCAACAAGCTAGATTGAAAATAGATAAGGCATGTGGAAAATGCTATGCAATGGATGCTAGGGAGGTACCAGTTATTGGAATCATGAAGGATGTGTATTTTATGCTAGCAACATATCCAGAAAAAACATACAGAATGAACATAACAGTAGTTGACATAAAGCCACAATATGGTATGCTGTTGTTAAGAAGATGGGCAGCATTGGTTGGAGGAAGTATGCAGTTAGATTTATCATATGCCGTGATCCCAATGAATGGTAGAGATGTCAAGCTGGTCAGAGAAGAGAGGTCATTAGAAACAGTTGAAGGTCAAGATTCAGATGAGCATATCTATTTTGTGGATACTAATTGTGAGAATTTTAGAGTTGTCTCAGATGATCAAGGAAACAAGGGGAGAGATTTTTGTATTCAAGAACTTGACCAACAGGGTCTCTAGACTATGTATTTTGATGGAGCTTGTTCAAAGGAGGGTTTTGGTGCTGGAGTTGTGTTTTTGTCTCCAGCAGGTAAGCTCCTAAAGTTCTCTTTCCTGTTAAAGTTTGCCTACACAAATAATATTACAGAATATGAAGCTCTGCTACTAGGATTAAATTTTGCTTTGAAGCATGGGATTAAGATGCTGAAAGTGTTTGGAGATTTAGAATTAATTGTTTCCCAGGTGAGAGATAAATATGCTTCAAAAAATAAAAGGTTAAAACAGTATAAGCATACTGTATGGGACACAATTGAATTATTTGATGCTTTTTCAATAAATTGGATAGAAAGATCAAATAATGGCATGGCAGACTTTTTATCTAATGTGGCCATAAGGCCAGATGATATCACTCTGTCTGATGTTACAAATGTTGAAGTTAAAATTAGACCTGCAGTACTAGAAAATATATGTAGTTGGTAGGTGTTTGATGATGATAGAGATTTGTTGAAGTTCCTACACTGCATAGATGAATATGAGAACTAGGAGATTGATTTTCATAATTTTATAGAAGTTGTGAATGGAAAAGAAACTCTTTTGGGTAAAGAAGTGATTCAACTTAAAACAAATAAAATCCCTAGAGGACTAGTTGCTTTAGAAAGAGCATTTGACAATAGAGATCAGTTTGTTACAAAGGGATCTCCTAGAAATAAGAATGACTTGGAGGAGATAAACCTGGGGACATGCCATGTCCCCAAAAGGGTATATATTGGCAAACAACTCAAGCCACATAGTAGGAGTATGTTGATTGCATTATTGAAAAAATATAAGCATGTGTTTGCATGGTCATATGAGGACCTAAAAGCTTATAGAGAAGACTTCTTCACGCATGAAATTCCTTTGAAGCCTGGAGCTAAGCCATTTAGACAGAAACAAAGACCTATTAACCCAACTCTGGCTCCAAAAATGCAGGAAGAGCTTGCAAAGCTTAGGGATGCTGGAATAATTGTGCCTATCAGATACTCAACTTGGGTGTCCAATCTTGTCCTATTCAGAAAGAAAAATGGTGATATAAGACTTTGTGTGGACTTCAGAAACTTGAATGTATCTTCTTTAAAGGATAATTATCCACTGCCTAACATGGAGGCTATGTTGCAAAAGGTAACTGGTTGTGAGCTTCTATCCATGATGGATCAATTTTTAGGATATAATCAGGTGAAGGTAAAAGAATTTGAACAATACAAGACTTCCTTCACCACTCCATGGGGGACCTATGAATATGTAAGAATGCCATTTGGACTAACAAATGCAAGTGCTACTTTTCAGAGGGCTATAGATGTTGCTTTTGCAGGATTGATTGACTCAATTCTAGCTGTATATCAGGATGATTTAACTACTTATTCAAAAAAGGAGGAGCAACATTGCATGCATCTGGAACAAATTTTTATTAGAGTATTAGAATATGGCATTTCACTTAACCCAAAGAAATGTACTTTTGGGATAGTAGAAGAAAAACTATTGGGACACATTGTTTCCAAGGATGGAATGAGGATTGATCCTGAAAGGGTTGCTGCAATTGACAGGTGGAGACACCTAAAATTGACTTGCTCTGCAAACCAATTTATCCCTCCTATTAATTGAATAAATTCAATTAATCCCTAACCATCTATCTATCCCTTGTGATCAATTAACTTACTTAATTTATCACTAAGACCTTACAACACTATCCCTCATTAATCAAATAAATATTCCCAATATTTATTTAGTTCAATTCTCCTTTTCCCTAACCCTCATTAATTAGATAAATCATGTTTATCTAATTAATCTAGCCTACTAATTGACCTACCCTAACCTACCCTAGCCTACCTCATCCTAGCCCTAGGATCAATTAAACAAAACCTCTGTTTAATTAATCCTAACCTCTCATTTGGGTGGTCAAACCTAGTTTAACACCCTTCCCCACATCCTCCAAATAAAAAATTAAAACAAATCACACATCACATTTACTTCTCTTACAAACCCCTTACCTCACCCATCCTCATTCATTACCTCTTATCCCCAAATGAATTCTTAATTCATTTCCCATTCTTTCACACCCATACCTCATTTATCACCCCTTTTCCTAAAATGAATAAAATATTTACTTTTATTCTTAGCCCTTGATCTCATCTTTTGATCCTCACCCTCCATCCTCATTTCCAAAACTCTATAAATAAGACCCCTCTCTAAGCCATTTAGAGGGACTTATTCATGCATCAAACCTCTGCCAAAATCTCTCCACAATCTCCTCATCCTAACATCATAATGCCAAAATCATGCCTCATTTCTATCTCCATCTCATCTAATTGTGTTGCAAGAATTGACCAATCCACATACATTTCAGTCATCATGGGTAAAATCTGAGGAGCTCGTGGGTGCAACTCCTTCCCTCTTGGATTTGTGAGTCAAAAGGAAGGTATAATCATGTGTTTTTGCATTTGATACTTATTAAATTTTCATTTTGTCCTCATTGATCACAACAGGATTCAAATTCCCAAAACGGGGAAGGGCATTCAGTCCTTCTTTGGATAGATTAATTTTGTTAGAAGATTCATCCCCAACTTTGCGGAGGTTACAAAGGATATTTCTAAAATGTTGAAGAAGGGTGAAACTGTCAAATGGGAGAGTGAAGCAACTAAATCATTTCAAAACATCAAAGAAGCTATAAAGATGGCTCCTATGTTGAGATCTCCTAATTTTTCTAAGCCACTTCAGTTGTTCTCATTTGCCTCTTTTCACACTATTACTGCGTGTTTATTATAGAAAAATGAAGATGGTTTTGAGCAACCTATTGCTTTCTTTAGCATATCGTTGTAGGTAGCCAAGTTGAAATATGATATCATGGAAAAGTAGGCATATGCATTGTTAGGGTAGTCAAAAGCTTTAGGCCATACTTGGTAGGATCTTAGATAGTTGCATATGTGCCCCATGTAGCAGTTAAGGACATTTTCACTCAGCAGGAAGTGACAGGAAGAAGATGCAGGTGGATTAACAAGTTACAAGAATTCAACATTGAGATACAAATCACAAAATTGGTAAGGGGAGAAGGTTTGGCTAAGATGATGACATAGTCAAATTTGGAAGCACGCCAGGTAAATGTAGTTTAGGATGAAGTTGTCAACATGTCAAGATCTGAATGGTACAAGGATATCGTATATTATTTGTAGAATTTGAATTGTCTTTCCCATCTCAGTGATAGTCAAAAAAGGACTCTAAAACTACATGCTATCAAATACATCATTATTCAAGGAGAATTGTATTGGAAGAATCCTGATGGTGTCCTACTTAGGTGTGTGGATGAAAATCAATCTATGGGTATTTTAAATGAAATGCACAAAGGAGTGTATGGTGGACACTACACTGCTAAGACAACAACTCACAAAATCCTTAGAGCAGGCTATTGGTGGCCGACCCTCTTCTCAGATGCACAAAAGATGGTAAGAAAATGTCATCCCTGTCAAAGGTTCTCAGGAAAACTTAAATATGATGGTGCATTACCCCTTATAACTATAAATATGGAGGCTCTATTTCAGCAATGGGGAATTGATTCTATAGGGGAAATTTTAGAAAAATCAAGTGGAGGACATAGTTGGATTTTGGTTGCTACTAACTATTTTACTAAATGGATTGAAGCCATTCCAACTAAGAAAGATACAAGCAAGGTGGTGATGGATTTTATTTTGGAAGACATTATTATCAAATTTGGAGTGCCAGTCAAAGTGGTCATAGATAATGCCATGTGCTTCAAATCTGGTGAGTTTGTTGATTTTTGCAACAACTATGGGATTAATTTGTCATATGCATCACCAGATCATCCACATGGAAATGGTCAGGCAGAATCAAGTAATAGAAGCCTTATGAAAATCATCAAAAGGATGGTAGATAAGAACAAAAGGGCATGGGATTCAAAGTTAAAGATGGCATTATGGGCTGACCAGATAACATTGAAGAAAGCAATTGGAAAGTCACCTTTTGAGCTAGTATATGGTGTAGCAGCTAAGTTACCTATGAATAATCTCCTACCAATTTATAGATTCATACAAGAAAATGATAAAGATATTGAAGATTCAATGAGTGAAAGGATAAATCAACTGGTTGCATTAGATGAAACTAGAAGAGAAGCACAGAAGACAAATATTAAGAAACAATAGAAGGTGAAATATTTATTTGATAAGGGCTATAGAAAGGAAGTTTCAGATAAGTGATTTGGTCCTTGTTTGGAATGCAAAGAGCCAAGATAAGGGAAAGCATGGTAAATTTGAGCCCTTGTGGATGGGCCCATATCAAATCAGCAATACTCATGGAGAAGATTCTTACTTTCTCCAAGCCCTAAATGGTGAGCTACTGGAATTGCCTGTGCACAGTCAGTTCCTAAAACCTTACTTCTCATTAATGAATATCCTGTGTGCACATTGTAAATTAGGTGTAAATAGTTTGTAAATGCCTTGTATAGTTGATGGTGTTTTGCATTTTGCCTGGCCTGTCCCAGAGTGGTCTGGTTCTCGCTGCAGCCTTGTGCCTACATGTCCCCAGTCAGAGCCAATGGTGGTGCCCACCTAGGGTTAGGATTTTGAGTTGAGTTTGCAAGCTCATATTTTTACTCCCTCAAATTTTTAATGCCTTAGGTTTTATTTTCCTCTCGGCCTCCTGCTTTGTATTTTCTTTTATGTCATTGACCTCCTGTAGCGGGTTCCCGGTCATTTAAGATTGTAACTTATGCCTTAGCACTCGTAGGTTGACCGGAGCCTATGCATTACATTACCGCTTCCTCCTGTCGCACTAAAAGGAAAGAAAGAAAAATGCTAAGTCAAAAAACCTTCTATACGGCAGTGAAATTTGTTGCATGTATCGGGTTGTATATGGCCGTTGTATCTAGCATGCAAGTTCAAATGTACAAATGCATATGTGTAAGGCTGGACCAGAAAGGAAATTCCAATCGGCTTTTAAAAATGGTGAAAAATAGTTGTATGCTTCTTTTGTATATCGGGTTTGTATGTGCTTTTTAGATACATTCCTGGAATATTCTACAGTTGTATATCACATATTCCATCATAGATTCTATGCTTGTATGTAAAGGCTTGAATGTATATTTTGTTGTATCTTTGATATACAATGCGTATATACAAGTGGCATATTTCAAAAAAGATTCAAATAAAGTTGAAAGCAATGGTCAGGCCCACGGATATGCAAGGGGATTGTATGCATGTGACTTATACAAAAGAACATACAAGTTCTGGATCTCAAAAGTTATCAAATCTGGCGGGCGGTCATACAATGGTAAGATTTGAAAAGTCAATGGCTTTCTTTTGTATATCGGGTTGTATGTATCTCCGACATACAATGGCAATATACATTGGCAACATGCAAAAGAAAATATGCAAATGAAACATAAAAAAGCCAAATTTCAAAGTTGTTCCAGTCTGCTTCATAAAGGTTTGGAATCCACGGATTGTATGTATGTTACATTTGTATATGCAATATATAAAGCGATTATACAAAGGAGGTAAGATACAACTTGGATCCAATAGCGTTTTCAATTTGCTCCATAATGATTTGAAGTCCGTGGGTCATATATTGTATGTTGTGCATGCGATATACAACGTGATATACAAAAACACTATACATGCAAGCCGTACCTATTCCCAAGTCCAATTTGGTTGATAATCTTCTGAATTCCACATTGTATGTATGTTAGCCATTGTATGTTTGTATATACAATCATATATGCAAAGGGGATTTTGGCATGACTTAGCATGTCGGTGGCTCATCTTGGAGTCTTTCTGATGCCCGATGGAGATGCAAATTTCAAAGTGATGGATAACAAATCAGAGGCTGCCACGTGTCAGGGCAGCTGTATGTATATGCATTGCATATACAAAGGCAGTTGTATGTTTGTGATGGAAAAGCCACCTGCATGGCATGATTCTATTGGCCGATGGACTTTTCAAAGTGATTTGGAGCCGCAGATCTTAGTGGGAGGAGGGAAATCGATGGCGATGGTTCAATTTTTCAAAGGAAGAAGGATTTTGTGTTCACTGCATCTTTTCTAAGTGGGAAAAATGTCAAAGCACACAACTTCTATGTTTTTTGAGGTTGCGGGTAGGTTGGCCATTAATGGCAAAGAGTTGTAGAGGTATGGGTCGAATGGACAGGTCAACTAGCTGATTTAGGGAGAAAATCTCCAAGCGGCAGCACATTTCCCCATTTTTCTCCTGCTCTTTCTTCCTCTTCTGCCTACCATATTCAATATTTTGGGCACCAGTTTGATGGTGCAGTGTATCTGGCATTTTGAAATGACCTTGTACTTGATTGTTGAGGGGACATTATAAGTATATCGGAACTATGTGACTTATTTTTTAGGGGTTGTTGAAAACTGGAAAAATTTTGGTGGAGTAATAAGATACAGTTTTGCTGGTGGCTCCTTTTGGGTGTCTTGTGAGTTTATGAATCGTATGTTGTATGTTTTATGCATAATTT
Organism: Cunninghamia lanceolata; assembly: GCA_027924645.1. NCBI lineage: Eukaryota > Viridiplantae > Streptophyta > Pinopsida > Cupressales > Cupressaceae > Cunninghamia > Cunninghamia lanceolata. The sequence continues at coordinate 7,859,407 of BSBN01000295.1, read as the reverse complement.
TACTCGTTTCATGTTGTTTTATATGAGAAATGCACTGTTGCACGTATTCAGTTGTTTATCCCCAAGTTGTGGGCATCTTTCCTTTTCAATCTGAATAGCTAAGGGTTATTTGAGATTCAAGAACATGGATTTTCTATGTTGAATGTCTAATCTCTTACATTTGTTCAAGGAATAGATTAAATGTTTTAGGTTGAGCATTGAGAAAGGTATGCTGCAATAGGGATATCATTAAGTATGAATAACTAAATACTCAATCCTGGGAAGTATCTGTAAGGCAGACACTATAAAATCCCCTTGAAACCCAGTTATTGATTTAAGCTTATGGTAATCATTCACATGTGTATGTCTATTGACTCCGAGCCTTGAGATAGGCACCAGTCTAGTCTTGTATTGAGGTTACAACCCAAGGTCCTAGTTTTGTATCCAAATACAAAACATAAATTCAACTTCAAATATAACCTTTAGAACATTAGAAGTAGTTTTAGGACCAAAATCCTCTGACTCACAACTGATCTTAGGCCCAAAGCTAGCCCCTTTGCACTTATTTCATAGTTTTCTTCTGCATAAGAGAGGATTTATCTACTTTTTGTCAGCATTCCAGTAGGTTCATAGGCATATCCTTTGGATTTTCAATAGGGAATACCCCCCTTGGTTTTGTAGAGCATATAGAAGAAGAGGAGATATTTATAGAGTCTATCTCCTGTAATGTTGGCCCTTGGCCTAGGAATCCTATTGATCAATGATGGCTACCTTGTAGGGATAACTGGGAAGCATCTAGTTTGGGAAAAAATCCAACAGGGTCCCCATTTTGCTAAGAGGTAAAATGGGGCGTGTTGTGAGAATCATAACAACTAGCATCTAAACAAAATAGTTAAATTAAAACCATTAAATAAAACTAAATGAAAGAAATTCATAACTTCCAACTTTCCTTTCTGCAAACCATTATTTAACTTGAGACTTAATGTATTCAATAAGGTGCATGAATCTTTCAACTGAGTTTAAGTGTGTGCATGTGATTAATAATCCTCATCTTGAAAATAAGTTGAATAAACCAGTGATTGGTATTAGACTACATAGTTGATGTCATTCCCTTATAGCCAACTATATAGAGCCTTGCAGCCAGGAGGCGTCCATAGCCCCGACAAGGTTATCATTACAATTCTCCTAAGTAGAACCCCACTGCCAGCAAGCGTCTATAGCCCCAGTAGAGCTACTTTGATGACTTGATCTAGATTTTCAGTAAAATCCATTTTATTTATTTATGTTTTTTTACTTCATGTAAGATAGAAATTCATAAGATATTATCATTGTAAATTCATGATGCAAGGTGTGATAACTTGCTGAAATTAAGCTGAGAATTGTAATGGTAGCAAGGGTAACCTCTAATTTTTCACTTAACACCTACACTGGTATGTTCAACAAACCCATGGATTTTAGGTGTGTCATCGTGAAAAACTTTCCTTGAACACTCAACCCACAGTTACTGAATATAAAATTTTACATGTCAAACCATCTTCTACATTCATGAAAGTTACAACAAGTTATGTATAAGTTTCAAATAATTAACCTAAATCTTCTAAATTTTCTGTTGTTTTCAACGGTTGTTAATCTGCCCCTGCATACCTTAAATCAAAACAAAGATCCCTGCCAAGGAATCACAACACACAAACCAACCAAACAGCAGAACAAACAAACAAACCAAAACAAATCCAAAAAAAAAAACAACTGTACATTGTTTACAATATGATACATAATAGGATAGACACTGTCATCTCAAGCCTGGAAGTAATGTTTCAAATGTTGGCCATTAACAAGTAATTGTACATTTTCTCCAGTCAAAGTTTTGAGCCTAAACATATTGTCCCCTATTATCTCTGTGACCTGTAGTGGACCTAACCACAATTTGTCGAATTTTCCATGATTTCCTTTCTTTTCATGTGCTTTATCCCAACACAGCACTAATTCTGATATTCTAAATGTTTTGTCCCTTGCTCTTTTATCAAACCATCATTTGACCACAACTTGATGTTTAGCAAATTTTTCAATGGCTTGATCTCTCTTCTCGTCCAATTGTAACATTTGGACTAACCTGGCTTCTTTGTGACCGTCAAATCCTAAGTACTCATTAGCAAACTTCTAGATAGGTATTCTTAAATTCACTGGAAGTATGGGATCAGTCCCATAAACTAGGTGATAAGGTGCATTGCCTAAGTCTAACTCAACCTTAGTCCTATCTACCCACAACGCATACTTTAACAATGTATTCCACTCTCTGGGATTTTTTACAATTAGTTTCTTGATTATATCTAGCAAAATCTCAGCTAAACCATTACCCTGAGGATAATAATTTGAAGAAAATTTTAAAACTGTTCCATACACAAATGTCCATTTAGAAAATTGTAGAGAAGAAAACGCAAGGCCATTATCACATACCAGCGAATATGGAGCTCCAAACCTTGTTATGATGTTTTCTTCAAGAAATTTGATAACCACCTCAGTAGTAGAAAACTTGCAACATGTGGCTTCTATCCACCTTGTACAGTAGTCTGTCACTGTCAATATAAACTTATGTCCTGCAGACGATGGAGGATTTACTACTCCAATGAAATCCAAGCCCCACTATGCAAATGACCTAGTCTCAATAACTGGCCGTAATGGATTAGCCTGATTCCTTCCCTTGTCTTCTATAATCTGACAGGTGTCACAACTTCATGTATGACTCTCTGTAACCTTTAACATTGTTGGCCAATAGCATTTGGCTCTTAAAATCTTATGTATAGTAGCCAAATGAGAACCATGAGTAGTTCCATACTTGTCATGCAACTCTGACAATGCCTTATCAGCTTCAATTCTATTTAAACATTTTAAATATATACCTTCATGGTTCTTCTTGAACAGAAGACCTCCTAGAACCATGTACCTTTGTGCTTTAATCCTTAATGCTCTCCTCTAAGAAGAATTCATCTTACTTGGGTATTTACCTGATATTAGAAATGCATTCAAATCATCGTACCACTCTGATGCATCACTAGAATTGAGTACATATTGCTGCTTCACCAAAATTGGATCTGTGTTTTCTATGGTCTGTACTAATGCCTGTCCTCAAACTAGCTTCATTGGAATGATTTCTCTGCAATATTGTAATCCATTTGGCCCTTTTCTCTCTAGACTCATTCTGCATCAGCAGCATTTTCACTGCTACATCTGGTACTATAGCTTTGACTTGACTTCGTAGGATGTAGTGTCTGAACTTTTTCACTGCTCTTACTAATGCAAATGCTTGTCTCTCTGTGTCTAAATACTTCAGCTATGCATCCTTCAAAGGTGCACTCATGAAAGCTATGGGCTTTTCCTCATTATCTTCTCCCTTTTGTGTCAATGCATCTGCAACTGAATGTGTAGATGCAAAAGAATATATGTAAAATGGCTTGGTATAGTTTGGACTTACCAACACAGGAGCATAAAAAATGGTCTCCTTAATATCTTCAAATGTAGCCTTGGCTACTGGTGTCCATTCTATATTTGCATCTTTCTTGATCATTGTGTTTAATGGCCTCACAATCTTTGCAAACCCTGTAATAAACTTCCTAGCAAAGTTAATCTTACCAAAGAAAGACTTTTAATTCCTTCTTACTGTTAGGTAATTGTAATTTTCTTATTCATTCTACTCTGTCGGGATCAATGGATATCCCATTTTTAGAAATGACATGTCCTAACAATTTTCCTTCAGTTAGCCCAAATGAGCATTTCTTTGGGTTAAAAGAAATTCCGTACCTTTCACATCTTTGAAGCACTCTCCTCAAATCTTTTGCATGAGTTGAAACATCATTAGAGTACATAGTTAAATCAACCATATAAATAACAATGCATTTACCTAACAATCCACGAAAAGCAATGTCCATGGCTCACTGAAAAGTGGCACCTGCATTGATCAAACCAAACGGCATTCTCCTATATGCATAATTACCCCATTTGCAAGTAAAAGTAGTCTTCAACCTATCTTCTTTATTAACCAAGACCTGATTATATCCTAAAAATGCATCTAAGAAAGACATCATCTTAGCTCCATTTACTACTTGCAGCACTTCATCTATTGGAGGCAAGGGATAATTATCCTTTTTAGATGCCTTGTTCAAATTTCTAAAGTCAACACATAATCTAATGTCTCCACTTTTCTTTCTCACAGGTACTAAGTTATCTACCTAGGTTGAATGTCTTACTGGGAAGATTATTCTAGCTGACAACAATTTTTTCACTTCCTTAAAGATCAGAGGCTCCAAAATAGCATTCACAGGCCTCTGTTTCTGCCTAAATGGTTTAATTTCTAGTTTCAAGGGTATCACATGAGTTATGATGGACGTATCATAAGTTTTCAAATCTTCATATGTCCATGCTATTACGTGTTTGTATTCTTTCAAGACATCCACAATTTCTTTTCTTATGTTTTCAGAGCAAGCCTTTCCAATCAGTACATTTTGTGGATTCTGCTATGTTCCAGGTTATAGGGATCACATTTACCCCCTTTAGTCTTGGGCAAATCTTTCTACCTAAATACCCCATCGAAATCAAAAATCTTTTCTAACTCAATTACCCCTTTTGGTAAGAAATTGCTTTTCAAGTTTATTATGTCTTCTTCATCCCAAAACACATCAGGCCTTTCCTACTCATCAATGATTTGAGCTTCAAACAATTCATTATAGGTAAGAAAATCCACAATTTGCTGATCCCCTTCAAATACCTGAAAATGAGTAACATTATCTGGTATACTTGGGACATTCACTAATTCTACAACAAATCTTTTTAGACTTGACAAGGTCAAGGGCTCTAAATTGCTAGCGACAACTGCTAACGCATCTGGTCTATGATTCCTCTCTCTAGGGATATGTTCTATGTTAAAGGCATCAAATGAATCAATTAAATCCCATACTCTATGCCTATAACAAACCATTTTCTTATAATTACATGCATACAGTTTTCTAGCTTGTTGGACCACTAACTCAGAGTCTGAAAAAACTTTGATCATTCTTACTTTTTTCTTGATAGCCATAACAAGTCCATAAATTAAAGCTTCATATTCTGCTACATTGTTAGTATAGGGAAATTGCAGCCTATATGCTGCCAAAAATGACTTACCACTGGGATCTATAAGTTCAACACCGGTTCCTGCACCCTGCTTGGACTTAAACCCATCACATTTCAGTGTCCACATGCCACCTTTATTTCTTTGACCTTTTATTTTGGCATGCCTCCCCCTTTCTGTTACCTATGCTATAACAACTTGTTTATTCATGGGTGATTCATTCTGACCTACCTGTATATTTGCATTCTCAACTTGTAAATCAGGATGATAGACACTTTTCTCTTTTATTTCTTTCTCTAAATCTTGAATTGGTACATCTATATTGTCATGAAAATATAACTCAGGCTTCTCGGGATTAACTTTTCCTTCTTGTAGTTCCATCCTTTTTGTGTACTTTCAGTATTGATATTCTATAATGTCTCTATACATTCTGTAATTCTCTTCAAAATGAGGCTTATTATGGACTCTACACTTACTTTTGTACAACTTGCACTGAACTAGAATTTTTTGTTCAATGCACTTTTCTATTTCCTGCCTTATGGTATGACCAAAACTGTTTACTGCATTGTCTTCTTCATCAGAAGAATTGCAATTAGACTCAATGAACACTACTATTTCTTTACTGACAAGTTTTTCCTTAAAATTCAACATCAGAATTTCTTCAATTTGCACTCCCTTATTGGTGACTCTATAAACACCTGGTTCAACAAAAGCATATAATATCTCATTTGTTTGATTGTATTCTGTAATCACGTGTTTCATTCTAGGCTCAGCTTCTATCTTGATCTGATTTGGAACACCTCTCCAAGGTAACCACATGTGTGAAAAATCAGTGGCCATATATCTATTTAATGTTTTGGACCAGTCCCTGCTTAATAACATCCCATAATTCATAGGTATATCTTATACCTGAATATCAATAAACTGACTGACCCTTGGATCAGAGGCTAACTGCATCTGAATATGCATTAATTCACCTATCACACTAACTTCAGTTTTGTCCAATTGTGTAACAACCTTGGTAGATTTAGTAGGAGTCAGCCCTAAAGTTTTGCATATCCCTAAAGGCATTACATTGGCTGATGCACCAGAATCTACCATACAATTATGTATGTTCTTTCCCAACATCCTAATGGTTAATAAGAAAGGAGGAGCTTCCCTCTTATCTGCATACATGACTACGTTAGTGTTGGAAGGTTGTTCAGTTTTCTTACTTTTGTCCTTGGACTGTGTATCTTTACTAGGAACATTCATATAAGTAGAAACCTCACCTGCCACAGATGTATCCAAGGATTTTATGAAAGCATTTCTAACCCCTAGACTTTTCAACAACTCACACAGAGGTACACTGAACTTGATTTTCTTTATTTCTTCAAACAAATAGCTCATTAACCTTACTGTTTCCATTGACTCTATTTTCCCTATTTGAACTTCTGATGCTACTGTCCCACTATTTCCATGATGATTAGCTTTCAATATAGCAGGGTAATTACTGGCATGTTGATCAGGAGGAGTGTTGAAATTGTTGGTAGGAGTGGAATTAGTGAAAGGACCTCCAAGCTTAGTGTTACTTCTCAGATTATAAGTATGATTTTTGTTGGACTGTTGAAAACCCTGTACTTCCTCTATTTCATATAACACTTCATTTTTAGTTTCAAAGGGAAACTGAAAAGCATCCAATACTAAGGCTGATTCAGGGTATAAGTTCTCACAAAAGTAAGGTTCATCCTCTAACAACTGATCCTCTTCCTCTCTAGTTGCAAAGGTGAAAGTTTCTAAGACTAAAGCGGTCTCAAATCCTGAGGGTACTATTTCATTCCCTTTGGGAATAAGGAATTGAGATGTGGGAGCTTGTATATCCACATTGAAGATGCTAGCCACCAGATGAAATTGAGGGCAATCTAATTCAACATGTGCACTTGTATTGTGAATCCTGCACTAGTTTTTTAATGCTACATTAGACATTTGAATTCTGGCTGGTTGTTTTGCTTCCTGATTATCTAAACTGTCAAATGTAGAAGCTAGAGTGCCATTGTTTAGCCCCGTGTTCCATGTCCTAGGTGGCTTTGGTTGATTCTGATTTCTATTGTTATTACCCCAAGCCTGGTTATCTGCAGCATGTCCTCTATTTTGCATTACCTATCCCTGGTTATGATTTTGACTCTAACTATAATTCTAGTTTTGATTTGAACCTTGACCCTAGTTATAATTTTGGTTATGGTTTTGACTGTACCCTTAATTATTTCTACCATAGAAATTTTCATTTCTCAGTTGTGTCATTTCAGTGGTCAATCTTCTCAAGTGAGCTGTAATTTCTTTGATTTCCTCCTTGTCCTCTTGTGCCTTTGCCACAAGTGTATCTGTTGACCCTTTTTTTCCTTTGACCAGAGCCAAATAGTCAACCTGGTATTTTCCTTGAAAAGCCTTTGGAAAATGTTGCCTAAAAATGAAAAGTGCCAAATTGCCTAAAAAAACCTCACCATTGGAAAGAGCTTGAAAAAATAGGCAAGTTTGCTTTTTACATCACCCTGAAATTCAGCCAAATAAAGAAGTTATTGATGGTCAAAGTTTTGGTCAACATATAGTTCAAATATACATTTGGTAGGCTTGCAAATCTATATTGGCCTTAGAAAATATGAAAAAAATTGAGTTATATACATTTTCTAAATGTATATCAGGCCAAGAAAATGCATATACATTTAGGGAATCTTCCGCAAATTCTCAGAATATTCGCTAAATGTATATCGGGTCTGCATGTATATAGGGGCTTGTATATTTAGATATACAAAGGGAGATACAAAGGAATATGCAGTGAAAAGATACAAGGCCGGCAGACATAGATGTGCTACAGTGGATGTGCATTCGCCAAAAATACAAAGGCTGAAATATACAAGGTAATATACATTGAAGATTCCTCAGAATATTACGCGCTTGTATACATAAAAAGGCTTGTATATTGCTTTGTATGTTTGCACATACAATCGGCTATATACAAATGAAGATATGTATCATGGGTATATTCTATAAAGATTCCCTTGTATATATGGGAGTTTGTATATTTGCGTTTGTATATCCGCATATACAAACAAATGTGCATTTGCTACAGTGCCGCAAAGGGAGATGCAAATGGTGGGTCCTGCGCATATACAAGAAGGATTGTATGTTTTTTCATACAAAGGATCACATGAATAGTGCTTTGTATATCGGCTTGTATGTTCACACATAAAAACCAATATACAAAGTTGATATACAATCCGGACCTGAATATAGATTTCAATTGGTTCTATAAAGCTTTCAGGTTCCCCTTGTATATATAGGTGTTTGCATATTTCACACATGCAAGGAAACATACAAACTAAAAGATACATGGCGGGCATATTCCATAAAGATTCCTAGTTTGTATGTAAGGGATTTTGTATATTTGCATATACAAGGGTGCAAATGTACATTTGCTACAGTGCCGACAGTACATACAAAAGGTGGGGCCCGCAGGTTTACAAATGAGATTGCATGCAAGAAGTGCCGCGAGGAAATATAGAAAGGAGTTTGTATATCTCAGAGATACAAGTGGTGGGGCTCGTGAAGATACAAAGAGGTTTGTATATCATATACAGACAAAGGTTCAAATGCTACAGTGGAATGTATATCGACTTGTATGTTCGCACATACATGCCGATATACAAGGAAACATCTACAATCCGGACCCGAATAGAAGTTTCAATCTATTCTATGTTGTTCTTGGGTTCGCCTTGTATAAAAGGTGTTTGTATGTCTTGACATACAAAAGAGCATGTACAAGCCGAATTTCAAGATAGGTACAGTTTGGCGGAATGCAGCGCTAAGTCCGTGGCTTGTATGTATATGGCAATTGTATATTGCAATATACAAGCCAAAGATACAAAAGAAATATGCAAGTTGGATTTCAAATGGATATTATTTCTGCCTCATTCACGCTCCGAGTCTATTTTGTATGTATGAGGCCATTTGTATATTATGATATACAAGAAAAAATACAAAGAGTAGAGGATGCAAGCTAGACCCGACAGGTAATCAAATATACTTAAAGGTTAGTTGGGGTCCGATTTGTATGTATATGGCATTTGTATATTACGATATACAAGTCAATGATGCATTGCATATACAAGGCAGATTTGAATCAAGGATCAATTTCAGCACATAAGAGTTTGGAGTCCGCCTTGTATATATGGGTGTTTGTATATTTGCATATACAAAGAAATGTACGACTAAGAAATATGCAAACCGAACTTGGTATAGCAATGAAGCACAGCTCAGTGGTGTTTTGAGCTCCACGACTTGTATATTCAGACATATAAAGGAGCAGATACAAAGTTATATGCTGAGCATTTTCAAAGAGGTGGGGCTCGCATATACAAAGGGAAATTGTATGTATATACAATTTCGAATATACAAGGCATATACAGGGGCCGATATGCAAAGTGCCATGTATGTGTAGAAGGAGTTGTAGGATGAGTTTTTGAATGCCGATTCAGGCACCAAGATGCAGCGATATACACAGAAATGCAAAAGTGATATATACAGGCAGTTGACCGAAAGTTTGACCACCTGTATCTCCTCCATTTTGGGGAATTTCGGCATGCTTCAAGAGGCAAAGTTGCATATTTTGGTCCCCTCTTTCATTTGACAAGTTTTTTAGGAGCTTTATCACTCTTTAAATTTCAGATCTGGAATTGCATATTTTGGGCGACTAGACGTTTCAGCGACGACTTTCAGCAGATGGAGATATTTTTGGGGCATTCATTGCTGCACAAAGATGATGTAGCTCACATTGATGGTCAAAAATATCTTCCCACCTTCCTCTTCCAGATATTTTCACCTCTTCATCTCCAGATTAACGATGAGTAAGCAGCTGCAATAAAGACTCCAAAAATCTCCCCATCCGCCCAGTTCTAAATTTCGATGCCGTAACTGATGCATCTGGACAGTCATCGATGGAGATCTTTTCTATGACAGCTCTTAGGGCAAATTTTGTAACTGACTTGGGAATTTTGGAATGCTATAAGTATGCATTCAAATGTTGTAAATAAGGTTGGAATTTTTTTGGCATTAAGGCTTTTCTATTTCCAAACAGAGTTTTCATGTACTGTAACCTTGCCTCTCTGTCAAATATATGCAAGTTATTTTTACCTCTTTACTGATTTTTTTAGTTTTGTGTGAATCTTCATATGGTTTGTCTGTGAATGTTTTATTCCTCTCAATCATATTGCTTCTCACCTCTACTAGAGTCATCTATTCTGTGTATGCCTACTTGCCATATTCTGATTGTATTGTGCATCCTTCAGTTCTGTGGAAGTTTCTTTAAATCTGTTTGGTGTATCACCCTTTTATGTTTTCAAGCTTTTATTCATTTTCATTAGAAGCATTCTCTCTCTCTTTTCCCCCCAAAATTCAGCAGTTTGAAGTGATAGCTAGACAAGGAAGCCGGCCTTCTCTGGAGGTCTGATCTCATTTAGCAAAGTCTCACACTTAGAGATGAGTCCCATGTTACTCCAGTTTGCAAAGTTTTCACAACCACATGCAAGGGTGCAAAACTGGGTGATAACAACTTCGGCATGCCCAGTGGGACTCAAGAGGTTAGAGTAACAATCAAATTAATAGCCATTATTGCTGGTTTTGATGTGCAACCAGTAATTGCAGACCTTCAAGAGGTTAAAATTTACACATCTGGCGACTCAGACTGAGGAAAGACAAACAGACCAGTTTTGCTGATACATGTTTTATGAGAAAGATAGTAACTAGGAGTTCAAGTTCAAGTCCATTTGAATATTTGCAACTCTCTCCACCTAGAAGACAGAGCAGAGCAGTAGCACGGACTCTAGTTTCTAAAAGAGTACAGTCAACTCCACCAGGTTTCATACCAGTTGCTTCTGTAGTTCCTGCAGTAACTCAAGCGAATCTACCTACAGCTCTTCAGATGGCAAGAAATCAGCCATTTGTGACTTTTGATGGGGGGAGTCCTTTGAATCTAATGGTGGATGATGTCATACCAATGGTAGCTTTGAAGAATCTACCCTATTTCAGGGGGGAAAATCAGACTACTCCGATCGAGCACATCAGAGACATAGCTTCTCTATGTGGAGTTCATCATGTCACTCAAGAGAATGTAGCCATCAGATTGCTGGTTGCCTCTTTCAAGGGGAAGGGATTACAATGGTTCAGGAGTCTACTAGTGCAAACTATTACAACTTGGGATGATCTAGGAGAGAAATTAAACAGACAATTTCAAGACAAATCAGATAATCTATCATTGGTTGAACATATGACCACTATAAAGAGAGCTCCTCAAGAGCAAATGATGGATTTTAACTTTAGATTTCAAAAGACATGGGACAGAATCCCTGCCATGGTAAGACCTCTAGCTGAATATGCATTTCTATATTTTTTGAAAGCCCTAAATAGTGATATTTCAGTAATGATTCAATCACTAGGAGGTAATAGTTTACCAGATGCGTATGAATTAGCAATTAGGGCAGAGAATAATCTCATTCAGGCTGGAAAAATAGCACTCAGACCACCAGTGCCTATCTTTCATGAGATTCAAGCTTCTATGCCTTTGCCAATTCCATGTTTTTCCCCTATGCCTACTATCGCAGCATTACCTAATATTGCTAATTCTAAACCTGCTGCCTCTAGTTCATCTCAAGAGTTGAAAGAGATTAAAAATAGTCAACAAAAGATTGAGGGTATCCTTCAAACTTTTGGAAATGAACTGGTAAACATAAAGAAGCAACAGTCCCAGAAACCCTTTCAGCCTTATCAGTAATCTAGCCAGGGGCAGAATCAACCATTTCAAGGCCAAAATTAGCCGTATCAAGCTAATAGGTAGCCTTATCAAAGCAACTATCAAAGTGCTAGACAGAATGTAAATCAAAGGCCTTTTCTACCTTATAATCCATCACCTATTAACACCGTAAGGGACCTTTTCCCTGCTCACAACAACCTAGCTACTAAATATGAGTGGTACTACCCATGCAATTAGCCACACAGTCAAGCAGCCTGCTCAAATGGAGTCATAAATCAAGCTTTAATGGTGCAAAATATGTCAGCCTCACAGCCAAGTACACCAAATGATGGGGCTGTGCAATAGCAGGAACAAACTCAAAGTGATTTTGCCTTCATGAATTGGTAGCAGGGTGAATTTTGTGGCATAAACAATGATAACACCTCAGTTGCAGTAAATACAAGAGCAAAGAAAAGGGGTTATGAGGTAGAACAAGCAACAAATAAAGGAAAAGCGTATGCTGATGTTCTTGCACCCCATATTCCCCATATTCTACAAAGAAACGACCCAGCAAAAGCAAGGGAGATGCCTCGTTTGCAACCAGACGTCACTGCTACAAAATCAAATCAGAAGGTGAGTGCCATTCCACCTTTCAATATTATTGAAAATATGAAAAAGCTGAATGTGACAATGTCTATGTGGGATTCTTTAGCCATCTTGGGCCAAAAAGACATATTGCAATCTGCCTTGTCTAATTTGAAGGTGTCCAAAGATACAACTGTTGACCCAAATAGGATTGTCCTTGCTAATTCCTCCGAGGATAATAGCAAACAGCCTAACAAAAGTACTAAGCCACTCCCATTCTATATATCATTGATAATTGGAGATAAATTAGTTCATAATTGCATGGTGGATAGTGGAGCAAGCAGTTTTGTGATGCCTAAACAAATTACAGACCAATTAGGGCTCAAGTACCAGCCTCTTGAGAAGAGTGTACTCCAATTAGATGGCACAGCTATTAGTACTATGGGTGTAATAAAAGACCTAGGTCTTACTCTACATACTTGTCCCAATGTTTCCATCTTCCAAGAGGTCTTCATTATTGATTTGCCCCCCTATTTTTCCATGTGCCTATCAAGAGAATTCACAGCCAAAATAGGAGGATACCTATCCTCTAACTAGTCCCATATGTTTTTTAGGACTAGATATGGCACTAAGGTGACCCTAAGATCCGAATTACTTTTGAAATCATCACATAGAGCCCTACACACCAAGAGTTGTTAATGCAAATTGCATTATTACTAATGATCCTGAGCATGTGGTTGCTCAAGAGTTACAAGCTGAAAGTATACTAGAAATGTTATTAAGGGAATGGTCCTCAGAAGATGTTGTAGATGATCCTGAAGCACATATTCAAGAAAATGGTACGGGGGTCTATATACTTCATGAGCCTGAGGTAGCAATTCCAAGTATGGTAAAGGATGCAAAATAGCAGATAGAGCAGCAAGGAGAAGTATGGAAAATGTACTTTGATGGCTCAAGGAGCAGAAATGGATCCGGTGGTGGTGCAATGCTGGTGTCACCATAGGGTGAAAAATATTATGTTGCTTTTTGTTTTGCCTTCTCATGCACTAGTAACACTGCTGAATATGAGGGGCTAATCCAGGGATTGCAATGGGCAAGAAGGAAGAAATTTGTTTTTTTGCAAGTATTTGGGGACAATGAACTAATTGTAAAACATGTAAGAGGACTGCATCTTACCAAAAATGATACCCTAAAGTGCTATAAGCATAGGGTATGGAACATGATTGAGGAGTTTGATGCTTTTAATCTGATTTCCATTCCAAGAAATCAAAACTCCCATGCTGATAGATTGGCTGCAATTGGGGCACAATTTGACATCCCTAGTGACATTCAAAAGGAGAAAATGTAGCCTCATGTAAAAATAGTTGACAGACCCTCTATCCCCGACAATAATGTTCATTGGCAGGTCTTTGAAAGTGATGAATAGATTTTGAGATTCCTATTAGAGGAAGATGAGTTTTCCATGATGAATCAGGATAAACTCAAACAACAGTATGGTAATGATCAGATTATTCAGCTGAAGACAAACAAGCTGCCCAAGGGATTGGTGACTTTGGAGTCTATTTTTGGCATCGATGATCAGATGAAGAAGACTAAGACCAGTATGCAAATAAAAGAGGAACATTATGAGGAGTTAGAAAATTTTAGGAAAAACTCCTCAAAATAGGTAAAATCTGTTCAGCTGAGGACATGAGAGCTTTTATTGCTCTTTGTCAGGAATTTAAGGAGGTATTTGCTTGGAATTATTCAAACCTAAAGGGATTTGATCCTCATATTGCCCAGCACACCATAGAATTGGAACTAGGTGCAAAGCCTATAAGGCAGAGGCAGAGGCCCCTAAATCCAAAGCTAGAGCCCCTGATGATTAAAGAATTGACTAAGCTAATTGAGGGAAATATCATTTTTCCCATCAAGCATACTTCTTGGGTCTCAAACCTTGTCCCTGTGAGGAAGAAGAACGGAGAAATTAGGCTGTGCATTGATTTTCGGGACCTAAATAGAGCCTCCCTAAAAGACCACTACCCACTTCCATCAATGGAGCAGATTTTACAAGTAGTGGCTGGCTCGGAGAGATTTTCTTTGCTTGACAGATTTTCTGGTTACAATCAGGTGTTAATCAAGGAGGAGGATCAGTTCAAAACTGCTTTCACTACCAAGTGGGGCACCATGGTCTACAGGAGGATGCCTTTTGGTCTCTCTAACGCTGGCTTGACCTTTCAAAGAGCCATGGATATGGCGTTCAAGGGTTTGCTATACAAACTGGTGCTGGTGTACTTAGTTGATATAATAATTTTTTCCAAGGATGCATCTGAGCATTTATCCCACTTAAGGCAAGTTTTTGAAAGATGCCAAGAGTTTGGGATATACCTTAATCCAAACAAATGCATTTTTGTTATCCATGAAGGTAAGCTGTTAGGGCTTGTTGTCTCAAAAGAAGGTATTACTATTGATGTTGAAAGAGTAAGGGCCATTTTGGAGCTACCTTTACCAAGTCATAAGAAGGGATTGCAAAGTTTTATTGGCAAAATTAATTTTCTGCGAAGGTTCATCCCTAATATCGCAAACCTTTTGAAACCTTTGACATCCATGTTGAAAAAGAATATAGTCTTTAATTGGACAAAAGAGGCTAGACTCAGTTTTGAGTCTATAAAAGAAGCATTGTCAGTTGCGCGAACTTTGGTACATCCTAACTTTTCCAAAGATTTTATCCTATATGCTTATGGTGGCCTAGATACAATCTCTGCAATTTTAGTGTAGAAGCAAAGTAGCGGCTTTGAGTAGCCAATTGCTTTTTTCAGTCAGGGACTGGAGGAATATGAACAGAAGTACAGCTTTGTTGAGAAGCACGTCCTTGCAGTGATAAGGAGCCTCAAGAAATTTTGGCATCTTGTTTCCAATAACAAGATACATTTAATGGTGGCTCATCCCAGCATGAGAGAGTTCCTATTGAGTAAAGATGTTAATGACAAGAGAGAGGGTTGGATCACCAAGGTCATGGAATATGACGTGGATATCCAAGTAACCAAGTTTGTCAGAGGCAGAGGACTCAGCGAGTAGCTTGCTACCAGTTCTAACAAGGAGGATGAGATGCTTTTGACCATTGAGGATGCACCTCAAGATAATGCAGCAGTAGTGAACACAGGCTGGGTTACTGATATGACTAAATTTTTACAAACTGGCAAATGTCCAGCAGGTCTAGATAGAACTAAAAGAAGATATTATAGATTGCAATCGGTTCCATATGTTTTAATAAATGGCATCCTTTTCAGAAAAGACTTTAATGGTGTATTGTTAAGGTGCATTGATAAAGATCAGACTGACAAGGTACTACATGACTTTCATGATGGAGCAGTGGGGGGTCATTTTGCCCCAAAGACTACTTCTTGGAAAATAATGAGAGCTGGCTATTACTGGCCCAGCTTATTTAAGGATGCCCATGCATGGGCTAGGAAGTGTATAAAATGTGCCGTTTTTGTAGGAAAATAAAGGCTGCCAGCCTTACCTTTACAACCAATTCAAATAGAGCAACCCTTCATGAGATGGGGTATGGACTTCATAGGTCCTATTAATCCACCATCAAGTGTAGGCCACAAGTGGATTCTTACAGCTACAGATTTTTTCACAAGATGGACTGAAGCAGTAGCCCTAAAGGAATCAAATGAAAATGATGTTTTAAATTTTTATCATGACTTGATTTCCAGATTTGGAGTGCCTGAGTCAATAATTTCTGACAATGCTTTAGCCTTTGTTGGCCTTAAGATAACTGATTGGGCTGTCAAAAATGGGATTTATTTGAATACTTCTAATTATTACCCATAGGGTAATGGTTTGGCTGAGTCTACCAACAAAAATCTCATAAGGATTATTAAAAGATCATTGTAAATCAGTAAATTAGGTCTCTATGCTTTCAATAAGTGTTGCTGCACATTAGTTTAGATCTACTTTTGCTTTCCCTAAATGTTGTCTAGCATAGTTGAAAGAGTTTGCTTTCAACATTTTGTCTTGGTTTGGCCTTCCAAGTGTTCTTCATTGTTTCTATCTTGTTTTGATAAGGTCAGAAATATCTATATTTAGTCTCTCTGTGACTCTATGCCCAATAGATGTATAGGCCACTGATCTAACTATTTAGCAGGCAAACATCCCATAGATGTCGCCAAATTGTTGACCCTTTTTTTCCTCTGACCAGAGCCAAACAATCAACCTGGTATTTTCCTTGAAAAGCCTTTGGAAAATGTTTCCTAAAAATGAAAAGTGCCAAATTGCCTAAAAAAAACCTCACCATTGGAAAGAGCTTGAAAAAATAGGCAGGTTTGCTTTTTACATCACCCTAAAATTCAGCCAAATAAAGAAGTTATTGATGGTCAAAGTTTTGGTCAACATACAGTTCAAATATACATTTGGCGAGCTTGCAAATCTATATCGGCCTTAGAAAATATGAAAAAAATTGAGTTATATACATTTTCTAAATGTATATCAGGCCAAGGAAATGCATATACATTTAGGGAATCTTCCACAGATTCTCGAAATATTCGCTAAATGTATATCGGGTCTGCATGTATATAGGGGCTTGTATATTCAGATATACAAAGGGAGATACAAAGGAATATACAGTGAAAAGATACAAGGTTGGCGGATATACATGTGCTACAGTGGATGTACATTCGCCAAAAATACAAAGGCTGAAATATACAAGGTAATATACATTGAAGATTCCTCAGAATATTCTGTGCTTGTATGCATAAAAAGGCTTGTATATTGCTTTGTATGTTCGCACATACAATTGGCGATATACAAATGAAGATATGCATCATGGGTATATTCCATAAAGATTCCCTTGTATATATGGGAGTTTGTATATTTGCATTTGTATATCCGCATATACAAACAAATGTGCATTTGCTACAGTGTTGCAAAGGGAGATACAAATGGTGGGTCCCGCACATATACAAGAAGGATTGTATGTTTTTTCAAACAAAGGATCACATGAATAGTGCTTTGTATATCAGCTTGTATGTTCACACATACAAACCAATATACAAAGCCGATATACAATCTGGATCTGAATATAGATTTCAATTGGTTCTATAAAGCTTTCAGGTCCACCTTGTATATATAGGTGTTTGCATATTTCGCACATGCAAGGAAACATACAAACTAAAAGATACATGGCAGGCATATTCCATAAAGATTCCTGGTTTGTATGTAAGAGAGTTTGTATATTTGAGTTTGTATATTTGTATATACAAGGGTGCAAATGTACATTTGCTACAGTGCCAGCAGTACATACAAAAGGTGGGGCCCGCAGGTTTACAAATGAGATTGCATGCAAGAAGTGCCGCGGGGAAATATACAAAGGAATTTGTATATCTCAGAGATACAAGTGGTGGGGCCCATGAAGATACAAAGAGGTTTGTATATCATATACATACAAAGGTTCAAATGCTACAGTGGAATGTATATCGACTTGTATGTTCGCACATACATGCCGATATACAAGGAAACATATACAATCCAGACCCGAATACAAGTTTCAATCTATTCTATGTTGTTCTCGGGTCCACCTTGTATAAAAGGTGTTTGTATGTCTTGACATACAAAAGAGCATGTACAAGACAGATTTCAAGACAGGTACAGTTTGGCGGAATGCAGCGCTAAGTCCGTGGCTTGTATGTATATGGCAATTGTATATTGCGATATACAAGCCAAAGATGCAAAAGAAATATGCAATCCAGATTTCAAATGGATATCATTTCTGCCTCATTCAGGCTCCGGGTCCATTTTGTATGTATGAGGCCATTTGTATATTATGATATACAAGAAAAAATACAAAGAGTAGAGGATGCAAGCCGGACCTGACAGGTAATCAAATATACTTAAAGGTCAGTCGGGGTCCGATTTGTATGTATATGGCACTTGTATATTGTGATATACAAGTCAATGATGCATTGCATATACAAGGCAGATTTGAATCAAGGATCAGTTTCGGCACATAAGAGTTTGGAGTCCGCCTTGTATATATGGGTGTTTGTATATTTGCATATACAAAGAAATGTACGAGTAAGAAATATGCAAGCCGGACTTGGCAGAGCAATGAAGCACAGCTCAGAGGTGTTTTGAGGTCCACGACTTGTATCTTCAAACATACAAAGGAGCAGATACAAAGTTATATGCTAAACATTTTCAAAGAGGTGGGGCCCACATATACAAAGGGAAATTGTATGTATATACAATTTCGAATATACAAGGCATATACAGGGGCTGATATGCAAAGTGCCATGTATGTGCAGAAGGAGTTGCAGTATGAGTTTTTGAATGCCGATTCAGGCGCCAAGATGTAGTGATATACACAAAAATGCAAAAGCAATATATACAGGCAGTTGACCAAAAGTTTGACCACCTATATCTCCTCCATTTTGGCGAATTTCGCCATGCTCTAAGAGGTAAAGTTGCATATTTTGGTCCCCTCTTTCATTTGGCCAGTTTTTTTAGGAGCTTTATCACTCTTCAAATTTTAGATCTGGAATTGCATATTTTGGGCAACTGGACGTTTCAGCGATGACTTTCAGCAGATGGAGATATTTTTGGGGCATTCATTGCTGCACAAAGATGATGCAGCTCGCATTGATGGTCAGAAATATCTTCCCACCTTCCTCTTCTAGATATTTTCACCTCTTCATCTCTAGATTAACGATGAGTAAGCAGCTGCAATAAAGACTCCAAAAATCTCCCCATCTGCCCAG
This sequence comes from Cunninghamia lanceolata, assembly GCA_027924645.1. Classification (NCBI taxonomy): domain Eukaryota; kingdom Viridiplantae; phylum Streptophyta; class Pinopsida; order Cupressales; family Cupressaceae; genus Cunninghamia; species Cunninghamia lanceolata. The sequence goes on along the minus strand of BSBN01000295.1, from coordinate 7,840,242 downwards.
TTCCAAATTTTGATGCCATAACTGATGCAGCTGGACAGTCATCGATGGAGATCTTTTCTATGACAGCTATTAGGGCAAATTTTGTAACCGACTTGGGAATTTTGGAATGCTATAAGTATGCATTCAAATGTTGTAAATAAGGTTGGAAATTTTTTGGCATTAAGGCTTTTCTGTTTCCAAACAAAGTTTTCATGTACTGTAACCTTGCCTCTCTGTCAAATATATGCAAGTTATTTTTACCTCTTTACTGATTTTTCTAGTTCTGTGTGAATCTGCATAAGGTTTGTCTGTGAATGTTTTATTCCTCTCGATCATATTGCTTCTCACCTCTGCTAGAGTCATCTAACCTCTGTATACCTACTTGCCATATTCTGATTGTATTGTGCATCCTTCAGTTTTGTGGAAGTTTCTTTAAATCTGTCTGGTGTATCACCCTTTTATGTTTTCAAACTTTTATTCATTTTCATTACAAGCATTCTCTCTCCCTTTTCCCCCCAAAATTTAGCAGTTTCAAGTGATAGCTAGACAAGGAAGCCAGCCTTCTCTGAAGGTCTGATCTCATTTAGCAAAGTCCCACACTTAGAGATCAGTCCCATGTTACTCCAATTTGTAGATTTTTCACAACCACATGCAAGGGTGCAAAACTGGGTGATAACAGTATCCTGAGGAGGCTAGAAGCAAGTCTAACCATTATTCTAATTGTTATTGGTACCATTACTAGTATAGGGAACTATAGTCTGGATTGGGGAAGGATTAAACACAGGTGTGTATGTAGGAATTGGATTCAACAATGGAGTATGATGCATAAGATCTCCATTCCAAGGTTGTGCTTGATTTTACATCCCAAGATTTCCTCCATTAAGAAAAAGGACTATAGGTTGTTTGTCTCATTTCCTGGTTTACTGCAGCTACTTCTTTATAAGCTTTGGATATAGTATCTATATCAACTTTTCTTTTGATAAACATAGCAGTTAATGGATCAAGAGCCACATAGTACATTGCTAATAATGTATCTAGAGTTACTGTGTAAGGAGCAACTAATCTGGAGTAAGCCTTTTGGAACCTATCATTAAAGTTATCAATCAATTCTCCTTCACCTCTTTTTATTGCAGCCAATTTATGATACAAGGTGGAAGGATCGACTGGTCCCCTAAATCTAGACAAGAATGCCTCTTCCATAAGTGCCCAAGAAGAAACATAACCGTTAGGCAAATCAACATACCAGTTAGAAGCCTGTTCATTAAGGTGTATGGAAATAACCTACACACAACATCCTCATATTCTAGCCTGGCTCTATAGCATGCCTCCTTGAATATCCTAATGTGATCTTCTAGATCTTGATGTAATTGATATTTAGGATATATCTTTTTAGGATTCTTTGGCATCTCATGATAATCATTGAATGTAACGGGAGAGTTGACATTGAAATACGCCATTGTAGGACCACATGGTGGGCTTGGACCTTTGGGAGTACTTGGATTTCTAGGTGGATTAGGACCTCTAGGAGGACTTGGACCTCTAGGAGAACCTAAACCAAGATTCGAAGATCTAAAAGACAAACTGTCAGGACTTACTATGTTGTGGATGTTAAAAGGTGATCCAGGAGGCGTTCTAGATGAGCCTCCTACGTGTGTTATTTTAGGATTCCAGATGAAAGGACTCTTACCTTGTCTTCTATCAGGCAATTGTATGTAAATATCGTTTGAATTTGACCTAGACCTAGTCACTCAACCACTTTTGTGAGCCAATTTTGTACAAATCCTACCTTAACTCCAATCGGGCCCTCCTTCTAGCACTAAAAATTGTTGATGATTGTTTTTACACATTCATAACAAAAGTTAAAATTCACAAAATGAACCTAAACTATCTTGAAAGATATGAAGAAATCAACTAAGAGTTCTTAATCCCAAGTTTCTATATGGTCAGGTCTTGACCTTGTGGACAATTCAGTAGGTTAATGTGAAACTGTAATATTCAAGGGGCCTTACGTGATTTAAGATAATCTGTGACTTACTAGACTCAAATTATGCGAATTGTTGTAAATATCAACAAAATATTCATTCCTTTGCATAAATTTACTACTATATCACAAAGCTTTGTATGATTTATAGTAAAACGAACTTTACCTTTCAGATTGATATGAAAATTGTCAAATATCAATGTAATTCCTTATGCTTCATTCAAATGCAAGACAATTTCCTTTAGATTTCTTTGTTTAAGCTAATTATTTCAAATGTTTGGAGAAAAGTTAGAGAAAACAAGTTGAGATTCACTTCACTATAGGATCTAAATGTTTTGTTACTCATGTCTTTAAGAAATATAGCAAATTAATCAAATCAACATATCTAAATCTTCAAATGTGAAGTCCTGAGCATTTTCACGAACATAGATCAGAGATTGCAAGCTTTCAAAGGATAATACTTCAAATACTAGTAAGAGTCAGAAAACACTTTGCAATAGATGTAGAATTCTAATCTTACTTGTATTCAAAGCACAAAGTCATATAGAATTTACAATGTAAGAATGACATTTTGTTTCATTAATCAAATTGCTAGAAAACTCACAGACATTTTTACAAATACAATAAGGAAACCAGACATTCTGTGCATTCCTTAATGTAGACATAGGCAACCTCCTCTTCTAAACTAAAAGAAATACTTCTCTATTCAAATATTCTGACAAGTTACAAGTGCAAGCTACAATTTAAAAATCCTTGTGTAAATATTATACAAGTAGCAGAGCTTCTTATATAGAATTTGAAGCTGCGTACTGCTACGGCTACAAAACTTCATCTACAGTTAGTATTCAAACTTTCTTGATCAAGAGTGTACATTCATTCCTAACCGTTTTCCAAAATATCTTCATGGTATCTTTGCTTGCCTCAAAGGATGCCATTGGAATCCTTTCAAAACAAGATGCTCGTTGACCACTTCTACTTTATTGACTTCGCTCGCTGATACCCCTCAGTTAACTCTTTCCTTAGTGTTATTTGCCCCTTTTGACACTTTACCACTCCTTTAGATATATCTTGAAATTATTTGTTACACCCTCTATGAAAGGGCAATTTCCCCCTAGACTTCTTGTCCATATGTATTCCTGCATTATGACTCCTTTCTTCAATTTATTCTCTTCCTTACTCAAACCTTCAACCTTTTTCTTATACTTCTTTATTTTGGCACTGGTTTCCATTATCGAATCAATCATTTCTTTACTCAAATGAGTTGCCAGATTCTCCAGACATGGTGCGAAAATAGCCTTAAACTCTTTTAATGCCTTTTTTCATTCATATGCTGGTATGTGTAGGCATTCATGGTCAATGAGCTTCTCAATTATCTTCATATGTAACCTGATCATTTTATCTGCCTTCTCCTCTAAATCCTGAGTAGCTGTGATGCATCTTTTGAGACTGTCATCTTCAAACTTTAATTCTAACCTAACCTATGGCACTTGATTTGCCATAGGAGGAGTAATGACTCCCTCACCTATCAATTCATCTGTTCTTTCTTTAATTTCTTCCAGCTGCCTCAATTCAGCCTTATATTCTTCTCTTCTAAATTGGTAGATATGTACAAGAACACTTCATTTATTCTTCTCAATCGTAGCCATTTCCCAGCCTATCACTGCTTGCTTAGCCACCTCATCTCCTTTTTGCATGAATTCTCTTAACCATTCTTCAAAAATATTGGCCTCAAGCCTTTTATTCTCCATGTCCTTTACTTCATCTTTTGACAACACTGCTATTTCACTAGGTAATTTTGGTATTGTAATATTGGGATCAAATATCCCTTTAATAAATTGCTATAACTGGACAATGTGTCCTTTCAAATATTCATGCTTGTCTTTATCTTTCTTTAATATCTCCGCAGTATCCTGATGCATATCTTCCCACTCATTTATATACTGCTCTCTTGTTATGTGGCCTAGGTCAAAATTGAGTATCTTGTAGTCCTATACTGTTATTTCTCCTTTGGCTTTCTCCCTTTATGGAATGGCCAAATTTAGTGTTCTGGATCCATCAGGACCCCTTTTTATTGCTAACATTGTTCTGGCCTTCGTCTTTTCTTTTCGTGGTGTTGCACCACCCAACAAACTCTTGATATCTATAGGTACTAATTGTACCTCCACCTTTTCTCTCCTAACTTCTGAACCCAACCAGGCTGGAGCCTCTTTTGCACTTTCTGTAGCTTTTTCTTCATTAATTACCTCTTCTTGGGGCTTCTCTATTTCTCCTTGTTCTTGTTGTTGTTATTTTTGTCGTGGAGGGGGTTGCAGTTGAGGGGCTTGTTCTGGGAAAATTAGATCATTCTGTTGTTTAGATTCACCCTGTTTAATTTCTATGTCTCCTCCATCTTCATCTTATTCCTCTGGATTTTCTTTCTTTGAGGGCTCCTTTTCTTCTTCTTCTTCTCTATTTTCTTGTTCCATATTTACGATAACCTCATCCTCTATTTGCTTCTTAGGTTTAAAATTACCTTCATCAATATTCTCTGTGTTCTCTTTGCTTTCAGGCTTGTCTGCTATTTCCATTGCCTCCTCTGTTGTTTCAACTTTCTCTTGTATCTTTTCAGGCATGTTAGTTTAATTTATATGTGAAGGCGAGCCTATAGTCTTATCAGGTTCCCTTGCATCTTTTTCTTGTTCATCCTTGTTTTCTATATTATTTTCCTCTTCGCTGTGTTCTCCATCCATGTTCAAAATATTTAACACATCTGCACCAGAAGTACTAGTTCCTATTTCTTCCTCAGTCTGGGCATGTGTTTCCTTCAATGCTTTTTTAGGTGTGTCCTCCCTTTCAGATTCTTCTATTTGATGTGCTACATCCTGCACATCCTTCATGATTTCTGGAGGTACCATTGTACTAAATGGATCCATTGTTTCCAATCTTTCTTGTGCATTCTCTTCTTTAGACATTAGACCTTGTTCAGCTTCCATGTAGGCTTGAGCATTTCTTTCCTCTTCTTCACCTAAATATTCACTAGATTGCTCTTCATCCATACTAGTTTCTTTTCCTATTTTAGGATCTACCTCCTTGATCCCACTATCACTGCTATCATCCTCAACATTAACCATCTCTGTTACCTTTTTGGCTTCATGTACTTTTGATCCATGCAGCTTTGCTTTAGCCAATTATATTTTAACTTCTGCATATGCTTGCCTCTTTTCTTCTGATGTAGCTATATTAGGTATGCTACTTAATTTAGCACCTACCTGGTGTGCTCCTATAACATCATCTTGTCTTGAAGTTCCTCCTTTAGATGTTTCTATAGGTATTGCTTTCATGACCTTCTTTCATGTTGACCCTTTAGCAACCTGGGTCTATTTTGCGCTGGTACTAGGACTAGATGACTCTGCTTCTACAAAAGTACTTGATGACACCGCCACAGTCACCCCTAGTGTATATGGATCCATCAAAGTGGCATTCTTGTCTTTTTCAATAATCTTTGCTTCTATAATCTTTCTTTTTTTCTCATAGAAATAATGGAGCTCATCCTGATGCTCCCTCACTCTCTTCTTACCCTTCTTTGGATATGTAGGCTCAATCCCTTTAGCCTTAAGCTCTTCTATCTTATTTTTTAACCATGTCTTTGAAAACAAAATGACAGGCTTGGACAATACGTCCAAGGATGTATTCCACTACTGCGACCAATCAGGTTCACCAATAGGAGTAAGCCTGACATTTTTATAACTATAATGCAATATTTCATCATCATCTTTGACTTCAGCAGGCACATAAATTTCCCCCATGGACTTCATTTTCTCTAATGTCAGCCTTTGGTGAGCTCTCTTTCTCACCTCTTTATCATTCTTGTAGTCTGACCAATAGTCCTCAATGTGTATTTGATGTTTAAACTTAGGATCAATAGTATTTTGGATCCTGTGAAAAGGATCAAACCTCCTTGCTAACTCAAACTCTTCAAATCCATAATACCTTAACTCCTTTTATGAGTAGCTAGCCACTTCTTCACTATAACATTAATACCTACCAATTGCCCAAGGGAGCTTAAGATTCCCTCTACCATACTTCTTCTTGTACATTTTGAAGGCATTCAAGTTTTGCCTTGAGAATTCTAATATAATTAACTTGTTGGAAGGATATCTAGGCAGCATAAAAGGTTTTCCTTCAAAGCCCTCAGTCCTGATATAAGTGAAGTTCTAGAATTGAATGTACTAGGAACTGTGCAAACTGATTATATCCTCTACATCTAAAGAGAATCTCTTATCTTTCTCTTCTTTTAAAACTCTGACCAGGTATGTGAAAAATACATCATTTACTAAAGTATACTTTCTTAGTGCATTATCCTCCTATAGATCTAGATAATGGTCATATACAAGTTTTTGATCTGGGCCATTTCCTAGGGTCCCAACTCTGTCAATCCCATATATATATGGCTGAACCATTGCTGCACATGAGTATAATACATACGAGGACAAATAGAAAGGCATCGTCTTTTGTTTTCTTAACATTGCCTATTTCCATATGGCTATGCTAATAGCCTTAGCCCAGTGAATTTATCCTTTTTCTTTTTTCACCTCTTTCATGAATTGGATAATCGTGAACATCCAAGGTTCACACTTAGTGGCATCTCTTAAGCCAACCAGCCTGCTTAACATTGTTATCATCAAATGTATCTCTTCTTTGAAATCCATTCTTTGCAAGTTCTTATGCACTCTTGCCATGGCCTTGGGTTTATTTTCAGCATTATACCAACTGTAAAAGATCCTGCTTCTACAATCCCTCTCATTATTATTGAAGTCTTCATTAGACTGATGTATATCAATGTCCACCATTATTTCTTTTATCTCCAGGCCAAATGTTCTTGTGATCCCTTCTGTAGATAAGTTTGCAATGACTCTATTATTGTGTATTACCCTCCTGGTAGCTAAGTCATATAGGTGTATAAAATCCAAACATACGTCCTTAGCTTCCATAGCTAGTGGGAAACCTGCAACTCTATACAATCCTCTTTCCCAGATACATTTCATATCTGGCATAGCATCTACTACTATAATCTTCTACAAAACATCCTCAACATCATAACTTCCTATGTTGGTGTCTATTCCTACTTCGCTCATGCTGATTAGTGAAGGGTACCCTCTATGTATTGGCAGTTCTTCTTTCTCAGTTTCTTTGTGCGGCTTTCTTTCCTTTTTAACCTTTACTTCACCCCCTGTATCCACCTTCTTCTATTTTGGGGCCATCCTATAAAAAAGGTGTTTTTTAACTTGTCATTTTTACTCTATTTACCTAGGGTTTTACCATGAATTTTCTAGTTTTACTTTTACCTTAATCCCCTTTTTGTCTTTTCCATTTTTGACTTTTGTATTGTTTAACCCAAATCAGCTAATTTCCTATCAGAAATAGTAATTTAACATTTGCTTGCATTTAAAATGAAATTACTGATAATCATTTTGCATTTTCAATTAACTGAACTATAACAACATTCAAGATAAATACTTGTATTCTTGACAGCTCAACCTTACAACCGTTGACTAACTTTACCATTTTCTGCTCTATTCCTGCTTTTGAAATTCCGTCTCGCTATGATTTTCTGTTCAATGTATGCAACAATTCTTCTTTCTACAGTTTTAGTTTTAACAATGCAATTCTGAAAGAAAAACAACTCTTTATTTACCCTAACCCGTTAAATTTCATCTTTCTAGTGTTAGTTCAGCATTAATTGCAGCAATGATTGTACCTACAGCTTTGGCTTTTTACTTCAACGTTTTAATTTTAAACATTCTATCTGCTAGTTATTTTTGCATACATCATGTTTTCTTGTATGTCTCCTTGTATACTGTTTCTTGTATGTCACTTTGTATCTTTCAATATACAAGCCTACATGCAACAGATTATAAACAATGTTACTTTTTTCCACTATGTCCAACCTCGTATCTTTTGTTTGTATGTTGCAATGTATGTAAGATATATACAAACAATTATACAAGTGCGACCCATACAAACCCCTTGTACTTTTTTAATTCCCGGCGGTTTCTTTTATTTCTTTGTATATCGGGATTGTATGTCACTAATATACAATCACACAAACATACAAAGCCTTAACGTTATTTTACTTCCTTTTGAAATCCGCGTTGTATCTTACCTTTTTACTTCCTTGCATCTCTTCTTGTCTCTCCGCTTGTATATGCTCTTGTATCTCTGCTTGTCTATGCAATATACAATTGTGAGATATAGTTTGTGGGACCCACTTCACTTACCCACTTGTATCTTCTCGAAACAATACCACTTGCATCTACACTTAGATACAACCTTCCATATATGCAAACTCTTATACAATCATCCTAGACTTTTCATTATTTTTAACCGCATTGTATAATCCTTTCGGATCCATACATGTATATTAAGCGAATGCATATTTCCAAAACGTTAAGATACCATGCATCAATTACATCCGATCTAATTATCTTTTGAAGTCCGTGTTTGTATGTATGCTAAAGATGCAAGCTTGAAACATACAAACATACAAACAATGAAACGTACCTTTATCTCACCTTTCTAAACCGTATTTTATATCCTTTTCGGGTCCATGGAATGTATATCACCTTATACATCGGGATTGTATGTCACATTTTATATCTCCTTTTAAACAAACATACAAATCAAGATACAATGTGAACTTAACCATTTATTCATTCCACTTCTTAAACTCATTGGGTCCAACATATACACAGATAAAAAAGACACCAAGCACATGCATACAAATTACCACGATATATAAACCTGACTATACCCGACGTGACTTATTCAAAGACTCCACATACAAATGACTTTGTATATGCAACATACAAGCCTTTTTATAATGCATTTTACCAAAAACACATATATCTCGCAGAATATTGAGAATTTTTTACCTGTTCAAAAAGCAACCCTTATTCATTTTTAACGAAGAATTCACCCCTATTCTCCTCTAGTACTTAATGCTAAATATTTTCAATTTTCAACATGGTTTGTAACCCTTACCTCTTTTCCCTTTACTACCAAGCAAGACCACACACAAGCAAAAAGCAACAGCCACAACAGGGGTCCTCATTTTGCTAAGAGGTAAAATGGGGCATGTTGTGAGCATCACAACAATGACCACATGTAAATTTGTCCTCACATGAGCAGATAGGTGTCCCACTTAGTGGTAGGAATATTTTACCATGTGTTAGCATCTTGGATAGTGTGTAATGGAATATTGACCAAAACGGTCATGAGAGATTCCTATGACAGTTCTATGACGCATAAGAGTCGTAAATGGAAGATTCTATGACAGGTGAAGACATGTGTTGAGAAGCATCTTTGAAAAAGGCATCTTTTGGTGTCCCAAGGAGGGTTATGACATGTTGTAAGAGAATATGCTATTTATAGCCTGTGTATGACATATTCTCTTATAGCTGTAAGATATGATAGTTATGACAGATTCTATAAGTCGTAAGAGTATCTGTCATTACCCAAATTGGGAATAGGCGACCTCTTTGAGATGGGGTGACTTGAGAAGTGTCATGAACATCCTATAGTGTTGGACAAGTGTCCATAGGAGTGGGTTTTGGGCCATGAGGCCATGTTGGACGCCCATCCCAAGATAGAGCCATTTTTGCCTTGTATTTTCTTTTAAAATAGGTGCTTTGGAGAGGAGATGTAGTATGTGATTGACAGGTATTGTTATGCTTCCAGATTATATCCAGATATGAGTGTCAAAGACTCCTACAAGAGCATTGGCTCTTTAACTATATTGTAACCTTCATTGTTTACGAAATACATTTGAGCTATGTTTTACAGTGTGGGGTTTTTCACCCGTAAGCATTTTCCCGACGCATATCTTGTCTCTATCTCTTTTGTCTACTTTCTGTGTGTATGTGTATTGCTGCAATATCTTTGTTGTTGGGTTAATAACATTGCAATTGTAAGGATTAAAAGAAATTTGCACTCTTCTCTCCTCTTTAGATTAGTGTAGGAAGCGATTTCCGCACACCTAGCTTCCTTTTAGTTGTCAGATAAAGAGTGTATATCCCTATGGGATAGAGGCAAAATCAGAATGATAAATGATTGAAAACACAATTGAAATCACCTTGTACTAAAGACCTCATGGAAGGAAGATGCTCTTCATGCCATTAGGAGATGGATGCCAAATCTGCAAATACAAACACAAGAATAACACAAATTTTGCTCTAGAACACAATGAATGCCTTGAATCACTTTCACAAAAGCTTGTAGATCAAAATTGCAATCTAAATTCCATCTAGTTTACAAATGATACACTAATCATGCTTATATATGCAACTACAAACATTCTCACCAAGAATTTCGTAATTGAAACTTACCGTGTCAACATAGGACCCAAATATCGGTCATAAACCAACACTTCAAAATTGGTCATGACCTAAAATAGGGCAGGACTAGGGTGCGGGTGCCCAAGTCCTCCCCCTATTTCAGGTAGGACTTATGTCAAGTGTATCCCCTAAGTCCTATTTGTCATGAAACTTCAGGGTTTTCTCATCGAGAGTCATCAAAATCATGCAAGATGCTCTAAATGCACACTAAGGGACTCGAGAGCTAAACCTGAAGAGGGAAAATCCCCCAAGGGGACATTTTTTGACGTAACACCGCTAAACAATGTTTTTTAGGCCATAAAGAGGAAATTAAAGAACTGAACAATGGGTGATAGGCAATCAATCTTAGAACATAACAAAAGTGATTTTTTTAATATGCTCGACACAAGGGTTTACGATTTTGAGGAGTATTACTCAGAGTATTTTTATTTTACAAAAACCCTAGGTCATATACCTTCTATCAAGATGCTTGAAAACCATAACCATGGAAAAATTTTACATGGTATCATCAATATCCATATAGGGTTAGCACATATCAACTTTCTATGTTTTGAATGAGGTAAAACTTTTGAATCCTATGAGTTTAACCAGATATTACATAAGCATTATCAGATTTCATTATTTACCTTTTCCCTAGTTGATCATGATACAATTTTTTGAAATTAACCAGAGGGGTAATGCTTCATACGTATCTATGAGTGCTTCCATAACCTTTAATTGATGTGGTGATAATTGAATTGCTACACTAGATTGAATGCTCCTCCGCAATCTCGCTCTTTGTCGCAGTACTAGTTCGTAATCAACTCTTTTGTAGTGAGATTTAGGGATTCCTGAATGCAATTATGTCAATTATGACAATAAAATTCACTTTTAACCTAGCTGAATTGTAATTTTAGGTCTAATTAATGGCGTAGAGGGGATTTGATAGCCTCCTTTGACTAGATCATAGGAGATTGCTACAGGTGTCCGTTGGCATGAGTTCAAGTTTAAATGCCAACACCTTTTGCACAACACTAAATGCAAAAGGCACGGGGATGTGGGGATGGATATCCAGTAAGGAATATCCATGTGGATATCCAGATGTGAATATTTGGATGATGTCAGTAGAGGTCAGGTCAACCTTCATTGACTAAAGATTCATCATCGAGTCATAGATTCAGTTTCAAAAGGTCAAGATATCCATGTGGGCACGTGGCATTGTTTCATTAGTTAGGTGAGAGAATGGATACTAAGTTAAGATCCAGACCTTACGAGTGTAAAATATCCATCCAGTCAAAATGTCCAGATGATGGAAGCAAGGAGAAAGTCCTTCATTGATGTGTAATAGAATGACGTCATCAGGATATGGATATTAAAATAATGTTTGGATGTTAAGTTAACATCCAGATGTTAGCCTATATCCAGATGTCGTCAGTAGGTTTAGCGTTCTTCACAGTGTTAGGATGACATGGCGTCATCTAGATCTGGATGTTAAATTATGATCTAGACATTAAGGAAATCAATATCCTCGCACCTTAATATCTGGGTGACGTTAGCATGCTCAGGGAGCTTTGTAAGATTGGGATGATGTGACCTCATCGGGACATGGACATTTTCAGTCAGGATATTAAGTTAAGATCCAGATGTTATTTTAATATCCATGCGCATGATGTTTAACCCACTCAATACTTTAAATTTGATGTCTAGACATTATTGGAGGTCAAGACATTAAGTTAAGATCCAGATGTTTGGCAATGTGAATATCCCTATCCCTGTTGACCAAACTTTGACTATATGTAACTTCCTTGTTTTAACAAATTTCAAGGTGCCTCAAAAAGCAATTCTACTTAAAAATTTTGTGCTCTTTCATCTACCAAAATCCATAATAAGAAATTTGAACCCTAAAAATCTGACCTATAACCTAAGGTCTGGACTTGCTTAAGAATGATATCCTGACATGCCTCTGATATTGTTTTACCTTACCGCCCAAAGCCAAAGGGCACAAATAAGCCAAGCCAAAAGCAAAAGAAAGTTGGGTCCCTAGTTTTCTTGGGCAAAATGGGGCATGTTGTGTAACCACACAACAAGACCCCCTCTTTTTGTTGAGTCTTTTGGTGAGTTTCTTAGCCTATTTTGGGTGTTTCAACTTGTTATGAGTGCTGTAAGTCTTGGTTGAGTAGTTTAGTTTTGTTCTACAAATTCATGATCCATTGCATTAAGTTGGCATATTTTGATGATTTCTTGCGTCTTAGTTGTATCACCTAGTTTTAGATGCATTTGGATGCTCTTGGAAGTCCTAGTTAGCTTATATCCTTTGGATGCACTTATTTGTTACCACATGTCTTATTTGAGTCAATTGGATGTTTATGAGTCTATTGGGATGGTTTTGGCATGTTTTGGGTTTGATGAGTCTTAATCAAGTATGTGTTTCATTATTTCATTTGGTTTTTAGTTTGCATGGAATTGTGGTGAATGGTCTCATCTCATTTTATCATGCTCATAGTCATATTGACAAGTCCTTCATGTTTGAGTAATTACATTTTGAGGCCTTGTGGACTCTTGAAAAGGAAGGAGATTTATTATTTTAAAGGACGAGGTTTATTTTGATGATCCTTTCAAGGTTATTTACTAGTTCATCTTCATATATAAATTTAAGAGTATAATCCTTCATATTTGTAGAGTCTTAGGAGGTGTCAAGATGACTAAATGTATGAATGCATTCATGTGGTATGCTTAGATATTATCATGTCATTACCATTAGTTTTGGGTTTCTTAGAAGATCAAGGTCTTGATGAGGGTCATGAAATATTAATAAAGTGAAACCATTAGTTTGAAGTGAAGAAAACAATCCATGCAAGGATGAAAAGAGTACAATTCATACAATGTTCCAAAGCTACCTATTATTATCATAGTCAAACAACAATGTATACATGGTCATAAAAGCCACAAAAATTTGAGAAAAACCTTATAATTGGCTAAAGGACTTGAAGGATATTTTTATATAAGTATCTTAAATTCAAAATCCAATCATTGTTTCACCTAAAATAGTAAAAAAATAGTCCTAAAACTGAATTTTAACAACTCAGAAACCCTAAGACAGCCATGAAGAGTTGAATTTCTGATTTTGTTTTCGCCTCTATAATAGAATCAAAATATTTTTGAAAGTGATGGGAAGCTTGAGAAGGTAGAGAAGATATATAAAGTTCATTAGAGGAAAGATCATCAAAGACAGTGGAGAATCAAGAATCAGAGGAATAGATATGCTTTGTGAACACTGACTGTGATAATTTCAGAGTTGTCTTAGATGTTAAAGAAGGTAAAGAGGGAGACATGTGCATTCAAAAGTCTAATCAACAGGACCTCTGGACCACGTATTTTGATGGAGCTTGTTCGAAGGAAGGCTCTGGTGCTGGGATTGTATTTCTGTCTCCATCTGGTAAACATCTAAAATTCTCTTTCTTGTTGAAGTTTGCCTGTACAAATAATATTGTAGAATATGAGGCTCTGTTATTAGGATTGAATGTTGCTTTGAAGCATGGAATTAAGATGCTCAAGGTATTTGGTGATTCAGAGCTTATTGTTTCCCAAGTTAGGGATAAGTATGCATAAAAAAATAAAAGGTTAAAGCAATATAAGCATGCTATTTGGGATACAATAGAATTGTTTGATGCTTTTTCAATAAACTGGAAAAAGATATCAAAAAATGTCAGGGCAGATTTTCTAGCTAATGTGGCCATAAGACCAGATGATATAACTTTATCAGATGTTACAAATGTTGAGGTCAAACTCAGACCTGCAGTGCCAGATAACGTGTGCAACTAGCAAGTCTTTGACAATGATAAGGATTTAATGAGATTTCTACATTGCATTGATGAATACAAGGACCAAGAAATAGATTTTCAAAACCTTGTGGAGGTTATGGACGGAAAAGAAACTCTCTTAGGGAAAGAAATAATTCAACTCAAGACAAACAAAATCCCTAGAGGGCTAGTTGCTTTGGAGAGAGCTTTTTACCATAGAGACCAACTCGTCACAAAGTCATCTCCAACAAACAAGAATGATTTAGAAGAGATAAATTTGGGGACATCTCATGCTCCCAAAAGGGTATACATTGGCAAACAGCTCAAACCACATATCAAAATTATGCTGATTGCATTGCTAAGAAGGTACAAGCATGTCGTTGCCTAGTCTTATGAGGACCTAAAAGCTTATAGAGAGGATTTGTTCCAGCATGAAATCCCATTGAAGGCTGAAGCTAAACCATTTAGACAAAAGCAAAGGCCTATCAACCCAAATTTAGCTCCTCAAATGTAGGAAGAACTTATGAAACTTAGGGAAGTTGGAATAATCATGCCTATCAGACATTCAACTTGGGTGTTTAACCTTGTCCCAGTCAGAAAATAGAATGGTGACATCAGACTTTGTGTGGATTTTAGAAATTTAAATGTGTCCTCTTTGAAAGACAATTATCCATTGCCAAACATGGAGGCCATGTTGCAGAAGGTGACTGGCTATGAGCTTCTATCTATGATGGATGGATTCTTAGGATACAATCAGCTGAAAGTAAAGGAATCAGAACAATTCAAGACTGCTTTCACTACTCCATGGGGAACATATGTATATGTGAGGATGCCATTTGGATTTATAAATGCAGGTGCCACATTTTAGAGGGCCATGGATGTGGCTTTTGTAGGATTAATTGATTCAATCTTGGCTGTGTATCAAGATGACTTAATTGCCTTTTCAAAGAAAGAAGAACAACACTGTTTGCATTTGGAACAAATTTTTATTAGAGCATTAGAGTATGGCATCTCACTGAACCCAAAGAAATGTGCTTTTGGGGCTGTAGAAGGAAAACTGCTTGGACACATTGTTTCCAAGGATGAAGTCAGGATCGATCCTAAAAGGATAGCTACAATTGACAAAATCCAGGTGCCTAAAATGGTAAAAGGTGTTCAGTCCTTCTTTGGAGAGATTAATTTTGTTAGGAGATTTATTCCTAATTTTGTAGAGACCAACAAGGAGATCTCTAAAATGCTGAAGAAGAATGCAATTGTCAAATGGGAAGATGAAGCAACTAAATCATTTCAAGACATAAAGGAGGCAATCAAGATGGCTCCTGTTTTAAAATCTCTAGATTTTTCTAGGCCATTTCAATTGTTTTCATTTGCTTCTTTCCATACAGTTGCTGCATGCCTATTGCAGAAAAATACAAAGGGCTTTGAACAGCCTATAGCATTTTTTAGAAGGTCATTACACACTGCCGAGTTGAAGTATGACATCATGGAGAAGTAAGCATACGCACTGGTTAGAGCGGTCAAGAGCTTCATACCATATTTGGTGGGCTCCCATATAATTGCATATGTGCCTCATGTAGTAGTCAAAGATATATTTACTCAGTAGGAGGTAACTTGAAGAAGATGTAGGTGGATAAACAAACTATAGGAGTTCAACATTGAAATACAAATCACAAAGTTGGTAAGAGGACAAGGTTTGGCAAAATTGATGACACAGTCAAACCTAGAGGCATGCCAAGTGAATGCAGTACATAATGAAGATATAAACATGTCAGATTATCAATGGTATAAGGATGTAGTACATTATTTGTAGAATTTTAACTGTCCTTCCCACTTCAGTGATAGTCAGAAAAGGACTTTGAAGCTATAGGCTATTAAATACATCATTGTCCAAGGAAAGTTGTATTGGAGAAATCCTGATGATGTATTACTTAGGTGTGTCGATGAAAATCAGGCCAAGGATATTCTCAGTGACATGCACAATGGAGTATGTGGTGGACATTATGCTAGCCAAACAACAGCCCATAAAATTCTCAGAGCAGGCTATTGGTGGCCAACTCTTTTCTCAGATGCACATAGAATGGTAAGAAGGTGTGATCCTTGTCAGAGGTTCTCAGGAAGGTTAAAATACAGAGGTGCATTGCCCCTTAAGACTGTAATTGTAGAAGCTCCATTTCAGCAATGGGGAATTGATTTTATAAGGGAAATCTCAAAAAAATCAAGTGGAGGGCACAGTTCAATTCTGGTTGCCACTAATTATTTCACCAAATGGATCGAGGCCATCCTGACCAAAAGAGATACCAGCAAAGTGGTGATGGATTTTATTCTAGAAAATATTATTATTAGATTTGGAGTACCGGTAAAATTAGTCACAGATAATGCTATGTGCTTCAATCTGGTGAATTTACTAATTTTTGCAGTAATTATGGAATTAATTTGTTACATGCATCACCATATCATCCACATGGAAATGGTCAGGCTGAGTCCAGTAACAAAAGCCTCATGAAGATTGTAAAGAGAATGGTAGGTAAAAACAAAAGGGCTTGGGATTCAAAGCTAAAAATGGCATTGTGGGCTGACAGAATAACAGTCAAGAAGGCAATTGGAAGATCTCCTTTTGAAATGGTATATGGTGTAGTGGCTAAATTGCATGTAAACAACTTTTTGCCAGTTTACAAATTCATACAAGAAAACATGGAGGAGATTGGAGATCTAATGATTGAAAGAATCAATCAGTTGGTTGCACTAGATGAAGTGAGAAGGGAGGCACAGAAAACAAGCATCAAAAGACAGGAAAGGGTAAAATATCTATTTGATAAGAGAACTACAGAAAAGAAAGTTTCAGAGAGGTGATTTGGTTCTTGTATGGAATGCAAGGAACCAGGATAAGGGAAAACACGGTAAATTTGAGCCCTTGTGGGTGGGCCCGTATCAAATCAGTGACATTCATGGAGGAGATTCTTACTTTCTCCAGGCCCTAAGTGGTGAATTGTTGGAATTGCCAGTGCACGGTCAGTTCCTGAAGCTTTACTTCTTATAAGGGTTATCTTTTGTGCACATTGTAAACCAAATGTAAATATTTTGTACATGCCCTGTATAGTCGGTCATGTTTTGAGTTTTGGGTTTTGTCTGGTCTGCCCCGGGGTTGCTTGGTTCTCGCTGCAGTCTTGCATCTGCACTTCCCCAGTCGGAGCCACTGGTGGTGTTCACCTGGGATTTGGGTTTTGATTTGAGTTTGTAGATTCCTGCGTGTGTTTCTTCAAAGCCTTAGTGCCCTGGTTTAAATTGTTCTTCCATCTGCATGGAGTGTTTTACCGCCTTTTCCTATTGCACTCATGAAAAATGTTAAGTCTTGTATATGCAAATGCAAGTTGCATGTAGGTAGGCTTGTGAAATCTTAATCGGCTTCCATAAAATGTTGAAAATTTGAGTTATATGCATGTTTTAATGTATATTGGGTTGCATATACATTAGTGGAATCTTTCGCAAGACTCTCGAGAATATTCTGCACTTGTATGCATTTTTAATTGCATATCAGGTTCAAGGTGGAAGATACATTGAGGGAATATTCTGTAGAAGATCCTGTGTTTGTATGTGTAGGAATGAATGTATGTCAATATACATCGGGTCTTATGAAATGAAAAATATACAAGGAGGCCCCATATACATCTGCTATAGTGTAAAGGTTCATCGCCAGCACATACAATGAAAAGATACATGGGGCCTTGTATATTCGGCAACATACAAAGCAGTGGGAGATACATGTGGTAGGGCTCGCGGGCATATACAAACAGGTTTATATATTCGGCATACAAGGGAAGCAGATACAAGGTTGAATGTATGTTTGACATACATTGGAGACATACAAGAGAGAATCTATATCACATATCCTAGAAGATTCCTTGCTTGTATGTTAGGGGATTTGTATGTTTGCACATACAAGCCAATATACAAAAGAACACATGCATTTCAGACCTAAGGGGTATATCAATTGCAGTATATAAAATTTGGGGTCCGTTGCTTGTATATTTGGGTGCTTGTATATGTGCCGATATACATTGTGAAGATACAAAGGCTAGATACAAGCTGGATTTCAAAGCAACTTCAAAATGCTTTATAAAATTTGAAATCTGTGCCTTGTATGTATAAAGTGAATGTATATGCAGATATACATTGAGATATGCAAGGAAAGAAGATGCAAGGTGGATCCAATTGAAAATTCCAATTTTCTCTATAATTGATTGGGGTCCACCTTGTATATTAAGTTGTTGCATGTATATGCATTTTGCATATACAGGGATTTTGAAAGGTGAATAGTGGCATTTGTATATGCATATATTTTTGCATTTACAAGGGCGAAAAGGCAAAATGTGAACAGGAAAAGCCAGCGATAGAAACATGAGGTGCCTCCATGGCGCGATCTGATTGGCCGGTGACTTGGTCAACATTTTTTGGCGCCGTTGATCTCAGCGATGGGGAGATGATCGACGACTGGTTTTGTATTTTGCTACAGTAATGGGTTTCTTTGCATCTGAGGCTGTGTTTGGGTGGGAAAAACTCCAAAGGCATGCCACTGAGGATCTGCGGGTAGCTTAGGCATTAATGGCAGAAATGCAACGGTATGGGTCAATGATGGACATGTCAACCACCCGATTGATGATGAATGTCTCTAAGCAGCGGCTCGGATCCTGATTCCACCTGCTCTCTTTGTTTTCTTCCTAGATGCATTCAATTTTGAGCACCATTTCCCATGATGCATTGTATCTGGTGATTTTTGAGTTGACCGTTGTAATTTTGTCTAAGTACACAGTTTTGCTATAAAATGCAAACTGTGTCACTCATATTTGGTTGTTGAAAACTGGACAAACTTCTAGCTCTGTGATACAATACAACTTAGTTGGTGGCCCTGTCCTGAAGAGTTTTGTGAGTTTATGAGTCTCATGTTGTGTGTTTAATGCATAATTTAACTGGTTTCATGTTGTTTTATATGAGAAATGCATTGATTGCATGTGTTTAATCATTTGTCTCCAAGTTGTGGCTGTATTTTCTTTTGAGTCTAAATAACTAAGGTTTATTTATGATTTAGGAATATGGGTTTTCTGTATTGAATATTTAATCTCCTACCTTTGTTTAAGGGACAAATTAAAAGTTTGAGATTAATCATTAAGAAAATATGTTGCAGTAGGGATTCCTTTAAGTATGAATGACTAAATACTCTGTTTTGGGAGATATCTGTAAGGTAGATATAATAAAATCCCCTTAATACCCAATCTTTGGTATATGTTTATGCTGACCATTCACATGTGTATGTCTACTGACTTTGAGCCCTGGATAGGCACCAATCTAGCCTTGCATTGAGGTTACACTCTAGGTCCTAGTTTTGCATCCAAATATAAATCAAACTCAAACTTCATAAACAACCCTTTTAGGACATTAGAAGTAGTTTTAGGATCCAAAATCCTCTGTCTACAACTAAACATAGGCCCAAAGCTAGCCCCTTTGCACTTTTCTCATAGTTTTGGTCTGCTTAATAGAGGATTTATCTGCTTTGTGTCAACATCCCAGCAAATACATAGATGCATTTTATAGATGTTGAATAGGGAATACCCCCCTTGGTTCTGTAGAGCCTAAAGAAGAAGAGGAGATATTTATAGAGTCTATCTCCTATACTGTTGGCCCCTGACCTGTGAATCCTGTTGATCAAGGATGGCTATTTTGTAGGGATTACTGGGAATAAGCATCCAGTCTAGGAAATATAACCAACAGAAATTGGCGTCTCTACTGGGGAAAACTTTATGAAAGAACCCTATTTTTTTTAAAAGAAAACAATTCTTACTAATAGGTGGCAACTCTGAACCAATCTCCCAACTGGTAAAGTAAAAATTTGTATGCAAGGGAGAAGATCCCAACGTAACCCTTTGTTGGAAGAGTTACCCAAAAGAATAATGTATAGGAAAAAGGGAACTGTTCAAGCTAGTCAAGAGGGTTCTCCTAGAAGAAATGAATTTATTCAAGATAATCCAGGATCTTCAGAAAGGACGGAAGCTTATTTTTCAAACACAAAAGCTGAAATCCAAAATGTATATGAGAAACAGCAGGGTGGTGCTTTGAGAATAAGGTCAGAAGTTTTTTAGGAACACCCTTTCTTAGATCCCAGTGACAAGTTTGAAGAGGTTGAGTCTCCAGGGGATGAAGACGGTGATGATCAGAATGAAATGGGACCATCCTCCTCTATGCCCAAAGAGGAACAATTAGCCAATGAAATTAAGAGCTTAAGGGCAGAATTAGAATATCTACAGGCAGTGAAAATCAGAGATAATATGAGAAAGAAAGTGCAAGCTCTGAGAGTTGCTCAAAATGATTCAATTCCTACCCTTGAAACTATAAATATGCAAAGAAATTAGCATAGAAATGAAATCCATGATCAACATAATTATCAAAGACAAAATGCAGATAACATAAGAGCTCCATTAAATAATATAAGAAATCAGAATGCAAATAGAAATGCAAATGCTAATCAATTTGGTAGACAGCCAATGCAGTTGGACAGGTTCAGACAACTAGTTTTTTATGGCATTCCTGGTTATCCAAATCCTATTGACAAACATGTGAGGCTGCAAGTGCCTAAATTTTTAGGAAATAATACTGTGTCAGGTGAAGACCATCTAAAAGCTTTTTAGAATATCATGGACAATGTCAAGGTTGAGCATGAGGATGTTTTCATGAAATCATTTATGCAATCCTTAGTTGATGAAGCCATGGAGTGGTACAAAGGTCTGCCTGACAGAAGCATTTCATCATGGGATGAATTTAGGAGAATATTCAAGGAACAATATGGTGACAAAACTGATCCTAGTTTTTTCATTAATGAATTCACTGGCATTGCCAAAGGATCAAATGAACAAGTTGTTGATTTCAATGCTAGATTCATGAAGGTATTGAACAAATTGCCATAGGACTTGAGGCCTAATGAACCTATGTGCATAGTGTTGTACATAAATGCTTTTGATGCCAAGACAGCTTATGGATTAAGAGACAAGGGACCTCACAGCCTCAGAGATGCCTTCAAAATTGCAACAAATATTGAAAATAACAGAAAAGCGTCTGGTAAGACAAACAGAAGAGATGATGTAAAAATTCTGCAAAATCCAAATACTAAATCTTAGAGTGTCCAGGGCAATGCATCTACTTCTGAGGATAAATTAGACAAATTGACAACTATTGTCAAGGACCTGAGCTATAGAATGGCTAAAAATGAAAAGGGGATAGGTCCTAACAGACAAGTTTACCAAAGGTAAGAAAGAAGACCATCATTACATGATATGCCATATAATACTAAATGGCATAATGGTAAACCCATTATTCCAAATGGCAACATAGGTCAAAGGATTCAAAATGCAAAGGAAACTCCTGATCCTTTGAAGAAGGCTGTAAATATTGTTAATGATACCCCATGGTGTATCATATGTCAAATGCCTCATTCACAGTTGCAATGCCTGATTGCTCAATCTCTATATGATAATGCGGCTGTCTGTGATGAGTGCGACGAGCCACATTGCATGGAGGATGATAATGTCAATATGCTGTCTACAAATAGAGAGTATCCATTTCACGATGTTGATGTAAGTGTAAATGATGAGATTCATGTCTGGCAGCAATTTCCCTATGATGAATATGAGGAAGATAATTATGCTTATGCTCAGGACTCACATAATTTTTTGAGTAATTTGAGGAGGCCTTCTGATGAAGAAATTTGAGCTTTCACAGCTACAGCAGTAGCTCAAGTTAAAAGCAATTACAATCTCAGAGGCAAAGCTCAGGTAAGCAACTCACACCAACTAGAGAACACTTTTGTGGGCCAACCTATGCATAGTCATAAGGGGATGGAAACATATAAGAAACAATGGAACAATAATAAGCAAGGTTTTAAGCAAAAAATAGGCTATGATACTCAAAAAGTAGAGAATATAGTTCCCCATGCTGAGGATCAAAATAAACATCTTCAGATCAAAGATGACAATCAAGGAGCCGTAAAAGCTAAAGCTAGATCAACTCAGGATGGAAGTAAAACCGTGGAGCAAGCTACAACTGTCATACAAAATTATGCTCCATTTGATATCACTCAAATATTATTGTAGATAAAATTTTCTGTTCCACTGATGGAGCTAATGAAAGTGGAAGAATTCAAAAATAAAGCAGTATCCTTATCTCAGGAGTACCCTGTCAAGCCAAGCAGAATGATGAACCTTAGGCCAAGAAACAGGTCCTGTGCGTTGAAGAAGATGAGGTTCTTGAAGTGTATTTGGGGATGACCATGACAAAATGCCCTTCACAAGTGGAGCCATTTTATGTCTCCCTTGTCATAAATGGAAGAATAATTAGAAAATGTATGCTCAACTCAGGAGCATCCACAAACATCATGCCTTTGGCCATCATGCAGCAAGCTTGATTAAAGATAGATAAGGCATGTGGGAAGTGCTATGCCATGGATGCTAGGTAGGTACCTGTCATCGGAATTATGAATGATGTCAATTTCAGACTAGCAACATATCCTGAAAAGGCCTACAAAATGAACATAACAGTTGTTGATATTAAGCCGCAGTATGGCATGTTGCTGTCAAGAAGGTGGGCAGCGTTGATTGGTGGAAGTATGCAATTAGATCTATCATACACTATGATCCCTATGAATGGTAGGAATGCCAAACTAATCAGAGAGGAAAGACCATCAGAGATAGTGGAGAATCAAGAATCAGAGGAATAGATATGCTTTGTGAACACTGACTGTGATAATTTCAGAGTTGTCTCAGATGTTAAAGAAGGTAAAGAGGGAGACATGTGCATTCAAAAGTCTGATCAACAGGGCCTCTGGACAATGTATTTTGATGGAGCTTGTTCGAAGGAAGGCTCTGGTGTTGGGATTGTATTTCTGTCTCCATCTAGTAAACTTCTAAAATTCTCTTTCTTGTTGAAGTTTGCCTATACAAATAATATTGCAGAATATGAGGCTCTGTTATTAGAATTGAATGTTGCTTTGAAGCATGGAATTAATATGCTCAAGGTATTTGGTGATTTAGAGCTTATTGTTTCCCAAGTTAGGGATAAGTATGCATCAAAAAATAAAAGGTTAAAGCAATATAAGCATGCTGTTTGGGATACAATAGAATTGTTTGATGCTTTTTCAATAAACTGGATAGAGAGATCAAAAAATGTCAGGGCAGATTTTCTAGCTAATGTGGCCATAAGACTAGATGATATAACTTTATCAGATGTTACAAATGTTGAGGTCAAACTCAGACCTCAGTGCTAGATAACGTGTGCAGCTGGCAAGTCTTTGATAATGATAAGGATTTACTGAGATTTCTACATTACATTGATGAATACAAGGACCAAGAAATAGATTTTCAGAACCTTGTGGAGGTTATGGATGGAAAAGAAACTCTCTTAGGGAAATAAATAATCCAACTCAAGACAAACAAAATCCCTAGAGGGTTGGTTGCTTTGGAGAAAGCTTTTGACCATAGAGACCAACTCGTCACAAAGTCATCTCCAACAAACAAGAATGATTTAGAAGAGATAAATTTGGGGACATCTCATGCTCCCAAAAGGGTATACATTGGCAAACAACTCAAACCACATATCAGAATTATGTTGATTGCATTGCTAAGAAGGTACAAGCATGTCTTTGCCTAGTCTTATGAGGACCTAAAAGATTATAGAGAGGATTTGTTCCAACATGAAATCCCATTGAAGCCTGAAGCTAAACCATTTAGACAAAAGCTTAGGCCTATCAACCCAACTTTAGCTCCTCAAATGTAGGAAGAACTTATGAAACTTAGGGAAGTTGGAATAATCATGCCTATCAGACATTCAACTTGGGTGTCTAACCTTGTCCCAGTCAGAAAATAGAATGGTGACATCAGACTTTGTGTGGATTTTAGAAATTTAAATGTGTCCTCTTTGAAAGACAATTATCCATTGCCAAACATGGAGGCCATGTTGCAGAAGGTGACTGGCTGTGAGCTTCTATCTATGATGGATAGATTCTCAGGATACAATCAGGTGAAAGTAAAGGAATCAGAACAATTCAAGATTGCTTTCACTACTCCATGGGGAACATATGTATATGTGAGGATGCCATTTGGATTTACAAATGCAGGTGCCACATTTCAGAGGGCCATGGATGTGGCTTTTGCAGGATTGATTGATTCAATCTTGGCTGTGTATCAAGATGACTTAACTGCCTTTTCAAAGAAAGAAGAACAACACTGTTTGCATTTGGAACAAATTTTTATTAGAGCATTAGAGTATGGCATCTCACTGAACCCAAAGAAATGTGCTTTTGGGGTTGTAGAAGGAAAACTGCTTGGACACATTGTTTCCAAGGATGGAGTCAGGATTGATCCTGAAAGGGTAGCTGCAATTAACAAAATCCAGGTGCCTAAAACAATAAAAGGTGTTCAGTCCTTCTTTGGACATATTAATTTTGTTAGGAGATTTCTTCCTAATTTTGCAGAGACCACCAAGGAGATCTATAAAATGCTGAAGAAGAATGCAATTGTCAAATGGGAAGATGAAGCAACTAAATCAGTTCAAGACATAAAGGAGGCAATCAAGATGGCTCCTGTTTTAAAATCTAGGCCATTTCAATTATTTTCATTTGCTTCTTTCCATACTGTTGCTACATGCCTATTGTAGAAAAATGCAGAGGGCTTTGAACAGCCTATAGCATTCTATAGCAGGTCATTACAGGCTGCCGAGTTGAAGTATGACATCATGGAGAAGCTAGCATATGCACTGGTTAGAGTAGTCAAGAGATTTAGACCATATTTGGTGGGCTCCCATATAATTGCATATGTGCCTCATGCAATAGTCAAAGATATATTTACTCAGCAGTAGGTAACTGGAAGAAGATGCAGGTGGATAAACAAACTGCAGGAGTTCAACATTGAAATACAAATCACAAAGTTGGTAAGAGGACAAGGTTTGGCAAAATTGATGACACAGTCAAACCTAGAGTCATGCCAAGTGAATGCAGTACATAATGAAGATATAAACATGTCAAATTCTGAATGGTATAAGGACGTAGTACATTATTTGTAGAATTTTAACTGTCCTTCCCACTTCAGTGATAGTCAGAAAAGGACTTTGAAGCTACAGGCTATTAAATACATCATTGTTCAAGGAAAGTTGTATTGGAGAAATCCTGATGGTGTATTACTTAGGTGTGTCGATGAAAATCAGGCCAAGGATATTCTTAGTGACATGCACAATGGAGTATGTGGTGGACATTATGCTAGCCAAACAATAGCCCATAAAATTCTCAGAGCAGGCTATTGGTGGCCAAATCTTTTCTCAGATGCACATAGAATGGTTAAAAGGTGTGATCCTTGTTAAAGGTTCTCAGGAAGGCTAAAATACGGAGGTGCATTGCCCCTTAAGACTGTAACTATAGAAGCTCCATTTCAGCAATGGGGAATTGATTTTATAGGGGAAATCTTAGAAAAATCAAGTGGAAGGCACAGTTGGAGTCTGGTTGCCACTGATTATTTCACCAAATGGATCGAGGCCATCCCGACCAAAAGAGCTACCAGCAAAGTGGTGATGGATTTTATTCTGGAAAATATTATTATTAGATTTGGTGTACTAATAAAATTATTCACAGATAATGCTATGTGCTTCAGGTTTGGTGAATTTACTAATTTTTGCAGTAATTATGGAATTAATTTGTTACATGCATCACCATATCATCCACATGGAAATGGTCAGGCTGAGTCGAGCAACAAAAGCCTCATGAAGATTGTAAAGAGAATGGTAGGTAAAAACAAAAGGGCTTGGGATTCAAAGCTAAAAATGGCATTGTGGGCTGACAGAATAACAATGAAGAAGGCAACTAGAAGATCTCCTTTTGAAATGGTATATGGTGTAGTGGCTAAATTGATTGTAAACAACTTTTTTCCAGTTTACAAATTCATACAAGAAAACATGGAGGAGATCGGAGATCCAATGACTGAAAGAATCAATCAGCTGGTTGCACTAGATGAAGTGAGAAGGGAGGCATAGAAAACAAGCATCAAAAGACAGGAAAGGGTAAAATATCTGTTTGATAAGAGAACTACAGAAAGAAAGTTTCAGAGAGGTGATTTGGTTCTTGTATGGAATGCAAGGAACAAGGATAAGGGAAAACACGGTAAATTTGAGCCCTTGTGGTTGGGCCCGTATCAAATCAGTGACATTCATGGAGGAGATTCTTACTTTCTCCAGGCACTAAGTGGTGAATTGTTGGAATTGCCAGTGCACGGTCAATTCCTGAAGCTTTACTTCTTATAAGGGTTATCTTCTGTGTACATTGTAAACTAAATGTAAATATTTTGTACATGCCCTATATAGTCGGTCATGTTTTGAGTTTTGGGTTTTGTCTGGTCTGCCCTAGGGTTGCTTGGTTCTCGCTGCAGTCTTGCGTTTGCACTTCCCCAGTTCGAGCCACTGGTGGTGTTCACCTGGGATTTGGGTTTTGATTTGAGTTTATAGATTCCTGCGTGTGTTTCTTCAAAGCCTTAGTGCCCTAGTTTAAATTGTTCTTCCATCTGCATGAAGTGTTTTACCGCCTTTTCCTATTGCACTCATGAAAAATGTTAAGTCTTGTATATGCAAATGGAAGTTGCATGTAGGCAGGCTTGTGAAATCTTAATCGGCTTCCATAAAATGTTGAAAATTTGAGTTATATGCATGTTTTAATGTATATTGGGTTGCATATACATTAGTGGAATCTTTCGCAAGACTCTCCACAATATTCTACACTTGTATGCATTTTTAATTGCATATCGGGTTCAAGGTGGAAGATACATTGAGGGAATATTCTGTAGATGATCCTATGTTTGTATGTGCAGGAATGAATGTATGTCAATATACATCAGGTCTTATGCAATGAAAAATATACAAGGAGGCCCCATATACATCTGCTACAGTGTAAAGGTTCATCGCCAGCACATACAATGAAAAGATACATGGGGCCTTGTATATTCGGCAACATACAAAGTAGCGGGAGATACATGTGGTAGGGCCCACGGGCATATACAAACAGGTTTGTATATTCGGCATACAGGAGAAGCAGATACAAGGTTGAATGTATGTTTGACATACATTGGCGACATACAAGAGAGAATCTATATCACATATCCTAGAAGATTTCTTGCTTGTATGTTAGGGGATTTGTATGTTTGCACATACAAGCCAATATACAAAAGAATACATACATTTCAGACCCGAGGGATAAATCAATTGTAGTATATAAAATTTGGGGTTTGTTGCTTGTATATTTGGGTGCTTGTATATGTGCCGATATACATTGTGAAGATACAAAGGCTAGATACAAGCTGGATTTCAAAGCAACTTCAAAATGCATTATAAAATTTGAAATCTACACCTTGTATGTA
The DNA here is from genome assembly GCA_027924645.1 of Cunninghamia lanceolata. NCBI lineage: Eukaryota > Viridiplantae > Streptophyta > Pinopsida > Cupressales > Cupressaceae > Cunninghamia > Cunninghamia lanceolata. Next base: position 7,812,701 of record BSBN01000295.1, on the reverse strand, counting down.
TAAAGTGAATGTATATGCAGATATACATTAAGATATGCAAGGAAAGAAGATGCAGGGTGGACCCAATTGAAAATTCCAATTTGCTTTATAATTGATTGGGGTCCGCCTTGTATATTAAGTTGTTGCATGTATATGCATTTTGCATATACAGGGATTTTGAAAGGTGAACAGTGGCGTTTGTATATGCATATGTTGTTGCATATACAAGGGTGAAAAGGCAAAATGTGAATAGGAAAAGCCAGCGATAGAAACATGAGGTGCCTCCGTGGCGCGATCTGATTGGCCGGTGACTTGGTCAATATTTTTTGGCACCGTTGATCTCAGCGATGGGGAGATGATTGACGGCTGGTTTTGTATTTTGCTACAGTGATGGGTTTCTTTGCATCTGAGGCTCCGTTTGGGTGAGAAATACTCCAAAGGCATGCCACTGAGGATCTGCAGGTAGCTGAGGCACTAATGGTAGAAATGCAGCGGGTATGGGTCAATGATGGACAGGTCAACCACCCGATTGATGATGTCTCTGAGTGGCGGCTCGGATCCTGATTCCACCTGCTCTCTTCCTTTGCTTCCCAGATGCATTCAATTTTGAGCACCATTTCCCACGATGCATTGTATCTGGTGATTTTTGAGTTGACCATTGTAATTTTGGCTGAGTACACAGTTTTGCTATAAAATGCAAACTGTGTCACTCATATTTGGTTGTTGAAAACTGGACAAACTTCTGGCTCTATGATACAATACAACTTAGTTGGTGGCCCTGTCCTGAAGAGTTATGTGAGTTTATGAGTCTCATGTTGTGTGTTTCATGCATAATTTAACTAGTTTCATGTTGTTTCATATGAGAAATGCACTGATTGCATGTGTTTAATTATTTGTCTCCAAGTTGTGGCTGTATTTTCTTTTGAGTCTAAATAACTAAGGGTTATTTATGATTTAGGAATATGGGTTTTCTATATTGAATATTTAATCTCCTACCTTTGTTCAAGGGACAAATTAAAAGTTTGAGATTAATCATTAAGAAAATATATTGCAGCAGGGATTCCTTTAAGTATGAATGACTAAATACTCTGTTTTGGGAGATATCTATAAGGCAGATATAATAAAATCCCCTTGATACCCAGTCTTTGGTATATGTTTATGCTGACCATTCACATGTGTATGTCTATTGACTCCAAGCCCTGGATAGGCACCAATCTAGCCTTGCATTGAGGTTACACTCCAGGTCCTAGTTTTGCATCCAAATATAAATCAAACTCAAACTTCATAAACAACCCTTTTAGGACATTAGAAGTAGTTTTAGGATCCAAAATCCTCTATCTACAACTTAACATAGGCCCAAAGCTAGCCACTTTGCACTCATCTCACAATTTTGGTCTACTTAATAGAGGATTTATCTGCTTTGTGTCAACATCCCAGCAAATACATAGATGCATTTTATAGATGTTGAATAGGGAATACCCCCTTGGTTCTGCAGATCCTAAAGAAGAAGAGGAGATATTTATAGAGTCTATCTCCTATACTATTAGCCCCTGACCCGGGAATCCTATTGATCAAGGATGGCTATTTTGTAGGGATTACTAGGAATAAGTATCCAGTCTGGGAAAATAACCAACATATTCCTTGCCACCAAAATTGACTTTTGTGTTGGAGCATCAAATGTGAGTCATTGGATCAAATTGATCATATCCATTGGATTCTAGGGTGAAAACTTAGTATGGAAAAGCTGATTTGAATATGTATACAGTTAAAAGTCATTGAAAAAGAAGAGACAAAAATTGACAATTGGTGAACAACTATTGAGTTCTTTGTTAGGGTTAGCCAGCAGAAGATATCAATTAAATGCAAATAAAGATTAAATAGAGGAATGAAAATACACAGAAATAATAACAACGAGAGACAAGTTTTAACGTGGTTCACCCAAACTCGAGCTACATCCACCAACAGAGAGTCCAATATTATTATCCAATAAATCAAACCAATTACAACCAGCAATCCTTGCAACTCAATATAGCTACAAAATGATACAATACATCAATGAAAACCCTAACCCTTAGCCACTTTTATCAAGCCTTATGTCAATTACAAAAATATGGTTTTTTTATGTTGGCCAATAGAAAAATAACTCTTGACCCCTTGACCCCGTCTTGGGGACACTGCCCCCAAACCCCCGCAAGGGGTACTGCCCCTTGACCCCATTAAATAATTTGGGAGGAAACTGCGTCGATAAAAGTGGGGTAAATTTAACCTCTGAGTCTGATTAGGGTCCATATAACAACATTCTTGTTGTGTTTTGGAAAAAACTCATTGAAACTCATTGGAAAGCATCTATACTATTGGGATTTGGGAGCAAATACATAGTATTTTCTGATTTTTCATGATATTTTCATGGTTTTCTCCACACCAAGTTTAAGAATTATTGATGTTTATCAATCTTTTGAGTTTTGTACAAGTTTACTTCATGGTTTCTAGTCAAGATAGTGAATAGAAGTTATTGTGATTCATTGAACTTGTCATCTTACAAAGTTTTTTTCATGGTTTCTAAACACCAAGTTGGGTATTTATTTTATTTTCAGCCAAAGATTCATGGATGTTTGATGAGTTTGCAAAGTGTTCATACCACTAGTAATTTGTTGATTCTAAATTACCTTGTGTGGTTAGCTTGAACACCTAATTTCACCGTTGAAGATTTCACCTCCTTGAAACTTGATTGTTGGGTTTTCATGATCAAATCAAGGATGGTTAAATATGTTTGAAAAATTGTCTATCCATTATTGAGGTTGAAATGATTGAATGGGTTTAGATTTTAGTTAGATTTTTTAGTGACCTTTCTCTATCTTGCCTTGTTTTTGCACTTTTTATCAAATCTAGTTGATGTATATTTAGAATAGGGTTTTAACACTTGCATGGTGCTATTATAGAGTTCATATTTCATGAGTGCAAGTTGATATATTGTTGGTTATGATCTGAAATGATACATTTTAGATAAATATATGTTTGGATCAACTTGTATATGCATTGCTAAATTTGAAAATTGATTTGTTAATGTGCTTTTAACCTTGTTTGTTGGAGTTTGTCTAGATTCATGTAGGCCTGTTTATTGGAACAACAAAGACATTAAAAAATTAAGTTATGTTGTGAAGGCCAAGACCTAGCCATATAGACCTTGGGGTAGTCATTTTCCATCTCTTTGGGATTTGATTCCCTTTAGGAGAGGTAAGATACTTGGTATTTTATATAAGGTTGTTGTGTGCAAAAACACCCATCAACATACTCTTCCTCGCATCCTCCAAACCCTTAATACCCCCATCTTCAAATCCCCTAGTCCTCCCATCTTCAAATCCCCTAGTTCTCCCATCCTCAACACCCCCATCCATAAATCCCATATCCATATGCATCCTAATCCCCTATCCCCAAAAATCGTTAATCATGACCAACAAGTGTGTTGACATTTCTTCTGAATCAGCATTAGGGTTTGCCACTTCTAATGCACAGGCAGATTCAGGCCAACTGAATACAGGAGGTTGCGTGAGCTCCTCCCCTTCACTTCTGGTTCTGCCGCACCAAGGGGGGTATCCCTATAACTCAAGATGTAACCTTGACTAGCTCAAAGATAGAAGGATCTGACTTGACAACAGCAGGCAGAATGCTCTCATGTATGGACCAAGATCTGTATGATAGATCACAAGGCTGGCAACATTCTTGGACATGATGTCTGGTTGGGTATGAGAGCATGCAGGGGGTTCCTAATCCTACTCCTACAACTAACAGGTGGAGGTATGAAGTGTTTTGATATGAATTTGGATGCAAAGCTGGACATGGTGTATAACACAAGAACACAGCATGACTGGTGCCTATCCAGGGCTTGGAGTCGGTAGACATACACCTGTGAATGATCAGCATAAATAGCTAAAACTGGATTTCAGGGGGATACACATGATATCTGCCTTACAGGCATCTCCCAATATAGAGTGTTGAGCTATCTCTACTTATGGTATCCCTACTGCAGTATACCCTTCCCAATGTTCAACCTGAAAACAGTTTAATCTGCCCCTTGAGCAGAGGTCAAAAGATCAGACATTCAACATAGGAATTCTATGCTCTAGAATCTAAACATAAGCAAACATCCAGATCCAGAAGAAGGATACATGCAATACTGGAGACAGAATTAACACAACACATGCTAAGATAGCATTACTCATATAAGATCAACCATGAAACCAGTGGATTCATGCCAAGTCCTACAACAGGAGATACATAAACTCACAAGAAAAACTGTACAGAGCAACCAGATCAGCTGGTTTTGGATTACAGAGCCAAAAATCTACAACTTTTAACAACCTTGAATGATCAACACCATCTGCATCATATAGCAGGAGGGCGTATTCAGCATTGACTACCAGGTTGACCAAAACTCCCGCCAGATATACCGTACCATAGAAATGGCGCTCAAACTTGAATGCAGCAGGTAGGGGAGGAGACAGGAAGATTTTTCGAGCCTTGCGCCGCCGCCTAGGGATTCAGATCTTCAATCAGGTACAATCATTCGTTCACGCCATTGCCCATACCTCTGCAACAATCGCCATTAATGGCGCACCAACCCGCGGCCTCGGGAAGAACATCATACAGACAGTCGCAACCGCTTCCCGCCGAGATTCATCATCATGATATTTCGAATATGCAGGATAACATTATCCCACATGCACCCCGCAGCAACCTCCTTTGCACTTTATATACTAGGTCATGAGCATATATCATGTCGGCGCTTTTGCTCCTGACGACACTAGTATAGGACTTCATCATCATCATCGTCCAGCAGCATGATATCCTGTTGCCTGAAATATCACCCTGACGTCATCATCATATTCGAAATACAAACTGCATGATATTCACCTTCATCGGCACAACCGGATCCATCGGAGGAACATCCTCCTGCTGAGCTTATACCAAAAGTCTGGCCGATGAACATCCTGATGACGTCATCATCATATCCTGCTGACGTCATCATCATATCTGCCTACTGCGCACCTCCTCATATCCGGATGAAGTCATCATCATGTTTGCAAATATCAGGAGGTCTCTTCAAGATGATCAGTTGTTAGAAATATGACCCCCGCGGACCTTGATGACGTCATCATCATATTAACATCATCATGATATTCGGAAGACAACCGGATATTTGGAAATATCCTTCTGATGTGAAAATATCAGGTTGCACTGTAGCTCCTCTGTAAGATCAGGGCGAAAACTGAATATGATGATGCTGCTTGAAAAGATCACCCCCAGTAGATAATGCGCGAAGCCAGCAGGCGGATATCTCCCTGATATCAGCATCATCATGATGCTCGAGCAAACATATATCCGGGTGATATGAAAATATCACCCCTTCCTTCGGAATATCATGATGCAGTTAGGCAGAAAGAAAAATATCACCCTGATATACGGATGACGTCAGCATCATCAGGATGAGAAACAAAGAACAAGAAGTGATACAACATCATCAGGATGATATTGACTAAGATCATCCTGACGTTCAAAATATGATGACCCTAGTGAATATCGGGTCGCACTTAAAACTCTTCAACATCATCATCAGGATGATCATAACCAAGATCACCTGATGATAGAAATATCACCCCGGCGAAATATCATGAAGGCAGAAAATATGATGACCACCGCAAGCAGCAGGATGACAACTGAAAAATGATGATGATGACGACCCTTAGGATAAAACAAGTTAGGTCGAGCAACTCAAAGAATAAGCAACATCATCATCATGCCTGCGCAAGGTGATAAATGGAAGATCACCGGAGACTTTGAAGAATCACCCTCGCAAGCAGATAAAGGTGCACTGCAGCTCGTCAGCATCATCATGATAAAAACCAAACATCACCCCATACTTCAATATGATGATGACGATGAGAAACCGGTCGAAGGAGAACATGATGATGCTGACCCTCATGGAAACAAACATGATGATGATGACCTCCTCCTCAAGAAAATATGATGATGCAGCTGAAAAATACTGAGGAGGTCCGTTACTTAGAGCATTTTTTGGATACTTAGGGAGAGTGCCTGAATGAAAATTTTTCAAAAAACTACCAGTCAATTCAGGCGTCAACAGTGGCTCTGTCTGGGGACGTGCAGGTGAAAGACTGCAGCGAGAACCCCAGATCTCTGGGATGCAGACCAGTCCCTTATCCATTGGGCACAGAGTCAAATACTGCACTGACCTGCATCACCCAACACACTTGATGGCCTAAGGCCACCAAGAAAAGAAAAACATGTATCTCCCTTTGTCAAATATCTTGTTTTCATCTGCATGCACTGGGTCAAGCTTGGAGATACTGTCAGGATCCACCCACAAACAAATCTTGTCATCTGCATATTCAATCCTCTGGTTTGGCTTGTCATTATCACCCTTGTGCAGATAACCTTCAGCATCATGTGACATGTGGGTGCAGAATATATCAAACAATGCATGTTCATATGGCATATAGCACTTATCACCTATATCATCATCATGCATTGCAACATGATCTCCTAGCTGGACTGCAAATAGGAAAGACTCAGAGTCCATCACAAAACTAGGAAGATCAAGGCTCATTGTATTATACGCTGGCTCATCAAAAGAAAAGCTTTCAAAATCAGAATTGTGTACATCATGTACACAACCATCTGGTACACTAGGCTGGAAAAGATCAGGCTCTGGCACCTCTTTCAAATCAGGCACATCTTCACAGTCACTTACCTGATGTATGTTATTTCCTCTTTCATCATGATGAGAAACAGAATCCAAGCCAAAAATAGTGTCTAGATCCCCACCATACTCAGACAGATCCTCATCACCATATGTGTCATAAATGGGTGACCCAGGTGCATCAGTTTCATCAGAGTATGCCATTTGTTCATGGGCAGCAGAGCACATCTCTTCATCATCAATGGATTCACTCTGTGGAGGAGTATCAGCCTGTGTGTCATAAGCAAAACAGCCATCAAATGAAAAACAATCATGCTCTAAACTAGCACTTATTTCAATTTCTGACTGCTCTTCATGATCTCCATGTGTTTGAAAGGTAGGCAATGGGTCACACATAGGACTGCTTCTTTGTTTGCTTATATCTTCTCTGTCTTGAGTACAATACTCACAATTTTCTCCACAGGTCCATTCTAAAAATTGCTCATTGCTGTCCACAACCTCATTATTGTTTTCATGGTCAGCTGCCTCATCATTACAATGGGAATCCTCATTAGTCCTTTCACTGGCATCCTCAACATTCATCTTTTCATCTTCACATGATGCCTTCATGACTTGGTCATTTGCAGCTTCATAACCATTTCTCACACCAAGGCCTGGGGACAGGGGTTTCAACAGGTACACATTTCTCATTTCTTCTACATTTTCTAAAAATTTGTATGCCATCTGCATACTTGTCACCTTGAAATCCCACAGTAATGCACTAGAGCCCTCCTCAAAAGCTTCAAAGAATATGCCAACACAGGCTGAAATATCAGGTCTGAAACTTTTAGGGACATGTGAAAGGGCTACTGCAAACCTATGACTGAAATCAACACATGGCTCTTCATCTTGTTTTCTGATTCTCATCAATTCTGCAACAAGATCAGCCGGTTCTTTTGCAAATTCTTCTTTGAAACAGTCAGCAAGTTCATCCCAACAGGCAAAGGATCTCTTTGGAAAGCTCAAATACCAGTCTCTTGCTTTTGCATCAAAGGACCTAACAAGAAACCTCATCCACATATCCTCATCTCTGAATGAATATTTTCCCATAAAACTTTGAAAATTTTGGATATGTGCATTCCCATCACATATACTGTGACCACTAAATCTAGGCATCTGACAGTATATCCTAGCAGGCATAGTTTCTACTCTATAATCCACCCATGACAAATCCAGTTGGTCATACAAAGGATCAAAAGGGCTGACAGGAGGTTTAACTTTCTGACTGGCAGACACAACAGGGTTACTGCTTCTTAACTGGGCCTGCTCAGCCTCTAAGAATATCAACCTATTTCTTATCTCTTCTATTCCTTTATCCAACATTTCACCACTGAGTGTGGGATAACTCATACTTGGATTCATAAAAATCTTACTCTTAGACATCCTCTGTCTGTCTAAGACCTAAGGCTTCCCCTGGCATCTAACCTATGCAATAAAACAGCAAATAAAGGGGAAAGAACAAGGTACCTTTTCTCATACAGATGCAGAAATATGTACATCTTTTTTGTCACATCACATACATCCATCTTTCATGTGCATTTAGATCTTTTTTGCAGAGTCGCCACCTCTCCAGAGAGGACAAAATTTACAGCAGCTGAAAGCTACTTTTCCAGGTTCATTCCACCAGCAGAGCATCATTTTGTTAGTGACTCGGATGGGTCACAAGTATTATTCTTTATTTTATCAATCCTTCCCCAGCAGAGTCGCCATTTTGTTGGTGACTCGGATGGGCCACAAATATATCATTTTTTTTTTAGTCCATCCCCAGCAGAGTCACCATTTTGTTGACATTTCTTCTGAATCAGCATTAGGGTTTGCCACTTCTAATGCACAGGCAGATTCAGGCCAACTGAATACAGGAGGTTGCGTGAGCTCCTCCCCTTCACTTCTGGTTCTGCCGCACCAAGGGGGGTATCCCTATAACTCAAGATGTAACCTTGACTAGCTCAAAGATAGAAGGATCTGACTTGACAACAGCAGGCAGAATGCTCTCATGTATGGACCAAGATCTGTATGATAGATCACAAGGCTGGCAACATTCTTGGACATGATGTCTGGTTGGGTATGAGAGCATGCAGGGGGTTCCTAATCCTACTCCTACAACTAACAGGTGGAGGTATGAAGTGTTTTGATATGAATTTGGATGCAAAGCTGGACATGGTGTATAACACAAGAACACAGCATGACTGGTGCCTATCCAGGGCTTGGAGTCGGTAGACATACACCTGTGAATGATCAGCATAAATAGCTAAAACTGGATTTCAGGGGGATACACATGATATCTGCCTTACAGACATCTCCCAATATAGAGTGTTGAGCTATCTCTACTTATGGTATCCCTACTGCAGTATACCCTTCCCAATGTTCAACCTGAAAATAGTTTAATCTGCCCCTTGAGCAGAGGTCAAAAGATCAGACATTCAACATAGGAATTCTATGCTCTAGAATCTAAACATAAGCAAACATCCAGATCCAGAAGAAGGATACATGCAATACTGGAGACAGAATTAACACAACACATGCTAAGATAGCATTACTCATATAAGATCAACCATGAAACCAGTGGATTCATGCCAAGTCCTACAACAGGAGATACATAAACTCACAAGAAAAACTGTACAGAGCAACCAGATCAGCTGGTTTTGGATTACAGAGCCAAAAATCTACAACTTTCAACAACCTTGAATGATCAACACCATCTACATCATATAGCAGGAGGGCGTATTCAGCATTGACTACCAGGTTGACCAAAACTCCCGCCAGATATACCGTACCATAGAAATGGCGCTCAAACTTGAATGCAGCAGGTAGGGGAGGAGACAGGAAGATTTTTCGAGCCTTGCGCCGCCGCCTAGGGATTCAGATCTTCAATCAGGTACAATCATTCGTTCACGCCATCGCCCATACCTCTGCAACAATCGCCATTAATGGCGCACCAACCCGCGGCCTCGGGAAGAACATCATACAGACAGTCGCAACCGCTTCCCGCCGAGATTCATCATCATGATATTTCGAATATGCAGGATAACATTATCCCACATGCACCCCGCAGCAACCTCCTTTGCACTTTATATACTAGGTCATGAGCATATATCATGTCGGCGCTTTTGCTCCTGACGACACTAGTATAGGACTTCATCATCATCATCGTCCAGCAGCATGATATCCTGTTGCCTGAAATATCACCCTGACGTCATCATCATATTCGAAATACAAACTGCATGATATTCGCCTTCATCGGCACAACCGGATCCATTGGAGGAACATCCTCCTGCTGAGCTTATACCAAAAGTCTGGCCGATGAACATCCTGATGACGTCATCATCATATCCTGCTGACGTCATCATCATATCTGCCTACTGCGCACCTCCTCATATCCGGATGAAGTCATCATCATGTTTGCAAATATCAGGAGGTCTCTTCAAGATGATCAGTTGTTAGAAATATGACCCCCGCGGACCTTGATGACGTCATCATCATATTAACATCATCATGATATTCGGAAGACAACCGGATATTTGGAAATATCCTTCTGATGTGAAAATATCAGGTTGCACTGTAGCTCCTCTGTAAGATCGGGGCGAAAACTGAATATGATGATGCTGCTTGAAAAGATCACCCCCAGTAGATAATGCGCGAAGCCAGCAGGCGGATATCTCCCTGATATCAGCATCATCATGATGCTCGAGCAAACATATATCCGGGTGATATGAAAATATCACCCCTTCCTTTGGAATATCATGATGCAGTTAGGCAGAAAGAAAAATATCACCCTGATATACGGATGACGTCAGCATCATCAGGATGAGAAACAAAGAACAAGAAGTGATACAACATCATCAGGATGATATTGACTAAGATCATCCTGACGTTCAAAATATGATGACCCTAGTGAATATCGGGTCGCACTTAAAACTCTTCAACATCATCATCAGGATGATCATAACCAAGATCACCTGATGATAGAAATATCACCCCGGCGAAATATCATGAAGGCAGAAAATATGATGACCACCGCAAGCAGCAGGATGACAACTGAAAAATGATGATGATGACGACCCTTAGGATAAAACAAGTTAGGTCGAGCAACTCAAAGAATAAGCAACATCATCATCATGCCTGCGCAAGGTGATAAATGGAAGATCACCGGAGACTTTGAAGAATCACCCTCGCAAGCAGATAAAGGCGCACTGCAGCTTGTCAGCATCATCATGATAAAAACCAAACATCACCCCATACTTCAATATGATGATGACGATGAGAAACCGGTCGAAGGAGAACATGATGATGCTGACCCTCATGGAAACAAACATGATGATGATGACCTCCTCCTCAAGAAAATATGATGATGCAGCTGAAAAATACTGAGGAGGTCCGTTACTTAGAGCATTTTTTGGATACTTAGGGAGAGTGCCTGAATGAAAATTTTTCAAAAAACTACCAGTCAATTCAGGCGTCAACAAAGTGTACATGTCATTTAACAACAAAGTTATCACAAAACCCATGAGATTTAAAAAATAGGTGTGTGCAGAAAGATGGGGGGATGAAAAAGTGGCCAAAACCACTTTTTGGTCCAAAAAAGATATAACATGAGCATGTTATAAAATGCTCACATTATAACACCCTCATGTTATGGCTTGGTAGTTATCGAGTCATAATGTGCTCAGGTTATTTCTTTATAGAAATAAAAACCATTAAAATATCTTTTTCCACCATATCAATCTCTTTCTTTACCATATCACTTAGAGCCTACATAGCCTACATAAACTATAAGGCTAGAGTAAACATTTCTCTCAATACATAGCCATTATATAATTTTTAATAGCCATTATTTAGTTTTACAAGATAATTTAAAAAAAATTCTCTTCTGGGGTGCTACCCTTAAACCCTCTAGACCTCCACACCCCCCACACCCCCCATCAGGAACTAGGACCCAAACACGATTGAAACAAAACCTATGAACTTGGAAGTCTAGACACCCAAAATTGACCCATTTCATTATTTATTCATCAAACTCATATTGCCTCAAATTGTCCATTTCATAACATCACCTAATCATACCTGACCTTGTAAAACATCTTGTAATATTTATCCTAGGTCACTACATTATCCCATTTATCCCACTTACATTATCCCACTTGATCACCTTTCCAATTAATTAAATAAACCTCTTTATTTAATTAATTCCCTCTTCATGTGGCCCACAAACAATTTAAATTAAATATTAAATCAAATCTCTCATTTATGTGTTACATGACTACAACTCATCTCATGCATAAATAATTTAAATAATTTTATTTAAATTATGAGTTTCCCACTCACATCCTATTTTTAGCCCCACTTATTTCTATGTCATAAGCATCTTTTCTCTCAAATAAATAAAAGAATCCCACTTATTTCCTCTCATCCTATTTTTAGCCTCATGTCATAACCCACTTAATGTGCATCATAGGCACTAAAATCAACTTTTAATCCTAGCCATACACATCATCCATTTGAATTTTCATCTTGGCCATCGAATCAAATCAGCCCCATCCTATAAATTCAGCCTCACACAGGCCATTTGAATCGATCTTTTTCTAGTATCCTCACTCTGCCAAAATTCTTCCAATCCTCTCATCTATCTATCTATCTTCTTCTATCATCTTCATCTTAGTGTTATGCTACTGAATTAGTGAGCACCCAACATTCCTACAACAATCAAACCTTCAAAATCTTGCATTCTCATGCGAGGTGGAGAAGAGCAATGGAGATAAATCAAGCATAATATGGAGATCAGTTTGCATTTGTGTTTGTTATTTTGATTTTCATGTCGTCTTGTGCTTCATTGTGCACTATTAGGGTTTTATCATTCTTATTCATTTACCCTGATTTACAATTTTTACCCTAACTACATTTGGCACACTCGCTAGGACCACTAGCTTGATTAGGGTTTTAGTTTTTTGTCACTAAAATTGTGTTTTTTAAGAAGTTCTGGATATAGGTGTGCTTCTGGTTAGTTGCAGGTCATAGTTGCAGGGTTTTGCGTCACCTTTGGTTTTGCTGCATCACCTCTAGTAGCACAAAAAATTGCATATGGCAGGTTATAGTTCGCCTTTGCATAACAGTATGTCGCATATGGCTTATCAAATCACGTTTGCAGAGTCTGAGAAGTTCTGAGTCACATTTGGTAGTACGTCACATTTGCATAGTAGTAGGTTGCATTTGGTAGTAGTAAGTCGCATTTGGTAGTAGTAAGTCGCATTTGCATAACAGTAAGTCACATTTGGCAGTAGGTCATATTTGCACAGTAGTAGGTTACATTTGCACATTAGTAGGTCGCATTTGGTAGTTTTTAGGTCACATTTGCACATTAGTAAGTTGCATTTGGTAGTTTGTAGGTCACATGTACACATCAGTAAGTCACATTTGACAACAGTAAGTTGCATTTGCACATTAGTAAGTCACATTTGGTAGTAGCAGGTCGCATTTGACACAACAGGGGGTATTATTTTTTCTTTTTGCTATAACTTTTGTATACAATATCGAAATCAAGCAAACAAGGAATCATTGGAAAGATAACTCGATGAACTTCACAGTTGTGGAGGTTTTATAAGGTGATTTCATAATTTTATCAGTCATTTTATCAGTCAAATCTTAGCTTCTTTTCAAAACTTCAATCGAGCATAACTTGAGCAAAATTCATCCAATTTCAATGATTTTTTTTAAAGTGCATAGAATTCCATCTAGAATATGTTCATGTAATCCATTTTTCTATATTAGATCATCTTAATATATTTTTATCAGATTCTTCATTTTTCATATAGCTTTCTTCTCTTAATCATTACTTGCAAACACATTTGGATTTTGGGTTTAAAATGAACATTGCTTTCTATCACACATAAAAAATTGGGCTTAAAATGAACAAGTGTCTTCGATCACATTTGGATTTGGGACCTAAAAAGAACTAGTGCTTGAAATATCTTCCACACATCTCATTTTCTAAGGATCAATTAACAACTGTGAGTGTGAATCAAGTGACAACTCACTTGGTTTGCTTTTGTTTACCTTATCTTAGGAGGCCTACTTGGAGACACACCACTCCAAGGGACGACCATAACCAAGGATGAATCAAAAGACACCCTCATTGGGAGTTGTAAATCTTGTCACTCTTGGCTAAGCCCCAAAGAACTTTATACCTTTGGGAAGTGAAGGTGAAGGGTGGGTTACCCCTTTCTCCCGGCTGTGTGGCAGGATTTTGCTTTCAATTCCTTAGTCAACCTTGTGTAATTTAGCCTAAGAACTAATTGGTCATACCCCATTGGACTAGACATTAGGGCTTGTTGTTGTTTTTTCAAGTGTTTTCTTAATCACAACATTTAATCTTAAAATAAAAATTGAACATTATGTTTGGCGTGTGCGTTCATACATTTGCATGTAAAATTTTGTGTTTGATATTGCCCAAGTTAAACTACCAATAAACAATTTGCCACATCATCCAATCTTTCCAAGCCAAATCATCCTAGTCATCCAAGCAATCACATACTAATCATTCTAAATAATCATCATAATCCTAATAAAAAACTTGACATCATGAGAACATTGGAATACCTAGCTGCACAAGATGTCATTCAAGCACTTTACCAAGCACCATGACCACTAAACCAACACAAGATGTCATTCAAACACTTTACCAAGCACCATGACCACTAAACCAACAAAACATAAAAGATCTCCATTTTATCCTTCAACAACTTCAACTTCATGCAAACCACACACCTCAAGTACAGCACCTCATAGCACAAGCCCAACACCTCCTAGCCACTTGCCAAACCCAACAAGCACATCATCCTCTAGTCATTCACTATCAACCAATGGCACCTCAACCTTACATGTCATCACCTTCCACTTCATATCAACCTAGTCAATCGACATGTCAAGTCAATTCTATATCAACTTATCCCACTTCACATTAACCTAATCCACTCATCTATCAAATCAATGCTACATCATCTTATCCCACACCTTTCTATGTCAATGCCACATCATCATACCTCACTTCTTCTAATACCAATCACCAAGCCTATTAATGGTCTCCACAACAAGATTATCAAGTGTTGTTGATAGACTTAAGTCCACCTTTGCAACAAGACCTAATATCCTTTAATACTCATGATACCTTTGACAAGGAAGATACCAATCTAGAGTGGCCTCCACCATCCACCCAAATGCCAATCCATGAGCCTATTAGTCCTATCTCTACACCACCTTGTACTCCCAATCCTACTCCATCGATCCACCAACCTCCTAGTCCATCAAGCCCTTTATCACTTTTATTATCAAGGTACTCTAATGCTTCCCTAAAAGGGAGATTCGAGATAATTTTACAGATCATGCTTGAAAGAAAACTCATTGAACTTCTTGCCATCAACCCATGTGAAGAAAGACCATATGATGAACATTACTATTGTGCATACCATAGGACCAAAGGCCATGATACAAATGAATGCCTTGTATTTGTCCCAAAGTTTTACAAGATATTCAAGCATGAAATTGATGAGTATAACAAATCATCCCAATCCCATGTGTCACCCCCATCTAGTCCAAGTCTTCAGCCATCCAATCCTCTTATCCCTCTATCTGGTCCAAGTCCTAATCCATCTAATCCCATTATCCATCCACCAAATCCTAATCCTAAACCTATAATATCCACTCTTATTATCCACCCACTATATTGTCTATTTAGCCATACCCTAGCAAAGGATGTGATCCATTGGCTACTAGCTAGGAACAACTTATCCCCATGTCAAACACCTATCTTAGCACCTAGCAACGAGTCTTCAAATGACATGCTTATTCTCCCAACCCCATCATGTGACCCACAAGCTATTGAACCAATTGAAGAGCCTCCCATCATGAGCCCAAGTCAAAGTATATCATATTCTCTTATTAATGAATACCAAGAAATTATCCAACTTAGCCAATAGCCTCCCACTTTCACTTCCATGAAACCACAAGAGTTATATCAAGAGTCCACTCCCAAGCATGTGGAAACATTAAGCCCTAGTCCTAATCAAGATCAAATCCCTTCCGTTCACCCTATCCATAACATATATTTTCTATGATCAAGACAATATCCATAAGAATGAAGAAGCTATACATGAGCACCTTGATCTTATCCATAATCCTATACCTATACATGAGAAAGATGTCCAAATAGCTCCTATCCATCCTCCATCTAGCCCTAACCATAATGAGAAAACATCCACTTCCCATGATGAGACACATGCCTCCCAATAACACATTGAAGATCAAACCAATAGCTTGGATCATAATGAACATAGTCAAGATCCTAATTATCCTTCATCATCATCCACCAATGATCCCATTTCAAGTCTACCATCATATCAACTTGGTCTATCCACCTTCATCCATGAATATTCTTCCCTAAGAGAACAACAACCTTTGTCCACCACTTTGCCTTCTCCATCCAATAATGAGCTCGTGTCTAGTTCCCAAAGCACACCTAGTCCCATAGTCCATCGCATACTCCAAAACATGAACTACCAAGGTAAAGGCTTAAGCCTTCATGAACAAGGTGTTTTGGAGCCTATCCATGTCAAAGTTCCTCCATGCTCATATGGCCTTAGATATATGCCACAAGGTAAACAATCTAAAGATGTTGGTAAATCCTCCATTCCTCCTAAGTCCACCACTTTCCATCACAAATGCTATCATACCCCTAAATTAAATGTTGCTATTCCACCTCCATCATCTTACAAATGTCAAAAGAATGTGACCATACACCTTCCACCATCTAATTTACCTCTACTCCTACCAACTCCTAACATCCCTCCATCCACTCTACCTCCATTACTTCCAACACCTAATATCCCCATTATCCATCCATCCATAGATCCTCTAAAAATCCTAATCATGACCAATCAATGCACACATTGTCTAAACATTAAGCTTCCACTCATTCCACCAAACCCATGGTATTCAAAAGAAAAAAATTGGATGCCTTTACTTATAAAGCCAAAAATCCTACCAAAAATCCTAAAGATCCTCATGCCTTAGGGCATCAATGCAAAGAATCAAATAAAAATCCATCTAAAAATCTATATAATCCCATACCCCCAAAAGAAAAGTCCCAAACCAAAATGGTATGGGTACCTAAGAATAAAGAAAAAGAAATCAAGTCAAATGAGGCATCTACATCACAAAAATCCCAACCATCCACTTCCATCCATTCCATTCAAAAATATCACATTCTTTCATCCCACATCAAAAGAAAAAATCATAAAAATACTAAGTCTATGTGGGTCCCTAAAGTACTACATCACCCATCTCCTAAGAAAACATCCCCATCCTTCTTCCACTATCCCACATATCTTCCCCATCCTATTCCTATGGTCCATGCTTTTGCATAAGTCTTCCACCCATCCTTGCATAAGTCCTATAATCCACATCATAAACCACCATCTTTCTTACAATCCACATCATAATCCACCATCTTCCCTACATAATCCACATCATAATCCACTATCTACCTAATCCATCTCCATCTACCTCTTTCATGTCATCCCTTACCAACATCTATGAGCACACTTGACATGGTCCATGCGATGACATCCATCTAGTAGGACTATCACCTTTCATGGAACTAGACACTTGATTCCTTCATATCCACCTACCCATCAAAAAAAATTTAAAAAAAAAAAGTCAAAAAAAGAAAAAAAAAGTAAAAAAAAATCAAAATAGTAAAGAGAAATCTCTTCGTCCAATGGTGAAAACTTGGTAAACATGCACCTTGGATAAGTACCATGATGAAAACTTGGCAAACAGGCATCATGTGTAGGTTAATCTTCTATGTCACTTACACTTGGGGGCACCTTGTCTCATCCGCACTGTCTATCCTATCATACCACTTCCTACCATTTTCCATCTTATTCTATCTTATCTTATCGTCATTATCCATTACCCGCATACCTATCCTATTGAGTCCATTCATCCTCCCTTCCTATTTTCATCTTGATGAAGATATAGGGGCAAAAACAAAAAAAATGTTGAAACATGTTTTGGATATCTCTTGATGTACCTCATCCCTTCCAATCCATCCTATCATCATCATATTGTCCTAAGCGTTGTCATAAAAAATCCTAAGCATATTATCTAGAATGGGTCATGTTATTCTGATGTGACATAGCCTTTTGAGATCACATCCTTTCTATTATGCATACATCCATCCATTATAGCCTATCCTTTTATCTATCTATGTATCATGAGCCTTTTATCCCTTATCCTATCGCCCATCCTTTTATCCATCTATCTAATCCAATCCTACATCATCCTTGCACCTTGACTTGGGTTTCCCTTGTCATGGTATCTAACACAAAGGTTATCAAAATAGTCATCCAATGCCATCCACAAAACATTTTAAAATTCAAAAATACAAAAAAAAAATCATAAAAAGTCCTGAAAAAATACAAAAAAAATCATAAAAAGTCCTAAAAAAATACAAAAAAATCATAAAAAGTCCTAAAAAAATACACAAAAAATCATAAAAGGTCCTGAAAAAAATTCCAAAAAAATCACAACATTCCAAGAACCCAAAAAAATCAAAATATTCCCAAAATACAAAAAAATCAAATATTCCCAAAAAACCAAAAAAATTGAAACATTCCAAAAATCCAAAAAAATCGAATATCCAAAAATCCAAGCAATAAGATCAATCACATCATCAAACAATCCATCACATCAAAACCAATCAAAACAAATCCAATGAAATCATCAAATCAAATCAAGCCAATCTATCAATCAATCAAAAGCACATCAATCTAATACATATCATCCCATCAATAACATCATATATCATCAAACATCACATCAATCCCAATCAATCTATAACCTGATCAATCCATCCACCATCATCACCACCAATAAAACACAAATCAAAACTACATCTCATCTTTATCGTTAAATGCCTTGATCCCGTGGATATAGGGTATGTATGCAATCTGGGATACGAAGGAAGTACCTAGATTCAGGCATAGGCGATAGCCCATTTCCATCTTTCATTCTTCTTCTAATCTTCACCAATCATCATCTTTATCCATCTAATTTCTTCTATCATTTATCTCACACACCTAAAATCCAATCAATCATCACTTCATTCCAATCAAAACACTTCCTCAAATCATCAATCAATTCCATTCTTCAATCTCATCATCAAACGATCCATCACATCAAATCCAATCAAAACAAATCTAATCAAATCATCAAACATCCAATCAATCCCAATCAATCCATAACCCAATCAATCCATCTAGCTTCATCATCACTACCAATAAAACACAAATTAGAACTACATCTCATCTTTATTGTTAAATGCCTTGATCCCATGGATACATGGTATGTAGGCAATTTGGGATATGAAGGAAGTACCCAAATTTAGGCATAGGTGGTATCCCATTTCCATCTTTTGTCCTTCTTCTAATCTTCACCAATCATCATCTTTATCCATCTCATTTCTTCTATCATTTATCTCCCACACCTAAAATCCAATCAATCATCACTTCATTCCAATCAAAACACTTCCTCAAATCACCAATCCAATCATCAATCAATTCCATTCTTCAATCTCATCATCAATAATCCATCCAATAAATCCAAATGCAAGTCAATCCTTAAACCATATCAATCAAGTTAATCATATTGCCAAATTATCCAATTGCATCAATGGTCTTGATGCTAACCTTATTGTAAACCCAATCAATTAATCAACCATCCTTGTGTTGATCTAGGGATATATCGTTCCTCGCAATGACAACACTATCATCATCATCAATCAATCAATTAATCATTGGTTTATAGCTTGATAGGGGCAATACCTTGTTTGTTTTTGAATAATTTGTGCATGCTTTCTTTCTTGCTTGTGTGTGTTATCATTTTTATCTTGCATTTGCATCAAATCCACATCCTCCCAGCTAATATTCATATCTTGTATCTACACAAGGTTGTATTATACTAGGGCACGAGACACATCATCACCTTGGTCGTTATACTTTGATGCATAACGTTTGGTGCTATATCAAACATATGATTGCTCACTTTCATTGTAGCATAACACATCATTCATTTCTTCTATCCATTCCTTTATCTTTCTTTCTTGACTAATCTATTTCATTTCAAGAGCCTGCTCATGTTTGCCCAACCTGCCTATCCTCTCAAAGGGGCATCATCATCCTATCTTTTCATTCCTTATACTATCTTTCTTTCCATCCCATCCTTTTTCCTCCATCCATACCTTAGCTTCTTTGAAATGATGCTACTCGACACAAATTTTATCATCTCGAACATCATCTCAAAGAGGGGCAAAATGTAGACACCCAAAATTGACCCATTTCATTATTTATGCATCAAACTCATATTGCCTCAAATTATCCATTTCATACATCACCTAATCATACCCGACCTTGTAAAACATCTTGTAATGTTTATCCTAGGTCACTACATTATCCTCTTTATCCCACTTACATTATCCCACTTGATCACCTTTCCAATTAATTAAATAAACCTCTTTATTTAATTAATTCCATCTTCATGTACCCCACAAACAATTTAAATTAAATATTAAATCAAATCCCTCATCCATGTGTCACATGACTACAACTCTTCTCATGCATAAATAATTTAAATAATTTTATTTAAATTATGAGATTCCCACTCACATCCTATTTTTAGCCCCACTTATTTTTGTGTCATAAACATCTTTTCTCTCAAATAAATAAAATAATCCCACTTATTTCCTCTCATCATATTTTTAGCCTCATGTCATAACCCACTTAATGTGTGTCATAGGTGCTAAAATCAACTTTTAATTCTAGCCATACACATCATCCATTTGACTTTTAATCTTGGCCATCGACTCAAATCAGCCCCATCCTATAAATTTAGCCTCACACAGGCCATTTGAATCCATCTTTTTCTAGTATCCTCACTCTGCCAAAATTCTTCCAATCCTCTCATCTATCTATCTATCTTCTTCTATCATCTTCATCTAAGTGTTATGTTGCTGAATTAGTGAGCAACCAACATTCCTCCAACAATCAAACCTTCAAAATCTTGCATTCTCATGCGAGGTGGAGAAGAGAAATGGAGATAAATCGAGCATAATATGGAGATCGGTTTGTATTTGTGTTTGTTACTTTGATTTTCATGTTGTCTTGTGCTTCATTGTGCACTGTTAGGGTTTTATCATTGTTACTCATTTACCCTGATTTGCAATTTTTACCCTAACTACAGGAAGATAATTAGGATCCATTACCAACACTTTTAGCGTAATCTTCATAAGGCTTAGATGATGTGGCCTCCATTTTGGCCTTGCAATATGATCTTTACAAGACCTTGATGTGGTGAAGGGAAGCCACTAACTGTTTGTTTCTCAATTCAATTCATATAGTACTAAGGCATATATTTTAGTCAAATCATGCCACATACATCTTAACCAAGCACAAACACATATCTTGATTGAACACAATTATAGAGAAAGATTACACTTGTAAGAATATAAATTCCACCTAGGATCAATGAATACGTATATGAATAGGTGAGAAGATTTCATGGTGGATATACAAGTCAATCAAATTAAAACCAAGGGTACAAATCACGTGTATTCAATTTACTTTTAGCCAATGCTTGTAGGTTGCAACAATGATATTCCATGTCCATAAATGGAAGTAGGTCAAACTAAGGAGAATCGAGAAACTTCTCCCACTCTTTGTCTAAGGGAAAATTGATCTTTTATAAGATTATAAAGTGGCACTCTAGTTCAATGGTGCATTCAAAGGATACCTCCTATGCTTGAGCCATGGATGTTTGTACAAGGACTTCTAGCTCTATCAATGCCATGAAAACTAATTGAACCTATTTGATAAAAGGAGATAAGGAACACATGTTGAATATAGTTTCTTCTTTCTTCTTCTCATTCACTAGCTCTAGAAATTTGGCTCTTCTCATTCACAAGGCTTAGATACTGTGGCTTCCATTTTGGCCTTGTAGTATGATCTTTACAAGGCCTTGATGTGGTCAAGGGAAGCCACTAACTATTTGAGCTCTTTAATTTGGTCTTTTAACCCCTTGACCACCTCATTTGATTCCTCTAGTATATTCTTTAGGTCAGCCTCTTTTTCTCTTAGGCCCTTGAGTTCCTAGGCCTAGGTGTCCACTTGATTATTAGCTTCTCTAGCTCATAATCTTGGTTAGAGGCCTGTTGCTTTAGTGATCCTGTTTCAATTACCTTGGCTCTAGTTTTAGCCTTTTCATGGCTCAATTATACCTCCAATATTTTGCCTTTCTTTGATACTGCATTCCTGGTGGTTGTCTTAGTTACCAACTAGATTTTCCCTACTTCCAACTCTATTGTTGCTTTAGTAAATTATGTTTTAACCTCAGTTATTTTTTAGTTTCTTCTACTTATGTATCTTCAGCTTCAATGGCTTTCTCTACAACTGTGGTGACTTAGCCTTTTAATGCCTTTATTTTCACTTCAAATGCTTTATATAGAGATTTTAAAAGTCTATAGCACTTTTTGTAAACTCTCTCTCTCTAACTCTATCTTTATCTCTCCCTCGCTCTCTATCAATGTACCCCTTTCCATCTCTCTCTCTCTCTCTCTCTCTCTCTCTCTCTCTCTCTCTATATATATATATATATATATATATATATATATATATATATATATATATATATATATATATATATATATCTTCTCTATCTCTCTCTAACTCTCCCTCTCCTTCTCCTTCTATCTATTTATATTTCTCTCTTGAAATATCTCTATATGTCTCTCTCACTATCTCTATATATCTCTCTTCCTCCCCATCCATCTCTTTCTATCTCTCTCACTATCTCTTTATATATCTCCATCCACCTCTCTATCTCTTTGTCTCTATCTCCCCTCCCTTTATCTCTTTCTCTATTCCTCTCTATCTCCCTCCCTCTCTATTTATATCCCCTATCTCTCTCCCTCTCTATAACTCCATCTCGCCATCTCTCCCTCTCCATCTCCCTCTCTATCTCTCTATTTGTCCCTCTCTCTATCTCCATCTCTCCCTCTATATCTTTCTATCTCCCTCTCCCTCTCCCTATCGATCTTCCTCTATATGTCTCCCTCTCTCTATCTCTCTATTTCTCCCTCTCTCTAACTCTATATATTTATCTCTCTCTCTCTATATTTCCCTCTCTAATGATATCTCTCTATCTCTCCCTCTATCTCTTTCTATCTCTATCCTCTTGTATCTATATCTCTCCCTCTCCCTCTCCCTCTCCCTCTCCCTCTCCCTCTCCCGAGTCTCTATCTCTCTATCCCCCTATTTCTCTCTCTTTATCTCTCCATCTCTGCCTTTCTCCATCTCTTTCTCACTATCCTCTCTATATCTATATCTATCTCTATCTCTATCTCTATCTCGATATCTATCTCTATCCCTCTCTTTCTCTTTTCCCCCTCTGTCTCTCTATATAATAAATATCTCCCTCCCTCCCTCTCCCTCTCTCTAAATCTATCTTTATATCTCTTCCTCCCTCCCTCCCTCCCTATTAGGAATTAAGGTGTCTCAACCTTTGCAAGTTCCTAATGTTGTATTTATTTATTCAGCACTATGTTGTAGGATCCCATAGTCGACACCTTATGTACATGCAGTAAGATAAATTTTGGTGACTTTGTTAGTCATGGTTTCCCCCCAAACTAATTAATGGGGGAGTACAGGGGGGGTCGACATGGATAAACTGACATTGGATAACCACCCAAGAAGCTTGATAAATAAGCATCTAGAGAATGTGAAAGGTATTGGATGCAAATGAGAATCAACAATGTGTACTCCTGAAAGAACTTGCATTGCAAGTGTGTTGTAATCATCTTTTGATTTGATAATACATTGTGTAGGTTTTGGAGTGTGGGGTTTTTACCTAAAGGGTTTTCCCCACGTATATCTTGAGTTGTGAGTTTTGTATTTGCATTTGGATGTTGTTATCATTGTTATGTCAGAAAATGTCCCCTTGGGGGCTTTTCCTTCTTAAGGTTTAACTCTGAAGTTGTTAGAATTCATTATAAGCATCTTGCATGTTAATTGTGAATCCTGATGAGAAAACCCTGAAGTCTTGTGGCAAATAGGACCTAGGGGGTGCTATTTTGATAGACCCTAACTCAAAATGGGAGGGTGGACTTGGGTGCTAGTGCCCTAGTCCTACCCCATTTTAGGTCAGCTCTAAATTTGAATGTTAGTTTTATGACCATTATTTAGGTCCTAGGCTGACACCTTAAGTTTGAATTATGAAATTCTTAGTAGGAATGTTTGTAGTTGCATATATAAGCATGTTTAAGACTTCATTTGCAAACTAGATGGACATTGCGAACTTGTGATCTTATGCTAAAGTGATTCAAGGCTTTCATTGTGTTGTAGAGCATATTATGTTGTTATTGTGTTTGTTTGTTGTAGATTTGACTCCATATCCTCATGGCATGAAAGGGATTATTCCTTCCATGAGATCTACATCTCTAAGGTGACATTTATTTGTGTTTCAATTATTTATCATTTGTTTTTTGCCTCTATCCTGTAGGGATACGTACTCTTTATCTGACAATATTGTTTGGAAGACTTGAATGTCTCTCCAGGGCTTGACTAAGGCAAGCATCTAAACACCACAACCCCCAAACACTCTCCTTGTGATTTTAGGTTATAGGTTTCACCTCTTGATAGAGTGGAGTTGTAGGGAATAGTAAGACAATGTACAGATTTCAGATCCCTGAAGAAAAAGGTGGCTTGGACTAGGGCGCTAGTGCTAGTGTCCTCTGAATGTGCAAACACAAGAACAATTTGGATAGTGACAATCAACATCTGAAGAGGTTCTGACATCCTAAAAATCACCCTACCTTGGACTCAAGCACTAGTGCCAGTGTCCTCTACATCTCACAGGACAGAAACAAAAAGTACAGTGAACATCAGTGTCAAAAGGAGATTAGGATTCTGCAAACAAAACAATACCTTGGATAGGGGCAATAGTGCGAGTGTCCCTAAATATTCCAAATCTTGAACTTTAAAAATGGTCAGTTATTAATCTCTGCCTACTACCTTAGTCTGTAATGATTTGCCGTAATTCATTAATTTGCTTACTGTTTTGCATAATTGGGGTTTTAAGGGTATTGAGCATTAAATTGCTACATTAGTTGATAATATTTGAGCTTCCACATTGTTCCAAGTGACAACCTAACCTGTAGGTGAATCCTCTTGCAAAAGTGTGATTCAACTCGATTGATATGTCCTTGAATGTTTGTTGAGAAAGGAGGATTTAACCCACACATCCACTAAAACCCCATCAAAACCATCATCCTCTTTTCCCTATAAAACATTTTGGTGAACCTGTGTTTATTTGAATTTTGCACCTTTCTGAGTGTTGTACTCTAGATTTACATTCATTCATCTTATTGCATTTTTAAAAATGACAAAAATTTGATAAAAATTGGCATCTTAGGCTTGCAGTTTGGCATAATTTGATTTAATTAGCATTTAATTTCATTTAATTTTTGTTATTTGCATTAGATCGGATTTAAATTGCAGAAATTCATCTTATTTTAATCACTTTCATTTTTAATTTCATGATTAATTTGTGAAAAATTGCTTGAAAATGTGCATTTTCATAAAAACCTAGTTTTGCATTAGCTAGGGTTTATAGTTAAAATCTTGTTTCAGATTTTAGTACCCTTTTAAAACACTCATTTAAGACTGAATTGTAATTGTAGTGTTACACCATAGTGTCTTTCTTGCAAAGACATGTCTAGGCTTTGAAAACCTTACATTTTCACTAGATTTGGCCTTATCATCTCTCTAGAAGTGCATTATAGGTGTGTTGTGAAGGATATTTTGCATTATTGGATTGATATTGAGCTTATTATTCATTACCCCTCTTGAAATTCTTCACAACATCTCTCCCTTTAGTCATTTGCACTGAAAAATTGTGAAAAAGGTGAAAAATTGAGCATTTTTAGGCCATATCCATACATAGTTTTGCACTTGCCCCTTGCACAAGCATTGAAAATCTTTTAAAATCTGATTTTTCATACATTTGAATACATATACACATGGATTATAACCACAACAATAATGCTAGGCTTCCCCCTAGGCCTTATTTTAAAAGAAGGAGCCCTAAATCTGAAATTACATTTGTAGACAATGAAAGGCCTCTTTACATTAATGTGAAAATAATGAAGATTCTGGTGAATGGTACACTTGTAGATCCTAATTGCATGTCTAACCTGATAATAGAAGAGTTGCTCCTTGCACATAATTTGACACAAGATTCCTATGAACCTTCAAACATAAGGATTAAGACACATAATGAAGCTTTAATGCTTACCTTTGGGAAGATAACTTTATTGGTTACAACTTTTGATAAAGTTGTGGATCAAGTCTTTGAGGTTATCCCTTTATTAGACATATTCCATGTAAAACAAGGACACCCATGGTTGAAAGCTATGAATGTTGTCTCCTCAACTATTCATAATTGCATACTATTCGATATAATACATATCAACCTTTGGCAATGGACAATAACTTTACTCTTGATTACTTTTGGCCACAACCTGATAGAGACCCTAAGCCATAAAGAGATCACTCTTTCTTACAATATAGATGATACAAAGAAAAACTTATATCTAGAGTGTTAATGCCTCCTATGCAAACAACAAGAGACAAACAACCCGCATTAGAAGAACTACCTAGAAGACAAAATGAAATATGAATAAACCAAGAATATTATGACTATGATGAAATAATTGGAATGATAGATGTGGATAAGGATAAGTTTCATAACTCACCTCGTCCATGTAGAGATGGTATCTATGCTAAGGTTGCTCCACCGCCATCCTTACAAGGAATGGGAGGCTTTCGTCGAGAATAGAACACTTCATCAAGACAAATGAGATTTGAACATGGTGCTTCTTCCTCTAACATGATACAACCTATAGAGAAACATGACAACACTTTTGAAAATATAAGCAACAATACAAGAAGAAATAGACAAGCATGAGAAAGAAGGAAAAGAAGATAAGCTTTTTCCCAACAAAATGCACATCAACAAGAAAACATTCCACCTAACATTGAATCAAACCATGATTAACTTAACATTGAACAATTTGAAGACAAGAACAAAAGATGGGTTATGGTACCTTATAAACCTCTTTCCTCTAGCATTCGAGATTGGGAAGACAATGACTTACTCAATGATGACCACTATCTCGGTTGTCTCTACAGGTAAGTATTTCTAACCTTTACCTCAGTTTTGTTTCCCCCATGATGTGTTATATGTTGTTGAGGCCTCCTTGGATGACCCTTGATACTCTTGTAAGGTCAAGGATACCGGGAGACTGCGTCTGTTGTGACCCTTCTTCTATTTGTATCATCATTCTTCTATATTACCTCTCCTCTATTTTCATTATTGTGTGTTGTATCCTAGGGGCACCTTCCTACATGATGAACCTAGGGCACTTGTTTCTCCTCTCTTCATTTTTTTTTTACCTTCCTCTAGTGATTCTATCTAGCTGGCGGATGACAAAAAACAAATAATACTGATACAGACCACATGTCCCTTTAGCGAGTAAGAAAAAATGGACCTAGTCCATACATGATGATGGGGTTGATTTATATTATTCGACACTTGGCTAGAAGAATTACTCTGTGTGATATTTTGATGATGTCCTATCATACTAAGAAACCATAACAATACTGTTGCTCCATGCACTTTGTCTATCTTGGATCTTGTGTTGCTTATATTTGGTTATGAGATCTCTACGATATAGTCCCATGGTTATGCTTGAGCTTTGAATCTATAGTATAACCTTGGCTCTTGATGTGATTATGTTTATTCATTGCTTTTGATCATGTGATGTGGTTGTTATCTCATAGAAAGATTTCTAACCCCTCTTCTTTCAAGATATTGTGTGTTTGTGGGAACATTTGGCTATCGTAAAGTGCATGTCGCTTCTAGGGGCATGGGCTTTGCGAGAGATCTTGTTTCCTTGCGTGTTTTCTTCTTACCTTAACGTTCTTGATATCAGTACATGATATCAACCACCTTAAGGTGGGGACATATATAAGGTAAGCTGTCAGATGATTTTGGTACTAACAAAGTGTGTTTGTAAGCCCTCTGTGGAGGCAGGATGTTGTATCTCTGTGTGAGTGTACATATTTATTTTATATTTCAATGAGTAATCCCTCTGTGGAGGTGGGATATCATGCATATCCTTTTATTTTAAGCCCTCCGCGAAGGCAGGGATGGTGTATTTCTTGAGGAGAGTGCACATCCTATCATTTCTAAAAGTCCTCCGAGTAGGCGGGGTTGGTGTATCCTCCCTTAAGCGTGTCTTTGTCAGTTGTTGTGGTGAAGCCCAACCATTAGGTGTGCCTATAATGTGCATGAGATGGTGGTGAACCTAGCTATAGGCTCCTTCCATTGCTTGTTTGCCATGTTTTCTCCATGTCTTCAATGTGTGTGTATGGCGTGTTTGTTCCCAAGCATAGTCTCAAGATTGGTGGTGATGAGCTCCTCCTATGCTTTGGGATTTGTATGGCATGTTTGTTCTCAAGCATAGTATCAAGATTGGTGGTGATGAGCTCCTCCTATACTTTGAGATTTGTATTGCATGTCTGTTGCCCCATGTGCAGTCTCAAGACAGATGGTGATGAGCTCCTCCTGCATTTTGGGTTGTGTGTTTATTTTCCATGTACTTGCATTTTGCATTCATATATGAGAAAATGAAAAAGAAATAATCACTAAGTTCACTGTATTCATTGTGTTTTACGTGTCTTCAATGCTATCTTCTCCATGTTTTGCATGACTGTAACTGTCTTTTGTCTCTAGTGTGTTTAGCGTGTCTGCATCGTGCTTGGCATGTTTGTTGTGTTTTTTACCGTACTTTAATACATATATCAGCCTTGCATTTATACATACATTAAAGTGGGGGCTAAATGTTATGTCAAAAAATATCCCCTTGGGGGCTTTTCCCTCTTAAGGTTTAGTTCCTAGGTCTTGTTCTGCCTTGCACACACACCCCATTTTGCCAAATGGAGACCCCCTCTTTTGCTTTGGCTTGAAGTCTCAACCTTTTTTCCTTGTTATGATGAGAAAGTGAATTTGTGCTTAGAGTGTAGGATTTGTTCTAGATTTGAGTATTTTCCATGTTTGGAGTCATTTGATGTCTTTCATGGTTGATTTGAAGGTGTCTTGGGTGGTCTTGTGCTTAAAAGATAGTCATTTGTTTCCTTTTGTGCTAAAATTGGGTGTTATTGCACTTTGCACCAAAAATAGCCCTTACCGACCTTAGCACTAAAAATTCAATCCACTGACTTTGCACTAAAAATAGTTGCTACCAACATTTGGCACTAAAAACCTTGTTCACGGACTTCTACGTGAAAGTTAAAAGCCCCGCTAGGTCAGAGCACACTGAAACTAGCGCAAAGTGCTTAAAGAGCCTTCCTCTGACTTAGCTTCAAAAATCCATCTGACCAACCTTTAAGTTTGTGCAACCAATTCTAGTCGGTCAGTGACCTCAAAAATCTCTGCAAAAACCCTGAATGCAGTCAGCTCTAAAAGCATTGCCATCCGACCTGGCGCTGATGCCTACCTTAATCGACTTGGTCGGATGAAACTTAAAACCCCGCAAAAGCTGTCAATTCACTTAGCACTAAAAATTCAATCCTCTGACCTTGCGCCAAAATCTGCTGTGACTGACTAAGTTAGTGAGACCCTGAATCCCCACCAAGTCCGACAATACTCTAATCTGCGCAAGATACTATGAAACCATCCAACACAAGATACTCTAATCCAGTGCAAGATACAAGTGACCTCAAATTCCCCAACATGTCGGATGTACCTGAAATCCATGCTTTGCATCCCTTAAGAGGTTGGACAAACCCAAATCTCCCGGCAAGTCGGTTGACCTTAAATTTAGCACTTTCTGTCTAACAGGTCCAAGGAGCCCAAAATCAGCACAAACTTGGGAAAATGACTGTTTTTATGAAAATTCCAAAGGGTAAATGGTCTGTTTGATTGTAATAAATGCTGCATTGATGGGGTAATGATGATTTACATGTTTTGATACAAATTTGGAGCATTTTAGTATTTATTGCATGATTTGGCATGTAACGTAATGTTTTATCATTTTCATCATGTAATAAGTGCAGAAGTTATTGAATTGTCAGACTTGAGCGTTCATGACTTAGTGAATGGATTTTAACCAGTGGAAGATGATTATTTAAAGATAAAATTGATGCTTGGCCTTGTTTCTCACATGTCTTTGAGGGTGCGGCAGCCATCTGGAGCCGTCTTGGAAGGTAAACACATGGATATACCCTACTACCCCAGAAATGCAGAACCGTCATTTTTGCTGCTACACCCACAAGAGAAGATCAATTTGATGTCCTAGATCATGGAAATGAACCTTAGGAGCTTGAAGACACTAAAGATTTGTTGATAACTGAGATGGGGGTGAATCAGTTATCCTAATTATTTCTACTTTTTGAACTTTCTTAATAATCAATGTAGCATTAATTCAAATAAGGAAAAATAACCATGAAATGGAAATACACATGACACAATATTTTTGATGTGGAAACCCTGTTAAGGGAAAAAACCATGAGGTGATTAACCCAAGATTGTATTCTCTATTAGAAGAATGGAAATACAAAATGGCACTTGCCAATTAGGGCTCACTGCCTGAGCACACTGCTCACAAGAAGCACACTGACTACAAGAGACACACTGTCTACAATTTATAAAGAGTGTAATACAATACTTGAACTGATAAGGAGCATCAATATATGCTGGAGTTCAGTTCTGGTTAGGCTCTGTATACTGATTTGCTGCACTTCATCTTTTCTCTTCTTTTGTGCTGCTCTCCTTTCACATACTAGACCTTCTTTTCTACTTTTTTTTGGCTCTACTACTTTTCTTCACTCACCACAACAAATGACGACACCTCTCACAACTAAATCCATCTTGTATATATATCCGCACAAGTGATTTCATCACCTTTCAAGTCGGCATCCAGAATAGTCAATCTTTTCACAAACTCTGACCTGCCAGCTGAATTATTGCTTACCAAGTAATGCGGATCAAGGATATACTTGTAGAAGTCATCAATCATGTCAGCCAATCATAACTTATGCCTTAATAACTTTTACCATCATCAGTAACACATCCGAAATAATGTTTGATGTTCTACCAGTCAGTTCTTCCTCTGTCCACACTGCTAATCAGGAACCCGATACTCAAGTATTCATATCTTTTTCTTCATCTATCACTCAAGGTAGTCCTCTTGACTTGCCCAAATCTGCACTTCACCAAGATACTTCCTTTGAGAGATCCAGACCTGACTATCGGACCTCACCACATGCTCTGTTCTTGTTTACCGGACCACAATATTCTTCACTCTGGCTTCTGGTATAGACACACCATGTCCTGCGGATGTGTGGGATGAACTTTGTTGCCATCAATGACAACAATCATGAATCTATATAGTGTCTCTTGCCAACAATCTCCCCCTTTGGTATTGATGGAAACACTTAGTGAAAAATGACTAAGTGTTTACACTATGCTCCCCCTTGGCTAATGCTCTGTTTTTATATACATTTTTCAAAGCTCCCCCTTAGTTGGATTCCTCATTTTTCACTACTCTTCACTCCCCCTTTGACATCAATGGCAAAGGGTGGGAACCGCGCACCAAAATTTTCAAAAATTTAACTATACTTAGCCGTATATAACATACTCATAGAAATTGAAGAATGTCTGCAAAAGTTGTCTTCAATTGGATGAATTCTGCTACCCAACTTTGCTTCATTCTATCCAAAATTGATATATGACCGCTCAACAAGAATGCAAAAACTTTAGCCTTCTTCAGATCTATCGGATCATTTGTTTTGGCGGTGGTTTGAGCATCACTTAGGGCCTCATGCATGGCCTCTAACTTAGGAATGATTATTCTTCTAAGCTCATTTAACCTACCGATTCTGTTTTTCTTTTCTTTTTCTAGCTTCTTAATTTCATCCAAGACTGTAATGGTCTGACATTCTTGATTTACTATGGATGAGGTAAATGGATCAAAATTTTGAGAAAGTTTTGTTAGTTGGATCTCTCGTTCTTTCATTTTCTTCTCAATCTCCATTGTCGCTTTGGACCATGATAGACAAAATTTATATATTTCCTCACCATCTTTAAGAGCATTTTCTAAGCTCTTTATCCCTATATCCATATTTCTTCTATCATTTGATATTAGACTTAGTACTTCAGAGAATCTTTTATCCAAAAACTCTTTCTGGACCTTTTCCTCAGCTGATTTCTCTAAAGACTCAAAATGAGTGCTGACTGAACCAATAAGAGCTTTAAGATTACATGATGAGGAGGCTGAGTGATCCTTCTAAAAAGATGGCATGATCTTTTCTAAAATGCCGGATGCAGCTTCTATTAGCTCACAATCTTCCATGTGAGACGTCAAGAGTTTTTCTTTTGCCTTTGCATTGGCAAATGAACCTATCTTCATAGTTTGAACTAGAGAGAGAGAGTCAAAGTTAAATGGACCTTGAAGTAACTCTGGTTCATCAATCTCCAACATTTCTTTTGTCAAAAATTCCTTGACCGATTCTGCCGTGTCTCTTGCCGGAGACAGATTCTTCTTTTCTTCTGTAGTCCCAGAACTGTCTTTTGGAGCTTTCTCTCCTTCCACAACCTTGGTACTGTCATCTTCTTTTTCCTTCACCTTTGCTTCTTTCTCTTGTATTCTTTCTTCTCCTTTAGATCTGAAGACTATAGGGGAAACCGGAGGAGAGATATTGGTTTGTTCATGAGCCACCTCTTCCAGAGTAGAGGATTTTGAGCCCTTGTCTTCACCTTCAATGGAGTCCTCTATGATGGGAATGTTGAACTTTTTAAAACCATTTCGGAGGATCTCTTCAGTCTCTCTTGCCACTTTGTCGGTTTCACCAAGCATGAGCTGATTCATCCTGGCTTTGCTCTGGAACTCATCCTTGCAATCTTTGAAGATCATATTCATTTTCTGCGGAGTGATTGAAGGAAAGAGCTGAATGGCAACCTATTCCTGGATCTCGAGATCTTTTTCTCGAGCATTGTTCTTCCTCATTTCAAGCCTTTTCTCTAAGCTTTTGGGAATTAGAGAGATAATTTCAATAAAAGCTTTATTATAAATGTTCAAAAATTTAACTATGGCTTCCTCCAAAATCTTTTTATCTACTTCATTATATGCATCATAGAATTCTATTAAGGGTTACAGGTTCCCATCCACAGTGACTGCTTTCACTACAACATCTAAGGATAGAGTGGGTTTTTCAACAAATTCCTCTTCCTTCTCTTCTTCTCCTTGACCGGTAGAGTGTTCACCAGATGATTTCTTCTTCTTCTTCAGTTTCTTTATCTCCTCATCTGATTCAGTTTCTTCATCATCCTTTAGGCTAACATAGGACCTTGTTGCCTTTATCTTTGTTCTCTTTTCTCCTTTTCTGAATGCCTGGACTTCTGGTTTTGATGCCTTAGAGCTTTTAATAGAGGTAGTTGCAGCCCTTTTAGAGGATCTGGTCTGGGAGGGAACTTCTACCGGATCACTTTCCTTTTCTGCTCCTTCCTTCTCTTTCTCTGTCCTTTCCATATTTTCTCTGTTGGCATCAAGAGCTTCTTTTGAGATGCCATATCTTTTGGCAATATCCTCAACTTCTTTTCTCACTTGTCTCGTTATCTCCGGTTGTCTAAGTTCCACATGAATCTTTACACTTAGCTCTTCAAAGGTTCCAAACCTTTCTACCTTAGGATCCTTAGGTTGACTAAGCATGTGTTAGACATGTAGTTCCACAATTTTCTGATCCACTTCATACCCCATTGGCATGATCCAGACTATCCTTGGCTCCATAGCCTCCATTAGGCACTAATCAATTTCTACCATAAAGCAAACTATATCCTTATACTTTTCAACCAAAGATTTGGGAATTCTCTCTCTTGCTTGCATTGTATTTTGAAAGTTTTTGAAATAACCCCATAGAGTTGTATTTCTTGCCTTAGCATCCCCAAGCCCATGCAAATAGTCTCTGATTTGGATGGCAACTGGTCTGTCATTCTGCCATACCCAGCGATTGGATTCGGGCAGCTCATTCATAAAGTAGAAAAATGAACACAATATCAGTCCACCATACTTAAAAGAGTTCTTCTTGTCCTTCTTAATCTTTTGTAAGTTTTCCATCAGTTGGTTTAGAAGGAGTTCATAGAGGTCATAATCTACATTTTTTCTCAACATTTCATAAGCAGTATACACAGCTGTTCCAGGTACTGAATTCTCCCTGCTGGAGTGATATATCTTATAACCAATTATCATAGATGCAAACTTGATATCTAGATCAGAGATATCTTCTATGGTCATTGCTCTCTTATCAAATTTTGATCTGATGGCCTCACTCACAGTTTGGTTTTTGATAGATTTGAGAACTGGTATTCCTCCGGATGAATGCAAACCGGTTACTGCTCAAATTGCATCCTTAGTGATTTTGAATGGTTTATTCAACCATAGGAAGTTATCATGTACTCTGTTTAACACATACTGGACCCATTCATCCTCTTCAAAATAGGGGAAATGAATCCACTGACCAAAATGTTTATTCCAGATGGCCTGGTACTATGGTTTGAGTTCAAAAGAATCATCTATTAACTAGTTGTGATAGATATCTGCCAGCTTGGATTCCCCAAAATCTTCAACATTCGCATGAAGGTAAACCCTAACATCTTCTACATGCAAAATACCATGCGGTATGCTAGAAAAAGCACCTGAGGGATCTACTTGTAGATATTTAAATTGATGTTTCTTGAAAATGGGTCGAGGCCTATTAGAAATCTTTACAACATTTGGAGTAGCCATCTTCAAGGATTCACAGAAGAAAATTCAGTAACGGAAAAAACCTCTTACGCTTTTAAGGTTCACCGAATGAGACGGATTAATGAGCTGGCTGAATCATTTTCAAGGAAAGACCTTTGAGAGAATGAGACAATTTTGTTGCAGAGCTCCTTTTCTTTTCTTCTTGAGTGCAAATGTGCAAATGACGAACGAATGGGCCTTTTTATTTCTAGGAAAGCCTTAAGTTCATACTACAATAAATGCGCAACCTAACTTATTCTGGTTGCCTTGTTCACCTTGTTCTTAAAAAAAATATTTTCTGCTGAGATCCATCTGGAGTGAGCAATAGCAGTCTTTCTACCTTTCTTCAGACAATCCATTTGTCCGCAGATTAAGATTCCTCAATACCGGAGTTACTATGAGAAGCTCCTGTTCTTACCAAAAGAATGATAAGCCGAATCAAACTTGAAAGATTTGCCTGATCAAAACTTCTTGCAGATCTTCCACCTCTTTATCAAAGCTATTTTAGATGATTCTCTAAAGACCCTTTAATCCGCAACACCTCTTGTGCCAAATTTAGGCACCGAAAGTCTGGCTGGGGGAAAAGAGTTTTTCCTTGTGACTCTCCCTAAGCTAGAGCTCACCCTTTAATTTTTGAAAGGCATATCAGCACCAGATTCTAGTGCAGATCCATCCTGTACATTCTTTGTACTTCTCTTTACCCAAATCTTGTTCATTTCACTTTTAACTTCATCCACATTCACCTTTGTTTTTCCTTTGTCTTGATTCTAATTATGATATACCAGACCTCTTTTGTCCTGATTCTTGTTTCTACAGAATTTTGTAATATGACCAGATCTATTGCAAATTTGGCAAACAACATTTCTATGCATATTTGATTAATATCCTCTTGATCTGCATTGATTAGCCATATGACCTATTCTATTGCATGAAAACCATCTACCATTGAATGATTTGTTCATTTGCATATTTTTGCATTGATGAGATTTGTGACCATACCTTTTACAGTTGAAACACTATGCAGAGAAGGATGAGTTAGTCTGATTCATTCTCTTTCTGCACTGATTAGCTTTATGACCAAAGTTATTGCAGTTGTGGCAGTATCCATTGAAGGATGGATATCTTTGAGAATTAGGCTACCTTACCGAAGGTCTTCTAGGCCTGTTCCTTAAATTTTCTAATCCAAAATTCTTCTGACCGGATCCGGAGCTTTCTCCTTTCTCATATCCCAAACCACACTTGTCATCTACCCTCTTTTGGCTTTCAAGAACAACTTCAAGTTGAGCAGAACTTATCTTGAATTTCTCTTTATATTCATTTGCTATTTGAAGATCCCTTTTGAGAGAGATAATTTGATCCTCAAGTTTTTCTTCATTATCTTTAGCATCTTCAAGATCAGATTCAAGATGTCTGATAATTCTATCCATCTTGTGGCAATCTTCTGATTTCTCCTTGAGAGATTGTCTTAGATTATCTTCAGTTTTTCTTTTCTCTTCAACCTCTTGGGTAAACTTCATAACTCCTGATTCCATTTCATGTCTTACCATAATGATTTATTTTGATAACTTTTCACATAACTTGGTTTTCTCCTTCAGATCTTCATTTGTATCATTGGCTTCACCTTGACTTGCCAATTGCTGAAGTAGCTCCTTTCTCTTTTTCATAGAGAGACTTCATTTTTATTTTAGTTCTCTCATGAAATCATCATCCTGTTTGAGTCTTTCCTTTAATTCATTGACTTCAGAGTTTGACTGCTCAAGATCATCAAGGGCAGTCTTGAGTTGCTCCCTTAAACCATATACATCCATTTGAATTCCTAGATCTTCCTCAAGCTGTTAGACTCTGTTAGGAGGAACTTGGCTCTGATACCAATTGTTGATAACTGAGAGGGGGGTGAATCAGTTATCCTAATTATTTCTGCTCTCTGAACTTTATTAATAATCAATGCAGCATTAATTCAAATAAGCAAACATAACCATGAAATGGAAATACACATGACACAATATTTTTGACATGGAAACCTTGTTAAGGGAAAAAACCATGGGGTGATTAACCCAAGATTGTATTCTCTGTTAGAAGAATGGAAATACAAAATGGCACTTGTCAATTAGGGCTCACTACCTGAGCACACTGCTCACAAGAGGCACACTGCCTACAAGAGACACACTGTCTACAATTTATAAAGAGTGTAATACAATACTCAAACTGATAAGGAGCATCAACATATGCTGGAGTTCAGTTCCGGTTAGGCTCTATATACTGATTTGCTGCACTTCATCTTTTCTCTTTATTTGTGCTGCTCTCCTTTCATATACTAGACCTTCCTTTCTACTTTTTTTAGCTCTACTACTTTTCTTCACTCACCATGACAAACGACGACACCTCTCACAACTAAATCCATCTTGTATATATATCCACACAAGTGATTTCATCACCTTTCTAGTCGGCATCCGAAATAGTCAATCTTTTCACAAACTTTGACCTGTCGGCTGAATTATTGCTTACCAAGTAATGGGGATCAAGGATATGCTTGTAAAAGTCATCAATCATGTCGGTCAATCATAACTTATGCCTTAATAACTTTTACCATCATCAGTAACACATCTGAAATAATGTCTAATGTTCTGCCAGTCAGTTCTTCCTCTGTCCACACTGCCAATTAGGAACCCGATACTCAAGTATTCATATCTTTTTCTTCATCTATCACCGGAGGCTAAATCCTTGGAATCTATCACTCAAGGTAGTCCTCTTGACTTGCCTAAATCCACACTTCACCAAGATACTTCCTCTGAGAGATCCGGACCTGACTGTCAGACCTCACCACATGCTCTATTCTTGTTTACCGGACCACAACATTCTTCACTCTGGCTTCCGGTATAGACACACTATGTCCTGCGGATGTGTGGGATGAACTCTGTTGCCATTAATGACAACAATCATGAATCCATATAGTGTCTCTTGCCAACAAGATCATGTGTACATCACTACTATTCCTACAGATCTAGTTCAATGCATGAGACATACTCATTGCTGTCCCAATAGTTCAGTCACCCAGAACCAGTCTAGGAAGCATCTAGTTAGACATTCTTTTACCAAAACATGCTGCATACTCCTCTTGGTCCATTCAACACCTAGAATCCCATGAATCCACATTAGCTCAAGTTTTCAAGCATCATGTGACTCTATTTTGGCTTTATTAGGCCTTGAAAGTTGACTTTTTATCATGTACAACCAAATGGGTACTCAAAATGTCTAGATTCAATGCACTTGCAAGCTATTTTTTATTTTTTTATGTAAGGACAAATACAAATCCAAAAATGTAACAAACTATTTTTACCTCATTAAATGCCATGTAATTTGGACCATTGGTGTTGAGTTAATCTCCACCATCCATTGTAAAACTCGGTATGGTGCCTTGTCTATAAAAGGGCCATCCTTTTCTCTCATTTGTAAGTAAGATTAAAGAATGAATTGTTGAGACTTTGCCAAAATACAGTCAATACAAAACAAGTTTTATAGGTTGCTGGGAATTTGTGTTTATGTGTTGTCTTATTTTGGTCTTCATGGTTCATGTCAATCTAAAATTAGTTGATATTCAATTGCACTTGTGATTAATTATTTAGATATTTGATGGATTTCCAGTCCATGCCATTAATGGCTTGCTGATTGTATGCCATTGTGCATGGTTAGTCTGGGCATAGTTTATGAGATAAGTTCGATTATATGATATCATTGAGCTACACCAAAGATTGGGTGTTTGATGAACCCTCTACAATTTGAAAATCATTACATCTCCTTAGAAGATTGCACATTCTCTGTGGCATTGTGGGCTGCCTGGTTAAACAGAGATTTGTTTATTGTTGGGAATCTATCTATCTGGTTATTGATCATTTCTGCAATTGTCTATAGGATCTCTATCCCTTTCTCTCCCCCTTTCCTTTTGCATTTTCTTTACATAAATTTTGGTAGATTTAGGATTTGAGTAGCATTACATTGATCATTTGCTGAAATTTTAGACTTCACAGTTTGAACCACCTAGGGTTTCTACATATACATTACTGCCATCTTTTCATAAAACCTACATTTCATGTAAGACCCCTTGATAGCATAGATAGAACATTCCAACTGAGAGATTCCAAGAAAGCTAGGACCTAGCTATAGAAACCTTGGAGTAGTCTTACCTAGGGTAGGATAGTTTTCAAGAGAAGAGTGAAACCATCAATCACACCTGCGTTGTTGTGTGCCAAAAACACTCATCGATAGAATTGGCACTAGAAGGAAGGCTAGACAAAGATTTTATGTAGGTTTTTAGTTTACTGGTTCACTGCACATGCTGAAATGAAATGAATGTACAATTTTTTTTGATCTAATGGGTACACATAAGGGTTTTAGTCATGAGACTCCTTCATTCTTCAAAACACTATCACAGTAGTCATATCATGAAGAGAACTTCCAAGTGAACATCCCACTTTTCAAAGAAGTGTTAGATAGGTAGATTAGAGCAAAGTATCCTCCATTTACATTGCATTATTTTAGTTCACCTTAGGCCTGCACTGTACATCTTGGAGAGTCACATGATAAGATTGATTGTTTAACCTTCCTCCAAAGATTAGATCTTCATTTAAAAGGATTGCTCCCTATCTTTGAAATGTACAATCCAGAAGTGGGATATACGCATAACAGACATATTCAGAGCAAGATAAGGCATGGAGGAGATATAGTACATATGGATGCATATGCATGTGGTCCCGTCTTAGTTGAGGTTTCAGGAGTTGCAGGTCCACCATTCATAATTAATCACAGTCAAAAGGGTCTGCATATGGGAAAAATTGAAGCTGTTAATCAAAATACATGCCTAGATGATGATGACAAACAATGCATGTGGTCTACAGGTCACCCAACTAAGGAGTACACAGTCCTTGACTGGTTAAAACCTAGTTTTCATACACTAGACTTTGACCAAATAATCCCAGCATGGTTGAAGCCTAGTTTTCAGTCACAGGACAACAAACGGAGCAATATGAAAAATCTGATTTCTACTACTAAGGATGTGGATGAGGTAGATGATAAATCAGATCTGATGAGAAGTCATGTTAAGGATGCAGATCAACAACCAGATACTTCACAAATATCAAGTTCCAACCCTAAATTTGTTGTTGCAGAGATACAGAACATCATTCCACTTCAGTTGGTTGATAATTCTAAGTTTGAACAGCAGTTAGATCAGGTCAAACATATGCAAGAATAAGAAGAAATCAGTCCTCCAGATGAAGAACAGTCATGGACAGCGATATAGGAAGTTGTTCTGGTTGACATGTTCGAGCAACAATCAGATTGTCTAGTGGAAAAGGATCAAACTCCTAACTGCATCAGCCTAGTGTACCATCATGATCAACCATATCAAGATGATATAGTTTCTCTAGAAGAATTCCTAGATGAGTCAAATGAAGAAGATCAGGATGATACATCACTACAAGGTAGCATTAATATCATGAATCAATTTATGCAGGAAG
Source organism: Cunninghamia lanceolata (assembly GCA_027924645.1). Classification (NCBI taxonomy): domain Eukaryota; kingdom Viridiplantae; phylum Streptophyta; class Pinopsida; order Cupressales; family Cupressaceae; genus Cunninghamia; species Cunninghamia lanceolata. Next base: position 7,772,512 of record BSBN01000295.1, on the reverse strand, counting down.
AAATAAACCATGTTGTTGCAGACAATGAATTTCCATTCCCATATTAGCCAGCAACTGAAACACAAGGGTTGTTGATCATTGTAGAGGAAGTCTTATTAGAACATGTGACTGATATGGATGAAGTAGATTCAACTATATCATATGTTCATCAGGCTGATCCTATTTATATTTGCATAAAAGAAGATCTCCACATGGGTGATGCTGACCTATTGATGACAAATGAAAGTAGAAATCTGCAATCTGAGAATACAAATCAAACTGTCCTACAAAGTGATGGCTTGGAAGCATTTTCATGTCAATCACTTGATCACATCATTGAGTTGATATCAAAAATGAGTAAGGATGTGCTACTACATGGGAATTCACCACACATGTCAGGTTTTGCTTTAGCCACTTCATGTAGAGTTCATCCAGATGATCCACATTCTGAAGAAGGTTGTCCAAACTTTCTGTTTGATTCAGAAGTTGCTGCAGCATTTAGTGCTCTAGAGGTATTTGATGAACAAGATATGGCCAAACATGAGTTGAGACCTCCCGAAGATGAGAAGGTATTTGGTACAATGCAACAAGGTGAATGAACTTACATACCCAACTGATGGTACTGCAAATCAGGTTGTATCTTCCTCTTTTCCACTTGGTTTTGATAGTTATCAATTTGATTATGGTGATTTAGGTAAGACAACTTGCATATGGATTGATCATGGTGCTAATGAGCTGCCCCAACTGCTGATCCTACATGACTGGTGTATACACCTAAAAATGACATGACTATGTCCAAATAAATATTTTTAATATTTATTTAACTCTACATTCCTCTATCAATAAATAAATAAATAAATTTATTTATTTGATTCATATTCCTCCAAGTTAATTAAATATCAAAATATTTAATTACTTCTTCTAAAGTCAAAATTAAATAAAATTCTTTATTTAATTTAAATTCTAACAAACAATTAAATAATTCTTAAATTATTTAATTAAGTCACTTATTCCTCCAAATTTAAATAAATCATTTAAATTTATTTAAATCCTCACACTCTCCAAAAATAAAATATAATTAAATATTTTATTTATTCTTCCAAATCATGTGCAAGTAATTAAATAAATTTATTTATTTATTTTGCTTTCTTATCTTCCAAAATCTTCTAAAAATAAATCTTCCTTGTCATGCAAAAGCAAAAGCTGAGTTAACTGATTTAAAGCAAACTTTGTTTTTATCAACAAACTCTTAAATTATAAAAATATATTCTAATTTATGAAATCAAAGATCATCCTCATCAAGAAAGCAGTTAACTCAACAAAGCATCTTTTTGAATGACACATGTCCTTCTTCTATTCGTGCACATTCCCTCAAACATCCTCTACCATTGATCTTCTTATTTCTTCTACATCGTTGATCCTCTCTCACACAAGTCTATAAATACAACCCTCTTCTTCTATTTCATATCAAGAAGTTTTCGAGTAAGATTACTCTGTCGAATCCATAGCACACCATTGGCACCCCCACTCTCATCACATCACTATCCATTTGCTTGAGATCACCTCATTGCTTTGAAGCTCATCTTCATAGCACATTCATATCACAACCATTCTATTCTTGTCATCTTCAACAAGGAAGGGAATATACACTTCTGAGGGCTTCATTATAATCAAGATCAAGAATAGATAGGCGAACAATGGAAGCAAAGAGGTAAATTATATTACAAAGGTATTGTCTTTTGCTTATTTGCATTTGCCTAATTTTCTATTGTGTTATTGGATTTTAGTTCATTATTGCTATTGTTCAAATTTCCATTAAACATTCTGGTGCCCACCTTGGGGCCCCTACCCCAAATCTAATCCAAAACTAAGTTCTTGAGTGACAAGTTCTGTACAGTCTCCGTACAAGTTCATTCTGTGCATCTGAGCAATCCTGATACACATATGATCACTGTTCCAGCACATACAATCATTCAGTGTATCCATCACAAGAAGCTGCACATATACAACCTGTTTCGGTGCCTGTGATATTCTGGCACATATACCCCAAGAGACTGCACTTTCACCCTCTAGAACAATGCATCCATAGAAACTGTGCATATGTCCTTTATTCCCGCGCTTTTGACACCTGTCTTAGCACATTTGTAATTCTGCACTTACAGTCTCTGTTTCTGCGCATACAGACTATGAAGTTGCGCATCTATTCTTCACAGTGATTCTAGGGATTTCTTGTAGGTTTTCTAACACTGACATTTGTTTGTAGGATTAATTTCTTTGATTTTTGTGCAGGGTTAAGAGATGGATAGTTTCATTTTCCTTAAAACACACATCATAGATTAACTAGGGGGAAAAGTAAAAAAATGTGTGCATGTAAATCTCACATAGTTCTTAACTAGGAGGGTAGTAACGAACGTCATTGCTATCTTTGCATCATTGCTATCTCTTTTAGTTTAGAACATTGCTATCTTTAATCACTTCAAAGTTAACAAGTAGATAACACATAGTTTTTTTTCATTTTAAACAGGATTGGATAAACCAATCTACTATGTCTGTCGAATGACAATAGGCTTATGTTCTCCCCTTTATTGGGTGACCAGAATGCCAGACTTGTCATTCTTTGTGTATAACCTTTAGAGGGGCATATCCTTAGATGCCGACCTATCCAAGTGGGAATGACCCTAAGTGGAAATAGGCTAAAGCCAAGCCCTACTGATCCATTATAAATAAATTGTGCTTGAGGTGAAATCTTCTTGCAACGAGTGCCGCTATGTTACACCAAAAACCAACCTCCCCCAAAACCCTCCAAAGCCTAACCCTTGGAGGCTGGGAGACTCCATAAGAGAGAGTAGTGCTGCCACACGTGTAACGACTCGAACGGTTGCCCTGACTACTTAGCCATTGTCTAGTATACCAGGAACCTTCTATTTATTGATGCAAAAGGTGGGACCTTTGAAGCCGCCTCGATTCATGTGATTCTTAGTAGAGGTAGCAGGGACAATCCTAAGGTTCAGTGGGGGGACGAGCCTATGGAAACCTAGATCTGGTATGCATGAGAAGTGAGTGTCGTGGAGAGGAGACAGTGCTACCAGATCCTGGAGCTACATGCTTTAAATATGCTTAGCTAGGGGACTCAATAGATACTGTCTCTTCTAGCCTAAGTTGTAATTGTTCTTGTGTCAAAAAGTCCACAAAAATACAAAAAAATAATAAAAGGTAAAAATCATGAAAAATTCTTTATGTTTGTTGTGTCTTTAACTGCCATAATTGAAAATCAAAAGCAAAATACCAAGTTTTCAACCAAAAAAAACCAATTTTTTTGAAAAACATGCCAAAAAACTCTACAAAACAAACAAAAAAAAATTGCGCTTTTACTGTGACTTACTGCACATTTACTTGTTGTTGCAGTGCATACAAGCTTTGCCAGAATTGTGCATCCGCTGAGACTTGTTGCACATCCATTGTGACCTACTGTGCATTTTTCATATTTAAAATTTGCCATACCTATGCATTTACTGCAACATCCTACGCTTTTGCCTTCTGTTCCTGTGCATTTACTACTGCGCATTCATTCCAGAGAGTTGTTCTGTACCTTTTCTAAGAAAAACATTTGACTTTTCAAACAACCATTTCAAACTTGCTTCAGTTTTTATAGACCTGATTAAAACTATGCAAAAACATTCCTTTTCCACAACATAGTTGCCTTTCCTGCACTGCATCATCCAAAACTTCGCAAAACTTTTCCAAAATCAAACCAGATATCCAAAAAAAAAAGACCAGGTTAGTACCAAGCTATTCTTGATCCCATCAACCTGAAACAAAACTAGTGAGTCTCCACTATCAAGGATTAATCATCCTTTTCTCTGGGAACTTCTTTAGTGGTTTTGTGAAGAACTAGTCTACATCAAGTAACTGGATTTATATCATCCTTGCTTTTGACTATCATTTTGTTCCAACCAAATTGTTTGATACCAATAGATCTAAGAAAAAAACTTTGTGCAAACCTTGACACTTTCTATCACCTCTTGTTCAAAACTTTCCAACTCACTCCATCCCATCCCAAGTCACCTTGCATGGCCTTAACAAGATCCCAAAAACAAAAGCAAATCGAAATGGCAGACAAAACTATTCCATCCCCTCATGAAAGTGATGAGGAAATTTCTCAGGAAGAGATTCTACAAACTCGACAAGACCGAAGGTTTCAACGCATAATGGACAAGGTACTTGCCCAAGACCCTACTAGATTCTTTCTTCACTTAGCACACCAAGGAGTCAAGCTTCCTAAGGATTTTGATGTGGAAGCATTAAAAGTACCTGAGGAAGAAAAAAACCCTAAGGGAAGTACACGAGAGGAAATGATCCCAGACAAAGCAACCATTAATTCTACCAATGCCCTAAGCTTAATAACCCAACATATCGAAGCCTTGCAACAACAATTCACAGACATGCAAATAGGAGTATCAACTAAGCATTATTCCCTAGAGGATATTTCACCATATCCTTTTGATAGGACCTTGATCATGATACCTTTCTACTTAACATTTGAGGTGCCAAAATTTGACAAATATCATGGAAAAGGTGATCCAAGGGACCACATCAGGGAATTTAGCGTTGCATGCCTTGAAGTCGCCCACAATGATACTTATCTTATGCGATTGTTTCCAAGAAGCTTAGGAGGACAAGCCATGGAATGGTTTTCTAGACTACCTCCCGGCATTAGAACATTTAATGAACTTGTGGACAAATTTGTCACTCACTTCTCCTACAATATTGAGCATGATATCTCAATTTTGGATCTTCGTAACACCAAGCAAAAAGGTGGAGAATCTTTTGCTTCCTTCCTACAAAGATGGAGATAGCTGGCAAGTAAATGCCCACATCAAATGCCTAAAAAGCAAATGTTGGAGATGTTTTTCCATAACTTACAAACTGACCTAAGCTACTAGATACAAATCCAATGTCCTACTTCCTTTAGTAAGGTCATTGAAATAGGTCTAATCATCGAAAAAGATTTAATTACTAAAGGTCAAATAAAGATTTATAAGGACACTCCTAGTACCAATACTAACGGAGATAAACCTAGATTCTGGACAAAGAACAAGAACATTGTAAATGATGGGGTGGTGGATGCCATGAATGTGGCACCAAAGCAATCAATCTTCAACTTGTCAAACCCACAAAACAACCCCCCACCAAATAAACCAAGAAATATTGAATCACGGTTTATGAGCTATCAACCTAGGAGAACATTTACGCCTTTGGGAGAATCATTAGAAACCACCCTACGGAAGTTAATCATAAGTAAAATCATAACACTTCCAATAGCACGGGAATATGAACCAAAAGTCAAACCTCCTTGGTGGAATGACAATGATTTCTGTGAGTACCATTGAAATAGGGGGCACAAAACCAATGACTGGATTGCACTCAAGCATACTATCCAAGATTTAATAGAGCAAAACAAAGTATCACTCGATGGACAAACCTCTAATAATGAGCACCGGACATTCAAGGATCCTCTTCCCAACTATGAGCAAGGAGGGCCTTCCAATCAGAACAAAGGTGGAACTAACAACGGCAATTACACAAACGTGTCTTTTGACTTTGTTGTTAATCACATCTCGGAGAAGGATTCACATGTCAACGTGATCACTATAAACAAAGACTCTGATTGTAATGCTACCACCAGCAGTAATAGAGTCACTCTTAGAGGAGTCCCATTCCCTCTGGCTAATCAATATAATGTCCTGGATCAACTCCATAAGACACCTACTCATATCTCCATCCTGGAACTTCTGCATCTATCACTGTCTCATAGGGCCATACTTGACAAAGCTCTTTCAGAAGCCTCCATTCCCACGAACCTTGCTGAAGAACAGTTTCAACACATGGTAGGGCACTTTACCTCGCCTCACTCTCTATCATTCACTGAAAAGGATGATATGTCAATTACCCAACCACATAATACCTCTCTTCATATCGAATCCTTCATCCACAAACATAAGATAAAAAGTTCTAATCAATGGAGGAGTTGGTTTGAATATTTGCACCTTGAAGCTAATCCTTGCATTGGGGTTTTCGGAGAAAGCTATTGATCCAAAAAATAAAAATCACTATCAAAGCCTATGATGACGAGGAGGGAACTTCCAAGGGAATTGTGGTTTTACCAATCAGAGTTGGACCTATAGTAAAAGATGTGGCATGTCAAGTCCTTGACATGGAGTTAGCGTATAACATTCTTCTTGGGAGACCTTGGATACATGCTCTGAAAGCGGTTCCTTCCACATACCACTAGTGTATTAAATTCCCCTATGAAGGCCAAGAGATCACCATCCAAGGTGATCCCAATCCATTTCAGTATTGCAACTCCATTAAATCTAAACCTGAAGTTGTGATACCTCTTAATCGTGCTTCTGCTTCTTCTTCATCTTGAGTTGACCCAGGTTCACTTGCTACCACATCAACAGCTTCCCAACCTAACCTCAGACTCAAAGATAAGGGACTAGGTGAATACACAATCGCCCAATCCTTGTGCTTGACACAACTCCCTATATCTCCCAGATCGCATGGAAAGCCTTCCATGAACAAATCCCAGACAGTTGAAACTACCAAAGGTCCATTTATCAAATGGGGAAGCCTAGAAGACGAGAGCAATGAAAAGGACATCCTTCAATGGTTATACAAGGATGAAGTCAGTCTATCAAATCAACAAGACCATCACTCCACAATACAAACTGAGCAATATGGTCAAGGGTTCCAAATGCTACAAAGAATGGGGTATGAAGGACATGGTCCTCTTCATTTAAGAAAGGAAGGTATCACTGAACCCATCCAACCTCATACCTTGACAGCCTGAGACACTACAAGGCTAGGTTACATAGGTACAACAAGAACCAACAGAGCAAACAAGCATAAAGACAAACAACTAGAAGCATCTGCCACTAATCTGGTTGATCAGATTCACCGACTGCAAATAGGAAGTGAGACTAACTCCAACGAATATGAGTGGGATAGCCTCTCTGAGCTATCTTGCGATGAAAAAGAGATCGATGTGGTCCATGAGTATGACCCAACCCATGCAATTGGAGGACAAAGTTCAAGGGCTAGACTGCTAGAGTCTGACCCACATACTAACGATAGTGAAATTCATGAGGAAAGAATGATACCCCCCTTGATGGATCAACTAATGGAGAGTACCATCATAGGCATTGTCCATGCCTATAATGACCACCATAACACTTCTATCTTGACCATCAATGCCATCGAACCAGCCCAACCCAATGACCCTTTGCCACTATTACACCCATAACTCATAGATTGGGACTTGCAAGACACTCCCCCTGAGCTCGATACCTTCCAAAACAATGAGGCCATCATCGATTATCTTGATATTAGAGATCACATACCCACAGGGGACCACAGAGCTGGCTATGCCATAGAACTCAATGATAAGGCCTATTTTGGAGAGAGTGCCAAGCCTTTCAATCTCAAAAATGTGAAAATGAAAGAAAGATATAATGGTGAAAAGCACTCTATGACAGTGTTAGATCATGAAAAAAGTAAAAATATGGACGTATCCAATGGTGAAAACCTCTCTGAGGCACTGAACGATGGAAGGCTTGACCCTCTACCCAAATTCACACATTAGGGGAGATCTTCAATATTGATAGAACTGACAGAGCCGATCAATGTCAGCACAAGTGACACTCCTAGAATGATTCACATGGCTCAGTCTTTAACTGCACAAGAAAAGACAACATTCACTGAATTCTTCAAGAGAAAACAAATCAACTTTGCTTGGACATATGCAGATATGCCAGGGCTAGATCCAAATCTCATAATGCATCACTTATCCTTAGCTCCAGGAGCTAAGCTAGTAAAGCAAAAACTCAGGAAGATGCACCCACATGTAGCCCTCATGGTGAAAGAAGAGCTAAAGAGACTATTAGATGTTGGCTTCATCAGATCCATTGACTATCCTGAGTGGATTTCAAACATAGTACTAGTTGCCAAACTAGATGGAAGAGTCTGAATATGTAATGACTTTAGAGACCTAAATAAAGCTTGTCCAAAAGATGATTTCCCCCTGCCTAACATTGACATTATTGTGGATCTCACGGCAGTGCATACCATGTTGTCACTAATAGATGGTTTCTCTGGATACAACCAAATAAAAATTGCACCTGAAGACCAACACAAGACTACGTTCACATGTCCATGGGGCACCTATTGTTGGTGTGTCATACCATTTGGTTTGAAAAATGCCAGTGTAACATATCAAAGAGCTATGACCACAATCTTTCATGACATGATGTACACTATAATGGAAGATTATGTTGATGACATATTGCAAAAATCACTCACAAGACAAGGACACTTGGTAGTACTGGATAAAATCTTCACAAGACTGGAACAAATTAATGTACGCCTCAACCCGAAGAAGTGCGTGTTTGGAGTAACATCAGGCAAGCTACTGGGATACATAGTGTTTGCTAATGGAATTGAAGTTGACCCAGCTAAAGTAAAGGCCATCATGGAAATGCCGCCTCCTAAGAATCTCACTCAACTAAGGTCTCTGCAGGGAAAACTATAGTCTATCTGAAGATTCATTTCTCAATTGGCAAACAAGTGCTACCCATTTTCCCACCTTCTACATAAGAATGTTCCTTTCAAATGGAATGATTCATGTGAATAGGTATTTCAACAGTTAAAAGAGTACCTCAGGAAACCACCTATATTGATGCCACCGATTTAGGGTAAACCTTTTCCACTGTATGTGTCAGCCACAACAACAGCTTTGGGAGCTCTCCTTACATAGCAAAATTATGAGGGAAAAGAACAAGCGATTTACTATATCAGCCGAACACTTGTCAGGTTTGAACTCCAATACACACCAATTGAAAGAGCATGCCTCGATGTGGTCTTCACTTCACAAAAGTGGAGACATTACATGTTGTCACATTCTGTCAAACTAGTAGCAAAGATTGATCCACTCAAGTATTTACTCAACAAAGCTACCCTTACAGGTAGATTGTCCAAATGGGTCATACTCCTTAGCAAGTTTGATATCGAATATATAGACATGAGAGCAATAAAAGGCTAAGTGCTTGCAGATCAACTAGCAGAGGCACCCATAACAAATGATAACCCCTTGAGCTTCAAATTTCCAGATGAATCTATCTTTCACATAACCACAACAACCTAGAAAATGTACTTCGATGGCTCATACACTCAGCATGGGTCAGGAGCGGGTATCTTGTTGATCACCCCTAGTGGCAACATTATTCCTAAATCATACAGATTACCTTTTCCTTGTACTAACAACATGGCAGAGTATGAGGCCCTTGTCATTGGCATCAAGCTAGAAATGGAATGGAATATCAAAGAACTTCAGGTGTATGGTGACTCACAATTGGTCATAAATCAAGTAAATGACAACTACCAGACAAAAGATGAGAAATTATTCCCCTACAAATGGATGGTAGATGATTTCAAGGAATACTTTGTCGAGATCTCTTTTGAGCAGATACCAAGGATCGAGAACAAAGCTACAGACACCATGGCCACGATTGCATCTCTCATCAATATTCCAAATAAACAATCATGTTATGAGTTATTGGTAGAGCCAATGTCCTGTCCTGCATATGACACCCCTGAATCCCATATCATTTGCCACATTGTCGGAACTAATTCCCCCCTCTATGGAAAAATATTTACCTATCTTAAAGAGAATACCCTCCCACCAGATCTCTCTAGCAACCAAAAATGAACCTTCATTCGTTAGGCATCTTGGTATGCCATTGTATCCAATACCCTATATCACAGAGGTCTCAATGGTACTCTCCTTAAGTGTCTCGATAGTGAGGAATATCAAACTGCCCTAAGCGAAGTGCACGATAGTATATGTGGGACCCACTCTAGTGGTCCTACCCTAGCTAAGAAGCTCATACACATGGGATACTACTGGCCAACCATGGAACAAGATTCCTATCATTTTGTGAAGAAGTGCCAAATCCATGGGAACTTCATACATGCACCAGCACAAGAGCTACAACCATTAACAACTCCTTGGCCATTCTATCAGTGGGGACTCGACTTAGTGGGCAAGATCCACCCTCCTTCATCTAGTGGCCATAAATTCATAATCACCGCCACTGAGTACTTTACGAAGTGGATTGAAGTCATGCCCCTAGCTAATATCACAGGTAAGAAGATTGCCTCCTTTATCTTGAACTATATCATTTGTTGCTATGGTATCCCTTCATCCATTATCACAGATAATGGACGACCATTCAAAAACTAGGATGTCAGGGAACTATGTGAAAAATTCCATATCTAACACCATTTTTCTACCCGCTATTACCCCCAAGGCAACGGCCAGGCAGAGGCATCAAATAAAACTATATTGAAAATCTTGAAAAAGACTATCAGTGATGCCGGTCGTGATTGACATGTTTAATTAAATCTAGCGTTGTGGGCCTATCATACAAGTATCCGCACACCCATAGGTACAACACCATACTCCCTGGTCTACAGATCTGAAGCCATCTTGCCCATTGAATTTGAGATCCCATCCTTGCGAGTTTCGTTAAAAGGTCTCATATCTCACGAAGAATACAGAGTGTCTAGACTTCAAGAATTAGAGCTGCTCAAAGAGAGAAGGCAACAGGCCTTTAACCATCTTAAAGATTATCAACAACGAATGTCCAGAAGTTATAACCATAGGGTAAAGCCTCTAGAATTCCAAGTTAGTGACCTATTCCTTAGAGAAAATCCCATAAATTAGCAAGATCAAGAGAAAAAAGGCAAGTTCGAACCCAACTGGCTGGGTCCCTATGTCATCATTGCGGCCTATGGATCAGGGGCTTATCAATTGGCTACATCTGAAGGTGAACTATTCGATGACCCCATCAACAGCATGCATCTTTGCAAGTTCTACACTTAAACCCCAATGCAAGGGGGTTAAAAATAGCAAACAAAAAAAATCAAAAAATCAAAAAAATCGCAAAAAAATCAGAAAAATCAAAAAATTGAAAAAATCGCAAAAAAATTTAAAAAATGGAAAAGTAACCAAAAAAAGAAAAAAATTCGTCCTCTAGTGAAAAACTGGCAAACAGGCGCCTGGGATAGATACCATGATGAAAACCTGGCAAATAAGCGTCATGCGTATTCTTAGCAATTTGTGCAAATAAAAGCAAGTGGTGAAAACCTGGTAATTAGGCACTATCTGCAACAAACCACTTCCTCCATCTATTGTGACCTCGCTTCTCTTATGTCCATATTACCATTCATCTTGAACTGATCCATTGAACTGTTGCCGAACCACATCGCATCTAAGTTATCACATAGGCAAGGCCATTCTCAATGCGCCCCTGAGACTCCGCTCCGCTTCTTTCATCTCCATTCCTTCAAGTGTCGTCTATCTTGTTGTCCATACCAATTGTGCATCTTTTCCATCAACTAGGTCCTAGGTCCATCAGGGTCACCCCGAACTACATTGCCTCTTCTTTGTCACATAGGCAAGGCTATTTAGCAATGAGCCCCCAAGGCACTAGGTCAATCCCTTAGGGTCCATCTCTCTATATCTATTTGTTTTGTCATCCATAATAAGTTGATCCTTTGTCTAAATTGGGGGCAACTCCTCGCTCTGGTTGCAGATTTGGATTCTTGAATGTCACATGTTCTAAGAGGATACTAATAAAGGGTTGCGATACCTTTCACTAGACAAGCACAAGCAACAAAAGCAAGCTTCCCAAAATAGCAAAAATCTTGGCACAACACATCAACCTATCCAAAGCAAAGCAGAACATATACCTAAACACTCAAACTGATTCTATATCAATTATGGCAAGAAGACACATCTAACGCAAGAATGCTTTGTGCTTTTGTATTGGTTAACTTACAAGGTCTTGAATTTTTGTCATTATGTCTTCTTATGCTACTCAAGGATGCCAAAAGCTAGAGATGCTATGATGGGGGCATAATCATTTTCTTTGTCTGCTATTTGTGGATCAAACTTTAATAATGTGACAACTTGGGTCTAAAGACATGATCAGTAAAAGATCATTGAGGACTTTGAAGGTATGAACATGAAAAGGGGTGATCCTTTTATGTTGAAACGCAAGGGGTACTCAGGTCATCTAGATTCAAGTTTGACTAGATGCTTGTCTCAACTTGCTATATCAAAATCCATGTCAGGAATACTTAGGTCATCTCAGTTTAATTATACCTAGATGCTTGTATTTCCTTACAACATTTTAAAAAGAGAAAAGAAACAAAAAAACACACCCAATGATGAAAGTAGAACACTTGCGCTCTAGTGATGACAACATATCCACATCCATCTCATACCTAGACATTCATATCATCCCTGCAATAAGAAAATCCTACAGAGTATCCATATTGAAAGCCTATGATCTTTTCATTCTTCTTCTCCCACCTATCACTCTGTCATCTCTGTGTTGATTGAGACATACCAAAAACATAGCATCAATTGCATATCATATCACATGAGATAGTCATCTTACATGCTTTAGATCATCCATATACATTCACATCATGCATAGCATAAAATCCATAGAAAGATCAAAAACATAGGCAAACACATGAAGATCATAGCATAAACTGCATCATCATCTAGATCACATCACATTTTGCATAATAGAAAGTAAACATCTTAGTCTGCATATAGCTCACATCACATAGCATCAAAGTACATATCTAAGTTTGTATTAGATAACATCACATAGCATCATATAGACATCATAAAAATACACATCACATGTGAAGTATCATGGATAGGAATACATCCATAACATATAGCGTAAACAACTGCATATCGATCATAAGTAGCTGCATCATCATATAAATAAACCTAAACATGTCCAAATGTACAATATATCAAAGTGTCTATCTGTCTCTTTGAGTCAGTGTCAAATAAAAGTGTATACATCACAAGGTAAAATGATACATGGTTCGGTGCCAAGTAAAACAAAATGTGTACATATCAGGCTATCTATGAGCCATTAAAAAATAATACATAACTAGTACAAAAATCAGCTAGCCCTAGTGCCATGGAGCATTGCTCCCTGCACTGTCCTCTCCTCTGTCACCCCCTAACTGCTGGGGGCCTCTCATTGATGCTCCAGATCAGGATCCACTTGCCCTTTGAGAAGCCACTAACTGACTCCTATATCTAGGTGCGCGCTGGTTTGCCGACACTGCCCCATGGTATAATCCCCTATAATACTGTGTCTAAGCCTATGCTCTAGCAAGCTCACCCTGTACCTGTGCCAGCTGCGTCTGCAACTACTGGACCTAAGCCTATCCCTGCTGTACCTATGTAACCAAAAATGTGGTCGCACCATCTATCCCCAAGGCTGGTAACACTAAGTCCCTCTCAAACCTTAGAGCCCGCACACTCGCCAGTGCTGCATCTCTCTCTCTCTGGTAACCCTGAGATGACACCTGCATCTGTGTCTCTCTAAAACTCTGCTACTCTAAGATTTACCCTCAACTATCTCACCTAACCCTGTAGTGCAGTCATGGCCTGCTGCTGTAAGTCAGGCTGTAGAGCCTGCTATCTCGACACCTGCTCTGAGGCACCTACTATGCCTGACCCTGTCCCTATACCTGTTGTGGTGTAGCTAGCTGCTACACCACCTGTTGGGGCACCTGCTATAGTGCCAGTACCTGAACCTACTGCTGACTCGAGGGTCCCTCTCCAACCCTCCTCCTCTGCCTCTGTCCACCTCCTCCATCTCCCCCATCATCCCCATCCACTCGGCCTCCTCTCCTCCTCCTCTGTCTCCCCTGCCTCTGACCACCTACGTTATCATCATCTAAATCTTCCTCATCTATCCGAGGAGCCAGCTCTCTAGGCCCTGAATATCTTAGAAAATGATGGGCTGCAAACCACTCCTCATAGTCAGGGGTCATCCCTACATCAACTATCTCCCTCTGCAACTACCAAGCTACATACAAAATCTGCTGAAAATCTGCCAAGGCCTCATCATATGATGCCACTAGACCCCACCTCAGCCTCTCTGCATGGGTCCTCACAAATCGAGCCCGCTCCTGTGGCCTGCCCTGTACTCTACCAAACTGTCTCCACACTTTTCTCACAATCTAATGCTCCAGTATGTACTGCATCCTGCCAATAAGCCACCGAGTTTGGAAATAGTAAGGCAACTCGTCGCCCTCATCATCCCATACCTCGCAGTCTAGGTATGGGCACCAGATAACTGCATCTACATTATCTAGCATGTGTCTCTAGTTCTTGAGCTTTCCTAGCTTGTGCTGGGAAATAACTCCTGCATAACCATAACTGTATGGCTCTCCCCGCTATCTTGCAAAAACACAAATCGACTGTGTGATCGCTATATGCTCCCACAACCAAAAATGCAAAAGAGAAACACCTGCTGACAAGCTAGCCCCTCTGTGATACACAACCTGGTGCATATCCCTGTACAAGTGTGCAAGCACGCACATATCCCATGAGTATCGGGTCCCATCAGTGATCATCCTTTCCATCACCCTCCCCCAGCCAATCAAAAACCTGTGTGATCTCCTATCGGGGCATACTACGTCACCGATCAGTCCCTCCACTATACCTGGGAAGTAGTCATAATGGTCATGTATGTCCTGCCATGAAATCACCTGCTCATCAAGCTCCGTGTCATCAAACATGTGTCTACACTCTGCCAAACCTACATCGCGCTGCGGATCATACTCAACCAACTCTCCTTGAATAGGAAGATGTAGAATCCTGTATACGTCCTCCAGAGTGACCCCCATCTCCCCAGTTGGTAGATGGAAGGTCCCATCCTCATTGTGGAATTGCTCCACCCCTGTAGTCAACAGACCAAGGTTTGCGCGAACCTCGAGCATGAAACAAACATAATCCAGCCCCATAGCACCAAGAGCCTTATGGTCCACCTCTGTAAGCATATACTGTTGCAACAATGGCAAAGGGAATTGCTCCAATGACATCAGAGTATTGCAGATATCCTCCTGCAACCAAGAAAAGCATAGCATCAAGCCAAAAACCCATATCTAAAAAGCAATCCAGCTATCCTATCACTGGCTTAACATATCAAATTAATCAAAGCAGTATATCATCTATCGAATAGATTCCAGGCAATCTCAAAGATTGCTTATCAATTGACGCATCGATCAAGGTGCCAATTGGGTTAATTTCATTAAGTTAGCTGACTATCCTAGTGCAAATGCGCCGGACTAGGTGGCAAATGTGCCGATTCATATCAAATACGCCGCTTCGTCATGAATGCGCCGATCCTTGACGTAAATGTGCCATTTTGGCACATGCGCAGCTTCTCATGTCAAATGCGTGGTTCTGTAGTAGATGCACCGATTCATGGCCTATATGCATAGATTTATCATATGTGCCATAACATTGCTCAAATGCATGGTTTCCTAGCATATGCATCATTTCAGAGTGCATATGCGCTGAACTGTAGTTCGGTGCATCTACCCAACTATTTTTCCTAAGCATTTATTGCCCTAATAAATGACTTTAAGCAAGTTTTGTCGAACTACATACCGGTGTCCTGCCTCAAGTGGCCACTTGAACCGTCGAACTCACTCAAAGAAGTGCTCCTCGCACGGAATATCCATATCTCTATTGACTGTTCTAGCTCTTCTACTCTCTTAAGCTCTCAAATACAAATCAACTAAAGGCAAGTGTACAAATGAATAGGACTTGTGGACCCATCTCCTATTTATAGCAAGTGAACCATAGCTGACTGTGTGACTGCTTCCCATGCCTGTTTCTCCCTGTTTCTCCAAACCGTTACCTATTTTCTTCAATCTAACCTATTTTTTCACCTTCTTCTTCGTGAGATTGTCCATCTCATGCCTCCTGCCTTTTTTTCGTCCAATCTCCCGAGGGGGCATCCTATCATTAAACTTGTACCAGGGGCAAATTGGGGCATGTATCATTGTCAAAAATTCTTATTTTTTGAAACAACATGATAAAACATATTGCTTCAAAGAGGGGCAAAATGTATACACCTAAAAATGACATGAGTCTGTCCAAATAAATATTTTTAATATTTATTTAAGTCTACATTCCTCTATCAATAAATAAATAAATAAATTTATTTATTTGATTCATATTCCTCTAAGTTAATTAAATATCAAAATATTTAGTTATTTCTTCTAAAGTCAAAATTAAATAAAATCCTTTATTTAATTTAAATTCTTCCAAACAATTAAATAATTCTTAAATTATTTAATTGAGTCATTTATTCCTCCAAATTTAAATAAATCAGTTAAATTTATTTAAATCCTCTCACTCTCCAAAAATAAAATATAATTAATTATTTTATTTATTCTTCCAAATCATGTGCAAGTAATTAAATAAATTTATTTATTTAATTTGCTTTCTTATCTTCCAAAATCTTCTAAAAATAAATCTTCCTTGTTATGCAAAAGCAAAAGCTGAGTTAACTGATTTAAAGCAACTTTATTTTTATCAACAAACTCTTAAATTAGAAAAATATATTCTAATTTATGAAATCAAAGATCATCCTCATCAAGAAAGTAGTTAACTCAACAAAGCATCTTTTTGAATGACACATGTCCTTGTTCTATTCGTGCACGTTCCCTCAAACATCCTCTACCATTGATCTTCTTATTTCTTCTACATCGTTGATCCTCTCTCACACAAGTCTATAAATACAACCCTCTTCTTCTATTCCATATCAAGAAGTTTTCAAGTAAGATTACTCTGTCGAATCCATAGCGCACCATTGGCACCCCCACTTTCATCACATCACTATCCATTTGCTTGAGATCACCTCATTACTTTGAAGCTCATCTTCATAGGACATTCATATCACAGCCATTCTATTCTTGTCATCTTCAACAAGCAAGGGAGTATACACTTCTGAGGGCTTCATTATCATCAAGATCAAGAACATATAAGTGAACAATGGAAGGAAAGAGGTAAATCATATTACAAAGGTATTATCTTTTACTTATTTGCATTTGCCTCATTTTCTATTGTGTTATTGAATTTTAGTTCATTATTGCTATTGTTGAAATTTCCATTAAACAACTGGTACCCTGAACATGAACCTAGCATGTCTCTACCTCACTTTTTAGAGTACAAAGATGAATTTGTCAGACTTAGGACATTGACCTACACCCTGTTAATCCTAAATGTCCTAGGAAACAAATCACGAGGAAGTGTTAATACTTGTTGTCTGAAGCTTTTGTACATAGTCTTACTTGTTTTTTGTTAGGTTTTAGTTAGTTTCTTATTGTTTAGTTTAGTTTCTACTTGTTGTTTTTCCTTAGTTGTTAGCTGTTGGTTGCTACTAGTTGTTAGTTGTTGCTTTTTGCTTGTTTTGCTTTAGTTAGAGCAGTTTGCTTTGTTTAGGTTAGTTGCTTGTTTGCCTTGATTTTCACTTCTATGCTTTCTTTCCCTTGGGTTCTCCATTTCTCGAATGTGGTGGCAGCCATGTAGGCCTACAAGAGGTCCTTTGTTGGGTAAGTAATTTGGAATATTTCTGGGAGAAGCCAAGGTTTTTACTTAGGTCTTCCTGTGGGTTCTGCTATTATGCTAAGGGGTATGATGTCTGTTCGTGGAAAATGATTCATTAGTTGGTGTGCCTAAAGTATTTTCTAACCATATATCTTTCACCATTTAAATGATCCTGAAGTAGCTAAGCAAGTCTGAGTGATCTTGTGTTAAGTGAAAGGGTTGGATTCCCATTTTACCACCTGCACTATTAATCCAGAAGAAATGGCAGGTGGTACTAAGTATTGCTAGCCTACTGGGTAAAAATAAAAGGTGTTTTTCAACACCAGACCCACTACAAAGTATCAATATAGAAATTATCATTTGAAGACTCTCACACAAAGACTGTTATCTAAAGATTATTAGCATCAAAGATCATCAAAGGTATTGTTAAGAAGGAACTCATTGCAGAAGGATTACTATTTGAAGGCTCATCACATCTCAACATCAGAACATTCTCTTGGTGGTAAAATAATCCTAACTTTTTAGCTTAGCACGAAGGATCTTGGGTGAACTTAGTTGCCAAGGGATGGGAATGAATTTAATTGCACACACTCAAGTTTTCAAGATATGGATGGTTGCACTGGTTAGTGGTCTTCGATTCTTTGATAAGATATCATGCTTTCTCATCTAATGTGTTGGAAACATAGAGATTCTGTGTTCAAAATTTAAATTTATCTTAGAAATGCTTTGGAGCATTTCCCCAGCAGAGTCATCATTTGTTGTGCCTTGCACACATGCCCCATTTTGCCAAATGAAGACCCCCTCTTTTGCTTTGGCTTGAAGTCTCAACCTTTTTGCCTTATGACGATGAGAAAGTGATTTTTTATCTTAGAGTGCAGGATTTGTTCCAAATTTGATTAATTTGCATGTTTGGAGTCATTTGATGTCTTTCATGGTTGATTTGGAGGTGTCTTGGGTGGTCTTGTGCTTAAAAGATAGTCATTTGTTGCCTTTTGTGCTAAAATTGGGTGTTACAACACTTTGCACCAATAATAGCCCTTACCGACCTTAGTGCTAAAAATTCAATCCACTGACTTTGTGCTAAAAATAGTCACTATTGACTTCTGGTGCTAAAAACCTTGCTCACAGACTTCTACACGAAAATCAAAAGCCTCGCCAGGTCAGAGCACACCGAAACTAGTGCAAAGCGCTAAAAGAGCCTTCCTCTGACTTAGTGTCAAAAATCCATTCGACTGACCTTTAAGTTTCTGGAACCAATTCTAGTCAGTCTGTGACCTTGAAAATCCTTGCCAAAACCTTGAATGCAGTCAGTGCTAAAAGTATTGCCATCTGACCTGGTGCTAATGCCTGCCTTAACCAACTTGGTCAGATGATACTTAAAACCACGCAAAAGCCGTCAGTTCACTTAGCACTAAAAATTCAATCCTCTAACCTTGTGCCAAAATCTGCCGCGACTGACTAAGTTGGTGAGACCCTGAATCCCCACCAAGTCTAATAGAACTCTAATCCGTGCAAGATACTATGAAACCATCTAGTGCTAAAATCTGTCTTCCCCAACCGTGTGTTAAAAGTGACCTCAAATTCCACGACAGGTCAGATGCATCTGAAATCTGCACTTTGCATCCCTTAAGAGGTTGGACAAACCCAAATCTCCTGCCAGGTCAGTTGACCTTGAATTCAGTGCTTTCTATCTAACAGGTCTAAGGAGCCCAAAATCAACGCAAATTTTTGAAAATGACTATTTTTATGAAAATTCCAAAGGGTAAATGGTCTGTTTGACTATAATAAATGCTGCATTGATGGGGGTAATAATGATTTACATGTTTTGATATAAATTTGGAGCATTTTAGTATTTATTGCATGATTTGGCATGTAATGTAATGTTTTATCATTTTCATCATGTAATAAGTGCAGTAGTTATTGAATTGTAAGACTTGAGCGTTCATGACTTAGTGAATGGATTTTAACTGGTGGAAGATGATTATTTAAAGATAAAATTGATGCTTGGCCTTATTGGTCACATGTCTTGAAGGGTGCGGGAGCCATCTGGAGCCATCTTGGAAGGTAAACACACAGAGATACCCTGCTGCCCTAGAAATGTAGAACCATCATTTTTGCTGCTGCACCCACATGAGAAGATCAATTTGATGTCCCAAATCATGGAGATGAACCTTAAGAGCCTTAAGACACTAAATATCATATCTACATCACTACTGTTCCTACAGATCTAGTTCAATGCATGAGACATACTCATTGTTGTCCCAACAGTTCAATCACCCAGAACCAGTCTAGCAAGCATCCAGTTGGACATTCTTTTACCAAAACGTGCTATATACTCCTCTTGGTCTATTCAGCACCTAGAATCCCATGAATCCACATTAGCTCAAGTTTTCAAGCATCATGTGACTCTATTTGTGTTTTATTAGGCCTTGAAAATTAACTTTTCATCATGTGCAACCAAATGGGTACTCAAAATGTCTAGATTCAATGTACTTGTAAGCTACTTTTTGTCTTTCTCTATTAGGAAAAAAAAAATCTGAAAATGTACCAGACTATTGTACCTCGTTAAATGTCATGTAATCTAGACCGTTGGTGTTGAGTTAATCTCCACTATCCATTGAAAAACATGGTATGGTGCCTTGTCTATAAAAGGGTCATCCTTTTCTCTCATTTGTAAGTAAGATTCGATAATGAATTGTTGAGACTTTGCCAAAATATAGTCAATACAAAACAAGTTTTGTAGGTTGCTGGGAATTTGTTTTTATGTGTTGTCGTATTTTGGTCTTTATGGTTCATGTCAATCTGAAATTAGTTGATATTCAGTTGCACTTGTGATTAATTATTCAAATATTTGATGGATTTCATGTCCATACCATTAATGGTTTGTTGATTATATGTCATTGTGCATGGTTAGTCTGGGCATAGTTTATGAGATAAGTTCAATTGTATGATTTCATTAAGTTGCATCAAAGATTGGGTGTTTGATGAACCCTCTACAATTGGAAAATCATTACATTTCCTTAGAAGATTGCACATTCTCTGTGGTATTGTGGGCTGCCTGGTTAAACAAAGATTTGTTTATTGTTGGGAATCTATCTATCTGGTTATTAATCATTTGTACAATTGTATATAAGATCTCTTATCCCTTTCTCTCTCCCTTTCCTTTTGCATTTTCTTTACATAAATTTTGGTAGATTTAGGATTTGAGTAGCATTACATTCATTATCTACTGAAATTTTAGACTTCACAGTCTGAACCACTTTGACAACCGATAGGAAGATGCAGTTTTTCAACGATGGGTCCAAGCATCAGTTCAATGACCAATGTAGTGATGACACGTGGCAGGGGGATACATGCAAAAGGTGATTCAAAAGTAAAGGCTCGTGATTGTATGTTTGTAATTATATCTTTGCACATACATTTGCACATACAAAGGGCACATACAATCACACATGCAAAGTGAATTGAATATGCAAAAGGCCAAAGGTAAAGGAGACTTTGCATGACTGTATAAAGTGAATCTAAAAGTGCAGGTGCAATTGTATATACAAGTGTAGATGCAGAGTGATATACAGATATAAGACATAGTTGACCATAACTTTGACCGCCCATATCTCCCTCATTCTGGTGAATTTCAACATGCTTCAAAAGACAAAAGTGCTTGCTTTTGCCTCCTCTTTCATCTGGCGAGCTTTTTAGGGGATTATTTTCACTTTCAAAATTTGATACAATCTACAAGCTTGATCGACTGAACGTTTTAGCGACCAATTTGGCATATGCAAATGCAGATATTTGTAGCGTTCATTGCTGCAAATCAAACAACTCAGCTATTTCGCATTGATAACCAGAAATATCTCTCATCTACTCTATTCCAGTTTTTTCATGCCATAACTTCTTGCAGGTGGATGTCCCTTCAGACACAGATATTTTCTTCATACAGCCCATGGGCAAATTCATTGTAATCGACTTAGGACAAAAATGCTATATATGCTAAAAGCATGGTATGTAATAAGGAGGATGGTTTTTATTTTGGAGCTGTTATGCTATCCCTTTTTTTTAGTCAAACCTCTTAGTGTTCTGCTACTGAATAATCTGTATTGTAATGGTTTTTGACCTTCATGATCAATATATGCATGATTTCTTGCCTCTCTTATGTCCTGATTTCTGTGCTTTACTTGAAGTTATAATCTATTCTATGCGTAAAATGGCTCCTCTATAGGTTAGATCTTCATATTGAAGCCTCAATCAGCCCTATAAGTCTGTGTGAACTCCATTCATGATTGAGATCATTGTTATGCCTCTCTTCCAGAATCACCATCGCTCAATGAATCTGGTGTATCACTCTTACTTTCAAGTTTTTCTAGTTTTATCTTTCATTTTCAAAGCATTCCTTCTAACCCTTTTCCCAGCAAGCATTAGTACTAGGTTCAGTTACATTTCTCTAAGCACTAGGCTTAGAAAGAGGAAGCCAGCCTTCTCCGGAGGTCTGATCGCAGTTCGGAAGGTCCCACACTTTGAGATCATTCATATGTTTCTCCAGATTGCTAAAGTTTCACAACAGCAACAAAGGGTGTAAATCTGAGAGATAACAATTTCTGGCACACCTGGTGGGACTAGTTTAATGAACTTCTCATCAAAGTACTAAGAGATTTGGTGTTTCTCGTAGTATTACTAGCATTTGGAGGCAATACAAACAACACCATGGCGAATCTACTAAACAAACCTACTGGTGAAAGCAGCCCAACTACCTAGAATTTTATCAAAGATCAGTATTTTGGTGGTTTTCCTGGTCTATTCAGCTTCCAAAAGCATCTCAATCACCTGGCGACTCCCTCTCTGGTATGTATCTAGTTTCCCTTTGGTTGTAGACCTATTTTACTCTATTTCTGAAATTTTCATGATTATCCAGCATTTAGATGCTATAAAATGTCAGAATTTTATGGGAATCATGGCTATTCCCCTACCACTACTCCAAATACATGCTATTAGCCCCCATATCAGCAATACCAGGCCCCAAATGCCTCTAAATTTATGCCAAATAGCTCTTTGCCTCATTATGATCAGCATTACCAGCAAGAGCATTTTCAAACCACTCTTACTTATCCTTATTTACAGCCTATTTATACCTATAGTCAGCCTTGTGAGACCCACTTTGTTCTAAATCAAACATGCAACCTCCCTAGTCAGTCCCAAAATGATATTGATTTGGGTAACATTTAGAGTTTGTTGCTGGATTTCCAAAGGCAAATTTCAGAAATAGATAGAGAAATGCAATATAACATGTAGCAAGAAGAGCTTGCATACCAAGATTTTTTGCACTAGCAGGAAACATAAAATAAAAGGGTGTATGAGGAGGAATGCTTGAGCATGCAACTTGCAGCCAAGGAGAAACAAATAAAACAATTACTTTCTCAAGTGCAAGAGCCCAAAGTAAAAAATTTCTCTCCTATTCCTAGCTTCAAACAAATCCATCCTTCTGACCAAAGTGAATCTACGAAAGGGGCTCAAACTTCTCTATCATGGCAGCCTTCTTGGACCAAGCATCCTGGTTACAAAATACCAAACCTTGTAAAGGCCAATCCTCTCATACCAATTCAAAATCAGGAAGAGGAAAAAGTGGTAGAATCCAAGCCTATCATAATTCCAAGTTTCAGGTAGCCTTCTGCCTTGAAGGTTCCAAGATGGAAAGGGCCATCTTTTTCAACTTGTGAAGACCCTCCAACAAACATACAAATGGAAACATGCTCTAGCATCCAGCTTGCAGAAGAAGAGCAAAGGAGGCTTTCGTTGGCTGCATTTCAAAAGTTAGGAACTCAATCGGCTATCTCCTTTCCAAATCCATTCTTTGAAGAAGAGGTTTCCAAGTTTAGAATACCAAGCTTCAAGCAAGGTGAGTCTCCTAAGTCTCCTAAATTGAATATTCCAAGTTTCAGAGGGTCTCATTCACTAAAACAACCAATTCATAACCAAGAGCAACCTAGACTCCACAAGTTTTCAGGCTTCAACACCTTCATCCCTCCACAAGCCCCTGTTCCTGTGTAAACTCAAATTATCACTCCCCACGAACAAATTTTTCCAAAACCCTCTCCCCTCCAAGACATTCAAGAAGATATTCAAGCCTCTTTCCCTAATGCTATTTCAATCCTCAAGGGTGGACCTATTGTCTACCAAGATAATTGGAAAGAAGAGCCAATAGAGGAGGTGGAAGAAGATAAAACTAATGAGGAACAATTTGTTCCTACACTCACAGAGATAGAATTGTTTGAACCTATAACACTTGTGAGTACTGTTAACCCAAATAAGGGATTGAGTCCTCTAGACTTTAGTTCTTTTGAAGCCTTTTCTCATGCATCCGATCAAGAAAACAAAGTTAAAATGCAAATAGTGCATGGGGAAAACCTTCAACTGAAGAGGCAACTAAAACACAATCCAGTGGAGTTGCAGTCAAAGGATTGACGCATAAGGGAAGAGGCTGTTAAGGTCACTTTAGAAGTGGATGATGTTGTCTTGCTTCATGAGCTACCTGGTTATGATGAAGATGAGGAGGATGAGCAGCTGGTTGTGGATATGCAACAACAAGTGAACACTAAAACTAATGACAAATTGTTGCAGGTTGAGGCTGAGTACGACTGTGAGGTTCCAAACCATAAAGAAGGTCAAGCATGTTGCCCTATGCTAGATGATGTAGAGGTTGATGATGCTGATATGCTTGAGGACCTTCCATGCTTTATTGAAAATAATGAGGAGGCTGAACATGAGCAAGAGCAAATTGCAGATTTGTTCTTTATTATCCAACAGGGATATCAGCTTCTTAATGGGGAGGTCTTCTCTTTTGAGTATGTGCATGGCTCATTTTCTGAGCCTAAGTTAGAAAATCATGAGCATCTTGTTCATGAGGTGGAGACAACCATATCTCTAATTGAGATACAAGAGCTAGAGTATTTAGACCAGTAAGAAGAGGAAAAATTAGAACAGAGATATGAGATCAAACATGTTGATTTGCATGTCACTTCAAGGGGATGCCCAATCAGGCATCTAGCCCAGCTGGAGACACATCAAGAGGAGTCACCACTTGTCATGCTTACCTCTAAGCATGAAGTTGAGCATCAAAATGAGTGGGACCAACCTATTTATCCATCTCTCAGCAATATCAGCAATCAGTCCAGGTGGGTAGGTGAGTTTATCTACATTTTGTGGGGGGTGTTTTATCAATTTGTCATATGCCCATTCCCACGTCACCTCTTTTTAACTACCCACATGCATGAGAAACATTGTAAATTGTTAAGGGCAGTTACTTTCAAGAACTAGTTAATGGCTTTGTTTAGAGTCACTTCTGACTCGTTAGTTTAGGATTAGAGTAGTTTTCATTTCTGCTTTAGGTTTCCCTTTTCCTAAGTGCTTCTGTACAGACTGCATTGTCATTAGGAGAATGTAGGCCTTTTCCCCTTTTTGTGTTTTTGAGGTAGGTTCCAGTTTTCTAGCATGTTTTAGATTTGACCCCATGCCCAATGGATGCTTAAGGCCACTGGTCTAATTGTTTAGCAGGCAAACACCCCTGAGAGGTCGCCAAAGCTGTTGTCATATTTTGCCTATCCCCAAAATATTCCTGTCCCCCTCTTTCTATCAAAGAAATCTGATCAGAGAAAGTCTAAATAGAAAGAGGAAAAGCTCAAATTCTTCAAAAAACCCATGCTGTGCCTTGCCAAAAAATCTCACCTTGAGAATCCTTGTAGAAAACCCAGAAAAACCCATAAATCTTTTGTCTCCAATTGTTTTCTATCACAAACATTTCTCAGTTTTATACTTAGCCATTTTTCATGTATATGATGATGACTTCATCCTTGTTTTGGGTTTTCTATCTTTTGGTCAAATTGTATCTTAGATACAATTGTATATTGTATCTTGGCCATGAACAAAAGTGCATGTACATCGGGTTCGTTGTATGTGTATTGTGTTGCATATACAATCGCATATGCAATTGTGTAATACAAAGGTAATTTTGGCGTGATAATGACCATCGGTAGCTAAGTCCAAGATCTCTCTAATGGGCCGATGCAGATACAAACGAATATACAAGGGTGGTCATCAGTGGGACAAGCCTCATCCGTAGCTCAATCCAAGCTCTCCCCGACGGCCCGATGTATACTGATATGCAAAGATACAAAGGAAACATGCAAAACAAACATACAAGAGGTTATACAAAAGGTGGGGCCCACCTTTTGTGCAAAGGCAATTGTATCTCATATACAAGTCATAGATACAAGAGGCGATATACAAATCAATTTACAAGCAATGTGCAAAGAAGAAAAGATGTAGATTCTATATACAAGGAAGAGATACAAAGTGTGGGGTCCACCTATTGCATGTGTATGTGATGGTATCTTTGAACATACAATCGCATATGCAAGGGAATATGCATTCCCGAGATACAAAGCTCGGACCCGAAAAGGTATGCAGTTTAATTGATAAAGGTTGACATGTTTGTATGCATGTTTTGCTTGTATATTCGCATTGTATGTTTAGACATCCCAAGGGTAGATACAAGGGAATATACAACGGTAGCATACAAGGTCAGATGCATGTTTGCAATGTGCAAAGTGATTGTATGCAGTTCTACTTGTATATTTCACATTGTATATGCGATATACAAAACCGATATACAAAGGGAAAACATACAAGCCAGACCTGTTCTGAAGAATCAAATGTGGCCGATAAACCTATGAGTTCCACCTATTCTATGTATATTTATGATTGTACGTTTGCATATACAAGCTGATATATAATGGCAGACATAAAAAGGATTTAAGCAAGACTTAGTGTATCGGCGATTCATTTTAAGGTCTTTCCGACGGCCGGTAGGAAGATGCAGTTTTTTAGAGATGGGTCCAAGCATCAGTTCAGTGACCAATGCAGTGATGACATGTGGCAGGGGGATACATGCAAAAGGTGATTCAAAAGTAAAGGCCCACAATTGTATGTTTGTAATTGTATCTTTGTACATACATTTGCACATACAATCGCACATGCAAAGCGAATTGAATATGCAAAAGGCCAAAGGTAAAGGAGAGTTTGCATGAATGCATAAAGTGAATCTAAAAGTGCAGGTGCAATTGTATATACAAGTGCAAATGCAGGGTGATATACAGATACAAGACACCATTGACTGTAACTTTGATCGCCCATATCTCCCTCATTCTGGCGAATTTCGACATGCTTCAAAAGGTAAAAGTGCTTGTTTTTGCCTCCTCTTTCATCTGGTGGGCTTTTTAGGGGATTATTTTCACTTTCAAAATTTGATGCTATCTATAGGCTCGATCGACTGGACATTTCAGCGACCAATTTGGCATATGCAGATGTAGATATTTGTAGCATTCATTGTTGCAAATCAAACAACTCAGCTATTTCGTATTGATGACCAAAAATATCTCTCATCTACTCTATTCCAGTTTTTTCACGCCATAACTTCTTGCAGGTGGACATCCCTTTAGACATAGATATTTTCTTCATACAGTGCATGGGCAAATTCATTGTAACCGACTGAGGACAAAAATGCTATATATGCTAAAAGCATGGGATGTAATAAGGAGGATGGTTTTTATTTTGGAGCTGTTATGCTACCATTTTTTTTTTAGTCAGACCTCTTAGTGTTCTACTACTGAATATTCTGTATTGTAATAGTTTTTGACCTTCATGATCAATATATGCATGATTTCTTTCCTCTCTTATGTCCCGATTTCTATGTTTTACTTGAAGTTATAATCTATTATGTGATTAAAATGGCTCCTCTATAGGTTAGATCTTCATATTGAAGCCTCAATCAGCCCTATAAGTCTATGTGAACTCGCTTCATGATTGAGATCATTGTTGTCTCTCTTCCAGAATCACCATTGCTCAATGAATCTGGTGTATCACTCTTACTGTCAAGTTTTTCTGGTTTTATCTTTCATTTTCAAAGCATTCCTTCTAACCCTTTTCCCAGCAAGCATTATCACTAGGTTCAATTACATTTCTCTAAGCATTAGGATTAGAAAGAGGAAGCTGGCCTTCTTTGGAGGTCTGATCTTAGTTTGCAAGGTCCCACACTTTGAAATCATTCCCATGTTTCTCCAGATTACTAAAGTTTCACAACAACATCAAAGGGTGAAAATTTGAGAGATAATAGTTTCTGGCATGCCTGGTGGGACTGGTTCGATGAACTTCTCATCAAAGTACTAAGAGATTTGGTGTTTCTCATAGTATTACCAGCCTTTGGAGGCAATACAAACAACACCATGGTGACTACTAAACAAACCTACTGGTGAAAGCAGCCCAAGTACCTACAATTTTATCAAAGATCAGGATTTTGGTGGTTTTCTTGGTCTATTCAGCTTCCAAAAGCATCTCAATCACCTGGTGACTCCCTCTCTAGTATGTATCCAGTTTCTCTTTGGTTGCAGACCTATTTTACTTCATTTTTGACATTTTCATGATTATCCAGCATTTAGATGCTATAAAATGTCAGAATTTTATGGGAATCATGGCTATTCCCCTACCACTACTCCAAATACAGGCTATTGGCCCCCATATCAGCAATACCAGGCCCCAAATACCTCTAAATTTATGCCAAACAACTCTTTGCCTCATTATGATCAATATTACCAGGAAGAGCATTTTCAAACCACTCTTTCTTATCCTTGTTTGCAACCTGTTTATACCTATAGTCAACCTTGTGAGACCCACTCTGCTCTAAATCAAATGTGTAACCTCCCTAGTCAGTCCCAAAATGATACTAATTTGAGTAACATTAAGAGTTTGTTGCTAGATTTCTAAAGGCAAATTTCAGAAATAGATAGAGAAATGCAATATAACATGCAGCAAGAAGAGCTTGCATAACAAGATTTTTTGCACCAGTAGGAGATAGAAAATAGAAGGGTGTATGAGGAGGAATGCTTAAGCATGCAACTTGCAGCCAAGAAGAAACAAATAAAACAAATGCTTGCTCAAGTGCAAGAGCCCAAAGTAAAAAAATTCTCTCCTGTTCCTAGCTTCAAACAAATCCATCCTTCTGACCAAAGTGAATCTATGAAAGGGGCTCAGACTTCTCTATCATGGCAGCCTTCTTGGACCAAGCATCCTAGTTACAAAATACCAAACCTTGTAAAGGCCAATCCTCTCATACCAATTCAAAATTAGGAAGAGGAAAAAGTGGTAGAATCTAAGCCTATCATAATTCCAAGTTTCAGGCAGCCTTCTGCCTTGAAGGTTCCAAGCTGGAAAGGGCCATCTTTTTCACCCTGTGAAGACCCTCCAACAAACGTACAAACGAAAACATGCTCTAGTATCCATCTTGTAGAAGAAGA
This sequence comes from Cunninghamia lanceolata, assembly GCA_027924645.1. Classification (NCBI taxonomy): domain Eukaryota; kingdom Viridiplantae; phylum Streptophyta; class Pinopsida; order Cupressales; family Cupressaceae; genus Cunninghamia; species Cunninghamia lanceolata. The sequence continues at coordinate 7,743,688 of BSBN01000295.1, read as the reverse complement.
GCAAATGAGGCTTTTGTTTGCTCCATTTCAAAGGTTGGGAACTCAATCGGCTATCTCCTTTCCAAATCCATTCTTTGAAGAAGAGGTTTCCAAGTTTAGAATACCAAGCTTCAAGAAAGGTGAGTCTCCTAAGTCTCCTAAATTGAATATTCTAAGTTTTAGAGGGTCTCATCCACTGAAACAACCAATTCATAACCAAGAGCAACCTAGACTCCACAAGTTTCCAGGCTTCAACGCCTTCATCCCTCCACAAGCCCATGTTCCTGTGTAAACTCAAATTATCACTCCCCAGGAACAAATTTTTCTAGAACCCTCTCCCCTCCAAGACATTCAAGAAGATATTCAGGCCTCTTTCCCTGATGCTATTTCAATCCTCAAGGGTGGACCTGTTGTCTACCAAGATAATTGGAAAGAAGAGCCAAAAGAGGAGGTGGAAGAAGATAAAACTAATGAGGAACAGTTTGTTCTTACACTCACAGAGATAGAATTGTTTGAACCTATTACACTTATGAGTACTGTTAACCCAAATAAGGGATTGAGTCCTCTAGACTTTAGTTCTTTTGAATCCTTTTCTCATGCATCTGATCAAGAAAACAAATTTGAAATGCAAAGAGTGTATGGAGAAAACCTTCAGCTGCAGAGGCAACTTAAACACAATCCAGTGGAGCTGCAGTCAAATGATGGAGACATAAGGGAAGAGGTTGTTAAGGTCACTTCAGAAGTGGATGATGTTGTCTTGCTTCATGAGATACCTGGTTATGATGAAGACGAGGAGGATGAGCAGCTGGTTGTGGATATACAACAACAAGAGAACACTGAAAATAATGACAAAATGTTGTAGGTTGAGGCTGAGCACGACTATGAGGTTCCAAACCATAAAAAAGGTCAAGAATGTTTCCCTATGCCAGATGATGTAGAGGCTAATGATGCAGATATGATTGAGGACCTTCCATGCTTTATTGAAAATAATGAGGAGGCTGAACATGAGCAAGAGCAAATTACAGATTATTTCTTTATTATCTAGCAGAGATATTAGCTTCTTGATGGGGAGGTCTTCTCTTTTGAGCATGTGCATGTCTCATTTTATGAGCCTAAGTTAGAAAATCATGAGCATCATGTTCATGAGGTGGAGACAACCATATCTCTAATTGAAATACAAGAGCTAGAGTATTCAGACCAGCAATAAGAGAAAAAATTAGAACAGAGATATGAGATCAAACATGTTGATTCGCATGTCACTTCAAGGGGATGCCCAATCAGGCATCTAGCCCAGCTAGAGACACATCAATAGGAGTCACCACTTGTCATGCTTACCTCTAAGCATGAAGTTGAGCATCAAAATGAGTGGGATCAACCCATTTATCCATCTCTCAGCAATATCAGCAATCAGTCCAGGTGGGTAGTTAAGTTTATCTCCATTTTGTGGGGGGTGTTCTGTCAATTTGTCGTATGCCCATTCCCCCCTCACCTCTTTTTAACTGCTCACATGCATGAGAAACATTGTAAATTGCTAAGGAAGGGCAGTTACTTTCAAGAACCAGTTAATGGCTTTGTTTAGAGTCACTTCTGAGTCGTTAGTTTAGGATTAGAGTAGTTTTCATTTCTACTTTAGGTTTCCCTTTTCCTAAGTGCTTCTGCACAGACTACATTGTCATTAGGAGAATGCATGCCTTTTCCCCTTTTTGTGTTTTTGAGGCAGGTTCCAGTTTTCCAGCATGTTTTAGATTTGACCCCATGCCCAATGGATGCTTAAGGCCACTGGTCTAATTGTTTAGCAGGCAAACACCCCTGAGAGGCTGCCAAAGCTGTTGTCATATTTTGCCTACCCCCAAAATATTCATGTCCCCCTCTTTCTATCAAAGAAATCTGATCAGAGAAAAAATCCATGCTGTGCCTTGCCAAAAAATCCCAAAAATCTCACCTTGAGAATCCTTGCAGAAAACCCAGAAAAACCTAGAAATCTTTTGTCTCCAATTATTTTCTATCACAGAGATTTCTCAGTTTTATACTTAGCCATTTTTCATGTATATCATGATGACGTCATCCTTGTTTTGGGTTTTCTATATTTTGGTCGAATTGTATCTTGGCCATGAACAAAAGTGCATGTACATCGGGTTCGTTGTATGTGTATTGTGTTGCATATACAATCACATATGCAATTGTGTAATACAAAGGTATTTTCGGCATGATAATGACCATCGATAGCTACGTCCAAGATCTCTCTGATGGGCCAATGCAGATACAAATGAATATACAAGGGTGGTCATTGGCGGGACAAGCCTCATCGATAGCTCAATCCAAGCTCTCCTTGACGTCCTGACATATGCCGATATGCAAAGATACAAAGGAAACATGCAAAGAAAACATACAAGAGGTTATACAAAAGGTGGGGCCTGCCTTTTGTGCAATGGTGATTCTATCTCATATACAAGTCATAGATACAAGAGGCGATATACAAGTCAATTTACAAGCAATGTACAAAGAAGAAAAGATGTAGAGACTATATACAAGGAAGAGATACAAAGCATGGGGTCCACCTATTGCATGTGTATGCGATGGTATCTTTGAACATACAATCGCATATGCAAGGGAATATGCATTCCTGAGATACAAAGCCCAGACCCGAAAAGGTATGCAGTTTAATTGATAAAGGCTGACATGTTTGTATGCATTTTTTGTTTGTATATTTGCATTTTATGTTTAGACATACAAAGGGCAGATACAAGGGAATATACAATGGTAGCATACAAGGTTAGATGCATATTTGCAATGTGCAAATTGATTGTATACAGTTCTGCTTGTATATTTCGCATTGTATATGCGATATACAAAGCTAATATACAAAGGGAAAACATACAAGCCGTACCTGTTCTGAAGAATCAAATGTGGCCGATAAACCTTTGGGTTCTGCCTATTGTATGTATATTTGCGATTGTATGTTTGCATATACAAGCTGATATACAAAGGCAGACATACAAAGGATTTTGGTGAGACTTAGTGTATCGGCGATTTATTTTAAGGTCTTTCCGACGGCCGATAGGAAGATGCAGTTTTTTAGCAATGGGTCCAAGCATCAGTTCAGTGACCAATGCAGTGATGACATGTGGCAGGGGGATACATGCAAAAGGTGATTCAAAAGTAAAGGCCCGTGATTCTATGTTTGTAATTGTATCTTTGCACATACAAAGGGCACATACAATCGCACATGCAAAGTGAATTGAATATGCAAAAGGCCAAAGGTAAAGGAGACTTTGCATGAATGCATAAAGTGAATCTAAAAGTGCAGGTTCAATTGTATATACAAGTGCAGATGTAGAGTGATATATAGATACAAGACATAGTTGACCATAACTTTGACCGCCCATATCTCCCTCATTCTGGTGAATTTCAACATCCTTCAAAATGTAAAAGTGCTTTTTTTGCCTCCTCTTTCATCTGACGGGCTTTTTAGGGGATTATTTTTACTTTCAAAATTTGATGCAATCTACAGGCTTGATCGACTGGACATTTTAGCGACCAATTTGGCATATGTAGATGTAGATATTTGTAGCATTCATTGCTGCAAGTCAAACAACTCAGCTATTTCGCATTGATTACCAGAAATATCTCTCATCTGCTCTATCCTATTTTTTCACGCCATAACTTCTTATAGGTGGACATCCCTTCAGACACAGATGTTTTCTTCATACAACCCATGGGCAAATTCATTGTAACCGACTCAGGACAAAAATTCTATATATGCTAAAAGCATGGGATGTAATAAGGAGGATGGTTTTTATTTTGGAGCTGTTATGCTGCCATTTTTTTTTAGTCAGACCTCTTAGTGTTCTGCTACTGAATATTCTGTATTGTAATGGTTTTTGACCTTCATGATCAATATATGCATGATTTCTTGCCTCTCTTATGTCCCGATTTCTATGTTTTACTTGAATTTATAATCTATTATGTGATTAAAATGGCTCCTCTATAGGTTAGATCTTCATATTAAAGCCTCAAGCAGCCCTATAAGTCAGTGTGAACTCCCTTCATGATTGAGATCATAGTGGTGTCTCTCTTCCAGAATCACCATCGCTCAATGAATCTAGTGTATCACTCTTACTTTCAAGTTTTTCCAGTTTTATCTTTCATTTTCAAAGCATTCCTTCTAACCCTTTTCCCAGCAAGCATTAGCACTAGGTTCAGTTACATTTCTCTAAGAATTAGGCATAGAAAGAGGAAGCCAGCCTTCTCTAGAGGTCTAATCTCAGTTTGTACGGTCCCACACTTCGAGATCATTCCCATGTTTCTCCAGATTGCTAAAGTTTCACAACAGCAGCAAAGGGTGCAAATCTGAGAGATAACAGGCACCAAAGGCTTGGTCACATTCATGAAAAGAGTTTGAGGACCTTGAAAAATAAAAACCTCATTGAGATTATTAATGATTTTAATCTTGAGTTCAATTTTTGCAAACATTGCATCTATGGTAAACAAAATTGTGTTAAGTTTTAGTCCAATTCTCACAAATCTTCTGAGGTGTTGGACTTGATTCATTCTGATGTTTTTGGTCTAGTTAATGTTCCTTCGATTTTAAAATCTGTTTACTTTGTTTCATTCATTGATGATTATAGTAGAAGGACATGGGTATATTGCCTTAGAAGAAAATTTGAAGTCTTTAGTAGATTCAAAGAGTTCAAAGCTCTTGTAGAGAATTAGAAGGATAGAAAGATTAAGTGTTTGAGGACTGATAACAGTGGTGAGTTTTGTTCAGCAAATTTTGACAAGTTCTATAAAGAACATGGGATTGAGAGGCATAAGACAACTCTGTATATCCCTTAGCAGAATAGAGTTGCAAACAAGATGAACTGAACATTGATGGAGAGTGCAAGGAGCATGCTAAGTGGAGCTGGCCTTGAACACAAGTTTTGGGCTGAAGCTATTTCTACTGCTTGTTACCTGGTTAACAAGTCTCCTACATCAATGCTTGTTGATAAGACACCTATGGAGGCATGGTCTGGTAAAAAGTCTTCATTGAGACACATTCAAGTAGTTGGTTGTGAGGCATATCTATTATGAGTGCCAAGTAGCGCTCAGATAAACATACATTTTTACTCCCTTTTTCCATCTTTCCATTCTGCCTATCCTAGTATTTTGCACTATAGAAACTATAAAGTCTTGTTTTAATTACACTAATAAGAGATGAATTAATGAATATTATTTTTGATGAAAGGACTTATGTTGCAGTAAATTAATGAAATTGTGTAGAAAAGTACCTTTTTGGGTTCACAACTATAGCTAAATAGGCGAAAGACAATTTTGAAGATCTCCGAAGGTAGTCCTAATTATCTCCAGAGCCAGACATGGTGAACACTACATTGGACTCCAACATTTTCCAAAGTGTTGGAGGATTTTTGAAGAAGATGGAGTAGGAGAGAAAGGAGGTGGTGATCTTTGGAGTTGTGCCTTAGTGGATTCATAAATGCATCTCCAGAGATGTGGTGCAGTTACGGTTAGTAGGGTCCTCAAAGAGAACAATCCAGACCATGCAGCTGGCGTAACACAACATAAACATCTCAAAGATATGGATCAAATGTAAATTTAGTCATTCAGTATATCATAGAATTCAAATACAAATTGGTTGGCAACAAGTGGGCTTACAATTAGGGCTCACAGGTCTGATTACAGAATATACACAAGATAAGGTGTTGAAGCTCCTTCGCGAGAGTTTCCTATTATCTATCCTCCAAATCTTGAGAACTATGCTAACTACTTTCCTAGAGAACTATTACATCATTATATATCATATTCGGAACATAAGATTCCTCCACATTGGCCAAGGAAGATCACAAAATCCAATGAAGAGTTGTAATGTGTGTACACAGATAGGTCAAACCTAAATGAGTAGAATTCCTCCACAAATAAATCGCATGATGTGCGGATCTTGGGGAAGGTTGGACTCAAACCATTGATCATTGAATTATGTTTCATTAGGCTTCGAAGGATTTGAAATACTCCACAGGTCTTCTCCTTTAGCTGATTGTCTAGGGGACTATTAGGATGCTCTATTATGAGAAAATAGTCAATCTTCTGATAGCGATAACTTTTCAGTATCTAATCCAAATGTTCTAAAAATTGGATATTTTGTGTGTGAATGAATCTAAATGCTAAGTGTAGCTCTACAAGGTCTGAAATGATGTTGTAGCATAATGCAGACCAAAATATAGAAATTTCTATTGACTGAACTGTCTGAACTGATCTAGAAAATGAAAAGAAACAAACTAGACTACAAACAAATTGAAATACAAATGTTTTTTGTTGATGCAAGATTGCTCTTAAACTAGGGATGCTCCTGCATTAGACATCTTAGGTTATTGAAAAAGTGAGTCCCTCACTTTGTTGGGGCTAGAGAAAAACCAAGATGGTCCACCTCAGCCTGAGAAATCCATGATGAATCTTCTTTGGGTCCTTCTCCTACTCAATGCATCTGTAACTTTGTTTAACTTTCCACTTCTATGATTCAACACAAAAGTATAACTCTGCATGAACTCTAGCCATCTCATATGTCTCTAATTCAACTTACCTTGACTGTTCAAATATTGCAAAGCTTGATGGTTTGTGTACAACACAAACTCCTTAGGTAACAAGTAATGTCGTCAATTCTTCAAGGCTAGAATTATGGCATAGAACTCTTGATCATAAACTGAATATCTTCTCCTTGTATCATTCAACTTTTCACCAAAATATGCTACAGGTCTACCTTCTTGACTTAACACTACTCCTATTGTATTTCCACTTGCATCACAATCTACTTGAAATACCTTATTGAAATCTGGTAGTGCCAAAATAGGCTACTCTATCACTTTTTGCTTCAACAATACAAAACTTTTATCTGCTCCTAATGTCCACTTGAAATCTTTTCTATCACCTCTCATTGTCTCTGTCATAGGTTTACATACTAGACTAAAATTTCTAATGAATTTCTAGTAGAAACTAGCCAATCTATGGAAGGATCTAACTTCTCCAATGCTCTCTGGTGTAGGCCATTCAACAATTGCTCTCACTTTCTCAAAGTCCATCTTCAATCCTTCCACACAAATAACAAATCCCAAGTATACTAATTCTCCCTTCATGAAACTACACTTCTTGATGTTTAACAACAATTTATCTTCTCTTAGTCTCTGCAAAACTTGTCTAAGGTGCTGCAAATGTTATTTTTTTGTCTTACTAAAAATTATAATGTCATCCAAGTATACAATAACAAACTTACCCCAAAATTTCTTCAAATCTTCATTCATCAATCTCATGAAAGTACTAGGTGCATTTGTCAGTCCAAAAGGCATCACTAACCCCTTATACAATCCTTCATTTATCTTAATAGTAGTCTTCCATTAATCTCCTTCTCTGATTCTAATTTAATGATATCCACTCTTCAAATCTATCTTTATGAAATACTTTGCTCCACTCAAACAATCCATGATATCAACAATCCTAGGTAAAGGAAATCTAAACTTAACTATGATCTTGTTGATTGCTCTAGAGTCTATACACATTCTCCATTCTCCATCTTTCTTTGGTGCTAACACTATAGGTACTACACATGGACTCAAACTTTCTTTGATCAAACCTTTCCTCAACAACTCTTAGATTTGCCTATTTAATTCTTCATTCTCTACCGGTATCATTCTGTGTGCTTCTTTGTTAAGCAAACTAGCTCCAGGTATAAGATCCATGTGATGAGTGATACTCCTGATTAGTGGTAATCATTTAGGTACATTGTCTATGTTTAGTGGAAAATTGGATTTGTTAATGTTCTAGTGTTTAGATGTTTAAATCTTCCTCTCCACTTTACATTCAAGGATCTAGGGTCGAGTGATGAGCACTAGCATACCCTAGGTCGCTTACAAATGTAGGGAAACTTGGATTAGGGAATCTAATTATCAATTTTCCTTCTCTTATGCTTAATTAACCATTAAAACCCTAATTATACAAATACGACAACAAATTGATGAATAACAGAAAAAGCTCTTGCAAACAGGAGTAAAATACTAAATCACAGAGTACCTATTTTTGGGGTTCTGAAGCAGAACAGTCGGGGACACTGGAGCAGGCACCCAAGTCTAAGGTGCCAGTTTCTTTGTGAGATTTGGACCTCCTTTTGACACTGATCATCCCTCTAACTTCTATTTTTAGAGATCAGTCTATGGAGGACACTAGAGCGAGCACCCAAGTCCTAGAAATGCTCTGGCATCCTACAACTCTTTAGATCTTGAATCCTTGATGCCTGCAACTCCACTTTTCCCAAATGTGACACCTGTAACCCTGCAATCACAAGACTTGGTTTTGGGGTTGTGGTATTTAGAGGCTTGCCTCAGTCAAGCCCCAGAGGACACTTAAGTCTCTGAACACTGTTGTTAGATAAAGAGTGCATTCCCTTGTGAGGTAGAGGCAAAAACCAAAGGAATCAATGATGAAAACATAATATAATGTCACCTTGTAGTGAAGCTCTCATGGGAGGAAGATGCTCTTCATGCCATGAGGAAATTGATACTCAAATCTACAAATATCAACACACAAAACACACAAGTCTACTCTTGCAACACAATGAAAACCTTGAATCACCTTTAGGATGCCAAAATCACCTGAACATAATCTAGTTTACAAATGAATGCCTAAGCATGCTTATATATGCAACTACAAACACTCCCACCAAGATTTTTGTAATTCAAACTTGCCGTGTCAGCAAAGGCACGTAATAATGGTCACAAACTGATACCCATAAATTGGGGTTGCCCCAAAATAGGGCAGGATTGGGGCACAGGCACCCAAGTCCTCCCCCCTATTTTGGGCAGGGTATAGCTCAAGGGGTCCTCCTAGGGCCAATTTGCCATGGAACCTAGGTCTCATTCCATCGGGATGCCAAAATATGAACTAAGATGTCCTAAATACATGCTAAAGACCCAGGAGCTAAACCTTATGAGGGAAAAGCCCCCAAGGGGACATTTTCTGACGTTACATTTAGCCGCCACTTTAATGTATGTATAAATGTAAGGCCAATACATGCATTAAAGTAAGGTCGCAAACACATCAAACACACCAAGCACAGAGAAGATAGGCTAATCACATAGAAAATAGTAACAGGCATAGAAAACATGGAGAAGTCAGTTATAGTCACGCAAAACACAGAGCAGATAGTCAATGCATAGAAGATACATTAATGTATGGAAAACAGAAATGATATCTTTTCTTTTCTTTTTCTTATATATATGAAATGTAGATGCAAGTATAGGAAGGTAAACAAACCTCCCATAATATAGGATGCACTAGCCTAGGGCGCAGGTCTCTATATATATGGGTTAACACACATGCAAGACACGCAAAACCTCCCAAAATCTAGGAAGCACTACCCAAAGGCACCGGTCTCTACATATGGGGCAACAAACATGCCACACAAAACAAGCATGCCAAAACACACACACACACTTGAAGACACGGAGAAAATATGGTAGAGAAATGATGGAGTTACCTATTTCTAGGTCCAACACCATCTCAGGCACATTACATGAATACACTGATAATTGGGCTTTACCACAACAATCACTGAAGACACACTTAAGGGTTAAGTTAGTCACAAAACTGCTCCCCGCCTCCGCAGAGGACTTTTGAAAATGACAGGATGATGCAACCTGCTCTGAGGAATACACCATCCCCACCTCTGTAGAGGGCTTAAGATAAAAAGGATATACATGATATCCCGCCTCTGTAGAGGGCTTACATGATTGATTTATTGATTGCAAACAAACTCAGGATGCATGATGCACTACCTTGGCACATAAGTCTTTGCATCTGAGGTCAAACACATTGCTAACATCTATAACAGATAGCTTAACTTATATATGCCCCCACCTTAAGGTGGTTAATATCAATTATCAATATCAAGCACGTTAAGGTAGGAAGAAAACACATAAGGGAACACTGACTTTTGCAAAGCCCATGCCCTCTAGAGGTGACATGTACTTCATGATCACCAAATGTTCCCACAAACACATCCCTGCAAGAAACTTGTTAGTGTCTACAACATCATGATAAACAAAAACATCAATGTATATGATTAACACACAAAGAGCCAAGGTTATACTACGAAATTAGAGTTCAAGGATAACTGTGGGGCTATATCACGAAGCTCTCCAAATTGAGTACCACCAAGGCTAGATTCAAAGGCAAACAAAGGTGCATAGAGCAGCAATATTGTTAAGGTTTGTAAATGTGATAGAAACATCATCAAATTCACTACGTGAAAAGTATGAGTTCTTCCACTAGCCAAGCATTGGATAAGATATACAACCCCATCATCATTTTAGGAATTAAGTCCATTTTTGGATTGCTCTCAAAAGGGACACTAAGTCTACATCAATATAAATGTTTGTTGTCATCCACCAGCTAGATGGAAACACTAGAGGAAGGGAAACAATAAATAAGAGAGGAGAAACAAGTGTCTTAGGGACAGTCACATAGGAGGGTGCCCCCAGGTCACCAACCACGATGCTATGTCTGCAAGACACAACACACAACAATGAAATTAGAGAGAGGCAATTTAGAAAAATGATGATACAAATAGAAGAAGGTCACAATAGAGGCGGTCTCCTAGTATCCTGAACCTTACGAGAGAATCTGATGTCATCCCAGGAGGCCTAAACAACACATAACGCATCACAAGGGAAGACATCACAAGAGAGATAAAGGGTTAGAGATACTTACCTGTAGGGTCTTCATATTATATCTTGGAGCTCTCAAACCTCTTGGAGAGGTATTTGATCATATTTAATGCAATATGTGAGTGGTTCTTAAGGAAGTCTTGTTTGTTATCATATGATGTCTGTTCCTTAATTCCCTGTTTAAATGACACTTTTGTTTCTTATGAGGAGGAAGACCACTATTATTTCTGACTATTGAGTGTCATCTTGTTCTTTTCTAATTTTTAGCAAGTTTTCATTGTTGAATCTTTCTAGAAAAGTAACAGGAATCATCCTGTACCATCTTGCTCATCTGTATTGGTTATTGTTCTTGCTTTTCAAAGGCATTGTGATTATCTCTCGATCCGTATAAGGATAACAGAGGAGGAACCTCAGCATAAATTCCATTTCTTCGTGGACGAGGTGGATTATCCACTTGTTTCTTGTCAACCTCAATCATACCCATGATACTATCATAGTCCAAGTAATCATCCTTGTCTACTTCCATTAAAGCTTGTTCCACCATATTATTTTCAGTATGCTTAGGAAAAGGATTAGTGAAGATTTGTAAATTCTAATTCGGTGGAGCAACCAACTTATTTCCATTATCATTCACACCTGATACTTGGATAATATTTGAATCAATAAGGTCTTGTATTTCATGTTTAATATGCATACATCGTTCAGTATCATGTACTTGAATTTGATGATAATGACAAAAGGTATTAGCATCGAAGTAAGGTCCTTGTTTACTAGGATTAACAGGCTTGATCAGGGGAAGCTTCAAAATGTTATTACTCATAGCTTGATTCATGATAGAATGATAGGACTCAGATATCAGAGTAAACTTTCTTGGTTGATATGATGCTTTCTTTGGATTGGCTATAGCTGAAACATTCAAAAAGTTTTTCATATTCAGTCCATTAATTTTGATGAAGTTCCTATTATTATTGTTCCTCTTAAAGTTGTTTTGTGATGATCCACCCATGGATTGACCAACTTGAGCTGATGAGTTTTGGTTTTCATACTGACTAGATGAAAGTTGATAATCATGAAGTGCAGTGCATAAATGTTGAAAGGAGTTATACTTCATCAAGAGGATCTTATCATGAATATTAGGTTGTAGATTTGTAATAAATATCTTTTGAACATCTTCATCTTTCATCTTATATTGAATTTGTGCAAAAAGTCCTTGATACCAATTAATGAATTTGGTCAATTTTTCTTTCGGACCTTGTTTGCATTGAACTAATTCAATTAGAGTAACTTGGGGTCTGATATTTGATTGAAAATGTTGTAAAAATTGATTAATTAACTGCAAAAAGGAGCGTATTGAATTCGAAGGCAAAGAGAAAAACCACTCTAAGGTAGTATCTTTGAGAGATCACAGGAAAATTTTTCCTAACAAATCCTCTTCAAAATAGAAATCGCTACACATAGCTGTGAATGTTGCCACATGAATATTAGGATCACCTTTTCCACCAAATTTTTCAAAGCGAGGAGTCTCAAACCTCTCAAGCATAGGGGTTCTCAAGATTGCATAGGAAAGGAGATTATGGGCATGGTATGTTGGTAAACTAGGTTGTGACAAATTTGTCAAGTTTGTTACCTTTTGTTGTAAAGCAGTCATGCCTGTAATAGTTGTGTTGTGATGCTCACAACACACCCTATTTTACTCCTTAGCAAAATGAGGACCCCTACTATGGCTTTGCTTTTGCTTTTGTGTGTGGGTTTGTTGGGTGGCAAAAAGGAAAAGAGAGTCAAAGTTACAAACCTTGTTGAAAATAAAGAAAAAATTACATTGAGTACCAGAGCTGAATATGGGTTTATTCCTTGTCAAAAATGAGTGAGGGTTGCTTTTTGAACCATGTTAAAATTCACAATATTTTGTAAGTTATGAGTGTTTTGGTAAAATGTACAATGTGAGGGTTTGTAAGTTGTTTTTATATCAAGTTTGCATGTCTCTCATATACAAAGTTGTTTGTATATCGGGTTTGCATGTCACTCATATACAAAGTCCTTTGTATATCAGGTTGCATATACAAGTCACAAAAATGGGTTGTCAGGTTTTCGAAGTCATTTTACTTGTATGCATTTGGCTAAATGTTTTATTTCGGTATATACAAGGTGGACCCGAAATAGTTCAAAGTTTGAGTGAATAAATGGTTAAGTCCAATGAATGCATAAACTGTTTGTATGTTAAGCAAAGGGTGAATATATAAAGCTTTATGCAAGTCACGGAACTGAAAAGTTATGAAATGAGATGTAATTGTTGTATGTTTCCACCTTGTATGTATGTTTCGGGACATACAAAGTGAAATATACAAAATGGAACTCAAGGAAAGTTTAAATCCAATATAATGGATGCATCGGAACTCAATGCATATCGAAAAGATGCATTTCAGTATATACAAGTCGAACCCGATGAAATTCAGAGGTGAAATGAATAATCAATTAGGTCCGTCAGATGTATGTCATGTTTGTATATTTGGTAGAAGGAAAACATACAAGGAGGATATACAAGGCTTTATACATAGCGCAGAACTGAAGAAAGATTAAATTTTGTTTAAACCAATGCATCCTGACTTAATGTATATCAAATGATGCATTGCACTTTATGCAGGTTGCGGAACCAAAAGTGAGTGAGTTGTGTTTTATAAGAGTTGAAGTCTGAAGGATGATACATACAAATATTTGTATGTATCTTGGGCTTTGTATCCAAGGGCTCGATACAAGTGTTGAATGCATCGAACAGATATGTATCATTGACAGAAGAGTTTTAGATCATACCAACCATATGGGTTATGCCGATGGCAGAGATAACCAAGCCGACAAGGTTGCATCGGCGTGAGTGGGGTGATCGGTGGGAAATTGTTGGATTGCTCCGACGAAGAAGGTTACGCCGATAGTGAAGTATATAGAATGTGATACAAAACAAAAGAAATACAAACAAAGCCTACAAAGGGGTATATATGCAGAATTGGATTGGCGGTAAAAGGAGGGTTTAAAAGCGCTAGCATTACTATAATTAATGCCCATTGAACATTTTGACAAGGTATAAATTGGCGATGAGAAACATGAATTTTAAATCTATTTTTTATGTCTGTTTCACAGGTTTGTAGATATATGGAAGATGGAGCTTTAATGGCGATGACATCACAGGAGGCGGATCAGATCACAAAAGATCGCAAAAGAAGCGAAAGATTTCAGTGAGAAGAGATATGTGGATGGAAAGAAACATTATTAAAATAATAGCAGAAGATATTTTGGTGGCTATTAGGGTTTCCAAAGGGTATCCTTACGCTCAGTATGGGTATGCTACTCAGAGATTTTTGGTGGGATTTTTTTTCCACCGATTGATGTTGCACTTGAAGGATGGACCGTTGATTGACTAGGGTTTTGGAACCGTATTGGGGATAATCAGAGCTATATATTGAGCCCCTTTACTTTGTAATACATACACAGGGATTTTTTAGAAGATAGCTAGCAGTTGTAATTGGTTCAAGCATTTTGAATAGGAGTAGTTTAGTTTAGAGGAGGTCACCTATGTCTATAATAAGGAATGCATGGAACATCTAGCTTACTTACTATATCTGTAAAGCGTTGTAAGTTTTTCTGTAAGTTGATTAATGAAGCTAAGAGTCATTCATACATTGTAAATCATATATGACTGTGTGTTTTTGAATACAAATGAATCTGGAATTCTGCGTCTATATTCATAGTGTCTTCTGTCTCTTCTTTGCATTTGAAATAATATCTCTTAAAGCTTGTAATCTTGAATGACGCAGAGTGGCTAGCACAAGTGTTCAAACAAGGCAGGATTTAATTATCCTCATCCCATTGGCAAGACCCAACATCATGTCTCCCCGATATACACCTATCGGTTTGAAAATAACTATTGACACCCAAGGAAATTGTCGTGCTCAAATTCCCCTCATGCCGATGGGTGTTTCATTTTTGTGCCTATCAGTAAGGCTTCACCTATCGGTATAGCCTAAACCTCTCCACCCGATGGTATCTCTCCTACTGATGAAACTTGGACTTCTTTAGACCACGGTTGCCTATCGGCAACATAGGAACCATCGGCCTAGCTTTCCACCCATTCGCTGATGTCGCTTGTCACGCCGAACACTAACTCTACCATCACCCAGACTTACACTATCGGAGTGACTTTTAGCTTGCCCTTCGATCAACCAACTCACCCCGATGAACCTTCACACATCATGAATTGGTGTGACTAACACCATCGGCATAATATTTCCTTCCTCCGCCGATAGTATATCTTATGCTGATACGTTGATTTCTACTTCTTCTTCAGTGAGACTATGCTTATCAGCAACCGCATGAAAGTTCATGCTGATATCAATGTTCACGTCGATATCCTACTTTGACATCAAATCTTTGTCGCCAAGACTTTCACCTTCGGTATGAAAGTTTCTCCTTCGGCCGATCACTATCCTCACGCCAATGACTCCCTCATCGGCATGACATATAACATCGCTATGACTTCCTGAACCTTATCTGATGGGCATTCTCTCGCTGAAGTCTTCACCAACTTGCGCCAAAAACCCTGATATCTACCGATCGTCTTCCTTAACAATTTTCAACACAGAACTTATCCCTTGAACCCTAGCACATGAGGATGCTAGGAACGATCACTGCATGCAACACTTCGATCCCGAAACACGAAATATAGAAACAGAACAAACAAAAAGGAAAACTAATCTAATGTACAGATCCATTCCACCAATTCTACGAATCATCCGGTGGAATGGATAAATAAATCCATCATGCCTGCAAGTAGGGAAAATGAGTACACAGATAAATTGAAATCAGACAGATAGTACCAATGGGATCTCCTTTATTTCAATATTAGAAAGTACGTACAAATATTCCATTCACACTGTATCACAGTGCTCTGTCAAATCTTCAAAACTCACTGTCTCTATTTTTTCTATGCAACCATATGAACTCATCATACTATATGTTTAATAAAACTGATCTAGGACATCAATAGCAACTCTTCATGAGTACTACAAACTTGATTCCCAGTGGCTGGGAGACTTCCAAATGGTTGGGAGGAGATAGCTAAGATAGTTGTCCTAACAAACTTCTAACTACCTGCACATCCTCCTAGATCGATCTAAAACATATGCATTGGTCAAATGGACCTTATTACATCATGAAGTCAACATACTATAAATAGACTTATGCTCTGTTTTGAAGGGGTGCCCCTGCACCATACTCCCCAGAAGAAGAAATCTCAAGTCCACTTGAGATGAGAGTAGATAGGTCTACACCATGTTTGTTGATCTACTCTTCAGTCATCCATACTGCTTCTGAAGCAGGTTTTCCCTGCCAAGCCACTAAATATTCCAAATATTCCTTGTTTCTAGTTTTCTTAAGCATTCGTGTGTCTAAAATTTTCTACAACTATGGGGGATCATGCTTTGGAATGTCATCAGCTGCTGTATCCTGTAGTAGTTCCTGTTCTTCATCTAGATTATGCTTGTATGGAGTTAAATCACATACATTAAATATAGGTGATAAACCAAGATCAGAAGGAAGTTGGATCTCATAAGCATTCGGTCCATGTTTTCTCAAAATCTGACATGGTCCAATCTTCCTCTGCATGAGTTTAGAATATTTACCTTTAGGAAGTCTTTCCTTTTTCAAATGAACCCATACCAAATCTCCAACATCAAACTGTACATCTTTCTTCTTTTTATTAGCATACTCCTTATACTTCAAAGTAGTTTGTTGTAGCTGGGACTTGACTTGATCATGAACCTCTTTTATGGCATCTACAAAAGCTTCTCCATCTGCACTAATAGAATCTCTTGTAGCCAAGTTTCTTAACTCCAAAATACCTTGTGGATGCATACCATAGACTATCTGAAAAGGTGATTTCCCTGTGCTTCTATTGACATTATCATTATAGGAAAATTCGGCCTGAGATAGGATATTAACCCACTTGTCTCCATGCTATCTTGTCAAACATCTGAGCAAATTCCCTAAGGAATGATTTACCACTTTAGTCTGTCCATCCGTTTGAGGATGATATGCAGATGAAAAAGACAAATTTGTTCCAAGTTTCTTCCAAAGAGTTCTCCAGAAATGACCAATAAACTTCACATCCCTATTTGACACTATGCTCAATGGAAATCCATGAATCCTTACTATTTCTTTGAAAAACAAATCTGCAATATATGAAGCATTAGCAGTGGTTTTGCATGGCAAGAAATGTGGCATTTTGCTTAATCTGTCCACTACAACAAAAATACTATCAAATCCTTTCCTTGTCCTTGGTAAACCCAAGATAAAATCCATACTTATGCTTTCCCATGGTCTGGAAGGAATGGGTAATGGCTGATATAAACCTGCATTAGTTGATCTCCCTTTTGCTTTTTGACATATCACACATGTCTCTACAAATTTTTGAACATCTGATTGTAAATTAGGCCAATAATAATGTCTTCTAACAAGATCAAGAGTCTTGTCCAAACCAAAATGTCCTGCCATAGCTCCACAATGTTTCTCTTTTATGATGTTCAACCTCATAGAACACCTTGGAATACACAACTGTCCACCTTTGAACAGCAATCCATCCTGGATCAGAAATTCAGAGAACTCAGCATGATATTTATCGCCAAAAGAAGTACATACCTGATATATCTCTCCAAAATCTTCATCATTAGCGTACATGGTTTTCAATGAATCAATTCCAACATTTTCCAACTGAATTTGGTTGACTGTTAGAGCTCTCCTGCTCAAGGCATCTGCTACCTTATTCTTGACTCCTTTCTTATGCTTCAATGTGAAAGTAAAAGCTTGTAAAGTCTCTACCCATTTCATGTGTCTGTGGTTCAGCTTTTCCTGGTTGTTGATAAAACTTAAAGCCTGATTATCTGTGAATACTATGAATTCCTTTGGCATCAAGTAATGCCTTCATTTCTTGAGTGACTGGACTAAAGCATACATTTCCAAATCATATGAGGAATACCTTTTTCTAGCATCATTGAACTTCTCACTGAAAAATGCAATTGGCCTACCTTCTTGGCTGAGTACTGCTCCAATTGCCATGTGACTTGCATCACATTCTACCTAAAAGATTTTATTAAAATCTAGAAGTGCAAGGACTGGCTACTGTGCCATGCTCTTCTTCAATGTTTCAAAGGAATCATCTACTTCCTGAGTCCAACCAAATATGCACTTCTATCCTCCTCTTATGGTATCAAGTATGGGTGCACAAATATGACTAAACCCTCTTATAAACTTTCTGTAGAAGGTTGCTAACCCATGGAAACTTCTGACATCATTCATAGTCCTTGGAGTTGGCCAAGACAATATGGCACTTACCTTCTCCTTATCCATTTGCAGCTTTCCTTGTGAAATGACAAAACCTAAATATGTGATCTCCTCCTGCATGAACAAACACTTGTCCAAATTTATCATCAGTTGTTCTTCATGTAACCTCTTAAGAACCAAATCTATATGTCTGAGATGTTCTTCCTTTGTGTTGCTGAAAATTAGAATGTCATCTAGATATACTATGACAAACTTACCCATGAATTCTCTCAAAACCTCATTCATCAATCTCATAAAAGTACTAGGTGCATTAGACAAACCAAAAGGCATAACTTTCCACTCATACAACCCTTCATTGGTTTTGAATGCTGTTTTCCATTCATCCCCTGGCCTAATTCTGATCTGATGATAACCACTCTTCAAATCTATTTTTGTAAAATACTTAGCACCTCCCAAACAGTCAAGTAAATCCTCTATCCTAGGTATTGGAAACCTGTACCTGATTGTGTTCTTATTAATAGCCCTGGAATTTGTGCAAAGCCTCCAAGTGCCTTCTTTCTTTGGTGCTAGTACAGCTAGTACTACACATGGGCTTAAACTTTTACCAATCAGACCTGTGTCTAACAATTCCTCAATTTGTCTTGCTACTTCTACATTCTGTTCTGGAGTAAGTTTATATGCTGCTTTGTTTGGAAGTGTGGATCCTGGGATTAGATCTATGCAATGGTTGATATCCCTTACAGGTGGTAGGGATCTTGGCATTCCATCAGAGATGATGCCTTTATACTTATCCAATAGTTCTTGGATAGCTGGGTCTATGAACATCTGCTTCTTCTCTTTCTTGACTTCTTGCTGCTGTTCTTTACACTATCAGACATGGAATTAGGGCATTTGCAACTGCACCTTCTGCTGCTACTTCTTTCATGAACTATTTTCCTTCCATCAACATTATCTTCAATTCTTTTCCTTATGATTTCTCCTCCTCTGTCAAAGGGAGTAACTCTGTCACCTTACCCTCTTTGGTGATTGTATAGGTGTTTCTTACACCATCATGGCATGCCTTCAAGTCATACTGCCATGGTCTACTGAATAAAAGATTACAAGCATCCATCTTGGTAATGTCAAACAATAACCTGTCTTTATATGCTCCAATCTGAAATTCTACCCAAGCCTGTTCTTCTAGAACTGTTTGCTGACCTTGAGTTAACCATGAGACCTTATATGGGGAT
The DNA here is from genome assembly GCA_027924645.1 of Cunninghamia lanceolata. Taxonomy (NCBI): domain Eukaryota; kingdom Viridiplantae; phylum Streptophyta; class Pinopsida; order Cupressales; family Cupressaceae; genus Cunninghamia; species Cunninghamia lanceolata. Next base: position 7,724,445 of record BSBN01000295.1, on the reverse strand, counting down.
GGGTGAGGCAATCTTCTAAGCTTAAGCTTTGTTACCATTTCATCAAATACAAAATTTTCAGTAGAACCAGAATCAATTAAAACCTTACATGCCTTACCTCCTGCTTTGCAAATGGTTCTGAAAAGAGACTTTCTTTGTGGGGGTTCTTTGTCAGGTACCTTCATGGTAGTCATTGTTCTCCTCATCATCAGAGATTCTCCACTCTCTGGATATCCATAATTGTCAAGAGCGTTTACACTTTTAAAAGTGTTTGAGCTTGTTGCACTTTAATTATCAGGTTCTTGAATCAGATTTGTTCTCCTTTCTCTTGTTGAACTTGTTGCCTTTTCTAGACATCTGCTGGCTATATGGCCTTCTTTATTACAGTTATAACATCTGATAGATCCTCTGCCCTGAGATCTTCCTATAAAAGGTCTTCTGCCTCTAAAGTTTCCTTGTTGATTGTAACTTCCTCTATGGTCTTGACTATTGTCTCCCTTGTTGTCATGACTGGATTCTCCTTGATATCCATGTCCATGTCCTCTGCCTCTGAAAGTACCTCTTCCACCTCTTTGTTGTTTTCCTCTTCCTCTATTGTTCTGTTCTTGTCTTCTCTTTAACTTCTCTTCCACTTTCAATGCCAACTGAAAACATTTCTGAACTGTATCTAGATTATGCAGATTCACAACTTCCTGAATGTTGAACCTCAATCCATTAAGGTATCTGGCTACCTTTTCTTCCTCATTCTCTTTTACCTTTGTTTTGACACAAAGTTTCATGAATTCCTCTATATATGAGCTGACATCTAGCTCCTTCTGCTTCAGGTTTTGCTTCCTCTTGCGTAATTGGATACTGTAATCCAATGAAACATAGGCTTCTTTGACTAAAGCTATCATCTTCTTCCATGTAGCAACTCTACGCTTTCCTTCTTGCACTCTATCATCTTGGATGAAATTCCACCAAGTTAATGCAGCCTCTTGCATTTTTGATTGGGCTATCTTTACCCTTTGGTGTTCTAGTATCTCCTCTGTCTCGAAGAAATTGTTTAAGGAGTCTATCCACTCCATCACCGAATCAAGATCCATCTTTCCTGTAAACACTGGCAAATCTAGTTTCACATCCATGGTTCTCCTCTCCATGGATTTGAGGGCATTAATTAAAGGTCTCTGGTCTACAGGAATGAGCTCCTCGTTCCACCTAGGGATCTCTTCTTCTTCCTTATCTTCTTCTTTACCAGAACCTACTCTGTCCCTCAACTTCTCCAACTCATCCTTCAATGCCTGATTCTGAGCTTTCACAGCCTTGCTCTTGGCAATCTACTTCTTTACCAGAACTGCCAACTCAGCGTTGGTCATTTTTGTCGGGAACTCTGATGTTCCTTCTTCATCCGACATCTTACTGTCGTCAAGTCTTCCCCAAAGATTCAACCTTTGCTCTGATACCACTATAACGCAGAGTGGCCAGCACAAGCATTCAAGCAAGGCGAGATTTAATTATCCTCATCCCATCGGCAAGACCCAAGATCATGTCTCCCCGATATACACCTATCAGTCTGAAAATAACTATCGGCACCCAAGGAAATTGTCATGCCAAAATTCCCCTCACGCCGATGGGTGTTTCGTTTTTGTGCCTATCGGCAAGGCTTCACCTATCGGTATAGCCTAAACCTCTCCTATCGATGAAACTTGGACTTATTTAGACCACAGTTGCCTATCGACAGCATAGGAACCATCGGCCTAGCTTTCCACTCGTTCGCCGATGTCGGTTGTCATGCCGAACACTAACTCTACCGTCGCCCAGACATACACTATCGGAGTGACTTTTAGCTTGCCCTCCGATTGACCAACTCACCCCGATGAACCTTCACACATCATGCATCAATGTGACTAACACCATCGGTGTAACATTTCCTTCCTCCGCTGATAGTATATCTTATGCCGATACGTTGATTTCTACTTCTTCTTTGGTGAGACTATGCTTATCGGCAACCGCATGAAAGTTCACACCGATATCAATGTTCACGCCGATATCCTACATTGACATCAAATCTTTGTCGCCAAGACTTTCACCTTCGGTTGAAAGTTTCTCCTTCGGCCGATCACTATCCTCACGCCGATGACTCCCTCGTCGGCGTGACATATAACATTGTTATGACTTCCCAAACCTTATCCAATGGGCATTCTCTTGCCGAAGTCTTCACCAACTTGCGCTGAAAACCCTGATATCGACTGATCGACTTCCTTAACAATTTTCAACACAGAACTTATCCCTTGAACCCTAGCACATGAGGATGCTAGGAATGATCATTGCATGCAACACTTCAATCCCGAAACACAAAATATAGAAACAGAACAAACAAAAAGGAAAACTAATCTAATGTACAGATCCATTCCACCGATTCTACGAATCATCTGGTGGAATGGATAAATAAATCCATAACGCCTGCAAGTAGGGAAAATGAGTACACAAATAAATTTAATTCAGATAGATAGTACCAATGGGATCTCCTTTATTTCAATATCAGAAAGTGCATACAAATATTCCAGTCACACTGTATCACAGTGCTCTGTCAAATCTCCAAAACACACTGTCTCTATTTTTTCTATACAACCATATGAACTCATCATACTATATGTTTAATAAAACTGATCTAGGATATAGATAGCAACTCTTTGTGAGTACTACAAACTTGATTCCCAGCGGCTGGGAGACTTCCAAACGACTGGGAGGAGACAGCTAAGATAGTTGTCCTAACAAACTTCTAACTACTTGCACATCCTCCTAGATCGATCTAAAACATATGCATTGGTCAAATGGACCTTATTACATCATGAAGTCAACATACTATAAATAGACTTATGCTCTGTTTTGAAGGGGTGCTCCTACACCATTGAATGTATGTTTGTGAAAATACTCAGGGCTTACATTTGAAGTTTTAGTCTATGGATTTAATCAAGCTTGTTGTACTGTTTACAACGTGCATAACAAAGCATTTAGATCCTGTAGTAGAATGAAGTTTAATTTAGATTTCTCTAACTTTTCCCAAACCCTTTGAAATACTTAGCTTAAATGCAGAAATTTAAAGGAGATTGTCTGATATTTGAAGAAAGCATGAACAGCTGAGTTGATATTTGACAGTTTTCATAATATTTAAAAAGAAAATCTTGTGTTAATATAAATCATATAAAGCTTTCTGATACAGTAATAAATTTGTGCCAAAGAATGAATAAAATGTTGATATTTGTGATATTTTGCATAGTTTGAGCCCAGTGAATCATAAAACACCTTAAATCAAGTAAGGCCCCTTGCATATTACAGCTTCACATTAACCTACTAAATTATCCACAAGGTCAAGACCTGACCATACAGAAACTTGGGATTAAGCAAAGCTGAATTGATTTCTTCATATCTTTCAAGACAGTTAGGTTCATTTTGTGAATTTTAACTTTTGTTATGAATGTGTAAAAACAATCATCAACAAGTTGGTTTAGGATGGCATCATTTGGAGATGCGATTTGTTGTGAGGAATTGGAACCAAAGTGAGGAGGTGAATGAGCTTGAGATACAATAGGCAGAGCCTGAGAATATGTTAACAGTGGTTGGCCATAATGATAGGTGGAAGATGGTTGCGAGTATGTAATAGGTGGTTGGAAATGAGTGGAATAGATAGGAGGTTGAGAATAATTATTCATAGAGGAGGTCCCTTTAGGAACCAAATTATGATAATTAAATCCCACATATTTGTAATTAGTACCATTAGATACTCCAATACCTGTGGTAGCATTACTACAAGCGTTCACATTAGTTGTTAAGATTGTTGATGTAAAAGTGGATATTCCTGGAGTCGGTATAGGTGCCAAAACTTGAGTATGAGATGGTGATAAAGTGTTATTGTTGCTTGTGCACATTTGGTCACCGACATGATATTGGTTTGTACAATATGTGCTAGACCATGAATTGAATTTACACCATCTCCTTCTTTTATCAATTCTCTTATATTATGAATTGTAGGGACAACTTCTTCAGCTATTCTCTCACTTTCCATAAATGATTAAAATTCAGCTAGGTCTTTATCCAATTTTTATATTTGCTCATTAGGTACATATCCTGTTGCCTCAATAGTATTATCAACATCATGAAAAGTTTGTTCTTCCATTGTGGTTGGAGGATGTATGATATCATGCACAATTTGAGTTTCTCCCTTTGTAAAGAAGGTGTCCAAAGGATTGTTAGAGGTAGGAATGTCATTTTCAGCACTAGATCCCATTAACCTTTTACTTCTTCTCAAAGGGATATTGTTTTTAGGATAGTGTGTCATAAAGCTTATACAAAAGCATACAACACACAATGCATAAACTGAGAGAACAAATCCTAGGAGTAGGATATGATTGCCGGCCAAAATGCTTGGTTTTTTGTACTTTTTCCAATGCAAATGAATGAAACAAAGGGTGTTGTAAGGATTTCATTCATGGGTAGAAAGTTATATGTCTAATATCAGTCCAAAACATCAATAATATCACTCTCAATACACTCTTGATGCAAATCCAAGATAATGCCAAGTCAAATTATAGTGAAAATATGTCAAAATAGGCACTTTTTCACCAAAACTCAATGCAAAAGAGCATAACAAAGGGTGTTGTGAGGAAAATGATGATGGAAAGAAAATAATATCAGTAATAACACAAAATCAATATACCATAACATCATGATTTATATGGGGAAAACCCTTTTGGGAGAAAAATCCCACACTCCAAAGAAACTTGATGCATTCTTCACTAATCAACCATTACAATACACTTGTATGGTAGATGATCCCTCATAGGAGTACTATGAACAAGAAATCTAGAGCAATTATAGAAACATGATGATACCTTCAAAACTCACTATGAAACCTTCATCTCAACATGTGTTTGGTGGACCTAATTCTACATAGCACAAAGAAAATAATGATCAACATGTATCTAGGTGAAAAATATGGTGGGTCCTCTTGATCTACTAAGGTAGAGCCTATGGGTGTTTATTATTCTCATAAAAATGTTACAAATGGGTTGTGTGCTTATTTCATATTAGAAATGATGAAACAGTGAAAGGTTGGGGCCTTGAATTTGTTTCCCTCATTTAACCTTGGCAATTTAGCAATGGCAAGGAAGGGATTGTGGTGGTCATGAAACAACACAAGGATGATTCTTGTTGGTTGGAGGATTGACACACAAATTTTCTAAAGGGTTTACCTATGCAACAACAAATGAGGTGGCACCATGTGGTCCTAACTAGTGTCTTTGGTAGTGAATTTGGTGGGCCTGTCTCATTTAAGTGAAAAAGGTTCACTTTTTTACTCAAAGGATAATTAGACCTATTGAAGAGTGACATGTATGTTTCCCTTTGGAAACATCAAAACAACCAAAGAAGTGTCCTAAAACTTCACCCTATTTTTTAAAGCACTAACCATTGATCCAAAGGTGATCAATGAGAGTTATTGATCTAGATCAAAATTGAAAGGAAGAAGAGGTGCAAAAAATGATTCCTACACTAATAAATGAGAGGAGTAATGTGCAAAGATTAAATTGATCATCTTGTTATAAGGAAATAAACATAAAAGACACCATAACATAGCGATTTAAGTGGGGAAAACCCATTCGAAAGAAAACCCCACTCCAAAGAAACTCAATGTATAATTCAATAATTAATAATTATAATACACTTGCATTGTCTACTCCTTTATAAGAGTACCACCAACAAGACATCTAGAGCAATTACAGAAACATAATGGTACCTTCAAGCACCTAATAAATAAGAGAAGATGCACAGTGAAACCATCAAATAGTAATTAGGAAATCATTATCCAAAACGACCCAAAATATGACACCTAAATCCCTAGTCAAGATATCCAATACCCAAATTCCAAGATGAGTCCACAAGCTAAAAATAACATATTCCTTACACCTGTCATAAGCTCATCATAATCCACTCACCAACTTGGGCATTCCTTTTTGGCTATATTATCTCCATTAAAAGATGCCTTATGATGTGTCGTAACATGCATCATAGGTTTGTCGACAAGTGTGACTCCCTGATACAACTCTCTTATGCATTATAGATGCTTTTACATTTCTAATGTAGGGGGCTCTAACTTCCAAAGGCCATGAATTTTGATCTAAGAAGTTGATTGAACCATTTTTCTTAAAACTGAAGGTCTTAGAGAGCTCCATGTTGTTATAACCCACTTCCTCCAATTAAGGCCCATTTTGATATTTTTGGGGTAAAATTTACCTATATATCCTAGAAATTGTATTTTTGTGTTCTATAGCCTAAAATTTTTATTTCTAGTTCTCAAAATTAGGATGCAAGGTTGAGACACCTTTGCTAATATTCTCCCACTTATAAAACACCTTCAAAGAGCAAAGGGAATATCAACAGTATCAACTGTTTGCTAGGGGCTGTTGTGTGGTTACACAACACGCCCCATTTTGACTTGGCAAAACAGGGACCCAACTTTTCTTTTGGCTTGTGTTGTCTGCTTTCTGGCGGTTTGGTAAAATCAGTCATGTTCATCATCATGTGGAGCGAAGATGAGGTAAGCCCCCAATATGAGGTCAGTCTGTCAAAATTTGCATTTTGTGTCTGTGACCACATATTTTGAAAGAGCATTAAAATTCATGCAGGATTGCCTTTTACATCACCCTGATATTCATCAGGATGTGAGAGTTATGAACAGTCAAAGTCTTGGTCAAACCTGATATTCGCAAGAAGAGGGTCATATTTTATAACCTCAGTTATGCTGTTTGAAGAACATCATCATCATATTTGAAACGTCCCCCCCGATAATATCCTGCGGTTCAAATATCTGGACGTCAACTTTAAGTGATAGTAAGTTTTCCCCATCGAGCGGTCTTTTGTATCACGAGCATCATGTTTTCGAATGTAACCCGATATTCGTTAATATCATCCTGAAGTGAAATATCACCCTTAGCAAAACATCCTGATGACATCATCATCATATTTACATTTCGACAGGATATTTTGTAAACATGATCATGTTTACCCAATATGACGATGACGTCATGAGACATTTCCAATACAAAGAGCAAATATCATGATGACGTCATCCTGATATTCCAAAAGGAGAATGAGTAAGTTTGAAGGTCATCATCATATTTTGAAATATCACTCGATAGACCGAAATATCCTCCTGATGTGCTAACATGTAAACAAAGGTGCGTTGTCACCCGAATTTTGTCGCGATAACAATTTCAAGACTAGGGAGGATGATATTGAAACTCAACCTGATATTTATGAATATCATCCTGCCCTCATGATATCTTGTCGTATGAATATCCCATCCGCTCCCTTTGCCACCATTGCCATTAAATGCGCGCAGATATGGTAGGTGATTCCTGCCGACCCCGGAACCCAATGAAACGTCTGGCGAGATCCTGAGTTTTCGCACGAATGATCAAAGATTGCGATCTAACTTGTCAGAGTTACCCTAAGTTTACCCTAACTGCGAGGTTAAAAGGTAATTCAACCGCCATTGTTACATTTACCTGCGTTAAAATTGTTTTACAGAGCACCAGCCTCCATATCTGCATAACAGCTGCCGTTGCGTGATTCGAGCCCACAGACAGAAGGACGAAGGTGATCATCAGCTAAATCAAAGGGTGTCCTATAGATATACTGGTATAAAAGGAAATCGGCATAACCAGGTAAGTAAACTGAAACCCTCATCATGTTGTTTCTATATGATGCTGTAAGTTCTGGTTATGTATCCATGTAAGTAAGTAATGTGGACGTGATTTAATGGGCATGATATTTGTAATATGTATGCATGCATGTCCCTGTTGTGAAAAGAGATGTTGTTAATTGCAGGTACCCATGGCTGAAAAATGCTTAGTCAAGTGTCAAGAGGAATTCAGCAGGCCTATGTTCTCTTCACAGAGAGGGGTCCTGTTCAAATTTGGGGCAATTACAGATACCCATCAGGGGATTACCAACCTGGAAGCTTGGTCAGCCAAGCTGAATGATGGGCAGGATAAGAGTCCAGTATTGGACGCCGTGTTTGTATCCGGCATGTGGAACGCTGCTGGCTTCCCCTACTCCATGGAGTCACCGGAGCTGGTTATTGAGTGCACCCAGAATTACAACCCTCAGACGAGGCAGGTGGCGAAGCACGGGAGAGTGTATGCAGACCTATCCATCAAAGGTCTATCCCGAACGTTTGGACTGCCAATGGGCAGTAAGGTAAAGAGTGTAGACTTGAAGAAGTCTGAAAGAGAATATGAGGCCAACAAGAAGATGGCCACAAAGAATATGTATGCTTGGCGGGCCGAGAACAGCACGTATAATGCAGCGGCCAAGATCCCAGTGCACCTGTTCAAATATGATTTTAATGAAGAATATCAGTACGTGATTGCTCTCCTGAACAGGGTGACTGGCCAGCCTGATACTGGTGAATTCAGGGATTGGATGTATGGCATAATAATGATGTGCCTATATGCAGACATCAAGCCACTGTGGGGCCAAATCATAAGTGATGCTCTGCATGAGCAGCTGCTGAACCTGGGAGGTTCAGATTGTGCCTTCTATATGACCTCTTACATTGTTTATTCCTGTGCATATAGAGGTACGTTTGATGCCTTAACTACAGATGGGAAGCTAACAGGCACAAATGCAGCCTATATCTGGGATCACCATCCCCAGCTGCAAAGAACCAACTACATCAAGGACTACAAACTGGTCAATGATGCATTCTCTATGCATCTGGTAAGGACCATGGAAGATGACAGGACAAAAAGATTGAGCATGGAGGCTCAGGAGGTAGTATACAGGCATGGGGCATGGTACATCCAATTTGCCACCTTTTCCTATATCAGGATAGAGGGTTTTGAAGGGCATCCCCTGATGCTACCGAGGTATCCGACTGATGCAGTAGTATTAATGGAATTTATCAGGCAGGGCTCCACCATGATACAAATGTGTAAGGATGCCAAGAAGCTGCCACCAATTTTGTTCCCAGTCAGCATCGGCAACTATATGTGCCCTGACTCGGATAATATTAAGAAGGTGATGGTCACTCTGAACAAGATGAATCTACTGCCCTTCCCAGTAACGAGACCATATGATCCTTACGGTCGAATGCAGAAGATCCTAGGGAAGCCTATTCATCAAAGGCACCTAGAAGATTTTTGGGCAGACTGTGAAGATGAGGCAGAGGCCAGGAGGAGGAGGTATCAGAGGTTGACTCTGAACCAGATCAAGACATTTGACTGCATACCCATCCCTCAGCAGCTGAAGAGTGATGACGGCAGGATCATGGCAGATGAATACGAGCAGAAGAAGATTTACAATGATACCATTTCTGCCCCTGACCTCACCATGCAGGAGGATATGTCCTTGGACCCATTCTTTGCCAGAACCATACACTTAACCCAAGCTTGGGTAGATGCACAGGTAGAGGCACTGAAGAAAAAGGGTGTTGCCATCACGGTGGACAACAAAAAGAAAGGGCAGGACATCCCTGCAGATGAATATGATGACTTCCTGCTGGAGAAGAGGAAGACTAAGGGAGAGAGAATCCCTCCACCACAGCAGCAAAGCAAAAGAGCCTCAAGAGGCAAGAAGGTGGAAAAGGGACCCAAAGGGGTCATAATTGAAAGGGTAGTATTTACGGCTGAAGAGGCAGCCAGATCAGGATCAGAATCAGACTCTCCTCCCAAGCCCAAGAAAGCCAAGACAGCAGAGGCTGGAACCACAGAGACCCAGGAAGTGGGTCAGTCATCCAGACAACCAGGCAAGGATATCCTCATGGAGGAAGAGCCTGAAGAAGAGGAGGAAGCTCCATTAATAATCAGAAGAAAGAGGAGAGCTCCGCAGGTGCTGGTTCCTACCACACCTAAGAAACCAAGAACCTCCATGAGAGGTGAAATAAGTCACCCCCCAGCACAAGTACAAGGGGCAGGTAGTGAAGTGCAGAAGGAACTTCAGCATAACGTTCCACTTCCTACCATTGTCAAGTTCAAAACTGAACTGGCAGAAGAGCAACAAAAGGAAACATCTCAGGCACAAGCAGAAAAGCATGTCTTGCTAGACGAGACAATAAACTTGTCTGATGATGAGGTGGTGCAGGATGTAGCTGTTGGCGTCAGTGTGGCTCCTCACAAGCCTCCATCTGTCCAATCAATGCTTGAAGAGATGAAACAAGCAGAGGCGGAGCGAGAAAAGAGCCCAGAACCAGAGAAGAGCCCGAAGCAGGTAGCTCAGGACATAGGGCTGGACATACTGATCGCCGAGGTGACAAGTCCTGCAGTGGTTGACTTGACGGAGAAAAGGGATGCAAGTCCTGAACAACCGGCAGGGTCACCTGATAAGGGCCACTTAATAGAAGAGATAGAGATGGCCGAAGCAGAGGGCCATGCTCTTGAATCAGGCCAACAAAGCCCACAGGATACATCACCAGGACCCGTTATAGTAGAGGTCCAAGAAGCAAAGGCTGATGATGAGAAGAAAGAAGCGATGGAGGATCCTGCTGATAAGGCACAAGAGGTGGATGCTGCAGGTACAGAGCAAATGGCCGCCGCAGAGCAGATGCCATCACCTCAGGCAGATCCTACAATATCAAAGATGGTGGACATACCACCAGAAGTTGAAAAACAAAAGGAGGATGACCAACCTCCACAAGGGGAAGAACTGGGAACAGGTGAAATAGCGAAGGAAAAAGATCATGATCATCATGATCTACATGCAGGTACACCGCAGGGTTCCCCACACAGAGAAGATGCTCCCCCGGAAAAGGAAGTTCCTCAACAGGAGGAGGCACCTCAGGATCAACAGCAGCAAGGCGAGCATCCTGAGGAAGAAAAAGAAAAATCACCATCTCCACAACACATATTGATGGAAACAAGAGATAGAGGTGAACAGCATCATGATGCTGAGAAACATGATCAGGTGCCTCCATGGTTAGAAAAGGAGGTGAATGTTGAGGAGAAGCTGGAGATTCAGGAGTTTGACGTCTCCACCCTGTTCGCCGCAGATATAATGAAGCCCAGGAGAAAGGCCAGAATGACTTCGGCCATCAAGAGAGATCCGGTGACAGGGAGAAGGACCGCACAGATTGTTGTACCTACCGTAGAGAAAGAGAAAGGCAAAATCACTGTGGATGAATTCCAAATAAGCACAGTTGATTTGGGTTTTGCCAACGAAGAGCAGGAAGGTCAGGAGGGAAAAGACATTATAGACTCTCTAATTCAGAAGGTGAAAAGAGAGAAGGAGAAGAATAAGCAACATAAAGAGCACATTGCTCAGTTGCATGCATACATTAAAGGCTTGACCACTCCTGATAGTACCACAAGTGAAGCTGCAGTCCCATTGACTGCCATTTCTCAGGAGGAGGTAAATAAACTGGACCTCATGAAGTATGAGGCGTCCGTAATAAGAAAATGGGTGTCATCCACATTGGATGATGCCATTGAAATAATAAAAGGTTCTTTGAATAGGTGGAACATCCTAAGCGACTCCAAGGCTAAGGTGGATAAATTGCAGATGCAGACTGGAAAAAGGTCTTATAAACTGGAGAGAGTCCTCAGCCTGTTGGATGAAATAAGGAAGATAAATCCACAACTGCTTATCAGTAAGCAGGTATTGAATAATAACACTGCATTGTTAGTGGATATCTGGTATAAGGATGTGCAGTTCGAATGCAGAATCCTCAAGAGATGCAATAGTAAGCTGAGGGAGATCAGCATGAGGCTACGCAATTTAATGGGCATTGAAGAAGACATGCTCGAAACATTGGAGGGCAAGGTGGAAGGGAAGATAGAGAATCAAGATGAAGATTCTGCCCTCAAGGCTCTACGTAATAACTTCCAAGTGGAAGATGATGGTCCGCTAGTCCACTTGACAGAAGAGATAATAAATAAAATGATGAGGATCAAGGTCAAGATGGAGACCTACAATGAGACACTGCAGGACAGAAAGAATAAGCTGGACAACAGCAGGGATAAGTATGAAGCGCACAAACACGCCATCATCAAGGCAAAGACTCAAGATGGCGGAGGAATAGACCAAGTTGTGCAGTCATACGAACAAATCCAGAGCAGCATGCAGCCCCATATGCAGCAGCGTCATCATCCGGATAGCGAAAGTTCAGAGAGCGATGCACATGATGATGACCCGCATGCATCAGATGAAGAGCATGATGAAGATACATCATGAGGGGAAACATTTGCATAGACAATATAGATAGTTGCCAGCTGGCAACTTGTGCCTTTTGTAAAATTGACAAGTCATGAAATGATGACCGTTGATTTATATTCACATATCAGATCCGTGGATCTTTTGTAACGGATTCCTCACCTTATTCTATAAAAGGTGGTGGAATGCCTTATCATCACATTCGAAACTTAATTGAAATTTGATTGTTGAAATATTCAGGGCTCATTTCAAAGCTGCTGTATATGTACATGTCTTTTGCGTACTTAATGAAAGGGAAGAGTATTTTGATTACAAATCTTAGTAAATCTTGAGTAATCTGTGTTTGAATTCTGGATATATGCTTTGATTTGCTTCGTCCCTTGGAGTGCTCATCATGTTGCATGTATTGTTTTCATTCATTATCCTCTGAAGTTTGCATCAACTGTATCTAGCTGTGGAATATCCTGGTGAACATATGGTTTGATTTCTTCTCCTCATGACAGTATCAAGCATGTATGTGGATCAAAAGCTAAAGGTTCAACTTAATTAGAAGTAGTTCCTTTAATTTCTTTCAATTTTAGAGCATCTCACTGTCATAATTGCAAATAACGGATAATCTTAAGCAAACAACCCAAAATATGCAGACATCTCGTAGATAATTGCAAATATTTAGCATATTTGAACACTAAGCATGCACAATTGAGAATATCATGCAAAGATCCAGGTATTTTACTTCTTTTCATCAAATAACCGTATAATTTGACTTTTCTGTAAGGAATTTCTGCAGGAACGTCATGATGATAGTACATTTTCATGTAAGGCCCCAAAATGGAAACAGCAATTCACATTAACTACTGAGTAACGTCAGTCGATTAAGACCTAATCACCGGAGACTTGGGATCATGAATTCTCTGAATTCACTGTATCTTTCAAGATGAATAAAGGTTAATGTGTACTTTTATTCTATGTTTGTTTGTGACTGACATCATAACCAACATAAAATGGCGCTAGAAGGAGGGCCGGTCTGGAAAACCACGCTCACCATCATTATTTTCAGGTTTGATGACGCATAGAGTAAGGTAACCTCATATCGCCTGTGAATTTCAGTAAATTACGTAAATATTTGTTGTGAGAAGATGGTATATGCACATTCTATGTAAAGATTTCCAGATCTCACATAAATATTGCAAGCTTTACAGTAGATCTCTCTAAATGCACTAATATCGGCTAAAGATACGTAAATTTGTTCAAGATTTGAGAATTTTAGGCCTTAGGCACTTGAGATCTTGTGTTACGGGTCAGGATATCCCAATATCCTGTCACATTTGCAATGTCTTCGCAAATATTTCGTAAATATCCAGTCTGATTTGCCATTTGACCGCAAATATCACCTCATCCGGTGGAATCCAGCTAATATTTGCAAAGTTTTAGCCAATTTGTCTCCAAATCAAGAAATCCTGGCTCACAGGATAAATACCAGGTCCAGACCTAGTGAAATTTTTGAAGAATTGCCTGTTAGAGGTTTCAGACCTAGGACTGTAGACATTCATCATACTCCAGGGTCTAGTGCATCTAGAGCTTCACCGGGACCTCCTCCTGTAACTCCTGTTGGTTTGCAAATACCTTCCGGTATATCCGTGACACCTCCTGTTCAAACTCAGGGTGTACCTTTAGTACAACCTCAGCCAGCTGCACCACCAGTTCAAACCCCTCAGGTTGCAATGTCTTTCTTTGCAGCAGAGTCACCCTTGACCTTTAATGCATATCATGAGTTACCAAAGAATCCGGACAAACTTTGTCCAAAATATCATCCTTACCAAGATGCTGATGATCATATCAGGACATTTAAAGAAGCTTGCTGCAGAGCCAGAATAGAACATCAAGATGTGGTGTGCAGATTATTCCCTTTTTCTTTAGGGGAAGAGGCTTATAATTGGTTCATTAGTCTTGGTCAATCTTCTGTCGGTTCGTGGGCTGTCTTAGAGAAAGCCTTTCTTGACAGGTTCAAGGTCCCTATTGATCCATCCATGAATTACCATATGTTTGCCATAATCAAAAGATTCGAGAATGAGCCTATTGCCAATTTCAATGCTAGGTTCCAGAAAATGTTGTCCAAGCTAGTTGCCCCATATGTGGTGGCTGATGCTGCTGCTAGGAGTATCTATTATTCAGCCTTGGATCCATTAACTTCCATGTTCATCAGAAGAACACATCCTAAGATCACTACCTTGATAGGAGCTTTTCAAGAAGCTATCAAGGTAAATCAGCAGTTGATACCTGCTCCTACTCCAAATATAGTATTCCCTACTTTGCCTGGCTCGCAATCACAATATCCAACACAATATCCTGCAGCTTATCCAAATGGGGCAGTGATACCCCCAGCAGTCATGCCTGCACCTTTGCAAATACCTCCATTGAGTATTATGCCTCCTCCTAATGGAAATAGCCAATTGCCACAATATCCTACACATGCTCAGACACCTCAGGGTACCGATCTATCCAACAGTAACCATGGATCTTCCTTTTTCAAGCCTCAGACCGAAAATGTAGTGGCCAAAGCTCAAGAGGAGAAGGAGGAAATCAAAGACATTTCTGCTCAACTCAGAAAACTCACCACAGAAGTAACACATTTGAGAAATCAAGGGTTTTATTCGCAGTCAGGTCAGAATAGAAATTATTCCAATGACAGACCAAACTACCCTGACAGGGGATATAACAACAATAACTTCAACAATAATGGTGGAAACAATAATAATCCTCCTAGACAGCCCAGAGTGTGGAACTCCAGGCCAAATAATGGCTCATTACCATCACCCCTAGACAATCAGCCTCCTGGTGAAGCCAAACAGACTACTAGAGTCAATCTTGCTGAGGCAGCCCTTACCAATTGGTGCAGGATCCACAATACCAATGCACATGCGAAATTAGATTGTCCACAATTCAGGATTGCTGCCAACATCTTTCAGACTGAAGTGTCTAACACTTCTGGAAATCCACCTCAAGCAGAAGGAAATGAGATAGTTCCTTGTGGATATGATTCGGCTTTTGTGCTTGAAACGTACACAAATCAGCTTCATCAGGATTATAATCAGACCTGTGAAGAATCTGCCTTAACCTTTGAAACAAATTATGTTTTTCCCTTTGAGGATGAAAACGAACCTGCAAGAGAGCATGAGGAAGTACATGCATATCAGCAGCAATACCCTGGTAAGCACAATTATAACCTGAGGAGCAATGCCAATAGACTTGCTGGTCCATTGACATCATCTCTACCTCCAAACAACTTCAACACACCTCCTGATCCTAAGGCTAGCAATAACCCTGGGTTTCCTAAGGTGAATGCTCAGTACTTGTCTCCTCAAAACACAGTAACAAAAGTCGTAAATGCACCTCAGGAGTCTGACAAGTTAGTCAGCTATTTGGCTGATGAAATGAAGAAAATCAAGATCAGCCTGTCCCTATCTGAGCTATTGAAAACTCCTGCCATAAAAAGGGCATTCATGAAGTCACTAGATGATCCTGCTCCTAAAGAGGATAATCATCTTTCAAGTCAATCCAATGGCAAAGATCATGCTGCTAAAGATAATACTATCAAGCCTAAGGTGTCGGCTACAGTCCAAGCCGCCGAAACCTCCCACATGACCTTGTATAAAGAAACTGAATCACCTCCGTTTCTCCTCACCATAAGAATGTTCAGCAAGAACTTGCACAATTGTTTGGTTGATTCAGGAGCCTCAACAAATGTTATGCCTTTATCAATATGTAACGCTTTAGGACTGCATCCTGCTAAATCCTTAAAGAAGGTCACTCAACTGGACAAGACAGAAGTAAGTGTAGTAGGGGAACTGACTCACATTCACATGCAGCTAGCATCTGATCCTTGGATCCAATATTACATTGACATTCAGGTAGTTGACATACCTGATACTTATGGGATGTTGCTTAGCCGAGACTGGTCTAAAACGCTTAATGGATATATGTCCACAGATTTCAGTCACATGTGGTTACCATGGAAAGGTATACCTAATCAGATTAGGATTGATGCTGAGCCTAGGATGAAACATATGATCACAGAATACAACAAAACAAACGAGATCATGTATGTAAACGTAGAACCTGGAGTTTATTGCATCAGGCCGCAAACTGTTAAAATAGAGGAGATCCTGATGCTTGATGTTCATCATCATCATGATGATGATTATCATGAGGACATGCCTAGTGTGGAATTTGATAATAATCCAGATAATGAGAACGAAATAGATCACTTCAGAGATTTTGAGATGCATTTATCTACTCAGGTAAAACGCTGCCAATTATTAAATATACCTGCTAATGACATTTTGATTGATGGATGGTGCAGATTAAATGGCGAAGCACACTCAGAAAAGACTTGTGAATCATGTTTAGACATGATGATACTGGAGCAGACGTATAGTGAAGCATCATCATCATATTCCGAGGTGAGTGCTACATCTAATGATGATGATGATACTAATTCTTATTTGTCTCCTGCAAGAACAGAAGAGTCGACAAATCATGATGAAGATCATATCCGGAGAATAGAAGAAGTCCTGGTGTCGGACCTGATAAATGATGCGAGAAAAGAAAAGATCACTCTTGGTAGTGATTGCTTCATGGAATCAAATTATGAGTTGTCTGATGAAGACAAAGGCAGTAACCTGACGAAGTTCGAAGAATTTCTGGTAAAAGAAATAGAGAAGATGACACATAAATCTCCCCAGGAGATTTTAATTAAAGGTTGGTGTAGGCTGCATGAGGCGCCTCACTCAGAAACAACTTGCTCACTGTGTTTACACATCTTGAAGAAGCATACAGCTGTATATCCTTAACATCATCCTCCTGCTGAGATGGAAGAGAAAACAGAAAAGCCATCAGGCTCACAAAATAAAGGAAAGAAGAAACTTGAGGATGACATCCCCAAGTTAAAGTGGATATCAGGCGGAGCAGCAGCCAGAGCTGCAAAGAAGAAAGAAAGTTCAAGTAAATATCCTGCTGAAGACAAATGTCCTGCTGAGGATAAACATTGGATCCTGAGGTTTGATGGATCCAAATCTAAGCAAGGTGCTGGGGTAGGAATTGATCTTATTGATCCATCAGGGAAGTCCTATTTAGCAGCTTACAGACTACAGTTCCCCTGCACCAATAATGTCGCAGAGTATGAAGCTCTGATTCATGGAATGTTATTTGCTCATAAGAAGAAAGTGAAGATCCTACATGTCTTTGGGGATTCAGAACTAGTTGTGAGACAAGTAAGAGGAATTTACTCTTGTAATTACAGAAAGCTATCAAATTATAGGCATCGAGTGTGGGACTTGATTGAAGACTTTGATGCCTTTAATATCATTCACGTACCAAGAGAACAAAACCAGAGGGCAGATGCACTCGCCCAGGCCGCCAGTACATTGGAACCGCTGTCCATATCTGGTCTAAAGAGATTTTCAGTAGAATTGGTGTCAGTACCTTCGGTACCTGACAATGTGACTAATCTCCAGGTGTTTGATGATGATCAGCACATCCTAGACTTTATATCAAACAGAGACATATTTGAAGCTCAGATTATAGATGAGAATGGTATGGAAGATCATGTCTGGGAAGAGGATGAGATATTAGAGTTGCCTAGTAACAGAATTCCCAAAGGTATGATAGAATTAGAAAGAGCCTTTGATCTAGATAATATGCTTAAACATAAAGATCTACCTAAGGCAGATGGAGGTCAATATTCACAAGTGAATATTGGACAAGCTGATGACAAGAGAAACATCTTATTGGGTAAGGTTTGTACACCAGAAGAGTTAGAAGGAATAACTCAGGCCCTTAAGGATTACATACATGTAATTGCATGGACTTATGATGAGCTAAAGACATATGATACTTCTGTCATAACTCATACTATACCAGTCAAGCCAGATGCAAAACCTTTTAGACAGAAGCAGAGGCCAGTCAATGCTCTGCTTGAACCAATCATCCTTGAAGAAGTCAAGAAATTGTTAAATGCTCGGATAATATTTCCTGTCAGACACTCCACTTGGGTGGCAAATCTTGTGCCAGTTAGAAAGAAGAATGGAGACATCAGGTTATGTGTAGATTTCAGGAACCTGAACAGAGCATCAGAAAAGGATAATTATCCTTTGCCTTCCTTAGATGAAGTTCTACAAATAGTGAATGGAGCCAAGATGATGTCCTTCCTGGATGGTTTTTCAGGATACAACCAAGTAATGGTTGATAAAATTGACAGATTGAAAACTGCCTTCACCACAAAGTGGGGTATATTTGCATATAGACGTATGCCATTTGGACTTATAAATGCTGGGGCTACATTCCAGCGAGCAATGGACATAGCCTTCAGAGGCTTAATAGGAAAATGTATAGTCATCTACATGGATGACTTGACAGTATTCTCCAAGGAAAGGGGAAATCATGTTGCCGATCTTAGAAGTGTACTGAAGAAATGCGAAGAGTATGGAATATCTTTGAATCCTAAGAAGTGTATATTTGGGGTCACAACAGGAAAGCTACTAGGCCACCTGATCACAGAAGATGGAATTATCATTGATCCTGACAGGGTGGAATCCATTATGAAGTTACAACTTCCAGGAAGCAAAAAGGAACTCAAATCTTATTTTGGTAAGATAAATTTTGTGAGGAAGTTCATCACCGGCTTTGCTGAGATTGTCAGACCACTAAATGCCATGTTGAAAGAGGATGCACAAATTGAGTGGACACCAAAAGCCAAGGCTGCTTTTGAAGATATAAAGAAAGCCATTTTAGATGCTCCTATCCTCATCAGTCTGGATTACACAAGAGATTTCTACATCTACTCATTTGCCTCAGAACATACTTCTGCAGCAGTGTTAACTCAAAGAAATGAAGAGAAAGAAGAGAAACCAATTGCCTTCATGAGCTGTCCTTTCAGGGATGCTGAGTTGAGATATGTAGATGTTGAAAGACAGGCACTTGCATTAGTCAGAGCAGTAAAGAAGTTTAGACATTATATACTGAGAAGCAAGGTGATTGCTGTGGTACCAGATGCAGCAGTGAAGATGCTACTGATGCAGAGTGAACCTGGTGAAAAAAGAGCCAAATGGATTACTGTATTACAAGAATATGACATGGAGATCACACCCATGAAGCTGGTAAGAGGACAAGCTCTGAGCCAGATGATATCTGAAACCGATCCAAACATCATCAGTCAGCAGTATGTGATCAATGAGAAAGACAATACAGAGTGGTATTCAGACATCAGGCACATCCTAATCACCGAAAGATGTCCTTTAAGAATGCAAGCCTCACAGAGAAGAGCCGTAAAGATAAAATCCCAGAAGTATATGATGAAGGGAGGAACCCTGTTTAAAAAGAATTATGAAGGGATATACTTGAGGTGCTTAGAGAAACCAGAAGCAAATAAAGTGTTGACAGAGTTACATGACAAGTTTGGAACGGCACACGGATCAGCGTTGGCCACAACACATGCAATCCTCAGAGCAGGATATTACTGGCCTACAATTTTTAAAGACACGGCTGATCATGTTAAATGTTGTCATGTTTGCCAGGTTGCTGCCAATAGAGAGAAATATGCTGCGCAACCGTTGCAGCCAGTGGTGGAAGAGCGCCCATTTGCACAGTGGGGCATATATTTCATAGGACCGATCAATCCTCCGTCTTCCTCAGGCCATAGGTATGTCTTAACGATTACTAATTATTGTACTAGATGGACTGAGGCTACCAGCAGCAAAACTTGCACTACAGATGATGTCATCAAATTTCTGGAAAGCAACATAATCACCAGGTATGGAACTCCCTATGCATTGGTAAGTGATAATGGTTCTGCCTTCATTTCCACCAAATTGTCAAGTTGGGCTTTTGATCATGGGATCATACTTAAGTTCTCATCCAACTACTATCCCCAGGGAAATGGATTAGCAGAATCCACCAACAAGAATTTACTGAGTATAATAAGAAAATTGATAGAGAAAAATCCCAGGGAATGGAACTCATTTCTGAAATATGCCTTATGGGTAGACAGAACTAGAATGAAAACTGCATTAGGAAACTCACCCTTCCAACTAGTATATGGGATGGATCCTATCCTCCCTGTAAACTTGAAAATTCCTACTCTGCAGTTTGCCCAAGAGTATCTAGGCATAGATAATAAACAGGAAGTCAGGTTGCTGCAGTTAATGCACCTGGAAGAAAAACGAAGTCAAGAGATTGACCAATTTGTGAAACATCAGGCTGTTGTCAAACGCTGGTTTGACAAGAGAGCCAGAATTAAAGCTTTCAGGATATCCGATTTAGTCCTGATGTGGGATAAAGCCCATGAAAAGAAAGGTGATCATGGTAAGTTTGATAGATTATGGATAGGTCCCTTTCAGATTTCTGAGATCTTAGGAGACAGCACTTACAGGCTTAAGAACCTGACAGGTGAGGATGTTCCGTTGCCAGTCAATGGACAATTCCTCAAACATTATTTCCAGGCCTGAATGACTTCATGACAGTCATATGTATCATATTGTATATTTGTATAGTTGTTTGTACAGTTTGTTTGTTGTACTTGTTTTGTTTTGCTGGTTGGGACCTTTGTTCTGGTAAGTCAGGATGATGCACTTCATCACCCTAGAAAATAATTAAGTTGTTGAGATTCAGATGATGAGATCACATTTAAACATAGGTTGTGATTCATTCTAAGAAGTATTCATATCAGGTTTGTGATATCTTTTCATCAGGGTGCTTTTCCTTGGTCAAAGTGGATCCATCACAATGAAACACCTAACAGCCTTGGGTTTGTTGAACACACTAGTATAGGTGTTAAGTGAAAAATCTAAAGGGACTCCCTTGCTACCAATACAATCTCCAACCTAAAGCTGCAAGTGACTGTACCTTGTACAAATGAGCTGACATGATGATATCAGATATAAATTTTTAAGAAAATCAGAAAAGAAATAAAATTAGGCCATCTAAGTAACTCTACCGGGGCTATGGACGCCCGCTGGCAGTGGGGCTCTACTTAGGGAGATTGTATAGATAACCTTGCCGGGGCTATAGACACCTGCTGGCAGCAAGGCTCTATCCAGGTTGGCTATGAGGGATGATCTCCAACTATGTAGTTTAACACCAGTTACTTATGTTTTCAGCTTACTTTCAAGATGAGGATAATTAATCATATGCACACACCTGATCCTTTGTTAGCTTTATCACCCTAATGAAATTTTATCATTCAGAAGATTATGATGCTTACACTTAGACAGAATTAGAACACTATAGATGAATGTGATCACATCACTTGAATCATTGGAATTTGTTTATTTTCTTTGGTGGCAAGTTGTTGTGTGGTTACACAACACGCCCCATTTTGACTTGGCAAAATAGGGACCCAACTTTTCTTTTGGCTTGTGTTGTCTGCTTTCTGGCGGTTTGGTAAAATCAGTCATGTTCATCATCATGTGGAGCGAAGATGAGGTAAGCCCCCAATATGAGGTCAGTCTGTCAAAATTTGCATTTTGTGTCTGTGACCACATATTCTGAAAGAGCATTAAAATTCATGCAGGATTGCCTTTTACATCACCCTGATATTCATCAGGATGTGAGAGTTATGAACAGTCAAAGTCTTGGTCAAACCTGATATTCGCAAGAAGAGGGTCATATTTTATAACCTCAGTTATGCTGTTTGAAGAACATCATCATCATATTTGAAACGTCCCCCTCGATAATATCCTGCGGTTCAAATATCTGGACGTCAACTTTAAGTGATAGTAAGTTTTCCCCGTCGAGCGGTCTTTTGTATCGCGAGCATCATGTTTTCGAATGTAACCCGATATTCGTTAATATCATCCTGAAGCAAAATATCACCCTTAGCAAAACATCTTGATGACATCATCATCATATTTACATTTCGACAGGATATTTTGTAAACATGATCATGTTTACCCAATATGACGATGACGTCATGAGACATTTCCAATACAAAGAGCAAATATCATGATGACGTCATCCTGATATTCCGAAAGGAGAATGAGTAAGTTTGAAGGTCATCATCATATTTTGAAATATCACCCGATAGACCGAAATATCCTCCTGATGTGTTAACATGTAAACAAAGGTGCGTTGTCACCCAAATTTTGTCGCGATAACAATTTCAAGACTAGGGAGGATGATATTGAAACTCAACCTGATATTTATGAATATCATCCTGCCCTCATGATATCTTGTCGTATGAATATCCCCCCCCGCTCCCTTTGCCACCATTGCCATTAAATGCGCGCAGATATGGTAGGTGATTCCCGCCGACCCCGGAACCCAATGAAACGTCTGGCGAGATCCTGAGTTTTCGCGCGAATGATCAAAGATTGCGATCTAACTTGTCAGAGTTACCCTAAGTTTACCCTAACTGTGAGGTTAAAAGGTAATTCAACCGCCATTGTTACATTTACCTGGGTTAAAATTATTTTACAGAGCACCAGCCTCCATATCTGCATAACAGCTGCCGTTGCGTGATTCGAGCCCACAGACAGAAGGACGAAGGTGATCATCAGCTAAATCAAAGGGTGTCCTATAGATATACTGGTATAAAAGGAAATCGGCATAACCAGGTAAGTAAACTGAAACCCTCATCATGTTGTTTCTATATGATGCTGTAAGTTCTGGTTATGTATCCATGTAAGTAAGTAATGTGGACGTGATTTAATGGGCATGATATTTGTAATATGTATGCGTGCATGTCCCTGTTGTGAAAAGAGATGTTGTTAATTGCAGGTACCCATGGCTGAAAAATGCTTAGTCAAGTGTCAAGAGGAATTCAGCAGGCCTATGTTCTCTTCACAGAGAGGGGTCATGTTCAAATTTGGGGCAATTACAGATACCCATCAGGGGATTACCAACCTGGAAGCTTGGTCAGCCAAGCTGAATGATGGGCAGGATAAGAGTCCAGTATTGGACGCTGTGTTTGTATCCGGCATGTGGAACGTTGCTGGCTTCCCCTACTCCATGGAGTCACAAGAGCTGGTTATTGAGTGCGCCCGGAATTACAACCCTCAGACGAGGCAGGTGGCGAAGCACGGGAGAGTGTATGCAGACCTATCCATCAAAGGTCTATCCCGAACGTTTGGACTGCCAATGGGCAGTAAGGTAAAGAGTGTAGACTTGAAGAAGTCTGAAAGAGAATATGAGGCCAACAAGAAGACGGCCACAAAGAATATGTATGCTTGGCGGGCCGAGAACAGCACGTATAATGCAGCGGCCAAGCTCCCAGTGCACCTGTTCAAATATGATTTTAATGAAGAATATCAGTACGTGATTGCTCTCCTGAACAGGGTGACTGGCCAGCCTGATACTGGTGAATTCAGGGATTGGATGTATGGCATAATAATGATGTGCCTATATGCAGACATCAAGCCACTGTGGGGCCAAATCATAAGTGATGCTTTGCATGAGCAGCTGCTGAACCTAGGAGGTTCAGATTGTGCCTTCTATATGACCTCTTACATTGTTTATTCCTGTGCATATAGAGGTACGTTTGATGCCTTAACTACAGATGGGAAGCTAACAGGCACAAATGCAGCCTATATCTGGGATCATCATCCCCAGCTGCAAAGAACCAACTACATCAAGGACTACAAACTGGTCAATGATGCATTCTCTATGCATCTGGTAAGGACCATGGAAGATGACAGGACAAAAAGACTGAGCATGGAGGCTCAGGAGGTAGTATACAGGCATGGGGCATGGTACATCCAATTTGCCACCTTTTCCTATATCAGGATAGAGGGTTTTGAAGGGCATCCCCTGATGCTGCCGAGGTATCCGACTGATGCAGTAGTATTAATGGAATTTATCAGGCAGGGCTCCACCATGATACAAATGTATAAGGATGCCAAGAAGCTGCCACCAATTTTGTTCCCAGTCAGCATCGGCAACTATATGTGCCCTGACTCGGATAATATTAAGAAGGTGATGGTCACTCTGAACAAGATGAATCTACTGCCCTTCCCAGTAACGAGACCATATGATCCTTACGGCCGAATGTAGAAGATCCTAGGGAAGCCTATTCATCAAAGGCACCTAGAAGATTTTTGGGCAGACTGTGAAGATGAGGCAGAGGCCAGGAGGAGGAGGTATCAGAGGTTGACTCTGAACCAGATCAAGACATTTGACTGCATACCCCTCCCTCAGCAGCTGAAGAGTGATGACGGCAGGATCATGGCAGATGAATACGAGCAGAAGAAGATTTACAATGATACCATTTCTGCCCCTGACCTCACCATGCAGGAGGATATGTCCTTGGACCCATTCTTTGCCAGAACCATACACTTGACCCAAGCTTGGGTAGATGCACAGGTAGAGGCACTGAAGAAAAAGGGTGTTACCATCACGGTGGACAACAAAAAGAAAGGGCAGGACATCCCTGCAGATGAATATGATGACTTCCTGCTGGAGAAGAGGAAGACTAAGGGAGAGAGAATCCCTCCACCACAGCAGCCAAGCAAAAGAGCCTCAAGAGGCAAGAAGGTGGAAAAGGGACCCAAAGGGGTTGTAATTGAAAGGGCAGTATTTACGGCTGAAGAGGCAACCAGATCAGGATCAGAATCAAACTCTCCTCCCAAGCCCAAGAAAGCCAAGACAGCAGAGGCTGGAACCACAGAGACCCAGGAAGTGGGTCAGTCATCCAGACAACCAGGCAAGGATATCCTCATGGAGGAAGAGCCTGAAGAAGAGGAGGAAGCTCCATTAATAATCAGAAGAAAGAGGAGAGCTCCGCAGGTGCTGGTTCCTACCACACCTAAGAAACTAAGAACCTCCATGAGAGGTGAAATAAGTCACCCCCCAGCACAAGTACAAGGGGCAGGTAGTGAAGTACAGAAGGAACTTCAGCATAACGTTCCACTTCCTACCATTGTCAAGTTCAAAACTGAACTGGTAGAAGAGCAACAAAAGGAAACATCTCAGACACAAGCAGAAAAGCATGTCTCGCTAGACGAGACAATAAACTTGTCTGATGATGAGGTGGTGCAGGATGTAGCTGCACAAGAAATGGAAACACTTGCAGCTGCTGGCGTCAGTGTGGCTCCTCACAAGCCTCCATCTGTCCAATCAACGCTTGAAGAGATGAAACAAGCAGAGGCGGAGCGAGAAAAGAGCCCAGAACCAGAGAAGAGCCCGGAGCAGGTAGCTCAGGACATAGGGCTGGACATACTGATCGCCGAGGTGACAAGTCCTGCAGTGGTTGACTTGACGGAGAAAAGGGATGCAAGTCCTGAACAACCGGCAGGGTCACCTGATAAGGGCCACTTAATAGAAGAGATAGAGATGGCCGAAGCAGAGGGCCATGCTCTTGAATCAGGCCAACAAAGCCCACAGGATACATCACCAGGACCCGTTATAGTAGAGGTCCAAGAAGCAAAGGCTGATGATGAGAAGAAAGAAGCGATGGAGGATCCTGCTGATAAGGCACAAGAGGTGGATGCTGCAGGTACAGAGCAAATGGCCGCCGTAGAGCAGATGCCATCACCTCAGGCAGATCCTACAATATCAAAGATGGTGGACATACCACCAGAAGTTGAAAAACAAAAGGAGGATGACCAACCTCCACAAGGGGAAGAACTGGGAACAGGTGAAATAACAAAGGAAAAAGATCATGATCATCATGATCTACATGCAGGTACACCGCAGGGTTCCCCACACAGAGAAGATGCTCCCCCGGAAAAGGAAGTTCCTCAAGAGGAGGAGGCACCTCAGGATCAACAGCAGCAAGGTGAGCATCCTGAGGAAGAAAAAGAAAAATCACCATCTCCACAACACATATTGATGGAAACAAGAGATAGAGGTGAACAGCATCATGATGCTGAGAAACATGATCAGGGGCCTCCATGGTTAGAAAAGGAGGTGAATGTTGAGGAGGAGCTGGAGATTCAAGAGTTTGACGTCTCCACCCTATTCGCCGCAGATATAATGAAGCCCAGGAGAAAGGCCAGAATGACTTCGGCCATCAAGAGAGATCCGGCGACAGGGAGAAGGACCGCACAGATTGCTGTACCTGCCGTAGAGAAAGAGAAAGGCAAAATCACTGTGGATGAATTCTAGATAAGCACAGTTGATTTGGGTTTTGCCAACGAAGAGCAGGAAGGTCAGGAGGGAAAAGACATTATAGACTCTCTAATTCAAAAGGTGAAAAGAGAGAAGGAGAAGAATAAGCAACATAAAGAGCACATTGCTCAGTTGCATGCATACATTAAAGGCTTGACCACTCCTGATAGTACCACAAGTGAAGCTGTAGTCCCATTGACTGCCATTTCTCAGGAGGAGGTAAATAAACTGGACCTCATGAAGTATGAGGCGTCCGTAATAAGAAAATGGGTGTCATCCACATTGGATGATGCCATTGAAATAATAAAAGGTTCTTTGAAGAGGTGGAGCATCCTAAGCGACTCCAAGGCTAAGGTGGATAAATTGCAGATGCAGACCGGAACAAGGTCTTATAAACTGGAGAGAGTCCTCAGCCTGTTGGATGAAATAAGGAAGATAAATCCACAACTGCTTATCAGTAAGCAGGTATTGAATAATAACACTGCATTGTTAGTGGATATCTGGTATAAGGATGTGCAGTTCGAATGCGGAATCCTCAAGAGATGCAATAATAAGCTGAGGGAGATCAGCATGAGGCTACGCGATTTAATGGGCATTGAAGCAGACATGCTCAAAACATTGGAGGGCAAGGTGGAAGGGAAGATAGAGAATCAAGATGAAGATTCTTCCCTCAAGGCTCTACGTAATAACTTCCAAGTGGAAGATGATGGTCCGCTAGTCCACTTGACAGAAGAGATAATAAATAAAATGATGAGGATCAAGGTCAAGATGGAGACCTACAATGAGACACTGCAGGACAGAAAGAATAAGCTGGACAATAGCAGGGATAAGTATGGAGCGCACAAACACGCCATCATCAAGGCAAAGACTCAAGATGGCGGAGGAATAGACCAAGTTGTGCAGTCATACGAACAAATCCAGAGTAGCATGCAGCCCCATATGCAGCAGCATCATCATCCGGATAGCGAAAGTTCAGAGAGCGATGCACATGATGATGACCCGCATGCATCAGATGAAGAGCATGATGAAGATACATCATGAGGGGAAACATTTGCATAGACAATATAGATAGTTGCCAGCTGGCAACTTGTGCCTTTTGTAAAATTGACAAGTCATGAAATGATGACCGTTGATTTATATTGACATATCAGATCTGTGGATCTTTTGTAACGGATTCCTCACCTTATTCTATAAAAGGTGGTGGAATGCCTTATCATCACATTCGAAACTTAATTGAAATTTGATTGCTGAAATATTCAGGGCTCATTTCAAAGCTGCTGTATATGTACATGTCTTTTGCGTACTTAATGAAAGGGAAGAGTATTTTGATTACAAATCTTAGTAAATCTTGAGTAATCTGTGTTTGAATTCTTGATATATGCTTTGATTTACTGCGTCCCTTGGAGTGGTCATCATGTTGCATGTATTGTTTTCATTCATTATCCTCTGAAGTTTGCATCAACTGTATCTAGCTGTGGAATATCCTGGTGAACATATGGTTTGATTTCTTCTCCTCATGATAGTATCAAGCATGTATGTGGATCAAAAGCTAAAGGTTCGACTTAATTAGAAGTATTTCCTTTAATTTCTTTCAATTTTAGAGCATCTCACTGTCATAATTGCAAATAACGGATAATCTTAAGCAAACAACCCAAAATATGCAGACATCTCGTAGATAATCGCAAATATTTAGCATATTTAAACACTAAGCATGCACAATTGAGAATATCATGCAAAGATCCAGGTATTTTACTTCTTTTCATCAAATAACCGTATAATTTGACTTTTCTGTAAGGAATTTCTGCAGGAACGTCATGATGATAGTACATTTTCACGTAAGGCCCCAAAATGGAAACAGCAATTCACATTAACTACTGAGTAACGTCAGTCGATTAAGACCTAATCACCGGAGACTTGGGATCATGAATTCTCTGAATTCACTGTATCTTTCAAGATGAATAAAGGTTAATGTGTACTTTTATTCTATGTTTGTTTGTGACTGACATCATAACCAACAGGGGCCAAGATGTCCATAAACTTACTACATCACCTAAACTTCTCTATGCTAACTAGTTTCTGTTACGTAAGAAAATGTCCTCTTGGGGGCTTTTCCCTGTTAAGGTTTAGCTCTCAGGTCTTGTTCGTGCATTTAGAGCATTTTTCATGTTAATCTGACTTCCTGATGAGAAAACCCTAAAGTTCCATGGCAATTTGAACTTAGGGGATGCACTTATGACAAACCCTGCCTAAAATAGGGGGTGGACTTGGGTGCCCGTACCCTAGTCCTGTCCTATTTTAGGTCAGGCCCAATTTCAAAGTGTCAGTTTGTGATTGTTATTTAGGTCCTATGCTGACACGGTACGTTTCAATTACAAAATTCTTGGTGGGAATGTTTGTAGTTGCATATATAAGCATGTTTAGACATTCATTTGTAAACTAGATGATTACTAGATGATGATTGCAAACTTGTGTCTTATCTGAAAGTGATTCAAGGCATTCATTGTGTGGCAAGAGAAGAATTTGTGTTGTTTTTATGAGATTGTATTTGCAGATTTTGAGCATTCATCTCCTCATGGCATGAATAACCTCTTCCTTCCATGAGATCTTCACTACAAGGTGATATCATTTGTGTTTTCAAGAATTTTCATTTGGATTTTTGCATCTGTCCTCCAAGGACACACACTCTCTATCTGACAACAGTGTTCGAAAGACTTCAATGTCTTTCTGGGGCTTGACTGAGGCAAGCCTCTAAACACCACAACCCCCTCCCACACTCATTGTGATTGCAGGTTACAAGTGTCACATCTGGAAGAAGTGGAGTTGCAGGAAAGGTTAGCAAGCATCAAGGATTTGAGATTTAAAGAGAAGCAGGACTCTGGAGCTTTTCATAGACTTAGGTGCTAGTCCCAGTGTCCTTTGCAGTTGAATTCCTAAAAATGGAAGTTATAGTGCAGATCAGTGTCGGAAGGAGATCAGGATTCCACAAAGAAACTGGTACCTTGGACTCGGGAACCCGCTCATTAGTCCCTGACTGTTCCACTTCCTGAACTCTGAAAACTGGTATGCATTTGATTATCATTTAGTATTTCTGTGTGCAGGCATTTTTTGTGATTTGTCCGTTTGCTTCCGAATTTACATAATTAGAGTTTTGAGCATAATTGAGCATAATTGAATAACAAATCTACACAATTCTGATTTTCCCTACATTCTGAGTGACCAAGGGCTTGATAGTAGATTCCTACTCGACCTAAGGTCCTTAAATGTTTAGTGGTGAAAGGAGGATACACACAAACCATTAAAAACCCTCTATCCAAATTTTACCCTAAACATTTTGGTGAAACCATGTTTTAAATAAAATTTGCACCTTGCTAAGTGTTTTTCTTCATATTTGTATTCATTTCATTAGTCATCTTATTGCATTTGGAAAATTACAAAAATTTGAAAAAAAATTGTAAACCCTAGTTTGCATTTTCATATAATTCTCATCAATTAATTTGAATTTCATTAAAATTTTGATTTTTGCATTAGATCTGAGCTAAATTGCAGAAAATTACAAAATTACAATCACTTGCATTGCATTTTCATTATAAAATTGCTAGGGTTTTGTTGGAAATTTTGAATTTTTCATATAACCTAGTAGATTCAAAAACTAGGGTTTGTAGGTAAAATCTTGTTTTATATTTTTATATTGATCTTAGACACTCATTCAAATTTAAATTTGGCTGTAGTGTTGAATTTTAGTGTAAATTTGTATTTAGATTTCAAAAATTTGCATTTTTACAAAAATTTCCACAAAAAACTGGCATTTTTCATTGATTTTTAATTAGATTTACACTTGCATTTTGCATTGTAGGGTTTGAAAATTATTTTCAGATCTGAGTGGAATTAATTTTTATCATAAATCAGATTACAAAACATTCATATAACATTTTGCATTCATTTGGACTAAGATCTCATGCCTAGGGTTTGAAAACCTTGATTTTTCACTAGATTTGGCCTTATCAACTCTCTAGATTTGCACCATAGGCATGTTGTAAAGGATTTTTCTGCACTAATTGGTTGTTATCAAGGTTATTATCTACTTTCCCTCCTCAAATTCTTTACAACACCTTTTTATTGGGCTCTTAGAGTGAAAATTTGGTGAAAAATTACATATTTTGCCTATATTTGACCTAGGGTTTGACCTAGATTTGCACTCTAGAAAGCGTGTTGTAAAATATTTTATGATTTTAGGTGACTGATATTATTTCTATAATCTTCTACACCTACTAAAATTCCTTACAACACCCCTTTTGCTAGGTCTTGGAATTGAAAAATTGTGAAAAATTGCATATTTAGTGTATTTTCACTAGGTTTGGACTTGTCATCAGCCTAGGTTTGCATCAAAAGTGTGTTGTGAAGGATTTTATTGATGTATTGGACTGATATCAGACATATTATTTTCTTCCCCTGATTAATTTTCTTACAACACTCTTTCTTTCAGTTATTTGCATTGAAAAAAGTTGAAAAAATCAAGCATTTTAGGTCATTTTTGCACATAGTTTTGCACTTATCTTTTGCATAAATTTTGAAAAGATTTTAAAATTTGATCTTGCATTGATTTGAACACTTAAACACATGGCTTCTAATCACAACAATAACAATAGGTTCCCTCCTAGGCTTTACATGAAAAGAAAGGTCCCTGAACCTGAAATTGTGTTTACACCTCATGATAGAACAATTGGAGACACTTAAGGACCTCTTTATATCACTGTGAAAATAATGGGAAATCCTATGGATGGAACCCTTATTTATCCTAATTGCATTACTAATGTCACCATGGAAGAGTTCCTCTTTTCACATCAATTAATGCAAGGATCTTATGACCCTTTGGATATGATGATTAAGACACATAAGAGAACCTTTGTAAACACTTATGGGATGATATCTTTATTGGTCACTGTATTTGAGAAACACATAGAACAATGGTTTGATGTTGTTCCCATTTCTGATCTCTTCCACATAAAATTGGGACATCCATGGTTAAAGGCTATGAAAGCTGTCCCTTCAACAATTCATAACTGTGTAAAATTTCCTTTGAATGGACAAGTGATTACTATCCCTTGCAACAAGTATAAACCTTTAGTTACAAGACAACATTGTACACTGGACTACTTTTGGGAAAAATCTGAGGTGGAACTAGAGCCATAAACAGACTTTAACTTCTTGAGCTATAGAAATTACAAAGCAAAACTATTACATCAAGTGGCCGATCCCTCTAGACAAGAAACAACAAGAGATGAACAACCCGCATTTGAAGAGAATCCTAGACCGAAAGGAAATGGACCCAATGGTGAGGTTCCTCCCCGCCATCCTTACAAGGATTGGGAGGTAGTCCTCAACAACAAAACATTCCACCTAGACAAATGAGATTTGATCATGGTGCTTCCTCCTCTAAAACACAAAAACCTATGGATAAGCAAAACACTATCATACAAGAGATAAGTGGTAAGAGAAAAAGAAATAGACAAGCAAGAGAAAGGAGAAGGAGACGACAAGAATATGCCCAATGACTTGCATCTCAACAAGTAAAACATCTCACCAAACATTGAACCAAACCAAGAAGATCTTAAGAATGAACAACTTGAAAACAAGAATAAGAGTTGGGCTATGGTACCTTATGTCCCACTTTCCTCTAGCATTCGTGAGTGGAAAGATGACAATGATTTGCTTGATGACAACACTTAGTTTGAAGATCCTTATAGTTAAGTATCTCTAACCCTTTTCTCTCTCATGATGTGTTTCCCCCGTGATGTGTTATGTGTTGTTTAGGCCTCTTGGGATGACCCTTGATTCTCCTGTAAGGTCTAGGATACCAGGAGACCGCCTCTATTGTGACCCTTCTTCTATTTGTATCATCATTCTTCTATATTGCTTCTCCTCTATTTTCATTGTTGTGTGTTGTGTCTTAAGGACATAGCGTTGCAGTTGGTGACTTGGGGGTACCCTACTACATGACTATCCCTAAGGCACTTGTTTCTCCTCTCTTGATTTATTATTTCCCTTCCTCTAGTGTTTCTATCTAGCGGGCGGATGACAAAAAACATATTATACTGACGCGGACCTAGCGTCCCTTTAGGGAGCAATCAAATGATGGGGTTGATATATATTATCTGACGCTTGGCTAGTAGAATCATTCCATGCACTTTGTCGTGTGATCTTGATGATGTCTTATCTCATTTACAAACCATAACAATACTACTGCTTCGTGCACTTTGTTTATCTTTGAATCTCACCTTGGTGACACTCAGTTTTGAGATTTTCGCAGTATAGCCCCATGGTTATACTTGATATCCTAATTCATAGTATAACCCTAGCTCTTTGTGTGATTGATCATATGCATTGATGTTGTTTATCAATATTATTTAGACACTAACACTTTTCTTGCAGGGATGTGTTTGTGGGAACATTTGGCGATCGTAAAGTACATGTCACCTTCGGGGTGCATGGGCTTTGCGAGAGCTCGTGTTCCCTTGTGTGTTTTCTTCCTACCTTAACATGCTTGATATCGATACCTGATATCAACCACCTTAAGGTGGGGGAATACATAAGGTAAGTTGTCTATTCTAGATGTTAGAAATGTGCTTGTTCTCAGGGGCAGTCTAAAGACTAGTGGCGATGAGTCCCTCCTACACTCTAAGATTTGTTTGAAATCAACTTACAATCATTTAAGCCCTCATCGCGAGGCGGTGATGGTGTATTTCTTGTGAAGAGTGCACATCCTATCATTTTCAAAAGTCCTCATTGTGAGGTGGGGAGCGGTTCTGTGACTAACTCAACCCTTAAGCATGTCTTCGATAATTGTTGTGGCAAAGCCCAATCATCGGTGTGTGCCTGTAATGTGCCTGAGATGGTGATGAGCCTAGAAATAGGAACACTCCATCAATTGTCTGCCATGTTTTCTCTGTATCTTCCAAGTGTGTGTGTACTGTGTTTTTGTTCCCAAGCATAGTGGTGATGAGTCCCTCCTATGCTTCAGGATTTGTATGGCGTGCTTGATTTGTTTGGTGTGTATTGCGTGTATTGCCCCATATGTAATTTAAAGACTGGTGGTGATGAGTCTCTCCTGCATTATGGCTGGTGTGTTTACTTTCCTGTACTTGCATCTGCATTTTATATGAAAATTAAAAAGAAAAATAAAATCATCACTGTCTTCACTGCATTCACTATATTCACTGTGTTTTGCATGTCTTCAATGCTATATTCTCCGTGTTTTGTGTGACTGTAACTGTCTTCTCCATGTTTTGCATGCCTATTACTGTCTTCTCTGTGATTTGCATGTCTTCTCCGTGCTTGGCGTGTCTGTTGTGTTTTTTGACCATACTTTAATGCATGTATTGGCCTTGTGTTTATTACATACATTAAAGTGGGGGCTAAATGATACGTCAGAAAATGTCTCCTTGGGGGCTTTTCCCTCTTAAGGTTTAGCTCCTGGGTCCTGTTCATGCATTTAGAGCATTTTTCATGTTAATCTAACTTCCTGATGAGAAAACCCTAAAGTTCCATGGCAATTTGGACTTAGGGGATGTACTTATGACAAACCCTGCCTAAAATAGGGAATGGACTTGGGCGCCTGCACCCTAGTCCTACCCTATTTTAGGTTAGGCCCAATTTCAAAGTGTCAGTTTGTGACCGTTATTTAGGTCCTATGTCGACATGGTAAGTTTCAATTACAAATTTCTTGGCAGGAATGTTTATAGTTGCATATATAAGCATGTTTAGGCATTCATTTGTAAGCTAGATGATTACTAGATGATGATTACAAACTTATGGCTTATGTGAAAGTGATTCAAGGCATTCATTGTGTGGCAAGAGAATAATTTGTGTTGTTTTTGTATTTGTATTTGCAAATTTGAGCATTCATCTCCTCATGGCATAAAGAGCTTCTTCCTTCCATGAGATCTTCACTACAAGGTGATATCATTTGTGTTTTCAAGCATTTTCATTTGAATTTTTGCCTCTGTCCTCCAAGGACATGCACTCTCTATCTGACAACGGTGTTCGAAAGAATTGAATGTCTCTCTGGGGCTTGATTGAGGCAAGCCTCTAAACACCACAACCCCCTCCCACACTCCTTGTGATTGCAGGTTACAGATGTCACATCTGGAAGAAGTGGAGTTGTAGGGAAGGTCAACAGGCATCAAGGATTCAATATCTAAAGAGAAGCAAGACTTTGGAGTTTTTCCTAGACTCGTGTACTAGTCCCAGTGTCCTCCACAGTTGGATTCCCAAAAACAAAAGTTATAGTACAGATCAATGTCAGAAGGAGATCAGGATTCTGCAAAGAAACTAGTACCTTGGACTCGGGCACCCGCTCATTAGTCCTTGACTATTCCACTTCCCAAACTCTAAAAACTGGTATGCCTTTGATTATCATTTAGTATCTCTGTGTGCAAGCATTTTCTGTGATTTGTCTGTTTGCTTCTGAATTTACATAATTAGGGTTATGAGCATAATTGAATAACAAATCTACACAATTCTAATTTTCCCTACATTCTGAGTGACCAAGGGCCTCATAGTAGATTCCTACTCGACCTAAGGTCCTTGAATGTTTAGTGGTGAAAAGAGGATACACACAAACCATCACAAACCCTCTATCCAAATTTTACCCTAAACAGTTTCATCAATGAATCTACAACATTCTACAAAGTGTTATCTTTCTCCATCATCACCCCAATCCCCTACCATGTAATGAACAAAATGGCATTGGACATCTATGTGCTCCATCCTCACTTGAAAGGTTGGATTCTTTGCCACACATATGGCACTCTAACTATCATAAAGAACACTAACAACTCCTTGACTCAACCCCACATCTAAACATAATCTATTAAGTTGGATGGCCTCCTTACAAGCATGAATAACTTCCATGTATGTCATAAACCCATCAGAACATATACAGCGATCCTTATGTAATTGTTTATAATATAATAATATTATCACATAAACAACAAATTGTTGAGAGATCAGAATTAATAAAGAGTAGTTAAAGCAACACTCCATAAGGAATAAACAAATCCTTTATTAAGAGCAGTGAATTAGTGGAAAGTCACCACTTTTGGAAAGAATGCATTCATTCGTCTGGACTTGAGGAATTATATATCATTGTGAATTGACATTTGGAATGGGGGAACAATCAGAGGTTTTTAGCAATTGGACTCATAAATAAAAATAGAACTATGAAGTTCACATATTGATGATTCAGATCTGCAAGTAAGCCTATATGCAAGGCTAGTGTATTTATTGTGCATCATATATAATACTGAGAATAGGTCAGCTTTGAATTCATATAAACATTTCTTGTTATCTTTAATCTAACTACCCATCACAGGAGGGAAATGATAGACAATCATAAAGGCAAACAGTCCTGCCATACCCCCTAAGGCTTGTTTGGGGGCAAGTCTGATCTGCACCCTACCATACCCCCCATAAGGGCCTGTATGGAGGCTCTGTATGACAGCTTGATCCTGCCAAACCCCCGTAGGGCCTGTATGGAGGACTGAATATGTGATCTGCCATGCCCCCTGAAGGGCTTGCTTGGAGACACTATGTGCCAAAAGCTGTATTATCATCACCACTATGATGGAGTGGAGTGAATGAATGTGATTACATGAAATTGAGTAGTTAATCAATCTATATAACTATTGTTTTCTGCAGGGCAATATTATCTAACATTCTCCAAGAGGTATGTTTATATATTTACAATGTATTTTGTATCTATGTTTACTATGTTATGAGTGTAGAATTTGAGTACAAGACTGATGCAAATTGAAGATAAGCTAAAAGGTAATTTAAAAACCCTAACCCTAGTTTTGGTATTTGAACTTTTCTAGGACACATTAAGTAGGGGACATTACAATTGGTATCAGAGCATAATCCTGCCATCCTGTGAAA
Organism: Cunninghamia lanceolata; assembly: GCA_027924645.1. NCBI lineage: Eukaryota > Viridiplantae > Streptophyta > Pinopsida > Cupressales > Cupressaceae > Cunninghamia > Cunninghamia lanceolata. The sequence continues at coordinate 7,688,250 of BSBN01000295.1, read as the reverse complement.
GATTAATGATGCAAAATAGTCAAAGGGCTCAAAGAGCTTTAGAAAGAGAAAAAAGGAAACTAGCCTCAATTAATAACTCCATACCTAACTACACCATGGGTGAACAAGGAAACGACGACTTGAGGACATTCACCCAAGCTCTAATGGAGCAAAATGAAAGAAACACTCAACTTTTTCTCAAAGCAATCCAAAACTTAAATAACAGTAATACAAATGATGAAAGAGCTATTCATTCAAATCATTCAGAAAATAATAACTCTAGCAAAGACTCAACCACTAGACCAACCAGACCTTCTTTCCTACCACAAGAAAGAGAAATGGAGGATGAGGGAGAAACCAATCAAAATATGAATAGCGTAGAGGAACTAGCAGAATCTTATTCAAAACTCAGTTCTGCCATAAAGAAAGATGTCTCTTTTAGAGACTATTGTGATGCCAAAAGACATGACAAACCAACCCAAAAAAGAATAGAATCTGACAAAGACCTAAAGGGGAGAATTAGTAAGATGACGGTCCCAAAATTTGATGGATCTGGCAAAATAACATCACGTGCTTGGGTCCAAACATTGGATACATACTTTACACTTAGCCCCATGACTGAAAAGAATGCAATAACATTTGCCATCTTCCACTTAGAAGGTGCAGCACATGATTGGTGGCATCACGGTCTCATTACTGAAAATCACAAAAACATAACAACCTACGATGAGTTCACACAAGAACTCATCCAAAGATTTGACCAAGAACATCCCGAATGGTATTTTAGAGAACTAGCACTCCTAAGACAGCAAGGAACTATGAAAGAATATGTAACCAAGTTCCAAAAACTTGCGGTAATGGTGCCTGAGGTATCTCAACGAAGACTAACATACCTTTTTGTCCAAGGATTAATAGATTCTATCAAAAGATTGATAAGTTCTCTCAACCCTTCGACACTAAAAGATGCAATTCAACAAGCACTAAGTATGGATACCCCAATCACCAAGGACCGATACCATGCCAAACATCTAACCTTACCAACTTCTCATTGAAATAAAAGACCTGAAAGAGAATTTTGAAGAAGCAATTGTTCTCATTGTAATAAACCATGGGAATGCCGACATAATTGTCCAAAAGAAGGACGAGATGATCTAAAGAGAAAAGGGTTGTGCTTCAAATGCAAAGAGCCATGGGGACCGGGACACACATGCGGTAAGGGTGGACGAATGAATAACATGGAAATAACATCCGATGAAGAGATAAAGGAAAACACTAACAAAAAGGCAAGAATTGAGGAAGAAGAATATGGGTCCCTCGCAACCATCTCCCAAAGTAATGAACACCGACCCTTTAAGATCAAGGGCACCCTAAAAGGGCAAAAGGTCATTGCTCTATTAGATAGTGGGGCTTCACATAACTTTATTAACAAAAACCTAGTGAAAAAAAGAAAGTTAGAAACCCAAAATTTCAAAGGATTCAAGGTAGCCCTAGCAAATGGATCCGTGGACCAATGCACCCAAGTAATTCCCCAATTAGAAATCATTTTTGGAAAACATACCATTAAAGGAGATTTTTATGTTGTAAACCTAGAAAATGATGTAATATTAGGAACCCCTTGGATACATTCTTTAGGCCGTTTTACCATGGACCTTCCAAATTCAGAAATTTGTTTTCAACACAATGGGCAAGAGGTCACATTAAAAGGAGTACCAAACGGATCCCCAAGAATGGTCTCATGTAAGAAAATGGAAAGAATATTTAGGCATAATCAAGCTGAATGGGTTGCATAATGTGATCTTAGATAAATCTTCTTCTCCAAGTCAAACCTACCATATAGATATTCAACCCATCCTGAGAAAACATAAAAAGGTTTTTGAAGACATCCCACCTGGCCTTCCCCCAAGGAGAGGGTTCGAACATACTATAGAATTGGAGGCAAGAGCCAAACCAGTAATTACCACTCCCTATAGACATCCCCACAAATTTAAGGAAGAAATTGAAAAAACTATTAAGGAATTGTTGGTGATGGGGTATATTCAACCTAGCTCTAGTCCCTTCGCATCCTCTGTTGTATTAGTCAAAAAGAAAGATGGAACTATGCGATGTGCATAGATTATATAGCTCTAAACAAAAAAATAATAAAGAATCGTTATCCCATACCGAGGATAGATGAATTAATAGATGAGCTCCATGGGGCCCGATACTTCTCCAAAATTGACTTAAGATCAAGGTATCACCAAATCCGAATGAGGGAAGAAGACATACCTAAGACAGTCTTTAGGTGTCATTATGGGCATTATGAATTTCTAGTCATACCCTTTGGCCTTACGAATGCCAGCACCACCTTCCAATCATGCATGAATCATGTCTTCCGTAAACAATTGAGGAGATTCCTACTTATATTCTTTGATGACATACTTATCTATAGCAATACATGGGAAGAGCACCTCTGGCATATTGAAGAAATTCTAAGTATACTAGAATCTGAATCTTTGTTTGCCAAGGCCTCCAAATGTGAGTTTGGCCTAGAAGAGATCCTTTATCTAGGTCATAAAATTAGTGCAGGAGTAAGTGTGGATGAGGAAAATATTAAAGCTATTAAAGATTGGCCTAATCCCAAAACTCTAACTCAACTTAGAGGATTTGTGGGTCTATGTAGCTATTACAGACGCTTTGTCAAAGAGTTTTCCAAAATCGCTGCTCCCCTAACAGACTTAACCAAAAAGGGAGCTTTTGCATGGAATGATGCCTCCCAACAATCCTTTGAGAAGCTAAAAGAAGCAATGAGTTCATGTCCTATCCTAGCCATCCCAGATTTTACCTTACCATTTGAATTACAATGTGATGCTTTAGGAGAAGGAGTCGGGGCAGTGCTTATGCAAAACAAACACCCCATAGCCTTTGAAAGCCGTAAACTTACCAACACAGAAAAGCATTACTCTATATACGATAAAGAAATGTTGGCTATTATGCATGCTCTAAACAAATTCAGACAGTATTTGGTATGCGGGAAATTCAATGTCAAGATCGATCATAATAGTCTAAGATTCTTCATGAACCAAAAAGACCTCAATGATCGCCAACAGAAATGGGTAAGCAAAATCCAAGCTTATGATTTTGATATCGAGTATGTCAAAGGAACTAATAATGTGGTAGCAGATGCATTGTCTCGACGACCCCACTTAAATACCATAACTAGCATTGCGGGGAATTGGAAAAATGACATTATTGCAGAGTATGCTAAAGACCCCCAAGCTAGCGAGATTCTTGACAAGAATGGATCGCATAGTGAGTATAAGATAATCAAAGATCTCATTTTATATAAGGATAGAATCTTCCTTGTGCCCAATTCTAAAATAAAGGGAAAAATTATAAAAGAGTATCATGACAACCCCTTAGCCGGACATCTTGGATATTATAAAACTTATAAACAAATACGGGAAATATATTCTTGGAAGGGACTCAAAAGGGATGTTCTAAAATATGTCCAAGAGTGCATAACTTGCCAGAAAAATAAAACTGAACAAAATCATCCAGCGGGTCTTTTACAGCCATTACCCATCCTGAATCAAAAGTGGGAAAGTATCTCGATGGATTTTATTACGGGATTACCCAAGGTATAGGGAAAAGATTGCATATATGTGATAGTGGACTGATTGACTAAATATGCCCATTTCTTTGCAATATCAATTGATTATAGGGCACCACAAATAGCAGAAGTGTTCTTTAAAGAGGTATTTAGATTGCATGGTTTACCAAAGAACATAATTAGTGATCGAGATAGCCACTTCCTTAGTCAATTTTGGCAAGAATTGTTTCGATTAGCAGGGACTGATCTCACTCCCAGCACGAGCTACCATCCCCAGACAGATGGACAAACTAAGATAGTCAATAAATGGTTAGAGGGTTACTTAAGAAATTATGTAACAGGCCAGCAAAATGCATGGCTTAGATGATTGCATTTAGGGGAGTACTGCTACAATACCACACACCATATGTCAATCAGAATGAGCCCATTCAAGGCCCTCTACGGGTACAATGCCACTTCTTTTGGAAGCTTGATCATCCAAGATAGCAAGGTACCTGGAGCCCAAGATTTCATACAGCAAAGCAATGATATCATACCCAATCTTAAAGATAATCTTCACCATGCTCAAAATCAACAAAAGATTTATGCTGATCGAAATTGTGTAGAAAGGACATTTGAAGTTGGAGATCTAGTTTTTCTAAGACTCCAACCATACAAGCAATCTTTGATCAAAACTAGTGGAAAAGAAAAGCTAAAACCTTAGTTTTATGGGCCATATAAGGTCCTAAGGAGAATAGGTGAAGTAGCATATGAATTAGAGCTGCCAGAGAGTAGAAAAATTCACAATATCTTCCATGTATCCAGACTTAAAAAGGTTCTTGGGCAACAAATCATTCCATGTGTAGAATTACCATCGATTGATGATGAGGGAAAATTAATATTGGAACCTGAAGCAATCCTAAATGTACGAGAAAAAAGATTAAGAAACAAAACAATTTCTGAGTTCTTGATTAAATGGAAAGGTTTGCCAGAAGAAGATGCTACATGGGAAGGGGAAGAAATCTTTAAACATCCCAGTCTAGGTTGCTTGAGGACAAGCAAATTTGAGAAGGGTGGACTGTCATAAACCTGTCAGAACATATACAGCGATCCTTATGTAATTGTTTATAATATAATAATATTATCACATAAACAACAAATTGTTGAGAGATCAGAATTAATAAAGAGTAGTTAAAGCAACACTCCATAAGGAATAAACAAATCCTTTATTAAGAGCAGTGAATTAGTGGAAAGTCACCACTTTTGGAAAGAATGCATTCATTCGTCTGGACTTGAGGAATTATATATCATTGTGAATTGACATTTGGAATATGGGAACAATCAGAGGTTTTTAGCAATTGGACTCAGAAATAAATCAGAACTATGAAGTTCACATATTGATAATTCAGATCTGCAAGTAAGCCTATATTCAAGGCTAGTGTATTTATTATGCATCATATATAATACTGAGAATAGGTCAGCTTTGAATTCATATAAACATTTCTTGTTATCTTTAATCTAACTACCCATCACAGGAGGGAAATGATAGACAGTCATAAAGGCAAACAGTCCTGCCATACCCCCCTAAGGCTTGTTTGGGGGCAAGTCTGATCTGTACCCTGCCATACCCCCCGTAAGGGCCTGTATGGAGGCTCTGTATGACAGCTTGATCCTGCCAAACCCTCATAGGGCCTGTATGGAGGAACTCAACATGTGATCTGCCATGCCCCCCGAAGGGCTTGCTTGGAGACACTATGTGCCAAAAGCTGTATTATCATCACCACTATGATGGAGTGGAGTGAATGAATGTGATTACATGAAATTGAGTAGTTAATTAATCTATATAACTATTGTTTTCTGCAGGGCAATATTATCTAACATTCTCCAAGAGGTATGTTTATATATTTACAATGTATTTTGTATCTATGTTTACTATGTTATGAGTGTAGAATTTGAGTACAAGACTGATGCAAATTGAAGATAAGCTAAAAGGTAATTTAAAAACCCTAACCCTAGTTTTGGTATTTGAACTTTTCTAGGGCACATTAAGTAGGGTACATTACAATGTACTTAGTCTCTATAGTGGACAAACTGACCACATCTTATCTCTTATTCATCCAACTAATAGCACCACCAAATAAACTACACACATATCTAGTGGTGGATCTTCTACTATTAACATCTCCTACCCAATCTAAATTGATGAATCATGAATACCATTGAGTACTAGCCCCTACACAATCACCATGGTAATAAATAGAGTACTTGAAGGTACCTCACAAATATCTAAAGACCTTCTTAATTGAATCCCAATGATCTTATCCAAGATTCGCCATATAGTGATTTAAGACTCCTACTTCTTAGGCATGTTTGGTCTCTAAGTATAGACCATAGCATACATTAAACTCACAATTGCATTGGTGTAAGGAATATGAGTCATATCATTCATCTCTATGTTTGTTGTAGGATAGTACTCAAGTAAAATCTTAGTTCCCATAGAAATAAGAATAGTCAATGTTGAAATGTTGTACAATGTGCACATACTCACTATAGCCAAACCAAAAGCTTTTTTTTCACTCTATCTCTTGTAATGTCCATACCCAAGATATACTTGGTATCGCCCAAGTATTTCATCTCAAACTATGCTAAAAGTTGAGACTTCAAATCACAAATAACATTCTTATTATTACCGAAAATAACATATCATCTACGTACAACATGATAACAAAGAATCAATCACCATCCAATTTACAATAAACACAACATTTGATCTAATGTGGATCTTAAAAAATCTAATGTATGAAAAGGAGAGGGTTTAAAAGATGCGCACACCTAAGTGGAAAGAGAGGTATAAGACCAATTTTTTAATAATTACATAAGTATTATTAATTTAGATTAATTAATTATGGAGTTTGATTAATTTGAATATATAAAGTAAGTATACCTAATTTGATCATTGGTGACTGCACAAAGACTGGTGAATTTTTGGATCTTGCCACCTATGATGGATAAATGAATTGATACAGCTACATATGTCCACTTTATGAAGATTTTTTATACTACAACAACTTTTTGGAGTAGTAGTTACAAAAATTAAATGTCTTGGAGATGTAGTTGCAAACATTTAATATTTTTGGCTTCCAAAAGTTACTTTTTTGTCATATTTGGAAACTTAGTCACAAAAAGTAAATTAAAATATTATTTTTTGATACTAAGGGAAGCTTGTTGAGGAAGCTAAATGGGATGAAGTGAAATATTCCTTACCACTTAAATTGACTTTTGTGTTGGAGCATCAAATGTGAGCCATTGGATCAAATTGATCATAGACATTGGAATTTAGCGTGAAAACTTAGTATGGAAAAGTTGATTTGAATATTTATACAACTAAAACTCGTTGAAAAAGAAGAGAGAAAAAATGATAATTGGTGAAGAACTATTGAGTTCTTGTTGGTGCTTTGGAAAAAAATCATTGAAACTCATTGGAAAATAATTGTACTATTGGGATTTGAGAGCAAATACATAGTATATTCTAATTTTTCATGATATTTTCATGGTTTTCTACACACCAAGTTTAGGAATTATTGATGTTTATCAATCTTTTGAGCTTCATACAAGTTTGCTTCATGCTTTGTAGTCAAGATAGTGAATAGAAATTGTTGAGATTCATTGAACTTGTCATCTTACAAAGTTTGTTTCATGGTTTCTAAACACCAAGTTGGGTATTTCTTTCATTTTCAGCTGAAGATTCATGGATATTTGGTGAGTTTGAAAAGTGTTCATACCACTAGTAATTTGCTAATTGTAAATTACCTTGTGTGGTTAGTCTGAACACCTAATTTCACCATTGAATATTGCACCTCCTTGAAACTTGATTGTTGGATTTTCATGATCAAATCAAGTATTGTTAAATGTGTTTGAAAACATGTCTACCCATTGGTGAGGTTGAAATGAATGAATGGGTTTAGATTTTAGCTAGATTTCTTAGTGACCTTTCTCTATCTTGCCCTGCTTTTGCACATTTTATCAAATTTGGTTGGTGTACATTTAGAATAGGGTTTTTAAACTTGCATGGTGCTATTATAGAGTTCATATTTCATGAATGCAAATTGATGTATTGCTGGTTATGAGCTAAAATGATACATTTTAGAGCAATATATGTTTGGATCAATTAGTTTATGCATTGCTAAATCTAAAAATTAATTTGTTTATGTGATTTTAACCTTGTTTGTTATAGTTTGTCCAGATTCATGTAGGCCCCTTGATTGGAACAACAAAGGTATTAAACAACTGAGTTATCTTGTGAAGGCCAAGACTTTGCTATATAAACCTTGGGGTAATCATTTTCCATCTCTTTGGGATTTGATTCCTTTCAGGAGAGGTAAGACACTTGGTATTTTATCTAAGGTTGTGTGCAAAAACACCCATCAATAGATTGGTGCTAGGAGGGTTGAACAAAGACATTGCTCCATTCATTTCATGTCCTTCTCCTCCTAACACACATCAAAAAATTGGTGCTAGAAGGTGGGTATGAACAATAATTTGGTATGAACTTTCACTTTCATTGGTTTGTTACACATTTTGGGATGGATTAGACGTTGAGGAGATTTAGTTCTAATGGGTAGTCTTTCATATTTACCTATAGAATATCTCTCTCAACTCCCTAGGGAGGCATATTTGTCACTTTTGAGAGAGGCGTTGGATAAGAACATAGCAAAACAATGGGCTCCACTAACGTTGTTTGACATAGACTCATCAAGAGAATGTAGGATGCATGTCACAAAAGAACATATTGAGATTGATTGTAAACTCTTTCTCATAAGGGTGGATTTTTCTCTAGGTGAAAAATTTCCCTATTTGGAGGTATACAAATCTGAAAAGAAAATTTACTTTGAAGATATTGAAGGTCCATTGGTTGAACCATCTCATGAAGACAAGAAAGAAAGTGTGCCACCTCACCTATTTTTCATCAATTAAAATCAACAAGGTGATGTACACATGGGTAAGAATGACATTTCTCATTTGGTTGACAAAATGAACATGGAAATGAGATTGGATGCACTAAGAATGATTCACTAGATGGATGTCCTAACAAGTCAATTGAAGGTATTGCTGTTCCAAAGTGTGTAAATTCTAATTTTCAGTCATGGGACAATGAAAGAGGAATTAGTAATGATAATATTTTGATTCTTAATGATGAGAACAAGTTGGATGACAAGCTAGGCAAGTTGGATAGTTAAATAGATAATGTAGGTCAACAAGAAAATGCTTGTCAAATCATGGATTTAGGGACCGATTTTGATGATAAAGTAATGGGAAATGATTTGTTTCAATTTTCTAGTGATTCTAAGTCTGAAAAGTAGCTGGATCAATCTAATTTCATGTCAAAACAAGGATATATCAGCCTACCTAGTGAAGAAAATGTGTAAACAACGAAGAGGGAAGTTGTTCCAATTGATATGCAAGAGGTACAATCTGATTTTTTGGAGATAAATGATCAAATTAATGGCTATACCATCCTATTACATTAGCATAATCAGTCATATCAGACCTGTACAAGTGTTTTGGATGAGTCACAAGTTGGTCCAATTGAAGAAAATCAAGGTAAAACATTGTTACAAGATGTAGTCAGTGATATAGATCAAGTTATGCAAGTGAAAGAAGGTCCAAAAGATCTTATTGCTACTGTACATGATGATGCATCATTCTAATATCAACCACAAGAAGAAACATGGGAGTTATTGCATAATTTAGATGGTGTTTCTTCATTACATTTGACTAATTTTAGTAGGGCAGATTCAAGTATATCATGTTTTGATTTTTCTAATCTTGCTTATGCTTCTAATGATGAAGATTCTCACTTGATGAATGCTGGTATGTAGGTTAAGAATGAGGATAGTAGTTTGTTATTTTGAGGATGAAGGTCAAACAATCATGCAAAGTGTGGAAAAAGGTGAAATGTTCCATGTTTTAGAGCCTAAAAGAGTTGAATATTGCATTGATGTAATTGATTTACCTACTTTTAAACATTGCAATGGTTCACTAACTTATGGATTTAATTGTGATTTGCATGTACTTGATGCAACAAGATGCTGAGCTTACATTTTTAGCTGATGGTACTTCAAACCAGGTTGTCTCTTCCATTTTCTCATTGAGTTATGATGCTTATCATTTTGATTATGGAGATTTGTGTAAGAAAATATGTGTTTGAATTTATCATAGACATTATGAGTTGCCTCAATTGCTGATCCTACATGACTTGTATCCTGAGTATGAGCCTAGTTTGCCTATGTCTTACTTTTCTTAATACAAGGACGAGTTTGCTAGACTTAGGACTTTGACATGTGCCTTATCACTCTTACACATATTGAGAAATCACTCAAGAGAGAGTGTAGATATCTATTGTCCTAAGACTTTGTACATAGTCTTAGTTAGTTTTTGTTTATTAGGTGTCTAGTTTGTTTGGTTTTGCTTTAGTTTGCTTAGTTAGTTGTTTGTTTTGCTTGCTCTGGCTTACTAGTTGGTTAGTTTTAGTTGTTAGTTTGTTGTTCTAGCTTTGTTTTTAGTTTGTTTGGGTTTTTTTTAGGTTATTTTTTAGTTTGTTTCTATTTTCTCTCTTATTTTGAGTTTTTGGGGTTCTCCCTTGCTTGTTTCTTGATGATTAGAGGGATGTAAATGCAAGTGTATACAATGTGATTTTCTGGATTATGTCTTCTAGTCTTCATTTGAGAAACATTTATCATAAACTAAGAGTTTTTTTGTGGAATCCATTATTAGTGTTGAATGGCATGATGCTTGTTCTTTGGGGATGAGGCACTTGTTTGGTATGACTTGAAGTGTTTTGAGATCTTATACTTTTCACATCTTAAGAATCTTGAGGTTTCTAAGTGATTCTTTATGATCTTGAATTAGTGATCTCACCTTTGTCACCACTATGATTCCTAATCTAGCTAAGTTCAAAAAAATATGCATATCCCATGTAGAAAAAGCATGTGCTATGGAAAAAATGAAAAGAAAAGAAAATCAAAAGAAAATATAAAAATAAAAATAAAATACAAGGTGGTACTTCCTAGTACTCCTACCATATGACTCAACTAGCTGGAGGATTCAAGTAGCTCTACTAGGGCTATGGACACATGGCTGCAAATAGAGCTATGGTTTGAGTGGAATCATAGAGACAACCTCATCAAGGATATAGACACTTGATTAGTAGTGAGGCAATGTCCAGGTAGTTCATGTTGAAATACACTGGACAACTGAGAGGGGGGGTGAATCAGTTGTCACAAAAACTTGGCTTCATATGCATATCAAACCATCAACAACTTAATTATTCTTAATAAGATTTAACCATGAAAGCATAAAACCACTAAATTAATCACAAACACACATTCAACACAGTAGACATCATATTTTTTATGTGGAAAATCCTAAAAGGGTAAAACCACTGTGGGTGTTAGCCCACAAAAATATATAAGTTATAGCAATAGCAAAAAATAGAGGCTCACTACCTACAAGGCTCACTACCCAAAATGCTTAGTGCAAAGAATGGCTCACTGCCGAAGGGTGGCTCATTGCCAAGATGGTGAATTGATTGAATAACATCTAGTCCATGCCAGGGTTCAGTTCCATTGAAGTACAATATGACTCCTCTACTCTGCTTCTTCACACTTTAGCACTTAACTCTTCATATTCACAATACACACAATCTTTCGCAACTTCATTACATACTTTTATACAATTCATCAACCTTGGAATGTGCATCAAGGTTGGCATTACATTCATCAACCGTTGGATCAATCTCCAAGGTCAGAATTACAAACATACATAAAATAGGTCTAGACCTAATACAAATTTAGCTAGGGAAAAGATGTAAGAATGTATACAGATCACGCCACACCTTAGCTGGGACTCAAACACAATCCTCCATGCCATGAAATGCTTCTACAATCTTCGATGTATCTCTAGAAATGATGAATTCAACCAGGTCGGCCAAGACTGATGATAACACTGGGTCTGCAAGAACATTCTTCATTCACGATCCAATTTTCTCTCTGCGGACCAATCCAAAGGTAGGAACATGATCAAGAGACATCCACAAGCACATTGCAATCACCAGGAACAATCACACAATCTCTAACAACTCTGTCAAGAAGATTCTTCAAACCGGAGCTGAAAAACAACACTAACAACCACTGTCATAAGCAAAAGATAGCTTGCAGGCCACAAAATTACGAACCATTGTAGTTAAAGGCACTTAACATCACAGAATTAATTCCAAAACCACAAACCAAAATACTTCAATGCAAAGGAATGCGGAGAAAAACACTTTCTCCCTGTCACCACCAAACATATAGAAAAAAAATAATTTTCACACTGGTGAACACAACTTACTCAAATCTTCATTTTGAAGGCTCAACCTTGGAATATAACATCTTTAGACATGCTTCTAAATCACTTCCAATCTGCAGACAAAGATATTCATTCTACAGGAAATGTAGAGCTATCTTCTAGACTGTTCTTTAGAGTCTAATACACTGTTTCGACTACAACACACTATTTCCATCGGAGGGGCTAATTTTATCAATATCCTCAACATCAGAATAACTTACATAGGTAAATACAAAGCATCTAACTCATGACAAGCAAGCAACAAAATAAGAGCACAGTTGACACCAATGTCAACACAGATATGTTGACATCAATGACAACACCAATTAGGCACATACTTGCAACAGTTCATGAGGTGAGTATCATTCATGTAGCTTAATGTAAGGGAGTTTAGATGATCTAAGTTTCCAAGGTATGGGAATGAATGCATTTGCGCACACTTGGATCTTTGGAATATGGATGGCTATGCTAGCTTTTGATTTTGATTCCTTGATCATGTTTTCATGTTTATTTGGCCTAATGTGTCGGTGTACGTAAAGATTCTGTGTTCTTGACTTGTGTTTATCTTTGGAATGCTCAGGAGTGTTCTCTTAGTAGAGTCACAATTTGTAGTGCCTTGTACACATGCCCCACTTTTTGCATGGGCAAAATGGGGACCTATTGATGATGATGTTAGTCATATCAAAAATGATAAAATTCACAAAAAAACCTTATCTTCTTGAAAAATATGATCAATTCAAGATGAATTGATGATTCCAAGTCTCCATTGATTAGTTCATAATATCCTCACAATCTCTCAATTGGTTTGATGTGAATTGCTATTTTCCATTAGGGACCTTACACACAATTCTCAAGTGTTTGTGTCCTGATATACAAATATTCCTCTGTTTCACCTACTCTTTATAAATTCTCAACAAATGATGTCAAATCTTACAATATTTAACCATATCATGCAGGTATTTATATTAAGTTTGATCAATTCTTTTGATTATCACTCTGGTTAAGACTATTCATGATTATTTCAATTAGTTCTTCTGAAACTATCTTTAATTTACTTTACTTTGAACCAATCCTTGCTTGACTTTGCTTCTGCATCTCAAATTATTCTAAATAATGTGCCTACAAGCATATATTTCTATGATCCTTGTGATTATTTATGATTATTTGCATGATATTTTCAATTCTGCATACACTTTGTCCAAATATGCCTATGATCTTCATGTATCTATGGATGTCTGCATATTTTATGTTTTGCTTATCATTTTCAGTATTTTGCAATTGTGATGATGGTGATTTTATGAAATTTAAAGAAATTGAAATGAAATTCTAAATTTACTGAAATAAAAGAAGTTTAGTCATTGATCCACGTATATCCTTGATACTTTCATGAAAAAGAAGAAAATCAAACCATATCTCACCAGGGCATTCCACAGCTACATATGGTTGATATGAATCTTCAAAGGAAAGGATAACAACAACATTCATAAACTAAAATGATGCAAAAAATCAAAGGAATGTCCAGATATCATCCACAGATTATGCAAGAGTTATGCTAATTTTTAATCAACAGTCTTCATCTTCATTCAAGTATGCAAACGGAATATGCATTTACAATTGACCTTGAGAATGAACCATGACATTCAACAATCCAATCTCAATTAAGTTTCTAATAATCTACAATTGAAATTCTCCATCCTTTTATAGAGCAAGGATGAGAATCAGTTACAAAAGATCCAATGATTAAGATTTGCCTATAATTATCAGTGATCCAAAATCTTTTGACTAAGTCAACAATCAAGACACGTGGCATAAGTTGTCAGTTGGAAACTATCTATAAGGCATGCACAAATGTCCTTTGACTTTGGATTTGGTCAATACGACCTCTTCACCTCTCATCCTATCAAAGTGCCCTTCGGTATCCATTCACTCAGACACATTTGATCCTTAATGAATAAGCATCCTTGTGTCCAACTTCTTGTGATAATCACATGCTTGTACAAAAGTGTCCACTTGAAGCTTACTGATTGCCTGAGCTCTTGCCTTAGCATATTTTAGTGCTCTTATTTGTTCATCTAAGGATTTAATCATTGATGCTCTATTGTCTACCTCCTTATCATATGCCTTCACTTTGACATTTAGCTCTGCCATTTTATCAATGACATCTTCTATAAAGGACTTCAATGGATCCTGTGCCACTTCCCTGAATTTATCCTTGAATATCCTGATAGCATCATCTATTTTTGGCATGGCTTCATCCTTGACAGCATCCTCCAATAATTATTCTAATACCTTCACTTCATCTACTAGCAAGTCATGTATCTTGGTCTGCATATCTCTTACTCTCGTCATGTTTTCTTTCAACACCTCCAACTCAAATTGCAGCTCTATAACCTAGGTGTCTAATAGAGAAAGGTCATATTAGTGACAATCTTATTTTTCAATAACTCTTCACCTATCACCCCTTTAGCCTCTTTAATCCTATCCAATTCATAATTGCATTTCTTTATTCTCTAAGTGAATTAACTCTTTAAAGAATCAATATCTTCCTTTAAATTGGACAATGTGTCCCAATTGGACTTGGAATTCCTCATCAATTTTTCCCCAGATGTCATAAACCTCATGAGACACTTGTTCATGACATGAGCTTGATGCTTCTGAGCATCTAGACCTATTATTTCTTCTTCACCAATCAATGTTAAAGCAATGGGCTTCTCTGCAGCCTATATAGTAGAAGCTAAGATATTCAGTTTCACTAGTAAATTGTTGTAATTGAGCATTTTGCTCCTTCAATTCCTTCTTCTTGGCTTTAAGCTTCTTTATTTTAGATATTATAGCCTCAGTGCTTTCTATGTGTTCCTGCACTTCCTTCTCTGTAGTAACATGACCTAAATCAATCCGTGTTACCTAAAATTCCTCTGGCTTGATTTCTCCCTTGGCCTTCTCTACCATTGGGATAGCTACCTGGATTTTTCTTTTCCTAGTTATAGGGTCTCTCTTTATTGTGGAGACTGCTTTAGCTCTCCTTTTTGACTTTGATGGATCTAGAGTAAATAAGGACTTGAAATCAAAAGGTATCGACTATTCCTGTGCATGACCTACCTCTGAGGATACCAATGGTAATGCAGATGACCCCAAGATCTCTTGATCCTATTTATCCTTTTCAATATTTGGTGCATCTTGTCTTTGTTCTCCTTTCTCGTGCTCTATATCCTCTTGTCTCTATTTTGGAGGTGACTAATCTGCATGTGCTATACCTTCCTACTTATCTTGACCAGGACCATCCTGAGCTATGTCTATAGTTTGTTCTTTATACATTTGAGTCTCTATTTGGATATCCTTAGGCTTTTATGCCTAACCATCTTGATGGGGCTTTTTCTCTGATTGCCTATCAAAAACCCTCACCAACTTTATTGCCTAAATCCCTGATTGATCATGACACGGGTTTTTCTTCAGGTTCCTTCATTAGAGTATGCTAATGTCTTTGTTCTCTTTCATCTCCATGGACCTCTGGATGTGCTCCTTCTATTTGAGCATCATCACCCATAACATCAACTTCCATTTCGATATTGTCTCCCTGTGTTTGGCTATCTTTAATAGCCTCTTCTTCAATTTTTCTTCCCTCAGGCAGATAAGTCAAATCTACCACTGTTGGAATAGTTACTGTTTCAATTAAAGTATTCAGAGGTCCCATTTGTACCTCTACTTCAGGAGATTCTTCTCTAATAACTTTCTTATCATGTGACTCCACTTCAATAGCTCCATTTGTAGATTCTGTGTGTTGGAGCATGATCTCAATTGGATGATTAGTGATATCCTTCACTACTTCATCCTCAGTGAGATCAATGATCTCGCTTAATGGAAAAGCCTTAGCAGCTTCTTCCTCCTAGGATTTGCTTTTAGCCTCTTGTACCATTTCTGATTTTACCTTAATTATGCTCTCTACTAGCACATCATGTTGTAACTCCCTGACTACATTCAAGGATAACTCAGCTGATCTTGATGCTGCAGTAGGAGGTGTGATGGATCCTCTCATATGAGGGCCCTAATATTTGCTCTATTTTGGCACCTTTACTCCTTGTAGCAAATCCTTCTCTATCCCCAACAATGTTTCAATTGGAACATGACCTATTCCTTCATCACTTATATCTTCCATAGTATCCCTTACATGGCTGGGACCTTCCTCTTCCAAAGGCTCCTCATCTACGACTGGTGCCTTGGATTTGGATATAGGAATAGCGGTCATAGGTGCCCCCTTGGGAGGTGAAGGTGGTGCATACACTGATGACACCCCCCCTATTATAGGCTCATCTGTAGCTCCTGATGAGATGGGCTCTGCTAACTTGGTCCCAAGGACCTATCTTTTTCATACCAGGAAATCATCACATCTTGGCTCTCCCCTGTCTTTCATCTTTCTCTTCTTATCAAAGGTTACTACGATACCTTTTTCTTTCAGCTCATTTATCTTTTGAGACACCCAGTTTTTGGTCCTTTCTATGACCTTTACAGTTAGGACATCAATTGATGTCTCATCTCCTTGACTCAAGTCTGGAGAAGATATGGTATCATTATATATCTTCTTTTCTCCATATTCTAGGTCCATTCAATGTCCCCATTATCCTTCTTGATCTGTGCTAGCACTTTGGGTTGTCCCATGGTTCTCATTTGATCCAAGGTTAACCTCTGATACTCCCTCTTCCTGACGTCATGCTCATCGTCACAGTCAGCCCAATAGTCTTCAAGATGCACACTATGTTTGTACTTCTTGTTAAATCTCTTCTCCACCCTGTGGTATGGATCATAGTCCTTGGCCAAAGGAAACACTTGAAAATTCAAATTCTTCAAATCTCCCTCTGCATCCTTGGTATTGTCTGAAGGCACCAAGTACCAGTCACTATGTATAGGAAACTTCCTGTAAGGTTTTCCTTCTTCTTTGATAGCTCAAATATAGGCAAGGACTATCTTATCTGATGGGTACCTTGGGAGCATGAAGGGATGGCCACTATATCCCTCCATCTAGATGTATGAATAGGTCTTGGCTTGAATGAACCAAGAACCATATGGGTCAATCAGCTTCATGGCTCCTACTTAAAATCTTTTATTTTTATCTCCTTCCAGGAGCCTAATGATGTGCATTATGAAGTAATTATTCACACTCTTGTAATGTTGCACCAATTGCATCCTCTGTAACTGGGGATAATGCTCCTAGGGAATGTTTTCTTGGGGCAATCTTTCCATCCTACCTATTGTTTGTAAGCCATTAAATGTTCCCTTGGATGCACATGCATACACTATATACAAATTCATTTTGAATATCCCGTCCTTCATCTTTTTCCATTTGATTATCTTCTCATACAGGGCATCACTCATGATCTTGTGCCATTGGACCTTTGCATTTTCATTTTCAACAACCATCTTGATTAATCTAAACATCCACGACTCAAAAATCCCACATTTTGCCATCCAATTCATCCTGCTAAGCAGGAACATCATGTATTGAACTTCTGGACTAAAGTCAAACTTGTACAAATGTTGGAGCATTTTCATAGTTGATTTATATGTGCTTGTCAGATATCTCCATCCTTGGAAGATGACCTTTCTGCAGTCCTTATTGTTTGCATCAAATTCTTTGGCCAGTGCCCCTAGGTCTGGCATGTAGTTCTCTCTGGATACAGGCAAATTAAATGTCTCGGTGATGCCATCTATAGATAAATCAGCGTAAGCCCTTCCCTATTTCTCCACTCTCCTAGTTACAACATTATAGTTCAGGATACAAGCAATCAAAAGCTCAAGGGCCTTGGCAGCATATGGGAACCCTACTGCATAGTACATCCCAGATGTCACTATGTTCTTGAGAATAGGCTGGTCCTCTCGAGTATTGATCCTTTCCCTGAATGCCTCTATATCTGTGGCACTGCAGTGCGTATCCTCTGAGAAACCCTATTTGTTGCAGACACTATTTGATTTCAAAAACATATCATGTTTGAACTCTGTAGCATGCTTGTCCATCTTGGGCTGAGATATTTTATCCTACAATTTAAACATACTAGTCTCAAATGATAGTATATATCAATATAGGGTTAGCACATATCAACTTTTTGTGTTTTGAATGAGGTAAAACATTTGAATACTATGAGTTTAATCAGACATTGCATAAACATTATCACATTTCATTATTTACCTTTTCCCTAGCTGATCATGATACGATTTTTTGAAATTAACCAAAGGGGTAAATCTTCATACGTACTTGTGAGTGCTTCCTTAACCTTTAATTGATGTGGTGATAATTTAATTGCTACACTAGATTGGATGCTCCTTCGTAATCTCACTCTTTGTTGCAGCTTTGGTTCATAATCGACTCTTTCGCAATGAGATTTAGGGATTCTTGAATGCAATTATGTCAATTATGATCATAAAATTCACTTTTAACGTAGCTGAATTGTAATTTTAGAGCTAATTAATGGTATAGAGGGGATTTGACATTCTCCTTTGACTAGATCACATGAGATTTCTATAAGTGTCCGCTGGTGTGAGTTCAAATTTAAATGCCAACAACTTTTGCACAACATTAAATGTAAAAAGCACAGGGATATGGGGATGGATATCCGGATGTGAATATCTGAATGACGTTAGCAGAGGTTAGGTCAACCTTTGTTGACTAAAGATTCATCATCAGGTCAAAAATTCACTTTCGAAAGGTCGAGGTGTCCATGTGGACACGTGGCATTGTTTCATTAGTTAGGTGAGAGAATGAATACTAAGTTAAGATCCAAACCTTACGAGTGTAAAATATCCATCCATTCAAATTGTTCAGATGATGTAAGCAATGAGAAAGTCCTTCATTGATGTGTAATAAAATGACATCATTAGGATATGGATATTAAAATAATGTTTGGATGTTAGGTTAACATCTGGATGTTAACCTATATCCAAATGTCGTTAGTAGGTTTAGCGTTCTTCAAAGTGTTAGGATGACATGACATCATCTGGATCTAGATGTTAAAATAAATTCTGGACATTAAGAAAATAAATATCCTTGCACCTTAATATCTGGGTGATGTCAATGTGCTCAGGGCTCTTTGTAAGATTAGGATGACATGATGTCATTGGGACATGGACTTTTTCAGTCAGGATATCAAGTTAAGATCCGGATGTTATTTTAATATCCATGCACATGTCATTTAACCCACTAGGTACTTTAAATTTGATGTCTAGACATTATCAGAGGTTAGGACATTAAGTTAAGATCCGGATGTTTGGCAATGTGACTATCCCTATCCCTGTTGACCAAACTTTGACCATATGTAACTTCCTTGTTTTAACGAATTTCAGGATGCTTCAAAAAGTAATTCTGCTTAGAATTTCTACTCTTTCATCTGGCAAGATTTATAATAAGAAATTCAAACCTTCAAAATCTGACCTATAACCTAAGGTTTGGACATGCTTAAGAATGACATCCCGACATGCCTCTGATACTATTTTACCATACCACCCAAAGCCAAAGGGCACAAACAAGCCAAGCCAAAAGCAAAAAAAGTTGGGTCCCTATTTTGCTAGGGCAAAATGGGTCATGTTGTGTAACCACACACCAACTTGCCACCAAAGAAAACAGCTAAAATTCAAATAATTCAAGAGATGAAGACAAATTAAGACATAATATCCAACTCTTATCAAATATAAGCATCTTGACCTTTCTAAATGGTATAATGTTCATCAATATGACAATGTTGTGAGTAGGAATCAAGTGTGTGCATGTGATTCATATCCTTCATCTTGAAGATAAATTGAAAGCACTAGTGACAGGTGTTAAGCTACATAGTTTGATTTAACCCTTATAGCCAACCTAGATAGAGCCTTTCTACTAGCAGGCATCCATATTCTTGACAAGGTTATGTTGCAATTCTCCCAAATAGGGCCCCACTACCAGACATGCATCCATAGCCCCGATAGGGTTACTTGGATAGCCTAATTATTCCTTTGAATATTCAATATATTCTTCTTTTGTTTTTGATTTTCATAAGATATGATCATGTAAGCAGATTTGCAAGGAGTGAACACATGTTGGTTTAGGTTGAGAATTGTAATGGTAGCAAGGGCAAACCTTTAGATTTTTCACTTAACACTACACTAGCATGTTCAACAAATCTAAGGCTGTTAGGTGTATTATGTGATGATCTCCTTGGACAATAGAATTACCACTGATGAATAGGATATAAAAACTTGATCAGAAGTACTTAAACTGACAAGAGCTACAACCTATGTAAGAATTTGTATTCATTTCTTGAATTCTAAGAATTTCACTGGTTTTCTAAAGTGGAAAGGTGCACCATCTTACCTAACCAAAATAGGGACTCAACAACAAATAAAGCAAAGCAAACACACAAAGCAAGCTATACAAACAATTGTACACGATGTACATATAATACATTATCCTAATATCACCTACCTAGGCCTGAACGTAATGTTTGAGGAACTGTCCATTGACTAGCAATGGAACATCCTCACCTGTTAAAGTCTTGAGCCTGTAGGTGTTGTCACCTAAAATTTCTGATATTTGGAAGGGGCCAATCTAGAGTTTATCAAATTTCCCATGATTACCCTTCCTTTAATGGGCTTTATCCCATGATAAGACTAAGTATGAAATCCTAAAGGCTTTTACTCTGGCTCTTTTGTCAAACCAATGTTTGACAGTAGCCTGATGTTTGGCAAATTGGTCAATTGCCCTATCTCATTTTTCTTCTAAGTGCATCAATTTTAACAACCCAACTTCTTGTTTATTGTCAATGCCTAGGTATTCTTGGGAAAATTGTAGGGTAGGGATCTTTAGGTTAATAGAGAGGATAGGATCCACCCAATAAACTAACTGGTAGGGAGAATTTCCCAACACAGTTTAATTCTGGTTCTATCTACCCACAAGGCATATTTGAGTAAATTGTTCCACTCTTTGGGATTCTTTTCAATTAACCTTTTGATGATATTCACTAGGTTCTTATTGGTTGATTCAGCTAAACCATTACCCTGAGGGTAGTAATTAGATGAAAACTTTAAAATTATACCATGGTCAAATGCCCAACTAGAAAGCTTAAGAGATGCAAAGGCAGGTCCATTATCATAAACAAGAGCATAAGGGATTCCATACCTGGTGGTGATGTTGCTCTCTAAAAACCTGATCACATCATCTAAAGTACAAGTCTTATTGCTGATGGCCTTAGTCCACCTGGTGCAGAAATCTGTAATTGTCAATACATACCTGTGTCCTACAGAGGATGGAGGGTTGATGGGACCGATGAAATCCATGCCCCATTGTGTGAATGTGCACATCTCCATTACAGGTAGTAGTGGTTGAGCTACATATTTTTCCTTGTTTGAGGTAGTTTGACATGTATGGCAGAATTTAACGTGCTCAACAGTATCTTTGAAGATAGTTGGCCAATAATATCCTACCCTCAAGATGGCACGTGTGGTGGCCAGATGTGATCCATGGGCTGTACCAAATTTATCATGTATTTCAAGGACTTTGACAGCTTCTTGTTTATCTAAACACCTGAGGTGTATCCCCTCATAATTTCTTTTGAACAAGACTCCTCCTTTGATCATATACTTCTATGATTTGATTCTTAGAGCTATTCTCTAGGATGGATGCATATGGGGTGGACACCTCCCAGTAATCAGGACATGCCTGATGTTGGAGTACCAGTCATCACATTCATTTGTATCCACTATATATTGCTGACTTACCAGATTAGGATCTATTTCAGCTATCATTTGACTAAGGGCTTATCCCTTGACTAATTTCATTGGAGTAATATCCATGTCATATTCCTATAGTATTGTGATCCACTTAGCTCTCCTTTCCCCTAGCTGACTCTGCATAAGGATCATCTTGATAGCTGAATCTGGTACTACAACAATCACTTTGCTTCTGAGGATATAATGTCTAAATTTCTTCAAATCTCTAACCAAAGCAAGGGCCTACCTCTCTATGTCCATATATCTTAGCTCATCATCTCTGATGGAGAGCTCATGAATGCAATGGGCTTCTCCTCTTTTGCTTCACTCCTTTGTGCAAAAACTACTACACATGTATGTTCTAAAGCAAATGAGTAAATGTAGATATATCTAGTATAATCCAGACTAATTAGGACTGGAGTGTCTGCAATGGCTTTCTTGATGTCCTCAAATGTTGCCTTTGCTTCAAGAGTCCACTCAATCATAGAATCTTTCTTTAGCATGGTGTTGAGAGGTCTTACTATTTCAACAAACCCAGTAATAAACTTCCTAACAAAGTTAATCTTACAAAAGTAAGATTTTAGTTCTTTCTTTCTTCCTGGAAGCTACAATTTCATAATTGAACCCACCCTTGTAGGGTCAATGGTTATCCCATTTTTAGATATGACATGACCTAGCAATTTGCTAGTGGTGACCCCAAAAATGCATTTCTTTGGGTTTAAGGAAATGCCATATTGCTCACAATTCCTTAATACTTTCCTAAGGTCTTCTATATGATCACCTCTCTTCTTTGAGAATACTATCAGGTAATCTATATAAATGACAATGCATTGACCTACCAATCCTCTAAATGCTATATCCATAGCCCACTGGATAGTTGCTCTAGCATTGATAAGGTTGAATGGCATGTGCATGTAGGCGAAAATTCCCCACTTGGTGGTGAAGGCTATTTTTAATCTATCTCTTATCCACCATTACCTAGTTATACCCTGAAAAACTGTCCAGAAAAGACATCATTCTTGCTCCATTCACCATCTAGAGGACCTCATCAAAAGAAGGAAAAGGATAATTATCCTTCTCCGATGCTCTGTTTAAATTCCTGAAGTCCACACATAAGCATATGTCTCCATTCTTCTTCTTGACGGGAATCAGGTTAGCAACCCAAGTTGAATGTCTAACCAGAAATATGATTCTTGTAGCCAACAACTTCTTGACTTCTTAAAACATGAGTGGTTCCAACAAAATGTTCACCTGTCTCTGTTTCTTCCTGAAGGGATTTACATCAGGCTTTAAGGGAATAGTGTGAGTTATAATAGATGTGTCATAATTCAATTCATCATATGTCCATGCAATGACATGAATATAGTCCTTTAAGGCCTAGGCTATCCCTACTCTTTCTTCTTCATTGCAGACCTTGCCTATCAGGACGTTTCTTTTATCTATATCATGTTCTATGTCAATAGGCTCATATTCTCCTCCATCTGTCTTGGGGAGGTCTTTTTGTTTGATCATGTTATCTAATTCAATGACTCTTTCTAATTCAATCATGCCTTTAGGAATTTTATTGTTGGGCAAGTCCACTATGTCTTCCTCATCCCAAATATGGTCCTCCAGATTCTTCTCATCTACTATTTGGGCTTCAAATATGTCTCTGTTGGCAATGAAGTCCAAGATGTGCTGATCATCCTCAAACACCTAGAAGTTGATGACAATATCAGGAATGGATGGGGTTGACACTAGTTCTACAAAGAACCTCTTCATCCCTAATATGGATAAAGGTTTTAACATGCTAGCATCCTGTCCTAGTGCATCTGCTCGATGATTTAGTTCTTTGGGGACATGCATGATATTGAAAGTGTAAAAAATTTCTATCAGGTCCAAAACTCTGTGTCTATAACTAGATAGCTTCTTATAGTTGCATGTCTTTAACCAAACTTGCTTCACTACTATTTTATAGGTAATAGGGGGATGATGTGTTGATGGCTTAAATCCTCCTTTCACTACAAACGTTTAAGGACATATAAACCGAGTTGAATCTCTACTAAGCAAGAACATTCACCTAACAGGTTGGGCTGTCACTTGGAATGATGTGGAATTTTAGATGTTATCAATCAATATCTCATTTTAATGCTCAAGTACTCTTAAAACCCTAAATAAGCAAAATAGTAAGCAATTTGATGAAATACGATAAATCCTTTCAAATTAAGCTAGTAGCCAGAGGATTATAACTAACCATTTTTTGAAGTTTAGGATGCAGAATAGTTAGGGACACCTCCACTAGCGCCCCTATCTAAGGTGCTATTTTTTGTATAGAATCTAGATCTCCTCTTGACACTGATATTCACTGTATCTTCTGTTTCTGCCCTGGAAGATGCGGAGGACACCTCCACTAGCGTGCTAGTCTAGTGCCAAATGTTTTTAGGGTGTTGGAAGCTCTTCGGATGATGATTACCACTATCCAACTTGTTTTTGTATCTGCAACTCCAGAGGATACTACCACTAGTGCCTGTGTCCTGAAATGTTCAACTTTGTCCTCTTTCTTTTAGATCCTGAATCCTTGTCCTCTGCAACCTCCTTCTGCAACTCCACTTTGCGAAACTCAGTACCTATAACCTACAATCACAATGGAGTGTGGTTGGGGGTTGTGGTGTTTAGAGGCTTGCCTCGGTCAAGCCTTGGAGAGACATTCAAGTCTTCCAAACACCATTATTAGACGAGAGTGCGTATCCCTAAAAGATAGAGGCAAAATCCAAATGATAAATGATTCAAACACAAATAAATGTCACCTTGAAGTGTAGATCTCACATAAATGAAGGCTCTTCAATCACATAAGAAGATGAACTCAAATCTACAGTCACAAACACAATAACAATGCTCTGCTTTGCAACAATGAATATCATGGATGCTCTAAAATCATAAATTTGCCAAAAGTTCATAATCATCTTCTAATTTACAAATGAAACACTAAACATGATTATATATGCAACTACAAAGATTTCTGCTAAGAATTTCGTAATTCAAACTTGAGATGTTGGCATAGGACCTAAATAACGGTCATAAAACTGACATTTAAATTTAGGGTTGACCCAAAATAGGGTAGGACTAGGGCGCTAGCGCCCAAGTCCACCCTCCCATTTTTGTTTAGGGATCATCAAAATAGCACCCCTAGGCCCTATTTGCCATAAGACTTTAGGGTTTTCTCATCAAGATTCAAAATTAACATGCAAGATGCTCTAAATGCATTCTAAGGACCTGGGATCTAAACCTTAAGAGGGAAAATCCCCCAAGGAGATATTTTCTGACATAACAACTACTCGTTCTGAGTCTCCATTGACATGCAGAACCTTAACTTGTTTCTTCAAAGCAAACAATAAACCATGTATCAGGGCTTCGTATTCAGCCAAATTATGGGTTGATCAGATCAACACCTACACTAGCTCCTTGTTTTGACTTGGAGCCATCAAATCTCAAAATCCATGGTTTGTCTTCTGTCAATGGCTTATCAAGACCTCTTTTCTTCTTAGCACATGTGGCTGCTCCTACAAATATCCATTTAATCTTATGTGGCTCATATTTTGTGCCATCTGGATGATTTGGTTGAACTATAACATCCTCCTTTTGTTTCCTTTGAACGTCATCATGCTGAATATCTTCTCTATTCATTACTTTGGTGTTATCATCTCTATCATCAAGAGCTGTTGCAAATTCTTTTCCTACATCTTCAAGGATATCCTTGATCTTGTGCAGTTTGTTTCCTGAGCACAACCACTCTTCTTTGTGTAGTAAATGTAGGCATAAAGCACAAGTTGTCTCTAAATCTGGTGCCTCATGTAACTTGCACCATCCTTCAATCAGTGCATGATGTAATGGGATCCCTTGCAAAATATGTTTCTAAATTTTCTTAGACAGGAGTTCCTCAAATTGAGTCAGATGACTCCCTCTATCCTCATCTGACAACTCATAATCAGATTCAATGAGACAATTAGTTCCTGGGGTGATAGTATTGGTCTTACCATTAGAATGTTGAAATGTGAAGTCAGTTTGACTTATTCTAGCAGTGACGAGTAGTTGACTAAGATCTCATCTAGTCATGAGAAAAACTTTTGTAACCATCACTCGCACTTTTATGCATGGAAATCTATCTTTATATTTGATCAGTTTTTGCATGAGCTTTTTCATGAATATTTAGGGTTGTCGAGCTTGAATCCCAAGGCATGAGAAAAAGTCTTGTAATTGTAAATTTTCTTCTGAGAATAAAATTGAGAAATCTTTGCCCATGATTTTTTTCTTGGTATATTACCAAGTTTTTCCACGTAAATCTGTGTTGTCTATTTTGTGTTTTTATTGCTAATTCACTGTTATTTCAATTTGGCACTGCTTATATTTCTTCAGTTGGTATCAGAGCACATGTTTTTGTGCAGAAATTGTTTTGTGGGATTTTCCCATCTTTGTGAAAAGCAATGAAAGGAGGCATGGTTACCAAATTTGAGGTCCAAATTTTGATCGTTCTAATTTTTCTTTGTGGAATCTAAAGGTTCAAGACTTGTTGGTGAAGGATGGATGCGCCTTGGCTCTCAAGGGGACACCATCAAAACCTATAGCCATGAAGCAAGAGGATTCAGATGAACAAGAGAACATGGCTAGAGCTACAATTTAGTTATCTCTAGATAATTCAGTTTTATTAATGTTGTAGAGGAGGAAATGGCACATGACTTGTGTGTTGATTCAAGGATAGACAACTGAGAGGGGGGGTGAATCAGTTGTCACAAAATTTTGTTCCGTATTTCCTTAAAACCTTCTTATATTTCAACAGCATATCAAAGATTCAATCATGGAAGCATAATGCAATAATTTAAGAGCAGAAACAAACTCAACACAAATAACACAAAGATTTTAACATGGAAAACCTGGTTAAGGGAAAAACCACGGGGTGACTAACCCAAGATTTTATTCTCTGTTAAAAGAATATGAGAAATGAAGTGGCACCTACCAATTAGGGCTCACTACCCAAGCACACTACTCACAAGAGGTACACTGCCTATAGGAGACTCACTGTCTACAGAAGAAAATAAATATTACCAACTTGAACTGGAAGTTAGCATCTTTACTATGCTTGAATTAGTTCCATTGAAGCTCAACACCTCTACTCTCTTATTTCACTCCTCTTCCTTACCACCACCTCATCATGACCACATTGGATGCCTTTTGAACAACTTCACAATTCTTATTTATACATGATATTGACTTTGGAATGATCATCAAAGTCGGCACAACATACACTTATTTTATTACAGAGCAATTACAAACATACAACTTGACTTATTACAAAAGATTCATGCGAGTTATTACACTGTCAGCCACGCATAGCTGGGACTTCAATCTTCTTCGAGGAACACGCCACATCTTGCAAAACATCTTCTAGATTATCTGTAACAGGTGCAAATCATCCAATTGGCCAGGACTAGGAAGAACACCATTACTCAGAGGTAAATCTTCAATTACAGGCTCAATCTTCAATGAGGACCACCAACACGAATTAGACACAATCTGGAGACCTCCACAAACTTGCTTTAATCACCAAGAACATCCGCACCACTTCTGCTTACTGTAATCATTTGCATCTTCATTTGGAATCACAAGAACACAACTAGTCATCTCTGTCATACTAGAAGGATCACTTGCAGACCTCCAAACCACATACCAATTGAGTTGTTGATTTAAATTAGCTTCCCAAACATGCCATCAGATCTGCAGAGTAGGGTATTGCATTTTCGGATCTCACCGGACCTATTTGTGCCACTCTGTCACTATTGAACAGTTGCCGGAACAAGTTCTACTCATATACCCATAACTTCTTTAGATATTCATGTGGACCTCTAAAATCTTGAATGGACAACCTTCAGACACATATCTACAAACCCTTTGATGCGCATACTCTGATCTTCAACTATTTGGGATCTTTGCTTCATAGAACTTCACTATCTTAACTATTCTTCTCTATTTTTTATGGGGCTAATTTTCTCAATATCCTCAGCACATACCTCATCCAATTCTTGACATCAATACAACAGGAGTATGTTGACATCAATGACAACACCGTTTAGAGCCATACTTGCAACAATCTCCCCCTTTGTCATTGATGGAAACATATGATGTGAAAAACTGTTTTAACGATCAAGACAAGCACTTCTCCTTACTGATTGACATAGCTCCCCCTAACATCATCAATCATTCACATGTCTTCTCTTCCTCTATTGCTCCCCCTTTGATCAGCAACCACTTTTTGTTTTTCACATATCTTCTCTCCCCCTTTGACATTAATGGTAAAGGGCACATACTTGCAACCACTTGTCATGCTTCAGAATCATACTGACTGCTCCCCCTGAGTAGCAGCCACCTAGCATCAATTCGGATCACAACATATGACTATGAGCTCTACCAGACAGATGCACATCAGTGCACCTTAATTCAGAACTAGAGGGGTAATAATCCCTAGCTTCTCCCTAAGATACTCAAAAGTGTCCTTAGATAGAGGTTTGGTAAAAATGTCTGCAATCTGATCCTTTGAGGGCACAAACTCCAATCTGACTTCATTCTTGTTCACTTGCTCTCTTAAAAAGTGAAACTTGATAGATATATGTTTTGTTTTTGAATGCAGCATTAGATTTTTTGATATGTTTATTGCACTTGAGTTATCACAAAAGATTTTGATAGGTTCTTCATACTCCACTCTGATGTCTTTTAACATTTGCTTCATCCACAATACTTGAGTGCAACTGCTCACTGTTGCAATATACTTTGCTTCTGCAGTAGATAGAGATATTGCCTCTTGTTTCTTGCTTAGCCAAGAAACTAATCTTTTTCCCAAAAAGAATGCACCACCACTGGTACTCTTCCAGTCATCCACATCACCTGCCCAATTAGCATCAGTATAAGCATGAAGAGAGAAATCATGATCCTTGGGATACCACAATCCATAATCAACTGTTCCCTTCAAATATCTAAGAATTATCTTGATTGCCATGACATGAGATTCTCTAGGATCAACTTGAAATCTGGCAACAAGACCAACAACATTCATAATGTCAGGTCTAGTTTGAGTGAGGTAGAGAAATCCTCCAATCATAGACCTATATGTCTTCTGATCAGCTTAGGAGATTCAACATCCTTGCTCAACTTAAATCGGGTAGCCATGGGAGTATTCATTGCCTTTGAATCCTCCATCCCAAATTTTTTCAATAATTCTTTCACGTATTTGGTCTGAGATATGAAGATTCCTTTCTTTGTTTGAGTGATTTACAGACCCAAGAAGGAATTCATTTCACCAAATATGGACATGTCAAATTCACTTTTCATTTGATTTGCAAAAGTTTTGCACATACTATCCTTTCCTCCAAAAATAATATCATCAACAAATACTTCAACTATCAAGATATTTTCATGATCAATCTTAAAATATAGATTACTGTCAGCAATACCTTTGTTGAAACCAATTTTCAAAAGATGTTTGTCCAACCTTTCATACCAGGCTCTTGGGGCTTGTTTGAGTCCATACAAAGCCTTTTTTAATTTGCAGACCATATCTCCATTATCAGACAGTTGAAATCCATCTGGTTGCTCAATGTACACTTCTTCTTCTAAATCACCATTTAGGAAAGCATACTTGACGTCCATCTAATATACCTTGAAATCTTTGAAGGCAGTAAAGGCAAGAAATAGTCTAACTGCTTTAATCCTTGCCACCAGAGCAAAAGTCTCTTCAAAGTTAACTCCTTCAAATTGAGAATAGCCTTTACAGACCAATCTGGCTTTGTTTCTTATTACCTCACCATATTCATTTAGTTTGTTCTGGAAGACCCACTTAGTCCCAATCACATTTTTGTCCTTAGGTATGGGAACAAGATCCCATGTGTGATTCTTTTCAATCTACATCAATTCCTCCTTCATTGCTTTAATCCAACTTTCATCATTGCATGCTTCACTTACTATTTTTGGTTCAACTTTTGAAATCAGACAATACTTCACTGAATCTTGAGTAATATTTCTTCTTGTTTGAACACCTTTGCTTCTATCTCCTATGATCTGGTCTTTAGAATGATTCAGTCTTACATACCTGGGAGTTTTGGGAACCACTTGCACTTCTAATTCTTGGATAGGTTCATTCAAGCTTGTTTCTTCTTCTTGTGTTTCTGGATTCTCTAGATCAATCTAAATTTGGACTTGAGTTTTAACTTGTTCTTCTTGGTCTGAGATATAATTTTGATCATCAACTTCATACTCATAGTATCTTGACGGATTTTCCATGCTTTCATCAACTTTCACATTTGTGCTTTCCATTATCTTCCTTAATCTCTTGTTATAGCACTGATAAGCTTTGCTTTGAGTAGAGTAACCCAAGAATATTCCTTCATCACTTTTGGCATCAAATTTGCCAAGGTCTTCATCTCTTTTGATATAGCATTTGCTACCAAAGTCTCTGAAATACTTCATAGTAGGAGTGATGCCAAACCAAAGTTCATAAGGAGTCTTACCAGTCTTGCCTCTAATTTGTACCCGGTTAAGAGTATAAATGGCTATGCTCACAACTTCTCTCCAATAGATCTGAGGAACATTTGTTTCCAACATCATGGTTCTAGAAGCTTCCTGGATGGTCTGGTTCTTTCTCTCCACTACTCCATTCTGTTGTGGAGTCCTTGGAGCAGATAACTATCTTTTTATCCCATGTTTCTCACATAATTCAATGAACTCTCTGGATGTGAATTCTCCACCTTTGTCAGATCTGAGGCATTTTATTTTTATGCCAGTTTCATTTTCTACCATAGCCTTCAATATTTTGAACTTCTCAAGTGCTTTAGATTTTTATTTCAAGAAAATCACCCACATCATTTGGGAGTGGTCATCAATCAGCAACATAAAATATCTATCTCCTTGTAGACTCTTGATTCTTGCCGGACCACATAGATCAGTGTGCACCAAGTCCAACAATTTGGTTGAAGAATGTTCCTTACTTTTGAATGAGACTCTATTCTACTTACCTAACTGACATTCCTTGCACAAGCTATTAGAAGGTTTCACCAATCTTGGAAGGTCTCTTACAACCTGGATGTTGCTTATCTTAATGATGTTATCAAAATTCACATGACATATTCTCCTATGCCACAACCAACTCTGATCAATTTGAACAAATAAGCAACTTTTGCCAGTACCAACCAAGTGAAAGATGTTACCTTTTGTCTAAGTACCGAATGCAATCTCAGTTCCAGAGATTTCAAAGATCTTACATTTTCCATTTTTGAACCAGAGATCATAACCTTTGTCTATAAGCTGCCCAACACTGAGAAGATTATGCTTTAAACCTTCAACATATAGAACATCACCAGTTTTGTTCTTACCATCAAAACAAATGGTTCCTCTGCCTTTAATTCTGGCAGCAGAATTATCTCCAAATTTTACAACTCCACCTTCATATCTTTCTAGGTTTATGAACTTGTTTTTATCGCCAGTCATATGGTGAGAGCATCCACTGTCAATGACCCATTCATCCTTTTCTTCAACCTGAGTAGCCAGAGCTCTTTCTATCTTATGATTGGCAGATTCAATAGGCATTGGATCTTCTTCCTTAATGGTAATAAACACCCAGTCACTTCCGGATTTGGTTCCTATCTCAAATTCATCATCTATTACTCCTTCATCATCATCTTCTTGAACATAGTAACACTTCTTTTGAAATCTTGATATATTAGGGTTAGGCTTTGAAAATCTTTCTGAACACCTTGAGGCAAAATGACCAATCTTATTACAATTGAAACATTTGAAAGGTAGTTTTCCTTCATACTTACCGGATCCTCTTGGCAATCTCTTGGCAATAAGGGCTTCAAGTTGTGCAGCTTCTGACTCATCTTCTTCCAGATCATTTCTTGCTTTTTCATACCATGATGGTTTCTTTGAAGAGTTCTTTCCTGGATCATACCTTTGTTTTCCTTATACAGAGGTACTAGCTTTGAATGTAGATTCAGTCTTGGGTGGTACATCTCCAAACTCGGCCAATTCAAATACAGCTAATTTTCCAACCAATTGATCTCTTGTGATATTTGAAAAATATCTGAATTCTTCAATAGCAGCAACCATGTGTTTGTAAGCAGGAGGTAGGGATCTAAGAACTTTGACAACAATCTCATCTTCATCCAAGGTTCCACCAGCACACCTAATGCCACAAACAAGCTCATTTACTTTTGGCATAAATGTAGTGATATTCTCATCTTCATTCATCTTTAAGTTTTTGAATTTTCCTATTAGACTCTGTAGTTTGGCACATTTAACATATTTGTCTCCTTCATGTAGAAGTTCCAGCTTTGCCCAAATCTCATATGCAGTTTTTAAATCCATAACATTTGTCAGCTCTGAATCAGATAAAGCACTCAGTAAGGCTTCTTTAGGTCGAAGATTATCTTTAGCATCTTTGATTTCATCTACAGTTATCGACCATTCTTTGGAGGAACATACCTTTTTGTAGCCATAGTCCAATATTGCATTCCCATACATTGCAAGTGACATTCCATGCGGATTTTCCAAAGAGTGTAATTAGTTCCATCAAACCTCGGACTATCCTTCTTGTAGGAAGACATCCTTGATCTCCTCAAGCGATTAAGCTCTTTTAGAGGAACTTAGCTCTGATACCAATTGTTGATTCAAGGATAGACAACTGAGAGGGGGGGTGAACCAGTTGACACAAAATTCTATTTCGTATTTCCTTAAAACCTTCTTATATTTCAACAGCATATCAAAGATTCAATCATGGAAGCATAATGCAATAATTTAAGAGCAGAAACAAACTCAACACAAATAACACAAAGATTTTAATGTGGAAAACTCGGTTAAGGGAAAAACCACGAGGTGACTAACCCAAGATTTTATTCTCTATTATAAGAATATGAGAAATGAAATGGCACCTGCCAATTAGGGCTCACTGTCCAAGCACACTACTAACAAGAGGCACACTACCTACAAGAGACTCACTGTCTACAGAAGAAAATAAATATTACCAACTTGAACTGGAAGTTAGCATCTTTACTATGCTTGAATCAGTTCCATTGAAGCTCAACACCTCTGCTCTCTTATTTCGCTCCTCTTCCTTACCACCACTTCATCATGACCACATTGGATGCCTTTTGAACAATTTCACAATTCTTATTTATACATGATATTGACTTTGGAATGATCATCAAAGTCGCACAACATACACTTGTTTTATTATAGAGCAATTACAAACATACAACTTGACTTATTACAAAAGTTTCATGCGAGTTACTACACTGTCGGCCACGCATAGTTGGGACTTCAATCTTCTTCGAGGAACACACCACGCCTCATAAAACATCTTCTAGATTATCCGCAACAGGTGCAAATCATCCGGTCAGCCAGGACTAGGAAGAACACCATTACTCAGAGGTAAATCTTCAATTACAAGCTCAATCTTCAATGTAGACCACCAACATGAACTAGACACAATCTGGAGACCTCCACAAACTTGCTTTAATCACCAAGAACATCCGCACCACTTTTGCTTATTGTAATCATTTGCATCTTCATCCAGAATCACAAGAACACAACCAGTCATCTCTGTCATACTAGAAGGATCACTTGTAGACCTCCAAACCACATACCAATAGAGTTGTTAATTTGAATTAGATTTCCAAACATGCCACTGGATCCACAGAGCAGGGTATTGCATTTCTAGATCTCACCGGACCTATTTGTGCAACTCTGTCACCATTGAACAACTGCCAAAACAAGTTCTACTCATATACCCATAACTTCTTCAGATATTCATGTAAACCTCTAAAATATTGAATGGACAACCTTCAGACACATATCTACAAACCCTTTGATGCGCATACTTTGATCTTCAACTATTTGGGATCTTTGCTTCATAGAACTTCACTATCTTGACTATTCTTCTCTATTTCTGATGGGGCTAATTTTCTCAATATCCTCAGCACATACCTCATCCAATTCTTGACATCAATGCAACAGGAGTATGTTGACATCAATGACAACACTGTTTAGAGCCATACTTGCAACATTGTGGACTAAGTTTGAAGATCTATATGAGACCAAGTCATTGGCAATTAAAATTCTGTTATGATGAAAGTTGTACAATCTAAGGATGCATGACAGTTCTTCAGTCATAGATCATCTCAATAATTTCAACACACTAATTAGCAAATTGGCTTTAGTGGAGGTGAAAATTGAAGAAGAGGATAAAGCGGCTATACTATTATGCTCTTTGCTTGAAACTTGGGATTAACTAGTTATGGCGCTCAGTAACTCAGCACCAAAGGGGAAACTTGTTTTGAAGATGTGGTAGCTACAATAATTTCTAAAGATTCAAGGCAGAAGACATCTCAAGGGACTTCTTCTTCCTTTGATGCCCTTATTGCAAAGGTCAGAGATCCAGAAAGAGAGAAAGCTGAGCGTGGACAACCTACGTCAAAATCTAAGGGCTGGAAAATAGTTTAGTGTTAGAACTATGGAAAAATAGTGCATGTCAAAAAGGATTGTAGGCTGTTGAAAGAAAACAAAGAAAATCCTAGCTCGCAACCATCAAAGGAAAATACAGTAGAAGCTAAAGCACCATTGGAAGATGGAAAGGTTTTGTCTTCTAATCTAAGAGGTTCATTTCATCAAGATTGGATCATTGATTCTAGTGCCTCTTTTCACATGACTCCCAACAGGGACTAGTTTTCTTCTTACATGTCATGTGAAGTAGGTATGGTTTACATGGGAAATGATAGCCTACATGAAGCTATTGGTGAAGGAGAGGTCGAAATCAAAATGTTTGATTAGATTGTAAGGACTCTTCATCATGTAAGACATGTACCAAGCTTGAAGAAAAATCTACTATCACTTGGAGTATTTGATGATCAAGGTTACTGATTCAGTGGAGAAAATAGCTATATGAAGGTAACAAGAGGAGCATTGGTGGTGCTAAAAGGGGAAAAGGTTGGCAATATCTACAGGCTGATTGGAGAAACTTACATTGGAGAGGCTTCAGTGGCATCAGATGCAGAAATGGATTCATTATCTACATGGCATCAAAGGCTAGGCCACATGAGTGAATGTGGTCTAAAGGTACTGCTAGATAGAAATCTTCTCCCATGTTCTGAATCTAGAGATTTGAATTTTTGAGAGAATTGTTTGTTTGGAAAATAGAATAGGTTGAGTTTTCTAGTTGCACTACCAAAAGTAAAGAAATTCTAGATTTAGTTCATTCAAATACTTGGCAAACACCTGCTACATCAATTGGGGGTTCATCATATTTTGTTTCATTTATAGATGATTATTCCCATAAGGTGTGGATGTATCTATTGAAGAAGAAATTTGATGTATTTTCTTATTTTAAAAAGTTTAAAGCTTTTGTAGAGAATCAGAAAGGTAAGACAATGTCTTAGAACAGATAACGGAGGGGAATTTTGTTCAGGGGAGTTTAATCAGTTTTGCAGTGAGCATGGTATTGCAAGGTAGTTGACGGTTCCTAGAACACCACAACAAAATGGTGTTGTTGAAAGTATGAACCATACAATTATGGAAAGAGCTAGGTGTATGCTGAGCATTACTGGATTGGAGCAGAAATTTTGGGCCGAGGCTGTTAATACAACCTATTTCTTGATTAATAGGTCACCCACTACAGATCTAGATTGTAAAATTCCTGAAGAAGTTTTAACAAATAAAATTGTTCATCATTTCTCTCTTCGTATTTTTTGTTCTAATGCTTTTGCTCATATTCCCAAAGAGGATAGGAATAAGTTGGATGTGATGTCCAAAAAATGTATTTTTCTTGGCTATGCAGAAGGTACAAAGGGGTACAGGTTGTGGGATATTGCTTCCCGCAAGATTATTATTAGTCGAGATGTTTATTTTAATGAAAAATCAATGCAAGGAAGTAAAGAACAACAATTTACAAAAATTGTTCTAGTAGAGGTGGAAAAGTATGATGCTAATTCAAAGGTGCTAGATGAAAATCATCTACCTGTTCATGAAAATCAGCAAGATAATAATCAGAATTAGTTTTTTGATGAGGTTGAACATCAACCAAATGAGCCACAGGGTAACACATTACCTTTTCTGAGGAGCTCCACTAGAGTAATCAAACCACCAAAAAGGTATTCTCCTAATTGTAATTAAGCTTATGCTTTACATATTGATGTTGGTGAGCCTAGCTCATATCAGGAGGCTTGCAAAGATGAAGATGTAAATAAATGGAGAGAAGCCATGGATGAGGAGATGAGAGCTCTACATGAAAATAAAACGTGGGTGCTTGTGCAATTGCCTAAGGGGCAAAAAGCTATTATTGATTTTGATGAAATATTTTCACCTGTGGTGTGGTTAAGTATAGTTAGAGTTGTTTTGGCTCTTGTTGCTAGTCTTGATTAGGAGTTACAATAGTTAGATGCTAAAACAACTTTCTTGCATGGTGATCTTTCTAAGGAAATTTACATGCTACAATCGGAAGGGTTTGAGGAAAAAGGCAAGGAGAATCTAGTATGTAGGTTGAACAAATCATTGTATGGTTTGAAACAGGCACCAAGGTGTTGGTACAAGAGATATGATTCCTTCATGATGAGTTTAGGTTTTAGTAGATGCAAGGCTGATCATTATGCCTATTTTAAAAGGTATTGTTGATCATGATGTTAGTCATAAACAAACATAGAATAAAAGTACACATTAACCTTTATTCATCTTGAAAGATACGATGAATTTAGAGAATTCATGATCCCAAGTCTTCGGTGATTAGGTCTTAATCTTCTGATGTTACTCAGAGGTTGATGTGTGTTGCCATTTCCATTTTGGGGCCTTACGTAAATCTCATCTGTAAGATAGTGTTTCCTGTAATGATGCTGCACAGATAGTTATTCTATACAAGCTATGCCTCAAATATTGTGTCTATCTTTAAATCTTTGCATGATATTTATCATTTTCTACATGCTTTAACTTCAAATATGCTGAATATGTTCAATTATTTATGGGATGTCTGCATATTTGTATTGTTTGCTTAAGATTGTCAATTATTTGCAATTATGATGATGAAATTCTCTGAAATTGAAAGAAATTGAAAAGAATACTTCAAACTAATGTTGAACCTTTAGTTATTGAGCCACATACATATCAGATATAGTCATGAAGAGAAGAAATCAAACCATATGTTCACTAGGACATTCCACAGCTAGATACAGTCGATGCTAACTTCAAAGGAAAGGCATGAAAACAACACATGCAAACTGATATGCACTCCAAGGGACGCAACAAATTAAAGCATATATCAAGAATTCATACACTGATTACTCAAGATTTATGATGGATTGTAATCAAAATAGTCTTCTCGTTCATTAAGTATGCAAGAACATATATGTATACAACAACTTTGAAATAAGCCCTGAATATTTCAGCAAACATATTTCAATTAAGTTTTGAATGAATCAAAAAGGCATCCTTGCACCTTTTATAGATCAAGGTGAGGGAGCGGTTACAATTGATCTATGATCAAGATTTATCTATTAAGATCTACGGTTCATATTTCATTGACCCAGTCAACTCTTTCCACGTGGCACAGGTTGCCAGCTGGCAACCATCTAGACAACTTATTTT
This sequence comes from Cunninghamia lanceolata, assembly GCA_027924645.1. Lineage (NCBI taxonomy): Eukaryota > Viridiplantae > Streptophyta > Pinopsida > Cupressales > Cupressaceae > Cunninghamia > Cunninghamia lanceolata. The sequence continues at coordinate 7,650,947 of BSBN01000295.1, read as the reverse complement.
CTTAAGTATCAGATGCTTATGTCTTTTCTTGGTAATGCATCTTCATCTACTCTTTATCCTCCAAGTTCCTCATCTCCCTCATCAGGAGCATTAGGATCATCTCTTCCCAAATCTTCATCATCCTGATGACCTTCTCCTTGTACATGGACCTGCATGGATGCCCGGATATTTTCATAAGATTGCATTGTCTTTTCTACTTCCCCTCCATCCTGAATTCTTTCTTTAGTGATGGCATGTTTGTGTATCTAGTATTTGCCTCAGAGAGTCTCTAATTTACTCCTCCTACTACTGGATGTTTCATTGTAGTTCTCAACTTTGACCTTGATCCTCATGATCTTGTCCATGACTTCTTCCGTCAGGTGATTTAAAAGGTTATCAGCTACTAGCTGGAAATTTTTATGCAGAGATTTAATTGCAAATTCTTCATCTTGATTCTTAATCTTTCCCTCTATTTCACCTTCCAAGGTCTCCAAGACTTCTGCCTCATATGACATCATGTCATGCAACTTCATACTGATGTCTCTTAATTTGTTGTTGCATCTTTGGAGCACATCACATTCAAATCAGATGTCTTTGTACCATATATCAATCAAAATGGCAGTATTATTGTTCAATACTTGGTTATTTATGAGAACCTAAGGATCAATCCTCTTCACTTCATCTAAAGCACTCAATGCTTTCTCCAACTGAAAGGACCTTCTTCCTGTCTCCATCTGTAACTTGTCGACCTTCTTCCTAGAGATGCCTAAAGAATTCCACCTCTTCAATGAGGCTTTCACTATTTCCTCCGCTCCATCAAATGTGGATAACATCCATTTCCTCATTATTGATGACTCATGTTTCATGAGATCCAATTTATTCACCTCATCCTAAGAAATAGTAGTCAATGGGACTGCATGATCACTTGAAATAACATCTGGGTTAGTTAACCTTTTTATATAGGCATGCAGCTGAGCAATGTGCTCTTTATGTTGCATATTCTTCTCTTTCTCTCTCTTCACCCTCTAGGTCAATGAATCAATTATATATTTACCTTCTTGGCCTTCTTGATCCTCATTGGCAAATCCCAAATCTACTGTACTAATCTGGAATTCATCCAAAGTGATCTTGCCCTTTTCTTTGTCAGCTGTAGGAACGACTACCTGGGCGGTCCTTCTACCCGTAACAGGATCTCTTCTTATGGCTGACGTCAACCTAGCCTTCCTCTTTGACTTCATTAGAGTCTCTGGAAAACAACGTTGAAACATTGAATTCCTGTATCTCTAATCCGGACTCTGTGCTTATCTCTTTTTCCAGCCACGAAGGAACTTGGTCTCCGGATCCTGGGTGTCCACCATCATCATGATGATCATTCTGATCTCCAGCAAATGTATCTATTTTTGATGGAGATGATGACTTCTTTATTTCTTCCTCATGATGTTCTTCATGAGGGTGATCTTGGGGTATTTCCTCTTCTTGAGGAACTTCTTTTTCTGGAGGAGCTTCCTTTTGAGGTGGAGGATCTTGCGATGCTTCTACCTGATGATCATGCACTACCTTCTTCTATACCTCATCCGCTTTGGTGATTTCCTCATCATGAGGCATATTAGTTTCTGTGGATGTTACAGTGTCTACCTTAGGTACATTAACCTGATTTGAAGCTACAATCTACTCCGTAGCTGTAGTAATTGCTTCTTGAACTTTCAGGGAAGGATCAATTGATGTATCCTTTTCTTCTCCTCCCTTGTCTTGTACTTTCACTATCTTGGGTTCAGTAGATGTATCTTGTTGCAGCTCACCCATACTCAAAGTGTGGCCTTTTTCTTTTGACATCTTCACTTCCTCAACATTTTCTTCTCTATTAGGAACACCTGCTTGATTTTTAGGACTTGCGTCCTTTCTGTATGTAAGATCAATCACGGTAGGATTGGTTACCTGATCAATCAATGTATCAAGGCCCATTTCTTGGGCTACCTTTTCTGGACTCTTTTCTTTCTCCTACTCTACTCACTTCAGCTCTTCTAACACTACCACCTGGACTGATGGTATACCTTGTGGTGTTATGCAAGTGTTAGCAACAAGAGTCTCGATTCGTTGCGAAGCAACATTATCCACCACTTCATCATCCGATAGGTCTACAGTCTCTAATGAGAAATAACCTCCTTGACTTGTGCGAGTGGTTTCCTTCATTTGTTCTTCAGTTTATTTAGTCTTAAACTAAACAATGGTAGGGAGTGATACATCATGCTGTAATTCCTTTCTAAAAACTCCACTACCAGCTCCCCTCAACATTATAGGGTCATGTCTTATCTCACCTCTCATGGATGTTCTGGGTTTCTTAGGTGTGGAGGCCATCACCTGAGGTGCTTTTCTTTTTTTGATGAGGGGCAGTGAGTCTTCTTCTACAGGCTCTTCATCAGGAGGAACATCCTTTTCCATTTGTGCTTGTGATGCCTGACCCTCGTCATATGTTTCCATAGTTTCAACAGCTGGCCTCTGGATCTTTTTAGCCTTTTTCTTATCCCTAGGAGGCGGTGCCGATGATGTTGACGCTAATTCTGATGCGGATGCACCTTTAGTTGTTATCATGACTTTCTCAATTATCACCCCTTTAGGCTCGTTATTAGTCTTCTTACCTCTAGGGGGTCTTTTGCTTTATTGTTGCGGAGGTGGCAACCTTTCTCCCTTAGATTTCCTCTTCTCCACCAGGAAATCATCATATTCCTCATCAGGAATATCTTGTCTCTTCTTCTTATTATCAACAGTAAGGGCTATACCCTTCTTCTTCATTGTATTAGCCTGTTCATCCACCCAAGCTTGGGTTAACTGTATGATCCTGCCTGTGAACTGATCTAATGAAATATCTTCCAGTTGAGTAAGATCAGGCGCGAAGATAGTGTCATTATATATCTTTTTCTCTTCATACTCATCTGCCATGATCCTGCCATCATCCTTCTTTAATTGTGTAGGCATTGGGATGCAATCGAAGGTCCTGATCTGGTTGAGGGTTAGCCTTTGGTATTTTCTTCTTCTAACTTCAGCCTCATCCTCACAATCTGCCCAAAAATCTTCAAGATGTCTTCGATGGATGGGCTTCCCCATGATCTTCTGCATCCTGCCATATGGATCATATGATCTTGGCACTAGGAATGGCTGTAATTTCATCATGTCCAGACCAGCTGTGGCCTTCTTCATGTTTTTAGAATCCTGGCATATATGTCAGCCCATTGTTACTAGAAACAATACTGGTGGAAGCTTATTGTTTGCTTTATATGCATCCAATATTGTAGATACTTGTCTCATAAACTCCATTAACACTACTGCATTAGTGGGATATCTGGGGAGCATGAGGGGCTGACCTTCAAAACCCTCTATCCTGATGTAGGAAAAAGTAGCATACTGTATAAACTAGGCACCATGCCTGTAAATGACTTCCTGAGCTTCCATGCTTAGTCTTTTAGTTTTGTCTTCCTCCATTGTCCTGACTAGATGCATAGAAAATGCATCATTCACTAATTTATAATCAGGGAGGTTATTTACTCTTTGTAGCTAGGGATAATGATCCCAGATATGAGCATCATTAGTGGTACCACCAATCTTTCCTATGGTTGTAAGTGCATCAAATGTACCCCTATAGGCACATGAATATACCACATATGAAGTCATGTAAAAAGCACACTCCAGGCCTCCTAGGTTCATGAGCTGATCATGTAGGGCATCACTGATCATTTTTGACCACAGTGGCTTGTTGTCTATATAAACACACATGAGGATGACCCCATACATCCAATCCTTAAAACTTCTAGCATCAGGCTGACCTGTCACTCTGCTGAGTAGAGCTATTACATACTGATATTCCTCATTGAAATCAAACTTATATAGATGTACTGGCAATTTGGCGGCTGCAGTATACAGACTATTTTTCACTCTCCATTGGTACATTCTTTTCTTGGCAGCCTTCTTATTACTTTCATATTCAGTTTCTAACCTCTTCAGGTCCATGCTGGCAACCTTCTTCCCTAATGGCAAATTGAAAGTGGCAGCAATCCCCTTGATAGACAGATCAACATACACCATACCATGTTTCTCAACTTTTCTGGTCTGTGGGTTGTAGTTTCTTGCACATTCAACAACTAATTCTAGAGCCTCCATAGAATAAGGGAATCCTGTAGCACTCCACATCCCTAACACAAAAATGGCATCCAATAAGGTGTTGTTATTCCTTCCATCGCTCAAATTATCTGACCATACCGCCAGGTTGGTGTTTCCTTGGTGTGAATCTGTGATGGCACCATACTTAAACTGTACACCCTCAGGCTAAGTGAACATGGGTATAACAAACTCAGCCTCGGACCTGAGCAGTCTCTTGTCCTTCATGATCTCCTGCAATGAACATTACCAGTCTTACCATACCATATTTCTCACACATACATATAACAATATATTCTCACGACATGATACACATTATACTCATTTATCATTACTTCATTATAACATGCATAATTCACAACTTCAAACCAGTAGAAATCATACTACCTGGACATGCAAAAATTATAGGAGGAGGGTTTCAATTACTTACTTGATTACGCTTATTCTCCTGATTATGCTGATGATTATGTGAAAAAGACTCAAATACCAGTTATGTTCACGTGTTTTGTCCTGTTGCAAGCCGTATGCGTCCACAGGTAATCATATGAGGGTTTGAAAGCCCAGTGCTCTGTAAAAACTCATTTTATCACAAAGGTAAATGCAAAAATGACCATGAATTCACCTTTTAATCTTGTTTCTCGAGTAAATTAGGGCAAATTAAGGCAAATTAATTGAAACAACTATTTTTCTGTACGAAACTTCCAGATCTTGCCAAGTGTATAAATCGCATTCGTAATTAGCAAGAACCACCTACCACATTTAAGGCATTTAATGCTAAGCTGCAAGAGGAGCGAGATGATCTCTAAAGATCAGGTGATATTCTGAAGATCGGGTGATATTCTGAATATAACCCTCTATGTGTAATATGATCATCCGCTCTTGAGCGGGAAAGCCCATGTCGAAACATCGGGTGATGTTGAAAATGTCAGGTGATGTTAAAAGATGATGATCCCCATACAAAAATGACCTCCTTTCAGAATATTAGGATGACGTCATCAGGATAATGACTTGGTTCATCATAAGAGCATCATGACGTCATCATCATGTTATGTAGGATCATTTTGAAAATATACCTCTGCGAGGTAAAAAGGATGATGATGTCATCATTTTGTCCATTTCTTGTCTATCAGGATTGGATGACATCATCAGGATAATGACTTTAGGGTGATATTTCGCGACAAGATGATATTCGAAAGATAGGGTGATATTCTGAATATCAGGTGATATTCAAAATATGACCCTCGTAAAATATATGACGTTGTTCTACGGGTAAGTATCACCACCACTTAAAATTGACGTCCGGATCTCCGGATAAATGATTTATCAGGTGATAAAATGGGATCAGGGCGATCTTTCATAATATGACTGATGTTAAGAAATATGATCCTCCCCTCGGAATATTAGGTTTGACCAGGACTTTGAGCCACCATAACTCTCATTCTCTAAGGAATATCAAGGTGATCCAAAAGGCAAACCTGCGTGAAATTTTGTGCTCTATCCAACTATGAGGTTATTGTCAAGAAATATTTAACTTTGAAAAATTGACCTCATCATGATGACTTACCCAGGCCCCTTTATGCAGGATCATCTGTACTAACTTACTTTGACCAAACTACCAGCAAGCAGAAAACACAAGCAAAGCCAAACAAAAAGCTGGGTCCCTATTTTGCCAAGTCAAAATGGGGCGTGTTGTGTAACCACATAGCAGGTATGAAGATGATAGTTTCATTATTTTTCTTTTGTATGTAGATGATATGTTGGTAGTAGGTCCCAACATGCAGAGAATCATTGGGTTAAAAACTTAGCTTGCTAGGGAGTTTGAAATGAAGGACTTAGGAAATGCAAATCAGATTCTTTGAGTGAGGATACATAGAGACAGAAAGAATAGGAAATTTTGGTTGACACAAAAGACTTATGTGGAGAAGATTTTGTAGCGCTTCAATATGCAAAATACTCAACCAGTCAGTACTCCATTTCCTGCTCATATTAAATTAGCTTTGGAATAGTACCCTAGCACAGAAGTGGAGAATACAAAGATGTCTTGTGTACCATACTCATCAGCAGTTGGTAGTCTTATGTTCGCTATGGTGTACACCAGACCAGACATTGCACAAACTATGGGAGTAGTCAACCATTTCATGGTGAATCCAAGTTGTGATCATTGGACGGCTGTGAAGTGGATTCTCAGGTATTTGAGGGGAACTTCAAATGATGCTATTTGTTATAGTGGGAGTAGTATTTAGGTTAATGGATATGTGGATGCAGATTTTGGTGGAGACAAAGATAAGATAAAATCTACTACAGGTTATGTTTTCTCCTTGGCAGGAGGTGCTGTTAGCTGGGTTTCAAAGTTGCAGTTATTGGTTGCTTTGTCTACTACTAAAGAAAAATATATGGTAGAACCACAGGTTAACAAGGAGGCAATTTGGCTTCATAGACTCTTGGGTGAATTGCAGGTAAAGCAGGATAACATGGTGTTGCATTGTGATAGCCAAAGTGCTATACACTTAGCATGGAACATAGATTATCATACCAGAAAAAACATATTGATGTACAATATCATTTTGTACGTGAGGTGGTAGGAGGACAAGTCTCTTTGGCTAAGATACACGCTCATATAAATCCAACAAATATTTTGACAAAGCCTACTAGTAGAGAGAAGTTCATATGGTGCAGAACTTCTCTTGGCTTTCATATCACTTGATGATAGGCATCAACGACATGTTGTGTGGTTACACAACATGCCCCATTTTGACTTGGCAAAATAGGGACCCAACTCTTTTTGGCTTGGCTTGTGTTGTCTGCTTTCTAGCAGTTTGGTAAAAGTAGGCCATGTGCATCATCATGTAGAAGGAGGATGAGGTAATGGTAAGTCATCATCATGAGGTCAGTTTGTCAAAAGTCATATTTCATTTCTGTGACCTTATATTTAGAAAGAACATTAAATTCAACGCAGGTTTGCCTTTTACATCACCCTGATATTCATCAGGATGTGAAAGTTAAGAACAGTCAAAGTTTTGGTCAAAACTGATATTCGCAGGAGGAGGATCATATTTTATAACCTCAGTCATGTTACCGAAGATCATCCTGATCTAAGTTTATCACCCGATAAGTCATGCGGTCCAAATATCCAGACGTCAACTTTAAGTGATAGTAAATCTTCCCCGTCAAACAGTCTTTTATATCGCGAGCATCATATTTCCAAATGTAACCTGATATTTCTTAATATTCTCCTGCCGTGAAATATCACCCTAAGTCAATATCCTGATGACATCATCCAAGTCCGATAAATGAAGAAACAAACATGACAATGACATCATCATCACATTTACCTCTCGGCAGGATATTTTCTAAACATGATCATGTTCGCATAACATGACGATGACGTCATGATGCCTTTCCGATACAAAGAACGAATATCTGGATAATGTCACCCCGATATCCTGAGAGTTAGAAAAGAATGACTTTGGTCATCATCATCATCCAAAAGCACAGCCTGATATTTTTGAATATCCTCCTGACGTTTAAAGCACAGCCTAATGGCGCGAACATCACCCGATATCTAAACATAACCTGACATTTTCAAATATCATCCTGCCGTTTAGATATCACTCTGCTCCCCTTGCCGCCATTAGCATTAAATGCGCATAGACATAGTAGGTGGTTCCCACCGATCATTAAACCCGATGGAACACCTGGTGAAATCCTAACTTGCCGTGCAGAAAATCAATGAATAAAATCTAATCTGTCAGGATTTGCCCTAAATTTACCCTAATTGCAAGGTTAAAAGGTAAATCTAATGCCATTTTCACATTTACCTTGCGAAGAAATTACTTTTATAGAGCACAGCTTCCATATCCTCCTGCAGGCGATATTACAACGAGTGAAGTTTGCAAGCAGCAGAAAGCGCGTGATCATCAACAAGAATTAAGAGCACTTTTATAATTCCATTGGTATAAAAAGAAATTAGCATAACTAGGTAAGTAAATGAAACCCTCATCATGTTGTTTTTGTAACAGTCAGGTATGATGTTGTAAGTTCTAGTTTATGCACCACCCATGATGGGTTTATGCTGAATGAATGTAATATGCATGATGAATATTAAAGATAAATTGTTATAGGCATGCATATATATACCCATTGTAAGACAAGATTTTGCTAATTGCAGGTAACCATGGCTGACAAGAGGTTCGTTAAGTGTCAGGCAGAATTCAGTAAGCCCATGTTCTCGTCTTAGAGGGGCGTCCTGTTTAAATACGGTGCAATCACAGATACCCATCAGGGGAGTACCAATTTGGAAGCCTGGTCAGCTAGGCTGAATGGTGAGAATAACAAGAGTCCTGTGTTGGATGCAGTTTTCGTATCCGAAATGTGGAACGCTGCCAGTTTTCCATACTCTATGGAATCTCTGGAGCGGGTCATCGAGTGTGCCCGGAGCTATAACCCAGAGACAAGGCAGGTGATGAGACATGGGAGGATATACGTAGACCTATCCATCAAGGGTCTTTCCAAGACCTTTGGATTGCCATTAGGTAGCAAGGTCAAAAGTGTGGACCTGAAGAAGTTCGAGAAGGAATATGAAAACAACAAAAAATAGGCCAGGAAGAACATGTATCAATGGCGGGCTGAGAACAACACGTATCCTGCAGCAGCCAAACTTCCTGTGCATCTATTTAAATATGATTTTGCTGATGAATATCAGTACATGATTGCACTACTGAACAGAGTAACAGGCCAGCCTGATGCTGGTAGTTTTAGAGACTGGATGTATGGTGTAATAATGATGTGTTTATATTCAGATATCAAGCCACTATGGGGCCAGCTAATAAGTGATGCTCTGCATGAGCAGCTGATGAACCTAGGAGGTTCAAATTGTGCTTTCTATATGACCTCATACATTGTCTACTCCTGTGCTTACAAAGGCACATTTGACGCACTAGTCACAGATGGAAAAGTCACAGGAACAGTAAATGCTGTGCATATCTGGGATCATCATCCCCAATTGCAAAGAGCCAATTACCTCCAAGACTACAAACTGGTCAATGATGCATTCTCCATGCATCTGGTGAGGACCATGGAGGAGGACAGAACAAAGAGATTGAGCATGGAGGCTTAAGAGATAATTTACAGGCATGGAGCCTGGTACATACAGTTTGCCACCTTTTCCTACATAAGGATTGAAGGTTTTGAAGGACATCCCCTCATGCTACCGAGGTATCCCACTGATGCAGTGCTACTAATGGAGTTCATCAGGCAGGGCTCCACAATGATAAAAACATACAAGGATGCCAAGAAGCTGCCACCAATTTTGTTTCTAGTCACCATTGGCTGGTACATGTGCCTAGATTCAGAGCACATAAAGAAGGTGATGGTCACCTTAAATAAAATGAATCTGCAGCCTTTTCCATTAACAAGACCATATGATCCTTACAGTAGGATGCAGAAAATAATAGGAATGCCTATTCATCAGAGGCACCTAGAAGACTTCTGGGCCGACTGTGAGGATGAAGCAGAAGCAAGGAGAAGAAGATATCAAAGGTTAACTTTGAATCAAATCAGAACCTTTGATTGCATCCCAATTCCCCAACAATTGAAGAAGGATGATGGCAGGATAATTGCAGATGAGTATGAGCAGAAGAAAATATATAACGATACCATCTCTGCACCTGACCTCACCATACAGGAGGATATATCCTTGGACCCCTTCATTGCCAGGACCATACAACTAACCCAAGCTTGGGTTGATGAACAGATAGAGGCATTGAAGAAGAGGGGTGTTGCCATTACGGTGGACAACAAGAAGGGACAGGAGATTCCTGATGGGGAGTATGATGACTTCCTGAATGAAAAGAGGAAGACTAAGGGAGATAGACTCCCTCCACCACAACAACAGAGCAAAAGACCCCCAAGGGGCAAGAAGGTAGATAAAGAACCCAAAGGGGTTATTATTGAAAAAGTAGTATTTGTAGTTGAGGAGGCGGTAGCATCAGGATCTGTATCAGAATCAGCATCCCCTCCAAGGACAAGGAAAGGCAAGTCCAAGAAGAGTAAGACATCAGAGGCTGGAATTACTGAAACCCTAGAAGAGGGTCAATCCTTAAGAAAACATGGAGAAGAGGATATCCTCATGGAGGAAGAGCCTGAAGAAGAAGAGGCTCCTTTGGTAATAAAGAGAAAAAGAAGAGCTCCACAGGTGGTGGTGTCTACCCCACCCAAGAAACAAAGAACCTCTATGAGAGGTGAAATAAAACAACCCCCTACATTGTTACAAGGGGCAGGTAGTGAAGTGCCTAGGGAACTTCAGCATAATGTTCCACTTCCTACCATCGTCAAGTTCAAAACTAAACTTGCAGAGGAACAGATGAAAGAAACTTCTCAGACACAAGCAGGGCACATATCGCTAGACGAGACAATAAATTTGTCTGATGATGAAGTTGTACAGGAAGTGACTGCACAAAAGATGGAAACACTTGCTGCTGGTACAAGCATGACCCCTCACAAGCCTCCACCAGTTCAAACTATACTGGAGGAGATGAAGCAAGTGGAGGCAGAACAGGAAAAGAGCCCAGAATAGATAGCCCAAGAAATGGGACTAGATACACTAATTGCAGAGGTGACAAGTCCTGCAGTGGTGGACTTAATAGGGAAATAGGATGCAAGCCCTGAACATCCAGCAGGATCACCTGATAAAGGGCAACATATAGAGGGAGTGAAGATGGCAGAATCAGAAGGCCATACTCTAGAATTGGGCCAACAAAGTCCACAGGATACATCAACAGAACTTGCTATAATAGAAGTTCAGGAAACGAAGGCTAATGAAAAGGAGAAAATAATAGAAGATCCAGCTGCCAAAGCCCAGGAGGTTGATAGTACAGGTGTGGAACAAATAATGGCAACAGAACAAATGCCAGCACCTCAGGCAGACTCCACAATATCCAGTACGGTGGATATGCAACAAGAAAAAGAAAAGCCAAAGGAGGCTGCCACAATGTCCATTGGTGAAAATGTACCTCAACAAGGGGAAGAGTTGAAAATAGATGAAGTAATGACAGAGAAGGATCATGATCATCATGATCAACATATAGATACAACACAAGATCCCCCACCCTAAGAAGATGCTCCTCCGGAGAAAGAAGTTCCTCAATAGGAGGATGTGCCGCAGGATCAACAAAAAAGTGAGCATCAGGAAGAAGAAATGAGGAAATCACCATCTCCACCACATCTGCTGATAGAAATAGGAGACACAGGTGAACATCATGATGATGTACAAAAACATGATCAGGTGCCTCCGTGGTTGGAGAAAGAGGTAAATACAGAAGAAGAATTGGAAATTCAAGAATTTGATGTCTCCACATTATTCTCCGAGAATATAATAAAACCTAAGAGGAAGGCCAGAATGACTTTGGCCATAAAAAGGGATCCAACAACTGGGAGAAGGACTGCACAGATTGCAGTACCTATTGTGGAGAAAGAAAAAGGTAGAATCACCGTAGACGAGTTTCAAATTAGCACAGTGGATTTGGGTTTTGCCAATGAAGACCAAGAGGGTCAGGAAGGCAAAGACATTATTGATTCCTTGATTCAGAAGGTAAAAAGCGAGAAGGAGAAAAATAAGCAACACAAAGAGCACATTGCTTAGTCACATGCATACATAAGAAGGCTAACCAATACTGAAGAAACTTCAACTGAACATGCAGTCCCATTGACTGCTATTTCTCAAGGGGAGGTAAATAAGTTAGACCTCATGAAACATGAGGCATCTGTGATAAGGAGATGGATGTCATCCACATTGGATGATGTTGAAGAAATGGTAAAGGCCTCTTTGAAGAGGTGGAGCACTCTCAGTGATTCCAGGACCAAAGTAGATAAATTACAAATGCAGACAGGGAAAAGGTCTTACAAATTGGAAAAGGTACTAAACATCTTGGGAGAAATAAAGAGGATAAATCCTCAACTGCTTATCAATAAACAGGTATCGAACAGTAATACCACCTTGTTGATTGACATCTGGTATAAAGACATTCAATTTGAATGTGGAGTGCTCAGGGGATGCAATAATAAACTGAGAGATATCAGCATGAAGTTACATGATTTAATGGCTGTCGAGGTAGAAATATTGGAAACATTGGAAGGAAAAGTGGAAGGGAAAATAGAAAATCAAGATGAAGAGTCTGCCATCAAAGCTTTACACAGCAACTTCCAATGAGTAGCAGATGGTCCACTTGTCCACTTGATAGAAGAAGTTATAAATAAAATAATGAGAATCAAAGTCAAGATGGAAAATTACAAAGAGACACTGTAGGACAGGAAAGATAAACTGGATAGCAGTAGAAACAAATATGAGGCACACAAGCATGCCATCATCAAAGCAAAGACTCAAGATGGCGGAGGAATAGATCAAATTGTGCAGTCATATGAGCAAATCTGGAGTAGCATGCAGCCTCATATGCAGAGTCATCATCATCAGGATAATGAAAGTTCGGGAAGTGATGCACATGATGATGATCCACATGAATCAGACAAGGAGCATGATGAGGATACGCCATAAAGGGAGATATAAGCGTAAATAATCCAGATAGTTGCCAGCTGGCAACTTGTGCCACTTTTGATAGGTTTGACAAAGTCAAAGAGGATGGTGACCATAGATATGCATTGGTAAATCAGGATCGTGGATCTTTTTGTAACGGATTCCTCACCTTGTTCTATAAAAGGTGATGGAATGCCTTGTTGTAAACATTCAAAACTTAATTGAAATCCATATGCTGAAACATTCAAAGCTCATTTCAAAGTTTTTTGTATACATTTATATTTTTGCATGCTTAATGAATGAGAAGACTGTGTTGATTACAATTCATAGTAAATCTTGAGTAATCTGTGTATGAATTATGGATATATGTGGTGATTTGCTGCATCCCTTGGAGTGCATGTTTACTTACATATGTTGTCTTCATACAAAATTCCTTTGAAGTTAGCATCAACTATATCTAGCTGTGGAATGTCCTGGTGAAAATATGGTTTGGTTTTCTTCTCTTCATGACAGTATCTAATATACATGTGGTTCAAAAGCTAAAGGTTCAACTTTAATTAGAAGCATTTCTTTCAATTTCTTTTAAATCTCAGAGCATCTCACTCTCATAATTGCAAACAATTGATAATCTTAAGCAAATAATACAAATATGTGGACATCTCGTAGATAATTGCAAATATTTAGCATATTTGAATACAGAGTATGCACAATTGAAAATATCATGCAAAGATTGAAGTATTTCTGCATCATTTCATCAAATAGCTGTATAATATGACTTCTCTGTAAGAATCTTTGCAGAAGTATTGTCATGATGATGAACTTTCACGTAAGGCCCCAAAATGGAAACAACAACTCACATTAACCTCTGAGTAATGTCAGACGATTAAGACCTAATCACTGGAGACTTGGGATCATGAATTCTCTGAATTCATCGTATCTTTCAAGATAAATAAAGGTTAATGTGTACTTTTATTCTATGCTTGTTTATGACTAACATCATGAGCAACACAACATTGGTCTCTCAATATGAGGAATTATTCATAAGGTAAAAAAATCACTTCAAGTGGGAGATTGTTGAAATGTGAAGTCAGTTTGACTTATTCCAATAGTGATGAGCAGTCGACTGAGATCTCATCTAGTGCCCTAGGTACCCTCCTGACGGGGCCGAAGGCCAAGGAATGGAAACCTAAAAGGTTGTTGGACAAGGGGTTGCAGGGGGACTGGGCATAGCCCCCCTACATGTTCCACGTGTTCACCATGCAAAATTGCATGTGGAAGTGTCACTCACGCTTTTATGCATGGAAATCTATCTATAGATTTGATCAATTTTTGCATGAGCTTTTTCATGAATATTTAGGGTTTTCAAGCTTAAATCCCAAGGCATGAGAAAAAAATTGTAACTGTGAATTTTCTTCTAGGAATAAAATTGAGAAATCTTTGCCCGTGGTTTTTTTCTTGGTATATTACCAATTTTTTCCACGTAAATCTGTGTTGTCTATTTTGTGTTTTTATTGCTAATTCACTGTTATTTCAATTCTACACTTCTTATAATTCTAAGATAGAATGTATATCATAACATAACCACACCTCTTCTAAGTCAGGGATCAGGACATTATCCTGATGCTCTTCCTATTCATGTTCTTCTGTATCTAAAGAAAAAAACAAATAACCATGATTCTCAACATCTGATGTTTCACTTACCTCAGGTAATGATGACCCATCCACTATGCATACTTTCTCTAATTCAATCATATCCAAACATGCCTCACATGCACTTTCTAAGTGTGCATCCTCATGTAGCCTGCGCCATCTGGTCATCGAGATGTCTTCAATGGATGTGTTGGTCAATTGTCATCTTTGAATTTCCCTAGCCAAATATCTTCTGAATTCAAGGAAGTGGTCCACTTCATCTTCTTCTGAAGAGCTATAACTAGATTCAGTCATGGATCTTGTCTTAGTCACAACTTCATTTCCTTTGTGTAGGTGCATATTTCACATTAGTACCTCTTCTATTTTGATCTTTTGAGGTCTCAAAGTATATACCCCAGGCTCAACGTTTACATACAATATCTCATTACTATTGTTGTACTTAGTAATCATGTGTTTCATCCAGGGTTCAACTTCTATTCTAAGCTGGTTAGGAATGCCTTCCTTTCCAGGGTAGCCACATATGACTAAAATTAGTAGCCATGTAACCATTCAAAGTTTTGGACTGATTTCTAGTAAGGAGCATGTCATATGTGTCTGGTATGTCCACTACTTAGATATCTATGTAATATTGTACTCTTGGATTTGATGCCAGCTGCATATGTGTGTATTAACTCTCCTACCACATTGACTTCTGACTTGTCTAGTTGTGTTACTTTCTTAAGGGATTTTGCTGGATACAAACCTAAAGTCTTACAAATGGATAGGGGCATCATGTTGGTTGAGGCTTCTGAATCTACAAGGTAGTTGTGTAGGTTCTTACCAAATATCCTCAATGTGAGTAAGAAAGGGGGTGAATCTGATTTATCCTTGTATAAGGTCATCTGTGATGTATCAACTGCATGAACAGTGGCTTGCACTTTTAGTCTAGTAGTATTGTGTTTAGGTACAGGATCTCTAGTAAAGATATTACTAGGATTATGACCAAGACTATCTTCCTTAGGTGTAGGTTCATCTAGTGATTTCAAGAAATCTTTCTTGATGCAAGGTTTTTAGTAATTTTGATAAATATAGATTGATCTTTATTTTCTTTATTTCATTATCTAGGTAGGTGACAAGCTTGTCTGATTCAGGTAATTGGTTCAGGCCTTTTATTACTATTGTCTATAGTGTAAATTACTGTGCATTTACCTTAGGAGGTCTAGAGTTATTGCTAGCTTTAGGATCCGGAGGTGTATTAAAATTGTTAGGAGGGATAGATGTGGTCAAAGGACCAGTAGGGAAATTTGCATTGCTCCTAAGGTTATAGTTATGTCTTCCTTGATATTGCTGTTGATATGGATGAATGTCTTCAGCTTCTTGCTCAGGCTCATTGTCATCCTCAAAAGGAAAAACATGATTTGTTTCAAAGGATAAAGCAGACTCCTCACATGTTAAGGTATAGTTCTCATGTGTGGTAGTCATCTGATGGTGTTGATGATCATTAGAACTCTCAAGTACTAAGGCTGACTCATATCCTAGGGGAACAATCTCATTACCCTTAGGAAAAGGTGGATCTCCTGTAGTGTTTGACACCTCATCTTGGAATATGGTGGCTGCAATTTTGAACTGAGGACAATCCAACTTAGCATGTGCATTTGTTTTATGCATCCTGTTGGTTTTTTCCCAGACTGGATGCTTATTCCCAGATTTCCCTACAAGGTAGCCATCAGTGATCAACAGGATTTCTGGGCCAGGGGCCAACAGTGTAGGAGATAGACTCTATATTTTATCTCCTCTTCTTCTTTAGGCTCTGCAAGACCTAGGGGGGTATTCCCTACTCAACATCCATGAGATACGCATACAAGGATTGGGATGCTATCAGAAAGCAGATAAGTCCTCCTGTAAGTAGACCAAAACTGAAAGATAAGAGCAAAGGGGCTAGCTTTGGGCCTATTTGCAGTTGTAGACAGAGGACTGAGGATCCTAAAACTAATTCTAATGTCCTAATGGTTGTTTTAGAGTTTGACTTTGATTTATACTTTGGATGCAAAGCTGGACATGGTTGTAACACAAAAACAAAGCAAGATTGGTGCCTATCCAGGGCCTGGAGTCAGTAGACATACACCTGTGAATGATCAGCATGAACAGCTAAAACTGGATTTCAGGGGGATACATGTGATACCTGCCTTACAGATATCTCCCAATACAGAGTGTTAAGTTATCTCTACTTATGGCATCCCTACTGCAGTATACCCTTCCCAATGTTCAACCTGAAAATAGTTTAATCTACCCCTTGAGCAGAAGTTAAAAGATCAGACATTCAACATAGGAATTCTATGTTCTAGAGTCTCGAATATTACCCAAATATTCAGATTCAGAAGAAGAATACATGCAATACTGGAGACAGAATTAACAAAACACATGCTAAGATAGCATTTCTCATATGAGATTAATCATGAAATCAGTGGGTTCATGCCAAAACATACAACAAGAGATACATAGACTCACAGGTTTAGCTGTACAGAGCAACCAGATCAGCTTGTTTTGAACTACAGAGCCAAAAATCTTCAACTTTCAACAACCTTCAAATGAGAAACACAACCTGCTATATACAGCAAGGAAAGTTCCCAACATTAATTACATAGTTGATCAAAAAACCCGCCAGATACACAGTATCAGAAAAATGGCACTCAACGCATTGAATGCGGCAGGTAGAAGAGGGGACAGAAGAGGATCTTGAGCCATGAGCCGCCAGCCGTGGATGTACAACTTCAGTCAGGTACTAGATCCATCCACGCCATCGCCCATACCTCTGCAACAATCGCCATTAATGGCGCACCAACCCGCGGCCTTGGGAAATGCAGAAAACTGTGCGTCACAACCGTTTCCCGCCAAGATACATCATCATGATATTTGAAAATATGCAGGATCGAATTATCCCACATGCACCCCGTAGCAACCATTTCAACACTTTATATACTAGGTCACGAGCATATATGATGTCGGTGCTTTTGCTCCCGACGACACTAGTATAAGACCTTCATCATCCTCATCCTCCAGCAGCATGATATCCTGTTGCTTGAAATATCACCCTGACGTCAGCATCATCATCGCAATATCACCTACATGATAATCGCCTTCATCGGCATAACCTGATGCATCGGAGGAAGATCCTCCTGCTTAGTCGATACTAAATGTCTGGCCGATGAACATCCTGATGACGTCACCGTCATATCCTACTGACATCACCATCACCCGTCTGCATACCACGCCTTTCTCATATCCGGATGATGTCATCGTCACATTGGCGCCGGGGTGATATTAGTAAGATCAACCTGATATTTCAGAATATCACTCTGCATACAAAATATCATGATGCACTATAGACCGGATGATGATGATGACCTCTACTGCAGGATCAGGATGATATCCAAACATCACCCGATATTGAAACATGATGACCCTGATGAAACATCCGATCAATAGAAAATGATAATGATGATGACCCCCTCCCTTAGAATATCATGATGATGATGATCTTCTCTCCTTAAGAAAATATGATGCTACAACTAAAAAATGCTGAGGAGGTCCAACACTTAGGAAAATGGGCAAGAAGATATAGGGTTCAAATGAAGAAACCCCCTAAACATGAAAAATCAACCTCCAGGTCAAAATGAGTACCAACACATCCTGCACCAATTGGTGAGTGCAACTTCTACCAAGTTTACTCTAGTTGTCTGCTTAGGTTCAGTAGGAGGCTGATTATCTAGGGGTGATGGTAGTGAACCGTTATTAGGCCAGGTATTCCAGACTCTAGGTGGCCTAGGGGCATTGTTACTAATATTGTTGAAATTTCTCTCATTGTTATATCTGCTATCTGGATATCCAGACCTCTCATTGTTGTTCCCATATCCTCTATTAGGATATCTTCTATTTTGATTATGAGAATTAGATTGTGCATAAAAATTCCAAGTTCACAGATGAGTGACCTCAGTATTTAGCTTTCTTAACTGAGCTAATATCTCCTTGAGATCATCTTTTTCTTCCTGCACTTTGGCTACCACAGTGTCTTGATGTGGCTAGAAGAATGAACTACCATTATTGTTTTGAGCAGCATCCTGAGGTACATGTCTAGGGTGAGGTATGATCTGACCATTACCTTGAGGAGGCATGATGCTAAGTGGAGGTACTTGCAATGGATTAGTAGGGGACATCAAAGCCCAATTAGCTTGTGGTTGGCTGTGGCACGAAGGATATCCTAAGTTAGGTGTAAAACTAGGTGTTAACTACTGATTAACTTTGATAGCTTCTTCAAAAGCACCTACTAAAGTTGTGATGGTAGGATGTGTGCTCCTAATGAACATGGATGTTAAAGGATCTAGGGCTGAGTAGTAAACTAACCTAGCTGCTTATGTTGGAAGTATGTGCCTAATCGGTGTTGTCATTGATGTCAACATATATGTGTTTTCATTGGTGTCAACTGTGCTCTTGCTTGCTTGTAATGTGTTAAGTGTCGAAGACAATAAGTATTCCTGGTACAACATAATAGCCCAGTAGATTGCTCCATATTTCTTGTAGAATGAATATCCTTGTCTGCAGATTAGAAGTTTGTTTAGATACATGTCTGAAGATGCTATGTTCCATTTTGAGCATCCGGTATGAAGGATTGTGTGAGATATGTTCACCAGAGTGAAAACTAGTTTTTCTGTACATTTGATGGTGACAGGGAGAATGTATTATGCTCCGCATTCCTCCGCAGTTAAGTATTTTAGTTTGTAGTTTAAGAATCAAGTTTGTGATGATGATAAGTGCCTTCAACTCAAATGGTTCATGATTTGGTGGTCTGCAAGCGATCTTTTCCTTATGACAGTAGCTAGCAGTGTTGTTTATGTGCTCTGGTTTGAAGAATCTTCTTGACAGAGTGTTTAGAGATTATGCAGTTGTTCCTGGTGATTACAATGTTCTTGTGGATATCTTCTGATCATGTTCCTACATTTGGATTGGTTTGCAAAGAGAAATTTGGATCATGGATGAAGAGTGTTCTTAGAAGACTTAATACAACCTATTTTTTGATTAATAGGTCACCCACTACAACTCTAGATTGTGAAATTCCTGAAGAAGTTTGGACAACTAAACTTGTTCATCATTCCTTTCTTCATATTTTTTGTTCTAATGCTTATGCTCATATTCCCAAAGAGGATAGGAATAAGTTGGACGTGAAGTCCACAAAATGTATTTTTCTTGGCTATGTAGAAGGTACAAAGGGGTATAGGTTGTGGGATACTACTTCCTGCAAGATTATTATTAGTCGAGATGTTTATTTTAATGAAAAATCAATGCAAGGAAGTAAAGAACAACAATGTACAGAAACTATTCCAGTAGAGGTGGAAAAGTATGATGCTAATTCAAAGGTGCTAGATGAAAATCATCTGCCTATTTTTTGATGAGGTTGAACAACAACCAAATGAGCCACAGGGTAACACATTGCCCCTTCTGAGGAGATCCACTAGAGTAATCAAACCACCAACAAGGTATTCTCCTAATTGTAATTAAGCTTATGCTTTACTTACTGATGTTGGTGAGCCTAGCTCATATCAGGAGGCTTGCAAAGATGAAGATGCAAATAAATGGAGAGAAGCCATGGATGAGGAGATGAGGGATCTACATAAAAATAAAACATGGGAGCTTGTGCAATTGCCTAAGGGGTGAAAATCTATTGGCAACAATGGGTCTTCAAATTGAAAAGCAATATAAATGATAATGTGGAGTTATATAAAGCTCAATTGGTGGCCATGGGGTATGCACAAAAATCTAGTATTGATTTTGATGAAATATTTTCACCTGTGGTGTGGTTAAGTATAGTTAGAGTTGTTTTGGTTCTTGTTGCTAGTCTTGATTTGGAGTTACAATAGTTAGATGTTAAAACAACTTTCTTGCATGGTGATCTTTCTAAGGAAATTTATATGCTACAACAGGAAGGGTTTGAGGAAAAATGCAAGGAGAATCTAGTATGCAGGTTGAACAAATTGTTGTATGGTTTGAAATAGGTGCTAAGGTGTTGGTACAAGTGATTTGATTCCTTCATGATGAGTTTGAGTTTTAGTAGATGTGAGGTTGATCATTGTACCTATTTTAAAAGGTATGAAGATGATAGTTTCATTATTTTTCTTTTGTATGTAGATGATATGTTGGTAGCAGGTCCCAACATGCAGAGAATCATTGGGTTAAAAAATTAGCTTGCTAGGGAGTTTTAAATGAAGGACTTAGGAAATACAAATTAGATTCTTCAAATGAGGATACACAGAGATAGAAAGAATAGGAAAATTTGGTTGACATAGAAGACTTATGTGGAGAAGATTTTGTGGCGCTTCAATATGCAAAATGCTCAGCTAGTCAATACTCCATTTCCTACTCATATTAAATTGTCTTTGGAATAGTGCCCTAGCACAAAAGTAGAGAAGACACAGATGTCTTGTGTACCATACTCATCAACAATTGGTAGTCTTATGTTCACTATGGTGTGCACCAGACCAGACATTGCACAAGTAGTGGGAGTAGTTAGCCATTTCATGGCAAATCCAATTTGTGATCATTGGACGGTTGTGAAGTGGGTTCTAAGGTATTTGAGGGGAACTTCAAATGCTTCTCTTTGTTATAGTGGGAGTAGTCTTTAGGTTAATGGCTACGTGGATGCAGATTTTGGTGGAGACAGAAATAAGAGAAAATCTACAAGTTATTTTTTCTCCTTTGCAGGAGGTATTGTTAGTTGGGTTTCAAAGTTGCAGTTAGTGGTTGCTTTGTCTACTTCTCAAGCAGAATATATGGCAGCAACATAGGCTAGCAAGGAGGTAATTTGGCTTCATAGACTCATGGGTGAATTGCAGGTAAAGCAGGATAACATGGTGTTTCATTGTTACAGACAAAGTACTATACACTTAGCACGGAACATAGCTTATCATGCCAGAACAAAACATATTGATGTACAATATCATTTTGTACGTGAGGTGGTAGAAGGAGGACAAGTCTCTTTGGCTAAGATATACACTGATATAAATCCAACAGATATTTTGACGAAGCCTACTAGTAGAGAGAAGTTCATATGGTGCAAAACTTCTCTTGGCTTGCATATCACTTGATGATAGGCAGCATCGACATTGGTCTCTCAATATAAGGAATTATTCACAAGGTAGAAACATCACTTCAAGTGGGAGATTGTTGAAATGTGAAGTCAATTTGACTTATTCCAGCAGTGATGAGCAGTTGACTGAGATCTCATCTAGTGCCGTAGGTACCCGCCTGACGGGGCCGAAGGCCAAGGAATGGAAACCTGAAAGGTTGTTAGAAAGGGGGTTGCAGGGGGGCTGGGCATAGCCTCCCTACATGTCGAAGGCATTTTTTAGCGAGGCCATTAGGCTGAGCCAGAAAAATTCTTTTAGCCATGTTCCATGTGTTCACCATGCAAAATTGCATGCGGAAGTGTCACTCATGCTTTTATGCATGGAAATCTATCTTTAGATTTCATCAGTTTTCGCATGAGCTTTTTCGTGAATATTTAGGGTTGTCAAGCTTGAATCCCAATGCATGAGAAAAATTTTTGTAACTATGAATTTTCTTCTAGGAATAAAATTGAGAAATATTTTCCCGTGGTTTTTTTCTTGTTATATTACCAAGTTTTTCCATGTAAATTTGTGTTGTCTATTTTTTGTTTTTATTGCTAATTCACTGTTATTTCAATTTTGTACTTCTTATAATTCTAACATAGAATGTATATCATAACATAACCACACCTCTTCTGAGTTAGGCATCAGGACATTATCTTGATGCTCTTCCTGTTCATGTTCTTCTGTATCTGAAGAAAAAAACAAATAATCATGATTCTCAACATCTGATATTTCACTTACCTCAGGTAATGATGACCCATCCACTATGCATACTTTCTCTAATTCAATCATATCCAAGCATGCCTCACATGCACTTTCTAAGTGTGCATCCTCATGTAGCCTGCACCATCTGGTCATCGAGATGTCTTCAATGGATGTGTTGGTCAATTGTCATCTTTGAATTTCCCTGGCCAGATATCTTCTGAATTCAAGGAAGTGGTCCACTTCATCTTCTTCTGAAGAGCTATAATTAGATTCAGTCATGGATCTTGTCTTAGTCACAACTTCATTTTCTTCATGTAGGTGCATATTTCACATTAGTACCTCTTCTATTTTGATCTTTTGAGGTCTCAAAGTATTTACCCCAGGCTCAACATCTACATACAATATGTCATTACTATGGTTGTACTCAGTAATCATGTGTTTCATCCAGGGTTCAGCTTCTATTCTAAGTTGGTTAGGAATGCCTTTCCAGGGTAACCACATATGACTAAAATTAGTAGCCATGTAACCATTCAAAGTTTTGGACCAATCTCTGCTAAGGAGCATGCCATATGTGTCTGGTATGTCCACTACTTGAATATCTATGTAATATCGTACTCCTGGATTTGATGCCAACTGCATATGTATGTGTATTAATTCTCCTACCACATTGACTTCTGACTTGTCTAGTTGTGTTACTTTCTTGAGGGATTTTACTCGATGCAAACCTAAAGTCTTACAAATGGACAGAGGCATCATGTTGGTTGAGGGTCCTAAATCTACAAGGTAGTTGTGTAGGTTCTTACCAAATATCCTCAATGTGAGTAAGAAAGGGGGTGACTTTGATTTATCCTTGTATAAGGTCATCTGTGATGTATCAGCTGCATGAACAATGGCTTGTACTTTTAGTTTAGCAGTATTGTCTCTAGGTACAGGATCTCTAGTAAGGATATAATTGGGATTATGACCAAGACTATCTTCCCTAGGTGTAGGTTCATCTAGTGATTTCAAAAAATCTTTCTTGATGACAGGGTTTTTAGTAATTCTGATAAAGATAGACTGATCTTTATTTTCTTCATTTCATCAGCTAGGTAGGTGACAAGCTTGTTGATTCAGGTAATTAGTTCAGGCCTTTTATTACTATTGTTTGTAGTGTAAATTACTATTCATTTACCTTAGGAGGTCCAAAGTTATTACTAGCCTTAGGATCTGGAGGTGTATTGAAATTGTTAGGAGGGATAGATGTGGTCAAAGGAACAACAGGGCGATTTACATTGCTCCTAAGGTTATAGTTATGTCTTCCTTGATATTGCTGCTGATATGCATGAGCCTCTTCAGTTTCTTGCTCAGGCTCATTGTCATCCTCAAAAGGAAAAACATAATTTGTTTCAAAGGATAAAGTAGACTCCTCACATGTTAGGGTATAGTTCTCATGTGTGGCAGTCATCTGATGATGCTGATGATCATTAGAACTCTCAAGTACTAAGGTTGAATCATATCCTAGGGGAACAATCTCATTACCCTCAGAAAAAGGTGGATCTCCTGCAATGTTTGACACCTCAGCTTGGAATATGGTGGCTATAATTTTGAACTGAGGACAATCCAACTTAGCATGTGCATTTGTGTTATGCATCCTACACCAATTGGTGAGTGCAGCTTCTGCCAAGCTTACTCTAGTTGTCTGCTTAGGTTCAGCAAGAGGCTGATTATCTAGGGGTGATGGTAGTGAACCATTATTAGGCCAAGTATTCCAGACTCTAGGTGGCCTAGGGGCATTGTTACTAATATTGTTGAAATTCTCTAATTGTTATATCTCCTATCTATATATCCAGACCTCTCATTGTTGTTCCCATGTCCTCTATCAGGATATCCTCTATTTTTATTATGAGAATTGGATTGTGCATAAAAATTTTGAGTTCTCAGATGAGTGACCTCAGTAGTTATCTTTCTTAACTGAGCTAACATCTCCTTGATATCATCTTTTTCTTCCTGCACTTTGGCTACCATAGTGTCTTGATGTGGCTAGAAGAATGAACTACCATTATTGTTTTGAGCAGCATCCTGAGACACATGTCTAGGGTGAGGTATGATCTGACCATTACCTTGAGGAGGCATGATGCTAAGTGGAGGTACTTGCAATGTATTAGTAGAGGACATCAAAGCCCAATTAGCTTGTGGCTGGCTAGGACATGTAGGATATCCTAAGTTAGGTGTAAAACTAGGTGTTAACTACTGATTAGCTTTGATAGCTTCTTCAAAAGCACCTACTAAAGTTGTTATGGTAGGATGTGTGCTAATGAACATGAATGTTAAAGGATCTAGGACTGAGTAGTAAACTGACCTATCTACTTCTGTTGCAAGTATGTCCCTAACTGGTGTTGTCATTAATGTCAACATATCTATGTTGTCATTGGTGTCAACTGTGCTCTTGTTCTGATGCTTGCTTGTAATATGTTAAGTATTGAAGACAATAAGTATTCCTAGTACAATAGAACAATCCAGTAGATTGCTCCACATTTCTTGTAGAATGAATATCCTTGTCTGCAAATTGGAAGTTATTTAGATACATGTTTGAAGATGCTATGTTCCAAGTTTGAGCCTCCGATATGAAGATTTTAGTGAGATATGTTCACCTGAGTGAAAACTACTTTTTCTATACATTTGATGATGACAGGGAGAATGTATTATGCTCCGCATTCCTCCGCAGTTAAGTATTTTAGTCTGTAGTTTGAGAATAGAGTTTGTGAGGATGATAACTGCCTTCAACTCTAATGGTTCATGATTTGGTGGTCCGCAAGTGATCTTTTCCTTATGACAGTAGCTAGCAGTGTTGCTTATGTGCTCCGGTTTGAATAATCTTCTTGATAGAGTGGTTAGAGATTGTGGTTGTTCCTAGTGATTACAATGTTCTTGTGGATATCTCCTGATCATGTTCCTACATTTGGATTGGTTTGCAAATAGAAATTTGGATCATGGATGAATAGTGTTCTTAGAAGACTTAATGATAAAACTAGTCTTGGCCGACTTGGTTGTTTTCACTACTTGCGGAGATGCATTGAAGATTGTGGAAGCATGTTGTGGTGTGGAAGATTGCTTTTGAGTCCCAGCTAAGGTGTAATGTGATCCGTATACATCTTTCCCTTAGCTAATCTTGTTTAGGTCCAGACGTATTTCTATGTATGTTTGTAATGCTGACCTTGGAGATTGCTCCAACAGTTGATGAATGTAATGCTGACCTTGATGTACATTCCAAGGTTGATGGGTTGTATAAAAACATGTAATGTAGTTGCGAAAAAGATATTCTTGTGTGAAAATGAAAAGATAAGTGTGAAGGTGTAAGAAGAGCAGAGCAGAGGTGTTATATTGTCTGGAACTAAACTTAGGCATGAAGTAGATGCTACCAAATTAGTTCATCAATCCTTGGCAGTGAGCCACCCCTTGGCAGTGAGCCAATCTTGGTAGTGAGCCCTAACATTTGCAATGAGCATTTTGGGCAGTGAGCCCTTAGTCAGTGAGCCTATGATTTTTAGTATTGCTATAACTTATTTATTTTCTGGGGGCTAACACCCACCGTGGTTTTTCCTGTATAGGATTTTCCACATAAAAATTCTGGTGTCTCATGTGTTATTATGTTGAGCTTCTTGTTTTGTGGTTTCATGGTTAATCTTAATAATATTGGTTAAGAATTTGATGTGTTGATATTTATAGGTGGTTAAACTTTTGGGACAACTGATTCACCCCCCCTCTCAGTTGTCCTGCATATTTCAACAATTGGTATTAGAGCAAGTTCCTCAGAAGAAAGCCTAACTTCTTGAGGAAGATCCAAGATGTCTTACAAGGAAGCTCCATAATTTGATGGAATGAATTATACCCTCTAGAAGGTACAAATGAAAAGCCACCTCCTTTGTCTTGGTTATAAAGTATGGAAAGCGACAGAGACAAAGTCTACTTTGCCTCAGAATGGTTTGCAAACTGAAGATGAAATCAAAGAATATGAGTTAAACATAAAAGCTATAGATGCTCTATTGAGTGCCTTGTCTAACACTAAGTTAATAAAAGTCATGGATCTAGAATTTGCTCATGAAATCTAGGAAAAGATGGAAAAACTTTATGAAGGAGATGAGTCTATAAAGAGTGCCAAACTGTAGGGCTTGAAAGTGAAATATGAAGGTTTAAAAATGAACGAAGATGAAAACATAACTGCCTTCATGCAAAAGTTTGATGAAATTGTCAATGGAATAAAAGGTATGGTTGGAACTATTGATGAAAAGGAAGTTGTGATGAAGATTCTTAGGTCACTGCCCAAGTCTTACAGTCACAAGGTAGCTGTAATTGAAGAAGTAATGACAGTACAAGATGTCACTAAGGATCAGCTTCTTGGGAAGATTACAGCCTTTAAAATGAGAGAGTTTGATGATGCCCTGTCGAAGGTTGAAGCTTCTTTCAAAGCTAGTACTTCAGAGAAGATTTCCAGAGCTGAAAAATACAAGGTGGAACCTGATGATGAGCTTGATGAAATTGAAGCTAACTTTATTGATAGACTATAGAGAGGTTCTGGGAAGTTCAAAGGCAAATTACCTTTCAAATATTTTTCATGTGGTAAGATTGGTCACTATGCTTCTAGATGTCCTGAGAGAATTGAAAGTGTTATGTTGGAAATTGTCCACCTATATGGAATGGTACAATTTCCCCATAGTTTAGCTCCTCCTCTTTTGTGACCTCTCAACCTAGTATTTATAAACCTTCCCATACCCTAACTGACTTAGCCCTAACTGGAAGAATTTCATATTTCTGAATAACTAAAGACTAAACCAGAGAAACAAGGTTGGATTTGGAGTCCCCTAACCTCCCTAAAGCAGTCCTGTTTGGGAAATTAGGGCTTGGACTAGGGCGCTAGCGTCCTTTTCCTCCCTAATTTTTTGGGGTCTTGAATTTCGGAGGGATGTCGGCTCTTGCTGTGCATTTCGGGATTCCACTTTAAAATTTTTGTTTCTCACGCGATGTCGACATCTTATTTAAAAATTTATAATTCCTAAGGTTGGTTATAAAAAGACATTTGAAAATCATTTTATCATAACACAACTCTTATGATAGCTTGATGCCAAAACTCTACCAAAATTGCCATTGAAGATCAACAACTTGTTGAAGCTCTTGAAGTCATTTTGATTTTTCTA
Organism: Cunninghamia lanceolata; assembly: GCA_027924645.1. Classification (NCBI taxonomy): domain Eukaryota; kingdom Viridiplantae; phylum Streptophyta; class Pinopsida; order Cupressales; family Cupressaceae; genus Cunninghamia; species Cunninghamia lanceolata. The sequence goes on along the minus strand of BSBN01000295.1, from coordinate 7,623,627 downwards.
TCTTGGAGACAATGGATGGAGATTAGGAATCAAGATCTTGAGACTATCTTGCTCTTCCTAGGGTTTTTCACACCTTTTAAATGATCAGGAGAAAGGTTGAAGCCTCCAACATCGATCTTGGAGATCCTCCACAGACATTGTTGATTCGCCTTCTTGTTCATGCAAGTCTTCATTGATTTCATCTCCTTGAGGTGAAGTTATATTTGTGAGTTTATGCAAGTTATTGATCTTCCCTTGATTGAGACATCTAGGGTTTATTATTTTTTGCATACACTTTTTTAGGGTTTGCACACACATCTTCAAATCTTTTTCTCTGGCTATTGTTGAGGTGAGAACACCAAAACGAGGCTTGACTAAGGCAAGCTCTTATATAGCCGCAAACATTTTTCCTCTCCTTTTGTAGATACAAGTTTTATTTGTAGAGATCCAACAAAAATGAGTTACAAGAAGATTCATTTTATGGACACAGTCATGACATAATTTGGATTTCAAAATTCTGAGACTTTTGGGACAATGGTGATGGTGTTGGAATTAGACCAGACAACTGAGAGGGGGGGTGAATCAGTTGTCCCAAAAATTAAACTTTTCTTTCTTTTAATCTTCTTCCACAATTTGCAAATTGATTAATGATGTAAACATTAAAGCATGAAACAACATCACATAAGCAGAAACATGATCAACACATTTGACACCAAGATTTTTGACATGGAAACCCGGTTAAGGGAAAAACCACGGTGGGTGTTAGCCCACAAGATTTGTACCCTATTAAAAGTACTTAAAAAGAATGGGAATGCACTTGCCTTCGAGCTCACTACCTAGAGCTCACTATTCAAAAGAGAGGCTCACTTCCTACAAGAAATTTAAGTTTAACACAGAAGGAATTAACTATGAAATAGCATCTACTTCATGCCTGGTTCAGTTTCATTGAATGTTCATAAAACTTCTGCTCTCCCTCCAAACTCTTCTTCACTAACTCTTCACTCTATTCTGCTTTAGTTCTTCTACTCCTCTTCTCTGCTCTGCTTTTGATCCTTTCTTTAGATTTTATATTTCACTCAAGGATAATTTTCCTCAGCTCAACTACACTCCTTTATATGCTTCATCAACCTTGGAATAAACATCAAGGTCGGCACAACAAATAACTTTCTTATCGAATCACTTAAGCTGTCAGCCAAACATAGCTATGACTTGAATCTTCTTTCAAAAACATGCCACGCTCTAGAGAATTACTTTTGGAATATCTGCAACATACTTGAATCACTTTGTCGGCCAAGACTGGGAAGAACAACAACACCAAGAAGGAAATCTTCACCAACAAGCTCAAGCTTCAAAGCGGACCTCCAACACAGTAGTCACATGATCTAGAGACCTCCATAAGCATAACGAGTTCACCAAAAACATCCGTACTCCTCCAAATCATCATAATCACTTGCATCTTCATCCGGAACCTCAAGAACACTGTCTGGCAGGACTGTCAAACTAGAAAGATTGCTTGCGAACCTCCAAACCATGAACCACTTGAGTTGAGAGAACACACTAACATCCCATACATGCCTCTAGATTTGTAGATCACAAAATACTCATACCGGACCAATCCGGACCAACTCTTGCCACTCTATCATCACTGAACAACTACAGAAACTTATTTTACTCAGAAGACCATAACTTCAACAAATCTTCATGTAGACTTCTCAAATCTTAACTGGAGCTACTTCAGACCATCCTCTACACATCCATATGGTCTGCATACATTTATCATCATTAATTTTCTCAATATTCTCAACATTCCAATCTTCTAGACACGCAATAAAATATGATACGATTGACACCAATGGCAATAAGGATATGTTGACATCAATGACAACACCGATTAGGCACATATTTGCAATAGATGGCACCCTAGTCCAACTGGGAAAAATTTCTAGGACCTAGGAGTCTCTGGAACCTGTCATTCCTCTAGTGCAGAAGATCCTGACATTCAAAAACTTGTGGGACAAGGTTGATGGCACCCTAGTCCAACGGGTCCTCAAATTTTGGGTACATTGTCTCTGATCTATTTACTTTGCATTTTTGTATTCAGTTTGTTAGTATCTATGTCAAAAATTAAGTTATTTTAGTTTGATATGCAAATTAGGGTTATAAGGTTAGAGAACATAAACTAGCTTGTAAGTCCTAATTTCATACTATCATATAGTCACAATATATAGGAAAAGGGAACATAGGTGAACAATAGTTTATCCATAAACTTACCCTTTGCTTCCCTAATGTTTTAGTTGGTGAAAGTGGTGGTCTCATATCTCTTATCTTTCCTTCCATTTTCCACCCTAAAACATTTTGGTGAACCCGAATTCTAAGAATTTACATCCTTTAACAACTTAGATCTGATTTGGTTTGCTATCCTAAAACATATTTAGATTGCAAGCTCTCTTTCATGAAAGTACATGTTTAAAATTTAGCATAATCTTTTTCTATTTTCATTGCAAGAAGATTGAAAATTAAAACTTTATGTGTTGCATAGTGTTATTATCTTTCCTTTTCACAAAGTTTACTTTATAGCATTGTATAGCATTCAAGTCTTGAGTTAATTTGAGCATATTAAAATGTCAGATTACTTTTTCCAAGACTTTCACACATAGGATGAGCCGTTTAGTTGTGATGACTTCAATATGTTAGATGAAGCCCTTGATGACTTCATCTCCATTGAACAGTTCACTACGGCTTTGAAACCTTCACTTTTTCAAAGATTTTTGAATGCAATCTATGTTCATAAAGAGAGAGAAGAACCTATGAAACCAATAATAGTGGTCACTACAAATTCAGATGCAATTCAACCTCCTTGTAAACCAATGTTCACTATTAGAGGTCCCTTCTCATTCTCCAGATCACATTTACAACTATGCTAAGCAAATTTCATGTTCATCTATCCAACAACCTAGTCACCATATGGTTGCTCATACATACAACACTTAGAATAATAAACAAAGCAAACAACAATTGGATATTCTGATATCTTTACCCACTTCTCAACCGATGCTTCCTCAAGTACCCTGCCTAACACAAAAAGTTGGTCCAGATTATGATCTTGTTGAGCAGCTTCAGGCTACTCCTACTAAGATAACTCTTTGGGAACTTATTCAAACATCACCTACATACCATAGAATGCTCCAAGAAGCCTTACAAAAGGTGATTGTGCCACCTACTAGCAAACCTAATGATGTAGCAGCTCTCTTAGACTGTATGCATGCAACAAAAATGCATATTTTGTTTCAACAACATGAGTTTCCGTCTCTTGAAGTTTAGAATCAGTATGATCCTTTAATTATATTCATTACAATAAATAAGAAGTTGATTAAACGGGTTATGATTGATAATGGGTCAGCTCTTAATGTTTGTAGCCTCAATATTTTACACAAGATCAAAGTTGATACATCTTTGATTAAACCAAATAAGATTAGTATTCGTGGCTTTGATAATGTCAAATGACAGTTTGTGGGCACTATAACTTTACTTGTACAAGTTGGGCCCATAACTTACCTACCTTAATTCATGTCATGCCTTGTGCTTTATCCTTTAACATGACTTTGAGTAGACCATGGATTCATGCACTGGGGGTAGTCCCTTCTACTTTGCATCATTCAATCAAATTTATTTACAGAGATAAATTGCACACTATTTATGTTGATCTTGAACTTGATCTCTATTTACAAATTGAATCACAGAAACAAATTGTTCAACATAAGATTTTGAGTAATTTGAAAGTTGACCAGCAAAGCTCTCTTAACCCAAGTAATGTTGCTGCAGACTCTAAAGAATCAAATGCATTTACTGGTGATGATTAGGGTTCATTAGATGTTGCATCTTCCTTAGTGAGTGAATATAAACTTAATGATCCCACTCTTGAAACATCAAAGGTTGCTTCGATACTCTCTCAAATGTCGAATGTAGAACTCAAAGTCTCGCTAGTTACTAATTTAGATAATACTCTCAATTATACTACAAATTATGAGATTGATGAAGCTCCACCTTCTTCTAAATAAATAGCTTCTCTTTAGGGTTGAGGATTTCAGATCCTTTATAATTGTAACTATATGGGTAAAGGTTGTGGTATTAATCAACAAGGAATCAAAGTCCCTATAGAATCTGCTTCACACCATTATTCAAGTGGCATTGGATATAATCCTTTCAAAGAATCTAAAGCTCGTCGACATCCTAATATTAATGTGAATACCATATCGACATTAAATTTGATCTTTCCTGAGATGATTGACACTTGTCCACCAGGAGAGATCCCTTTAGATTTCTTCTCCACAACTGAAGCAATAATGGAACTCATGGGTGCTTATGATAATCTTCCCTTTACCATCATAAATGTGGATTAACTTACTGTTTGAATAATGATGCATATTTTGGAAAATCTGCTGGCATAATGGGTGATGCTTCGATATCTACAGAGGAAACTGAGGGATTACAACAATTAGTTGATCTCTTAGACCACAATACTCTATTAAATGGAAAGACTGTTGATGTTTTTACGGAGAAAGATAATGCTGACATAGTTATTCCTATTGGTGACTATTTAAATCCAGTAGAAAAAGAAGAAATGACCAAGTTATTACAAGAATATTCTAACTTATTTGTGTGGAATTATTCAGATATGCCTGGCATTGATCCTTAGATTGTGACACATAACATTATCTTAAAACCAAATGCTAAACCATTCAAACAAAAGATAAGAAAGATGAATCCTAGGATTACACTTCTTGTAAAAGTTGAGATAGAAAAATTGTTGCAAGCTAGCTTCATTTTCCCTATTGACTATTCTCCATGGATTTCAAATATCGTCACTGTCGCTAAACCAGACGGCCGCATTCGAATGTGTATGGATTTCAGGATTTGAATCTTGCATCTTTGAAAGATGATTTTCCACATCCAAATATTGATATGATTGTGGATTCAATAGCTAGCAATGAACTACTTTCCTTCATGGATGGGTTCTCAAGATATAATCAATTTTTTATAAACCCTCAAGATCAATATAAAACAACTTTTATAACACCTTGGGGAACATTTTGTTGGGTGCTCATGCCGTTTGGACTTAAAAACATAGGAGGTACTTATCAACGAACCATGACCCTGATATTTCATGATTATATACACAAAACTTTAGAGGATTATGTTGACAATATCTTAGTGAAGTCAGTTCATCGCCAAAATCACATCACAACCCTGTGGTAGATCTTTGGACATATAAAAAAGTACAGTATGCGATTAAATCCTCGTAAGTGTGTATTTGGTGTAGACGGTGGAAAAATGTTGGGATTTATCGTTTCACACCGTGGTATTGAAGTAGATACGAAAAACATTGACGCAATTATCAATATGCCAACACCTAAGAATATGTCTCAACTCCATAGTTTGCAAGGAAAGATATAGGCCATTCATCGATTCGTATCTCAACTCGCGGATAGTACTCTTCCTTTTACTCAAAGACTGAAGGACTTGAAATTTCAATGGAATTCAGATTGTCAAAATGCTTTTGAGGACTTAAAAAGTTATCTTGCTAAACCTGCTGTGTTTGGGAAACCTTCCATCCTTTACACTTCAACATCTAGTCATGCTTTGGCAGTGTTACTAGCTAAAAATAATGTTGAAGGCAAATAATGTGTTGTTTATTATTGTAAAGGGTGGAATTTGGATAATTGGTTTTTGGTAGTTTTTGTGTGTGTATCCTCCTTTCACCCTTTCATTCAAGGACCTTAGGTTGAGTAAGACTCTACTACCAGGCCCTTGGTCACTATGAGATGTAGGGAAACTTGGATTTGTATGATTTGATTGTTATTTGTGTCCAATTATGCTCAATTATACCTCAAACCCCTAATTATGCAAATACGGAAGCAAATAGAAGAATATCATAAAATGTTGCTATAGAAATATGTAAAATGACAGATAACTATGCACCTATTTTCGGGGTTCGAAAGCGGAATAGTCGAGGACTAATGAGCGGGTGCCCTAGTCCAATGCCATGCTTTTTGTCAGGATCTAGGAATTTAGTCTGCAACCTGTTCCTGTTGTCACAGAGATTTCTCCGTTGCGAAATCTGGAGGACTAAAGAGTGGGCGCCCAAGTCCAGGGTGCTATTTTCAACTCTGATATGCAAATATGACACTCTATAGTACCCTCTTGCAACTCCGCCTTTCCTGTAACTTCAACCTGTAACCTGCAATCACATAAACTTTGGGAGGGGGTTGTGGTGTTTAGAGGCTTGCCTTAGTCAAGCCCCAGAGAGACATTCAAGTCTTTCGAACACTATTGTCAGATAGAGAGTGCGTTCCCTTGAGGGGTAGAGGCAAAAACCAAATGATAAATGCTCAAAAACACAAATGATGTCACCTTGTAGTGAAAATCTCATGGAAGGAAGAAGCTCTTCATACCATGAGGAGATGATTGCTTAAATCTACAAATACAAACATGTTGAAATTAGGGTAGACAACTAAGGGGGGGTGAATCAGTTGTCACAAAATTTTATCTTTTTCTGCATTTAATCTTCTTTTACACTTATTAACAGATTAAAGATATAACTATGAAAGCATGAATCAACAACACAAGAGCAGAAACATAATCAACACACTTAACACTAGGATTTTTACGTGGAAACCCAATTAAGGGAAAAACCACGGTGGGGGTTTACCCACAAGATTTATTTTCTATTAAAAGAATAGAAAAATGGAAAGGCACCTGCCTTTGAGCACACTACCTAGAGCTCACTGCTCCAAGAGGCTCACTACCTACAAGAACATTCACATGGTTAACACCAAAAGGTTGAACTGAGAAACAACATCTTCTCTATGCCAAGGTTTAGTTCCATTGAAGCTTACAACACCTTTGTTCTACCCCCAAAGACTTCCTCGCTACCTCTACATCTTCAATCACATTCGACGCACTTACATGACTCCATTACACTTATTTATACTTGACATCGACTTTGGAATGAACATCAAAATAGGCCAAACAATCATCTATCTGGAACATTCTCCAAGATAGACATTACAAGAAATTACAATCACAAGACTTAAAATGCTACATGCGAACCACTACACTATCAACCAAACATAGCTGGGACTCAAATTTTTCTCGAACAACATGCCACACTCCATAGAATTTCTCTTAGATCATCCGCAACACGCACAAAGCATCCGGTCGACCAAGACTTGAAAGAACAACAACACCCAAGGAGAAATCTTCAACCATGAGCTCAATCCTCAATGTAGACCACCAATATAATAGGCACACAATCCAGAGACCACCACAAGCACAATGAAATCAACAAGAACAACCGCACCACCTCAAATCACCAGAAACACTTGTACCTTCTGTAGACACCCAAAATTGTCCCAACTTTGTCCATGTCCTACAACACCTTGTTAAAACATTATCCTAAACATCATAAGCCATTTTTGTCCTAAATCCCACTCTTAATCCCATTTATCCATTAAGCCAATTAATTAAATAAATTTTATTTATTTAATTAAAATCCCCATCTTTATCCTACTTAGCCAATTAATTAAATAAATTTATTTATTTAATTAATTTCACATGCATAATCCCATTTATCTTATCCCCATCCCAATTAATTAAATAAATTTTATTTATTTAATTAATTTCCACATTATATCTTATCCCATCCTATTCATTTATCTAATTAATTAAATAAATATTATTTATTTAATTAATATCCAACTCATATCCCAACTAATTCAAATATTTTATTTGAATTAAGTCCTCATCTTTTATCACATTCCAACACTTGTCCAGTCAATCATGTGTTACAACTTTTATCTTTCACATGCACAACTAATGGGACCTAATTTTAGTATGTATCTACACAAGCACACCTAAGCTTTATCTTCCTTTGCCACATGTCACATGACTACAATTTCTTGATGTGCAAGGAAACCTAACTTAATCCTATCCATCCATTTCATCTAAAGCCCTAATTGATCCTAGCCATCCATTTGAACTAAGCCAATTCTATAAATCAAACCCCTCACAAGCCATTAGCATGCATTGAGCCTCAAGCACCCTTATTCTGCCAAATTTTCTAAAATGCATTGATCCTCAAGTATTCACATGCTGTTGAAATATCATTAGAGTCTTTGCATCCTTATCAACGTTATGCTACAGAAGTAAGCACCTAACATTCTTTCAACAATAATCCTTCAAAATCTTGTATGCTCATGCGAGGTGAAGAAGAGCAATGGAGATAAATCAAGCATAGCGTGGAGATCGGTTTGCATTTATAGTTGTTATTTTGATTTTCATATTGTCTTATGCTTCATTGTGCATTACTAGGGTTTTATCATTGCTGTTTATTCATTTGCCCTGATTTGCAATTTTACCCTAACTACATTTGGCACGCCCGGTGGGACTCACCCTCTTTTTGCAGGTTTAGGCACTTTAATTTGTAGGTTGAAGATATTTTATATTGCTGATTTTTTTTATTTAGGACCAGATTTGTTGCAGAGGGTTTTTGGTTTTACACAGGTCTTGCAAAAAGATCTTAGATTCGTTGGAAAGAGGACTTCGAGAGCTTTCCGAAAAGTGGTTACATTAAAGATTTGGATCAGTATTCAAAGAGTTATGACGATTTGAAGTTGACCCTGCGATTCTAATTTTTCAAAAAATTTTGACACGCGACTTTTTGCTGATTTTTTTAATTTATGACCAGATCTGTTGCAGAGAGTTTTTTGTTTTACACAGGTCCTGGAAAAAAGAGATCTTAGATTCGTTGGAAAGAGGACTTCAAGAGCTTTCCGAAAAGTGGCTACATTAAAGATTTGGCTTAGTATTCAAATAGTTATGGCGATTTGAAGTTGACCCTGCGATTCTAATTTTTCAGAAATTTTTGACGCGCGACTTTTAGAAAAAAAATCATATCTTCTAATCTAGTGAACCAAATCACATTTTGTTTTTTGCAGTGACTTGTAGGTGAGTCAAAGGAGCTGGAGCAACATTTGGATCAATCATAATAGCAACTTGGAAAGCAATTTTTATGAAGTGCACTCATTCTAATCTCTCATCTCTAATCATTATTTGATCACACATTTGGATTTTGGGCATAAAACAAACAACTTGTTTGTCATCACACTTGGATTTGGGCTTTGAAATGAACATTTGTTTGCTATCACATATTGAAGTTGGGCATAAAACCTACTGTCTTTCATCACATTTGGATTTGGATCTAAAAAGAACAAGTGCTTGAATTGTCTTCCACACATTTCATTTTCTAAGGGTCAATTAACAAGTGTGAGTGTGAATCAAGTGATAGCTCACTTGGTTTGCTTTTGTAAACCCTATCTAGGAGGCCTGCTTGGAGACACACCACTCCAAGGGACGACCTCAATCGAAGCTGAATCAAAAGACACCCTCATTGGGAGTTGTAAATCTTGTCACTCTTGGCTAAGCCCCAAAGAACTTTATACCTTTGGGAAGTGAAGGTGAAGGGTGAGTTACCCCTTTCTCCTGGCTGTGTGGCAGGATTTCGCTTTCAATTCCATAGTCAACTTTGTGCAATCTAGCCTAAGACCTAATTGGCCATACCCACTTGACTAGACATTAAGCTTGTTGATGTGTCTTCTATGTGTGCTTGCACAATCATCACATTTCATTTTCAAAGTCAACAATTGCTTATGTGTCTTGCGTGAGTGATTCATGTGTGTATATGCATAATCATTTGTTTGAACATTGCCAAATTAAGCTCTAAACACCAAACACAAACAATTCATCTAACATTTCATCCACATCACCCAATTTTGTCATTCCACATCATATCATAATCATAACCAAATCAATTTCATTCTAAACATATCCTAGTCACATCCATACCCATTCCAAATCATATCCACATCATCATCAACCTATTCCTAGTCAACACTTGTCAAGATGGTCGTAACCATTCAAAGGGGCTATCCCTCTAATCATGAGACAAATCTCAAGCCTAAGGTGACAATTCAAGGGGGCTATCCCTCTAATCATGAGACAAATCCCAAGCCTAAGGTGACAATTCAAGGGGGCTATCCCTCTAATCATGAGACAAATCCCAAGCCTAAGGTGACAATTCAAGGGGGTTATCCTTATAATCATGAGACAAGACCTAAGCCTATAATCACAATTCAAGGAGGCTACCCCTCTAATTCAAACAATGCAATAAAACCAAAGCCCAAGATCACAATTAGAGGAGCCCCCCTTCCTAATCCAAATCATGAGAAGAAACCAATCACAATTAAAGGTGGCTATCTTCCCAATCCAAATCATGAGAAGAAACCAATCACAATTAAAGGTGGCTATCCTCCTAATTCAAGTCATGAAGACAACCCAAGACCAAAGATCACGATCAAAGGAGCCTCTCCTCTTAAGACCAAGTTTATACTTCGAGGAGGCCATCTCTTTACTTATGAGGATGAGACAAGTCCAAAACCCAATCCATCCACACATCAAATCAATTCCACATCAAATTATCCCACTTCATACCAATCCAATCCATCGACATGTCAAGTCAATGTCACATCAACTTATCCCACTTCATACCAATCTAATCCATCCACACATCAAATCAATTCTGCATCAACTTATCCCACTTCATCTCAACCAAATTCATCCACATGTCATATCAATCCTTCATCAACCTATCACAACCCTTATCCATATCAATCCATATCACAACAGTCATTATCCTATGGAACCCCTCCATCATCATCACATCAACACATTTACCAATATCAACAACAAATCATATCACAACAAGAAGTCCAAACACCATCCCAACCTCAACAAATTCCACCTCAAACCTATGAACATCCACCTCAAGTTTATCCAATCCCTTATGCCATCATTCCAATGCACTACCAAGCCCATCCACAAAGCAATCAAGTGATATCACAAGAACAACAATCAAGTCCAAATGGCCTTTTGTATATAAATCAAGCAGGTCCAAGGACACCTTTTCAACAAGACCATCAAGCACCATTGATAGACCTAAGTCCACCTTTCCAACAAGAAGCACATCCAAGTCCAAGTGGTCCCTTGTACATAAATCAAAGCCCAATTTATCCTATGCAAGACTTAATTACTTTTGACAAGGGAGATACCAATCTAGAGTGGCCTCCACCATCCAATCACACACCGACACATGAGCCAACAAGCCCTATCCCAATATCATCATGTGATCCCAATCATAGTTCATTGATCCCTCTACCTTCCAAATCACCAAGCCCTTCATTACCTTCATCACCATGTCATTCTAATCCTTCACCAAAGGATGCGGCTGAGATAGTTTTACGAAGGATGCTTGAAGCAAAACTCATTGAACTTCCTAAGTCAACCCATGCGAAGAAAGTCCATATGATGAACATGATTATTGTGCATACCATAGGACCAAAGGCCATGATACAAATACATGCCCAATATTTTTCTCAATTGTTTACAAGGTGTATCAACATACTATAATGGGAAAACATGCCACATCATCCCAATCCCATGTGTCACCCCCATCTAGTCCAAATCCTAATCCACCCAATCTAATTAGCTCCCAACCTAATCCTAGTCCTAAGCCTACAACATCATCTGCTATTATTGCTCATCCACTATATTGTCGTTATACCCATACCCTTGCGAAGGATGTGATCCATTGGCTACTAGCAAGGAATAAACTACCTCCATGTCAAACACCCATTCATGAACCTACCAAAGAACTTCCAAAGGTCATGTCCAATCCTATAATTCCATCATGTGGTCCACCTATCCTTGAGCCTATCCAAGAGCCCTCAATTAACATTCTTAGCCCTTCAATCCCATCATGTGACCTACAAGCCATCAAGCCTTTACAAGGGTCATCCAATTCCATTCAAGCAACCCGAGAGGTATGTCAAGAGTTTAATCCTAAGCATGTGGAAACATTAAGCCCTAGTCCAACTCAAGATCAAATTACTTTCATGCAAACCATCCATAACATTTACCTTCTTTATGATCAAGATGATACCTATGAAGAAGCTATCCATGAGCACCTTGATCTTATCCATAATCCTATATCCATCCATGAGCAAGATATCCACATTGCTCCTAGTCATCTGCCATCTATCCCTATCCACAATGAACAAACATCCACTTGTCATGATGAGACACTTGTCCCCCAAGTAAGAATAAAAGATCAAACAAATAACTTGGATCTTAGTGAACATAATGCTAATCAAGATCCTAATGATCCTCCTTCCACATCCACCATCGATTCCACTTCAAGTCCACCATCATGTCCTATTGGTCTTACCACCCTTATACATGTTTGTTCTTCCATAGGACAAAAACAACCTCTATCCACTTCACCTTCTACATCCAATAATGAGCTCAAGTCTAGTCCTCAAACCACATCTAGTCCCATTGTCAATTGCATACTCCAAAACATGAACTACAAAGGTAAAGGCCTAGGCCTTTATGAACAAGGTATTTTGGAGCCGATCCATGTCAAGATTCCTCCATGCTCATATGGCCTTGGATACACACCCCAAGGTAAACCCTCTAAAGATGTTGGTAATTCCTCCATCCATCCTAAGTCCACCACTTTCCATCACACCCCCCATCATCTACCTAAAACATATGTAGCCATTCCACCTCCATCATCCTATAAATGTCAAAAGCATGTGACTGTACACCTTCCGCCATCCACTTTGCCTCCACTTTTACCAACTCCAAATATCCCTCCATCCACCTTGCCACCATTGCTTCCAACACCTAACATACATATCATTCATAAGTATCCTTACATCCCTAATCATGGCCAACAAAAGCACACATCGTTTAAGCATAAAGCTTCTAATAATTCCATCCACTCCACCCACCCCATGGGATTCAAAAGCAAAATTTTTTATGCCTCTACTTATAAAGCTAAAAGTCCTATAAAAAATCCTAAGGACTCTCATGCCTTAGGGCACAAACATGAAAAATCAATGCAAAGAACCAAAGCAAAGCAATCCAAAAATCTATCCAAGCCCATAGCTTCAAAAGCAAAGCCCAAAAGTAAAATGGTTTGGGTTCCTAAGCAAATAGCTAGCAAGTCAAATGAGGCATCCTCATCTACATCTCATGAATCCCAACCACCTATCTCCATCCAAGAGCCTACTTCCATCCAAAGATCCCAAAAATCTCACAAGCAAAACATAAGTCATTTCGTCAACCATCCCCTAAGCAAACATCTCCATTACTTTCTACACCACCATCCAATCAAAAGCTTCAATATTTATCACGATGTGTGCAACCGTTGGTCATGGTTCCCTTCCACTCCGCAGCACCTCCACATAACTACATCTCCCCATCTTCCATCCATTATCCTACATATCTCCCCCATGCTATCCCTATGGTCCATGCTTTGGCATAAAACCTTTCATCTATCTTCATTCCATAAGCCTATATAAATCCACATCATAAGCCACTAGCCTACCCTTCCACAATCCACATCATAATCTACTATCTACCTAATCCATCTCCAATCGACACAATCCCTTATCAACATCTATGAGCATAATGACATGGTCCATGCGATGACATCCATCTCTAACGGGACTACCAACATCCATCGCACTAGCCACTTGAATCCCTCCTATCCATTACCATGGTGAAAACCTGGCAAACAGGCACCATGTGTAATTGTCAACACATCTAAAAGCAAAAAAAGAAAAAAAAGAAAAAAAAAAGAAAAAATCAAAAAAGTAAAAAGAAAGCCCTTCGTCCAATGGTGAAAACCTGGCAAACAGGCACCTTGGATAAGTACCATGATGAAAACCTGGCAAACAGGCATCATGTGTAGGTTGATCTTTTATGTCACTTGCACTTGGGGGCACATTGTCTCATCCAACCTATCCATTCCCAAACTATCTATCCCAATATATCATTTTCCATCCTATCATGTCCTACCATTACTATATCATCCTACCATCCTTAGCCATTACATAAACAAGCCTATCCTATTGAACCCATTTATCCATCCTCCTTTTGATCTTGATGAAGACATAGGGGCAAAATGTTGAAACATGTTTGGATATTTCTTGACATACCTTCTTTCCAAACCAAGGCCTATCCATTGACCGTTTATCCATCCCATTCAAACCAATATATCATGTCATCCCTTGGTCATGAACTTTTTCATGTAAAAATCCTAAGCATTACCACCTAGAATGAGGCAAGTTATTCTTCCTATGCAACATAGCCTTTGAATATCACATCCTAACTCCCTTATGATCCATACACTATGGCGTATCCTTATCATGAGCTTTCCATCTTATAGCTTATCCCCATCCATTTATCATAAGCTTTCCACTATAGCCTACCTATCCATTTATCATGAGGTATACATCCATCCACCATAGCCTATCCTTGTATCTATCCATTTATCATGAGCTTTCCATTCCATGGCCTATCCCATCTATCCACCTATTTATCCTAAGCTTTCCATCCCATTTACTATGAGCCCATCCTTTTATCCATCCCTTGCACCTAGACTTGGTTTTCTCCCTTGTCATTGATATCTAGAACAAAGGCTACCCAAATTGTAAATCCATTGGCATTTTCCAAAATATTTCTCAAAAATCCAAAAAAATCAAATATTCTCAAAAATCCAAAAAATCAAATATCCAACGAAAAATCCAAGAAATAAAACCAACCATATCATCCAAAACAATCAACTTCTTCAACAATCAATCAAATCATCATCATCATCAATTCTTCTTATCAATAACATTCATTCATCCATTTCAATCAATCCATTTCCAATCCAATCAATCTAAGCAATGATCTTAAATCCAAGTCACACTAATCCATATCAAGCAAGCCAATCAATCAAGGAACATTATCCAATCAAATCAACAAGTTTTTGATCCTAATCTTGTCATGAGCCGAATCAATCATCATCAATCATCATCAATGGGATATAGCATTCCCACATCCTTGTGTTGATCTAGGGATATAGCTTTCCCCGCAATGACAACACTATCTATCATCAACAAATCAAACAATTAATTATTGGTTTATGACTTGACAAGGGCAATACCTTGTTTGTTTTCATCCTTTGAGCACACTAAGAACAATTGCTTAAGCTTAGATTGAGTGGATGCTCTAATCATTACACCATCGCTATCATCATTCAAAACAATCCAATCATCAAACAAATCAATCCAACAACAATAGCAAACATCAAAACCAAAACACATCAAGCCAAACATCAAGACAAATCCTATCAATCATCAGCATCAAAACCAAAGCAAATCAACTCAAAGCACGTCAAGCTAGCCATCAAAACAAAATCCAATCACTTCAGCAAATCAAAAGTAGCTCAATCCACCACATATCATCCATTCATATCAATTCAATTCAAATCATTATCCTTCATCAATCTTCATCCATCACTTCACCTAATCATCCATCCTTCATCAAATCAATCTAATCAGCATTTCATCATTTTCCAACCATTCCAAACAAAGATCCAAATGCAAGCCCATCCTTAATCCATACCAATCATGTTAATTAATCAAGCCAAGTTATCCAAATGCAATACATGGTCTTGATTTTAGCCTTGTTGTAAGCCAAATCAATCAATCAACTAGCCAACCAACTCAGCAAACAACCTTGTGTTGATCTAGGGATATAGCTTTCCCTGCAATGACAACACTCTCAACTATCAACAATCAGCAATTAATCATTGGTTTACAGCTTGACAGGGGCAATACCTTGTTTGTTTTTGAATCATTTGTGCATGCTTGCTTGCTTGCTTGTGTGTGTTATCATTTTATCTTGCATTTGTATCACACTGGTATCATTTCCAGCTAATATTCATATCTTGTGTATGTTGGAATAGCTTTTTGCACTATCCTTTGCATCTAAGGTCATATCATACCTTTTGTGCAGTAGGACTTCAATGCTCTAAGTTTTCTTCCTCATACGTTTGACAAGGTTGTATTACGCTGGGGCACAAGACACAACGTCACCCTGGTCCTTATACCTTGGTGCATAACGTCTAGTGCTATATCAAACATCATGGTTTCTCACCTTCCATTGCAGTATAACACACCATCATTTCTTCTATCTATCCCCTTATCTTTCTTTTGCAGCCAAGCCATATCTTTTCGAGAGCATACCCGTGTTTGTCCAACCCGCCTATCCTCTCAAGGGGGCATCATCATCCCATTTCATCGTCATCCTCATCATATCCTTACATCATCATCACATATCATTTTCCTCTATCCATACCTTAACTTCTTTGAAATGATGTTACTCGACACAAAGCTCATCATCTTGAACATCATCTCAAAGAGGGGCAAAATGTAGACACCCAAAATTGTCCCAACTTTGTCCATGTCCTACAACACCTTGTTAAAATATTATCCTAAACATCATAAGCCATTTTTGTCCTAAATCCCACTCTTAATCCCATTTATCCATTAAGCTAATTAATTAAATAAATTTTATTTATTTAATTAAAATCCCTATCTTTATCCTACTTAGCCAATTAATTAAATAAATTTATTTATTTAATTAATTTCACATGCATAATCCCATTTATCTTATCCCCATCCCAATTAATTAAATAAATTTTATTTATTTAATTAATTTCCACATTATATCTTATCCCATCCTATTCATTTATCTAATTAATTAAATAAATATTATTTATTTAATTAATATCCAACTCATATCCCAACTAATTCAAATATTTTATTTGAATTAAGTCCTCATCTTTTATCACATTCCAACACTTGTCCAGTCAATCATGTGTTACAACTTTTATCTTTCACATGCACAACTAATGGGACCTAATTTTAGTATGTATCTACACAAGCACACCTAAGCTTTATCTTCCTTTGCCACATGTCACATGACTACAATTTCTTGATGTGCAAGGAAACCTAACTTAATCCTATCCATCCATTTCATCTAAAGCCCTAATTGATCCTAGCCATCCATTTGAACTAAGCCAATTCTATAAATCAAACCCCTCACAAGCCATTAGCATGCATTGAGCCTCAAGCACCCTTATTCTGCCAAATTTTCTAAAATGCATTGATCCTCAAGTATCCACATGCTGTTGAAATATCATTAGAGTCTTTGCATCCTTATCAACATTATGCTGCAGAAGTGAGCACCCAACATTCTTTCAACAATAATCCTTCAAAATCTTGTATGCTCATGCGAGGTGGAGAAGAGCAATGGAGATAAATCAAGCATAGCGTGGAGATCAGTTTGCATTTATAGTTGTTATTTTAATTTTCATGTTGTCTTGTGCTTCATTGTGCATTGCTAGGGTTTTATCATTGCTGTTTATTCATTTGCCCTGATTTGCAATTTTACCCTAACTACACCTTCATCTAGGAACTCAAGAACACTAACTGTCATGACTGTCACACTAGAAATATTGCTTGCAGACCTCCAAACCATGAACCACTTGAGTTGAGGATACACACCAATATACCAAACATACCTCTAGAACCGTAGACCATAATATTCCAATGCAGAGCAATCTAGACCAAATTCCTATCACTCTGTTACCTCTGAACAACTACAAAACCCAGTTCTACTTAGATGGCCATAACTTCACCAATCCTCCATGTAAACCTCTCAAATCTTACCTAGAGCAACTTCAGACAATCCTCTCCAAACCCTTTAGTCTGCAGACTTTGATCTTCATCTCACTAGAAATGCGGAGTAATCTACTTTGCTGAATTGCATTGTCTTCACTGTCTCTGACAAAGAGATATGTTGACATCAATAATAACACATCATATGCACATATTTGCAACAATCTCCCACTTTGTCATTGATGCCAACATATGATGTGAAAAATTAGTTCAACCATCAAGACAAGAACTTCTCCCCCTTTCTCTTATCACACCTGCAACCACTTTCTTCATTGCTCTCCCTTTCACCGGCAACTACTTACTTCCGAGTTTTTCACATGACTTCTCTCCCCCTTTAACATCAATGGCAAAGGGCACATATTTGCAATCATTTCTCACCCTTTTTATTTCTTAGATATACCAAACTGAACTCCAAACATATTGACTACTCCCCATGAGTAGAATCCCCTTAACACCAATCTGGATCACAAGATATGACTGTGAGTTCTACCAGACTGATGCACACTAGTGAACCTTAGTTCTGATCAGGAGGGGAAATAACCCCTAGCTTCACTCTGAGATACTCAAAAGTATCCTTAGGTAGAGGCTTATTGAAGATATCTGCAATATGATCCTTTGAAGAAAAAAACTCCAATCTGACTTCATTCTCATTTACCTTCTCTCTCAAAAAGTGAAACTTGATGGATATGTGCTTTGTCTTTGAATGCAACACCAGATTGTTTGAGATGTTTATTGTACTTGAATTATCACAGAAGATTTTAACAGGCTCTTCAAACACAATTATGACATCCTTCAACATTTGCTTCATCCACAAAACTTGAGTGCAATTACTTGCTACTGCTATATACTCTGCCTCTGCAGTAAACAGAGATATTGCCTCTTGCTTTTTGCTCAACCAAGAAACCAATTTCTTTCCTAAGAAAAATGCACCTCCACTAGTACTCTTCCTGTCATCTACATCTCCTGCCCAATCAACATTTGTATATGCATGAAGAGAGAAATCATCATCCTTAGGATACCATAAGCCATAATCAAATGTCCCCTTCAAATATCTAAAAATTCTTTTGACTGCTACAACATGAAATCTAGCAACAAGCCCAACTGTATTCATAATGTCAGGTCTGGTTTGAGTCAAATAAAGCAGTCCTCCAATCATTGATCTATATCTTTTCTGATCTGCCTTAGGGGAATCATCATCTTTACTCAACTTCCATTTGGTTATCATAGGAGTACTCATTAGTTTTGAATCCTCCATTCCAAACTTTTTCAACAACTCTTTCACATACTTAGATTGACATATGAAGATGCCCTTATTTCACTGAGTGATTTGGAGACCAAAGAAGAAATTTATTTTACCAAACATGGACATCTCAAATTCACTTTGCATCTAATCAGCAAATTTTTTACACATGCTCTCATTTCTACCAAAGATGATATCATCAACAAATACCTCAACAATCAAGATGTGTTCATGATCAATTTTGAGATAAAGATTACTATCAGCTTTGCCTTTGCTAAAACCTAACTTTAGTAGATACTTATCTAATCTTGCATACCAAGCTCTTGGGGTTTGTTTAAGTCCATAAATGATTTCCTCAATCTGCAGACCATATCTCCTTGATCAGACAACTGGAATCCTTCTGGTTGCTCAATGCAGACTTCTTCCAATTCTCCATTCAGGAATGCTGACTTGAAATCCATCTGATAAACTTTGAAATCTTTATAAGCAACAAAAGCAAGAAATAATCTGATTGCTTCAATTCTTGCCACCAGAGCAAAAGTTTTTTCAAAATCAATTCCCTCTACCTGAGAATATCCTTTGCACACCAATCTTGTTTTGTTTCTCACAACTTCACCATCTTCATTCAATTTATTCTGGAAGACCCATTTAGTTCCAATTACATTTTTATTTTCAGGTCTAGGAACAAGACCCCAAGTATGATTCTTTTCAATTTACATTAATTCTTCTTCCATTGGTTGTCCCCAACTTTCATCATCACAAGCTTCATTCACTGATTTTGGTTCAATCTTTGAAATCAAACAATACTCCATTTGTTCTTGAACAATTTTTCTTCTAGTTTGAACACCTTTATTTTTATCTCCTATGATCTGATCTTTAGAATGATTCAACCTTACATACCTGGGAGTTTTAGGATTTTCTTGATCTTCTAATTCTTGAACTTGTTCCTCAACATTTGCACTAGCTTCTTGAGTCATTGGATTCTCCAGAGCAATCTGAATATGAGTTTGAGTTTGAACTTGTTTTCCTTTATTTGGACTTTCATTTTGATCATCTGATTCATATCCACAAGACTTGAAAGGTCTCTCCTTTCTTCCATCAACCTTGATATTAGCACTTTCAACAATCCTTTTCAATCTCTTGTTAAAGCATCGGTATGCCTTACTTTGGTTAGAATATCCTAGAAATATTCCTTCATCACATCTTGCATCAAACTTGCCTAGATCTTCAACCCTCTTGATATAGCATTTACTACTGAAAACTCTGAAGTATTTCATAGTAGGAGCATTACCGAACCAAAGTTCTTAAGGTGTTTTACCAGTATTACCTTTGATCTACACTCGGTTAAGAGTGTAGACATCAGTACTAATAGCTTCTCTCCAATAGACATGTGGAACATTTGCTTCCATCATCATGGTTCTATCTACCTCTTGAATAGTCTGATTCTTTCTTTCCACAACTCCATTTTGCTGAGGAGTCCTAGGAGCAGATAACTATCTTCTTATTCCATGCTTTTGACAAAATATATTAAACTCACCGGAGGTAAACTCTCCACCTCTATGAAATCTCAGACACTTTATCTTTACACCAATCTCATTCTCCACCCTAGCCTTTAACACCTTGAATCTGTCAAGAGCCTCTGATTTCTTTCTCAATAAAGTGACCCACATCATCTGGGAGTAATAATCAATCATCAACATAAATTATATGTCTCCTTGCAAACTCATAACTCTGGCAGGACCACACAAATTAGTGTGCACAAGTTCCAATAATCTACTTGAAAATTATTCTTTACTTTTGAACGTAGTTTTGTTTTGTTTTCCCAACTGGTATTCCTTACACAAGCTATTAGCAGGTTTCACAAGTTTTAGAAGTGTAATGGTGTAAAATTTGGATTGTTTAGTTTTGGTTTACATCCTTATTTCACCAATTACATTCAAGGACCTTCAGATTGAGTGGCAG
Source organism: Cunninghamia lanceolata (assembly GCA_027924645.1). Taxonomy (NCBI): domain Eukaryota; kingdom Viridiplantae; phylum Streptophyta; class Pinopsida; order Cupressales; family Cupressaceae; genus Cunninghamia; species Cunninghamia lanceolata. Next base: position 7,602,753 of record BSBN01000295.1, on the reverse strand, counting down.
AGCACTATCAGGTCCTTGGTCACTTACAAATGTAGGGAAACTTGGATTTGTATGATTAGATTGATAATTTCCTTCTCTTATGCTCAATTATCCATTAAAACCCTAATTATGCAAATATGACAATAAATAGATTGTTCGCAAAAGACACTAAATGGATTCATGTATGTTGTCATTGATGGAAACAAAGGTTATCCCACACATCTGCAAGACATGACGAGTCTTTACTGGAAGTTAGATTGAAGAAGTGTTATGATCCGGTAAGCAAGAACAGAGTAGTTAGCAAGGTCCGACAGTCAGGTCCGGATCTCTCAGAGGAAGTATCTCAGTGAAGTGCAGATTTGGGGAAGTCAAGAGGAGTACCTTGACTAATAGATTCCAAGGATTTAGCCTCCGGTGATGGAAGGGTGAAAAGATATGAGCACTTGAGTGTTGGGTTCCTATTTGGCAGAGTAGACAGAGGAAGAACTGTACCGACAGAGTGTTAGACCCAAATACGGAAGAGATATTGTTGATGACTAAGTTTCTTGAGGTATCATTCATGATTGGCCGACATGATTGATGACTTCTTCAAGCATCTCCTAGATTCGCATCACTTGGTAAGCAAGGATCCAGCCGACAGATCAAAGCTTGGGAAAATATTGACTATTCTGGATGCTGACTAGAAAGGTGGTGAGATTACTTGTACAGATATATATACCAAATGAATTTAGATATGAACGTGTGTGGTGAAAATGTGTATTATGCGAATAAAAGCAGAAGAGTAGTGTGAAGGTAGTAAGACAGGTTCGGGATGTGACAGGACAGCTGAACCAAAAGAAAGTAAGAATGAAATGCAACAGATCAATTTATTGAGCTCAACTGGAACTGAATCTTAGCATGTGTGGATGCTTCTCATCAGTTCAAACATTGTGTTATCTTACTCTCTTGTAGGTAGTGAGCCTCTTGTGAGCAATATGCTCAGGCAGTGAGCCCTAAATTGGTAGGTGTCATTTTGTACTTCTATTCTTCTAACAGAGAATACATTCTTGGGTTAATCACCCTGTGGTTTTTCCCTTAACCAGGTTTTCCATGTCAAAATCATTGTGTTATGTGTATTGACTTTGTTTCTACTTTCATGCCTGTTTGCTTTGATGCTGCACTAATTATTAAAGAAGAATAGAAAGTTGAATAAATTTATGATAACTGATTCACCCCCCCTCTCAGTTATCAACAATTGGTATCAGAGCCAAGTTCCTCCAAACAAGAGCCTAATAGTTTGAGGAAGATTTGGGAATTAAAATGGATGTGTATGGTATGAGGGAACAACTTCAGTCTGCCCTAGATGATCTTGAGCAATTTAATTCTAAAGTCAATGAAATGAAGGAAAGACTCAAGCAGGCTGATAATTTCATAAATGAACTAAAAGGGAAACTAAGTCTCTCTATGAAAAAGAGAAAGGATCTACTTCAGAAATTGGCAAATCAAAATGAAGCAAATGATACAAATGGAGATCTGAAGGAAACAACCAAGTTATGTGAAAAATTATCAAAAGAGATCATTATGGTAAGACATGAAATGGAATCAGGAGTTATGAAGTTTACCCAAGAAATTGAAGAGAAAAGAAAGACTGAAGATAATCTAAAACAATCACTCAAGGAGAAATCAGAAGACTGCTACAAGATGGATAGAGTAATCAGACATCTTGAATCTGACCTTGAAGATGCTAAAGATAATAAAGAAAAACTTGAGGATCAAATTGTCTCTCTTAAAAGGGATCTTCAAACAACAAACACCATTATTCTAAACCTAAATCTTAACCAATACACAAAAAGGTTAGAAAATTCACATAAGGACTAAGTGACTAATAGAGAGGCTTATAGGTCCATAACATAAGTCTTATACAATCCTTTCAAATCACAAACTTGCAAGCATAACATAAAACCCTAATTTTACACTTCTCACATTAGTTAGAAACATGAAGGGGTAAATGGTAACACAAAATGCTAGAAAATAAAATTTTGGATCTAGTGGTAGTAGGGTAGTAGGGTAGTTATGGTTCTGTCCATTCATTACCCTAGGTCATTTCCACATCATGGAACTAACCCAGGTTCGGTCTTTGGGTGTGGAAGTGACCCCTAAACTTTTAAATTTTAAAATTGGGCCTTTGCTACCTCTATAGGACCCCAATTATGTTACCAAAAATACCCTTTGAGAATTTTCCTTATTTTGCTATTTTATTCATTTTGTTAGAGATTAATTGTGATGATTACAACTGAGTTGGGATTAATTAGGTTACTTAAATCTTCAAGTAACCAATCTCTAATTATTTTCCTCAAAGCATTCAAGCTTAATTCTTTATCCTTTGGCCTCAACTCTAGAATAGTCTATTATCAACTTTTAAATAGTCATTAAGTTATTTTTGATGATGACATGCCACATTACACACACATATATAACCTTTGATGATTTCAAGTATTTCATAGTTATTCCTTAGGGCTTAGTTAGGAAGATACTTTCTGCCTTACCCCTCCCACCTAGGGCCTACTAAACACAAGTTTGTGTGATATGTTTTTATATCCTTGTATTTATAGGCATTCAATGCACTCATTTTAATCATATGGGAATCAAGAAAATAATTCATATAATCCATTCAAATCTACACAATTCAATTGGTGCTTCAAAAGGAATCTAGTTCTATACAATCATTCTAGAGGCATTTGCATGAATGAAGATTGTTGATTTCAATATTTTAAAATTCTAGGAATTGATGTAGGTGAAAGCTCCTTGTGACTCAACAACAATCCTATAAGGTATTTTAAGACACTGCCAGATCCCCTAGGTATTTTAGATGAAAACCTAGAGGAGAAGTCTTGATCAGGCAAACTAAATAACAAAGATCAATAGAATACACATGGCATGTTCACGATCAGATATTAGTTCTAGACATTTGGACTCGTTCTTGCATAGAGTCATAAGAAAAAATTGATTCCAAGGAAATCACTACCCTAATACTCATTGTTTGTGATCTTGAGGCTCACTAAATCTAGATCTTCATTAGTCTTTTGTACATTCATCAATCATCAAACTAATATAAATGATTTATATTTGCATTCTCTCACATTTTATTTTGTATATACATTATTCAAATTAAGTCAACGTCACAATTAATTAATTTATATTACTAATATTTACGTATATAATTTATATATTTTATTAAATTAATAAACATAAGGAAAGTTTTTTTCCTTTTACAATAATATATAATTTAAAAAACAACAAAGAAAATTAATTTTCATTTGATATTGTTGGTAATCAAATATAAGGATGTTAAAAGTAAAATTAAGAGGAAAACATTCACAAAATAAAAATTGGAAAATGCGTATTAAAAGAACATAAAAATTAAAATGTCTCTTCTTTCTAGAAGCAGCTGAGAATTGTTTATTGAGTCGTAGCATCTTAAAGTAATAGAAGAATTAATACAAAAGTGGCAGCAACAAATTATTGAAGAGCCACGGACTCTTCACTTTCCCAGACTAAAAAAATTGAAAAGACTAAAATTAAATCTCTCCACCATCTTTTTTACAAAGTAGATGTCATTCACCAATCAATCAATTCAAGCTTCTCTCCCCATCATCTGTAGTTGTCCCCAACTCTACACATACCTTTCAACGGTCTAAATCAATAAATAGGACAAACATGTCCTTAAAGGAATTCGGTACCAACCATAAGATGAATGGTTTTAATTTAAAGTGGCCCAACATTATGTGAAAGGAAGGCCTATAAATAAACTGTCCTAGTTCGTTTTAAGTTGGGATGGGATGGGTAGGACTGCTTAATGTGTCCAAGATAATGTAGAGATGGATGAAACCCACTTCTTCTTTCAATATTGAGTATTGGATAAGTTGTTATGGTCCATTCTCTCCACATTCTATTTAAATATCATCCACTTCAATAGTCAAACAATCAATAGCAATTTTACACCTCATTCACAATAAAAAGTGTTCTATTTTTATTGACCAAAATTGATCTTTAACTGTTGAAATAGATGATATTTAAGAACAACCTTCTCTCCACTTGCCTTAGAACGGTTTAAACCTGATTCATTTCACCCACTTTCTGAAACGACCATAAATGAAAATAATGGACATGTGATTTGGTCAATTCAATCCTTTTACAAATATTAGGCCTTAAATACACAACTACCATGCTCAACAATTGAGTCCTCTCCAAATTATTGAAGGGGCACAACTCTTCACTTTCCTAGACTAAAAATATTAAAAAGACTACAATTAAAGTTGTCCACTACTTTTTTACAAAGTAGATGCCATTTAACAATCAGTCAAGTCAAAGTTTTAGCGTACAAAGTACTTCAGTCCCCAACTCTCTACTTGCCTTTGAATGGTCTGAATCTCGTACCATACCTGCTACTTGCAACTGTTTCACCAGAAGATGAATAATTTTAATTTAAAGTAGCATAATATTATGTGAAAGGACAGCCTGTAAATAAATTGTCCCATCTGTTTTGAGTACGGATGGAATGGGTAGAACTCAACAATACACAAATATTAAGCCTTAAATACACAAATACCATACTCAACAATTGGGTCCTCTCCAAATTATTGAAGGGGCACGGACTCTTCACTGGGAATGTCTATCCAACAGTCTGGATGCACATTTGACTGTTAATTAAGCTGAAAGCCTTCCTATGTGAGCATCACATGCTGAATTATATGGATGAAGGGCCTGGATTAAAAAGACTACCATGAAATCAATCTTGCCCATTGACCTTTATCACTTTGATAATTGATAAACTGTTAATTTTTTATTTTATTTTTCTCTAGTATTATTGCAATGATTTTTTTAATTTAATGATCACCAATCAAAACAAATAATATTATAACAAAATTGTAATATTCATATTAATGTGATTATTTAATTTTGATTCATTGTATATATATTATTTATAAATTTGATATTTTAAATATTAATGAAATAATATAATTAATTATATATTAATAATAGAATGTATATTAAATTATTGATTATACAAATTAGTAGAATTAATATGTAAATATTTTTTCGTACTATGTATTTAATAGAAAAATATAGTTATGCCTTATGTGCATAATATTAGATATAAGTTGTAGAACATAAATCTATTGTACCCTCACATAATTATTTTTAAAATAATTATATGATTAAATATGCATTTATTTCTATGGAGTATTATATAAAAATCAATAAGAGATTCAATTAATTTACTACATTAAATAAAGTCAAATGTGCCGAGGGTTGGATAGACAATTCGCTCTTCACTTTCCTCGATTAAAAATATTGAAAAGACTACAATTAAAGCTGTTTCACTTTCCTGGACTAAAAATATTGAAATATTGCAAAGTAGATGGCATTCACCGATCAGTCAATTCAAAGCTTCTGTTTCAGCGTACAAAGTACTTCAATCCCCAACTCTCCAGTTGCCTTTGAATGGTCTGAATCTGTAAATAGAACAAACATGTCCTTAAATGAATCTCGTACCATACCTGCTACTTACAGCTGTTCCACCAGAAGTTGCACGGTATAAATCTGATGCATTTCACCCACTTTACTGAAAGACTATAAATGAAAATAATGGACATGTGATTTGGTCATCTCTTCTCTCCATTCAATGGTCTAAATCTGTCCTTGTTGCCTAAAAGCTGTCCCTAACTCTACATCTGCCTTTCAATGCTCTAAATCTGGTACCATACCTGCTGCTTACAGCTGTTCGAACAGAAGATGAGTGGCTTAGAGTAAGTATGTGAAAGGGATCCCTGTACAAATACTCGATAACTTTGGAATTTGGTAAAAAACATTTAGAAGTCACTTGTCCCGCGTTTTCCCTCTCTATATCGGTTAAAGTGCGTAATGAATGTTTTTAAAGTACTTTGCATGACATATTATACCTAATGTGCATTAGCTTGATTCACAATGATTAATAAAAACTGGGAGGAACAAATAAAATTTAAATTTGATTTTGTGGGATTCTAGTTTTATTAGTCGATAGGCTCACGTTGGAGAATTTTCTAAACTCGTCATCACACCACATCCTACATAAATAAATTGAAGGGCTAATTTAATGATTTGATTTGGGCGAGGAAATGTATGGAAGTGAGTGTAAATAGGGGTAGAATAAGGGTGAATAGGGAGCCTAGTTATGAGTCAAATATAACACAAATACTATCACACCTAATAGATGTGCATTAAATCATGTTTTGTTGGTGTGTTGATGTGGCATCACATCATTGGTTGCTTTTTAAATCTAATGACCACATTTTGTTCAATTATAAATACCTATACTAACACTAATAACCTTAAAATCACAACTATTAATACTAAACTTTTACAAATATTAGACCTTAAATACACAAATACCATCATACCTAATATCAGAGTGCTAGCAAGGACAAATTATTAAATGGGAAGGGACTCGTCACTTTCCCAGACTAAAAATATTGAGAAGACTACAATTAAAGCTGTTTCACTTTCATAGACTAAAAATATTGAAATATTGCAAGGTAGATGACATTCACCGATCATGGTGTTCATTAATTTTCCACAGCCCATAGTAATGCTTCACCGATCAGTAAATTCAAAGCTTCTGTTTCAGCTTACAAAGTACTTCAATCCCCAACTCTGAATCTGTAAATAGAACAAACATGTCCTTAAATGAATCTCGTACCATACCTGCTACTTACAGCTGTTTCACACGAAGATGAATGGTTTTAATTTAAAGTAGCAGAACATTATGTGAAAGGACGGCCTGTAAATAAACTGTCCCATCTGTTTTGAGTACCACTGGAATGGGTAGAACGTCTTAATTGTAACAGGTTTTTCTATGGCTCAGTGTCCAAGATGGCTGAAACCCGCTTCTTCTTTTAGTATTGAGTAAATACCCATAAGCTGTTGCCAACTCTCCACTTGCCTTAGGACGGTCTAAACCTGATTCATTGAACCCACTTTTCTGAAAAGATTACAAATGAAAACAATGGACATGTGATTTGATCCAATCAGTCAATTCCGTCCTTGTTGGCTATAAGCTGTCCCGAACTCTACACCCGCCTTTCAATTGTCTGAATCTGTAAATACAAATGACATGTCCTTAAAAGGGATCTCGTACCATACCTGCTGCTTACAGCTGTTCCACCAGAAGATGAGTGGCTTAGAGTTAAATAGCACGATATTATGTGAAAGGGAGGCCTGTATAGGTGGTTGATGGCTTTGGAATATGGTAAAAAAAATTATAAGTCATTTGTCCTGCGTTTTCCCTCTCTATATCGGTTCAAGTGCGTAATGAATGTTTTTAAAGTACTTTGCATAACATATAATACTTAATGTACGTTACGTTTATTCACAATGATTAAAAAAAACTGATAGGAACAATAAAATTTAAATTTGATATTGTGGGATTTTAGGGTTATTTTTTAAGTTTTATGGAGTTGTTCTAGATTAATCTCACACCACATCCTATATAAATAATCTGAAGGGATAAATTGATTTTTCAGTTAGGAGAGTAAATATATGAAATTGAGTGTAAATAGGGGTAAAATAAGGATGAATAAGGAGTGGAGTTATGAATCAAATATAACACAAGAATATACTAACAAATATTACTCCATTAAGACACTCACATCAAAACAAACATAGAACTAAATAAAAAAATAGCATGAGTAGGCTAATTCCACTATTACAATTATATTACAATTACATAATGAAGAAAAACTAAGTTCAATATATAATTTAAAAATTAAGATAACCAACTTATATGAACATTTACATATTGTGATAAGAAAAGATAGTAATGCTAAGAGTGGAATTAAGTCAAAACAATATTGATAAGATAGAGAATTAGAAAAGCATGTAAAAGAGCATAAAATATTAACTTGTCCTTTCTTTTCTAAAAGCAATTTAGAAGTCCTTGTTGATTTATAGCATCTAAAAATCTTAGGAAAATAACAAAGGGGAGTAAGCATAAGAAGAGAATGCTTGAAAAAGCAATGAATAATTATTGATTTATAGATGTTTATATATAAAACATGACACGTTAATAATTAAAAGTTGAAATATCTTATATGATGAAGAAAAATAAATAATTGTAATGGTAAAATTTACATACACATGCCATGTACATTTAGTTTTGTATCTATTGTGAGGGGAGTGCTTTGATACATAAACATATTGATAAAGTTGACTTAATTTTGTGCAAAGTTGGGTCCTTTGACCTATGCTATTTACCTACCTTATTACATATCTTTTTATACACTTACAACTTTATCCCTTTCACATATTCACATGCCCTTATACATTCGCCCTATGCACTTATTTATCACTCCTATGCACACACTTCTTCCCATGCACACAACATTCACTGAGATCTAGTCCATTTTTCTATCCCAGTGCTACTTTGCGATCATGAAGTGATCCTCATATTCCCATACTCATCTTGCCCAAATTTCAAAAATTAAAATGTAACCAACTTCACACCTTTAGATCCTTCCTACATAGGACCGACTAAACACAAGTTTACATGATATGTTTTTGTGTCCTTGTATTTAAAGTTATTTAATGTGCTCATTCTAACCATTTGCGAATAAAGAAAATAATTCATATATATCATTCACATCTACATACTTCAATTGGTGTTGTAAAAGGAATTTAGCTCTGCGCATAATCATTCTAGAGGCATTTACATGGCTAAAGATTACTTTTTTGATATTTTAAAATTTTGTGGATTGATCTAGGTGAAAGCTCCTTGTGACTCAACGACAATCCTTTAAAGTAGTTTTAAATACCACCAAGTCCCCTAAGTATTTTAGATAAAAACCTAGAGAAAAGTCAAAGGTGATTGTAGACATCAAAATTAGATTAAAAAAATGCAAGCAAGATGCAAAACAACATAAACAAGCTCACAATCTAATATGAACACCTACTTTTAGTTTGAGCAAGACATGTAAGCTAAACTATAATGTAAAACACAAAACATAAGCACATTATACCTCCATTACTATAGATCAAGTTGATATGCTAAGATGCAATGTGGATGCTCAATTACTAGGATATTGCTTAATTTGGTTGCATGTAAGTACTATGAGAATGCATGATGAATGTCATTTGGGATAGCCTCCTTAAACAAACTTTCTCATTGGAGCATGGACGATCATGATTAAAAGATAAAATCAATAGTTGGGATTGATTTCATGAGGATACTCCTTAGGCTTGTGACAAGTCGCATGGTGAGAGACTTCATGCAAGATGGAGGGTCAACATTATCTTAAAGTGTAGGATGAAAGGGGATACAAACATGTGGAAGAAGGAGAATAATGCAAGTGAATAGTAGAGATGGAAGGATGAAATTTGTTGCAAGTATGTGCCTAATCAGTGTTGTCATTGATGTCAACATATCTTTGTTGTCATTGGTCTCAACTGTATCTTATTCTATTACTTGTTTGGAAGCTTTGCATGTTGAGGATATTGAGAAAACTAGCCTCTCCGGAAGAAACAAGTGAGTTACAGTGAAGTGCAGCATAGACAATGAGTGGTATGTTGAAGATCAGCCCAGTAGACTGCTCTGCATCTCTTGCTGGATGAAGATTTTGGTTTGCAGATTGGAAGTTATTTAAAGGGATGTCTGAAGGTGCTAAATCCTAAGTTTGAGCCTTTGGTGTGAAGAATTGAGAGAGTTGCATTCACTAGAGTAAAACCTGCCTTTTCTGTAAGTTTAGTTGGGACAGGGAGAAAGTATTATGCTCCGCATTTCTTCGCAATAAAGTATCTTGCTATGCAGTTCTAGAGGGAAGTTTGGGATGATGATAAGTGCCTACAATTGTAGTGGTTCATGTTTTAGTGGTCCGCAAGCTATCTTTCTTTTATGATAGTTGAAGACAGTGAAATTCATGTGTTCTAGTGTGAAGATTCCTATGGATAAAGTGGTTAAGGTTTGTGCGGTTGCTTCTGATGATTATAACATGCTTGTGGATACCTCCTCATCATTTTCCTATCATTACATTGGTCCGCGTGGAAGAATTGTAAAGGTGTTTGAAGATTATTCCCGGATAGCATATTGTGTAACCAGTTTTGGTCAACCTGGTTAATCCCAATGATTGAGGAGATCTCTGGAAGATTGTGGAAGCATGATGAAGTGTGGAAGATCGTGTTTGAGTCCCAGCTAAGGCGTGGCGTGATCCGCGTACACTTTTACTTCATCTCTTTTGCATAATGTTGTAATAGGTTAAGACCTATTTTGTAAATGTTTGTAATGTCGACCTTGGAGATTGTTCCAATGGTTGATGATTGTAATGCCGACCTTGATGATCATTCCAAGGTTGATGCAATGTATAAATACTTGTAGTTGAGTCGTGAAAAAGGTGTCCTTGAGTGAAGATGGAAAGATAATAAGAAAGGTCCAAAAGGCAGAGCAAAGAAGAGGCATAGCAGAGTAGAGGCAGAGTAGAGCAAAGGAATTGTTGTACTTCAATCACAGACATAAAAAGGTGTTGATTGTGGCAATGAGCTGCCAATAGGTTTTAACAGCCCTTATTGTAATCTTGCTAGGTTTAGGGTTGAGGTAGTGAGCCTGTTAGACCTAGTTGTTCCTCATGGCAATGAGCTAGTATGTTTAGGCTTGTGGAGTGACCAAGCTTGAACATCATTATTTCAAGATTGCAATATATATTGAGAGTTAATCCTCTCCGTGGTTTTTCCCCACCTTGGGGTTTTCCACGTAAAATCTGATGTCTCTTGTGTTTGATGTTGTTTCTGTGGGTAAGTTTTTGATCTCATGCATTCATTGTTAAATCATAATAATTGTGGATAAGTGATTAATGTTTAAGTGCAGAAGTGATTGATTTTTGAGACAACTGATTCACCCCCCCTCTCAGTTGTTCGGCGCATATCAACAGGAATCAAGGGTCAAGATTGACCCATGTAGCATACTCACACATGTGTGAGAAAGGAGTGGGGACAAGTGTCCTTGGGATGACATGTGTGAAAATAGAGGGCCTTGATTGATTTGGCATTTGAAATCAATGGTGGAGATTGGAGGACAAGTTTTTTTGGATTTTAGTGGAATAAGATGGAATTTTTAATTAGAAGAAATTGGAGAATGTGATTAATTAGCCTAATTAATTAGACAATCATGTATTATCTAATTAATTAGTTGGAGGAATATTTAGGCTAAGGTTAATTAATTATGTGTATTTAGTTAATTAACCTTAGGGATAGGAAAGGGGGTCAACTATGACGGAGATGTAATTAGTTAAATTAGGCTAGTCACATTAATTGCAACATAAGAAGAAAATGGTTAGGTTAGTTGTATTAATTAATTGAAACATTAAATTAGTCACATTAATTAATTACAAGAAATGGGATTAATTGATGGAAAATGGCTATTTTTCAAATAATTACAGAAATTTGATGAGGTTAATTTGTGGTGTCTACACTGATCAAGTTAACTAAAGAACAAAGATAAAAAAAGTACAATAAAAAGTTCACGATTGTAGATTAGTTCCAAATATTCTTACTCATCCTTACAAATAGTTAACATAAATCTATGGTTCCAAGGTAATCACTAGCCCGATACTCACTATTCTTGACCTTGAACTGTACTAGATCTAAATCTTCATCAATCTTTATGCATTCATCAACCATCGAACTAAATATACTTACTTTATATTTATATTCCCATACATTTTAACTACTAAACTCAATATTCAAACTAACTCAACTCCTAATCAATTGATCTAAATCACTGATGCTTATGGAATTATTAAAAATTTGGTCCATACCTCTCTTTCCACTTAAGCACGTGAATATTTTAAACCCTTTCCTTTTCATATGCTAGATATTTTAAGAGGACCACGTGAAAGTCATTTGTATATATCTGTATAATGCATAAATTCTTATATTCATCTTCAACACTTATGTCACAGAGAATTATTGTACCAAAAACACCACACAATATTAATAATCTTTTCAATGGTCGATGGTGAAAAACAAGTTAATACAACATAAATTTTCTATCCCATATACCCACTCTAAACGCATTGCTTTAGATTTTGGCTTTTCTTGGAAAATGATCCATGAGTAGTTGCTATGGAGGACAAGGTGGAATAAATTTTCTCACACCCACTCCACAAATGTTGCTTTCTTTGAGCTTGTCTTCCTTACCATCTAATAATAATGCCTATTTAACTTCATCATTCATAATGAGCATAATAAAATAATAGAATTTTATGATTTACTATATATTTCTCATCTTTTTCTTATGAGTGTGGGATTTGCTTTTCTACATATAGTAATCCTTCCATTATTTGCTAGGGGTGAACATAATTTAGGTTAGTGATAGACAAATTGGGTTTGGAATTGTGTTATAAGGGCTTGGCTTAGCTAGTAGATAGTTTTAGAAGATTTGATCAAATTAGATGGTCTTGAATGCATACTCCTATAAAGAGATATTGATTTTTATTTAAAATTTGAAGGATCCATGAGGGAATACCCTCTTGAGCCAAGTAGAGCTTAAAGAAGAAGGAGAGATGAGCCTTCTCCCATCTGTTGGTCTTGATTTTATTATGTTTAATCATAGATGTTTTATTTATAGATTTGAAGCCTGACATTGCCTGGAGACTTTGATTGCAAAAATCTTCCTCAGATAGAGTAAAGGTATGAAGAAGAAAGAAACACGAACAAAACATATAAGGGTGTGTGAACATGGAAAAGAGTATAAGTTATAGGTGCATAGAAAGATGTATAATGGAGTGGGTAGATATCATAAGGAAAGAAACATGAACTTATACAAAATTACACCACTTATCAATATGTCTATGAATTAAAAAACCCCCCTGAAAATAAACACAAAACTAAATTGAAAATAACAAAAGTATATAAATTTATAGAATAATTATAAATAGAAACCATGGGATGGTTTTAGTAAACCATTTACAATCCCAAAGGAGGTATGGGACCCAAATTCATTTTACCTAAATTTCAATGCCCTCCTTGGTCTAAGATGCTCTCAGTGGCTATTACTAGCATATTCCTTACAAGTTTGTCATATGTCATAAACAAGAAATATTTGACTAACCAACCTAGGCATCCAAGTTGTCTTCATTCTCTTATGCATTAGATACTTCATGACAAGTGTCCAACTCCATCATATGGCTAGTCAAGATTCTAATATAGCCTCCCTCTTGTATGCTCTTATTTTTTAACACACCAGGATACTAAGAGGGGGGTGAATCAGTATCTAAACAAACTTCAAATCCTTCGGAGCAGATTAAAACTTAAGCATTATGTAACATCAACATAAACATGAAAGATCAACACAATGCACATCAACACATAACACCAGATATACGTGGAAAACCCAAGAAGGGAAAAACCACAGTGAGGATTAACTCACAATATATGAAGCTCAAAATTACAACTTTATTTTATGGCTACAACCCAAGGAACCTACTACTCCCTACTAACTTTGTTTTAGGGATACAACCCAAGGAAGCTACAACTCCCTAAAGACTTTGTTTTAGGGTCACTCCCAAGGAAGCTACAACTCCCTGTAGACTTTGTTTTAGGGTCACTCCCAAGGAAGCAACTACTCCCTGAATTGAGAACAAACTCAAGAATGATTACAATATGACAGTCCTGTTACTACCTGAAAACTAACTTTAAAGCTCACACCTTTGATGATTGCAATTCTACTTCTTCTAATGATTGGATCAATTAGGCACATTCTTCACTTCCCTCCTATCAAAAAAATGTCTTCAAGATGAATCAGGATAGCCTCTAACACTTCTATTCTTACTCATTTAATCGCACATCATAATACATATGATATTCATACTCTGCTCTTCACACATTCATAATTTCATATTCGCAATCATTCTTCACCTAGACCAACTAGGTTTACAATATATACATGAAATTACATTGATTTCATTACAAGTTAGCCAATACAACAAGAATATTACATTTTACAAGTCGGCTAGAGATCACAACATGAAAACATGCATAGGGTAAGCCCTATCATGAATAACACACTACTCTAGAAAAAAGAACACACCTTGTGAATCCCAATACATGCTTAGTCCAGTCCTAAACATCATTCACAACATCATTCTTCAAGGAATAACATCTGCACACTTCACAAATTTGAATTAGGTCACCCTTAAGCAAGAACACATGAAGCTTGTAGTATAACGGTAATTTCAACTTGGCGGTACTCATGAGAGTTTGAACATTGCTTGCACTTCTTCCAGATGAGTCAATAGGACCTACACAACATCTCCAAACAATCCTTGAACTCTACAAAGCAACAACATTGTGGCGCATACCTTCAACATTCTTCAGTCAGCCAGACAGAGGCATATCCTAGCAATATCATCATTCCAGACCTCAGCTAGTTCTGAAGAGAGCAACTGGAGACAACACAAGAACATCAGGACCATCTTCCATCAGTCTATGTACCATTTCATGCCACACCAAGTTGGTGCACATCATCAGCATATGTCCTAAGAATAACTAGGCATCTGAAACTATCTGTATCACAATTGTCATTTGAAAGCTAAGCTTGCAGACCTCCACAACACCTGAAACTCATGTGGATGCAGTCATACATTGATGCACCACATAGCCATATGTATCACTGAGGAGGAATGCAGATAATTCCAAACAGTCTTCATCATCACTTGATTTTGCTAGAGCATAGACTAGAACTCTGTCTCTCATAACTTTCATTGCGGAGGGACAAATGATCTAAAACTTTGGATTTAGCACCTTTACATCATACTAAACTTAACTTCTGAACCACATGATCATATCTTCAAATGTAAAGGAATGCGAAGCATTTTACTAGGTAGTCTTTCAGGCAATTCTTTGTAGAAGAAACCTTCACCAACTTATGGAGGCAAAAAACTCCATATAACAACACATATATCCTTAGAAGAAATAGGAAGGATCATACAACATGCCACAAGTCATCAACAACATCTTCTCATCCCCAGCATAGCATCTAACTCCCATCTTAATGTATCATCATTCATCTTAGTGCTTCTAATTCCCATCTTCATATTTTATCTTGAAATCATCTTTGTTGACCATAAGCATGCTCAAAACAACTTGACTTGACACTAATCAGGGTATGACATCCAACCATGAACATCACAAAATCTCACTGCATCTCTATTACTACACTGGTATATCATCATCACAAACTAAGTGTTGACCTCACTCTAAGTCTTGACATCAATGACAACACATATTGCCAACAATCTCCCCCTTTTTCATTGATGGCAACACATACTCCCCCTTATATGTACATTTCTCTCTCTCCCCCTTTGATATCAAGGACAAAGGGCAACTACTTCTTTCCCTTAGGGCACAAAATTTTCCTCTTAAGATGCACATTTTCTTAATTCTCTCCTTTGAAGTTCATATATTCTTTCTTGAAACAACTAACGGCTCCCCCTGTCAATAATAACCAAGTTACCTGCTCCTCCTGAGAGGTAGCCACCATCAGTCCAAGAAAAGATATAGCATGAACTCCCCATTGACAGATGCACCACTATGCATCTAGCAAGATGAAGGAGGGGCAGTTACCCCTAACCTCTACCAGAGATCTTCAAAAGTATCCTTTGCTAGAGCCTTTGTGAAAGTATCTGCAATCTAATCCATTGTTGGAACATATTCCAACTTCACTTCCTTATCCACAACCTTCTCTCTCAAATAGTGATACCTGATTACTATATGCTTGGTTCTAGAATTCATCACTAGATTTTTGGAAATATTGATAGCACTTGTATTATCACACAAAATAGGAATAGGCTCATTATACAGTACCTTGATATCCTTCAAGGTTTACTTCATTCACAACACTTGTGTACAGCAGGATGCTGCTGCAATATACTCTGCCTCTGCAATGGATAAGGCTATTGAATCTTGCTTCTTGCTCTACCATGAAACCAATCTGCTTCCTACAAAGAAAGCGCTACTAATTGTACTTCTTCTATCATCAACTCAACCAGCCCAGTCAGCATTAGTGTAGGCACTCAGATGGAATTCATTACCTCTAACATCAAAAAAATATAGAAAAAGATGACACCAAGATATGGTAAGGTCACCTAGAAAGAGTGTTTGAATAGCTGCAACAACACATAAAATGGGAGAGAAAAGAAGTGAATTAAGATGCCATATGAGGGAGGAATTTGCCCAGTGATGATGGTTTGAATACCAACAACAAAAACACATAAAAATATTAGAGAACAAAGGGAAAGAAGTTGAGAATGAGTAGAATGAACTCCTATTGGGTTCATAAAAGGAATGAGGCTTGAGGAGAGGAAAATCTAATACTGACAGCCATAAATTTACATAGATTTTAGATCCCATAGGAAGAAAACTGTGAAAAGTGTTGTAAATTATTCAAGAGGACAAATAAATAAAAGTTTCTTGTTTGATTTTGAAGCCATTAATAAATTCTTTTGCATAAATGATAATTTTGTGTTCCCATATTTGTAGAAGTGAAAATTGAGCTACTTGATTTGGCGGTTTGATAAGACCCCCAAATCCTGTTTGTATCAATTGATATCAGAGCACAAATGCTCACTGAGAGGAGTGTTGAGGAAATTAAGTTGAGATTGAGGAGAGCTCTAGTATTTTTGTTGCAGTTATGTGAGATTCTTATAACTATAGAGAGATGAGGATGAATTTTGTATGAGATCATGTTGGTTGTCCTCCAACAGAGATAGGGCTAGGTAGAAGGTGTACAAAAGTACTCCACTATGTGAAAGTGGGTAGAGGGGGTTTTGAGAGGTACATCTTCCAGAATCTATGTTTTGTAGAGGATAGTTGTGGTTTTGTGTAAGTTTTGTTGCAGATTGTGAGTGGGTTGCAAGTGTTTGTAGAAATGTCAAGGAAAAAGAGTATGAGGTTGGCCTTGGGTAGGGATGTAAAAATCTTTTATCAAGAGAAGAGAAAGAATTTTCAAGGAAGAGATTTGGGCTAGAATTCAAAATAAGTGTGCAGAAATATATAAGAGGTTAGATGTCTTGGAGGAGAGTAGAATGAAAGAAAAGGAAAAGAATATGGGTAGGAATAAGTCTCATTATCTTTCTGATGATGATTTGTCTACTAATGAACTTGTGTGTGTAGGAAAGGATGAAGAAGATGAAAGTGCAATAGTTGTGTGTCCTTTGGAAGACATGAAGGTGTTGAGAAATGTGGTGCAATAGAACTCGACGAAACTTGTCTCCATGTAAGATGAAGAAGAGGATGAGAAGGTAGAAGGTATGGTTGTAGCTATTGAATTTGAAATTTATGTAGATGTAGAAAGGTGTGAAGTAGAGGAAGTGATGAGTGCAAACATAGTTAGTCCTTTGAAGGACATAATGGTAAATGTAGAAGATGGTGAGAGTGTAGAAACAACATGTCTTGGGAAAAGCATGAAGAAATTGATATCAAGTGAAGTGGTTGAGATTGAAGTTGTAGCTAAGAGTGAAGATAAGAATAACATTGTAGTTGAGAGTGAAGATAAGAATAAAGTTGTAGCAGAAAGATGTCTAGTGGAAGACCTAGAGAAGTTGGTAAAAGATGATAAGGATGTTGCAACAAAGGGTAGTAAAAAGGATATTGTAGCAGAGACAAGGAAGAGTAATGTTGCAACAGTAGAGGAGAAAGAGATTATAGAGGTAATGTTTTATTTTTCTAAATTTTTTAAAGATGAAATTGATGTTGATTTGCATGTAGAAGAGGTGGATGAGAAGGAGGTAGTGAAGGTAAAAGAGTGTGAAGAGGAAGTGCAAATGGAAATATTCAATTTCCATAATATTGCTAGTGTAGATTTGTGTACAGGTGTTGTAGAGGATTATGCCGATGCATATTGATGGAGGAGGCTAGATTATGGTGGGTTGAATCCCATGAGAGAAGGGAAGAGAGGAAAGTGCAATTGGAGGAGGAGGTCAGGTTATGGTGTACTAATTTCCACGAGAGGAAGGAGGAGTGAAAAGAAAACCTAGTGGAGGACGTCACTTGTCCCAGCCAAATGCTAGAAGAGGAGAAGGATGAAGCATTTTAAGGTACCTATTACAGTGATGGAGTTTTCTGTAGGTTGTTTACAACCTCAAAAGGGGTTCTACCAACCAACACCATTTTGTGAGCTAATGCTCATAAAATATTTCTTACCCAATGTGTCTGAGGCAAGAGCATCTAGGTCCACAGGCAATCTGCATCAATCAAAAAAATATTTCTATGTTTTCTTTCTAATTTTGGTTTGTGTTTTCTTGACATCTTTCTACATTAGGAAGCCTCTAGTTTGGATTGAATTTTTAGAAATGGAGATTTTGCGTGAATATAGATAAACATTTTAGCTGGCAATTTCACCGAAACTATTTATTTTGAAAATCCATGAAGTTTGGATCCAAACCATTTTATAGGGGTGTTCGTGATTCCATTTCACTCAATGTGGAAAGTTTTTATGGTTGGATCATTTTCCAGTTGAGAGAAATCAAAATTCTTTGTTTTCGGTGGGCAAATCATGAAAATAATTAATTCTAGAAAACTTTAAAAGCTGGAGTGAAATGGCTTTGAGGGAGCTCTAGGAGGCTATTCCACACACTTTAGCTAGTTTTAGGTGAAGATTTACCTCTAGTTGAAAGTTATGTAAAAAGTTAGTTTTCAGTCTTCCTCGGCATCTAGTGTTAGCTTCAAAATAAAGGAAAAGTATTTTTTGATTTAGTTTCAACATCCATTTTCTTTTTGTTTCAAATGTGAGTATAAAGCACCATATTGTTTTTCTTTAAAACTTAAAAATATCATTAAAAAAAGAGGAAAAATTATGATTAAGGTGCCAAAATTTGGGAGTTGAAGAGACCCAAAAGAAAGAAACTCACACCCATCAAAGAAGTTATGTTACAAAAAATAAACATAAAAAAAATGCAGAAAAAGAGGGCACCAAGATAGGGTAAATTCACCCAGAAAGAGAGTTTTAATAGCTACAACAAAAACATAGAAAATAGGAGAGAAAAGAAGTGGATTAAGATGCCATATGAGGGAGGAATTTTCCCAACAATGAGGGTTTGAAAAGAAGCAACAAAAACACATAAAAATTGATCATAGAATAAAGGGAAAGAAGCTGTGAATGAGTACAATGGACCATGGGGTTCATAGAAGGAAGGAGACTTGAGGAGAGGAAAATCTGATCATGCCACGTAGAAATTTACAAGGTTTTTATATCTTAGAGGAAGAAAAACATGAATAGTGCTATAAATAGTTCAAGAGGATAAATAAATAAAAGTTTCTTGTTTGATTTTGAAGTTGTTAATCAAATTCTTTTGCATAGTTGGTAATTTTTATTCTCATATTTGTAGAAGTGAAATTTGAGTTGCGTGATTTGGTGGTCTAATAAAACCCCTAAATCCTATTTGCATCAATTGGTATTAGAGCACGGTTTCTCATTGGGAGGAGTGTTGAGGAGATTAAGTTGAGATTGAGGAGAGCTCTAATATTTTTGTTGCAAGTATGAGAGAGTCTTGTAGCTATAGAGAGCCGAGGATGAATTTTGTGTGAGATCATGTTGGTTGTCCTCCAAAAGAGATAAGGCTAGGTAGAAGGTGTACAAATGTCCTCCACTGTGTGAAAGTGGATAGAGAGGGTTTTGAGAGGTACATCTTCTAGAATCTCTGTTGGGTAGAGGATAGTTTTAGTTTTGTGTAAGTTTTGTTGTAGATTGTGAGTGGATTGCAAGTGTTTGTAAAAATGTCAAGGAAAAAGAGTATGAGGTTGGCCTTGGGTAGGGCTATAAAAATCTTTTATTGAGAGAAGAGAAAGAATTTTAGAGGAAGAGAGTTGGACCAGAATTCAAAATAAGTGTGCAAAAATATCTAATAGGTTATATGTCTTGGAGGATAGTATAGAATGAAATAAAAGGAAAAGAATATGGTTAAGGCTATGTCTCATTATCTTTCTAATGATTATTTGACTGCAGATGAACTTGTGTGTGCAAGAAAGGATGAAGAAGATGAAAGTACAATAGTTGTGTGTCATTTGGAGGACATGGAGTTGTTGAGAAATGTGGTGCAACAAAACATGAAGAGACTTGTTTCCATGCAAGATAAAGAAGAGGATGAGAAGGTAGAAGGTATGGTTGCAGCTATTGAATTTGAAATGTTTGCAAATGTAGAAAGGTTTGAAGTATAGAAAGAGATGAGTGCAGAGCTAATTTGTCCTTTGAAGGACATATTCCTAAATGTAGAAGATGGTGAGAGTGTAAAGAAAACATGTCTTGGGAAAAGCATGAAGAAGTTGATAGCAAGGGAAGTGGTCAAGATTGAAGTTGCAATAGGAAGATGTCTAGTAGAAGGCTTAGACAAATTGGTAAAAGAGGATGAGGATGTTGCAGCAGAGAGTGGTAAAGAAGATATTGTAGTAGAGACAAGGAAGAGTAATGTTGTAGTAGCAGAGGAAAAAGAGATTATAGAGGTAATTTTTTTTTTTTGTGTTTTGTAAAGATGATATTGATCTTGATTCACATGTAGAAGAGGTGGATGTGAAGGTGGTAGTGAAGGTGAAGGAGTGTGAAGACAAAGTGTAGATGGTAATATTCAATTTCCATAATATTGTTAGTGTATATTTGTATGCATGTGATGCAAAGGATGGTGCAAATGCATATTGGTGGAGGAGGCCGAATTATGGTCGGTTGAATCCCACAAGAGAAGGGAAGAGATGAAAGTGCAATTGGAGGATGAGGTTGGGTTATGGTGCATTAATTTCCACAAGAGGAAGGAGTGAAGAGCAGACCTAGTGGAGGACGACACTTGTTCTAGCCAAATGTTGAAAGAGGAGAAGGAAGAAGTATTCCAAGGTACCTGTTGCAGTGGAGTTTGGTGCGGGTTGTCTATGACCTAGAAGTGGTGTTCTACCAACCAGCTTCATTTTGTGATCCCATGCTCACAATTTTTTTCTTACCCAGCGTGTCTGATGTAGGAGCATCTGGGTCCACAGGCAATCTAAATCAACCATAACATATTTGTATGTTTTCTTTCCATTTTTGGTTTGTGTTTTTATTCTTGGCATCTTTCTACATCAAGAAGGATCTAGTTTGGGTTGAATTTGCAGAAATGGAGATTTTGTGTGAATACAGATCTCCATAGTTTAGATGGTAGTTTCATTGAAACAATTGATTTTGAAAATCCATGAAGGTTGGAGCCAAAATATTTTACAAGGGTGTTAATGATTCCATTTTTCTCAATGTGGAAATTTTTTATGGTTGGATCATTTTCTAGTTGAGAGAAATTAATATTCTATGTTTTTGGCAAGAAAATCATGAAAATAATTAATTCTATAAAATTTAAAAAGATGGAGTGAAATGTCTTTGTGGGGAGCTTTAGGAGGCTATTCCACACACTTCGGCTAGTTTTCAGGAAAATATTTACCTCCAGTTCAAAGTTATGCAAAAAGTATGTTTTCAAGCTTCCTCGACATCCGATGTTAGCTTCAAAACAAAGGAAAAGTATTTTTTAATTTAATTTCAGCATCCACATTATTTTTGTTTCAGATGTGAGTATAAAGCACCATATTATTTTTCTTTAAAATTGAAAAATATCATAAAAAGAAAAGAGAGAAAAAAAAATTGTGATTAAGGTGCCAAAATTTGGGAGTTGAAGAGGCCCAAAAGAAAGAAATCCACACCCAACAAAGAAGTTATGTTATAGAAAAATAAACATATGTAAAATACATAATAAGAGGGTGCCAAGATAGGGTAAAGTCACCCAGAAAGAGGGTTTGAACAACTGCAACAAAAACACATAAAATAGGAGATAAAAGATGTGAATTAAGATGCCATATGAGGGAGGAATTCGCCCAGCAATGAGGGTTTGAACTGAAGAAACAAAAACACATAAAAATATCATAGAACAAAGGGAAAGAAGATGAGAATGAGTAGAATGAAGGCCCATATAGTTCATAGAAGGAAGGAGGCTTGAGGAGAGGAAAATCTGATGGTGTAAGGTAGAAATTTATATAGTTTTTAGATCCCATAGGAAGAAAAAGGTGAATAGTGTTGTAAATGTTTCAAGAGAACAAATAAATGAAAGTTTCTTGTTTGATTTTGAAGCCATTAATAAAATTCTTTTGCATAATTAATAATGTTTTATTCCCGTATTTGTAGAAGTGAAATTTGAGCTTCTTGATTTGGCGGTCTAATAAGACCCCTAAATCCTACATCTACATCAATAAGGCAACGATAATGAAAATAAAAAGGGAGAATAATGTGGTGACTCCTAATGTGACTCAAAATATGTATTAGTGTAAACTCATAGTAATATAGTGTAATAGTTGAATAGAATAGCCCTGAATATCCCAATAGCAACATATAATAAGCAATGTTGTGTATTGTGTTGATAAATAAGCATGAAAGCATATAATTGAATATGATATGATTGATGGAGAACATGTGAAATAAACTATGTATCTATTAATAATCTATCTCATTGTCCTACGATAGATAAAGCAATAAATGTTCATGGCTTAAATGATAGAATTAGAGATAATTTGTCACTTGTGTCATCCCAAGATATATCAATGTGTATAGATAGGCATCATAAATTAATGTATAATTATATCCATAGATAATAATGAAGGCACAATGAAGGGATGTAAGGATGTTACCATCAAATTGCATGTATAACTAGATACCGCTTGTTGGAAAAAATAGCATAATGAGGGTCATAAATGATGTGGGGAAGATGTGATGCTCTCTAATATAAATATATAGAAAAAGGTATAAGATGTAAAAATGGGGAAACATGATGCCCCAAGTGTAATAGCAAATGGGAGTACTAAGCACAATGCCCCCCAACATAAATACAGTAGGAACACATGAAGCATGAAGGGAAAGGAATTATGCCCCCAAGTGTAAGGATGTGGAAGTGAAGGTAAAACGTGTGTGGAAATGAAGGTAAAACATGTAAGGGGGAGTACATGATGCTCCCTAGTATAAATGTATGGCAAAGTAAGATCAATATCTCACGGGGAGAGGCATGATGCTTCCCTAATGTAAAGGTGACTCTAAAGGTAGAATATGACAATGTCGAATCAAGAGGTGTGACTCTAGGAGGATGACATAGTAAATGATGTGCAATAAGTAACTCTAAGGAGTAAGATGTATTAATATATAGGATCAATGTATAAAACTCTAAGAAGTGAGATGTATCTGTTAGTGTAAATAGTGCCTTTATCTAATTAGTTAGTTTCTAGTCTACATAGTCAAAGTCCTATTCACACATAAGCTTAAGTTTACTTAGCTTTCTAGAAAGTTGTCTTACCTCATGTGGTGAAGACACATGTCCACATACATATGATACACTTCTTTTATTTTGACTTGTCACTTGCCCTCACACGTCATTTGAGTTAGGCAATTGCTGCATACTTGTAGGAGTAGTTAGTAGTTGATTCCTACCTCCTTCTCCTTGTCTATTTATACAAGGCTTCTCTTTGTATTTTACACACTCTCATTGTATATGATAGATATGTTATTGTGCTCCATTTTTCACTTGTGGAAGGTTTTATTCTTTGTGCTTCACTAATCTTGGCTGCTCCAACATGGTATCAAATCTAGGCTTGTATATTCCTTCTCGAATCAGTGACTCCAACTCTTAGCCCCATCATTAGAGCATCGTGGACAATACAAAACTTGTCATTGCATTCAGAAGGCCCAAGACAATCAAGATGACCCTTTAAATGGCATTTTTTGGTAAAGTCAAAAATTTTAGAAAAAATTTACCCTCTAAGGTTTGTACGGCCTCCAAATACGTACTGTATAGATTTTTTACCAAAAATGGAAAAAGAACTTTTAGTAGAGGGCATATATGCCTTTGTATCTGGTCAAAATTAGTTTTTTGGTGTTTTTCAGGAATTTTGGGTCATTTTGACCTGGTTCGTGGCCACCATTGTTGATTTTTTGCTCATTTGTCATCTGGTTTGTACTCTCAAGGTCGAGGCTTTGCAAATTGACTTCCATTTCTAGTCATGGTTTCTGATTCACTGAGGTCATTTGGATTTTTAATAGCTACCATTGGAATTTTGGCCATGATCTTATCTGCACATTTTTTGTGTGTGTTGGACCTTGGTTTCTCAGACCAATCTATGACCTGCACCTATTTTTGCTATCTCAGACCACTCTCAAGCCTTGCGGGCCCTCTCTACTCATCCCTTGGATCAGGAGTTCCTCTCAACATTAAGCATTGTGGTTTTTGGCCGACCTTGGCTCTTCTAGCATTGAAGGTCTCATTGGAGGTCTATCGTCTCAAGATTGTGGGGGGTCATCCCACAATAATGGGTTACACTTTTTGGCCAAACTTGACATTGAAATCAACATTTTAAACTAAATCTTCACTTTCTGACATCTATAGTCGTTAAACCATTAGGAATTTGAAGATGATGCAAACTAGTGATTTGTAAGATTTTGTCTGTAGATTTTAAATATTATTTAACAAAAAAATTGGAGTTAAATTGTAAATTTTTTTGCGTCTCCTTTGATAACTAGTTTTTAATAGTAAACAACATTTTTTTAAAGTGATGTGTATTTTGTCGCACATAACTTTTTTTCTACAAAGGATAAAATTTTGATTATTTTGAATTTAGATTGGTAACACCGATATCTAAAGGATGCATTTGGTTTCATAATGTTTTGTTGAATATTTTTTTAATTAAGTTTTGAAGTCAAACCAATTATAATTTAAACATAGACATATTATGTCCAACATAACTTTTTTTGTATGTATCAATTTTTTTTTTGTTGGAATAAGAACATCAATACCTAGAGGACATGTATTTTTTAGAAATTTTTTCTCTATTTTCCTATTTTTTTGTGTGTGAAACAAAGACCTTGATGTTCATCAAAAAACCTACATTCACACAAAAAAAAAATATAATAATCAAATTAAATATATTTAAAATTATACTTTTTGGGAAGCTTATAATAAGGACTACATACTTACAAAACATAAATTTTAAATAAATTCATTTGATCCCCCAAAAGGTAAATCAAAAGTGGTTTTTTATCAACATTTTGATAGGTGTAGAGGAGCCTCCATTATAGGTATGATTTAAAACTAGCGGGGTTCTATCCAAGGGGGTTTGAATCTAAGGGGTTTTGATCAAATTCTCTTCAATTAAAATCCTTAGAATGGAACTGTTGGTTTTTCTTTTGAATCAGCATTAGGGTTTGCCAGTTCTAATGCACAGGCAGATTCAGCCAACTAAATACAGGAGGTTGCGTGAGCTCCTCCCCTTCACTTCTGGTTCTGTCGCACCAAGGGGGGTGTCCCTATTTGATAAAAATATGACCTTGACTAGCTCAATGACAGAAGGATATAACTTGATAGTAACAGGCAGAATACTCTCATGTAAGGACCAAGATTTGTGTAACAAATCACAAGATTGGCAACATTCTTGGACATAATGTCTGGTTAGGTATGAGAGCATGCAGGGGTTTCCTACTCCTAATCCTACAACTAACAGGTGAAAGGATGAAATGGTTTGAAATGATGTTTGGAGTTATGGGACTTTCCTAGACCCATTGAACAGATAGATTCCCAAACCAGTGCCTTATCTGGGCAGTAGAGTCATATCTAAGAATGTAAATGTCTCCCTATGACAACACTAATTCATATCCAGAGGACCTGAGAAGAATGCTACTGCCTAACAGCAACATGTCCAAGAAAGAGTATTACTTATGATCATACTTGACAGATCCTATGATGCAATCTATTTTCCTTTGTATCTGATCAAAAGCCTATTTAACCACTCCTTGAGTAGACACTGTTGACGCCTGAATTGACTGGTGGTTTTCTGAGCAATTTTCATTCAGGCACTCTCCCTAAGTATCCAAAAAATGCTCTAAGTAACGGACCTCCTCAGTATTTTTCAGCTGCATCATCATATTTTCTTGAGGAGGAGGTCATCATCATCATGTTTGTTTCCATGAGGGTCAGCATCATCATGTTCTTCGTCGACCGGTTTCTCATCGTCATCATCATATTTCGCTGTCGGGTGATGTTCGGGTTTTATCCTGATGATGCTGACGAGCTACAGTGCGCCCTTATCTGCTTGCGAGGGTGATGTTTCAAAGTCTCCGGTGATCTTCCATTTATCACCTTGCGCGAGCATGATGATGATGTTGCTTATTCTTTGAGTTGCTCGACCTAACTTGTTTTATCCTAAGGGTCGTCATCATCATCATTTTTTCAGTTGTCATCCTGCTGCTTGTGGAGGTCATCATATTTTCTGCCTTCATGATATTTCGCCGGGGTGATATTTCTATCATCGGGTGATCTTGGTTATGATCATCCTGATGATGATGTTGAAGAGTTTCAAGTACGACCCGATATTCACTAGGGTCATCATATTTCGAACGTCAGGATGATCTTAGTCAATATCATCCTGATGATGTTGTATCACTTCTTGTTCTTTGTTTCTCATCCTGATGATGCTGACGTCATCCGTATATCAGGGTGATATTTTTCTTTCTGCCTAACTGCATCATGATATTCCGAAGGAAGGGGTGATATTTTCATATCACCCGGATATAAGTTTGTTTGTTCGAGCATCATGATGATGCTAATATCAAGGAGATATCCGCCTGTTGGCTTCGCGCATTATCTCCGGGGGGTGATCTTTTCAAGCAGCATCATCATATTCAGTTATCGCCCCGATCTTATAGAGGAGCTACAGTGCAACCTGATATTTGAACATCAGGAGGATATTTCCAAATATCCGGTTGTCTTCCGAATATCATGATGATGTGAATGTGATGATGATGTCATCAAGGTCCGCGGGGGTCATATTTCTAACACTGATCATCTTGAAGAGACCTCCTGATATTTGCAAACATGATGATGACGTCATCCGGATATGAGGAGGAGCGCGGTAGGCAGATGTGATGATGACGTCAGCAGGATATGATGATGACGTCATCAGGATGTTCATCGGCCAGACTTTTGTTATAAGCTCAGCAGGAGGATGTTCCTCCGAAGGATCAGGTTGTGCCGATTATCATGAAGGTTATATTTCAAATATCGTGATGACGTCAGGGTGATATTTCGAACAACAGGATATCATGCTGCTGGAGGATGATGATGATGAAGTCTATACTAGTGTCGTCAGGAGCAAAAGCGCCGACATGATATATGCTCATGACCTAGTATATAAAGTGCAAAGGAGGTTGCTGCGGGGTGCATGTGGGATAATGTTATCCTGCATATTCGAAATATCATGATGACGGGTCTCGGCGGGAAAAGCTTGCGATGGTCTGTTTGGTGTTTTTCCCCAGGCCGCGGGTTGGTGCGCCATTAATGGCGATCGTTGCAGAGGTATGGGCGATGGCGTGGGTCGATCTTGTACCCGACTAGAGGTGTCAATCAGCGGATGATGGCGCATGGCTCGAGAAATCTTCCTGTCTCCTCCCCTACCTGCTGCATTCAAGTTTGGGCGCCAATCCGGTTGTGTTTGAGCGCCATTTTCATGATACTGTGTATCTGGCGAAATTTTGGTCAACATTGTAATTAATTGCTGAGCACCTACCTGGCTGTTATAAGCAGGTTGTGTTGTTCATTTGTGGTTGTTGAAAGTTGTAGATTTTTGGCTCTGTAATCCAAAACCAGCTGATCTGGTTGCTCTGTACAGTTTTTCTTGTGAGTTTATGTATCTCCTGTTGTAGGACTTGGCATGAATCCACTGGTTTCATGGTTGATCTTATATGAGTAATGCTACCTTAGCATGTGTTGTGTTAATTCTGTCTCCAGTATTGCATGTATCCTTCTTCTGGATCTGGATGTTTGCTTATGTTTAGATTCTAGAGCATAGAATTCCTATGTTGAATGTCTGATCTTTTAACCTCTGCTCAAGGGGCAGATTAAACTGTTTTCAGGTTGAACATTGGGAAGGGTATACTGCAGTAGGGATGCCATAAGTAGAGATAGCTCAACACTCTATATTGGGAGATATATGTAAGGCAGATATCATGTGTATCCCCCTGAAATCCAGTTTTAGCTATTTATGCTGATCATTCACAGGTGTATGTCTACTGACTCCAAGCCCTGGATAGGCACCAGTCATGCTGTGTTCTTGTGTTATACACCATGTCCAGCTTTGCATCCAAATTCAAACTAAAACCATTTCACACCTCCACCTGTTAGTTGTAGGAGTAGGATTAGGAACCCCCTGCATGCTCTCATACCCAACCAGACATCATGTCCAAGAATGTTGCCAGCCTTGTGATCTATCATACAGATCTTGGTCCATACATGAGAGCATTCTGCCTGCTGTTGTCAAGTCAGATCTTTCTATCTTTGAGCCAGTCAAGGTTACATCTTAAGTTATAGGGATACCCCCCTTGGTGCGGCAGAACCAGAAGTGAAGGGGAGGAGCTCACGCAACCTCCTGTATTCAGTTGGCCTGAATCTGCCTGTGCATTAGAAGTGGCAAACCCTAATGCTGATTCAGAAGAAATGTCAACAAATTGGTGACTCCGCTGGGGAAGGATTGATAAAATAAAGAATAATACTTGTGACCCATCCGAGTCACTAACAAAATGATGCTCTGCTGGTGGAATGAACCTGGAGAAGTAGCTTTCAGCTGCTGTAAATTTTGTCCTCTCTGGAGAGGTGGCGACTCTGCAAAAAAGATCTAAATGCACATGAAAGATAGATGTATGTTATTGGTTGAAAGATGTACATATTTCTGCATCTGTATGAGAAAAGGTACCTTGTTACTTCCCCTTTATTTGCTGTTTTACTGCATAAGTTAGATGCCAGGGGAAGCCTTAGGTCTTAGACAGACAAAGGATGTCTAGGAGTAAGATTTTTATGAATCCAAGTATGAGTTATCCCACACTCAGTGGTAAAATGTTGGATAAAGGGATTGAAGAGATAAGAAATAGGTTGATACTCTTAGAGGCTGAGCAGGCCAAGTTAAGAAGTAATAACCCTGTTGTGTCTGCCAGTCAAAAAGCTAAACCTCCTGTCAGCCCTTTTGATCCTTTGTATGACCAACTGGATTTGTCATGGGTAGATTATAAAGTAGAAACTATGCCTGCTAGGATATACTGTCAGATGCCTAGATTTAGTGGTCACAATGTATGTGATGGGAATGCACATATCCAAAATTTTCAAAGTTTTATGGGAAAATATTCATTCAGAGATGAGGATATGTGGATGAGGTTTCTTGTTAGGTCCTTTGATGCAAAAGCAAAGGACTGGTATTTGAGCTTTCCAAAGAGATCCTTTGCCTGTTGGGATGAACTTGCTGATTGTTTCAAAGAAGAATTTGCAAAAGAACCGGCTGATCTTGTTGCAGAATTGATGAGAATCAGAAAACAAGATGAAGAGCCATGTGTTGATTTCAGTCATAGGTTTGCAGTAGCCCTTTCACATGTCCCTGAAAGTTTCAGACCTGATATTTCAGCCTGTGTTGGCATATTCTTTGAAGCTTTTGAGGAGGGCTCTAGTGCATTACTGAGGGATTTCAAGGTGACAAGTATGCAGATGGCATACAGGTTCATTGAGAATGTAGAAGAAATGAGAAATATGCACCTGCTGAAACCCCTGTCCCCAGGCCTTGGTGTGAAAAATGGTTATGAAGCTGCAAATGACCAAGTCATGAAGGCATCATGTGAAGATGAAAAGATGAATGTTGAGGATGCCAGTGAAAGGACTAATGAGGATTCCCATTGCAATCATGAGGCATCTGACCATGAAGACAACAATGAGGTTGTGGACAGCAATGAGCAATTTTTAGAATGGACCTGTGGAGAAAATTGTGAGTATTGTACTCAAGACAGAGAAGATATAAGCAAAGAGAGAGGCAGTCCTATGTGTGACCCATTGCCTATCTTTCAAACACATGGAGATCATGAAGAGCAGTCAGAAATTGAAATAAGTGCTAGTTCAGAGCATGACTATTTTTCATTTGATGGCTGTTTTGCTTATGATACACAGGCTGATACTCCTCCACAGAATGAATCCATTGGTGATGAAGAGGTATGCTCTGCTGCCCATGAACAAATGGCATACTATGATGAAGCTGATGTACCTGGGCCACCCATTTATGACACATGTGGTGATGAGGATCTGTCTGAGTGTGGTGAAGATCTAGACACTATTTTTGGCTTGGATTCTGTTTCTCATCCTGATGAAAGAGGAAACAACATACATCAGGTAAGTGATTGTAAAAATGTGCCTGATTGTAAAGAGGTGTCAGAGCCTGATCTTTTCCAGCCTGGTGTACCAGATGGTTGTGTACATGATGTGCACAATTGTGATTTTGAAAGCTTTTCTTTTGATAGGCCAGCATATAACACAATGAGCCCTGATCTTCCTAGTTGTGTGGTGGACTCTGAGTGTTTCCTATTTGCAGTCCAACTAGGAGATCATTTTACAATGCATACTGCTGATGCAGATGATGATAGGTGTTACATACCATTTGAGCATGCATTGCCTGAAACATTCTGCACCCACATGTCACATGATGCTGAGGGTTATCTGCACAAGGATGATGACAAGCCAAATCAGAGGGTTGAATGTGCAGATGACAAGATTTGTTTGTGGGTGGATCCTGACAGTATCTCCAAGCTTGACCCAGTGCATGCAGATGAAAACAAGATATTTGACAAAGGGAGATACATGTTTTTCTTTTCTTGGTGGCCTTAGGCCATCAAGTGTGTTGGGTGATGCAGGTCAGTGCAGTATTTGACTCTGTGCCCAATGGATAAGGGACTGGTCTGCATCCCAGAGATCTGGGGTTCTCGCTGCAGTCTTTCACCTGCACGTCCCCAGACAGAGCCACTGTTGACGCCTGAATTGACTGGTGGTTTTCTGAGCAATTTTCATTCAGGCACTCTCCCTAAGTATCCAAAAAATGCTCTAAGTAACGGACCTCCTCAGTATTTTTCAGCTGCATCATCATATTTTCTTGAGGAGGAGGTCATCATCATCATGTTTGTTTCCATGAGGGTCAGCATCATCATGTTCTTCGTCGACCGGTTTCTCATCGTCATCATCATATTTCGCTGTCGGGTGATGTTCGGGTTTTATCCTGATGATGCTGACGAGCTACAGTGCGCCCTTATCTGCTTGCGAGGGTGATGTTTCAAAGTCTCCGGTGATCTTCCATTTATCACCTTGCGCGAGCATGATGATGATGTTGCTTATTCTTTGAGTTGCTCGACCTAACTTGTTTTATCCTAAGGGTCGTCATCATCATCATTTTTTCAGTTGTCATCCTACTGCTTGTGGAGGTCATCATATTTTCTGCCTTCATGATATTTCGCCGGGGTGATATTTCTATCATCGGGTGATCTTGGTTATGATCATCCTGATGATGATGTTGAAGAGTTTCAAGTACGACCCGATATTCACTAGGGTCATCATATTTCGAACGTCAGGATGATCTTAGTCAATATCATCCTGATGATGTTGTATCACTTCTTGTTCTTTGTTTCTCATCCTGATGATGCTGACGTCATCCGTATATCAGGGTGATATTTTTCTTTCTGCCTAACTGCATCATGATATTCCGAAGGAAGGGGTGATATTTTCATATCACCCGGATATAAGTTTGTTTGTTCGAGCATCATGATGATGCTAATATCAAGGAGATATCCGCCTGTTGGCTTCGCGCATTATCTCCGGGGGGTGATCTTTTCAAGCAGCATCATCATATTCAGTTATCGCCCTGATCTTATAGAGGAGCTACAGTGCAACCTGATATTTGAACATCAGGAGGATATTTCCAAATATCCGGTTGTCTTCCGAATATCATGATGATGTGAATGTGATGATGACGTCATCAAGGTCCGCGGGGGTCATATTTCTAACACTGATCATCTTGAAGAGACCTCCTGATATTTGCAAACATGATGATGACGTCATCCGGATATGAGGAGGAGCGCGGTAGGCAGATGTGATGATGACGTCAGCAGGATATGATGATGACGTCATCAGGATGTTCATCGGCCAGACTTTTGTTATAAGCTCAGCAGGAGGATGTTCCTCCGAAGGATCAGGTTGTGCCGATTATCATGAAGGTTATATTTCAAATATCGTGATGACGTCAGGGTGATATTTCGAACAACAGGATATCATGCTGCTGGAGGATGATGATGATGAAGTCTATACTAGTGTCGTCAGGAGCAAAAGCGCCGACATGATATATGCTCATGACCTAGTATATAAAGTGCAAAGGAGGTTGCTGCGGGGTGCATGTGGGATAATGTTATCCTGCATATTCGAAATATCATGATGATGGGTCTCGGCGGGAAAAGCTTGCGATGGTCTGTTTGGTGTTTTTCCCCAGGCCGCGGGTTGGTGCGCCATTAATGGCGATCGTTGCAGAGGTATGGGCGATGGCGTGGGTCGATCTTGTACCCGACTAGAGGTGTCAATCAGCGGATGATGGCGCATGGCTCGAGAAATCTTCCTGTCTCCTCCCCTACCTGCTGCATTCAAGTTTGGGCGCCAATCCGGTTGTGTTTGAGCGCCATTTTCATGATACTGTGTATCTGGCGAAATTTTGGTCAACATTGTAATTAATTGCTGAGCACCTACCTGGCTGTTATAAGCAGGTTGTGTTGTTCATTTGTGGTTGTTGAAAGTTGTAGATTTTTGGCTCTGTAATCCAAAACCAGCTGATCTGGTTGCTCTGTACAGTTTTTCTTGTGAGTTTATGTATCTCCTGTTGTAGGACTTGGCATGAATCCACTGGTTTCATGGTTGATCTTATATGAGTAATGCTACCTTAGCATGTGTTGTGTTAATTCTGTCTCCAGTATTGCATGTATCCTTCTTCTGGATCTGGATGTTTGCTTATGTTTAGATTCTAGAGCATAGAATTCCTATGTTGAATGTCTGATCTTTTAACCTCTGCTCAAGGGGCAGATTAAACTGTTTTCAGGTTGAACATTGGGAAGGGTATACTGCAGTAGGGATGCCATAAGTAGAGATAGCTCAACACTCTATATTGGGAGATATCTGTAAGGCAGATATCATGTGTATCCCCCTGAAATCCAGTTTTAGCTATTTATGCTGATCATTCACAGGTGTATGTCTACTGACTCCAAGCCCTGGATAGGCACCAGTCATGCTGTGTTCTTGTGTTATACACCATGTCCAGCTTTGCATCCAAATTCAAACTAAAACCATTTCACACCTCCACCTGTTAGTTGTAGGAGTAGGATTAGGAACCCCCTGCATGCTCTCATACCCAACCAGACATCATGTCCAAGAATGTTGCCAGCCTTGTGATCTATCATACAGATCTTGGTCCATACATGAGAGCATTCTGCCTGCTGTTGTCAAGTCAGATCTTTCTATCTTTGAGCCAGTCAAGGTTACATCTTAAGTTATAGGGATACCCCCCTTGGTGCGGCAGAACCAGAAGTGAAGGGGAGGAGCTCACGCAACCTCCTGTATTCAGTTGGCCTGAATCTGCCTGTGCATTAGAAGTGGCAAACCCTAATGCTGATTCAGAAGAAATGTCAACAGACACAATAAATCAGACACACAGTACGCATATACTGAAAAACTTAGAAGCCCTTGACAACCTTGTTTGAAAGGAAAACAAATGACATACAGGAGACAATCAGAAATAATACACACACCAGGTGTTTTTCATTTAAAATCAATCTGCATAGAAAGTCATCATAGAGAAAATCATCATTTACAAGCCAAAATAGACTAGTACACCAGACTAAGGACCGAGTCTGTAGCAAAAAATGCCTTTCAAAATGTGAACACCTTATGTTTAGAGCCAGAGCCGAAAGCCCAAAAACATCCAACCTCTAAAATGAGTAACACTTCCTGCTTAAAAACAGCTAGAGGGAAGCGTACTCAACATTAATTACATAGCCAGAAGTCAAAAATCTACCAGATACATCCATCAGAAAGAATGGCGCTCAGAAGTCATCAATGCAGCAGACAAGGGAGGCCTCGAGCCTTG
Organism: Cunninghamia lanceolata; assembly: GCA_027924645.1. Taxonomy (NCBI): domain Eukaryota; kingdom Viridiplantae; phylum Streptophyta; class Pinopsida; order Cupressales; family Cupressaceae; genus Cunninghamia; species Cunninghamia lanceolata. The sequence continues at coordinate 7,568,763 of BSBN01000295.1, read as the reverse complement.
CGCCGCCATCTGGAAGTCTTCATTCTCAATCAGGCAGTTTGATCATTTGTACCATCGCCCATACCCTTGCTATAGTCGCCATTGATGGCCCAACAACCCGTAACCACTGAGAAAACTGTCTCTGCGTTCAAAATGGAGCTTCCCACCAAAAGACATTTCCTAAAGGTTCAAATTATGTAGGAACATTAATCCCACATGCTTGGTGCGGAGACCCCTTCAACACTTTAAAAACATGGCCATATGCATAATAGGTGTCGAGCACTTTTGCCACGCTCGACACACGCCTCTCTCTCCAAAAGCCCATCGCCAAGACCACTACCATCGGCCAACCACACAAAACTCCTGCTGACCTCAACAGTCACACCAATGCCTATCACAATCCCCTGTCGGCCAGACTACTACCATCGGCCAACCCAAAAACCTCCTCGCCGATAGGCAAAAGTCACGCCGAAGACCACCTCCGTCGGTGTGACTTACACCATCGGAGCAACCAAAATCTCCCCAGCCGATAGACCAACTCTCACCGATAATACTTCATCGGTGAGACCAACGTGAAATCTGCCCGATAGCCACTCTATCCTCCCGTCGGCCAGAGAATACTCCATCGGCGGACCCTTCAATAGCTATCCCGATACACAATCTCACTCCGATGGCATACCACATCCTAGGTCTTCGGCGAGACCATCATCCCTCGGAGCAACAAGAAAATCCTTGGCCGATAGCACAAGTCCTGCCGACGACCACCTTGAACATCCCTCATCGGCCAGACACCTTACATCGGCGGCCCCAAAAATTGCTTCACCGATGACCAAACACATGCCGATGGACAGCCATTGGCCAGACCAAAACAATCAGAGCACTCAAGAAATCTTTCGCCGATGAAGTCAATCACTCCGATAAGACCAAAAACATAAAACTTTGAACCATTGAACCTTGAACCGGTTCAACCCGATGGTTCAAAAGAGAGGTTCAACCGAGAAGTTCGACGCCGAGGTTCAAACATCAAAAATACTCCCATCAGAAAAACACTTGACCGGCGGCCAAGAAACTCAAAGCATCAAACTATTGAACCTTGAACCATTGAGCAAAGGGTTCAAGTTCAAACCGGAAGTTCGAAGACACAAAAACAAACTCATGCCGATGGAGAAAACATGATGGCCCCTTCCTCAAGAACTGAGATGCAGATGCTGAAAAACACTGAAGGGGTGCCAAAACTTAGAACTTTTTGGATATTTTGGGATGGTGCCTGCATGAAAATTGCTCAGAAATTGACAGTCAATTTAGGCACCAACAGTGGCTTTGATTCGGGACGTGCAGGTGCAAGACTGCAGCGAGAACCCCAGATCTCTGGGATACAGACTAGTGCCTTATCCATTGGGCACAGAGTCAAATACTGTACTGACCTGCATCACCAACACACTTGATGGCCTAAGGCCACCAAAAAAGAAAAACCTGTATCTCCCCTTATCAAACACCTTATTTTCATCTGCATTCATTGGATCTAGCCGGGAGATATTGTCATGACTTTCCCACAAATAAACCTTGCCATCTGCATATTTAACCCTCTGATCTAGCTTGTCACTATCACCCCTATGCAGACAACCTTCAACATCATGTGACATGTGGGTGTCAAATTTATCAAGCAATGCATATTCATATGGCATATAGCACTTGTCATCTATATTAGCAATATGCATTGTAAAATGATCTCCTAGCTAGACTGAAAACTGAAAACACTCAAAGTCCACCACACAGCTAGGAAGATTAGAGCTCATTGTATATGCTGGCACATCAAAAGAAAAGATTTCAAAATCACAATTGTGTACATCATGTACACAACCATCTGGTACACCAAGCTGGAAAAGATCAGGCTCCGGCACCTCTTTATAATCAGGCACATTTTTACAATCACTTACCTGATGTATGTTGGTCTCTCTTTCATCAGGATGAGAAACAGAATCCAAGTCAAAAATAGTGTCTAAATCTTCTCCATACTCAGACAGATCCTCATCACCACATGTGTCAAAAATGGGTGATCTAGGTACATAAGCTTGATCATAGTATGCCATTGGTTCATGGTCAGCAGAGCATGCATCTTCATCACCAATGGATTCACTCTGTGGAGGAGTATCAGCCTGTGCGTCATAAGCAAAACAGCCATCAAATGAAAAACAATCATGCTCTGCACTAGCACTTGTTCCAATCTCTGACTGCTCTTCATGATCTCCATGTGTTTGAAAAGAAGGCAATGGGTCACACATGGAACCATTTCTCTGTTTGCTTATATCTTCTCTGTCTTGAGTACAATACTCACAATTATCTCCACAGCTCCATTCCAAAAGTTGCTCATTGCTATCCACAACCTCGTTGTTGTTTTCATGGTCAGACACCTCAACCTTGTAATGGGAGTCCTCATTAGTCCTTTCACTGGCATCCTCAACTGATATCTTTTCATTTTCACTTTTATCTGCACATGATGCCTTAATTATTTGGTCATTTGCAGCTTCACAATCATTTCTCACACCAAGACCTGGAGATAGGGATTTCAGCAGGTGCTCACTTCTGATTTTTTCTATATTTTCTACAAACTTGTATGCCATCTGCATACTTGTCACCTTGAAATCCCTCAGCAATGCACTAGAGCCCTCCTCAAAAGCCTCAAAGAATATGCCAACACAGGCTGAAGTGTTAGGTCTGAAGACTTCTGGGATTTGTGAAAGGGCTACTGCAAACCTATGACTAAAATCAATACATAGCTCTTTATCTTGTTTTCTGATTTTCATCAATTCTGCAACAAGATCAGCAGGTTCTTTTGCAAATTCCTTTTTGAAACAGTCAGTAAGCTCATCATAACAGGCAAAAAATCTCTTTGGAAAGCTCAAATACCAGTCTTTTGCTTTTGCATCAAAGGACCTAACAAAAAACCTCATCCACATATCCTCATCTCTGAATGAATGTTTTCCCATGAACTCATGAAAATTTTGGATATGTACATTCCCATCACACACATTGTGACCACCAAATCTAGGCATCTGACAGTATATCCTAGCAGGCATACTTTCTACTTTATAATCAACCCATGACAAATCTAACTGGTCATACAAAGGATCAAAAGGGCTGACAGGAGGTTTAGCTTTCTAACTGGCAGACACAACAGGGTTAACATGATTCAACTGGGCCTACCTAGCTTCTAAGAATATCAACCTATTTTTCATCTCTTCTATTCTTTTATCCAACAAATCATCCCCCTTTTGACTGAGTATGGGTGTATACATATTTGGATTCATGAAATTTCTATTTTCAGACATCCTTTGCATTCCTAAGACCTATAGCCTCCCCTGGCATCTAACCTATGCAATAAAACAACAATTACAAGTAGGAAGGAGCAAGGTACCTTTTCTCATACAGATACTGAAGTCTGAACAACACATTTTTTGTCACAACACACATCAACTTTTCATGTGCACTTGAATCTTTTGCAGAGTCGCCACCTCTCCAGAGAGGACAAAATTTACAGCAGCTAAAAGCTCATTTTTCCAAGTTCATTCCACCAGTAGAGCAGAACTTCACCAGAGACTGCAGGATATTACTTTACATCAACGTCCCTAGCAGAGTCACCATTTTGTTGGTGACTCGGATGGGCCACAAATTTATTCATTTTTATCAATCCATCCCCAGTAGAGTCACCATTTTTGTTGGTGACTCGGATGGGCACACAGATATTTCACCAGGGAGGACAAAAATAACAATTTTCAAATCACCATCCCCAACGGAGTCGCCATCTTGTTGGTTTTTCTTTTGAATCAGCATTAGGGTTTGCCAGTTCTAATGCACAGGCAGATTTAGCCAACTAAACACAGGAGGTTGCGTGAGCTCCTCCCCTTCACTTCTGGTTCTGCCGCACCAAGGGGGTGTCCCTATTTGATAAAAATATGACCTTGACTAGCTCAATGACAGAAGGATATAACTTGACAGCAACAGGCAGAATACTCTCATGTAAGGACCAAGATTTGTGTAACAAATCACAAGATTGGCAACATTCTTGGACATAATGTCTGGTTAGGTATGAGAGCATGCAGGGGTTTTCTATTCCTAATCCTACAACTAACAGGTGAAAGGATGAAATGGTTTGAAATGATGTTTGGAGTTATGGGACTTTCCTAGACCAATTGAACAGACAGATTCCCAAACCAGTGCCTTATCTGGGCAGCAGAGTCATATCTAAGAATGTAAATGTCTCCCTATGACAACACTAATTCATATCCAGAAGACCTGAGAAGAATGCTACTGCCTAACAGCAACATGTCCAAGAAAGAGTATTACTTATGATCATACTTAATAGATCCTATGATGCAATCTATTTTCCTTTGTATCTGATCAAAAGCCTGTTTAACCACTCCTTGAGTAGACGCAATAAATCAGACACACAGTACGCATATACTGAAAAACTTAGAAGCCCTTGACAACCTTGTTTGAAAGGAAAACAAATGACATACAGGAGACAATCAGAAATAATACACACACCAGGTGTTTTTCATTTAAAATCAATCTGCATAGAAAGTCATCATAGAGAAAATCATCATTTACAAGCCAAAATAGACTAGTACACCAGACTAAGGACCGAGTCTGTAGCAAAAAATGCCTTTCAAAATGTGAACACCTTATGTTTAGAGCCAGAGCCGAAAGCCCAAAAACATCCAACCTCTAAAATGAGTAACACGTCCTGCTTAAAAACAGCCAGAGGGAAGCGTACTCAACATTAATTACATAGCCAGAAGTCAAAAACCTGCCAGATACATCCATCAGAAAGAATGGCGCTCAGAAGTCATCAATGCAGCAGACAAGGGAGGCCTCGAGCCTTGCGCCGCCATCTGGAAGTCTTCATTCTCAATCAGGCAGTTTGATCATTTGTACCATCGCCCATACCCTTGCTATAGTTGCCATTGATGGCCCAACAACCCGCAACCACTGAGAAAACTATCGCTGCGTTTAAAATGGAGCTTCCCGCCAAAAGACATTTCCTGAAGGTTCAAATTATGCAGTAACATTAATCCCACATGCTTGGTGTGGAGACCCCTTCAGCACTTTAAAAACATGGCCATATGCATAATAGGTGTCGAGCGCTTTTGCCACGCTCGACACACGCCTCTCTCTCCAAAAGCCCATCGCCAAGACCACTACCATCAACCAACCACACAAAACTCCTGCCGACCTCAACAGTCACACCGATGCCTATCGCAATCCCCTGTCGGCCAGACTACTACCATTGGCCAACACAAAAACCTCCTCGCCGATAGGCAAAAGTCACGCCAAAGACCACCTTCATCGGTGTGACTTACACCGTCGGAGTAACCAAAATCTCCCCAGCCGATAGACCAACTCTCACCGATAATACTTCATCGGTGAGACCAACGCGAAATCTGCCTGATAGCCACTCTATCCTCCCGTCGGCCAGAGAATACTTCATCGGCGGACCCTTCAATAGCTATCCCCATACACAATCTCACTCTGATGGCATACCACATCCTAGGTCTTCGGCGAGACCATCATCCCTCGGAGCAACAAGAAAATCCTTGGCCGATAGCACAAGTCCTGCCAATGACCACCTTGAGCATCCCTCATCGGCCAGACACCTTACATCGGCGGCCCCAAAAATTGCTTTGCCGATGACCAAACACACGCCGATGGACACCCATCGGCCAGACCAAAACAATCAGAGCACTCAAGAAATCTTTCGCCGATGAAGCCGATCACTCCGATAAGACCAAAAACATAAAACTTTGAACCATTGAACCTTAAACCGGTTCAACCCGATGGTTCAAAAGAGAGGTTCAACCGAGAAGTTCGACGCTGAGGTTCAAACATCAAAAATACTCCCATCGGCAAAACACTTGACCGGTGACCAAGAAACTCGAAGCATCGAACTATTGAACCTTGAACCATTGAGCAAAGGGTTCAAGTTCAAACCGGAAGTTCGAAGACACAAAAACAAACTCATGCCGATGGAGAAAACATGATGGCCCCTTCCTTAAGAACTGAGATGCAGATGCTGAAAAACACTGAAGGGGTGCCAAAACTTAGAACTTTTTGGATATTTTGGGATGGTGCCTGCATGAAAATTGCTCAGAAATTGACAGTCAATTCAGGCACCAACAGGAACCTTTCAAGACTTAAATCATTATATTTTGTAAAAATATGTGATTTTAGCAAAAATCAGGATGTCCCAGAAAGTGTAACCCATTATTGTGGCAGCACCCTGGGTTGAGGACTTGTTCAAATTGTATGGTCATTATTTTCAAGCTTTGATGTTTAGTCAAGATTTGGTCATTGTTCTAGGCCGTTGAAGGTCTTCCTGCACATCTCTCTATGTTTTTTGACAAGGTTAGCTATTCATTCGACCTTACCTTTGTTGAGGTTGATGCCTTACTATTTGGAGGTGTTGATTTGTTGAAGAGTTTGGTCGATGTCTCAGTGCTGCTTCCCTCATTCCATTAGTCATTGTTTTCACTTCATGGACACAGCTTCAAGATTGTCATTGGCATTTGTTGCAAATCAAAGTTTCCTTGCACTCACCAGTCAAAGATATAATCAATTCGGTAGTTTCATTCAAGTTTTTCAAACCACAAATCAAACTCTGTCATCTAAAATTGGCTTAGAACTCAATGCCTACTCCATACAACGGCCCATGAGGACTTTTTTTTCTGGTCTCCTCCATTCGATAGCCCACTCCTTCCTATGCAAGCGGACACTTAGATCCAGACTGTGTGTTTCTTCTAGGCCCTTGACTACCTCATCAGGCCTCAAGACCCCTTCTTAGCCTTCATTGTGAACTCTGTTCCTTGGCCGCAATCTTGCCTCATCCGAGGCCTTTTTTGTGCCTTTGGCCTCTAATTGGGTTTCTTTACCTTGTAACAGGTGTCCTACTTGGCCATTCATTTTCTTGGAATGAATTCTTGGTTGGGTTTTAAGTTTAACCCTATTGAGGGACTCATCGTCTACCCAAGCACTCATCCTCAACATCCATTATCGCCCATTCTAGACCCTACTAGCCACAATAGTGGTCTCTCAGTGCTTTACTCATTCAAATTGAGACTCCTATCAGGATTCAACATAACCAAGAGTCATGGTTCTTGCTTTCATAGTTGGTTGCTTAGAGTTTCTTTGACGATGCTTTTGCATAGTCAACACTTCTTCACTAGTCACTTTTGTTTGTTGATGTCTTACAGGTGTTCTTCATCTAATCTAGCCCTTTTGCCACGAACTTGGCCCTATTAGCCAATTCCTCGTCCAAACCAACTCTTGACTGGGTCTCAAGACACAAAATCTAACCCACTCGATCAGCTTGAAGTCTCCAATCGGGACTCTTTATCCTTAGAATCATCCAATTTGGGCGTTAACAAATTTTGTAATTTTGTTTTAGTTGACATTTATTGTTAGTTTTTACTAACATTATGCTTGTATGCTACATTTAGCATTTAATGTCAACATAGACATCTAATGGCTTAAAATTAACCATTAAACCTTCTATGTAACATCAAATGTAACCACTCATAGCCAAGATAAAACTGTCAAACTTAGTGTTTTTTTACCGCAGAAGACCGCCAGGGCTCTCGAAAGTCCTGTATAAGGCCCTTTTTTTCATTTTTCTCTTTCTCCTACAAAGTCAATTTTCCACAAAATTATAGTCAGCAGAAAGATGTTTCCATGTACTTCATTGTGCTTAAGTCAAACTAATTTTTTTCCCCTTTTTGACTAATTTTTTAATCTCCAAACTTCATTATAATCACAAATTTTGACAGGGCATAACTTTTGCCCATGACATCAAAAATTTGTGATTTTTTTTCAAAGTGCTCTAAATTTCACAAGGAATTCATTAGTGCAAGTAAAATTCAATTTTGGATAGTCATTTTTCAAAAATTTGTAAAAATATTTGTGTGTTATAAACAAATGATTTGACTTCCAAACTTGCACAAACTATGATTTTTCTCTTGCATATCTTTTTGGGGGGACTTTTAAAATAGGACCATAATATTTTTGGGGGGCAAAATTTTATTTTTTCTTTGATAGTGCTTAAAATCTAATCATGTATATTGTTGTGGATGACACACATACTCCCTTCCATTTGAATATTCTCAATAAACTTTGTAATAAATGGAAAATCAAATGTGGATATTGTTGGCTAAAAAGACATATAGTAGAAGAATGTCATCGTCACAAAATTGATGAACTAAGACAACAAATTCTTCATGCATATCAAATTTCTATTGATCGTTATAAAGCATTTGTAAAAAATCCTCGTCTCATGAAGCCAACTTGTGAGACACCACCATCAATTGGGTATGTATACTATAGTCAGATGACTTACATTGCGATCTCATCTACACCATCATCACCTGTTGCTACAGCTAAATCCATAGTTTATATCGCCATGGCTTCCAGTGATTCTCTACACTAGGCTATGGTTATTGTATTTCTAGATCCACCACACTGGGATGCATATCTACCCAACATTTCATGTCTTATAGTAGAGTCCCACATTGTAGATTTGGGAGACACCATTGAGGAAATTAGTCTTCTATTAGATGTCACCTTTGATGAAGTTAAATCACCATATTCATCTTGGGATGTTATTACTCTTGCCTTGCTTACATCAACTTCTATAGTGTTAGATTCTATAGATATTTATGAGTCCACATATTTGACTTTGTCATCATATAATTTGACATCCTCTGCAGTAGTATGAGATTCTTCCTGGTCCAGTTATCTCCATACATCCATGGTTCCTATTCCTGAATCTTTTATGGTACATAATAGCATTGGCTTGGAGATCATTGAGTATCCCTTGAAGACATCATGGGCATCATATGTGTCTTTAAATCATGTGCAGAATTCAAAGACCTTCATACTTCTTCCTATATGTTCCTACTTGGAATGGGAAGATCACATGTACACTTATGTGGTTCAATTTCTTCCTATGGGGATAAATGTGGTTCAGTGTTCATGGATCATCTTTAGCATCTAGTTTTGAGCTTCTACCAGCACTACAAGAGGTATTTTAAGGGGTGGCTACATGGTTAGTCTTCTCATCTCAGTTTTGGGAGGATCCATCTCTTCACATGGAGTTCATTCCTTCACATTTTCTGGGGGGTCACATAGACCTTCTCATTTTTCCTCTCCTATAGGGGGGAACATCTATTGCAAATTCATGATAGAAGTAATCCTTGGGGGATCATGTTGAGTCCTTATTTTTCCTCACTTGTATAATAGATTCATGCATCATTTCTCTTTTGGAGGATAGTTTTTTTCACATAGGGTTTTCTTTCTTTCTCCACTTTATGAGAGACTTATTTGTACATGGGTGCCTAACATGGTCTAGTAGCCAGGACCCATCATCTTTGTATTCTCCCTAAGTTGCACTTAAGGGGGGTGTTAGTGTAAATAGTGGCTTTATCTAACTAGTTAGTTTCTAGTCTACATAGTCAAAGTCCTATTCACACATAAGCTTAAGTTTACTTATCATTTTAGAAAGTTGTCTCACCTCATGCACGGTGAAGACACGTGTCCTCATACATATGCAAAACTTCTTTCATTTTGACTTGCCACTTTCCCCCACACATGCCATGTGTGTTAGATAAGTGTTGCATACTTGTAGGGGTAGTCAATAGTTGATTCCTACCTTCTTACCTCCTTCTCCTTGCCTATTTGTGCAAGGCTTCTCTTTGTATATGATAGATATGTTATTGTGCTCCATTTTTGACTTGAGGAAGGTTTTATTCTTTGTTCTTGTTGATCTTGACTGCTCCAACAATATCTGTGTAAGTTCAAATTATAGGCTCTAATAAGTATGATATGTCAATGTAAGATAAATGTATAACATGATGTATGAAAGTTAGAACAATATAGTTCAATAATTTTCTCATAATCTAGAATAGCAACTAATAGATTGGTGATTCATTCATGATTTAGAATAGCAACAAATATATTGGTAATTCACTCATGAATCAAACTATTAAGGATAAATCTATATCTATAATCTTGTCTTGTGCCCATTCAAACTAACCTACGTAATTTGAAAACTATTTTTCTTCACTTTGCTAGATCTACGTTATTACTTCTATATTTCTTGAAATCTATAGGGTTTGGTGGTATTTATAAATACATTTGCTAGGTTGTCATACAAGTGAATTTCAAGAGTGATGTGCCTTGATCAACCCCTTGAAAATTGAATACTAGCAAAAGTAACACTCTTTAGTCATGTAAATGCCTCTAGAATGATTATCCAATGCTAGATCCTTGTTAGAGCACCAACTAAAGAGTGGAAATCAAATGATTTCTCCTTATAATTTGATGATTAGAATGAGTGCAAATTAAATGCCTTTAAATACAAGGTCAAGGCAACATATCAATTGATAAACTAGATTGATGAATATGAAAGAAGGTCAGGTTAGAATAGAGAATATAGATAGATGGGGCCCCACTAATCTCTATCTACTCTATCTCCACTAATAGGGGCACCTCTGCTCTCTCCCTCTCCTACAAACTTGTGTTTAGTTAGTCTTAGGTGGGAGGGGTGAAGGTGGGAAGATGGTCAAATTTGAATTTAACAAATAAAATTAGGGTCCAGGATGAGTCTGCAATTGAAAGGGTGACCTAGGATTGATATCTAGTCCAAAGATAGAAAAGGAGCTAGATCACAAGGGATGTCATGTGCATGGGAATAAGTGTAGGCATGGAAGTAATAAATAAGTAGATATAATGAATGTATAAGGGTGTGTGAACATGGGAAAGGGTATTAGGCATAGGCGTGTATAAATATGTATAATAGAGTAGGTGGATATCATAGAGTATGAAACTCAACTTTACACAAAATTATAACATTTATCAATATATCTATGTATCAAAGCACTCCCCTCAACATAAACTCAAAACTAAATTGAAACTAATAAAAATATACCAATTTCACTAATACATGTCATAACTTTACTTTAAAAAAAGTTAATCATAATCTCTGAGTTTTAAACCTTTCTTGAACTTACTATATAATAATTCAATAGTGGAAAAAAGGACAAAAAAGTTTATTTAATTCCCCTATAAATATGATTTAAAAGATATAAAACTAAAATTTAATTTGAAAAATTCTTAAATTTTCTTCTTAATAATTCTAACAAAAAGAACCAAAAAAATACTTTAAAAAACAAAGATGCATAACTAAAGTATTCATAAACATTCAAATTAATCTTAATAAAAATAACCCTAATCTTCCACACCCTATTTTTTTTTTTAAATCTTTTGCTTTTTCCAATTTAAAAGTGAAAGGAGAGGCAAAGAGGCCCTTCCAAAAATTTTCAAATTTGCAATCATTTGTTAGTTTTATTTATTTTGATTATACAAACACACTTTTACCTTTTTGGAAAGGATTAAGAATTGATATAAAAACATTAAAAGTATTATTTATGTTGACATATATTTGGTGTCTAATTTAGTAATAAGGGTAAGTAATAAGTTAAGGGTAGTTCACTATATATATTTATAAGTGTTTTTAAGATGTTTGATGTATCTCCATAAACTACTATAAATGTAAGACATAATATATTTAGTTCAATGTTAATATAAAAATAGTTTGTACCAAATTGAAATTTCACCCAATTTATTATAATATTGAAAAAAAAACTTTATATTTTTAAGAAATTTAGAAAGTATTTCTGCTTACTAATTTTATTAAAAAATTAATTGTTATATATTTTAAATTTATTTAAATAACTTTTTATTAATTTTAAATTGTGACATAATAATTTATATGTGATTAAAAACATCGAAAATTGAGACGGTAAATTTTATCGGAATTAATGTAAAAAAAAAAAAAAAAAATTAAACTCATTATACAATTTGAACTTTGACCTTTTCAAAGTTGAAAATAAACAAATAGCATCTTCTCGTGCTTTAAGTGGGACCACCTCCTCACTAAATAATTCAGAACGGGCTTGTACCGTACAGTGAGACTTATAGTTGCCCAAAGTATACATAAATTATGCGGTTGTGGCTTCATCGGAACAAGCTCTGCAAAGTGAAACGGCACCAGAGGTGCGTTGAAGATACTTCACCAGGATGGAAGTTGATCCGTTGTTGGAGAGAACATCTTCGACAACATTTGCTACATCATCTCCGATAAAATCAAGGGATGAGAAATTATGGCTAGCTGAAGTCAAAAAGCATTTACCAGATGAATCCGTAATCCTTGAAAAGGAGGTTATTATTCCAGTTCCAATATGTTTGAAGAATGACAAGACCGAGCTATTCTACCATCCTAAAGAGATCTCCATCGGTCCAGAACATTTCAGAAAAAAAGCTCTTCCATATGATTATGCCTTAGAAGATTTCAAGAGAGAAGTCGCGCAAAAATTTGACAGACGCTTGAAGGAGACTGCCGAGCCTCCCTCGAATGATGGTGGCTTAATATCGGTGGTGGAGAAGTTTAGGAGCGAGCCGATGCAGGAAAGATTAAGGAAAAGCTATGCTATGCCATATAGTATTTTGATTGACCCAGAGGTCCTTTCATGGCTGCTTGCTAGAGATGGTTGCTTCGTCATAGAAGTCCTCCACAGGTTTGCTATGGAAAATCAACCTGAAAATGGACAGAAGACTGTGTGGCAGCATATTCTTAATAGACAAAATCACCACCCTCTCTTGAACGACATAGTAAAAGATATTTTCAAATTGGAGAATCAGTTACCACTGTGGGTTTTGGAAGAAATCAAACAGGGAATGGGAGAGCTGAATGATAACTGGTTTGACTCTGCACTAGAAAATTTATCTCCAATTGAAGTTGGAAGCCGGACATACAATAAAAAAATTCATGTCTTGCAGTTGCTTGGTGAATATATGGTCGGCAATGAAGCAGCCCCACACCATGAAGAAGAAAACCATCACAATCAAAACGATGAGGAAGCAGTCCTACGTAATTCTACAGCACTCTGTGAAAAAAACCATAAGAAACAAGCTAAATGCATAATCGTTGGGCTAAAGGGCATATTCTTTGTAGTTCTTTTTCCTTTGCTGTCCCCAGTTGTCATCATATGGGTTCTATGGTTAGTTATCTGGTTAATGTGGCATTCTTATCAAAATTACATGTGGGGTAAAGCAGAGAAGAATGACCGTCACGTTCCAACTATAGAGGAGTTGGACAAAATAGGAGTGAAATTCAAGAAATTGAGGCGCAAAGGAATCAGCCAGATAAAGTTCAAAGAGAAAAAATCAACCTTGTACCTGCCCAAGTTTACAGTAGATGACAAGTCGGAGGTGATACTGAGAAACCTTTTGGTGATGGAGACGCACTGGGAAGATAGAGAGAAAATAATAACAAGGTACGTGGTATTCATGAATGACTTGGTTAACACCAGTAAGGACGTGTCTCTCTTGAGAAAAGAAGGCATCATCGTCAACAACCTAGGAAGCGATGATGACGTGGCTCGGCTCTGGAACTCTGTTACTATTCCCGCCACGGACATACCAAGTTATCAACCAATTGACTTGGCTTCGAGAAGTATAAATGATTACTGTAAAAAAGGGTTGAAGATTCTATGGGCTCAATTTTGGAAGGTCCACTGTTCTAAGCCATGGTTAGTCGCCTCTCTTCTTGGAGGAATCTCCCTTCTCTCACTAACGGTCGTGCAAGTCGTTTGCTTATTTCACAACTGTGAGAAAGGTTAAGCAATAGGCCTTCATTTTAACTTCTTGCTTTAGTAGCATAAAATCATAATAACTTGTGGTTTTAGTAGCCTAAAATCTGCAGTACAAACAACTAGTGTAGCCCAGATTAGTATGCCTTCATTTGCTGTTAGAATATGGTTGTATCTCTCAATGGGTTAAGCAATATGCTTCCTTGTTGCTTCTCATTTTCCTTGTAAACTTTTATTGTAGTTCTTTAAATTTGCAGTACAAACATTCAGTGTAGCCCAGATTAGTATGCCTTCATTTGCTTTTAGAATATGGTTGTATCTCTCAATGGGTTAAGCAATACGATTCCTTGTTGCTTCTCATTTCCCTGTAAACTTTTATTGTAGTTCTATAAATCTGCAGTACAAACATCAACGTAGCCTAGATTAGTTTGCCTTCATTTGTTGTTATAATACGGTTGTATCTCTGAATGGGTTAAACAATATGCTTCTTGTTGCTTCTCATTTTCCTGTGAACTTTTATTGTAGTTCTATAAATCTGCAGTACAAACATCCAGTGTAGCCTAAGATTAGTTTGCCTTCATTTGGTGTTAGAATATGGTTGTATCTCTGAATGGGTTAAGCAATATGCTTCCTTGTTGCTTCTCATTTTCCTGTAAACTTTTATTGTAGTTCTATAAATCTGCAGTACAAACATCTAGCGTAACCCAGATTAGTATGCCTTCATTTGCTTTTAGAATATGGTTTTATCTCTGATTGGGTTAAGCAATATACTTCCTTGTTGCTTCTCATTTTCGTGTGAGCTTTTATTTTAGTTCTATGAATTTGCAGTACAAACATCTAGTGTAGCCCAGATTAGTACACCTTCATTTGCTTTTAGAATATGATTGTATCTTTGATTGGGTTAAGCAATATGCTTCCATGTTGCTTCTCATTTTCCTGTAAACTTCTATTGTAGTTTTATCTTGTCATTTGAAAGTATTTTTAGTTTCTGCCTTAGGCAAGATTACTAATGCATGGGTTCGATGCAAATTTTCTAACTATTCAGCCAATAATCTAATAGAATTAAAAATTTCTAACACTAAACTATAGTTCATAAATATTTTTTTTATTTCATAATTGTAAAAATATCATTTATCTCTCATTTTATTGGTCTTATTGGTCTATGTTGTGAACAGTAGTGCAAAAAAAATTCTATTTGTTAATTTTTAAATAATAAAATAAATAGTTTTAAATACATATAGTGGGTGGCATTTAAACCAAATGAACGCACTTGAATACAGTTTAAATCAATAAAATGCATATAATGAATGCATTTAAAACAAGTGGACAGGTGGCTTCAAGATATATTTTAAATCATTTTATTTAGATTGGAAAAGATATTTGTAGAAACACATCAGAAGCTATGATAAACTGAGATAGAACACTGCAAAATCCATCAGCCTATGACATAGCAGCATTTGAGAAACCTCCGGTGTTTTAGTTTGCAAGGCCCTGCAGTGAACAAAGGTATGGAAGTTAGAACAACTTTATCAATGTAACAACAAGTTGATGCAAATTCCTAATTTTTTCTGAGATTTTTAATTTTAATTTTCCATTTTCTTAGTTTCTATTCTTTTCTATACAGTCTTTGGCATTTTGCTTTTGATAGGGTTTTCAGTACAGTCCTAATTTGTTTTGTTATGCAAAAGCACTGCATAATCACTTTCCCTCAACTCTTTATATCACTTTCCCTCAACTCTTTATATCAAGAGACGAAGTAGCACCTGTTTTTAATTTTTTTTTGTTTGAATTTGCCAATGACCCACATGTTACTCAATTTATAAAAATGGGTAACTACTTTCCTAACTACCCACAAGGCCAATTGCGTGGTCACTGTTTCTCTTACCATCCATGAGGCCAATTGCTATTAAGATTCATCTCATTTTTAACCATAAACTAGCTTCTTATTCACTAGGTTAACCATAAACTAGCTTTTAATTCACTAGGTTAAAATCACACCGGTCAATTGTAGAAATAAATTGCTCGCATGCACAACGAGCATGTCATGGGTGTCAGCTCTGTAAAAACACAAGACAAAAAATATGACTCAAGCCAGATAATTATGACAATGCTAACGAACAAGCAGATAAAACAAGCAGTTTCTTTGAAAATATGTCAGAAATTCATTCCCAGATAGGTATAACACTCACAGTACAAAATTCTGTTGTATTTTGCTCAATGCAAATTCATAAAGATGAACTAATAGGTGTTAGTCTCACTAGATCTGCTGATTGACGTCTTCTATTCAAAACAGTCATCCCTGTTAACTTGCTGAAGTGAGCCAATTCGAACAAAATACCAGTTACACCAGTTAAATGCTTTCTGCTTGTCAGATTCCCTAGCTTCACATGTATGTTTCTCCTCTATACCTGTATACCTCAGTCACATGAAAGAATGCCCTTTAGGAGAAAACAAAGACATTTAGCCTTGCAGAGGACCAGAAAGTTCCTGCAAAAGGCTTGGAACTAAATATAGACCAGCTAACCAAGTCTTAACCTTTATTTCCATCCTCAGCAAATGAATTATATATTCCGCCATGGCCCATGTCCATTGGGTAATCTCTGAAGAACTCCCTTCGGCATGAGCCAAAGTAAATTAAATTGTTTGAGGAATTTGCACTTGATGCATGCTAGCTGAAAAGATCCTTCCCTACACGTCGGGTGGTTCCTATGTGTACTGCAAGCGAACATTTTGGTGGCAGTTGATCTGCAGACTTGTGAACACTGTAATATGGGAGTTTGCAGTCCAAGAAAATGAATTACTCGACCTTCCTCTCTGGAAAATACTGGAGGCAAATGGAAAAAATTCCAGAAGGTTGTTCCATCCTTTCTATAATTCAAAATGCTAACCTGACAAGACTTTTCTTGTCTAATAGCTTCTCTAATTTCTTGCACAGTTCTCCTATCAGTTTCAGGTCCTTGAAGGAAGCTGCTATTTCTACCAAGCATTTCTCCTCTGGAATACCCTGTCATTTTCAAAAAACCTTCACTTGCATACGCTATTGGGTAGTCTAAAAGACATGGACCTGTTATGACAAAGTTGTTATCATACGGTTCAAGGGCTTCTCGTATGCTATTTGAATAAGGCTTATTCAGTGACTCCTCCAGTAGTTGGCTGCTACTCGATTCAGTTGACATCCTGCTCACTTTGACAGGTAGCTCACATCCCATAACTCTTTGATATAACTCTTTGGCACCCAATACACAAAGACGGTATTGGAGCAAAATATACTAATCAGACCCGTATTGTCAATGAAATTCAAAAACCTTAAAGTAGGTTAAATTCATATACTAACAAAAACAAAATGATTACTCTTCAAAATCGGTCAGCAACTCAGCAAATTTGAATTTGTCCCACTCTTAAAAGAAACCCCAACAGTTTCAACTAGATTCTCTCTTGAAGAGTATTCAATCCCTGATATGTCTAGGCTGAATTCAATCACTAAATACTAAATATAAAACAAATTGCAAAGGGGTTTACGGAATCAATCCTTCATTTATAGTCTTCAAATGGGTTTCTGGTTTTCATCTGTTGTTCTATGAGATTCACTCAATCGCCAATTAGGCATCCTTATTACAGTCATTATCCATCTTCAAGAATAAAAATAACAATCAATCTTCTCCGGCTCAACTGATTTAGGTCTCAGGTCTTTAAAATTCAATTAGGATTGAAAGAGGTGTCTAGACATTCAGTTTTCTTCCCCTAGAGCTCGATCAGGCTTGAAAGGGGTAATCAGATTGTGATGTTTTTCTCCTCTTCGAAATACTCAACCTTAAAATCGGGTATCCAAATTTCACTGTTTTATTAGTATAACCTAACAAATGCCAGTTAGAATTGAAGCGGGTAACCAGATATCATTAATCTTTTTTAGTCTGCAAATGCGTATTGAAGCCATCAATGTTTCACTAGAGAAAACAAATCAGAGAGCTCATGTAAGTGCACTATTAATATCAGCGAAACCCTCTCAATATTTCCATTGCAAAGAAACAAAAATCTTTCAATCTTCAAGAATTCAATGTTCTGAAAACCGTTCAGACTTTTACCATGATTCTAAAGCTGAGAACCAACTCATCCAAGGATAGATGTACCCAACCAAAAACAACCTGGCAACAAATGCTTTTCAAGTTACGTAACTTAAATGCTCGATAAAGAATGAATTGTTCTTTCATTCAAATTGATAGCAAGCAGAATTACACTCAATAACCTAAAACACACAACCTAAAATCAAGATTATCTAACAAAAATCAAGAAAATTCATTTTAGACCATAGAAACAATCTTCTTCTATAGTCCAATTTGACCTAGAGCCTTCAAAAAAGTTATCTCATCTCATATACACCTGGAATCAATCAATATCTAGGAGGGTCTTCAAATCTCAATCTTCCCTTCCTGGCAAAGTCCCGCAGATACCAGTTATCTTCCTTGTGTTCACGAAAATCCTGTACAGCTTCTGCAGACAAGGGGTTTATAACAGGATATCTATTCTGTAATATATATATATATATATATATATATAGACCTCAAAATTGTGTGACTACATAACTATATAAGATCAACGATAAAGACAAGGAGATGTCATCTCATGGAACGAAATGATTGCAGGATTCCACCACATGGATTTGTTGAACACGCTTTAGAAACTTTCCAGAAAATGCAATTGCCAAGTGTAAATCCAAATTCCACCAAATCTGGAATCCTTCTCTGAGCTTCCCGATTGCCGATAACTCCTTGATCAGACCATAAAACGTTTGGCAATGCAATATGGACAAACATGCAATTTGTGGAAGCATCAGTAAGGCACGTAGCCTAGTTGGCAGGGAGCCTGCAAGAGGTAATAAAGCACGTGGCCTGTTTGACAGGGAGCCTCCTAGAGGTGTCAAGTCATTGACTGCAAATAATAACAAATTTCAATTTAATAAAATCTAGTCATCTAATTTGGCTCAATGAACTTCTTAATGCAATTTTCTTCTTTTCTTGCAACTAACATAATTTTGTATACTCGTATGCTCTCACATAAAATATGTCAATATTGCAGAAGTTTTCCAAGCTTCAATTGTATATTTTATAGTCAATTTACCCGATAATCTTGCTTTCACACGCTTTAATTCCACTTCCCGCCGTGCTGATAGAATAAGCTTGGCTCCCAAACAAGCAAACTCCTTTGCAAGAGCCTCTCCTAATATATCCACAAGAGGAAACTATTTGTTGAGATATTCAATCCATACTTACAAATTTACAATTACTTGAATTGAAGGATCTGTAAAAACAATCTCAATATGAATCTACATGCATATATTTTCCATTTTCTTACTTAATATAGTTCACAAGTAAAGCAATTCTCCTATATTGTAATTGTTCTTATGACATTCTTTTGAAGTGGTAACATCATCAATATGTCACATATATGAATGAGTTAATTAGTCAATACTGTAGAAGTTTTCCCTAAAATTCCTTTGAATTCTTCTAATTTCATTAGTCAATATTCTAATATAAGTCTTATTTAATGTCTATACTCTTAGTTACTAATCAATGGTCTCATATTTAATTTAGCTTCCACTATCAAGGTATATTACTTGAGTTCTTACTCAATATAGTTCACAAGTAAAGCAATTCTCCTATACTGCAACTGTTCTTATGACATTCTTTTGAAGTGGTAACATCATCAATATGTCACATATATGAATGAGTTAATTAGTCAATACTGTAGAAGTTTTTCCTAAAATTCCTTTGAATTCTTCTAATTTCATTAGTCAATATTCTAATACAAGTCTTATTTAATGTCTATACTCTTAGTTACTAATCAATGGTCTCATATTTAATTTAGCTTCCCCTATCAAGGTATATTACTTGATTCCAATTCAACTTTTACAATCTATTATCATCTTGATAAGTCATGAAGTTCATTATAGGTTTAAGATTGATCATCTTTAAGTCATTGCCAGTTACATTTTTCCATGTTCTTTGTGTCTAGAATTCATCTAATTAGGACACTCCCTTGCAAGTTTATTAACTTGGCAAGTTGTTAACCCTTCAATTACTCACTACTGAATTATTGTTTCAATTAGGTGATGATGAATGTAATTTATAAATCCTCTAGAATCATACAATTAGGGTTTCATCAAGAGTTAGGTTCTACATTCAATTATACCATTTTGCACATGACCTAGATCCTAAATAATTCATTATTTCAAACTAAATAAATATTAGTTGGTCCTAATTTTAATTTTTGGAAGTATAATCAATTTAACTCAAGTTCAACTTAGTTTACTAAATATCTATTCATAGTTGGCACTTAGTTCAAGTTTCTTACATGCATGAGATGAAATGAGTTTGAGGATTTTATTCCATTAGACCGTGTTGTCTAATGATTTGCCTACATATCTAGAAAACAAATTCAAACTCACATAGTTCTATAAAAAAATCTAATCATGTACTAAATCATGACATCATTATACAAATACTTTAGGGGTCATAAATTTTCTTACTAATTCATTTAATCTTCATAATTAAAAAACCCTTACCCTTCAATCCTAAATTCATTTAATTCAATTATTATTATCTCATAAAACTAAAAAGTTAATTAGACCAATTTATACAAAATAATACTCTATTCATAACTCACATGAGAGTTCTCTTGACTTTCTTTTCTTTATACCCTCTACACACTTACTTTATGGATGCTACCTAAAGTTACCTAAAATGAAATGATATATTTAATACATTTAGGATAATTCCCTAAAGATCACTGTAAAATTTACTTCATAAGTTAGACTTGCAATCCACTTCTTTTTTAACTCCACAATGGAAATTCATTTAATTTCAATTATAAATTGTTGCACACCCTATAAATCAATTATGAGGAAACAAACATAACTGATATCACTGTCTATTGAGACCAACTAACTAAAGATAAGATCTCCACTTCTATTCCCATGAATGTGGATTCTTACGCAAAAAGAGTTATCTTAAAATCAGTTAGTATTAGACTTAAATTTTTTTAATATCAGTGTTTCCAATCACATTTTATAGTTAGTCATCAAAATAAGAAAAAACTTCTTGATAATAAAAAATTCTAAAAATTTCAAATTTTCTAAAAATTTAAAAATTTCCTTGTTCTACTAATGAATCCCCTAATGTGATTTTAAAACTTTAATATTAAAAACTACCATACAATTTTATTCAAAAACATCTCTCAAATACTATCATAAACTATGAAAATATAATACATATACTCAATCTGGCAGTACTAGGGTATTGCTAAGTTCTTTACATGGTTTAATGATAAAAAGAGGAGCTCAGGGAAGATGTAATAAAGTCAACACAACTTACATGCACTTCTAGTTAATTGCTAACATCATAAGTGAAGGAAGAAGGGTAGTGCTAAGCTTGAGCACTTAGTTTCTCTGACTGAACCCACGTCCCTCTTTTCCAATGATTACTACCTTTTCAGATGTATTTAAAACAAAACTTCTCCCACATCTCACAATACAAGCGTCATTTAATGGCACCAGTCAATTCATTTACTAGATGGGAATGACCTGCATCGTCCTCTCTTTTTCCTGTCCATTCTCTTGTACACTTACATCAACAATTTAAAATTCTATTCTTAAAGTTAAGCATATGCTATGTTTTTTCCTGGAGCATGAATGCATTGAATTTATGATACTTACCTAATTTAATTGGATTCAAGCTTAGACTATGATAAGCAATACCAAACCAAAATCTTCCCTAAAGCCTTGTCAATATGAATTAGCTTACTTAGATGATGTTACGATAGATAGTTATATTAAAGTTGACTCTTTAGAGGTATATTTAGAATTCTTAGCAGCCATGGCTCTCCACCCGTGCACACATTTTTTCTTGGATGTTGGCAAGGAGGATAAGCTTTAAGATGGGCTACTCTTTCTTCATAAATGCATGGCTAAGGCAGACTAGAGGCTATTCATCCATGTTAACATGTGCTAGAGAGATTTACTAAAGATTTAATTTATAGAGTTGCAGAGTTCTAGTCATTGCAAATATTTGGGCTTGAACAATAACTATGGTCTTATGTTACAGAGACGGCAACCAAAGAAGTCCAAATGTACCATTTCACTTTACTTCTCATTGAGATGACAATTTGGACAGCTTAAGGCTCAACATCTAATTTAAATCAAAAGTGGCTTAGAATTGTATCTAGGGATGCTTAATAATAAGCATAGGTTTAAAAGATATAAATTAAAATGTTTATGATTTCAATTAGAGTTAACTACGACGGACAAATTGACCATCCAACATTCTCCCAGCCCAATCATATAACAATGCCAACAACAGTATCCATGTCTAGATTCTTTATATGTTGAATGAAAGACGTGTATTAACTTAAACACTTAAATTTCATTATCATATGGGGTGTCCCAAATGTGCATCTAAATGATGCAAGAACTTCCAGAGGTCATAACTTTTGACCCAAAGGTCTGTTGGAGCAGAAATTTGGTGGGCAGATGCGTCTTGAAGAGTTTAGTAAAAAAACCCACTAAATTGGTAAATTCGGTAGGTCGCCATTTTGACACTTTTTCCGGACCTTATTCAATCATCTAGGGCCTCAAAATGAGGTTTTAATATTTTTTTTGAGATTTTCCTAGTTGTTTTTTCTAAATATTTTCCTAGATTTACTTACAATTAGATTATAAAGTTGACGATTAGTCATTTTTAGTAAGTTTCAAATATTTGGAAACTTTCATGGTCATACGGATAATGATGCAAAGTTACCAAAAATAGCAATTTTAAAAAGTTGTGAAAATCTGCCAAAAATAGTAATTTTTGTTTTTGTATAAATTGGATATTTATCTTTAGTTGTAGCAGGATGGGATGGAATGATAAGAAATTTGAAAATAGTTCTGAGTTTTATGGGTATTCTGTTGTAATAATAGAGATGAATTTTATGTTGTGAAGTTTGGTTACATCATCTGGGATTAGAGCAGGAAGATGGCTTGGAGAGGAAGAGGAAGAGCAGGTAATGCCCAGATGCATAGGGATATACATGATCTACAAAGACAAATGCAAGAACTTGTAGGTATGATGGCCAATCATGGATTAAGACCACAAAGAGATGATTCTGATGAAGAAATAGGCCAGGGAGATGAAGAGCAACATGTAGGAGTTGAAGAGGAAGCACAATTAGAGCACCTGAATTTTGAAGAAAGGATGCTCAGAGCATTAGAGGCAAAAAATGATGGGATTAAAATTGAAGTTTCTGAGTATGCAGATAGTCTCAAACCAGAGGAGTTGATAGATTGGTTGAACGAAATAGGGAAATTCTTTGAATGGAAGACTGTGACAGAGGAAAATAGGGTGAAGTTTGCATGCACTAAGTTAAAGGGTCATGCAATGATCTGGTGGGATCATCTTCAAAAGGAAAGAATTAGAAAGGGAAAGGATAAAATCAAGACTTGGAGCAAAATGGAGAAGCTGAAAGAGAAATTTTTGCTTGTAGACTATGCACAAACTCTTTTTCGTAGATTTCAAAATTTGAAACAAAACTTATCTACTATGCAAGACTATACAAATAAATTTTACAAGTTGTCCATTCATGTGGAGCATCAAGAAACTAATGAACAGATGGCTGCAAGGTATGTAAATGGTCTAAAATTCACTATTCAAGATGAATTGAGCATGCATAGGGTTAACAATATGGAAGACGCATACTGATTAGCTTTAAAGGAAGAAGAAAAGCAAAGTAGACAATATTTTCAAAGGCATAGAGGAACAAGGAGAGGGACGTCATCTGCCTTGCGAGATGGTCTGAATTTTAGTCGAGAAGAATCATCCCAAGGAATAGAGAAATCAGAAGATATCCGACAAGATCCTCAAAGTCAACAAAGAGGAAGAGGATTTTAGAGGGGCAAAGGTTACAGTGGTGGCAGAGGATGCGAAGGCCCACAAAAACCTTTCATTTGTTATAGGTGTGATGAAGAGGGTCATAGGGCATTTGTTTGTCTAAACTATCACATGTAAGAAAGGAAACAAGGAGAACAACCCAGGTTGAACTTGGCTCAAGTTGAGGATGAAGAAGAAGGGGCAGAATTAGAGGTTCCACCAGATGTGGGTGAGGATCTCATGATGAGAAGAGCAATGGTGATTCCAGAAAAAGAAGCAAATACAAGGTTGTGATGATTCTTGGCTTCGAACCAATATTTTTTGAACCAGGTGCACCTCAGGAGGAAAGGTATGCCAAGTTATTATTGATAGTGGCAGTTGTGAAAATATGGTTTCTAGAGAAATGGTAGATAAACTGAATCTACACTGTGAAAAACATCCCCATCCTTATCGTATTGCATGGTTCAAAATGGGAAATGAAGTCGCTCTTGATTAAGTTTTCTATAGGAAAGACTTATAAGGATGAAATTGGTGTGATGTCATTCCAATGGATGCATGCCATGTGTTGTTGGGAAGGCCGTGGCAATACGACAAGAAGGTAATGCATGATGGAGAAAAAAATACACACTTTTTGGAAAGAAGGTTCCAAAGTGATTTTATTGCCTCTTAAGGATGAAAGGAAGGTTGAGAGTATGTTGTCCACAAGAGAACTTATGAAGGAAATGAAGGTGATAGAATTATGTTATGCATAGTACTGAAAAAAGAAGATGATGAGGAAATACCAGTACCAGTAGAAGTAGCAAAAATACTAGAAGAATATGTTGATGTTGTACCATATGAGTTACCTGATGGTCTACCACCTGTTAGCACTCATTTTGACCTGCGGGCTGATTTTTCATGATTAGGGGGTTTTTTTCATTTGAACCCTATATCTTCTTGCCCATTTTCCTAAGTGTTGGACCTCCTCGGCATTTTTCAACTGCAGCATCATATTTTCTTCGAGGAGGATGTCATCATCATCATGTTTGCTTCAAGGATGTCATCATCATCATGTTTTCTGTTGACTTGTTTTTTCATCAGGATCATCATATTTCAATATCGGGTGATGTTTTGATATCATCCCGATCCTGCTGATGAGCTTCAATGTGCCTTAGTTTTCTTGCGGAGGGTGATTTTTCAGATATCCGGTGATCTCCCAATTATCACCCTACCCTTTTATGATGATGATGTTACCCTGATCTTCTGAAGAGGTTATTTTCTGAGTTGTTCGACCTGACTTATTTTTTCTAAGGGTCGTCTTCATCATCACGATCATATTTCCGGTTATCACCGTGTTGCTTGCGAGGGTCATCATATTTTCTACCTGCATGATTTTTCGCCGGGGTGATATTTTAACATCGGGTGATCTTTGTTAAGGTCATCCTGATGGTGTTGTTGAAGAGTTCTAAGTATGACCCGATATTTATCGTGGTCATCATATTTGGACGTCAAGATGATCGTAGTCAATATCATCCTGATGATGTTGTATCACTTCATGTTCGTTGTTTTGTCATCCTGATGATGATGGTATTAAGGAGTTAGCCGCTTGTCGGCTTCGTGCATTATCTAGTGGGGGGTGATCTTTCCAAATATCTGGCATATTCATCTATCACCCCGATCTTACAATGGAGCTACAGTGCAGCATGATATTTGCGCATCAGGATGATATTTCCAAATATCTGGTTATCTTCCGAATATCATCCTGATGCCGACATGTGGTGGTGACGTCATCAAGGTCCGGGGGGTCATATTTCTAACATTACTCATCTTATGAAGATCCCCCAACGTTGCGAATATGATGATGATGTCATCCGGATATGAGGAGGTGCGCGGTAGGCAGATATGCTGATGATGTCAGCAGGATATGATGATGACGTCATCAGGATGTTCATCGGCCAGACTTTTGGTATCAGCTAAGCAGGAGGATCTTCCTTCAATGGATCAGGTGGTGCCGATGAAGGTGATTATCATGCAGGTGATGTTGCGATGATGATGCTGACGTCAGGGTGATTTTTCGAGCAACAGGATATCATGCTGTTGGAGGATGATGATGAAGTCTTATACTAGTGTCGTCGGGAGCAAAAGCACCGACATCATATATGCTCGCGACCTAGTATATAAGGTGATGAAAAGGTCCCCGCGGGGTGCATGTGGGATAATTGATATCCTGCATATTTGAAATATCATGACGATGTATCTTGGCGGGAAGTGGTTGTGATCGACTGTCAGATGTTCTTCCCGAGGCCACGGGTTGGTGCGCCATTAATGGCGATTGTTGCAGAGGTATGGGCGATGGCGTGGGCGGATCTAGTACCCGGTTGAAGATCTGGATCCCTAGGCGGCGGCGCAGGGCTCAAGATTTCTTCTTGTCTCCTCTCCCACCTGCTGCATTGAATGTTTGAGCGCCATTTTTCTTGATACTGTGTTTCTGGCGGGATTTTTGGTCAACCATGTAATTAACTGTGGTGGTACACTACTTGGCTGTTATAAGCAAGAAGTGTTACTCATTTGAAGGTTGTTGAAAGTTGAAGATTTTGGCTCTGTAATTCAAAACAAGCTGATCTGGTTGCTCTATACAGCTAAACTTGTGAGTCTATGTATCTCTTGTTGTATGTTTTGGCATGAACCCACTGATTTCATGATTAATCTTATATGAGAAATGCTATTTTAGCATGTGTTTTGTTAATTCTGTCTCTAGTATTGCATGTATTCTTCTTCTGAATCTGGATATTTGGGTAATGTTTAGATTCTAGAGCATAGAATTCCTATGTTGAATGTCTAATCTTTTAACTTCTGCTCAAGGGGTAGATTAAACTGTTTTCAGGTTGAATATTGGGAAGGGTATACTGCAGTAGGGATGCCATAAGTAGAGATAACTTAACACTCTGTATTGGGAGATATCTGTAAGGCAGGTATCACATATATCCCCCTGAGATCCAGTTTTAGTTGTTCATGCTGACCGTTCACAGGTGTATGTCTACTGACTCCTGGCCCTGGATAGGCACCAATCTTGCTTTGTGTTTGCATTACAACCAAGTCCAGCTTTGCATCCAAACTTAAAATCAAAATCTAAATCTAAAACAATCTTTAGGACATTAGAATTAGTTTTAGGATCCTCAGTCCTCTGACTACAACTGCAAATAGGCCCAAAGCTAGCCCCTTTGCTATTATCTTTCAGTTTTGGTCTACTTACAGGAGGACTATCTGCTTTCTGTTAGCATCCCAGCCTTGTATGCATATCCTCATGGATGTTGAGTAGGGAATACCCCCCTGTTGGCAAGAGACACTATATGGATTCATGGTTGTTGTCATTGATGGCAACAAAGGTCATTCCACATATCCGCAAGTCATGATATATCTCTACCGGAAGTCAGATTGAAGATTGTTGTGGTCCGGTGAACAAGAACAGAGCATGTGGCAAGGTCCGACAGATTGGTCCGGATCTCTCAGAGGAAGTGTCTTGGCACAGTGCGGATCTGGGGAAGTCAAGAGGACTATCTTGAGTAGTATATTCCAAGGATTTAGCCTCCGGAGATGGACAAAGAAAAAGATATGAATAGTTGAGTACCGGATTCCTGAGAGACAGTGAAAACAGAGGAAGAACTGACTGACTGAGTATCAAACTACTTTCCGGATGTGTTACAGATGATGATAAAGGTTGCGGAGGCATGAATCATGTTTGGCCGACATAATTGATGATATCTACAAGTATATGCTTGATCCGCATTGCTTGGTGAGCAAGGATTCAGCCGACAGAACTAAGTTTGTAAGAAACTAGACTGTTCCGGATGCCGACTAGAAAGATGATGAAATTACTTGTGCGGATATATATAGAGGATGGATTTAGTTGTAAAGTGTGTGAATGTGTGAGGTGATATGCGAACAAGTCCAGAATAGAGCAGAAGTAACAAGAAAGATCCGGTATGTGAAAGGACAGCAGACTAAAGAACAGAGGAAAGATGAAGTGCAGCAGATCAGTATACTGAACTTAACCGGAACTGAACTCCAGCATATGCAGATGCTTCCAATCAGTTCAAGACTGTGATTCTTATCACTTTGTAAGACAGTGTGTCTTCTTGTAGGCAGTGAGCCTCTTGTGAGCAGTGTGCTTGGGCAGTGAGCCCTAATTGGCAAGTGCCATTTTTGTAATTTCCTATTCTTCTAACAGAGAATAATTCTTGGGTTAATCACCCCGTGGTTTTCTCCCTTAACAGGGTTTCCACGTCAAAAATACTGTGTCATGTGTTTCTTATCTCATGGTTAATGTTTTGTGTTTGATTTTATGCTGCTTCAATTAAAAGGAAAGTTCAAAAAGGGAAATAATTAGGATAACTGATTCACCCCCCCTCTCAGTTATCAACAATTGGTATCAGAGCTAAGTTTCTCCTAATAGAGCCTAACAGCTTGAGGAAGATCTGGGATTTCAAATGGATGCATATGGTTTAAGGGAGCAACTCAAGACTGCCCTTGAGGATCTTGAACAGTCAAATTCTGAAGTCAGTGAATTAAAGGAAAGACTCAAACAGGCTGATGAATTTATGAGAGAATTAAAAGACAAATTAAGTCTCTCTATGAAAAAGAGAAAGGAGCTGCTTCAACAGTTGGCAAGACAAAGTGAAGAAAGCAATACAAGTGAGGAATTGACTGAGCAAACCAAGTTATGTGAAAAGTTATCAAAAGAAGTCATTATGTTAAGACATGAAATGGAATCAGGAACTATAAAGTTTACTCAAGAGATTGAAGAAAAAAGAAAGGCTGAAGACAATCTAAGACAATCTCTTAAAGAAAAATCAGAAGAATGCCACCAGATGGACAGGATTATCAGACACCTTGAATCTGATCTTGAAGATTCCAAAGATAATGAAGGAAAACTTGAGGATCAAATTGCCTCCCTCAAAAGAGACCTTCAAACAGCAAATGAATATAAAGAGAAATTCAAGATAAGTTCTGCTCAACTTGAAGTTCTTCTTGGAAGTCAAAAGAGGACAGATGACAAGTATGGCTTGGGATATGAGAAAGGAGAAAGCTCCGGATCCGGTCAGAAGAATCTTGGATCAGAAAATCCAAGGAGCAGGCCTAGAAGACCTCCGGTAAGACAGCCAAACGCTCAAAGATATCCATCCTTCAATGGATACTGCCACAGCTGCAACCACTTTGGTCACAAAGCTAATCAGTGCAGAATGAGAATGAATCAGATTAATTCATCCTTCTCCGGACAGTGCTTCAACTGCAAAAGGTATGGACACAAATCCCATGAATGCAGAATTATGCAAGTAAACAAATCATTCAAAGGTAGATGCTTTACATGCAATAGAATAGGTCATATGGCTAATCAATGCAGATCAAGGGGATATCAGTTAAATATGCAAAGAAATGTTATTTGCCAAATCTGCAATAGGTCCGGTCATAATGCTAAAGTCTGTAGAAACAAGAATCAGGACAAAAGAGGTCCGGTATATAATCAGAATCAAGACAAGGGTAAACAAAAGATGAATGTGGATGAAGTTAGGAATCAGATGAGCAAGATCTGGGTGAAGAAAAGCTCAGAGAATGTAGAGGTTGGATCCGCACCAGATTCTGGTGCTGATATTTCTTCCGGAAATTAAAAAGTGAGCTCAGGCTCAGGGGGAGACTCAAGGAAGATTTCTGTTCCCCCAGCCAAACAAGTTGTGCCGGATGTGGCACAAGATGCGGATTAAAGGGTTTGTAGATATAAGTCCTGAGATGCTTTAGTCAAGTTTTCAGAGGTCCGCATGGAGTTATGAAGAAGCTGTGTTCGATTAAGTTAGACCTGTTCAGGGAGGTGCTCCGGTATGATAAAGGATTACAAAAAGGTCCGGAGAGATCCGGAAGTGCACGATCTTGTCTTGCGGATTGGACAGAGTGTTTGGGATGTTCTTGTAATATGTTACCTAGATTTATTCATGATTTAAAGATCCGGATGATATTCAGTGATCAGGACTAATCCGGGATACTCCAAGCTGTCCAGACATGGTAAACCGGAATAATGCAGGTGAAGCATTTATTGCAGACAGATATTAGGGTTTGCGGAGCAATATAAGGGATTTCTCAAAAGTTATCTGCTCATTCTACACTTGAGAAGAAGCGAATAGTGGAGCTCTGCAACAAGGTTCATCAAGCACACCAAGGATCTCCTGCCGAAGCTATTGCATAAAGAAATCAATCCAACCACTCCGTGCAAACCGAAGGCGCATAAGGTATTCTTCGTTTTCATTGCCTCACTGCAAATCTTTGAAGAATGGCTACTCCAAACATAGTTAAGATCTCTGATAGACCTCGCCCCTCATTCAAGAAACATCCCTACAAATCATTGGAGGTAGATCCACTAGGAGCCTTCTCTAGTGTTCCCCACGGAGTCTTACATACTGAAGATATTAGGGTTTACATACACGCAAACATTGAGGAATTTGGGGAATTCAAATTAAGAGACCTCTATCACAAGCAACTGATAGACAATGCTTTTGAGCTCAAACCAGAGTATAAGGGTATCCAGAAGAAACAATTTGAGCAATTCATTCATTTCCCTAGCTTTGAAGAAGATGAATGGGTCCGGTATGTACTGAGCAGGATGCATGACAACTTCCTTTGGCTAGATAGACCCTGTAAGATCACAAAAGAAGCAATTAGAGTAGTAACTGGTCTATACTCTTCCGGGGGGGTACCTATCCTCAAATCTGTCAAGAACAACGTTGTAACTGAGGCCACCGGATCAAAATATGATAAGAGGGCAATGACCATTGAAGATATTTCGGATCCGGATATCAAATATGCATCAATGATAATAGGATACAAGATCTATCACTCCAGCAGGGAGAATTCTGTATCCGGAACTGCAATATACACAGCATATGAAATGCTAAGAAAGAATGCAAATTATGATCTTTGTGAACTACTACTAAGCCAATTGATGGAAAATGTACAGAAAATCAAGAAAGACAAGAAGAACTCCTTTAAGTATGGTACTCTCATTGTATGTCTATTCTTTTACTTCATGAATGAGCTACCCGGAACAAGTGGATGGGTATGGCAGAATGACAAACCTGTTGCAGTCCAGATAAGAGACTATTTGCATGGACTTGGGGATGCAAAAGCGAGAAATACAGCTCTATGGGGATACTTCAAAAACTTTCAGAGCATGATGCAAGCAAGAGAGAGAATTCCCCAGTCTCTCATTGAGAAATACAAGGACTCAGTATGTTTTATGGTTGACACTGATCAGTGCCTAATGGAGGCAGTGGAGCCAAGGACTGTCTGGATCATGCCCATGGGGTATGAAGTTGATGAACAGATAGTAGAGCTGCATGTTCAACACATGCTAAGTCAGCCCAAAGATCCTAAGGCAGAAAGGTTTGGAACCTTTGAGGAGCTGAGCGTGAAATTACATGTAGAACTCAGGGAACCTGAGATTAAGAGAAAAGTGAGAAAAGAAGTAGAGCACATTGCTCAAGGCCTAGGCATCTCAAAAGAGGCACTTGATGCCAGCCGGGAAAAGAGGAGAAAGGCTGAGGAAGAAGAGAAAAGCAAAGAAAGTGCTCCGGTTGGAGCTCCCACCCGGACCAGATCAACAAAGAGATCTGCACCTCCCTCAACCAAAAGTTCAAAACCGGAAGTCCAGGCATCCGGAAAGAGATCAAAGGCAAAAGCCACAAGGGCTTATGGAAGCCAAAAGGATGAAGAGGAGACAGAATCAGATGAAGGAGTAAGAGAAGTAAAGAAACAGAAAAAGAAAGGATCCGGTAAGCCCTCCACAGGCCAAGACAAGGAGGAAATGGCAGAGGTAACTGTTGAAAAGCCCACTCTGTCACTAGAGAGCATAATCAAGTCGGTCACGGTGGATGGAATCCTTCAACCAATGACTGAATCCTATGATGACTTCAGTGAGGCAGACCAAAAGACTCTGCAGGAGGCCACAGTGAAATATCTTAACATATATAATAAGGCTTTCATTGAAATAATATCTCTTATTCCTAAAAGCCTAGAAAAGGAAATGGAAGTGAGGAAAAATAATGCTCATGCTAAAGATCTTGAGATCCGGGAGCAGATAGCTATTCAGCTATATCCTCAAATTGATCCCAAGACAATGAACATGATCTTCAAGGACTGCAAAGATGAGTTCAGAAGTAAAGCCAGGATGAATCAGCTCATGCTTGGTGAGACTGACAAAGTGGCACAAGAGACAGAAGAGATCCTCCGGAAGGCCTTCAAAAGGTTCAATCTTCCTGTTGTAGAGGACTTAGGTGCAGAAACAGCTGCTGATTTGGGATCTTCTGTTCCGGAAGAAGTGAGCCCTGAACAGACAAGTGAGGACTTGGAACCCTCTGCTCCAGAAGAAGTGGCCCATGAACAAGCAAGCATCTCTCCTCCGGTTTCCCCTACAGTCTCCGGATCCAAAGAAGAAGAGCAATTGCAGGAGAAGGAAGCAGTGGTGACAGACAAAGAGGTTGACAGTTCTAAGACTGCAGAAGAAAAGAAACATCTGTCTCCGGCAAGAGACACTGCACAAACTGTTCAACAATTTTTGAGCAAAGAAACTCTAGAGATTGATGAACCGGAGCTTCTAAAAGGTCCATTTGATTTTGACTCTCTCTCTCCGGTACAAACAATGAAGATAGCCTCATTTGCAAATGCCAAGGCAAATGAAAAGCTCCTGAAGTCTCATATGGAAGACTGTGAGTTGATAGAGGCTGCCTCCGGAGTACTTGTAAAGATCATGCCATCAATCCAAATAGATCCGACAGCCTCCACTTCCGGTAATCTAAAAACCTTAGTCAGCAGTATTGACACACATTTTAATTCTCTAGAAAAATCAGCTGAAGAAAAGGTCCGGAAGGAATTTTTGGATAAGAGATTTTCTGAAATATTAGAATTAATCTCTAAGGATAGGAAGATTTTAAGCATTGGAATAAAGAGCTTAGAAAATGCTCTTAAGGATGGCGGTGACATCTACAAATTTTGTATATCTTGGTCAAAGGCAACAGCTGCAATTGACAAGAAAATAAAAGAGGAACAGGACAAGCTTCAAAGCTTTTCTCAAAGTTTTGATCCTCTCTCTTCCTCTATAATAAATCAAGAATGTCAGACTATTGCAGTCTTGAATGAAATAAAGAATCTTGAGAAGGAGAGGAAGAACATTACCAACCGGATGGGAGAACTTAGAAGGATTATAGTCCCTAAGTTGGAAACTATGCATGAGGCCATCAGTGATGCCCAGACCACCGCCCATACAAAAGATCCGACAGATCTCAGGCGGGCAGAAGCTTTTGCATTTTTGTTGAGTGGTCACATTTCAATCTTGGACAGAATGAAGCTAAGTTGGGCTACTGAAATGGTTCAACTGCAGACATCCTTTGCAGACATTCTGCAGTATATGTGAGTATGTAAATATGCGGCTATATATAGAAAATTTTTGAAAATTTTGGTGTGCGGACCCTACCCTTTGCCATTGATGTCAAAGGGGGAGTGAGGAGCAGTGAAAAATGAGGAATCCAACTCAGGGGGAGTTCCGGAAATTGTATATAAAGACAGAGCATCAGCAAAGGGGGAGCATAGTGTAAACACTTAGTCATTTTTCACTAAGTGTTGCCATCAATGCCAAAGGGGGAGATTGTTGGCAAGAGACACTATATGGATTCATGGTTGTTGTCATTGATGGCAACAAAGGTCATTCCACATATCCGCAAGTCATGATATATCTCTACCGGAAGTCAGATTGAAGATTGTTGTGGTCCGGTGAACAAGAACAGAGCATGTGGCAAGGTCCGACAGATTGGTCCGGATCTCTCAGAGGAAGTGTCTTGGCACAGTGCGGATCTGGGGAAGTCAAGAGGACTATCTTGAGTAGTATATTCCAAGGATTTAGCCTCCGGAGATGGACAAAGAAAAAGATATGAATAGTTGAGTACCGGATTCCTGAGAGACAGTGAAAACAGAGGAAGAACTGACTGACTGAGTATCAAACTACTTTCCGGATGTGTTACAGATGATGATAAAGGTTGCGGAGGCATGAATCATGTTTGGCCGACATAATTGATGATATCTACAAGTATATGCTTGATCCGCATTGCTTGGTGAGCAAGGATTCAGCCGACAGAACTAAGTTTGTAAGAAACTAGACTGTTCCGGATGCCGACTAGAAAGATGATGAAATTACTTGTGCGGATATATATAGAGGATGGATTTAGTTGTAAAGTGTGTGAATGT
Organism: Cunninghamia lanceolata; assembly: GCA_027924645.1. Lineage (NCBI taxonomy): Eukaryota > Viridiplantae > Streptophyta > Pinopsida > Cupressales > Cupressaceae > Cunninghamia > Cunninghamia lanceolata. The sequence continues at coordinate 7,534,931 of BSBN01000295.1, read as the reverse complement.
GTGAGGTGATATGCGAACAAGTCCAGAATAGAGCAGAAGTAACAAGAAAGATCCGGTATGTGAAAGGACAGCAGACTAAAGAACAGAGGAAAGATGAAGTGCAGCAGATCAGTATACTGAACTTAACCGGAACTGAACTCCAGCATATGCAGATGCTTCCAATCAGTTCAAGACTGTGATTCTTATCACTTTGTAAGACAGTGTGTCTTCTTGTAGGCAGTGAGCCTCTTGTGAGCAGTGTGCTCGGGCAGTGAGCCCTAATTGGCAAGTGCCATTTTTGTAATTTCCTATTCTTCTAACAGAGAATAATTCTTGGGTTAATCACCCCGTGGTTTTCTCCCTTAACAGGGTTTCCACGTCAAAAATACTGTGTCATGTGTTTCTTATCTCATGGTTAATGTTTTGTGTTTGATTTTATGCTGCTTCAATTAAAAGGAAAGTTCAAAAAGGGAAATAATTAGGATAACTGATTCACCCCCCCTCTCAGTTATCAACACCCCCCAGGTCTTGCAGAGCCTGAAGAAGAAGAGGAGATAAAATATAGAGTCTATCTCCTATACTGTTGGCCCCTGGCCTAGAGATCCTGTTGATCACTGATGGCTACCTTGTAGGGAAATCTGGGAATAAGCATCCAGTCTGGGAAAAAACCAACAGAAATTGGCGACTCCGCTGGGGAGCAGTAATTTGAAAATTGTTATTTGTGAAAGAACCCTGGTTTTCAAAGGAAAACAGTTCCTAGTAATAGGTGGTGACTCCGAAGTAATCTCCCAACCGGTCAAAGTAATATTTATATGCAGGGGAGAAGATCCCAACAAAATCCTTTATTTAAAGAGTTACCAGTAACAAGAAGAATGATGTATAGAAGAAAGGGAGCTGTCTCGGTTAGTCATGAGGGTTCCCCCAGAAAAGCTGATAATATACAAGATAACCCTAGCCCATCAGGACAGCATGTGCCTTACTTTTCAAATGCAGAAGCTGATATCCAAGGTGCATATGAAAGGCAACAGGGTGGTAGTATGAGAATGAGGTCAGAGGTGTTCCAAGAACGCCCATTTCTAGACCCTAGTGAAAGGTTTGAAGAGGCGGAGTCTCTGAGGGATGATGAAGATGATGACCAGAATGGTATGAGACCATCTACCTCCATGCCTAAGGATGAACAGTTAGTTGAAGAAATCAGAAATCTAAGAGCAGAACTAGAATACCTACAAGCCATGAAAATCAGAGATGATATGAAACAGAAAGTGCAAGCTTTAAGAACTGCCCAAAATGATTCAGTTCCTACCCTAGAAAATGCAAATGTGCAGAGACATCAGCAAAGAAATGAAGTGCAACATCAGCATAATGATGAGAGACAAAATGTGAATGATGCTAGGATACCACTGAACAATGTAAGAAACCAAAATGCAAACAGGAATATTAATGTTAATCAGTTAAACAGACAGCCAATGCAGCTAGATAGATTCAGACAGCTAGTGTTTGATGGTATTCCTGGGTATCCTAACCCCATTGATAAGCATCTGAGGCTGCAAGTGCCTAAATTTTCAGGAAACAACACAGTGTCAGGAGAAGATCATCTAAAGGCCTTTCAAAATGTCATGGATAACTTTGAGGTTGAACATGAGGATGTTTTCATGAAGTCATTCATGCAATCCTTAATAGATGAGGCAAGAGAATGGTACAAGAGTCTGCTTGACCGGAGTATTTCATCATGGGATGATTTTAAAAGGATGTTCAAAGAGCAATATGGTGACAAAACTGACCCTAGCTTTTTTGTAAATGAATTCACCAGTATCACTAAAGGGTCAAATGAGCAGGTTGCAGATTTTAATGCAAGATTTACTAAAGTGTTAAACAAATTGCCACATCACATGAGGCCAAATGAACCAATGTGCATAATATTGTATATCAATGCCTTTGATGCAAAAACTGCATATGGATTAAGAGATAAAGGTCCCGCTACTCTCAGGGATGCTTTCAGAATTGCAGTGAATATTGAAAACAACAGGAAAGCATCCGGCAAGACAAATAGAAGGGATGATACAAAAATTCTGCAGAATCCAAACAAGCCTCAGAACACTCAAGGTAATACATCTGCTCCTGAAGATAAGATAGACAAATTGGCAAATGTTGTTAAGGACTTAAGCTATAGATTAGCTAGAAGTGAAAAAGGGATGGGTCCTGATAGGCAAGTCTATCAAAGGCAGGAAAAAAGGCCATCATTGCATGATATGCCTTATAATACCAATTGGCATGATGGTAAGCCTATTTTCCCACGTAACAACACAAATCAGAGGGCCCAGCATGTCAAAGAAACTCCTGATCCTCTAAAGAAAGCTATAAATATTGTTGATGATGCTCCATGGTGTATAATCTGTTGGATGCCATATTCACAATCACAGTGTATGATTGCTCAATCCTTGTATGATAATGCTACATCTTGTAATGAATGCAATCAGCCACATCATGTGCAGGATGATGATGTTAATATGATGTCCATAGGCAATGGATACACTCTTTATGATGCTGATGAGAATACAAATGATGGAACTCAGGCCTGCCAACAATCCCCATATGATGAAGATAATGAAGATAACTATGTGTATGCTCAGAGCTCACACAATTTTCTGAGTAACTTACAACGACCCTCTGATGAGGAAATTAGAGCCTTCATAGCTGCAGCAGTTGCTCAAGTCAAGAGCAACTACAATCTCAGAGGTAAAAATCAAGTAGGCAGCCCACATCAGCCAGAAGGTATTTCTGCAGGTCAGCTAGTGCATGGTCATAAAGGAATTGAACCACAAAAAAGGCAGTGGGTAAATAATAAATAGAATTTCAGACATGGAACAGGTCATGAATCCCAAGGACCAGAAAATAAAATCCCACAGGCTGAAGATCAAAGTAAAGGTTCCCAAGACAAGAATGATGATCAGGGAACTATGAGAGTGAGAGCTAAATCAGCCCAGGATAAAAACAAGATTGTGGAGCAAGTTACAGCTGTTACACAAAATTATGCTCCATTTGATATAGCTCAAGTCCTCTCTCAGGTAAAAGTCTCTGTTCCACTTATGGAACTGATGAAAGTGGAAGAAATCAAGAATAGGACAATATCCCTAATCTCAGGGGTACCTTTTCAAGCTAAACAAAATGTTCAGACCCAGGGTGAGAAACATGTCATGTGTAATGAAGAAGATGAGGCTCCTGAAGTCTATTTAGGAATGACTATGACAAAGTGTCCTTCACAAGTGGAACCATTTTATGTTTCCCTGGTTATAAATGGAAAAATAATTAGAAATTGTATGCTTGACTCTGGAGCATCTACAAATGTCACGCCTTTGGCCATCATGCAACAAGCTGGATTGAAAATTGACAAGGCATGTGGAAAATGCTATGCTATGGATGCCAGAGAGGTACCAGTCATTGGAATCATGAAGGATGTAGATTTCAAACTGGCAGCATTTCCTAAAAAAAGATACAAGATGAATATAACAGTGGTTGACATCAAGCCACAGTATGGTATGTTGTTGTCAAGAAGATGGGCAGCACTAATTGGTGGAAGAATGCAGCTGGACTTGTCATATGCCATGATTCCAATGAATGGCAGGGATGTTAAACTAATTAGAGAACAAAGATCATCAGAGACAGTGGAAGACCAAGAAGCAGAGGAACAGGTATGCTTTGTAGACACTGACTGTGATAACTTCAAGGTTATCTCAGATGATATAGAAGATAAAAAGAAAAATGCCTGTATTGAAGAATTGGATCAGCGAGGTCTGTAGACCATGTTTTTTGATGGAGCTTGTGCAAAAGAAGGCTCTGGAGCTGGAGTTGTTTTCCTGTCTCCAATTGGTAAGCTCCTCAAATTCTCTTTCTTGCTGAGGTTTGATTGCACAAACAACATTGCAGAATATGAGGCTTTACTCTTAGGCCTAAATATTGCTCTCAAACATGGAATTAAGATGTTAAGAGTATTTGGGGATTTTGAGCTGATTGTATCCCAAATTAGAGATAAGTATGCTTCAAAAAACAAAAGATTGAAACAATACAAGCATGCTGTTTGGGATACCATTGAACTATTTGATGCATTTTCAATAGGCTGGGTAGAAAGATCAAAGAATGTTATGGCTGATTTCTTAGCCAATGTTGCAATAAGGCCAGATGACATCACTCTGTCAGATGTTACAAATGTAGAAGTTAAAATTAGGCCTGCAATACCAGAAAATATATGCAGTTGGCAAGTGTTTAATGATGATAGGGATTTGTTGAAATTTTTGCACTGCATAGATGAATATGAGAATCAAGAAATTGATTTCCAAGCTTTTGTAGAGACTATAGATGGAAAAGAAACTCTTGTGGGAAAAGAGATAATTCAGTTGAAGACTAATAAAATCCCTAGAGGGTTAGTAGCTTTGGAAAGAGCCTTTGACAGTAGAGACAAATTGGTCACAAGGACATCTCCCACGAATAAGGAAGATTTAGAAGAGATAAATTTGGGGACATCTCAGGCCCCTCAAAAAGTATACATTGGTAAACAGCTCAAACCACACATTAGGAGTATGCTGATTGCATTATTGAAAAGGTATAAACATGTTTTTGCTTGGTCATATGAGGACCTAAAAGCCTATAGGGAAGATTTATTCCAGCATGAGATCCCATTGAAGCCTGAAGCTAAGCCATTTAGACAAAGGCAAAGGCCTATTAATCCTACCTTAGCTCCTAAGATGCAAGAAGAACTCAAAAGGCTCAGGGAAGCTGGAATAATTGTGCCAATCAGGCATTCAACTTGGGTGTCTAACCTTGTCCCAGTCAGAAAAAAGAATGGTGATATTAGGCTTTGTGTTGACTTCAGGAACTTGAATGTATCCTCTTTAAAGGATAACTATCCACTGCCTAATATGGAAGCTATGTTGCAGAGAGTGACTGGTTGTGAACTCTTATCCATGATGGATGGATTTTCAGGTTATAATTAGGTGAAGGTAAAGGAATCAGAACAGTATAAGACCGCCTTTACCACTCCATGGGAAACTTATGTGTATGTTAGGATGCCCTTCGGACTAACCAATGCAGGTGCTACATTTCAAAGAGCAATGGATGTTGCTTTTGCAGGGTTGATTGATTCAATTCTGACTGTATATCAGGATGACTTGACTGCTTACTCAAAGAAAGAAGAGCAACATTGTTTGCATCTGGAGCAGATTTTCATAAGAGCACTAGAGTATGGTATTTCTTTAAATCCAAAGAAGTGCGCCTTTGGGGTAATTGAAGGAAAGCTCCTGGGACATATTATTTCCAAGGATGGAGTCAGGATAGATCCAGAAAGAGTGGCTGCTATTGACAGAATTCAAATGCCAAAAACTGTAAAAGGAGTGCAGTCCTTCTTTGGACAGATAAATTTTGTTAGGAGATTTGTTCCCAACTTTGCAGAAACCACAAGGAACATTTCCAAGATGATGAAGAAGGATGCAACTGTCCACTGGGAAAGGGAAGCAATAGAGTCATTTCAGAGTATCAAAGAGGCAATCAAGATGGCCCCTGTTCTTAAATCTCCTGATTTTTCTAGGCCATTCCAAGTATTTTCATTTGCTTCCTTTCATACTGTTGCTGCTTGTTTGCTACAGAAAAATGAAGATGGGTTTGAACAGCCCATAGCTTTCTTCAGTATGTCCTTGCAGGCCTCTGAGTTGAAGTATGATATTATGGAAAAACAGGCATATGCACTAGTCAGAGCCATCAAAAGCTTCAGACCATACTTGGTAGGATCATATATAATTGCATATGTACCCCATGCAGCAGTTAAAGACATATTCACTCAGCAGGAGGTGACTGGAAGAAGGTGTAGATGGATAAACAAACTGCAAGAGTTTAACATAGACATACAAGTTACCAAGTTGATAAGAGGACGAGGATTAGCCAAGATGATGGCACAATCAAACTTGGAAGCATGCCAAGTTAATGTAGTCCAAAATGAGAATGTAAATGTATCAGGATCTGAATGGTACAAGGATATCATCTATTACTTGCAAAATCTGAATTGTCCTTCCCATTTCAGTGACAGTCAAAAGAGGACTTTAAAGTTACATGCAATCAGGTATGTTATTGTTCAAGGTGAGCTATACTGGAAAAACCCTGATGGTGTGCTGTTGAGATGTGTGGATAAGGATATGGCTAACAATGTTTTGATTGATATGCATAAAGGATTGTGTGGTGGACATTATACTGCTCAAACAACAGCTCATAAAATTCTCAGAGCAGGATATTGGTGGCCCACTCTCTTTTCAGATGCACAAAAGTTAGTAAGGAAGTGTGACCCTTGCCAAAGATTTTCAGGAAAGCTGAAATATGATGGTGCTTTACCCCTCAGAACTGTAACTGTGGATGCTCCATTTCAGCAATGGGGAATTGACTTCATAGGGGAAATTGCAAACAAATCAAGTGGGGGACACAGTTGGATTTTGGTGGCAACTGATTACTTTACCAAATGGATTGAGGCCATTCCAACTAAGAGAGCTACAAGTAAGGTGGTGACAGATTTCATGCTAGAAAATATCATCATCAGGTTTGGAGTACCATTCAAGATAGTCACTGATAATGCTATGTGCTTCAGATCAGGTGAATTTGTTGATTTTTGCAACAGGTATGGGATAAATCTATCATACACATCACCATATCACCCACAAGGAAATGGTCAAGCAGAATCGAGCAATAAAAGCATCATGAAAATTGTCAAAAGGATACTGGACAAGAACAAGAAAGCTTGGGACTCAAAATTAAAGTTAGCCATATGGGCTAACAGAGTGACAGTAAAAAGGGCCATTGGAATGTCACCCTTTGAGCTAGTATATGGTGCATCAGCCAGATTGCCCATAAACAATCTCCTACCAGTTTACAAGTTCATCCAAGAGAATGATGAGGAGATTGAAGATTCCATGACAGAAAGAGTGAACCAACTGGTTGCACTAGATGAAAACAGAAGGAAAGCCCACCAGATTAATCTCAGGAGACAACAAGATATGAAATATCAGTTTGACAGGAGAGCTATAAAAAGGAAGTTTCAAGTCAATGATCTGGTGCTCATTTGGAATGCAAAAGGTCAAGAAAAGGGTAAACATGGTAAATTTGAACCCTTATGGATGGGCCCATATCAGATTTGCAGTGCTCATGGGGAGGATTCTTATTTCCTCCAGGCCCTAGATGGTGAAGTTCTAGAATTGCCTGTGCATGGCCAATTCCTTAAGTTCTATTTTGCATAAATGACTTGTCGCTGTGCACATTTGTAAAAAACATGTATGTAGTGTAAATGTCTTGTGCAGTTCGTGCTTTTTGGTTTTTTGCCTGGTCTGCCCGGAGATCTGGTTCTCGCTGCAGTCTTTCGCCTGCACGTCCCCATTCGGAGCCAGTGTTAGCACTCATTTTGACCTGCGGGCTGATTTTTCATGATTAGGGGGTTTTTTTCATTTGAACCCTATATCTTCTTGCCCATTTTCCTAAGTGTTGGACCTCCTCGGCATTTTTCAACTGCAGCATCATATTTTCTTCGAGGAGGATGTCATCATCATCATGTTTGCTTCAAGGATGTCATCATCATCATGTTTTCTGTTGACTTGTTTTTTCATCAGGATCATCATATTTCAATATCGGGTGATATTTTGATATCATCCCGATCCTGCTGATGAGCTTCAATGTGCCTTAGTTTTCTTGTGGAGGGTGATTTTTCAGATATCCGGTGATCTCCCAATTATCACCCTGCCCTTTTATGATGATGATGTTACCCTAATCTTCTGAAGAGGTTATTTTCTGAGTTGTTCAACCTGACTTATTTTTTCTAAGGGTCGTCTTCATCATCACGATCATATTTCCGGTTATCACCGTGTTGCTTGCGAGGGTCATCATATTTTCTACTTGCATGATTTTTCGCCGGGGTGATATTTTAACATCGGGTGATCTTTGTTAAGGTCATCCTGATGGTGTTGTTGAAGAGTTCTAAGTATGACCCGATATTTATCGTGGTCATCATATTTGGACGTCAGGATGATCGTAGTCAATATCATCCTGATGATGTTGTATCACTTCATGTTCGTTGTTTTGTCATCCTGATGATGATGGTATTAAGGAGTTAGCCGCCTGTCGGCTTCGTGCATTATCTAGTGGGGGGTGATCTTTCCAAATATCTGGCATATTCATCTATCACCCCGATCTTACAATGGAGCTACAGTGCAGCATGATATTTGCGCATCAGGATGATATTTCCAAATATCCGGTTATCTTCCGAATATCATCCTGATGCCGACATGTGGTGGTGACGTCATCAAGGTCCGGGGGGTCATATTTCTAACATTACTCATCTTATGAAGATCCCCCAACGTTGCGAATATGATGATGACGTCATCCGGATATGAGGAGGTGCGCGGTAGGTAGATATGCTGATGATGTCAGCAGGATATGACGATGACGTCATCAGGATGTTCATCGGCCAAACTTTTGGTATCAGCTAAGCAGGAGGATCTTCCTTCAATGGATCAGGTGGTGCCGATGAAGGCGATTATCATGCGGGTGATGTTGCGATGATGATGCTGACGTCAGGGTGATTTTTTGAGCAACAGGATATCATGCTGTTGGAGGATGATGATGAAGTCTTATACTAGTGTCGTCGGGAGCAAAAGCACCGACATCATATATGCTCGCGACCTAGTATATAAGGTGATGAAAAGGTCCCCGCGGGGTGCATGTGGGATAATTGATATCCTGCATATTTGAAATATCATGACGATGTATCTTGGCAGGAAGTGGTTGCGATCGACTGTCAGATGTTCTTCCCGAGGCCGCGGGTTGGTGCGCCATTAATGGCGATTGTTGCAGAGGTATGGGCGATGGTGTGGGCGGATCTAGTACCCGGTTGAAGATCTGGATCCCTAGGCGGCGGCGCAGGGCTCGAGATTTCTTCCTGTCTCCTCTCCCACCTGCTGCATTGAATGTTTGAGCGCCATTTTTCCTGATACTGTGTTTCTGGCGGGATTTTTGGTCAACCATGTAATTAACTGTGGTGGTACACTACCTGGCTGTTATAAGCAGGAAGTGTTACTCATTTGAAGGTTGTTGAAAGTTGAAGATTTTGGCTCTGTAATTCAAAACAAGCTGATCTGGTTGCTCTATACAGCTAAACTTGTGAGTCTATGTATCTCTTGTTGTATGTTTTGGCATGAACCCACTGATTTCATGATTAATCTTATATGAGAAATGCTATTTTAGCATGTGTTTTGTTAATTCTGTCTCCAGTATTGCATGTATTCTTCTTCTGAATCTAGATATTTGGGTAATGTTTAGATTCTAGAGCATAGAATTCCTATGTTGAATGTCTGATCTTTTAACTTCTGCTCAAGGGGTAGATTAAACTGTTTTCAGGTTGAATATTGGGAAGGGTATACTGCAGTAGGGATGCCATAAGTAGAGATAACTTAACATTGTGTATTGGGAGATATCTGTAAGGCAGGTATCACATATATCCCCCTGAGATCTAGTTTTAGTTGTTCATGCTGACCATTCACAGGTGTATGTCTACTGACTCCTGGCCCTGGATAGGCACCAATCTTGCTTTGTGTTTGCATTACAACCAAGTCCAGCTTTGCATCCAAACTTAAAATCAAAATCTAAATCTAAAACAATCTTTAGGACATTAGAATTAGTTTTAGGATCCTCAGTCCTCTGACTACAACTGCAAATAGGCCCAAAGCTAGCCCCTTTGCTATTATCTTTCAGTTTTGGTCTACTTACAGGAGGACTATTTGCTTTCTGTCAGCATCCCAGCCTTGTATGCATATCCTCATGGATGTTGAGTAGGGAATACCCCCCTAGGTCTTGCAGAGCCTGAAGAAGAAGAGGAGATAAAATATAGAGTCTATCTCCTATACTGTTGGCCCCTGGCCCAGAGATCCTGTTGATCACTGATGGCTACCTTGTAGGGAAATCTGGGAATAAGCATCCAGTCTGGGAAAAAACCAACACCACCAAAGAGAGATATTCAGCACCGCATTGATTTGATCCCAGGAGCATCCCTACCTAATCAAGCAGCTTACAGAATGAGCCCTACCCACCATGCAGAAATCAATAGACAAGTGACAGACCTCATAAGCAAAAGTGCGGTGAGGGAGAGTATGAGCCCATGTGTTGTACCTCCACTATTAACTCTAAAGAAGGATGGCACGTGGAGGATGTGCACAAATAGTAGGGAAATCAATAAAATCACCATCAAATATCAGTTCCCCATCCCTTGTTTGGACGACATGATGGATGTGCTTGCAGGGGATAAATACTTCAGCAAAATTGATCTACACAGCAGTTATCACTAGATCCGGATTCGAGAGGGGGATGAATGGAAAACAACATTCAAGACTAGGGATGGATTATATGAGTGGATGGTTATGCCATTCGAGTTATCTAATGCACCCAGCACCTTCATGAGGCTAATGAATACTATACTGCATCCTTATATTGGTAAGTTTGTGGTAGTTTACTTTGATGATATTTTGGTTTTAGCAAGAGCAAAGAGGAGCACCTGCAGCACTTGAGGATCGTATTAGATGTGTTGAGAAAAGAGAAATTCTATGCAAACTTAAAGAAGTGCAGAGTCATGCAAGAAAGTTTGGTCTTCCTAGGCTTTGTCATCTCCACAGATGGTATTAAAATGGATATAGAAAAGGTCAGGGTAATTCTAGAGTGGCCTAGTCCAAGGAGTATAACAAAGGTAAGAAGTTTTCATGGGTTATCCACATTCTATCAAAAATTCATTCAAAATTTTAGCAGTATTGATGTAGGAGCATCCCTAGTTCAAGAGCAATCTTGCATCAACCAAAACATTTGCATTTCATTTTGTTTGCAGTTCAGTTTGTTTCTTTTCATTTTCCAGTTTAGTTTAGGTAGTTCAGTTAGAAGCAGTTTTTGCATTTTGGTCTGACATTCTACCACAGTTACATTTTAGACCTTGCGGAGCTGGACTTAGCATCCAAATTCACTCATCTACATCATATCCAGAATTCAGAGATCCGCACATCATTATCGGAAAGATATCGCTATCAGAAGATCGATTGTTTCTTAGAACAGAGCATCCTGATAATCACAGACAACCAGCTGAAGGAGAAACCTGCGGAAGTATTTCCCGATCTATGAAGCCTAATGACACATCATTCAATGATCTTTGGTTTGTGGTCGACCTTCCCTGAAGATCCGCATATCACTCCACTCATTTTCTAGAGGAGTTCTATGCAATTAGGCCCAACCTATCCGTGTACACACGTTACAGCTCTTCATTGGAGTTTGTGACCTTCTTTGGCAGACACGGAGGAATCTCATGATCTGGATATTATATATATTGATGTGATAGATCCTTAGGAAAGCAGTTAGGAATTTATCTAGAAGTGTTTCACATAGAAGTATCTGATAGTTTAGATCTCAGCAAGGAGCTTCAAAGCTTTATGTTGCGCATATATGTAATCAGGCCTGTGAGCCCTAATTGTAAGCTCGCATGTTGCTGACCAATCTCTATTTGAATTCTATGATATAATGAATGATTGAATATGCATTTATTCCATTTCTCTGAGTTGTTTCCATTGTGTTTACTCTTGCTGCACAGTCTAGATAGTTCATTCTGTGAACGCTCCTACCGTGACTACACCAAGTGGTATCAAGGCGAAAGTTTGAATCTTTGGGAGAGAATTGAGCAAAGTTGGCGAGGGAATTCTGTAAGATCTTTCTATGAACAAATTGCCGATCCGAGGCAGGTTACTTGTGTTGCAACCGATTGCCGATTGTGAGACAGTTGTCACATTGTATCCCGATCACCGAACCTGAGGCAGTTTACACTTGATCCTAGGAAGAATGCCACCGTGGAGAGTTGTTGTTGTTGGAACGATGGCTGGTAGAATGGATGAGATGATGGAGATGATGAGAACAATGCGAATCCGATTGGATGTGGTTGAAGAAGATAGATGGAGAGGGTTGACACCAAGACCTAATGTTGAAAGTGATGATGAAGAAGAATTTCAATCTGTTGAACAAACTGGCGAAACCCTAGGAGGTGATGAAGAAGAAGAATCAGATCAAGTAAAGATGCTGAGAGCTATTTTAAAGATTGGAAAGAGGCCTAGAGTTGATGTACTGAATTATACTGGTAATTTGAACCTTGAAGAATTGATTGACTAGATAAATGACATGGAAGAATACTTTGAGTATAAAGAGATTGAAGATCCAAGGAAGGTGAAATTTGCAAAAACAAAATTGAAAGGACATGTTGCTATATGGTGGAAAGAAGTTTAGTTAGAAAGAAATAGAAGAGGGAAAGAAAAGATTACAAAGTGGGACCGGATGGTGACAAAGTTGAAGAATCAGTTTATACCTGCTGACTATGAGCTGGAGCTGTTGAAAAGATTGCAAAACCTAAGACAAAAGGAGAAATCTGTGGAGTACACTGAAGAATTTCATAAAATGATCATAAGAATATGACATAGTGAAGCAAGCAAGGAGAAAGTAGCTAGATATATCAATGGACTGAGATTGAACATTTAAGAGGAACTAAGCTTGGTAAGGATGACATCTTTGGAAGAAGCATATCAGTTTGCCCTGAAAGTTGAAGAGAAGATGAATAAAAGACATGAGCATAGACAAAGAGGTAGAGAAGGTAAATTTTAGAGAGGTAGAACATTTTCTGGAGGAGATAGATCATTTGGAGAGTAGAACAAGTTTGACAGCCCATTTAGGAAGGAGGACAGAGATAATAATGCTTACCGGAGAGATGACAATTTTTTTTACCAGAGAGGAAACCCTAGTGCATACCGAAATGGAGGATATAGAAGAGAAGGAAGAGGATTTGATAAGAGAACATTCAAAGGTACTTGTTTCAAGTGTGGAGGTGAAGGACATAGAGCATTTGAATGTAATCAGGGTAGTACAAGCAAGAGGATAGAAAATAGTGGAAGAGCAACCTATGTTGAAGAAGAACCTAGTGAACTAGATGATCCCTATTTTGTTGGTAATCCAGAGAAAGGAGAATCATTGGTGATGAGGAGAGCACTATTTCAAGTTGAAACAAATGAGAAACCACGTAGAGGAAGAGTTTGTTCAGAACTAGATGTAAATCTGGAGGTGAGTGTTGTAAAGTTGTAATTGATAGTGGTAGTTCAGATAACCTAGTTTCAGAAGAGATGGTGACCAAGCTGAAGTTGGAAAGATTGAAACACTCTAAGTCCTATGAGGTAGCATGGATTCAGGATGATCATAAGGTACTAGTGAGTGAACAATATTTGGTGAAATTTCATATTGGATCATATCATGATGAAGTCTTGTGTGATATTATGCCTATGGATGTTTGTCATATCTTGTTGGGTAGACCTTGGCAATATGATAGAAAAGCTATACATGATGGAAGAAAGAATACATATACTATAACATCGAATGGAAAGATAATTACTTTGATTCCTTTGGAGGATGATCCTAAAGATGTGGTATGTGGGAATGTTAGAATTTGTTTGGTAGATGGAAGGAAATTTTTGGATGGTTTGAGACATGAGAATATGTGTTATGCCTTGATTCCTAAGAATCTTGAAGCATTGAAGAAAAAGACTGAAGAGACACAACTGAAGGAGATAAGAGAGTTGCTGGTAGAATATGAAGACATCATATTAGATAATGTGCCTGAAGGATTACCACCCATTAGGAGTGATGCAGAGGCATCCACACTAAAACCTTGACATACAGCATGTATGTCTACAACCCATCATCATCATCATATTTTATGTTAACATTGTCAGCATCATCATATTTTCTCTTGCCGACTGATATCCTCCTGCAGACAAACCTTCACCCTTTCGCCTGTCAGCAGCATCATTATATTCGACTATCGGCAGCATCATCATATTCGGCAAGCGCAAACATCCTCCTGACGTTCACTGTTCACCTTACCGCCAAACGCTATCTTCAGCATCATGATGTTCAACATCATGTTCATCAGCAGGATATAAAATATCCTGTTCCTCCCATATATCCTGATGATGACTCTCTTCACGCACCTTTCCTTCGATGCTTACGTCACCCCGATATCCTGATGACGATTATCCTGATGACGATGACGTCACATGCAGTTCCTTCGATATCCTGCTGTCGGCCAAACTTAACATTATCGGCCCGCGATGATTTTATCAACCCGATCTTCTACCTTATGCCGATACGCTCCTCCTCGGCAACACCTGATGATGATCACCCCAATACACATTCACTTTATGCAAACGATTACATCATGCTCAACCCCATCTACTCGGATGACGCCCGAAGTAACCGCAGGATATACCCAGAAATATCCTGATGATGCCGTTGTGACGAATTTCCAACCTTAGCGAATTTCGATCCGCCGAACCTCCTGGGGTGACCCGATCCGCTTCCTGGATGATCTTCCAGACTCTTACAACCAGCACGACCTAGCACATACCCATGCTAGGGTTCTCAACACCTCTCGACTGCGATCCTGCAAACATACATGCGAACAAATAGAAAATGCAAACTAAATCCTAAACTACTGTACATAGCCATTCCACCGATTCGACGAATCAACCGGTGGAATGGATCAGCGAATCCATGCAACCACCAGAACAGCCACACGATTAAACAGTGGAATTCAACAGAGAATGAACACAAACAGGATCTCTTTATTGATTTCAAAAGATGCAAGTACAATACTCTGTCTCACTCTCTGTCACTCTCTTCTGCAATACTACCTAAAACCAACCGACCCTAATGCATAAATAGGATCTCCTGCGAGTACTACCACTCGATTCCCAGCGGTTGGGAGCTTCCAAGTGGCTGGGAGGATCCAACCGAACTAACAACCTAAACAGCTGTCCAAACAAACTATCTAAAAATAGTAAAGTATGGTCAACATGACCTTATTACATGCATTGGTCTTATAAGACCTTCTTGGAAACATTAACAAGACCTAAAACAAACTAACTGCCTCATGGAGGCCAGCTGTCAGGTAGGTGCTCCTGCACCATACTCCCCAACAGAAAAGAACTCATGTCCCATGAGTTAGGTTGTGGAAGTCCTCCACCTTTACACTTTGCCTTTGTAGTGTCTTGACCTGTTCCAGCTTTGTCCTCTGCCGTCTCTTGGCTGCTCCAAGACTTCTGAACTGTAACTTGTTTTCTTGCAAGTAAATCCTCATGCCTGTCAATGTAGGCCCTTTTCTCACATACCTTGCGTTTGTCAGGTTGTTTGACCAGAACCTCTGTCTGAACTGCCTCTTGAACTTCTGTAATGTTCAACTCTGTCTTTCTTTCAACTCTTATAGGACAAACAATAGTCCCAACTATGACAACATCCTTGTCATTCCTCTCAACTGGTTGCGGTTTGCAAACCTGTTGCCGAACCTGCTGCTGACCTTTGTCAGTCAAAACTGAAACTGTCTTCAAACTGTTGTCCTTAACAACTTCTTTCCCTGCAACGTCCTCAACTGCCTTTATGCCTACTCCTATAGGCTTCTGCACAAATTCCTTCTTTCCCACTAAAATGATTTTTGCTGCCTTCTGTACTACAGCTGCTTCCTGTAATGGCATCAACATAATAGTTTTCCCATCTTTCTTGATGGTGTAGGTATTAGCATACCCATCATACAGTACCCTCCTATCAAATTGCCATGGCCTACCCAACAGTAGGTGACAACATTCCATGGGCAAAATGTCACACAAAACTCTATCATGATATGCTCCAATATGAAAATCAACATATGCCTGTTCATAGACAAAAAGTGATTGACTATCACTCACCCAAGATGCCTTGTAAGGGTTTTGATGTGGAATCCTTTCCAAATTTAGTTTATCCACCATTTCCTGAGATACCATGTTATCTGTTGAACCAGTATCAATGACAACCTTACATACTTTACCTTTGCTCTTGCATGTGGTCTTGAAAAGAGCTCTTCTTTGCATCATATCCTTTGATGCTTGCAAATGAGTTCTCCTTAGCATCAATGCTTCTCCCTCCTCAGGATATCCATAACCGTCAGGAACTCTATCTTGATAAGTGTTTAAACTTTGCACACTTTGCTCTACTTTCTCTTCTTGCACAAGTTGTACTCCCTTGTCATTCATTCTATCATTTCTGGATGATGAACCTTTGCTTTCTGGACATTTGAAAAATGGATGACCAAACTCACCATAGGTGTAACACTTTCCTGAAAATGTAGTAGAACCTCTACCACTTCCAAATCTGCCTCTATTACCTTTCCATCCACCTCTGAAATCAGACTGTCCCTGTCCTTTACCAGTGTCTTCTTGACCCTCATTGGTTTGCCTTGTTGTAGGGGCTAATCCTCTTCCCCTCATATTGCTGCCTCTTCCTCTCATGGACTTATCTTGTCTCCTATTCATCTTTTCTTCAATCCTGATTGCCATTTGGTAACAATCCTCCACACTCTTAGGGTTAGCTAAAACTAACTCATCCTGTATGTTCAATCTCAAACCAGCCAAGTACCTAGCCACCTTTTCTACCTCATTCTCATGATGACCAGATCTCATACTCAACTTATAAAACTCCTCAGTATATGCCTTCACATCCATTTCCTTCTGCCTTAAAAATTGCAGCTTCTTAAACATCTGAATTTCATAATCCTTGGGCAAGAATTTACCTTTGATCCTTGCTACCATTTTATCCCATGAAGTGATCTTTGACTTTCCTTGTTTCCTTCTCTCGGATTGTACATAATCCCACCATACCAAAGCATGACCTCCTAACTTGGTCTTTGCAATCTTTACCTTCTGATCCTCAGCAACATCTTCACATTCAAAGTGATTATCAAGTGCAGCAATCCAATCCAGTAACTCATCTTCATTCAAACTTCCATTATACTTGGAAACATCAACCTTTACCTTAGGTTTATCACTCTGCACTGCCTTTAATAGTTTTGCAAATATCTGGTCTTCATCATCCAGATCTTCAGCTACCTCTTCATACTCTTCAACAGCATCTTCATCTTCTTCTGATTCACTGTCGTCCACTTCCCTCTTTTTGTTCTTCTCCAAGGCTACAAGCCTGGCTTGAAGTGCTTCAGCAAGCTCCTTCATCTTCCTCATCTCTCTGGCATGTTTTTCCTTCATCTCCTGCAACTCCCTTGCAGTACCATTACCTTTCGGAGGCATTTTGTCAACCTCTCACTCCTCTACCTCTGTCTTTTCATTGACAGAATCAACACACAACAGCCCAGACCTTTTGCTGAGCTCTGATACCACTATGATGCAGAGGCATCCACACTAAAACCTTGACATACAGCATGTATGTCTACAACCCATCATCATCATCATATTTTCTGTTAACATTGTCAGCATCATCATATTTTCTCTTGCCGACCGATATCCTCCTGCAGACAAACCTTCGCCCTTTCGCCTGTCAGCAGCATCATCATATTCGACTATCGGTAGCATCATCATATTCGGCAAGCGCAAACATCCTCCTGACGTTCACTGTTCACCTTACCGCCAAACGCTATCTTCAGCATCATGATGTTCAACATCATGTTCATCAGCAGGATATAAAATATCCTGTTCCTCCCATATATCTTGATGACGAATCTCTTCACGCACCTTTCCTTCGATGCTTACATCACCCTGATATCCTGATGACGATGACGTCACATGCAGTTCCTTCGATATCCTGCTGTCGGCCAAACTTAACATTATCGGCCCGCAATGATTTTATCAACCCGATCTTCTACCTTATGTCGATACGCTCCTCCTCGGCAACACCTGATGATGATCACCCCAATACACATTCACTTTATGCAAACGATTACATCATGCTCAACCCCATCTACTCGGATGATGCCCGAAGTAACCGCAGGATATACCCAGAAATATCCTGATGATGCCGTTGTGACGAATTTCCAACCTTAGCGAATTTTGATCCGCCGAACCTCCTGGGGTGACCCGATCCGCTTCCTGGATGATCTTCCAGACTCTTACAACCAGCATGACCTAGCACATACCCATGCTAGGGTTCTCAACACCTCTCGACTGCGATCCTGCAAACATACATGTGAACAAACAGAAAATGCAAACTAAATCCTAAACTACTGTACATAGCCATTCCACCGATTCGACGAATCAACCGGTGGAATGGATCAGCGAATCCATGCAACCACCAGAACAGCCACACGATTAAATAGTGGAATTCAACAGAGAATGAACACAAACAGGATCTCTTTATTGATTTCAAAAGATGCAAGTACAATACTCTGTCTCACTCTCTATCACTCTCTTCTGCAATACTACCTAAAACCAACCGACCCTAATGCATAAATAGGATCTCCTGCGAGTACTACCACTCGATTCCCAGCGGCTGGGAGCTTCCAACCGAACTAACAACCTAAACAGCTGTCCAAACAAACTATCTAAAAATAGTAAAGTATGGTCAACATGACCTTATTACATGCATTGGTCTTATAAGACCTTCTTGGAAACATTAACAAGACCTAAAACAAACTAACTGCCTCATGGAGGCCAGCTGTCAGGTAGGTGCTCCTGCACCAAGGAGTATCATTCATCACATGGATCTTATACCGGGAGCAAGTTTGCCTAACAAAGAAGCACATAGAATGACACCGACAGGAAATGAAGAATTAAATAGACAAATATAAGAATTGTTGAAGAAAGGTTTGATTAGAGAAAGTTTGAGTCCTTGTGTAGTACCTGTAGTGCTTGCACCTAAGAAAGATGGAGAATGGAGAATGCGTACTGACTCTAGAGCAATAAACAAGATCACAGTTAAGTATAGATTTCTTTTACCTAGGATGGATGATATTATGGATTGTTTAAGTGGAGCAAAATATTTCACAAAGATAGACTTAAAGAGTGGATACCATCAGATCAGAATCAAAGAAGGTGATGAATGGAAGACTGCTTTTATGACAAATAAAGGATTGTATGAGTGGTTGGTGATGCCTTTTGGATTGACAAATGCATCGAGTACTTTCATGAGATTGATGAATGAAGTCTTGAAGAAATTCTTGGGTAAGTTTGTGATTGTATATTTGGATGATATTCTAATTTTCAGTAAGACAAAAGAGGAACATTTGTGGCATATTAGACAAGTTTTGTAGAGACTGAGAGAGGAGAAATTGCTGATAAACATCAAGAAGTATAGTTTCATGAAGGAAGAATTAGTGTATTTGGGATTGTGATTTCTGCGAAAGGATTGAAGATGGACCATGAGAAAGTAAGAGCAATTGTTGAATGGCCTACACCGGAGAGCATTGGAGAGGTTAGATCATTTCATGGATTGGCTAGTTTCTACCGGAAGTTCATCAGAAATTTTAGTTCAATTTGTAACCCTATAACAGAGACAATGAGAGGTGATAGAAAAAAACTTTAAATGGACATCTGGAGCAGATAAGAGTTTTGAATTGTTGAAGTAGAGGGTGACAGAGCAACCTGTTTTGGCATTACCATTTTTCAATAAGGTATTTCAAGTGGATTGTGATGCAAGTGGAAATGCAATTGGAGCAGTATTAAGTCAAGAAGGTAGACCTGTAGCATATTTCAGTGAAAAGTTGAATGATGCTAGGAGAAGATATTTAGTTTATGATCAAGAGTTCTATGCCATAATTCAAGCCTTGAAGAAGTGGAGACATTATTTGTTGCCTAAAGAATTTGTGTTGTATACAGATCATCAAGCTTTGCAATATTTGAACAGTCAAGGTAAGTTAAATTAGAGACATATGAGATGGGTAGAGTTCATGCAGAGTTACACTTTTGTGTTAAAGTATAGAAGTGGAAAATCAAAAAAAGTTGCTGATGCATTGAGTAGGAGAAGAAACTTGTTGACAGAGATGAGAGTTGAAGTGTTGGGTTTTGATGAATTGAAGAACATGTATGAGGGAGACACTGATTTTGTAGAACCTTGGAAAGCATGTAGAGAGCCTGTTGTGATAGATAGGAGGAAGTGGTTGGACTATTTCATTCAAGAAGATATGTTGTTCAAAGGAAGTCAGTTGTGCATACCTAAAAGTTCCATGAGAGATAATTTGATCAAGGAGTAGCATAGTGGTGGATTGGCAGGACATTTTGGCATTGATAAGATAGTGGCCTTGATGAGTGAAAACCAATTTTGGCCTTAGATACATAAGGATGTTAGAAAATTTGTGCAGAGTTGTAGAGTTTGTAGTTGCAAAAGGGAGTAGTCAGAACATTGGATTGTATAAACCTGTGACAGTACCAGAGAGGCCTTGAGAAGACATAAGCATGAATCTTGTAATGGGATTGCCTAAGACATAGAGAGGACATGATTTAATATTTGTAGTGGTTGACAGATTTTCAAAGATGGCTCATTTCATACCTTGCAAGAAGAAAACTGATGCAGTACATGTAGCTGACCTATTTTTCAAGGAGATTGTCAGATTGCATGGATTACCTAGGAGTATAGTTTCAAACAAAGATACAAAGTTTGTTGGATACTTTTGGAAGACACTTTGGAAGAAGATGAAGATAGATTTGAAGTTTAGTTCAGCTTTTCATCCATAGACTGATAGAAAGATAGAGGTAGTGAATAGGAGTTTGGGAAACTTGTTGAGATGTATGGTTGGAGAGAAGGCTAGAAATTGGGATTTGATTCTTTCACAAGTAGAGTTTGCATACAATAATTTAGTAAATAGGAGTACCAGAAGAACACCTTTTGAGATTGTTATCGAAGTGAATCCTAGAGGAGTAGTAGAATTAAGAGATATCAGCATGGAAGAAAAGAGAAGTGCAGAAGTAGAAGAATTTGCAGATCATATGAAGACAGTACATAATCAGGTGAAGAAGCATTTGGAGGACATGAATAGTAAGTATAAGGAAAAGGAAGATGAGAAGAGAGGACATAAGGAATTTGAAGTTGGAGATGAAGTGATGGTATACTTGAGAAAAAAAAATATTTCAAGTTGGGACATATAACAAGTTGAAGATGAAGAAGTTTGGACCTTGTAAGATACTCAGAAAATTTGATTCAGGAAATGCATATGAAGTGGAGTTACCAGAGACATTGGTTATTTCACCTATTTTCAACATTGTAGACCTTTATCAGTATCATGAAGTAGAGCTCAGTGACAACATGGAAGAAGACTTGAAGAAACAATTACCACAACAAGCACCAGAGAAGATTGAAGACATTTTGGACAGCAGAGTTGGATGCAACACTAGAGGAAGACAATACAAAGAATATCTTGTGAAGTGGAAAGGCAAACTAGAAGAAGATTCATCATGGATTTCTCAGGCTAAGGTGGACCGTCTTGGTTCTCCCCTAGCCCCAGCAAAGTGAGGGACTCACTTTTTCAATAACCCTGAATGTCTGATGCAGGAGCATCCTTGGTTCAAGAGCAATCTTGCATCAACCAAAACATTTGCATTTCATTTTGTTGTAGTTCAGTTTGTTTATTTTCATTTTCCAGTTCAGTTCAGGCAGTTCAGTCAGAAGCAGTTTCTGCATTTTGGTCTGACATTCTACCACAGTTACATTTAAGACCTTGCAGAGCTGGACTTAGCATCTACATTCACTCATTTACATCATATCTAGAATTCAGAGATCCACACATCATTACGGGAAAGATATCTGTTGATGTATAAAATTGCACAGGTTCCAACACCAACATGGGAAGTTTCAGGAATGTGAGACTTGCTACCTGAAACAACCTTCATATTTTAAAGAAGCTGGCTCTTCTCTATCTTAAATGGGTTTTGAGGAAAAGGGTAGAAACTAACAGGATTACAGATAATATTAAGCAAAAACTAACTATGGCGATGCACCTGAATAAAAGTATTTCTCTAAAATTAAGCACAGTGAAACTATCCTCAAGATTCAGTTATATTAAAGAGCAGATACTGTATGATTAACATAAACAGATGCAATGAATAAAATCAAAGGCTCACAATCAGACACTTTACAATGACACAGGAAATATCAACTAAGGCACAAAACTCAGTCTTTCTCATTAATTTTTCAGCAACATAAAAGGCACAAATATATGCATAGGTACATTAACCTTCTAATCAAGAATAACAAAATAAATGCAAATGATATCCACTGGTCACAGCAAAAGTCTCCAACTTCTCTCTTAAATCTCAGACAGAAAAATATCTCTAGATGTCTACAAACTGTATGAATCTCTCTCTATCTTATTACAAATGTTACATATTTATAGCCTAAGATTGACTCTAGATTGTATACAACAATCGAATCCCAACAATCCAATGGAACTCAAGATAACTAGAAGTCTCTGATAGAAAAGATCTTTCGAATCTGCAACAGTTACTCCTTCCTGCAAGCCCATTGGCTGTAACAAAATATGTGTGGCGCACCTCCTTCTATAAGGGACAGACATGCGTCGCACTCCGCACACTTGAAACTGAAAACTCTGTGACATATGGTAGCATCCACGGCTAAACTTGAAACTCCTTCATCTCTTGGGAAAGAAACAAGAAACTAACACTTGGCGGCTTCCGCATCATCCAAAACTATCCACGTGTCTTTCTCCGCAAAGCTTCTCAAAACTGTGTCTTTATTTAGGTGGATTCCGTAGGTGACAACTGTCACAATCCGCAGCTTTGAAACTTTAACTCATTAAAAATGGGACCCACAACTTAAAAGCTCAATAGTTTCAAAAGGAGGAAATAGGGACAGGTAGTAACTTCCGTGTGCATACTAATTGATACGTGGCACTTTCTGCAGCACTTGAAACATTATTAGAAACTCTTTGAAACTTAAGCAGAGGCTGACACTTGGCGGGTTTCACTTTACTTAAGAAACATTTAATGATCACCGGAGAGAGGGTTAGAAACCTTTTAACTTTAAGGAAATCTTCCACGTGGTGATCTCTGTAGCTCAAAACTTAAAACTGTGGCCCACCATACATCCTTTACTTAGCATCAAAATATACAGAAACAAACACGCAAAAGCTGACACCTGGCAGCTTCCGCAGCAACATTAAAAGACACACGACAGTCTCCGCGCTCATATTGAAACTTAAGGGAGTCTCTCCACTAATGACACGTGGCAGCTTCTGCAAGGTTGAAACTTTAAACACTATTTGAAACATAACCGCTACGTGGCATGCTCTGCACCAAATTGTAACTAGAAACAAAATTGCGGCTTGAACTGAGGCTTGACACTTGGCGGCTCCCGCATAAAGCAACAAGAAACCCGCACAACAACACTTTGAAACACTCACAGAGACAGAAAGAAAACTGTGGATGCACTGCGACTTAAACAAAATGTAGAGTCTTTGCACTCTACAGTTCTTGGCGACCAATAGGACTTTTGAGCCTGCTAAAAAAAGAACCCAAAACTGGCAAAAATATATCTATTTAAAATACAACACAGAGTCACAAATTTTGCAAATCCATATCATAAATAGACCATTCTGAATCAGAGAGTCCCTGCTTACTCTGTAAATCTTGGAAAGCAAAATCAAGATTAATAATATCCTTGTGGGAAAATGTCTGCAAAATTTGAACCGTGGCCTTTAACTGAAACTCCAGTTGGGCCATTGGTATCAACACAGCTTCCACCTCTTGTACTGATGAAGAATCACTTAAACCCTAGAAAACTGTTTGATCATTTTGCCTGGTTAAGAGTAGGGCCTTGATATCATCAATCATTAGCATTGTATTATTGTCTGAAAATGGTGAAGGAAGACCCAGTTGTACCAAATCCTCTATGTGTTTCTTCATATCTTTGACTCCTTCCTTTACAGTATCTAGGAGTTCTTGGCAATTTGTGGTTGCGGAGTTGCAACTTAGAACTTCATTTACCTTTTTAGCAGCAATCATTCTGTCACTGATCCTTGCTACTGACAGAATTTCATATGTTGTATCATATAGTTTCTTTAGCAAAAGTTGAGAGTCCGAAACTCTCAAAGAAACAGTAGACAGAGTGGCCTGAACTGAAGTTTCTACTTTCTCACACAACTGCTGTGCATTTAATAGAAATGTTAAGGATGGCCTTAGCTGGATAATCTCCTCAGAGATTCTTTTCCAAACTGAAACATACAGCTCTTTGACCAGATTCAAAACTCCAGCATTCTGTGGCCTATTAGCTAACTCAATTGTTAGCTGTTTTGTTGTTTGTTGCTCTGCTAGGAGTTGTGCCTATATTGCACCAGTAGCATTCTGCTCACTCAGCAACTTTTACTGAAATTGTGTGGCTTGCTACAACTTTTCTTGATACTTCTCCTAGGTGACTTTCTCTTGTCTCAGAACATTCACTGCAGCCTTTTCCTGTGCTAGCTCAAATTTAAGAGAAGCATTTTGTGTAGCCTAATGTATCTAACAAGAAACAATATTTTGCAATTGTTTATTCAGATTCTCTATCTCATTCTTCTTAGATTGAACCTCTCCAACAAGGTTGCTACTATTTATCTTTTCTTGAGCTAAGCCATTTTCAAATTTCTACAACCTCCTAGACACTTTCAAGTAATCAGTTGCGACAATAGATGTAGTCTCATTGAGTAGCTCGACCCTATCCTATGGTCTGAAAAGAGACATGTCCATAGCTACAACATTCATTGAATAGTCCTGAGGCTGCATCTGCTCATTGGGCTTCACCACATTTGGAGACAAATGTGTGACTGTCAACTGTTGTTGAATGTGGTCAAAAAGTGACCTCATATGTGGCACATCAGTGCTTTTATTTTCTTTCTTTCTCTTCTTGTCCATTCTGACTTCTCTAGCCCCTTTTGTTGTGTCTGCCTGGGCTTGGAAAGTGGGAGGTGAAGCAATGTATCCTCCAGCAAAGGGATGACCTTGAGGTAGGCCATAAGGAATAGCCAATAATTGTTGGCTAGGGGAAACTTGAGGAGGGGCTCTTTTTGGAGCAGAGGGGGAAAATAGTCGTGATGAAATGGCCTGTGAAGACATGGCCTGAGGACTGGCAATTGAGGCAAGTAGTGATGTAGGCACAACAGAAGTGGCAGGAGGTACAAATGTTTGGCTAGTTGGGATTGCCACTCATATAGGGGAAAAGGGAGAAGAAACACTTACCTGAGGAGTAGAAGATGTGACTGACAGTTGTTGTAGTAGTGGTTCAATTTCTTCCTCTGACTCTTCCTGCAGGTGCAGTTTCCTATGTTTCCTCGGCCTCTCTCATGTTTCCTCTTTTGTTTCTTTCTTTCTTACATTTACCACTACTGAGGGTGGCAAAGGAACAAAACTAGAAACCCCTGGAGCTAAAGCTGCTTGAGTCCCTATAGTTGGTGATGATACTGATATCACACCCTTTTGTTTCTCTAAGGTGCTGAGAGATTGGGGCTAGGAAGATACAGGAGCAGCAGATGAGGCCTGTCCTGTTTCTTGCATTGTGTGGGGGTGCTCTGCTTTCTCTTCTGATTCCTCACCCTTCTTCTAAACTTTACTTGTGTCAGGGCTAGAGACTGGGGAGGGATGCCACTCATCCCAAATTGACTCCCATTTCTCATCTGTGTCAATATTCTTGAAAGAGTGTGTTAATTCTGAAACTTCCTTCCTATACTTCCAATAGGCTTCAATCTTCTCTAGCCTCCAGTCCTGGGCTTTCAATGACTTCTTCAAACTAGCAGACATCTTTATCTTAGGGTCATAAACATTATTTTTAACATAAAAATTCTCCCATGGCCTAGGCCCTTCATAAGGTAAATCTGCTAGTTCCACATATAGGTTTGGGTTGTCTTTTTTAGGGTTTCTCCTATCTTCCCAGAAAGGCTGACCCTCATGAACCATTTTATGTTTCTAATCTAGGAATCCAAAAAACTGTCTGGGTCATACTTCTATTTATCTTCAAAGATAAAGAATCCAAGGGCAGCTAGCTTTCTCATTAAAAGGTGCTCTGCATCTCTAACCTCTAGTGCCATATTTTTTCTAACCCATGGGATATCATACATCTTCTTCTTCTTCTTTTTCTTAGTGCCAAACTCATTGTCAACCATAGACACTTGCCGAGTTACTTCTAGGAATGCTACCCTAGGGGTCAATATTTTAGGTAGCAGCATGGGCTCTTCATTGAAACCATGGACTCTAATGATAGTATTGTGTGCCCCAAAGAAATAATCACAGGGGATTGGACAATTTGTCATGAAACCCCTAATACTCTATTTTAATCTATGTTCCACAAGCTCAGGGCTTAATTGGCAGAAGGCAGGGGCCACAAAAAGTTCCCAAAACTCATAAGGGTCTGAAGCCTTAGATAACACATGTGTCCATGCAGACACAGGGATAGTTTTGTTTTGACCAAAATCTGGGTCATACATGTTCAATTGCATATACTGTGCAAAAAGATTATGGTTTTGATACAACATTAGATGGAAAAAATAAGCAGAATACCTAAAAACTCATTTAGACTTGAAGTTCACGAGCTGATCAATCATGGTGTGAGCAATTTGCTCTGAGAAATCCAGCCGATATTCTTGTGATTTGTCCACAGTCTTTAATCTGAAGATGATAGCTATTTGCCAGTCATGGACTGTGTTGTCCTCTTTCATCCCAAAAATTGAAGCTATCATTGACAGTGCCTCTTGAACATTTTGACTGAATTGTGCCCTACCAGTTGGTAGTGTGGGCATCTGGGTGTTATCATCTCCCAACTACATCTCTGAATTGAGAAACCTAACTTTGTTGATTATGTTCGCCCATGTCTTTTGCATTTTAGCAACAGTGGGAAATGTAGTTGTTTTATCATGTTGCAGGGCTAGCATGTCCCTTATGGCCTTAGGCATAATATGCACCATGAAAGGGCCCTATTGTATGGTATTTGATGGTGCATGAAATAGCTCTGCGCATAACTCAATCATCTTGGGACACAGGTGCATGCTCGGGACTAGGAATTGTGCCAACTGCGAGGTCCATATCCTCATACCGAAAGTTTTAGACTGTCCATTCTTTGCCTTTTGGATACACCTCTAATGTGCCCCTTCCCAGAGAGTCTTAGAAGTCTTTTGAAGGGTTGTGTCAAAAATGTCATCTCCGTAATCCTTCACCTTTGCTGGGTCAACATAATACCCTACCTTAGGGACCCTTGTTCTTGGATAGGCTCTCTTGGGTTGCGCGGGCGCTGAAGCGTATGATTTGTTGTTCAACAACCTGTCGATTGACTCATAAATCCCAAGACCCTCTTGAGAAGATTGTGCTTCAGACATATCTGTATCTATGAGAAGAATGCGGGGAGCTTTGACATAGGAAAGGATGAAACTGCTTAACAAGAGTGAGACTCAGCTAGGAAATGCTTACTAGGGATGGTAAATGGAGGCAATAGTGATTCAAAGTAGAGAACCATAAACAAATGAGAGCTATAGTTAGGAATTAACACTAATTTAATGGGGCTTTAATGACACATCCTGTCTTATAAATGGCATTAACGCTGAGAAATAGTTAGTGTATCTTTTGAAATCTACATGGAAAAGAGTGTCAGATACGTTACGGGAGTGGCTGTCATTTCTAAAAAGTGTGTACTTCTGGGGATTTTGGGGATTGCAGAACAACCTTCAGAAAAGCAAGAGTTTAAAAGAGAAGGGGCTTGCGCACCTAACACGTGTTCACAGAACACTTATTATAAAGGAAAGTAGGAAAACAGGAAAATAAGAAAAGGAAACTAACTAACTATGATACATAAGGGCCCCTACTTAATTGAAATGCTTCAGGTAGATCCCATTTACATGAATCTCCTCAGGTTCACCATCCATAGTCTCCAGTTCAAAAGAATTTTGTTGCTTACAGGAACGAATCTTGTAAGGACCAATCCACAGTGATTCAAATTTGCTGTGTCGACCTGGCTTGGCAACACTCTCGTCCCATTTCAACACTAGTGAGCCAACTTCAAAAAAAGGTTTTGAAGTCTTCTTATCAAAAAAATCCTTAACTATTTTATGATGTTTCATCAGTGACTCATGTGCCTTTTCTCTTTTCTCTTGTATTTCTAGCAGTTCAGCAAGTCTAACTTGCATAGGGTCATTCTCTTCAATCTCTATCTGTTTCAATAATTGCAAAGCAGGGATCTCTAAGCTCAGTGGCATTACTATTGGTTTACCATAAACTAATTCATATGGAGACATCTTTGTCACTTGCTTTGGTGTGATCCTGTCAGCCCACAGTGCTGTATTAAATAGTTTATACCACTCTCTGTGATAATTGGTCCCTATCCTTTTAATGAGTCTGACTAGGTTCTTGTTAGTGGACTCTGCTAGGCCATTACCTTGAGGGTAATAATTTGAAGAAGTCTTCAAGTAAATCCCATTCCTTAATGCAAACTCAGATATCTGTGTTCCCAAAACTACTTTAGCATTATCTATTATAATGGTACGAGGAGGACCAAACCAAATCGTGATGCCTTCTAGAAAGTCTAATATTACCTTTTCTGTTGCTTCCTTGAGTGGTACTGCCTCACTCCATCTGGTAAAGTAATCTGTGGCTACGAGGATCCATTTGTGTCCCATACTTGACATTGGATTGATCATACCAATAAAATCTAGACCCCATTGAGCAAAGGGTTCATCCACAATTATGGGGCTTAGAGGCATTGCTGCATTTCTTCTTTTTCCTGTATAAAACTGACAAGCCTGGCATTCTTTAACCAGCTGATAGCAATTTGTAAATAGAGTGGACTAGAAATATCCTACTTGAGTCACTTTGATTGATGTGGTCCTTGCTGAAAAGTGTCCACCTGAGGCTCCATGGTGTAACTCATGTAGTATTCTCTGAGCTTCACCTTTTTTTATACATCTCAAAAGTATACCATCAACATTTCTTCTAAATAAAATATGGTCAATTAGTACAAAGTGGACCCCTTGCTACCTATAGTATCTTCTCTTATCATAGGAGAGCTCTTTTGGGAAAATCCCATGTTTCATAAATTGTATTATGTTTGTGACCCAAGAATCTTGATCAACCTCTTGGATTTTCAATACATTTTCACTTTCTGTTTCCTTAGTCATCATTCTCTCCATGTCTTGAGCCATATATTGGCACAATCCTTTGCCTCTAACTAACTTAGTGGGTTTGACCTCTACATCATATTCAAGGATCTTTGTTATCCAATTGGCTCTTTTCTTAGTGATCTCACCTTCCATAATATATTCTCTTACACTAGGATGAGCCACTAATATCAGAACCTTATTTCCTGTTACCATATGTCTGAACTTTTTAAGGGCTTTTACCATGGCATATGCCTACTTCTCCACAAAATTGTATCTAGCCTCATATTTCCTGAGAGTCCTAGAGAAAAAGGCTATTGGCTGTTCTCCTTGCTGATCATCTTTCTGAGTTAAAACAACAGCAACACTGAATTCTCCCCCATACACATACATTATGAAAGATTTAGAAAAATTTGGGTTTCTAAGTACTGGGGTTGTTGAAATGGCTCTCTTGACTTCTTCAAAACCCTGTCTCCCTTCTACAGTTTATTTGAAAACTAGATCCTTCTTAAGCAATAGTGTCATTTGTCTAATTAGACCTGCAAAATTAGATATGAATCAACTAACAAAGTTGATTTTCCCTAGAAAGGATTGAACTGCTTTCTTATTGATTGGTAGAGATAAATTGATTATGGCAGTGACTCTTTCTGGGTCAATAGATACTCCTTCCTTTGACACTATATGTCCACACAATTTACCTTGAGGTACTGCAAAGATACACTTCTTGGGATTCATGGATATTCCAAACTCTAGGCATTTCTTAAAAATAACCTCTAAATGATCAAAATGATCAACAACATTTTTAGAGAAAATAGTGAGGTCATCTAGATAAATCAGGATGATTTTATTTATAAGCTCCCCAAATGCTACATCCATTGCTCGTTGAAAAGTAGCTCCAGCATTTGAAAGGCCAAAAGGCATCTTAGCATATGCAAATGTTCCCCATTTTGTAGTGAATGCAGTCTTATGCTAGTCTTCATTAGCCAACCAAATCTAATTGTATCTAGAGAAGCCATCCAGCAAGGAAAATCTCTCTGATCCAGCCACAGTCTGTAAAATTTGTTCCATAGAGGGCAGGGCATAATGATCTTTCAAAGATGCTCTATTCAGGTCCCTGAAATCTACATAGAGTCTTATGTCACCATTCTTTTTTCTTATTGGCACTAAGTTTGATACCCAGGTTGAGTGCTTAATTGGAAAAATAATCTTTGATTCTAAGAGCTTTTGCAACTCATCCACCATTAAAGGTTCAATTCTAGGATTCACTGGCCTTTGCTTCTGTCTGACTGGTTTAGATCCTTAGTAAGCTCTATGGTGTGTTGGATGATATCTCTATTATAGCCATGCAGGTCTTCATAGGTCCAAGCAATCACCCTATCATATCTTTCACACAAATCAATCAACCTTTCCCTTTCTTGCTGGGTTTTAGAATTTCTAATTTTCAATTTTCTTCCTTCACTGACTTGGATTTCAGAATAATCTTCTTTATTTGCCTGGAACCTCCTCTTCTCTAGGCTTCTATCTTCTGGGTCAAACAAGTTTTCTAAAGTAATCAGTCCTTTAGGAAGTTTATTTGACTTCAGCTGGATAATTTGGTCACCATATGCTTCCTCAATTTTAGGATGTAATTGATTAGCAAATTCTCCTGATTGTTGCAAGAATGAGAGTACTTGGAAATTATTATCAAAAACCTGCCAATTTTGGTCATTATCTGGGATAGTTGGCCTTATTATAACTTTGACTGACTCATTATTAACTAACAGATCACTTGCTGGGTCAAACTGTGAACCAATCTGTGCCATTCTATCTGCCTCAGAATTTTGGGCTCTGGGAACTACCTCAACATTGAAAGCTTCAAAACCATCTATTAAGTCCCAAATTAGGTGCCTATAAGATCTCATTCTTACATTTTCGGCTACTACCTTTTCTCTGATCTGTTTTACTACTAGTTCTGAATCTCCTTTTACTATCAGATTCTTTATTCCTTTTTTCTTTGTCAACATAAGTCCATGCACCAGAGATTCATATTCAACATCATTATTGGTACAGGCAAACTGAAAACGGATGGCTCTTAAAATTTTCTCACCATTTGGGGCAGTAATGCAAATTCCTGCTCCAGCACCATTTTTACTTCTAGCCCCATCAAAATTTAGAGTCTAGATTTCTGAGTCTTTTTTAGATTCTTGACTTTGTGATGCTTCTTTCCTTAAAACATTAGGGATCTCTTGGTCCTCTTCAAATATGACATAAGTGCCTAGACTTGTAGAGTCATAATTTCCATAGGGATCACTCTGCATCATAGTCAATAACTGATTATTCTCTTCTTCTTGTTGGTCATGTTCAGTCCAGTCACCTAATTCTTCAACAAAGATTTTCTCTTCCTTATTTAACATAGCATGGGCTGCTTCTTATTTTGGGGTTGGTTCATTTGTGATATGGTCTTTGGATAATGGTTCTGACAGTATTTTCATCTTTGTCCCATATTTGGTTCTCAGGATGAGGTGTGACCAATCTAGTGACATGTAACCTCCTATCTTAGCTGTGAAATCTCTGGATAAACATAGACCAAATACAGGGGGAATAGCTATGACTACCACATCCTGATTTACAATTATATTGGGGCAAGTATATAGTTGCAATGGGAGTTGTTTAATTTTCCCTATTGTTTGCACATATTTCCCATCCAACTGCATGACTCCTCTTGTAAGTGGCTCATATTTTATCTTCAAAGCATCTGCTATTTGCTTTGGCATTACTGTAGTACTGGATGCAACAATTTCTTCTCAACTATTAGAGTCAAATAAAAGGGATCTGGTTTAGATTTACCTACCTCAGATGCATTGTTCAATAGGGCTATTATCTGCAGAGGTATAGTATCTTTGAGTTGCAACTTTTCTTTATTAGCAGATCTTCCTTTAGCACCAGTGTGTTTAGTGACTTCTTGGCCTTGCAGAGCTTCTTGCAACAATGACTTCTTCTCAGGAATAGCTAACATATCCCAGATTGATACATGTGCTGGAGTTCTTTTTAGCTGATCCACCACATTCACAGGTCCTAATGCTTGGGTCTTTGAATAATAAGGGTAACTTGTCTTTTCCAGAACTTGTCCTGAAACTACTTGATTCTGCACAGGCTGGGGTATTTCTTGTCTAGAGACTATGTTCTGATGATTTTAAAATGGAGGAGCTCCCATGATCTCATTATTAGTGACTTCAGGCTGCTCCGTCCTCCTCCTCTTTGATCTGGTATAATAGTCTGACTGTACCACTAGTTTCTTTGAAGTAGATGCCTCATTTAGAAACACTAAATCTTCCTCTTCAATCCATGAAAATACAGCATGTTCAGGAGCTATTTCCTCTTCTTGTTGTATGGACATCCCTTGCATCTGGGCTACCATGACTGCATTTTGTACACCAGGAGACTAATATGGTGGAGTGTTAGAAGTTGCAAATTGTCCTTCTAACCCTCTCTTTTCTACTATCTTTTGCTGCAAGTTTCCTCTGGGCAAGTCTCTGGGCATATGGGCATTGTTGCAGGGAAAGCACCAAGCATTTGTGTCATCTGCAAAATTATTTTGCCCTGGAACAATTTCCCTATTGGGATTAGGAGGGACAATTTGTAAGGGTGTAGGGACTGTAACCAACTGGTTTGAAGGCTGAGGATTAGCTTGCTTTTGAGGGCCTTGATATTGATTTGGCTGAAAGGGAGGTCTATTTCATTAGTAACCTTGATAAGGGGGCTTTGGATAAGGATTTTGTTGTCTCTTTAGATTAATTATCTCATTTGAAAATGTCCTTAAAATATTCTTGACATCAACCATTTCAGATGATTGAACAGGGGTGGTTACCTTAGCAGGTTGTTGAAGAAATGAATACATAGACACAGGTGGGGTTATAGGATTAGGAGCTTCTTGAGGCAAAGGTAAGGTAATTTCTAGGAACATGGGCATAGGAGGCCTTGGGGGCAATTTTCCAGCATCTATCAAGTTATTTTCAGCCTTGACTACCAACTCATATACTTTTGGTAGTGTTTGTCCTCCAAGAGACTGAATCATCACTGATATCTGGGTTTAAAGCTTTAAGGTAAAACACAATAGCCATACCTGGTAATGGTCTTGCTATACCAGGAATTCTCTCCCACATCTTTTGAAATCTTGTGTTAAAATTAGTCATGGCTTCTTGTGGTGCCCTTTTGATAGTGATCAATTGTTGCAGCAAAGAAGATTTATCACCCTTTTTCTTTAAATCTTGCAAAGAAAGTGTCACCAAGATGATCCCATGTAGATATTGTGTTTGGGGTTAAAGATCTATACCAGTCCAGAGCCTTCCCTTTGAAAGAAGCTGCTAATAGTCTTATGGCCACATTCTGTTGAGTGATATCATGTACTGCACATATGTCAGATACATCTTGCAGATGCTCTTCGGGTGTCTTGAAATCTTCTCCACTGAACTTAGGCAGAGCCTTCAGAGCATTAGCTGGAATAACATCCCAAGTTTCTGGTGGTATTGGGAGAATTAGAGGACTGCCAGTGTTCCAATTTGCATAGTTCTTAGGGCTATAGGTGCTCCCATATTTTCTCTTTGTGCTGCTGCAAACTGATTCACTCTTCTCCTTGGAGTAGCTACTAATGGTGGCAAATAAATGCCTGGATTAGCGGTAGACTATACTCTTGTTGTAGGTCCATAGCTCTGGCTCCTTGTTGCTATCTGGCTCATACGATCTTAACAAATACTTCAAGAAAGGTCCCACCGAGCGTGCCAAAAACTGTTGATGTATAAAATTGCGCAGGTTCCAACACCAACATGGGAAGTTTCAGGAATGTGAGACTTGCTACCTAAAACAACCTCCAAATTTTAAAGAAGCTGGCTCTTCTCTATCTTAAATGGGTTTTGAGGAAAAGGGTAGAAACTAACAGGATTACAGATAATATTAAGCAAAAACTAACTATGGCGATGCGCCTGAATAAAAGTATTTCTCTCAAATTAAGCACAGTGAAACTATCCTCAAGATTCAGTTATATTAAATAGCAGATACTGCATGATTAACATAAATAGATGCAATGAATAAAATCAAAGTCTCACAATCAGACACTTTACAATGACACAGGAAATATCAACTAAGACACAGAACTCAGTCTTTCTCATTAATTTTTCAGTAACATAAAAGGCACAAATACATGCATAGGTACATTAACCTTCTAATCAAGAATAACAAAATAAATGCAAATGATATCCACTGGTCACAGCAAAAGTCTCCAACTTCTCTCTTAAATCTCAGACAGAAAAATATCTCTAGATGTCTACAAACTGTATGAACCTCTCTCTATCTTATTACAAATGTTACATATTTATAGCCTAAGATTGACTCTAGATTGTCTACAACAATCGAATCCCAATGGCCCAATGGAACTCAAGATAACTAGAAGTCTCTGACAGAAAAGATCTTTCAAATCTGCAACAGTTACTCCTTCCTGCAGCCCATTGGCTGTAACAAAATATGTGTGGCGCACCTCCTTCTATAAGGGACAGACACGTGTCGCACTCTGCGCACTTGAAACTAAAAAATCTGTGACATATGGCATGTCCATGGCTAAACTTGAAACTCCTTCATCTCTTGGGAAAGAAATAAGAAACTGACACTTGGCGGCTTCCGCAGCATCCAAAACTATCCACGTGTCTTTCTTCGTAAAGCTTCTCAAAACTGTGTCTTTATTCGGGTGGACTCCGTAGGTGACAACTGTCACAATCCACAGCTTTGAAACTTTAACTCATTAAAAATGGGACCCACAACTTAAAAGCTCGGTAGTTTCAAAAGGAGGAAATAGGGACAGGTGGTAACTTCCGTGCGCATACTAACTGATATGTGGCACTTTCCGTAGCACTTGAAACATTATTAGAAACTCTTTGAAACTTAAGCGGAGGCTGACACTTGGCAGGTTTTGCTTTACTTAAGAAACATTTAATGATCACCAGAGAGAGGGTTAGAAACCTTTTAACTTGAACGCCGCATCTTCCACGTTGCGATCTCTGTAGCTTGAAACTTAAAACTGTGGCCCACCATACATCCTTTACTTAGCATCAAAATATACATAAACAAACACACGAAAGCTAACACCTAGCGGCTTCCGCAGCAACATTAAAAGACACACGGTAGTCTCCGCGCTCATACTGAAACTTAAGGGAGTCTCTCCGCTAATGACACGTGGTGGCTTCTGCAAGGTTGAAACTTTAAACACTATTTGAAACATAACCGCTACGTGGCACGCTCTTCACCAAAGTTGTAACTATAAACAAAATTGTGGCTTGAACTGAGGCTTGACACTTGGCGGCTCCTGCATAAAGCAACAAGAAACCCGCACAGCAACACTTTGAAACACTCACAAAGATAGAAAGAAAACCGCGGATGCGCTGCAACTGAAACAAAATGTAGAGTCTTTGCACTCTACAATATCACTAGTAAAAGATCAACTATTTCTCAGAACAGAGCATCTTGATAATCATAGACAACCAGCTGAAGGAGAAACCTACAGAAGTATTTCCTGATCTATGAAGCCTAATGACACATCATTCAATGATCTTTGGTTCGTGGCTAACATTCCCCAAAGATCCACACATCATTCCATTCATTTTCTGGAGGAGTTCTATGCAATTAGGCCTGACCTATCTGTGTACACACGTTACAGCTCTTCATTGGAGTTTGTGACCTTCTTTGGCTGACGCAGAGGAATCTTATGATCTAGATATGATATATATTGATGTAATAGATCCTTAGGAAAGCAGTTAGGAAGTTATCAAGAAGTGGTTCACATAGAAGTATCTGATAGTTTAGATCTCAGCGAGGAGCTTCAAAGCTTTATCTTGCTCATGTATGTAATTAGGCCTGTGAGCCCTAATTGTAAGCCCGCATGTTGCTGACCAATTTCTATTTGAATTCTATGATATACTAAATGACTGAATCTTCATTTGTTCCATTTCTCTGAGTTGTTTGAACCGTTGTGTTTACTCTTGCTGCACGGTCTAGATAGTTCATTCTATGAACGCTTGCAGGAGCATCCCCGGTTCAAGAGCAATCTTGCATTAACCAAAATATTTGCATTTGCATTTTGTTTGTAGTTTAGTTTGTTTCTTTTCATTTTCTAGTTCAGTTCAGGTAGTTCAGTCAGAAGCAATTTCTGTATTTTGGTTTGACATTCTACCAAAGTTACATTTCAGACCTTGCAGAGCTGGACTTAGCATCTACATTCACTCATCTACATCTTATCCAAAATTGAGAGATCCCTACATCATTACCAGAAAGATATCACTATCAGAAGATCAACTGTTTCTCAAAACAAAGCATCCCAATAATCACAAACAACCATCTGAAGGAGAAACCTGCGGAAGTATTTCCCGATCTGTGAAGCCTAATGACACATCATTCAATGATCTTTGGTTCATGTCCAACCTTCTTGAAGATCCACACATCATTCCACTCATTTTCTGAAGGATTTCTATGCAATTTGGCCCAACCTATCCATGTACACATGTTACAGCTCTTCATTGGAGTTTGTGACCTTCTTTGTCTGACGCGGAAGAATCTTATGATCTGGATATAATATATATTGATGTAGTAGATCCTTAGGAAAGCAGTTAGGAAGTTATCAAGAAGTGTTTCACATAGAAGTATCTTATAGTTTAGATCTCAGTGAGGAGCTTCAAAGCTTTATCTTGCGCATGTATGTAATCAGGCCTATGAGCCCTAATTGTAAGCTCATATCTTGCCAACCAATCTCTATTTGAATTCTATGATATACTGAATGATTGAATCTACATTTGTTCTATTTCTCTGAGTTGTTTCCGTTGTGTTTACTCTTGCTGTCTGATCTAAATAGTTCATTCTCTGAACCCTCCTACCACGATTGCACCAAGTATTGTAGCACCCATAACAGATTGCACCAAAGGAAGGGATTTTGTGTGGACCAAGGAAGCTTTTAAGTTTCTAAAGAAGAAGGTGACAGAAGCTCCTATTTTAGCATTTCCAGATTTTGATAAGGTATTTGAAGTGGATTATGATGCCTCACATGTGGGCATTGGAGCTGTACTTAGCCAAGAAGGTAAACCCATAGCCTTCTTTAGTGAAAAGTTGAATGAGGTAAAGAAGAACTATTCGACTTATGATTTAGAAATTTTATGCAATTGTATAAGCATTGAGACATTGGAGGCACTATCTAGCACCAAAGGAGTTTGTGCTGTTTACAAACCATATTGCCTTGAAATACTTGAACACACAAAAAAAATTGAATAGTAGGCATGCAAAATGGGTTTCTTTCTTACAAGGCTATAACTTTGTTCTCAAGCACAAGTCAGGAAAACAAAACTAGGTTGCAGACGCTTTAAGTAGGCATGTTATGTTAAAATCTGAAAAGATTAATAACCTAGAAAACTAGTGCAAATGAATAGATATTACACTATGAATGCAAATGATACTAAATCAAAATAGCAACACAGAGTTAGGCTCCAAGAGAGTAATGCAAATGCTAGAAGCAAAATATCATTAAGAGGATGCAAAATTAAGAGATACAAAATACAAGCTAGGTAGCATGCTTATATAGACCAGAGAGAGGGAGGAGGTGGCAACATTGACCAATGAGGAGCAACCATCTATCAGACTAAAGGTAGCAAAGTATCTTCCCAAGATAGCTAATGGATGCTCACATGTAGGAAGGTGACACCTCATAATCCTCTCACCTAATAAGACATGCTTGATTAACCTAAGAGAGATTAATAAAAGTGTAGGAAAAACCTAAGAATAAAGGGAAAAAATAAACAACCCAACTAGGAAATAAAAACCTACACTAACACCCCCCCTTAAGCGAAGCTTAGGTGGATGTAGAAATGGGTCCCAACAAAAACAAGCCTGATGAGGTACCCATGTACAAAAAATTCCCCCCCAAAGAGAGAGAAGAGACCCCCCCAAAGTAGAGATAGCCAGGACCCCGAGTGAGAGGAAGAAGCCCCCCCAAAAGATGAAGCATCCCGCACCCCCAGCAAAGCTCGCAAATGAAGGAACTTGCTCTCAATGATGGGTTTGGTGAAGATATCAGCAACCTTCTTGGAAGTCGAATAGTAGCGAAGGTTGATGACATGGCCATGGATGAGCTCTCAGATGTAGTACATGTGGACCTTAATGTGTTTGGTCCGCTGATGATGGACTGGATTCTGTGAGATCTGAATGACACTCTAGTTGTCACAAAATATGATCGATGGCTATCTGATCTGGATACCAAAGTCAGCGAGAGATTCTGAAGCCAAATGGCCTCAGTGGCGACATTCACAGCCCTCTGATACTTGGCCTCAGTAGAAGACAGAGCAATAGCACTTCTTGCTTGACCAACAAACAGAAACTGAACCAAGTGAGAAGTTGTAACCTGAAGTAGACTTGCGATCCTAAGAATCACCTGCCCAATCTGAATCTGTGTAGCCCACCAAGTCAAGCTCAATGCCCGCTACGTAGTGAATCCCAAAACTGTGAGTACCCTGAATGTAGTGAAGGATCCGCTTGGTTTCTTTCCATTGCAGCTCGTGAGGCTCCTGCATGAATAGAGAGACCATGCCCACAACATATGAAATGTCAAGTCTTGTATGAGTCAGATAAATGAGACTCCCAACAAGCTATCAGTACAAAGTGCCATCAACAAGTGGAGAAGAACACTGAGCCTCAAGTTTGACTCTAGAAAGAAAGGGAGTCAGAGCAGGCTTACAGTCAGCCATATGAAACCTCGAGAGCAAATCTAGAGCATACTTGGACTGTGTGATGGTGATCTTGAAAGCAGACTGGTAGATCTCAATCCCAAGAAAGTAATGCAACAAGCCCAAGTCAATCATCAAAAATCTGTCATGAAGGGTAGTTTTGACAGCCCCAATGGTGGATGAAGAACTCCCTATGATCAACATGTCATCAACATAGAGAACCAAAAATAGGAGTGAATCATCTTGCTGCAAAATGTAGACATTGGGATCAGAATGGCACCGAATGAACCCAACTATTAGAAGGAAGGAGTCCATCTTGGCATACCAGGCCCAAGGAGCCTGTTTGAGGCCATAGAGAGACTTCTAAAGACGACACACAAGTGAATAGTCCTGAACAAACCCCTGTGGCTGCTCCATGTAGATCTCCTCCTAAAAGTCACTGTGAAGAAAGGCAATCTTCACATCCATCTGGTGTACTTCCCAATGATTTATTACAGCAATGGCAAGAACAAGTTGGATGGAGTTCATTTAGGCAACTGGCGTAAAAGTCTCAGAGTAGTCAATCCCAGGAACCTAGGAGAATCCTTTGGCAACCAAGCGAGCCTTATACTTGTCAACCAACCTAGTTGCTGCAAATTTTGTCTGATATATCCACTTGCATTGAACAAGTTTTCTTCCCTTAGGAAGAGGGACAAGATCCCAAGTGTGGTTCCTCATCAAGGAACTATACTCCTCCTGCATAGCTGTATCCCACTCAGGAATACCAGAAGCCTCGTGAAAAGATTGTGGATCTGAGGCAGTAGCAATGAAGACATGTGGAGCATCATGGAACTGTGAATGAGTCTACCTGGTGTCTGATGGATCCCCAACCCAATCACCTACAGACTGCAAGGTCTGTCTAGCCCAAAGTGGACCGAAAGATGGAGAATCTAGAGGAGAATCATCAACTTCTGAATGATGACTAGGAGATGAAGGAGGTGAGTCCTCTGAATCACTCTCTGCATCGAAAGTTGAGGAAGAAGACAACTCAGGTGAATCCAACTCATCAGAAGATCTGTCATGTATCCCAAGTGACTCCAGTGTCAATGTAGAAGGAGATGGAGAAGTGATAGAAAGTGAGCTTGAAGAGCCCTCCTCAAACTGAACACTCCTCTCAATGAACAACTCATGTGTAGTAGGGTGGAGCAACTGATAACCCTTCACACCATCAGGATAGCCTACAAATATGCAAGGCCTGTTCTGCGGATCCAAGGCCTTGTGTTTCTCTGTAGGAATGTGGGTCCATGCAAGAGAACCAAAAACTTGAAAGTGCTTAACTGATGGTTTCTGATTGCTCCAAGCTTCAAAAGGAGTGACTCCCTTCAAGGCTTGGTGAGGAACACGGTTCTAGATATAATAAGCACAGTTAATGGCCTCTGCCCAATACTATGGTGCAAGAGATCTAGAGTGAATCATGCAGTTTGCCATTTTCCTTCAAGGACCTATTTTTTTGTTCTATAACACCATTCTGCTGAGGATTGTATGGAACTGAATGCTGCAAATCAATCCCCTCTGAAGTGCAATACTGCTCAAAATGATGGTTGACATACTCACCACCATTGTCAGTGCGCAAAACCTTGATGGGTTTCCTGGATTGCTTCACTACAAAAGTTTTGAAGTCCTGAAAATGATCAAATACCTCTGACTTCTGTTTGAGACAGTACACCCAAGTATACTGAGAAAAGTCATCAATGAATGTGAGGACATATCTAGCCCTGCTGAATGAAGGATGCTGAAATGGACCAGCCAAATCACTATGAACTAACTCGAGTATATGTGAAGCTCTCCATGCCTTTCCTTTGTCAAACTTTTCCTTAGGATGCTTACCAAGAATGTAGCCTTGGCAAACACCACCTGAAAACTGAACTAAAGGCAACCCTATGACCATGCTCTGCTGGTTGAGCTGCTACAAGTAGCGAAAGTTAAGATGGCCAAACCGCTCATGCCATAATTTACTCACATCATCAGAATGAGTGAACAAAACAGTCGAAGGAGGATCAAGAACAAAGTGAGAAAATAGATAAAGCTGTGACTGATGATCTACTCTCCCAACTACAACTGTAGAACCACTGTACAACTCACAAATCTACACTAAATCAGGAGTGAACTCAATCTGCTTGCCTGAACATGTGTGAGTGATTTGGTATATCGATAGGAGATTAGTTGATAATGAGGGCACACAAAGAACATCATGGAATGTGCCATCCTCCACATCAACAGACCCTCTCCCACACACCTCAACAGGAGTGTCATCACCCATCAAAATAGAAGACATAGTACATTGCTCCAAAGATGCAAGCTCTTCCTTAGATGAATCCATGTGGTGTGAAGCACCTGACTCAAGAACCCAAGTGGATGGTGAAGAAGCAACTGCTACAAGGGCCTTGCCCTTTCCTTTCCCCTTGCTATTTTCTTTTGCTTTGTCAGATCCCTCATTTGAACTCTATTTGATGGACTCAAGAACACTAATATTATTCTTCTCAAGAATGTGTGTCAAGTGATCAATTTGTTTCTTCATACATTTATGTTCATCATGACTGGGTATTTTACAATAGGTACATTGGACCTTCTATTTCTTAGGCTTGTCTCCCTTGGAAGATTGGGTCTCATTAGTTGATTTTGAAGCAACTGGTATTTGATCCTTCTTCTCCTTGCTATTATTCTATTTATTATCCTTACTATTATTGTTACTACTTTGTCCTTTCTATTCTTTGGTGCCTTGGTTGGAAGCCAGGACATGTGACTTAGAGGACTTAAGAGTGCCCATCTGAATTAGCTTATCCTGTTCCTGAGTGAGAGAGATAGAAAAATCATCTAAAGATGGCATGGTGAATTGAGTACCAAGTGCACCCTTAGTAGCATAGAAGGTAGAAACAAATACAGAATATTCTAAACTTAGCTTAGAGAGAATACTAAGAATCAATTGTTCATCTTTCTTTTCAATTCCACATTGTTTTAATTGCAGCCTTAGTAATTTCAATTTTGTGAAGAAATCCTGGATTGTGTTGAAATTGCCTGGACTTAAACTAATTAGTTCATTTTCCAACATATGACCTCTCATTGAATCTTGTGTGCCAAATAATGTTTCTAGCTTTGTCCAGATTTCATTTGGTGAATTCAAAGACTCAATGTGAAAGAGAAAATCAAGAGAAATAGACAAACACAATGTTCCATATGCCTCATCACATTTGTTAAACCACTTAGGCTTATCTTCATCTTTAGCAGGTTCAATTTCAAGTTCCATAGTTATCCTATGTAATCCAACTTTCCTTAAGTGAATTGTCATGCATGATTTCCACTCAAAGTAGTTGTATGGAGTTAGGATAGGCATAGTTGTTTGATCCATGATGAAGAAATGCTGAAAAGCAATGCTAAAAAGAAGAGAACACAACCAAGACAACTCCCCCTTTTCACTCAATCAAAGAACCCCCCCAAGAAAATATGATTTGGCACTTTATATTAGTGCATTTACAACTGCCACTAAGTGGTCTTGATTTCAATGCATTACAAAACCCTCACAAATTGAGTGTATGCTAAAAGTATAATACTGAGACTTAGCCAAGAAAAACTAACAACACCACTGCAATCTACTCAAAAAAATGCACTTTCAAAAAAAGAATCACTTCGATACGAGGTTGTATGTGAAAGTTATGATCCTCCAAAGCTCAAAAATGAGGACTGTGCAAGGTCATGGGTGAGAATCTGTAATCAAAATAAAAAAAATGTCCACACTAGTGCATAGAGCATGAAAAAATAGCCAAAATCAAAAAATATTTCGTGGGAAACAGAGTCTGTATGAGCAAGAACGGAGCATTTGAAAATTGCCTTCAAAACTGCAATTGCCAATGGAGAGGGGTGTTACTATAGCTTTCTGAGTTTGATTCTACAAAATATACAGATTGCGTGCAAAAATTGAAAGATACCTAGATGGTTTTTTATGCTGCGAACAAAACCCAGAAGGCATTTTTCTTGCTGATGTACAGAAGATGTAGTTCTAGTATAAACATAACGCCTTTAGCAACAAAAAATGACCCCAGTAACCAAAAAATGACATGCAAAGTCTAAATTAGTTACCTAAGACAAGTAATGGAATGCTGGAACCTGCAATATTGATTGAAAACATCAAATATGCAAGTTGGTTGTCAGATTTGAGCTTGAAACTGTGGTTTTGCAACTGTGTCTGACGATCTCCAATTTTGGTGAAACGAAAGCCAAATCTGACTTTTTCAAGCCTCCTGGACGTATTGGAACATCCAGAAATGCTGCCAGTATAACCAGAAATGCTGCAATCACCCAGATTTCATAAAACACATGTGCAAACCCTAGAGATTAAAATATTTCTGTCAAACTTTTCTGATTCTCTAGATCATCCGAAGATGCAAGAGAAGAGCATACTAGGTTTTTTGAAAATCTGCAATAAGCTTTATTAGCCCCCCTCGAATCTCTCAAATAAGGAAACTAAAATCTATTCTTGCACATAGCAAGGCTCTGATACCATGTTAGAATCTGAAAAGATTAATAACCCAAAAAACTAGTACAAATGAATAGATATTAAACTATGAATGCAAATGATATGAAATCAAAATAGCAACATAGAGTTAGTCTCCAAGAGAGTAATGCAAATGCTAGAAGCAAAATAGCATTAAGAGGATGCAAAAGCAAGAGATACAAAATACAAGCCAGGTAGCATGCTTATATAGACCAGGGAAAGGGAGGAGGTGGCAACACCGACCAATGAGGAGCAACCATTTATCGGAGTAAAGATAGCAAAGTATCTTCCCAAGATAGCTAATGGATGCTCATATGTAGGAAGGTGACACCTCATAATCCTCTCACCTAATAAGACATGCTTTATTAACCTAAGTGAGATTAATAAAAGTGTAGGACAAACCTAGGAATAAAGGGAAAAAATAAATAACCTAACTAGGAAATAAAAACCTACACTAACATGTTACACTATTGACAACAATGGAAAATGAGGTGATTGGTTTTGATGCCATCAAATATCTATATGAATCTAACAATGATTTTTGGGAGATTGTGGAACAGTTGAAAACCCTGATAGTGGGCAGCATGGGCCACATTCAAGGTGAATATATTATGCAAGGTGGTTATCTCTTTAAAGGAAAGCAATTATGTATTCCAGTTGCGTCCATGAGAGAGAATATTATAAGAGAGCTTCATAGTAGTGGGTTGACTGGACATTTTGGCAAGGATAAGACCATATCTCTGGTAGAAGATAAGTACTACTGGCCAAAGATGAAAAGAGACATAACAAGATATGTGACAAGGTGTAGAATTTGTCAGATGGCTAAAGGACATTCACAAAATACGGGGTTGTATATGCCATTCCCAGTACCTACTAAACCATGGACTGATTTAAGTATGGAATTTGTGTTAGGGCTACCAAACATGCAATGAGGTAATGATTCCATCTTTGTTGTTGTTGATAGGTTCTCTAAGATGGCTCATTTTATTGCCCGCAAGAAAACTAGTGATGCAACTAGGGTGGCAGAATTAATTTTTAAAGTTGTTCGATTGCATGGTGTTCCACAAACTATCACATCTGATAGGGATACCAAGTTTCTTAGTCATTTTTGGAGGACCCTATGGAAAAAGATGGGAACCAAGCTCCAGTTCAGTAGTGCCTATCACCCCCAAACAGATGGGTAGACAGAGGTTGTAAATCAAAGTTTGGGAAACCTGCTAAGATGCATCATTGGAGAGAAACCCAGACA
This sequence comes from Cunninghamia lanceolata, assembly GCA_027924645.1. Taxonomy (NCBI): domain Eukaryota; kingdom Viridiplantae; phylum Streptophyta; class Pinopsida; order Cupressales; family Cupressaceae; genus Cunninghamia; species Cunninghamia lanceolata. The sequence goes on along the minus strand of BSBN01000295.1, from coordinate 7,490,493 downwards.
GTGGGACTTGGCCTTACCACAAGATGAATTTTCCTATAATAGTTTAGTCAATCGATCTACAAGTAAATTACCATTTCACATTGTTTATGGTAGGAATCCTAAGGGTGTTTTAGATTTGGTGCAGCTACCAATTGGAGACAGGATTAGTGATGATGGAGAAGTGTATGAAGAACATATTCAACAATTACAGAAAGAGGTGAGGCAGAAGCTCCAAGAAAGTAATGAAAAGTATAAAACTATAGTAGATGCTGGTAGAAGATATCTAGTATTCAATGAAGGTGACTTAGTCATGGTTTATCTAAGAAGAGAGAGGTTTCCCACCAGAACTTACAACAAGCTGAGATACAAGAAAATTGGCCCTTGTAGAATTACAAAAAAAATTAATGACAATGCTTATGAGGTAGATTTACCAGAGTAGTTAGACATTTCTCCTATGTTTAATGTTTCTAATTTATATTCTTTTCATGGAGACATTCCTGATGAAGAAGGTGAGGCTAAAGTAGATTGGAAGCAACAGGTTCTGAGAAAGAAAAGGGAAAAGATTGCACATATTCTGGACAAGAAGACAATAGACACTTGACAGGATCAATACAACAAGTTTTTGGTACAGTGGGAAGGTCTAACACAAGTAGATAATACATGGATTATAGAATGGGAAGTGAAGAAGCTAGATCTAGACAAGTGGCACAAGTTCCAGGAAAACAACTTGCAGGAGTTGCATTTTTTTCAGCCAGAGGAGAATGATGCAAGAACTTCCGGAGGTCATAACTTTTGACCTGGAGGTCCGTTGGAGCTAAAATTTGGTAGGCAGGTGCATCTTGAAGAGTTTAATAAAAAAACCCATTGAATTGGTAAATTTGATAGGTCGCCGTTTTGACACTTTTTCGGGACCTTATTCGATCATCTAGGGCCTCAAAATGAGGTTTTAATATATTTTTTGAGATTTTCCTAGTTTTTTCTAAATATTTTCCTAGATTTACTTGCAATTAGATTAGAAAGTTGTCAATTAGTCATTTTTTAGTAAGTTTCAAATATTTGGAAACTTTCATGGTCATACGGATAAGGATGCGAAGTTACCAAAAATGGCAATTTTAGAAAGTTGTGAAAATCTGATGCAGAGTGCACAGTGGGAAACAACACACAATTGATCAGTGAGATGTGGTCTATGTCTTGGCGACCAAACCTTGTCAGCCAAACATACCCCGTTGGCCACTTACTAACTTCTCCTACCGATCTTCCAACTTCCCCCGACGACCAACTTCACTCATATACATCGCTTCATTTGTTATCACCGGTGGACTACAGTCCATACGCACCGGTTCACCACTACACCTTTCACCCTCTTGTATCTAACACAATGTATGTTTCAACATGCATTCTCAAAATACATTTGAAATATACATTTGGTGGGACTCTTCCTTTGGTGTGACTTAACTCATCAGCGAGTTTGAAAACTACTCTGCCGATATACATCGACCACGCTGATACCAATCAACTTGTATGTGCTTTGCTTGACTTACTATCGCTGGTCACCATTTATATCCAATGAAGGTTGTGTCCTCAACATGCATTTGATTCCACCGTTGCGGCCAATCACCTCTTGTATCATATGGAATGTATATTCTCAATGTACAATGCGATATGCATTTACAATATACATTAGAGGAATCGATACAAGGCTTGCATCAATGTATGCTCTTTGACGAGACTAACACCGAGGATCGGTGCAACTCCAAAAAGTTCCTCCGAAAGCTATATCACACCGCTGACATTTCATTTACTCTGCGATTACACAGACACCAAACCAACACATAGAAACAAAGGCTTGATAGTACAGACACCCTCTGTGAACACTTGATTGTCCGCCAACTTGGCCACTTCTCAACAACACTTTTCCTATCACTTCTACAACTAGTCACATAGAGATGACTAGTCGACTTATACCAAACTCCTTGGGTCTTTGGGTGTCCGATCTAGAACAACAGAAAACACAAAATACATACTGTATCCCTCCATCACACTAAGAATGAGAATGCTTTCAATGGACAGAGGAATAACACTCCATTTGTTCACCAAACCCTAGTTTCTAGGTTTTCAGATCAATCTCTGAAAAACTACAACACTCTAAGTCACCAGATTACTATCAAATGGAACTACTTCAATGCATGAATACTACCAGTCCATACAGAATGACAATCACAGAGAATTAGAAAAAACAATGTTCAACACCCAAACTCCAGTTCTTCATTCCTTCTATGTCTCCCCCTATAAAAGGCTAGAGACAACAGTTTTACATCCTCCAACCGTGTAAAACTGATTTGAAAATAGTTAGCTGTTGGATTTCTCCTAACACAAGAAAACTACATGTTTTCCTTGTGTGATTACATCAAACTTGACCAAAACATGGTCTACATAGGTCTAGTGACCAAATTGACACAAAAGCCTTATTACAAACATGATGGGCTTAAAAAGCCTTATTGAAACAAAACAAAAACATGACTTCCTACACCATAGAGAAGGTGCTCCTGCACCAAAATCTGCCAAAAATGGTAATTTTTGTTTTTGTATAAATTGGATATTTATCTTTAGTTGTAGCAGGATGGGATGGAATGAGAAGAAATTTGAAAATAGTTCTGAGTTTTATGGGTATTCTATTGTAATAATAGAGATGAATTTTATGTTGTGAAGTTCGCTTACATCACTAAACTATTATAAATGCCTGACATACTCTCTTTCATTTATAGGCATCAAAAGCTCCATTTATATACTTTTCAGGTCATGATAGTTTGATTGTGTGGCAAATTTTCAATCCTCTCTCCCCTTCTACACTAGAAATATACAAGATTTTGTTTTAAGAAAGACCAATATTCTTAGCTATAATAAACTGTTATGGTAGTTAGTGGAAACTACTCGAAAAGCATCTGAAAACCATTATTCTCTTTTTAAGCTCAAGAATTTGCAATATAAACTAGTAAATTTTGCTTGTTTGTTATTAGTTAAACACTTGTTAGAGGACCATGCGTAAGCATACATAATTTGCAAGTCTTTTATAATAGCTAATTCGTTATTAGTTAAACACTTGTTACAGGACTATGTGTGAACACACACTATTTGTAAGTCTTTTATAAGGCAAAATTAGCTACAATTTGAAATTGGATTGTTATATTGTGATGTGAATTAATGGAACCATGGTGTTCTTGTTGCTGTTGATGTTTGTGAAGAAAATTACAATACTTGTAATTTTGACTTTAAATATGTATGGCATCCAGATTCTAGGTCATAAATTCAAATCCATACAACTTCTACTCAAAGTAATATGTCCAAAATAGACACAATTTTGGTTCAATCTATGAAGAAGGTGTGAGCCATATCATCTAATTATACATGGACATATTCAACAAATATGATCTAGAACAATGATGAATTGATTGTAGGTGTTTGTCCCAATTTTCAAGTTCCAGCCCTTGTTTTTATAGCACCTAACAATACTTAAAATAATAAACTACAACAACATTCATAGCATTAGGTAGGAACCTGACACAATTCGTCTCTTGTTTATTTTTCTAATTAAGCTTTCACTTCATAATATCATTTAAGAAGAAATCATCTTTTAAAAATTTAGAATTGTTGTTAATGTGTAGATTTCAATGTATACATGATTATTCCCTTCACTTATATGATGTCCTATCTTAGAGTGTTTCTTATTTGTCCTTAATTCATGAAACTAGAGGACCGATTGAGTAGGCAATTCAATCAGTAAAATGTTATGTAGATGAATTATTATTAAAAACTATTTAATTAGTGAACACTGTTATAATGGTGAAATTTATATATTCATTCTAATTTTTATTTAGTTTAAGGTTTATTTTGATGGATTGATTTAATATAATTATATATTGATTAATGTAGACACCCAAATTTGTCCATGTCTAGCGACACTTTGTTAAATCACTAATCCATTATCCAATTAATTAAATAAATTTTATTTATTTAATTAAAATCCCATTCACATTCACTTAGCCAATTAATTAAATAAATTGTATTTATTTAATTAATTCCACATCATGTCTTATCCCATTTTATGCATTTATCGTATTAATTAAATAAATTTTATTTATTTAATTAATTTCCAACTCATATCCCAACTAATTCAAATACTTTATTTGAATTAAGCCTTTATCATTTATCACATTTCAACACTTGTCCATTTCCCATTTATCATGTGTTGTAAGACAACTTTCATTTAAAATCTTTCACATGCACAACTAATTGGACCTAAATTTAGTAACTTTCAATCTTAGCCATTCACATAGCCTCTGAATCTCCACCGTTGATTGATCTTGGTTGAGTTCTATATAAACAGCCTCTCACTCCATATGAGAGATCTAGAAATCATATAGTATCCAGCAATCCAGCAATCATATAGCAACTCCATTATCATCTTGAGCATTTGAGCTTTTATCATCCATCAATGGCAGCTTTCAGCTTTGTAATTGCTTATCGTTGAAGAAGCAGTCCACATCTCTCTCTCAAACAAGGAATCGCACGGTCTAGGTGATGTTATGCTTGAATTGCATTATCCTTTGATTTCATTTAGGTTAGATTCCTTGATGATGGTAGGGTTAGGGTTTCATGACTATGTCTGATCTGCCACACCTGACTTTCACCTATCATACATTTGGCACGCCCGGTGGGACTCACTTTGCTTGATCTTTTTTTTGCAGGTTTTTGTAGTAAAAATTTGCATTCATATAACCCCCATTGTTGAGTTTTGCAGGTTTAATTAACTTTTTGTTGCAGATCTGCTACTTTTTAGACAAAACCCTAGGTTTTAAAGATTTCATCATATCTTCCAAACGGCTGCGAATTTTTCTACAAGATTTTAGTAGAGGTTTGTCCATGATATAAGGAAGCTACAGCAGAAAAATTTTGGGTTTATCACGATTTTTGCGGGATTTATCATGTTTTTATGTTTTTTCATAAAATCGCAATTTTGGGCGCAAATCAGCGAATTTTTCAGACATTTTTATATTTATGGAAAGCTCTTGAAATTCTAGGGGTCTATGTTTTGTAGATTTAATTTAGAGGTTGTTTACAGTGCGAAAAAATCAGATCTTTGCCGACTATACTGTTTCCATAAATCCGCATTTCTAGGCGCAAATGAGGGAATTTTTCTAATTTCTTTACATTTTCGGAAAGCTCTCTGAAAATTAATGGGGGTCTCTTCTTTGATTTTTTAATTTTTTAACCAAAAATCTATCGAAATAATCAAATCTAATTCGGCTATGCATCTGAAATTACAATTTTTCTTGCTTGATGAGCCTATTTTTTATGCCTAGATTATAATATCATTTTTTTTTATGTTGTAAGTGCATCTAAGGAGCTGGAGCAGCATTGGCATCAAAATCTACAACAAATTGGAAAGCGATTGTATCAGGTGCACTCATTCTAATCTTTCATCTTAATCATTGTTTGAATCACACATTTGGATTTGGGCATAAAATGAACAATTGTTTGTAAATTCACATCAAAACATTGGGCTAAAATAAACCATTGTCTTTCATCACATTTGGATTTGGGCTTTAAAACAAACAAGTGCTTGCATTGTCTTCCACACATTGAATTTCTAAGGTTAATGAACCTCATGCGAGTGTGACCAAGTAAATGTGTATGCTCTCTCCTCATGTCCCAACACAAATTTGGAGATCAAAAACATTTACTTGTGTTGCCTTTGTTTAGCCTTAGAGAGGCCTGCCTTGGTATCCACCCCAAGGGAACGACCTCAAGCGGTACTTTCATCCGGTCCGCTATAAAAATTAGAGGATAAGGCGAAAGCCAAGTCTAACCGGTATTAGCGCTCACCATACAGTGCTAACTCGAAAGGAGGTGTACCTTTGTGTATATTAAAACTCCTAGTAGGGTTAGTTAAAGTCTTAAGTGGCTTGCTGGATGCTCGTGGGGTGCCGGTCCCCCGGATTTTCACTAGAACCTCCTTGTGATAGTGGCCTTGCCTTAACTAAGACTTGTTGAATTGTCTTCACGTGCTTGCTTAACCATCATCACATTATTCTAAACTAAAACTTGCTTATGTGTCTTGCGTGAGTGATTCATGTGTGTATATGCATAATCATTTGTTTGAATATTGCCACATCAAGCTCTAAACACCCAAACACATAAAGACAAGTCATCCTACACATTCTTCCAATAACATTCAAACCCAATCACTTTCATCCCAAACATAGCCATGTCATCCAAACAAGCCACATCATCATCCAAATCCCTAAACAAGCACTTGCTAAAAGGACTTAAGATAAACACTTGGTGACAACATGTCTACACTAGAGGACCCAACAATCAAATTCCAAAGATTCCTCCAAAATCTTTATCAAGGATCACAACCCCTAAACCAAGACGCCATTGAAATATTACAATTCTTCATCCAAAAAGCTCAACCCCACGTAAGCCAATCACCTCATCTGCAAAACCTCGTAACCCAAGTTCAACACCTTTTAGCCACTAGTCAAGCTCAACAAGTACAACAATCCTTAGCCACTTCCTATCAACCTAATCCACCTCATAGCCACATGTCATATCCATCCACTTCCTATCAACTTAATCCACCTATCCACCAAGTCAATGCCACATCAACCTATCAACCTCCGCCTCAAGCTTATCCAATCCCTCATACCACCATTCCAATGCACTACCAAGCCCATCCACAAGGCAATCAAGTGATATCACAAGCACCACATGCAAGTCCAAGTAGTCCCTTGTACATAAATCAAATAAGCCCAAGTTATCCTATGCAAGACTTAATTACTTTTGACAATGGAGATACCAATCTAGAGTGGCCTCCACCATCATCCAATCACATGCCAACACATGAGCCAACTAGTCCTATCCCAACATCACCATGTGATCCTACTCCTAGTCCATTGGTCCATCTACCTTCCAAACCACCAAGCCCTCCATTACCTTCATCACCATGTCATTCTAATCCTTCACCAAAGGATGCGGCTGAGAGAGTTTTACAAAGGATGCTTGAAACAAAACTCATTGCACTTCCTAAAGTCAAACCATGTGAAGAAAGTCCATATGATGAACATGATTATTGTGCATACCATAGGACCAAAGGCCATAATACAAACCAATGCCCAATATTTCTCTCAATTGTTTACAAAGTGTACCCACCTATAATGGGAAATCATGCCACATCACCCCCATCTAGTCCAAATCCTAATCCACCCAATCCAATTAGCTCTCAACCTAATCCTCGTCCTAATCCTAATCCAACGCCGTCCACCATTATCATCCATCCATTATATTTCCCATCCACCCATACACTTGCAAAGGATGTGATCCATTGGCTACTAGATAGGAATAAACTATCTCCATGTCAAACACCCATTCATGAGCCTACTAAAGATCTTCCAAAGGTCATGTCCAATCATATAATCCCATCATGTGGTCCACCTATCCTTGAGCCTATCCAAGAGCCTTCCATTAACATACCTAGCCCTTCAAGCCCATCATGTGACCTACAAGACATCAAGCCTATTCAAGAGTCTCTTATTGTGAATCCAAGTCAAGAGTCATCATGTTCTCATGTTGCTATCCAAGAGTCTTCCATTTCCATTCAAGCAACTCAAGAGGTATGTCAAAGGTTTAATCCTAAGCATGTGGAAACATTAAGCCCTAGTCCAACTCAAGATCAAAACACTTTCATTCAACCCATCCATAACATTTACCTTCTTTATGATCAAAATGATATCTATGATGAAGAAGCTATCAATGAGCACCTTGATCCTATCCATAATCCTATATCTATCCATGAGCAAGATATCCACATTGCTCCTAGTCATTTGCCATCTAGCCCTATCCATAATGAGCAAACATCCACTTGTCATGATGAGATACTTGTCCCCCAAGTAAGCATAAAAGATCAAACAAATAGCTTGGATCTTAGTGAACATAATCAAGATCCTAATGATCCTCCTTCCACATCCACCATCGATTCCACTTCAAATCCACCATCATGTCCTATTGGTCTTACCACTCTTATACATGAGTGTTCCTCCATAGGACAACAACGACCTTTATCCACTTCACCTTCTCCATCCAATAACAAACTCAAGTCTAGTGTTCAAACCACACCAAGTCCTATAGTCAATCACATACTCCAAAACATGAACTACCGAGGCAAAGGTCTAGGCCTTTATGGACAAGGTATTTTGGAGCCAAACCATGTCAAAGTTCCTCCATGCTTATATGGCCTTGGATACACACCCCAAGGTAAACAAGGCCAAGATGTTGGTAATCCCTTCATGCATCCTAAACCTACCACTTTCCATCGCAAACCTTATCATCTACCCAAAACATATGTAGCCATTTCACCTTCATCATCTTATAAATGTCAAAAGCATGTGACCATACACCTTCCACCATCCACTTTGCCTCCACTTTTACCAACTCCAAATATCCCTCCATCCACCTTGCCACTGCTGCTTCCAACACCTAACATACCTATTGTTCATAAGTATCCTTGCATCCCTAATCATGGCCAACAAAAGCACACATCGTTTAAGCATAAAGCTTCCAATCATTCCATCCACTCCACCCACCCCATGGGATTCCAAAATAAACATTTGGATGCCTTTATCTATAAAGCCAAAAATCCATCTAAAACTCCTAAGGACCCTCATGCCTTAGGGTATCAATGTGAAAAGTCTCTAAATCATCCATCTTCTAAGAAAAGTACATTCACAAAGCTATCCAAGCCCATACCTCCAAAAGCAAAGCCTAAAAGCAAAATGGTTTGGGTTCCTAAGCAAATAGCTAGACAATCAAATGAGGCATCCTCTACATCTCAAGAATCCCAACCACCTATATCCATCCAAGAGCCTATTTCCTTCCAAAACTTCCATTCCTTTCAAAACTCCCACATGAAAAACAAAAGCACTAAACATACTAAATCTATGTGGGTTCCTAAATCACTTCATCAACCATTTCTTAAGCAAACATCTCCATTGCTTCCTACACCACCATCCCATCAAAAGCTTCAATGTTTATCACGGTGTGTGCAGCCATTGGTCATGATTCCCTTCCATTCCAAAACATTCCCACATGCCTCCATCTCCCCATCCTTCATCCATTATCCTACATATCTCCCCCATGCTAACCCTATGGTCCGTGCTTTGGCATAAGCCTTTCATCCATCTTCATTCCATAAGCCTATATAAATCCACACCATAAGCCACTAGCCTACCCTACCATGATCCATATCATAATCCATTATCTACCTAATCCATGTTCCATCCATGCAATCCCTTATCAACATTGATGAGCATAATGACATGGTCCATGCGATGACATCCATCTCTAATGGGACACTATCACCTCACATAGCACTAGCCACTTGAGTCCCTCCTATCCATTACCTGACAAACAGGTGCCATGTGTAATTGTCATCCCATCTAAAAGAAAAAAAACAAAACAAAAAAGTAAAGATAAATCCCTTCGTCCAACGGTGAAAACTTGGTAAACAGGCGCCTTGGATAAGTACCATGATGAAAACTTGGCAAACAAGCGTCATGTGTAGGTTGATCTTCTAAGTCACTTACACTTGGGGGCACATTGTCTCATCCAACCTATCCATTTCCAAACTATCTATACCATTACCACACCATCCTACCATCCTTAGCCATTACACCCATACACCTATCCTATTGATCCTATTTATCCATTCTTCTGCCTTTTGATTTTGACGAAGAAATAGGGGCAAAATGTTGAAACATGTTGGGATATTTCTTGACATACCTTCTTTTCAAACCAAGTCCTATACATTGACCATTCATCCATCCCATTCAACCTAATCTATCATGTCATCCCTTGGTCATGAATTTTGTCATGTAAAAATCCTAAGCATTACCACCTAGAATGGGGCAAGTTATTCTTCTGATGCAACATAGCCTTTGGAGATCACATCCTAGCTCCCTTATGATCCATCCACTATGGTGTATCCTTATCATGAGCTTTCCATCTTATCACTTATCCCCATCTATTTATCATGAGCTTTCCACTATAGCCTACCTATCCATTTATCATGGGGCAAGCATACATACCTTATACGGCCTATCCTATTATCTATCCATCTATCATGAGCCTTTCATCCCATTTACTATGAGCCCATCCTTTTATCCATCCAATCCCATTCATCCATCCTTGCACCTAGACTTGGTTTTCTCCCTTGTCATTGGTATCAAGCACAAAGGCTACCCAAATTGTAAATCCATTGGCGTTTTCCAAAACATTTCAAAAAACACAAAAAAATCAAAATATTTCAAAAAATTCAAAAAAAATCAAATATCCAACAACAAAATCCAAGCAATAAAATCAATCACATCATCCAAATGAATCCACTCCATCAACATCAAATCAAAATCAAACTCATCATCATCAATTCTTCTTATCAATAACATTTATTCATCCATTTCAATCAATCACCTCTTCCAATCATATCAATCAAATCAATCTAAGCAATGATCTTAAATCCAAGTCACAATAATCCATATGAAGCAAGCTGATCAATCAAGGAACATATCCAATCAAATCAACAAGTTTTTGATCCTAATCTTGTCATAATCATCATCAATCATCATCCATGGGATATAGCGTTCCCACATCCTTGTGTTGATCTAGGGATATAGCTTTCCCCGCAATGACAACACTATCTATCATCAACAAATCAAACAATCAATCACTGGTTTATGACTTGACAAGGACAATACCTTGTTTGTTTTACATCCTTTGAGCATACTGAGAACACTTGCTTATGCTTAGATTGAGTGGATACTCCAATCATCACACCATCACTATCATCATTCAAAACAATCCAATCATCAAAACAAATCCTATCAATCATCAACATTAACACCAAAGCAAATCAACCAAAGCACATCAAGCTAGCCATCAAAACAAATCCAACCACTTTAGCAAATCAAAAGTAGCTCTATTCACCACATATCATCACATTATCAACATTTCATCAATCAATCACTTGATCAATCTCAATACATTTTCATCATCTCATCAATAAAACATAAATTAGAACTACATTTCATTTCCATCGTTAAGTGCCTTGATCCCGTGGATATAGGGTATGTAGGCAGTCTGGAGTACGAAGGAAGTGCCTAGATTCAGGCACAAGCGATTTTCCTCTTTCTTCTCTCATCATTTCTTCTATCATCTATCTTATACATCATCAATAAACAACTTCTTCAAATCAATCATCAACATTTCATCAATCCCATCATCCTTTCATCCAATCAAATCAATCCAAAGAATCCAAACAAATATCCCAATGCAAGCCCATCCTTAATCCATACCAATCAAGTTAATCAATCAAGCCAAGTTATCTAAACACAATCCATGGTCTTGATCCTAGCCTTGTTGTAAGCCAAATCAATCAATCAACCAATTAGCCAACCAACGCAGCAAACAACCTTGTATTGATCTAGGGATATAGCTTTCCCCACAATGACAACACTCTCAACTATCACCATCAAATCAATCAATTAATCATTGGTTTACAGCTTGACAGGGGCAATACCTTGTTTGTTTTTGAATCATTTGTGCATGCTTGCTTGCTTGCTTGTGTGTGTTATTATTTTATCTTGCATTTGCATCATATCAGTATCAATCCAGCTAATATTCATATCTTGTATCCAGACAAGGTTGTATTACGCTGGGGCACAAGACACATCGTCACCCTGGTCCTTATACCTTGGTGCATAACGTCTAGTGATATATCAAACATCATGGTTGCTCACCTTCATTGCAGCATAACGCATCCTTCATTTCTTCTATCTATCACCTTATCTTTCTTTTGCAGCCAAGCCATTTCTTTTCGAGAGCCTACCCGTGTTTGTCCAACCCGCATATCCTCTCGAGGGGGCATCATCATCCTATCTTTCCTCACTATCCTTTTCCTCTATCCATACTTTAACTTCTTTGAAATGATGTTACTCAACATAAAGCTTATCATCTCGAACATCATCTCAAAGAGGGGCAAAATGTAGACACCTAAATTTGTCCCAACTTTGTCCATGTCTAGCAACACCTTGTCAAAAACATTATCCTAGACATCATGTAGCATTTTGTCCTAAATCCCACTCTTAATCCCATTTATCCATTAGCCAATTAATTAAATAAATTTTATTTATTTAATTAAAATCCCATTTAATCCTATCCTTATCCCACTTAGCCAATTAATTAAATAAATTTATTTATTTAATTAATTTCACATGCATAATCCCAATCATATCCTATCCTCATCCCAATTAATTAAACAAATTTTATTTATTTAATTAATTTCCACATCATATCTTATCTCATCCTATTCATTTATCCAATTAATTTCCACATACATTTTGGCACGCCCGGTGGGACTCACGTCCCTGATTAACTTCGTTTTTTTGGAGTTGTTTCTTTGAAGATCAGATTTTGCAGGTGCTCGCAGAAAATTCTAGTCACTTTCGAACGAAAATCCGCCGCTTCGGGATTTCTGCGTCGCTTTTGAGCTGGAACAGGATGCATATACATCTCTAGATCGCCTTTGACCGAACAGTCGTCGCCTCAGGTAAACCGAATCGCTTTTATCATTAAAATGATCGCCTCTAATGTATGCGACTGTGTTAAATGTATTTGCCGCTTTTGATCTAATAGCCGCCGCTTTTGCGCATAATCAGATCGCTTTTAATCTAACAGGGGCCGCCTATGCACAAATACGCATCGCTTTAGACCTAACAGTGCGCGCTTTTATACTGATATGATACGCTTATGAGCTAATAATATTCGCCTGTGCAGGTTAGGTTTTGATTTTGTTTTGCAGAGACAGGTCGCTTTCGACTTACAACAGGTCGCTTTTGGTATATCGGATCGCATATGACACGACAGAGGCCGCGTTTGCATTTATTTGTATCGCTTATGGACTGATATTGTTCACCTGTTAGGCTAGGTTTTTTCTCTTTCGGCTGTGTTTTTGCAGAAACAGGTCGCATCCAGCCCTCAAGAGATCGCTTATGGAAAATCTGTATCGCTTATGAGCTAACAGGAGTCGCATCCTGTGTTGTTACGCGTCGCATATGATCCGCAGTATTTCGCCTCTGTTCAAATAGAGGTCGCCTTTGATCAACAGTGGGTCGCATCTGGTATAGCTCTGTTGTTTTCAAATCTGTTTCAGTTCCAGTTTGATTTTTGGCTATTAACTGGTTATTTGCGCAGCATCTTATCGATCTGTCCAAGAAAGGAGGTTATCAAACTACTGACATATCTGTTGCAGGTTCGATCGGTCCAAGATTTGTGGTTTTTTTTTCACTAGATTAGGCATATTTGGGCTTGATGCTTAAAATGAACTATTGTTTGCTCCGTGCTTGATTTATCTTTTTTTTGATTGCTTGCATGTGCCTGATTGTAACCCAAATTTAATGACAAAAGTATCCTCTCCCCTTGCCTATCAAATGGATCTTGGGTGTATGAGAACTTGTCATTATCTTTAGAGGGCCTGCCTTCCCGGTGTGAGAAGGGATACGACCCAAGCAGTAACGGGCTAAAGCCAAGTCCTTCCGAACCGCTATATAAGAAAAGTGTTTGTGTCGAAAGCCACAAACAACGGGTGCAGTTGTGTTATACCGACAGCCAACCTCCCCCAAAACCCTCCAAGGCGCAACCCTTGGAGGCTGGGAGACTCCATAACGAAGAGTAGCGCTGCCGCACGTATAGCCACCCGAACGGATGCCCTTATTAGCAACTTTGTGTAGTAGCCAAAAACCTTCTATCTGTTGACGCAGAGGGCAAAACCCTTGAAGCGGCCCCGATTCATGCGGTTCTTAGCCGAGGTAGCAGGGACAATCTAAAGGTTTGGAGAGGGTCAAGCCTTATAAGAATCCCGGATCTTGGTATGCGTGAGAAGTGTGTGCAAATGTAAGGAGGAGCCGGTGCTACCAAGATCCTGGAGCTACCCGCTTTGAATAGGCGCAGCTAGGGGATTCAACAGATACTGTCCTATCCTAGCCTAGGTTGTATCAGTTTGTGCTTGTTGTAAGTGTGAGTGACTGTTATCATTGTTTTCTTGCTGGAAAAAACTGTAAAATCAGACCACTGTTACACAAACACAGTCGCTTTTGAACCTAAACTGCTCACACAGATCATCAACATCGCTTCTGAACTGTAGTGACTCGCATCTTGCCTGAATTGCGTCGCTTTTAAACCACAATTGCCCGCATATTGCTTAAACAGAGTCACTTTTAAACCACAGTTGATCGCCTTTTGCTTGAACAGAATCACTTTTGAACCACAGATGATCGCCTACTGTCTGAACAAGTCGCATCTGATTCATAACCAGTTGCATATTGCCTGAGCTAAATCGCTTTTAATCCACAGTTATTCGCCTGATTCCTGAACAAGTTCGCCTATGAACAACAGACTGTCGCCTTTAGGGATATCTGAGTCGCCTCTGAACTAATAGTAATCGCCTTTGAACCAACAGTTGTCGCCTCTAGAATAGCATTCGCTTCTGGTTAGCACTGTCATTTTCCTGTCACATCTAAACCAGGTCGCATTTGAGCTATCATTAATCACCTTTAGCATCCTTTGAGTCGCCTTTGAGCTATCATCAGTCGCCTGTAGCTAAAATTCCTCCAAATCTCAGTGCATCAGCTGAATTAGCCTCAGGACCAGCTTGCTTGAACCTCAAACATCAGCTTTCAGACTTATCTTTGATCAATAGCAAATACCTGGACTTTGTCTCCTATTTTGAGCTTATCAATCAATCACAACTCATGAGCTTTTCCATCTTTTGAGACCCCAACCAGCAAATCAGACATCAATCCAATCATTTCAATCAACAAACAACCTTCAGTTTTAGCTTCAGCCAACAAACATCCTTCAGCTTTAGCTTCAGCAAACAATCTCTTTTAGCTTTAGCTCCAACAAACATCAACAGCAAACAATCTTTCCCTTGAATGATTGAGCTACCTCTAGGGACAACCAACAACAACTCAGCCAAAACAAATCAACCAAGCAACTTAGCCAAACCAGCAAACCAAAACAACCAATCAACCAACCATCATCTTTTGGGTCTCAAAACTTTGACAAGCTCAATTTCATCATCAACATCATGCCTCAAACTAGGAGTCAATATCGAGCTGAAATAGAAGCCAAATTGAAAGCTGAAATGGATGCCAAATTGCAAGCTGAGATGAAACAATTCACGACACCTCTTAAGGACGCAACTCAATTCACAACTGGTATGCCTTCTCATATGTTTATACCTCAAGGGTACACTAGGGGTGAATCATCTTCACAACAAATGCACCCTCCACCATCCTTGGAAACTTTCGAAGAACAATCTCAAGACGACTCATCAGAATTCCAAGATACCTATCTATGGGACCAAGTTGAGAAACTCATGATATCTGAGCCTGATCGCTGTTTTCTCCAACTTGCTCGCATGGGTGCTAAACTACCTAAAGACTTTGATATATCCACTATTAGAAAGCACGATCCCAACACTACTGCTGTTGTTGCGAATAGACCATCTACTATAGTCACATCATCTTCTATTACCTCGCAAACACCATCCTCATTGCCTATTGTTGCTTCATTTGAGTTACCACGATCAGAGCATACTTTAGAACCATTGATAGTGCCCACCAACGTGCTTCCTCTCATGTCACAAAATCTCAACATCCCACCTTTTCATGTCCCTCAACATATCTCTCCTTCTACCATGACTGTTTCCATGCCTCAAGTAACACAAGCTATCCATGCAACACAAGCACAAACACTTCAAGCATCACAAGCAATCCCCATGTCTTATGGTGTGCATACCTCTCAAAACATTCCAACAACACATGTTGTCCATGCTTCACAACCATTACACTCTACCAAATCTCATACACCAACTGCTAATCCCTCCATGTTATCCTATAATCCCAATGTTAGTCTCATTGACATGAGTGATCCCCTCATTTCTCAAGCCAATCCAAACAATAAGATCGCTTATGTTGATCAACTTACATCCATGCTGTCCTCTTCTTCCAATCCTTCACACACCATCAATCCCTCTTATGCTACCCAAGGCTTCTCTAATATCACTCAACACATGACGTATACCAATCCTCATATTGTCCAAAATACCAATCCCAATGTTCACCCTTCTGTTGTATCTACCAATCCCTCCGTCACTCACCATGTCATGAATTCAATCCCAACTTCCCAACCATCTGCTACTATCAATCCAACGTCCACTTCTCATGTGATGCACACCCACTTGCCACTTGTGTCTCAAGGACAGCAATCCTCCAACACATACATGTCACATACCACTCCTTTGACATACATTGTGGGCACACAACCCCAACAAACAGTCACAGCTTCGTACATCCCACAACCACAACAAACAGTCACAACTCCACATATACCACAACCGCAACCACAATATGTCTCATATCACACTCCACCCCCTTCGCAACAACAATAGTTATCCTCAGCCGATATCCAACAGATGATCGATGAAAGGGTAGGACAAGGCAAGAAACCTTTCTCTCTCGAAAACATATGTGCTTATCCATTTGACAAGTCTCTTAATATGATACCTTTTCCACCACACTTTGAAATCCCACAATTTGATAAGTACAAAGGGAAAGGAAATCCGGATGACCATCTTCGAGCCTTTTTCGTGGCATGTCTCGACGTTGCCTATGATGATACATATCTCTTGAGACTATTTCCTCGAAGCTTAGCAGGACAAGCTCTCGAATGGTTTTCCCATTTACCTCCAGGAATTAAGACTTTTCCCGAATTGGCAACCAAGTTTCGATCACATTTTGCCTTCAACATTGAACATGAGGTAAACATGAATGACCTTGTCAACAACAAACAACGCAATGGTGAAACCTTTTCCTCATTTACCCAATGATGGCGTAATATGGCTAGCAAATTATCATGGGAAATTCCTGAGAAACAACAGCTTGACATCTTTGTTCAAAATCTTCATCCTGAACTGTCATTCCAACTACAATTGCAAAGTGCTAGCACCTTTGACGAACTAGTTTCCAAAGGCGTTATTATTGAACGAGCCTTAATTGCCAAAGGAACTATCAAGATCTTTCGTGATAACAAGGATTCTCCCAAAAATTCCAATGATAAGTCTCGCTTTTGGAACAAGAACAAGAATGTTGTCAATGATGGTATTGTTGATACAAAGAATATCCAAACTATGAGAGCTCCCATCAACATTCAAGCAGCCTCTCCACCAAGACAGTCTTTTCCACCACGAAGAAACCAACGCCAAACTTCTAATCCACGCCGACAATTTACACCATTAGTGGAACCCATGGAAGTTATTCTTCGAAAGTTGCTTCAAGCCGGAGATGATATTCTACCCGATGCACCGCCAAACGGCGAACCACTCTTTCGAGCTCCTTGGTACAAAGAGAATGAGTATTGTGATTACCATCGAGTTAAAGGACATAAAACAAATGGTTGTATGCGCTTAAAACATGTTATCCAAGACTGCATTGATCAAGGTCTAATCAACGTCACACCTTCAACACCTCAACCTGCTCAACAATCCACATCAAACTATGATCTAGAGACTTTCAAGAATCCACTTCCATCTCATGATCAGACAAATAACCTTCAAGCTGGAAATGCTATTCCCTATAGCTATGCATCATCTACCATTGGCCGCATTGACCATGCTCGCATTTCTACCATTACCATCCAAGGAGCACCTGATTGTGCCGTAACCACGCGAAGAGGTCGAGTTACCATTCAAGGAGCACCCCCCCATCCTCCTTGACCTCTCTCTGACTATAACCTCTTGGATCACCTTGGCAAAACACCCGCACACATATCTATCCTTGAGCTACTCCGCATATCCCCCGCACATAAAGCTATCCTTGATAAGGCCTTACAAGAGTCTTTGGTGCCTAATAATATTAATATCACACAATTTCAATCCATGGTCGCTAGCATTGCAGCCCCTTGTCATTTAACCTTTTCCGACAAAGATCTTCAACCCTCAATTCATCCGTCACACAATGAGGCCCTCCATATTGAAGTGTTTGTTAATCAACGCCGTATCAAACGAGTCTTGATAGATGGGGGAGCTGGTCTAAATATATGTTCTTTGAAACTCATCAAACAATTGGGATATTCGGAGAAAAATGTAGACACCTCCAAGGTTATTACCATCAGAGCATATGATGACGCTGAAAGAGATACTGAAGGGATCATCTTATTGCCTATTCAAGTTGGACCGGTCATTACAGAAACTCGCTGTCAAGTCCTTGATATTGATCTGCCTTACAACATCATCTTCGGTCGCCCTTGGATCCATACCCTTAAAGCAGTTCCATCTACATATCACCAATGCCTTAAATTTCCACATAAGGGTGTTGAAATTACCATTCAAGCTGATCCCAATCCATTTGAGTTTTGCCGTGCCTTTCAAGCTAAATATCAAAGTCCAAACCGTATCCCTCTCAACACCGAGGCATATCCGTCATCCTCCTATGTAGACCCCTCCGATCTCCTCAAGCCCTCATCTAGCAAAGCCACTTCCAACCTCCATATCAAATATACCGAACATGGCCCTGGTGAGTACAAATTGCAGGACTCCTGTTGCGTTGGCACCCTTCCATTATCTCCTAAATCCCACGCTAAGCCCTCTACATCTAAGCCCACTTCATCCTCCGCTGTTATCAAAGCTCCCCCTACCGTATTCATTAAAGGTGGTTTCTTGGATAATGAAGACATTGAGGACATCGACTCTTGGATATTCTTTGATGAAAATGACCAAGTCCAACTTGAAGTAGAGCGATACAACAACGGGTTTCGTATCATAAAGAACATGGGCTATAAAGGACATGGCGGCTTGGGATCACAGGAACAAGGACCTATTGAGCCCCTTATTGTGTCTAAGAAGTTTAATAAGCAAGGCCTTGGTTACCAACCGGAGGTACCGCGACCCAAAGACATTAAGTGTATTTCCGATATTGACGTTGGACCTTCCTCGGTAGGAGAGACCTCTAACTCGGATACCATCGATGACTCCTCCCTTCATATCACCGACCTCTTTCAAGAACATTCCATCTTCATGTTTTCCGCAACCTCTTCTAGCCATCATAATCCCTCCATTCGCCTCTCCCTCGTATATCCTGACCTCATCGATTGGGACCAACAGGGGGCCCCGATATTAGATACATTTGAAAATGACAAAGCCATTGCAGAATTCATGGGTTTGAGACAAGGTATTCCATTGGGTGATCATAAAGCAGGTTTCATGATGGAATTACCTAAACTAGCATATTTTGGCGGAAGTATCAAATCCTTTAGTCGCAAAAGTGAAATAAACAAAATTCAACAAAATAGGTCACTAGGTGAAAACTGCAAGGCACCTCTTGACCGTGAAAAAGTAAAAATAAAGGACGTATCTGAAGGTGAAAACCTCTCTGAGGCACCTGAGGATGAGGGATTTGATCTTCCTGTTGCCGCTGATTACCATGAGAAATCAACTGTGCTAGTTGAAAAATCACAAGACATGAACTTGGGAACAGAACAGAATCTGAAGATCACCTTTTTGGCAGCATCACTATCAGAGCAAGAACGAAAGAACTTCACAGCATTTTTTCTGAGAAGAGCTATAAATTTTGCATGGACTTATGCAGACATGCCAGGACTAGATCCTTCACTTGTGGTACATCATTTAGCAGTATTCCCTGATGCAAAGCCTGTCAAACAAAAATTGCGCAAAATGCATCCACAAGTTGCCTTATTGGTCAAAGCAGAAATTCAGAAACTGTTAGAAGCAAAGTTCATAAAGCCTATTGATTATCCAGAATGGGTTTCAAACTTAGTACTTGTAGCCAAACCAGATGGACGAGTTCGCTGCTGCACAGACTTTAGAGATCTTAACAAAGCATGTCCTAAAGATGATTTTCCATTACCAAGCATAGACAACATTGTTGATCTTACAGCAGGACATGAAATGCTATCTTTGATGGATGGATTTTCTGGTTATAATCAAATCAGAATAGCAGAGGAAGACCAAGATAAAACATCTTTTATTTGTCCATGGGGCACATATTGCTGGGTTGTAATGCCTTTTGGTCTCAAAAACGCTGGAGCTACCTATCAACGAGCTATGACAGTTATTTTCCATGACCTTTTTCATACTATCATGGAAGATTATGTTGATGACATCCTGGGAAAATCTAAGACAAGGGAAGGACATCTACAAGTATTGGCACAAATTTTTGATCGATTAGAAAAATACCAAGTTAGACTAAATCCAAAGAAATGTGTATTTGGCGTAACATCAGGAAAACTATTGGGATATATTGTGTCTCGACGAGGAATAGAAGTGGACCCAGCTAAGGTGAAAGCTATCATAGAAATGCCTCCACCAACGAATCTCAAACAGCTCCGCAGTTTACAGGGTAGGCTACAATCTATCCGCAGATTTATCTCACAACTCGCAGATAAATGTCATCCTTTTTAGCATCTTCTTCGCAAGGGTGAACCTTTTAAGTGGGATGAAAAGTGTCAACAGGCTTTTGATAAGATAAAAGAATACTTGGCAACACCTCCTGTGTTAATACCTCCTGTACTTGATCGTCCATTACTGCTTTATATATCATCAACAACCGCAGCATTGGGTGCACTTCTAGCTCAACATGATGATTCAGGAAAAGAGCAAGCTATCTACTACATTAGCAGAACTCTTGTGGGATATGAGCTCAATTACTCGTTCATGGAAAAAGCTTGCTTAGCATTAGTGTTTGCTTCCCAAAAGTTGCGACATTATATGCTGAACCAAACAACAAAGCTCATCTCTAATGTGGATCCCCTCAAGTATCTCCTTTCAAAAGCACTTCTCACAGGGAGATTAGCAAAATGGGTTATGATCTTGAGTGAATTTGACATACAATACGTGAATCGTAAAGCTATCAAAGGACAAGTCATTGCTGATCAATTAGCTGCAGCGCCTATCACAGACATTCAGCCAATATATCCAGAATTCCCTGATGAAGGATTGTTTAATTTAAGTTCTCCAGCACGATGGCAGCTCTACTTTGATGGATCATACACTCAACATGGATCTGGAGCAGGTATCTTGTTTGTCACTCCCCAAGGAGACTGCATACCTAAATCATACAGAATAGCATTCCCATGTACCAACAACATAGCAGAGTATGAAGCTTTAATAACAGGTTTGCGCATGGCAGTACAATGGGCTATCAAACAGTTACAAGTCTTTGGTGATTCTCAGCTAGTTATCAAACAGGTCTTAGATGAATATCAAACAAAAGATGAGAAGCTTCTTCCATACAAGCTAATGGTGGACGATTTCAAGCAATATTTTGAGGACATTACCTTTGAGCAAATTCCAAGACTACAAAACAGAGCAGCCGATGCCATGGCTATGATTGGATCTCTTTTAGACATGCCATCTAACACCCATAAATGTGAATTCTTGGTTGAACAGCTTTTGATCCCAGCATTTGAAGTTCCACAGTCTGAGCTCATATGTGAGATTGTTGGTCCCAACTCGTTGTGGTACAAAGATATATACGAGTATCTCCGTAATCACACCTTGCCTCTTCAACTATCCAACACCCAGCATAAAACTTTTATCCGTCGAGCCTCTCGTTAGAGTATCTTAGGAGACACCCTTTATCGCCGGAGTCTTGATGGTATCCTTCTTAGATGTCTTGACTCCGAGGAAGCAAAAACGGCCTTACGTGAAGTACATGAAGGTGTCTGCGGTTCGCATTCCGCTGGCCCTGGCCTTGTTAAGAAACTTCTGCGAGTAGGATACTACTGGCCAACTATGGAAAAAGATGCCCAACAATTTGCAAAGCGATGTCTACAATGTCAGAAACATGGAGATCTAATACATGCACCAGCACATGAGCTTCAACCTATTGTCACTCCATGGCCTTTTTCGCAATGGGGACTTGATCTTGTGGGTAAAATCCATCCTACTTCATCAAATGGTCATAAGTTTATTATCACTGCCAATGAGTATTTTACAAAGTGGGTAGAAGCCATACCAATGACCTACATCACCGGTAAATAAATAGCTAAATTCATCCTACATTACATCATCTGCCGTTATGGAGTTCCTCAAGCTATTGTCACAGACAATGGCCGGCCTTTCAAAAACCAAGAGGTTAGAGATCTTTGCAACAAGTTTCATATTCAACATAGGTTCTCTACGCCTTATTATCCTCAGAGCAACGGTCAAGCTGAAGCCTCTAATAAGACAATCATCAAGATCCTTAAAAAGACTGTTAACGAAACTGGTCGAGATTGGCATCTACAACTGCATCCTGCTTTATGGGCATATAGAACAAGTGTCAGAACTCCTACTGGCGCCACACCCTATGCTCTCGTCTATGGCACTGAAGCTATTTTGCCTATCGAGGTTGAGATCCCCTCTTTGCGCATATCCTTGCAACATACTATCTCAGATGAAGAATATCGAGTGTCCCGACTCCATGATCTTGAGCTCTTAGATGAACGCCGCCTTACAGCATTGAACCATCTTCAAGTCTATCAAAACCGGCTACGCCACAGCTACAACAAAAAGATCAGAGAACGTAGATTTCAGGTTGGCGACCTTGTCCTTAAAGAAAACCAAAGGAATCAACAGCATCGAGAGAAACAGGGCAAGTTTGAACCAAATTGGCTTGGTCCTTTCATTATCACAGCTGTCTATGGGTCCGGCGCATACACTTTGTCAACACCTGAAGGCATTCCCTTGGATGAACCCGTCAACAGCGTTCATCTCAAGAAGTTTTATCCATGAATCTCAGCTATCACACAAAAAAAAAAAAAAACAAACATAAGATAAATAATCCATCCAATGGTGAAAACCTGGTAAACAGGCGCCTTGGATAAGTACCATAGTGAAAACCTGGCAAACAGGCGCTATGTGTAGTGACCAGCTTCCCTCATTTGTTTGGTTTGTTTGATCATTTTCCCCACTGCATCTTGTATAACCCATCCTCATAAGCCCTATCGCAATCTCACACATAACCTTTCCTCTTCATCCTTTGCCAATGCTAGCTATCATATGTGAGACATTGTCGTGATATCTATATCTTTTGGCACCTTAGCATCTTGGCTACATCTTTTCTGCATTGTCGCTTCTGCATAATAAACCTCATCCCACACTGGGGGCATTTGATGAGTCTTATTTGGAAGTGGATCCTGTTATCTCTAGCTCATAACACATCAAACAACTCAGCTTACAACACAGCACACCTTCTCAACTTCAACCATGGTACATGTCCACCGACAGATATGACCTAACGACTTGCAACCAGGACTCATACCTTTACAACTCCATCCACATTCATCCAACAATCGCAACAAACATCGCTTGATCAAACATCCAATCGATTAGCCACATCAATAAGAACTACATCCAGCTCTATCGTTGACGCCTTGATCCCGTGGATACAGGGTATGTAAGCAATCTGAGATGCGAAGGAAGCACTCTGATTCAGGCTAAGACGATAGCCCCTTTCATCAGTCATCTGTCATCTTTTCTTCTAAACATTCTTCAGTCTTTCAGCTCACATTCTTCTATCTTTCATCACTTACATCATCAATAAAACCCAGAACTACATATTCATCATGTCTCATCTTCATCGTAAGTGTGCTTTGATCCCGTGGATACAGGGTATGTAGGCAGTCTGGAATACGAAGGAAGTTTCCAGTACTCAAGCAACGATGATCCCCCCATTTTCTTCATCTTCATTCATCATCCATTTTCTTCTCTTTGATCAGCTCAAACAGGAAGCAATCCATGTGTCTCTTGCAAGCTCCAGCACTTTAACCAATCACAGGTAAGCCAGAAGCTATTTGTCCGCATGCCTTGAGCCAACATTTGCTATAGCAGTTTTATCAACAACTTTAGCCTTCAACAGGATGTAACTTTCCTTTTAACAAGGCGCCTGCTTAATCTATCCAAGAGCACCCAAATTTGGCAAGAGAACGTGATGACAGTATCTTTTGTTTTATCTTTTGATTTATCTTTTGTCCCTTTTCTATACCTAGTCAAGACTGCCATGATCTCTTTATATCTTGGTATGTTGCGATG
This sequence comes from Cunninghamia lanceolata, assembly GCA_027924645.1. Taxonomy (NCBI): domain Eukaryota; kingdom Viridiplantae; phylum Streptophyta; class Pinopsida; order Cupressales; family Cupressaceae; genus Cunninghamia; species Cunninghamia lanceolata. Next base: position 7,466,315 of record BSBN01000295.1, on the reverse strand, counting down.
AAGTAAGGACTGGGGCATGGTCATATAGCTTTCGTATGCCGTGTTTGCGGGATGATCTTATTCTCTTCCTATGCGTCTTGGTATCTTGCACGTGTTGGGATTAGCATCTTACATATCAATATCTCTAGCATCTGAGAAGCTAAACAGTCTCTTATGCATTTGAGACTATTCTATGTTAAGACTAACTCCATACATATAACCAGCAAACTATCATTATGTGTAGTGGAGAAAGTTCAAACCATTGTTTGTAGCGTCAAAGTCCAACACTAGCTGTTATTCATATCTTGTGCATGTTGGCTCCACAACTTGACCACATGCGTTCAGACAAGATTGTAACATGCTAGTTACGCATTGGATACCTTGACACCTTGGTTTCTTATGCCCTGGTGCATAACATCCATATGCTATATCAAACATAAGGACTGCATTTCTTTTCATTTTGAGCAATTACTTGAAAGCTGCCTATCATCATCCTATCTTATCCATTCTATCTATCCATTCGTTCCATCATCCTCAGCCAAGATCAATCATCTCCATCATCCTTTGTCCATATTTCCGCTCCTGCAAAACAAGTGTTAGCCATACATAAGTCCATATCTTTTTCTTTACCATCTGCCTATATGCATACATCTATTCATATCATTACCTTTTACATATTCACATATTTTCTATCAATTACCATTTGCATAAACATCCATTCATAATCCATATATAATCCATACACATAACATGCCTAGCCATCATAATATCAACATCACAACCATTATAACAACATATAGATAGCCAAAACTGCCATATATATATATATACATGTGTGTCAAAATACAAGTGTCTACAATACAAGCTGAGCCCTGAAAAGAATGAATATACAACAATGGCTCTAGGCCTCATCATGATACAATGTCAACAAGGTATGCCCTAGCGACTACTGCCAGCTCCCTCGCCCTGACCACCACCACCAACAGGTCCTGTACCTGGTCCTCCATCTCTCGGTGGCCCCATCACTGAAGCTACTGATCGAGATCCACCTGACCTCCGTGAGCTCGAAGCCCCTGACCTGCTCCTGAAGCTAGGCTGTCTCTGCTCTGCCGGCACAGCTCCATAATATAAGCCCCTATAATACTCAGCCTCACCCTGCACTCTCCGAAGCTCGGCCTGTACCGCTGTCAACTGTGTGGCTAAGTACATGGTAGCTCCATCAGTCCCCAAGGCAGTCACTGCTCTATCCCACTCACTAGTCATAACCTGCAGCTGCTGTACTGCCCTATCTCTCTCAGCTCGCAGACCATCTCTCTCAGCTCGCAGACCATCTCTCTCTGCTCTCATAGCCTGCTCCTGCTGTACTACAGTATCTCGCTCAAGCCTCATCATCTGCTCATGCTGCCTAGCTGTATCCCTCTCTCCTGTAACTCTAGCGAGAGCACCATCATCCTGTCCATCTCCTCTCTGAGCTCCCAACTGTAGCTGAGCCTGATAAGCCTGTGCCTATGCTCTAGCATGCCTCAGACTGATCACGGCCTGATGCCTATCCATCTCCACTCTCCTCAGCCTCATCTGTGCCCGCTGCCTCCATCTCCTCTCCTCTCTGATCCATCTCCGTAGCTGCTGAATACCCACATCATCCCCTGCTCCGATCTGTGCCTGTGGCTGTGCTAATATAGCAGGCTGGCTTGGCACCTGCCCTGGCATCTGTATCCCTGGTGCAGTTGGCACTACTGCCTGTACTGGTGGAGCCTGTCGTCGTCACCTCCGAACTGGTCTCTCCATCCCAATCTCCCCAATCTCTCCATCCCGTGTCAACCGAGTCAGCCTAGCTGTCACCCAGTGTGCATCATACTCTGGCAATGTACCTGGATCTGCAGGACCCTGTCTCCACTGCCATGCTACTGGCTGCAATCCATCTCTCTCTGCCAAGGCTGTGTCCACCACAACCTCTGGACCCCAATCAAACACCTCTTGTCTCGTCCTCCCAAAAACGGCATCACCTACAGGTACTGCCTGTGCCTCTCCGAACTGTCTCAGGGCTCTCTCTGGCAAATAGCTCTCTATAATGTACACGCCACATCCAAAAATGTACCTCGCCTGTCTCGCATAAGCAAGCTCGGCATCCTCCTCCTCCCACTGCTCACATCCTAGCCATGGCCTCCATACAAATCTGTCTATCTCATCCAACCTCTGCCGCCAGTATACCACCCCTCGGCGCTGTCGATATGTCAAGGCTCCTCTATACATCCATGCAAATGGCTCTCCTGCTGCTCTAGCAACCCATCCCTCTGGTCTCGTCACCGGAATGTGCTCATAAGCCCATACATGCAAAACTGTCACTCCTGCTGACATACTGGCTCCGAACATATATGCACAATCATGCAGGTAATGATAGAGCTGTCCCAACACGCACTCTGCCCATGCATATCTCGTGCCATAGGAGAACATGCCCTCCATCACTGTCCCCCATCCTACAGGAAACCCTCTGGCTCTCCTATCACCCACTAGCCATCTAATGATAGCCACTACCACTCGCTGCAACCTGTCACAGAGCTCCTCCATCCTCCCCATCGGTATCTCCGAACCCTCTGCTCCGATGTCTGGTGTCCTAAACAATCTCCTGAAGGCAGCTGGGCCCATCTCCGGATCATAATCTACACGATCCCCATCTATCGGAATCCTTAAAATCCGGAACACATCCTCTAAGGTGATGGTCGCCTCACCTGTCGGTAACAAGAATGAACTGTGCTCGCTCATCCATCGCTCCACCATCGCAGTCATCAACCCTCGATGTGCCTGAACTGGCTCTAATCGTGAAACATGCTCCAAACCCAGGATCTCTAACACCAGCAGCTCCTCTGCATCCAACCGTCTCACTAGCCGCAAATCTCTCGGATGGGGCTCCCGTGATAGCAAAGGCGGTAGTACATCCTGCATCATCCATTTACCCTTGTCAGTCCATCCCATTAATCCTTCATATCAAAATCTGCCTATCTATCTGCTATTTTATTCTACACCTACCATATGCGGTTCACTTTACAACATGCGACCTTTTCCTGCTCACTAGCGACCCATGTTACTACATGCGCCTCTGTTTTGACCAAACGCGACCTCTTTTACATATGCGCTCACTGTTTTCCTATAAGCGACACTATTACCATATGCGTTCATCCTTATTTTATATGCGAGCCATATCCTATGTGCGAGTCTTTTTACCCTACATGCGAGCCCTTTTCCTATATGTGCCTATTTTCTCATCATAAGCGAGCCAACTCACACTAAGCGACCATTTTCGCCCTATACGCGCGCTATCTTTCATATGCGATCTGTTTCTAGTCCTATGCGAGCTAAACTACCCTATGCGACTACTATCTGCTCATAAGCGACTAGTTTCCCTCCATACGCGCATTTCGACTGCGTTTTTCCCGCCGACAGGATGCGACCTCATTTTCCCTAAGCGACCTACCCGCGCCCATAAGCGACCTGAAATACTCTAAGCGACCTCTACTCCTACATAAGCGACCTATATGTGCCATGTCCTAAACTAGTCGCTTTTGGTGACGTGTGTGAATTAATTACGCTTCTAGGCTATTAAATGCACGCTTTTGGGAAAAGTTTTGCGACATACCGGTGCGCCTGCTCCCTCTGGTCATCCATGTGTCCTCACCCGCTCTGCACGATGATCTCTGCGTGGAATCACCATCCTGCTTGCTCTGCCACTCTCACTCTCAGGAGCTCTGGATTTCTCTAGGTTTCTCAGCACAAATGAGCACAAATAAGCCTATTTGCCCTTGAAGCACCTACTTATAGCCCTTCTCCAAACCCTAATTCTTCTATACCACAGCCTATTTTCTTCCATGCCACCCCCCTTTCCTTCGCGTCTGCCCTCTTTTTCGCCCTTTCTTCTATCGAGAGCCAACCCAGCCCTTCCTAGTTCGCCTGGCTTACCTCTCGAGGGGGCATCACCTGCCAGTTACACTGGGGCATAACTTGTTTATCGAATGTATCTCACATCTTCTTTGACACAACGTTCTATCGAACATTGTATCAAAGAGGGGCAAAATGTAGACACCCAAATTTGTCCATGTCTAGCGACACTTTGTTAAATCACTAATCCATTATCCAATTAATTAAATAAATTTTATTTATTTAATTAAAATCCCATTCACATTCACTTAGCCAATTAATTAAATAAATTGTATTTATTTAATTAATTCCACATCATGTCTTATCCCATTTTATGCATTTATCGTATTAATTAAATAAATTTTATTTATTTAATTAATTTCCAACTCATATCCCAACTAATTCAAATACTTTATTTGAATTAAGCCTTTATCATTTATCACATTTCAACACTTGTCCATTTCCCATTTATCATGTGTTGTAAGACAACTTTCATTTAAAATCTTTCACATGCACAACTAATTGGACCTAAATTTAGTAACTTTCAATCTTAGCCATTCACATAGCCTCTGAATCTCCACCGTTGATTGATCTTGGTTGAGTTCTATATAAACAGCCTCTCACTCCATATGAGAGATCCAGAAATCATATAGTATCCAGCAATCCAGCAATCATATAGCAACTCCATTATCATCTTGAGCATTTGAGCTTTTATCATCCATCAATGGCAGCTTTCAGCTTTGTAATTGCTTATCGTTGAAGAAGCAGTCCACATCTCTCTCTCAAACAAGGAATCGCACGGTCTAGGTGATGTTATGCTTGAATTGCATTATCCTTTGATTTCATTTAGGTTAGATTCCTTGATGATGGTAGGGTTAGGGTTTCATGACTATGTCTGATCTGCCACACCTGACTTTCACCTATCATACAATTAATAATGTACTTTTATATGAAGTTGGGCTCATTCCGTAATCTAATTTAATTAGTTGAACACTATTATAATAGACTGACTTAAGAAAAACTATTGAATTAGTTGAACATTATTATAATAGTGAAATTTGTATACCATTCTAATTTTTATTTAATTTGGGATTTATTTGGATGAATTGACTTAATACAATTGTTTATTGATAAATGGTGCAATCTTATATGAATTGGGCTTATTCTGCAATCTTTTATCTGTTCGCATTATCATACATCTCTATATATTCAACCATATCTTATCCATATCTATACATGTTCCTATGCATTTTGACATTTTGTACACTTAGTAGGCATGAGTTCTCCACAATTTCATTAGTTCAGTGCAGAGTGCTCTTGGATTCAACTGTGCGTATTTTTGCACTGATGTTTCGATCACCCTCATTGATCAATCATCAAGAAGAGAAGAGTAATAAATATATAGAATTAAAAATATTGATTTGTCTAAATATAATTAAATAGTTATAAATAAATGAATACATATTGGAAAATCCATATAGTGAGAATATATCAAGATTGCATAATGATATATAATATTGAACTATGTAGATATACGTAGATATACGATATTGGTGTATATAAAAGATAAAAGACAAAAGATAATGAAATGCATATATGCAATATAATGAAATAATCTATATGTCAAAATAAAGATGTATAATATTAATATACAAAATCTTATACAATTATTGATATTTATGGCTATATGTATAATGTGAAATATTAGTTCTATCACTATTGCCTATTTATATGTGATATAACTATATTGGAGCACATAAGATAAAAATATAGTTTAGAGACAAAATAGTGATGAGAAAATGCAACCATAATAATATAGATAAGTCAATATATAACAATAATATACAAATAAGGAGAAAGATTTAAGAGCATAAATGCAATCATAATATTACACCTATATTGATATATTGATATATCAATCTTGTGTAATACAATGTATTAATAATATATAATGATGCATAATATTTTTTTTGATGAAGATCATCTACAAGATCAGTTTTGCTACCTGATATGGGAGCACAAGCCTTAGGCTAAACCTCTTCGGCTAAGAGCCAAAGACTAAGGGTATCCATTCCGCCAAATTCACCCAGGACATGATCCTGACCTCATCTCTTATAATATCGAGGGCCTTACACTCAACAAGACTTCATCCCTAGTGGGCTCATTTAGAACCTTTCAACTTCACCAGCAGACAAACGGTCCCTTTGACAATAATGCATAATATTGAGTTAAATAAGTATATATAATAAAATAAGTAATGAGAAAAAAAATTATGAGATCATAATAAAGATGTAAATATATAAAAATGTATAACTACAATGTAGTATATTAATTTAAGAAATAATATTGTGTGTATGAAAATATATATACATACATATATAATATATGGCTATATAGACATACATATATAGTTGAGTTAACACATGCTCATGGTCACAAATTTATTTTTTCATAAAAGATTGACATGTTTAATTATTGCAAATATGAAGATGTTAAGAGATGTACTTACATGATAGCAACATTTTAGTAGTAATTAGGCTTTCACGTCGTAGTACAGTTTAAGAAGAAAGCATCTTAAAAAAATTTAGAATTGTTGTTTATGTGTAGATTTCAATCTATGAGTGATTATTCCCATCACTTATATGATGTCTATCTTAGAGCATTTATTATTTGTCACAAGTCATGACACTACTGGAGGACCAATTGAGTAGGCAATTCAATTGGTAATATGTCATGTAGATTAATCATTAAATTAAAAACTATTTAATTAGTTGAATACTACTATAATGGTGAAATCTATACACTTATACTAATTTTTATTTAATTTTATGTTTATTTTGATGGATTGATTTAATATAGTTATATATTGATAACTAGTACAATTTTATATGAAGTTGTGCTATGCCTTTAATATTGGTGTACATCGGGTTATGAATAGTCAGCTTGTGGCTATCTTAACTACTAATTAAGTCATGTTATCATTATTAGATTATTATTTCGTTAGTTAGGTCAGCCTAGGGCTTATATAGGGGTGTGTCTATTCGACCTAAGCATAATTAGGTATATATAAGAGGATGTGAGTCTTATTTCATCATCATATTGTGAAGTGTATTCTCATTGGAGATATTTGGAGGTTTGCCCCCTCGAAGTGGCCTATTATTCTCAGTTATTATTAGGTATTTATAGCATATTTCATATCATCTTCTTCTATTGTGCAAGTTATTTCATTACAAGTGGTATCAGAGCATGATCTTGGCACTATAGAGGCAAGGTTTTTTCTCAATATTGAAGGCAATTTTGGGAAGAGCATATCTTTTAGATTTTAGCAATTTTTTTTTCTAATTTTTAAAGGCTTTTTGAAGACCATATTAAAGAAGCTACAGTCCAGATTTCATAGGAATTGGAGCAAAATTGAGTGAATTATTGTAGAATTAAGGTTTCTACACAATTTGTTTGGGATCTACATATATCTCACATCCTGCTGAATTGGAGCCTGATTTTTATTGGGTTTTTGAAGACATACTAGAGGAGCCTACAATCCAAAATTTGGAGAAATTAGAGCTGAAATAATCGAGTTATTGTAAAATTAGGGTTTTCACAAAATTCACTCTCAAGGCTGCAAATCTACTTATTTCTTAGAGATTTTTCTGGGTGAGAGGTATTTTGGCCCTAGTAAGTTACGCTAAAAATTTTAGAGATTTTTGGTTTCATTTGTGTGATTTATTTCAAAATTATTGGTTCCGATCATGATGGGGCCTACAATAAGGGGCAAAAAGAATGTTGTCACACCAAGGAAGACTCCTAATTTTAGAGATTTTAGGTTTCATTTGTGTGATTTATTTCAAAATTATTGGTTCCAATCATGATGGGGCCTACAATAAGGGGTAAAAAGAATGTTGTCACACCAGGGAAGACTCCTGATAAGGATGGGATAACAATAAAGGATATTAATCCTAATGAGGAAATCAGTATGGTCAAGGAAGACATTTCCTCAATGAATGTGGATATGTGTGACCTAAGAGGAGATATATCGAATATACAAAGCATGTTAAGCACCTTTATGAATGAACCAAGAAAGGAGTTCTCAAGCAACCAAGGTGAAACCTCCAAGTCAGCTAATACTGATACAAATTTTAATACTCCTATGTGATCTAGGAATTTGGTTCCAAAGGTGGATATGCGTAAGTTCGATGGTAAGGATCCTCTAACATGGATAAACCAAATGGAGAATTTTTTGAAGTACATAAAATCCTAAATGGATAAAAGGTCACGATGGCTTCCCTATATCTAGAACCAGATCAATTCATTTGGTATCATTGGCTTTGTACTAATCAAAGGAAAAAGGGTCTCATGGTCAATTTTTACAAAGGAACTCCAAGCACAATATAGCAATCGTGTGACAGACAACTTCTTCAACCAGCTTGCTAAACTTCAACAAACATGATCAGTTAAGGATTATATTCAGCAATTCCAAAATCTATCCTTAAGAGTGGATGCAATTACAGAGGAGAACTTGAATGATTTATTCCTGGGTGGTCTCAAGGATCACATTCAACATGAGGTACGCATGTTTAGTCCTAGCTCGGTAAATAAGTCTTTTATCTTAGTACACAAGGTAGAGGAGAACTATTTGATTCCTAAGAAGCAAGGGGCTAATGTGACAAGAGAGAAAGGATATTCAACACCTTCTCTTCCTCAACCTACTAGGTTGACTCCACAACAAATTGAAGAGAAAAGAGCAAAAGGGTCGTGTTTCAATTGTGATAGCAAATACAGTCGAGGACATAAATGTAGTGAAAAGAAATTGTTCTATATTGAAGGTCCAAGTGAGGAAGAAGAGGAGGAACCCATTGTAATGTCAGAAAATGTCCCCTTTGGGGCTTTTCCCTCATAAGGTTTAGCTCCCAGGTCTGTTATATGCATTTAGGACATCTTGCATCATATTTTGACATCCCGATGAAATAATCCCTAAGTTTTATGACAAATGGGACCTAGGGGGATCCCTTGAACCTAACCCTAACTAAAATAGGGGGGAGGACTTGGGCACCCGCGCTCTAGTCCTGCCCTATTTTGGGTCAGTCCCAAATTTTGAGTGTCAGCTTGTGACTGTTATTTGGGTCCTATGCCACGTCTCAGACTTTTCAGATTTACCTCATTAGTTAATTTCAAGTAAGATTATGGAACAATAATAGATTTACATTGGATATGATATGTTATTGGTTAAGATTTTGTGGCCTCGACTATATTTTGGGCTAACTTATTGATAGTGCGATGAGTTTTTGTAGGTCTTGTCGAAGGACAAGAGCATGGCTCAGGTAGAAGGGATCTAGCTTTTTGGCAACATGTGATGGGTTCTATCTGGTTCTTTCACACACATCACATAGTTGCATATACATAATGAAATAGATTTAAATGCATTAAGGTGTGGTTAATTGTTTTCGAATTATATTTAAATGGTGTTTTATATTTAAATGAGGAAAACAATGTTTGTATTTTAAACTGAATAATAAAATATTATTTATGGATGTTTGGAAGACAATATGTTCTTTGAAATTAAATAATATATTAAATGAGATATTTAATCAAGCAATAGTGTATTTCATTCCTCTTATTCGATTATTTAAATAGTTTTATTTTAAATAAAATAGTAAAATAATATTATAAATAGCTTTATTATATTTAGAGTTGCGAATAAAGCAATTAAATAAGTTCCTGTCACTCATGCAATAGTAAGAAATAAAAGATGTTATTATTATATTTAAAATAGTTTTCTTCTCAATTTTTATTGGTTGAAAGAGCATGCAAATTAGAACTCATGTTGAGTTCAAAATCTGATCGTTCAAAATGAGAGGGAAAAATAGTTAAAAGGGAGGAGATCGAACAGATCAGATCACCACGTATTGCAGAGAAAACCATGACTTGGCAAAGGGATTTTTTTTGTTTTGGGTGATAGAGACTAGGAGGAGTGCAAGCGACAGGAAGAAGTGATGTCACCGGCTAAATCTTCTTCATCGTCGCCAACTGTTTCTAGGTTCTCCCCTATATTTTACAAACGCTTATTGCTGTTTAAAATAGATCTTTTTCTTTTGTATTATGGGTGAACTACATTTAGATTTATGCTGGCTGTCCATACCATTTTCTTGGCCGATCTCTCTTCTGGCTGTTTACCTTTCTAGCCACCTCTTGCTTACGAAATTAGATTGTTATTACGTAGCTGTTGACCAATTACTGTAATGTCCTCTTCATTTCCTTCCTGATGACTTGCAAATTAGATCAAACTATGTGTGATGGCCATTTCTTTTCCTGGCCTCTCACCTTGTTTCTTTGTTGGCTGATCTTTTTCACCTGGCCGTTACCTTCAACCTACCTGAACGACTGTGTTATTGGGTCGATCCATGTTTTTAAGCTGGATGTCTCTTTATTTCTGGCCGCTTACCTTATACCTAGGCTGAGTTGTCCTTCTATCTGGTTGATGTATATAAAATACCTTGTTTGATAATTTACTTTATGATTGGAGGCCGATCTATGCTCTTCCCAAATCTATGAATTCTTTCTCTTAGACAGGTTGCCATTTCCTTGTTCTTGTCTAGATTGGTCATTCTCTTCTGTTTAGGCCGTAAGATCTAGATGGGCCTTTCGCCTCTGTTAAGACAATACATGAATTCTAAACTATTATTTAAAACCTCTTGATCGTTGTTACAATATCTCTGGTAAAAGGTTATGACTGTATTTTCATTCCGGCTGGACTGAGAGATCATACCAATTGACCACTCTTTTGTTAAACAACAAATCTCTAACTTTAGATTAATTGTTATTCCTATAGCAGCTTTATTAAAAATTTTGAATCTGAGTAGAAATCAGTTATGTAGCTATTAATTATGACACTAAACCTTGCATTTTATATAAACTAGAAACTACTATCTTCTTGTAGCAAAACCAGTAGTTCCTGTAGCTGTGTTAAAACCAATTTGAAACTAGATAGAATGTTATCTAAAATGAAATGAATGATAAGCAAAACAAATACACTAATTAAAACGACACACTGGCAAATCAGAGATGATAATTTGTCTTACTATTTTATGCTATTAAATGAACATTTTACTTGCCCTATATTACTATTTTTTAAATTCCTGTAGCAGTTCCTGTCGCCATAGTGATAGGAAGTCTGTTGCATGATTTTCTTGAGTTATAAATAAACCCCCTAACATAGAAATGACAGGAAGGCAGAACTTAGATTTAAATGGATTATCATTGGATATTAAATGACTGATTTTATAGATTGCTTCATGGTATGTTATATGTAATTGATGTTTGGAAAAAGGAAAGGAATTGATTTATTGAAACTTGTATTTCCGCTTTATGGAAAGCAAATAGATGCTTGCATATCCTATGTTTGTTCTTCTTTATTGTGTATTTTGGAAAGATTGCCTTCTAGGACAGGTGTCAAGTATGGAATAACATGGAAGTAGGTTTTCTTTTTCAAAACATATATGCCATTATACGGTTAATGCTTTGGCCAAAGTTAATGAGATGTTGAAATAGACATGTTACCATTATAGAATGAATGGTTTAATAGCCTAGTTTTTATATATTTCCCTACCATATCCTATTGATGAAATGTTGCATTCATGATAGTAATGCATGTAGATTGATAGACACACACCGGATTCCACCCTGCATATTTTTACAGATTGCTAGGCTCATCAACCAGGGTTGGGCATCCTTCAGTTTGAGGGATGCCAGGGAAGAGCAAGCTTCATGGTTGGGCAGAAAAAGTGCCTCAGCCATGTTCTTGTCCTTTGATTCAATAGATGGTCAGTTGGTCAATGGCAGTCAAAGACTATATGTCAGATTTTATGATATTGATCACTTTATACTTCTATTATTTCAAAGATTTGTAAGGCTTGACACCAATATTTGACACTTGTAATATTATTGATTATTACATACTCTGTAAATGACTTCAGATGTATACATATGTATTGTAATCATGATTATACTTTCAACTTATGAATTCAAAGTTTTCTTGGACTCTCATAATTGTCTTAATATCTTTTCTTCTGAATGATGAATAGAAGTTAGTTTACTTTACTTTAATTTACTTGCAGTAATTCTATGTTTTACTTCAATTTTGTGTGCTTGTGAAAATTGGGTACTTTACATTTGGTATCAGAGCGATGGTTCTACTCTAGGCCTTTATGGAACCACTATGCTAAAGTTGTAAACTCTTTTTCCAGATAGTTCATCATGAACACTAGAAACTTTGGGCGTAGGGGAGCAACCCTAGGATCTGGGAATAACCCCGATACTGGAAATAATGAAGAAGCTTATGTTGGGAACAATGCTGGTACTAATGCAGGAGGGGATAATACTAGAAACAATGAGGGAAACATCGAGGGAAACAATAATAACAATGCTAGACAAAATAATGAAGGACATAATAACCAATTGACTCAAATCCTAGCTCTTCTAACTCAGCAAGGAACTCTCTTGACTAAATAGGGAACCAAAATGAACACTATGGAACAGGAAATCCAAGGAATAAGGGGAAATAATAATGAGGAAAGGAGAGAAGAAGATGGAGGTCCTGACAGTGAAGTGAATGGAAACAACAGAAACAAGATTGCTGAGGCGTTAGGAAAGGATCTCAAAAAGGTTACAGCTCCTAAGTTTGACTGTAACACTATAGGTGACGGAGTAGAAGCATGGATTATTGATATAGAAAAATACTTTGATCTCTATGACTTGTCTACTAAAACTAAAGCTATATGGGGATCCTATCAGCTTACTGGGGAAGCAGCGACTTGGTGGGACAATGAGAAAGCTGAAAAAAAGTTGTTACTGGGAGAAGTTACATGGGATCACTTCCTTGAGCTCTTCAGGAAGAGGTGGTTGCCACAACTCTATTTTGACAAGAAAATGATAGAATTCTAAAACCTCACTCAGGGAGGTATGACTGTGACTCAGTATTGGGAGAAATTCTCACTTGTTGAAATATATGCCACAGTATCAGCTTGATGAAAGGTTCAGGATTCGTAAGTTCATCTTGGGCTTAAGGCCACAGATTGGATCAGATGTTGATATGCATAATCCATTGACCATGGATGAAGTGTTTGAAAAGGCTACTAAATAGGAGCAGAAACTGCAATAGATTTCAAATTACCGTAAGAGTCGAGATATAAAAAATGGGAATAAAAGGTACTAGAATGATAGTAGCAATCAAGGGAACAACAAACGCTAGATAAGGAATCTTAAGAGAGGCAATAACTACTAGGAAAAAAATAATGGGAACCAAAGTGGAAATAACAATAAGAGAGGTAACTATGGAAACAATGGTAATAATAATAGGAGGGACAATCCATCTAGACACAGAGGACCCAGAGATGGATGTTATAACTGTGGAGGAGAGCACTATGCTAGTGTATGCCTTCGTCAAAAAGAGAATTAGAGAGAAGGAAATCGATAGGGAGCTCCTCAACACTAGATTCATGTAGCTGTAGATCATTGACAAACAAATTTCCAAGCTACACCCATACAGATGTCCAGTAAGCTCTTTGGCCTTCTTTCTATTTTAATTGATACAGGAGCTACAGAATGTTTTGTTGATCCAAAAGTTGTAGCTAAGTTATCTGTTAAACCTGGACACATGGAAAATTCTTGGATGGTGAAGTATGGTAACAATGCAGAGAAAAGAGTAGATTCATGTCTAGTATGCAGTGAATTAGATCTTCGTACTTTCCAAACATAAGTCAATCTTTATATTGCACCTCTAGGATCTTACGATGTGATTCTTGGAATCAACTGGTTATCAGAACATAAGTCTTTAGTGGATTGTGAAGAGAAAGTAGTGAAATGCCTTGATGACTTTGGGAATCGGGTAGAGTTACATGGATCTAGAACACCCCTTAAGCTAAGATAGATATCAGCTATGCAATTGAAAAAGGCTAAAAGGAAGGGTTGTTCTATCTATGCAGTGAAGATAAGAGATCTAGATAATCAGAAACCATCTTTTGACATGTATCCTATTCTTAGAGAATTTAAAGATGTCTTTCCTGATGAATTGACAGAACTACTGCCTAAAAGAGAATTTGATTTCTCTATAGATCTAATGCTAGGAACTGAACCACAGTCTAAAGCACCTTATCGAATGACCACAACAAAATTGTATGAACTCAAGGCACAATTAGAAGAATTGTTAAAGCAAGGATTTATCAGACCTAGTGTGTCACCATGGGGTGCACCAGTCATCTTCGTTAAAAAGAAGGATGGAACGTTGCGGTTGTGCATTGACTACAAAATGCTCAACAAGGCAACTATTACGAACAAATATCCGCTTACAAGGACTGATGAATTATTTGACCAAATGAAAGGTGCAAAGGTATTCTCTAAGATAGATCTTAGATCCGGTTATCATCAGTTATGTATTAAGGACGAGGATATTTCTAAAACAAAATTCAGAACATGATATGGTCACTATGAGTTCATAGTAGTACCATTCGGGTTAACTAATGTGCCAGCAACATTCATGAGCTTGATGAACAGTGTGTTCAGGGATTGTCTTGATGAGTTTGTGTTGGTCTTCCTAGATGACATTCTGATTTATTCAAAATCAGTAGAGGAGCATGAAAGACACTTGAGAATAGTCTTGCAGCGTTTGAGAGAAAGGAAAATTTTTGGCAAGTTGTCTAAATGCACGTTCTATCAGAGTAAAGTGCACTATCTTGGCCACGTAATTTCAACAGATGGGATAGCAGTAGATCCTGAAAAGATAAAGGCAATAATGGAATGTCCCGCACCACAGACTGTAACTGAGGTTAGAAGCTTTATGGGGCTTGCAGGATATTACATGAAATTTGTAGAGGGATTCTCGACAATTACAACACCCATAACCTTGTTGCAGAAGAAGGGTAAGAAGTTCAATTGGACAGATAAATGTGAACAAGCTTTTTCGTTGTTGAAAGAAAAACTCACATCAACACCTGTTCTGACCATACCTAATCCTAATGGTCATTTCACAGTGATTATAAATGCTTCTGGTGAAGGTGTGGGAGGAGTGTTGATACAAAATGGAAAAGTAGTGGCATATGCATCGAGATAACTAAAACAACATGAGTCAAATTATGCACCTCATGATCTCGAGTTGTCCTCCATTGTTCACACACTCCAAATGTGGAGGCACTATCTCTTGGGTAAGCCATTGGAGCTTAAGACAGATCATTTGGGGCTCAATCATATTTTCACCCAACCTAATCTCAATGCTCGATAACGTAGATGGCTTGAATTCCTTAGTGAATATGATTTTGGAATTGAGTACATAAAAGGTAAAGAGAATAGGGTAGTAGATGCTCTTAGTAAGAGATGGCATTTGAATGCTATAGTGACTTCTAGAACTAATCTAAGTCAGTAGGTAATCCAAAACTTGCAAGGAGATGAGTACTATAAATGAGTTAATCAAGCATTAGAAGCAGACCCCATAGATCATCGATTTGATGGGTATGTCATAGAATCAGATGGGCTTCTGAGATATCAAGGGAGAATGTATATCCCAGATTCAGGTGAACTGAAGAAGTTAGTTCTCGAGGAGATTCATAGTGCTCCATATTCTAGACACCCAGGAGTGACCAAGATAATGGAAGGATTGAATCCATTGTCCTTTTGGCCTAAGCTAAAGAAGGATGTGACTAAGTTTATTGCTCGATGTTTAGATTGTCAACATGTTAAGGCAGAACATGTCCATCCTACAGGACTACTTTATCCACATAGTGTACTTGAGTACAAGTGGTAGGTGATTAACATGGACTTTATTCAGGGATTTGGTGCAGGAGCACCTTAGCAAATTAATATTGCCCTAGACAAATCTTTAAGTTTGATTAAATTTGTATGCTTCCACATTTTAATGAGATTTATCAAGTCATTTTTATGTGTTTAGGTCATTAGGAGTTTAAAAAATGCAAAATATTACAAACCATGTAAAGGTTGTCAATGTAAAATTAGAAAAAAGATGCAAAGTTGGAAGGTGAAGAGTCATTTGGCTCTTGGTTCGCTCCAAATCAGTTATGAACTGAAGAGACATGTTTTAATGCCTTTAAAAGGCCTTGTAACCATGAAGAATTCGTGGGTGGTTGAAGATTTGAGCATGGAATGAGAAAAAACAATGTTTTCCTGTATTTTCCTTCAGAAATTTACTATCTTTTGCTATTGTACAGCCCTGTATGGAATTAAATAGATTTATAATGGATTGAAAATGTTAGATCCTTCAACCACCTTCCATTTTCTTCTTGTCCCATGCATTTTTATTTAGTTTTGTGAAAGATATGAGTGTTTTATGGACTGTAATTTTTTGATTTTCCCTGCAACAGTCCCATTGCAGCATTTGGTACAGTTATGTATAGACATATACAAGAGAAAACCATATATGGTTGGAAATATTATTGAGTCTACTTTCCATTTCTTTTTGTTTCATCAAATTTCATTAAGATTTGAATAAGTTATGGCATTTTTATTGAGGGTAACTCTGCAGAGTTTAATTTTTTAAAAATGTAGTCTAAAAATATGCATGGTACGACCTGGTTCGACCTCACATTGATGCATATAATAGATGAATCGAAAGATATGTATTTCTAGTTTACAATTATTTTAGTTTGGTATAATTTAATTAAGTTTTGTGTGAGATATTGCAATTTTGGTGAGGGCAGGTCTGAACGCTGCCTAGGGTTTGTAGTTTTGGGAAAAGAGTCATAACTTTCTCCCCTACCATTGGATCTTCATGAAAATTGGAGGAAAAATATGTATTAATGTTCTCTTCAACCTGACCAAAGCAATTGGATTAGTTCTTTGATTTGTTAATGTTATTAAGGATAGTTTTGGTCCTCCTACCTCTGCATCATTTTGGTATCAGAGCTGGCGAAAGATTTGGGTGGTGTGTATTTTTTTTTTTGTCAATGAGAAGGTAGGTGAGAGCGAGAAGATCTTGATTGTGTAGATAGATCACTGAGGGAGGCAATCTACACCTTTTGGATTTTGTGTTGCTCAGTTGTTTGGTTGCAGGTGCTTGTTCCATCTAGCTGCAAGAAGGATGTTTTCTAAGATTGTGTGTGTTGGCAGACAAGATGAGGTCTGTCATGACCATTCTCCAATAGAGATTTGGCTGGAGAAGGGTGCATAGAGAAACCACTAAGGAGAGAGTGGTAGATGCATCACCAGGATCTGTTGTTGGGTGAGATGAATGGTTTGGTTGGTTGTGAAGCAGCGTGTAGGGTGGACATCTGAAGAAGCACTTGAGGTTGCAGCTTGAAGAGTACTCCACTGATGGGAGTAGAAGGAGCCTGAGGATGCTCTGTGAAGATGGTAGTTTGTTTTGTTGGTTGGTCACCATTTCTATAGATTGGAAGATTGTAGCTGAGAAGATTGAAGATAAAGACAGAGGAAAGAGACTTTTGTTGCAAATACATTTCCAAGGGACTTGGAAATTTTGTTGGTTGGTTGTATGGTGCAAGAGCACCTTGGCAAATTAATATTGCCTTAGACAAATTTTTGAGTTTGATTAAATTTGTATGCTTCCACATTGTAATGAGGTTTATCAAGTTATTTTTATGTGTTTAGGTCATTAAGAGTTTCAAAAATGCAAAATATTGCAAACCATGTAAAGGTTGTCAATGTAAAATTAGAAAAAAGATGCAAAGTTGGAAGGTGAAGAGTCATTTGGCTCTTGGTTCGCTCCAAATCAGTTATGAACTGAAGAGACATGTTTTAATGCCTTTAAAAGGCCTTGTAACCATGAAGAATTCGTGGGTGGTTGAAGATTTGAGCATGGAATGAGAAAAAACAATGTTTTCTTGTATTTTCCTTCAGAAATTTGCTATCTTTTGCTATTGTACAGCCCTGTATTGAATTAAATAGATTTATAATGGATTGAAAATGTTAGATCCTTCAACCACCTTCCATTTTCTTCTTGTCCCATGAATTTTTATTTAGTTTTGTGAAAGATATGAGTGTTTTATGGACTGTAATTTTTTAATTTTCCCTGCAACAGTCCCATTGCAGCATTTGGTACAGTTATGTATAGACATATACAAGAGAAAACCATATATGGTTGGAAATATTATTGAGTCTACTTTCCATTTCTTTTTGTTTCATCAAATTTTATTAAAATTTGAATAAGTTATGGCATTTTTATTGAGGGTAACTCTGCAGAGTTTAATTTTTTAAAAATGCAGTCTAAAAATATGCATGGTACAACCTGGTACGACCTCACATTGATGCATATAATAGATGAATCGAAAGATATGTATTTCTAGTTTACAATTATTTTAGTTTGGTATAATTTAATTAAGTTTTATGTGAGATATTGCAATTTTGGTGAGGGCAGGTCTGAACGCTGCCTAGGGTTTGTAGTTTTGGGAAAAGAGTCATAACTTTCTCCCCTACCATTGGATCTTCATGAAAATTGGAGGAAAAATATGTATTAATGTTCTCTTCAACCTGACCAAAGCAATTGGATTAGTTCTTTGATTTGTTAATGTTATTAAGGATAGTTTTGGTCCTCCTACCTCTGCATCATTTTGGTATTAGAGCTGGCGAAAGATTTGGGTGGTGTGTATTTTTTTTTTGTCAATGAGAAGGCAGGTGAGAGCGAGAAGATCTTGATTGTGTAGATAGATCGTTGAGGGAGGCAATCTACACCTTTTGGATTTTGTGTTGCTCAGTTGTTTGGTTGAAGGTGCTTGTTCCATCTAGCTGCAAGAAGGATGTTTTCTAAGATTGTGTGTGTTGGCAGACAAGATGAGGTCTGTCATGACCATTCTCTAATAGAGGATTGGCTGGAGAAGGGTGCATAGAGAAACCACTAAGGAGAGAGTGGTAGATGCATCACCAGGATCTGTTGTTGGGTGAGATGAATGGTTTGGTTGGTTGTGAAGTAGCGTGTAGGGTGGACATCTGAAGAAGCACTTGAGGTTGCAGCTTGAAGAGTACTCCACTGATGGGAGTAGAAGGAGCCTGAGGATGCTCTGTGAAGATGGTAGTTTGTTTTGTTGGTTGGTTGGTCACCATTTCTATAGATTGGAAGATTGTAGCTGAGAAGATTGAAGATAAAGACAGAGGAAAGAGACTTTTGTTGCAAATACATTTCCAAGGGACTTAGAAATTTTGTTGGTTGGTTGTATGGTGCAAGAGCACCTTGGCAAATTAATATTGCCTTAGACAAATTTTTGAGTTTGATTAAATTTGTATGCTTCCACATTGTAATGAGGTTTATCAAGTTATTTTTATGTGTTTAGGTCATTAGGAGTTTCAAAAATGTAAAATATTGCAAACCATGTAAAGGTTGTCAATGTAAAATTAGAAAAAAGATGCAAAGTTGGAAGGTGAAGAGTCATTTGGCTCTTGGTTCACTCCAAATCAGTTATGAACTGAAGAGACATGTTTTAATGCCTTTAAAAGGCCTTGTAACCATGAAGAATTCATGGGTGGTTGAAGATTTGAGCATGGAATGAGAAAAAACAATGTTTTCCTGTATTTTCCTTCAGAGATTTGCTATCTTTTGCTATTGTACAGCCCTGTATGGAATTGAATGGATATATAATGGATTGAAAATTTTAGATCCTTCAACCACCTTCCATTTTCTTCTTGTCCCATGTATTTTTATTTAGTTTTGTGAAAGATATGAGTGTTTTATGGACTGTAATTTTTTGATTTTCCCTGCAACAGTCCCATTGCAGCGTTTGGTACAGTTCTGTATAGACATATACAAGAGAAAACCATATATGGTTGGAAATATTATTGAGTCTACTTTCCATTTCTTTTTGTTTCATCAAATTTCATTAAGATTTGAATAAGTTATGGCATTTTTATTGAGGGTAACTCTGCAGAGTTTAATTTTTTAAAAATGCAGTCTAAAAATATGCATGGTACGACCTGGTACGACCTCACATTGATGCATATAATAGATGAATCGAAAGATATGTATTTCTAGTTTACAATTATTTTAGTTTGGTATAATTTAATTAAGTTTTGTGTGAGATATTGCAATTTTGGTGAGGGCAGGTCTGAACGCTGTCTAGGGTTTGTAGTTTTGGGAAAAGAGTCATAACTTTCTCCCCTACCATTGGATCTTCATGAAAATTGGAGGAAAAATATGTATTAATGTTCTCTTCAACCTGACCAAAGCAATTGGATTAGTTCTTTGATTTGTTAATGTTATTAAGGATAGTTTTGGTCCTCCTACCTCTGCATCATTTTGGTATCAGAGCTGGCGAAAGATTTGGGTGGTGTGTATTTTTTTTTTGTCAATGAGAAGGCAGGTGAGAGCGAGAAGATCTTGATTGTATAGATAGATCACTGAGGGAGGCAATCTACACCTTTTAGATTTTGTGTTGCTCAGTTGTTTGGTTGCAGGTGCTTGTTCCATCTAGCTGCAAGAAGGATGTTTTCTAAGATTGTGTGTGTTGGCAGACAAGATGAGGTCTGTCATGACCATTCTCCAATAGAGATTTGGCTGGAGAAGGGTGCATAGAGAAACCACTAAGGAGAGAGTGGTAGATGCATCACCAGGATCTGTTGTTGGGTGAGATGAATGGTTTGGTTGGTTGTGAAGCAGCGTGTAGGGTGGACATCTGAAGAAGCACTTGAGGTTGCAGCTTGAAGAGTACTCCACTGATGGGAGTAGAAGGAGCCTGAGGATGCTCTGTGAAGATGGTAGTTTGTTTTGTTAGTTGGTTGGTCACCATTTCTATAGATTGGAAGATTGTAGCTGAGAAGATTGAAGATAAAGACAGAGGAAAGAGACTTTTGTTGCAAATACATTTCCAAGGGACTTGGAAATTTTGTTGGTTGGTTGTATGGTGCAAGAGCACCTTGGCAAATTAATATTGCCTTAGACAAATTTTTGAGTTTGATTAAATTTGTATGCTTCCACATTGTAATGAGGTTTATCAAGTTATTTTTATGTGTTTAGGTCATTAGGAGTTTCAAAAATGCAAAATATTGCAAACCATGTAAAGGTTGTCAATGTAAAATTAGAAAAAAGATGCAAAGTTGGAAGGTGAAGAGTCATTTGGCTCTTGGTTCGCTCCAAATCAGTTATGAACTAAAGAGACATGTTTTAATGCCTTTAAAAGGCCTTGTAACCATGAAGAATTCATGGGTGGTTGAAGATTTGAGCATGGAATGAGAAAAAACAATGTTTTCCTGTATTTTTCTTCAGAGATTTGCTATCTTTTACTATTGTACAGCCCTGTATGGAATTGAATGGATATATAATGGATTGAAAATTTTAGATCCTTCAACCACCTTCCATTTGCTTCTTGTCCCATGCATTTTTATTTAGTTTTGTAAAAGATATGAGTGTTTTATGGACTGTAATTTTTTGATTTTCCCTGCAACAGTCCCATTGCAGCGTTTGGTACGGTTCTGTATAGACATATACAGGAGAAAACCATATATGGTTGGAAATATTATTGAGTCTACTTTCCATTTCTTTTTTTTGAATCAAATTTCTTTAAGATTTGAATAAGTTATGGCATTTTTATTGAGGGTAGCTCTGCAGAGTTTAATTTTCTAAAAATGCAGTCTGAAAAAATATGCATGGTACTACCTGGTATGGCCTCACATTGATGCATATAATAGATGGATGGAAAGATATGTGTTTCTAGTTTACAATTCTTTTGGTTTGGTATAATTTAATTAAGTTTTGTGTGAGATATTGCAATTTTGCTGAGGACAGGTCTGAACGCTGCCTAGGGTTTGTAGTTTTGGGAAAAGAGTCATTACTTTCTCCCCTACCATTGGATCTTCATGAAAATTAGAGGAAAAATATGTATTAATGTTCTCTTCAACCTGAACAAAGCAATTGGATTAGTTCTTTGATTTGTTAATGTTATTGAGGATAGTTTTGGTCCTCCTACCTCTGCATTAGGATTGCCCATGTCAAAGAACAAGCATGATGTTATCTTAGTGGTAGTGGACAAACTAACAAAAGTGGCTCATTTCATTCGCAGAAATCTCACGGATGGGTCATTAAACTTAGCAAAGAAGTTTGTTCAAGAGATCTTTCAACTACATGGAGTGCTAGAGACGATCATTTCAGATCGTGACACTCGCATGACCTCTAGGTTCTAGACCACACTTAATGCAACATTGGGGACTAAGTTGAACTTTAGTACAACTTATCACCCTGAAACAGACGGTCAGGTGGAAAGAGTCAATCAGGTAGTGGAGGATCTTCTGAAGATGTACTGTATGGATTAGCAATACAAATGGGAGGAATATCTACCACTAGTAGAGTTTGCTTATAATAATTTCTACCATGCATCTTTAGGGATGGCACCATTTGAGGCTCTTTATGGGTGCAAATGTTGGACACCAATAAGTTGGGATAGGATTGAAGATCAAATCATAGTTGGACCTGATATGTTAAAAGAAATGGAAGATCAGATGAGGCTAATCACAGAGAAATTGAAGCAAGCCTCAGATAGACAGAAAAGTTATGCAGACAAGAACAAGACTTTTCGACAGTTTTCAGTAGGTGATAAGGTGTTTCTAAAGGTCAATTCACATAAGAGTTTGATTTTATTTGGCAAGGCATCCAAACTAGCTCCAAGATTCGTAGGACCTTTTGACATCCTTGAAGTGATCAATCTAGTTGCATACTGACTTGCACTGCCACCAGCTCTCACCAAGATCTATAATGTTTTTCATGTGTCTTTGCTCAAACCTTATCATCCTAATGTATTGCATATTCTTGATTGGCGTACTTTGCAGGTACAAGATCCAGGAGTGGTGCTAGTGGAGCCCATTCAAGTATTGGAGAAGTGCAATGTTAAGTTGTGTAATCAAGACATAGTGCAGTATAAGGTCCAATGGGACCAGTATTCAGTGGATAGTGCCACTTGGGAGGATGCTTCTGATATTGGCAGATCTTTTCTGCATTTGGGAAAATAGAATAGATGTTTTATTTTATGCATATTCAAATACTTTGATACTCAGATGATTATACATTATTGTTTTGATACTTTATTTGTTTGCTTGATGTAATAAGACATCGAGATGATGTCTCTTCCAACTAGGGAAGGATGTCACGTCTTGGACTTTTCAGATTTACCTCATTAGTTAATTTCAAGTAAGATTAGGGAACAATAATAGATTTACATTGGATATGATATGTTATTGGTTAAGATTTTGTGGCCTCGGCTATATTTTGGGCTAACTTATTGATAGTGCGATGAGTTTGAGTTTTTGCAGGTCTTGTCGAAGGACAAGAGCATGGCTCAGGTAGAAGGGATCTAACTTTTTGGCAACATGTGATGGGTTCTATCTGGTTCTTTCACACACATCACATGGTTGTATATGCATAATGAAATGGATTTAAATGCATTAAGGTGTGGTTAATTGTTTTCGAATTATATTTAAATTGTGTTTTATATTTAAATGAGGAAAACTATGTTTGTATTTTGAATTGAATAATAAAATATTATTTATGGATGTTTGGAAGACAATATGTTCTTTGAAATTAAATAATATATTAAATGAGAAATTTAATCATGCAATAGCGTATTTCATTCCTCTTATTTGATTATTTAAATAGTTTTGTTTTAAATAAAATAGTAAAATAATATTATAAATAGCTTTATTATATTTAGAGTTGTGAATAAAGCAATTAAATAAGTTCCTGTCACTCATGCGATAGTAAGAAATAAAAGATGTTATTATATTTAAAATAATTTTCTTCTCAATTTTTATTGGCTGAAAGAGCATGTAAACTGGAACTCATGTTGAGTTCAAAATCTGATCATTCAAAATGAGAGAGGGAAAAATAGTTAGAAGGGAGGAGATCAAATAGATCAGATCACCACATATTATAGAGAAAACCACGACTTGACAGAGGGAATTTTTCTATTTTGGGTGATAGAGACTAGGAGGAGTGCAGGTGACAGGAAGTAGTGACGTCACCGGCTAAATCTTCTTCACCGTTGCCAACTGTTTCCAGGTTCTCCCCTGTATTTTATAAATGCTTGTTGTTGTTTAAAATAGATCTTTTTCTATTGTATTATGGGCGAACTGCATTTAGATTTATGCTGGCCGTCCATACCTTTTTCTTGGCCGATCTCTCTTTTGGCTGTTTAACTTTCTAGCCACCTCTTGCTTACAGAATTAGATTGTTATTACTTGGCTATTGACCAATTACTATAACGTCCTCTTCATTTCCTGCCTGACGACTTGCAAATCAAATCAAACTATGTGTGATGGCTATTTCTTTTCCTGGCTTCTTACCTTGTTTCTTTGCTGGCTGATCTTTTTCACCCACTCGTTACCTTCAACCTACCTGAGTGATTATGTTGTTGGGTCGATCCATGTTTTTACGCTGGCTGTCTCTTTATTTCTGGCCGCTTACCTTATACCCAGGCTGATTCATCCTTCTATCTGGTCGATGTATATAAAATACCTTGTTTGATAACTTACTTTATGATTGGAGGCCGATTTGTGCTCTCCCCAAATCTACTAATTCTTTCTCTTAGACAGGCTGCCATTTCCTTGTTCCTAGCCAGACTGGTCATTCTCTTCTGTTTAGGCCACAAGATCCAGATGGGCCTTTCATCTCTGTTAAGACGATACACGAATTCTAAACTATTATTTAAAACCTCTTGATCATTGTTACAATATCTCTGGTAAAAGTTTATGACTGTATTTTCATTCTGGCTGGAACGATAGATCATACCAATCGACCACTTTTTTGTTAAACAAAAAATCTCTGACTTTAGATTAATTGTTATTCCTATAACAGCTTTATTAAAATCTCTGAATCTGAGTAGAAATTAGTTATGTAGATATTAATTATAACAGTAAACCTTGCATTTTATATAAACTGGAAACTACTATCTTCCTATAGCAAAACCAGTAGTTTTTGTAGCTATGTTAAAACCAATTTGAAACTAGATAGAATGTTATCTAAAATGAAATGAATGATAAACAAAACAAATACACTAATTAAAATAACACACTGGCAAATCAGAGACGATAATTTATCTTACTATTGTATGCTATTAAATGAACATTTTACTTGCCCTATATCACTATTTTTTATTCCTGTAGCAGTTCCTGTCGCCATAGTGACAGGAAGTCTGTTGCATGATTTTCTTGAGTTATAAATAAAACTCTTGACACAGAAATGATAGGAAGGTAGAACTGAGATTTAAATAGATTATCATTAGATATTAAATGACTAATTTTATAGATTGCTTCATGGTATGTTATATGTAATTGATGTTTGGAAAAAGGAAAGGAATTGATTTATTGTAACTTGTACTTCCACTTTATGGAAAGTAAATAGATGCTTGCATGTCCTATGTTTGTTCTTCTTTATTGTGTATTTTAGAAAGATTGCCTTCCGGGATGGGTGTCGAGTATGGAATAATTGTTGCAAGTATGAGGTTAACCAGTGTTGTCTTTGATGTCAACATACTCATATTACATTGATAAGAAGGATTGGATGAGCTGTGTGTTGAGGTTATTGAGGAAATTAGTCTCAATCAGAAACAGTGAAGAACAGTGATGAGAAGAAGGCAAAAGTACTCAATAGGTTGAGGATCAGAGGATGTGGATTAAAGGGTTTGTAGATATGAGTCTTGAGATGTTCCAGTTAAGATTATAGAGGTCCGCATGAAGATCTGAAGAAGTTATGTTCTCTTAAGTAGAACCGGTTCCGACAGGCGTTCAGTGGTGACAGAGTATCACAGATTGGTCCGGTGAGCTCTAGAATTACATTATCTCATTCTGTGGATTGGAGAGAATGTTGAAGAAGTTTGTGTGAAGTGACAACTAGATTTGTTCATGGTTTGGAGGTCCGGGAGTATCTTTTTTATAATGACAGTGATGACAGACTGTGTTCTTGAAGTTTCGGATGAAGGAGAGAAGGATTCTAGTAAGCAGATGAAGTGCGGATGTTATTGGTGATTCAAGAAAGGTTGTGGTGATCCTTGGATCATGTCCGGTTCATGTTGGTGGTCCGCATTGAAGTTAGAGTACGCATTTGAAGAATAACCATTGGATGATGGTGTTCTTCTTGAGACTGGCTGACCGGATGTATTACACGTCTTGCGAATGATCTTGTAGGTGTTTTCTGACTTAGATGATTGTTCCTAAGTTGATGCCTTGTATAAATAAGGGTTTTTGAATTCATTTTGTAGGGTGTCTTGTGGTGATGAGTGTGATATAGCGAAGGGGAGTGTGATATAGCGAAGGGAAGTGAGAAAGGTAGAGCAGGAGTTTTTGGGCCTGAATGGAACTAATCCAAGCATGGTAAAGATGTCATTCTCCAGTTCAAGTTTGTAATACTTGTTACTTTGTAGATAGTGTGTCTCTTGTAGGTAGTGTGCCTCTTGTGAGCAGTGTGCTCGGGCAATGAGCCCTATTTGGCATGTGCCATCCATTTTTCTTATTCTTCTAACAGAGAATAATCCTTGGGTTAATCACCCTGTGGTTTTTCCCTTGACCAGGTTTTCCACGTCAAAATCTTGGTGTCTAATGTGTTGATGTTTATCTGCTCTGGTGTTTATGCTTTATGCTTTCATGAATGGTTAATTGATATGCTATTAAATAACAAAGAAGAATCAAGTGTCTGAAGTAAAAGCAAGTTTTTATACAACTGATTCACCCCCCCTCTCAATTGTGTGCCCTAGATCTAACAATTGGTATCAGAGCCAAGTTCCTGTAAAAGGGAGCTTAACCACTTGAGGAGATCCAGGATGCCATCATACAAGAAGGATAGTCCAAAGTTTGATGGAACCAACTTCTCTCTTTGGAAAGGTTGCCTGAAATGTCACTTGGAGTGTAGGGGAAAAGCTTACTTGTCCATGGTCACAAAAGCATATGTACCTCCATAGGGTGGTCTGACAACTCTAAATGAAATCACAGATGCTGAAAACAATCTGCGGACTAAAGAGGCTCTTCTAAGTACATTAACTGATTCAGAGCTCTCAAATGTTATTGACCTACCAAATGCCTATGAGATTTGGATCAAACTGGAACTTCTGCATGAAGGAGATGAGTATGTTAAGAGTGCAAGGTTGTAGAGTCTCAAAGGGAAATTTGAAAGATTGAAGATGAGAGATGATGAAAATATCACTACCTTTATGCCAAGAGTAAATGAGCTGGTGTGTGGAATTAGGAATGCTGGTGGAGTTTTGGATGAAAATGAGATTGTTTACAAAATTCTCAGATCCCTTCCTGTTGCCTACAAAATCAAGGTTGCTACCATTGATTAATTCAGAGCCCATACAACTGTCACAAGAGACCAATTGGCTGGCAAACTGGCTTCATTTGAAATGACTGAGTTTGGAGATGATCCCCCCAAGACTGAATCTGCATTCAAGGACAGTGCCTATGTGAAAGGCAAACAAGATTTGATCCAGAAGAAAACTCTTCAAGGAAGCTATCATGGTATGATCAAGCAAGAAAAGACATGGAAGAGGATGAAGTAGAAACAGCTCAACTTGAAGCCCTCATTGCAAAAAGACTGCCAAGAGGATCTGATAAGTATGAAGCAAAATTACCCTTTAAGTGCTTCAACTGCAATAAGATTGGTCACTTTACCTCAAGATGTCTGGAAAGATCCACAAGATCAAATTCTAACAGATAAAGGTTCCAAAAGAATTGTTATTATGTTCATGAAGAAGCTGATAATCAAGGAGTAACAAATTATGAATTAGAGATAGGAGACAAATTTAGAAATGAATGGGTGTTCATTGCCATCAAGAAAGAAGATCCAATATCCCCTGAATCTATCAATCATAAGGTTATAGAAAGAGCTTTGGCTGCCCAAGTTGAAGAAAAGGATGGTTGGGTTATTGACAGTGGATGCTCTCACCATATGACAGTTGACAAGAGCAAGTTCTTAAATTTGGAAAGGTATAAAGGAGGAATGGTAAAGTTTGGTGACAATTTTGCTGGTAGAATCAGAGGTAGGGGAACTATCTCTTTTGATGGAAAGAACAAAATCGGTAATGTACTGTATGTTGAAGGATTGAAGCACAATCTTCTCAGTGTTGGTCAGTTGGTGGACAAAGGCTATGATCTCCGGTTCAAGAATGGAAGATGCAGGATCTTTAAAAGCTCCGAAACTGAGATTGCATCCAGTACTCAAACAAAAGGTAATATCTTCCATCTAGTTGGTACTAATAAAAGTTGTCTGTTTGTTCAAGTTGATCAGAGTTGATTATGGCATAGAAGGATGTGTCATGTAAATTTTGATAACCTCATCAAGATAGTTTGTGCAAAGAGATCTTCCAAAGTTGGTAAAACCTACAAAAAGTTTGTGCAAAGAATGTTAGCTAGGTAAATAGAGCAGAGTCTCATTCAAAAGCAAGGATCAGTCCTCTACTAGATTATTAGAATTAGTTCATACTGATCTATGTGGTCTGACAAGAATCAAGAGTATGCAAGGTGATAGATACTTCATGTTACTGATTGATGACCATTCCCAAATGATGTGGGTCACCTTTCTGAAAGAGAAATCAGAAGCGTTTGAAAAGTTCAAAATCTTCAAGGCTATGGTAGAGAATCAAACTGGATTAAAACTGAATGTCTGAGGTCTGATAGAGGTGGTGAATTCACATCTAGTGAATTCATAGATTTTTGTGAGAAGTATGGTATAAAGAGATAGTTATCTGCTCCTAGGACTCCACAGCAGAATGGAGTAGTTGAGAGAAAGAACTGGACCATCTAGGAAGCATCCAGGACAATGATGATGGGAGCAAATGTTCCCTAGATGTTTTGGAAAGAAGCTGTCAGCATTGTAGTCTACACTCTCAATCGAGTTCAAATCAGAAGCAATACCGGTAAGACTCCTTATGAACTTTGGTTTGGCATCACTCCTACTGTGAGATATTTCAGAGTATTTGGTAGCAAGTGTTACATCAAAAGAGATGAAGATCTAGGAAAGTTTGATGCTAGAAGTGATGAAGGAATTTTCTTGGGTTACTCCACTCAAAGCAAAGCATACCGGTGTTACAATAAGAGACTAAGAAAGATGATAGAAAGTACAAATGTGAAGGTTGATGAAGGTATTGAGGAGCCCTCAAGATTTTATGAGTATGATGAAGATGATCAGAATGATGTTTTGGTTCAAAGAGCTCCATCCTCTCCTGAAAGTTAGATTCAAATTGATCTGGTAAATCAAGAAGAAGAGACAGGTCTGAATGAGCATGATCAAGAAGCAGAAGTGCAATAAACTCCCAAAGTTCCAAGGTATGTAAGACTAAACCACTCTGAAGATCAGATCATAGGTGACAAAAGCAAAGGTGTGCAAACTAGAAGGAATGTTGCTCAAAATTTAGATGAATGTTGTCTGATTTCAAAGATTGAACCTAAGACAATAAATGAAGCCTGCAATGATGAAAATTGGACCAAAGCAATGGAGGAAGAGTTGATGCAAATTGAGAAAAATCACACTTGGGATCTTGTTTCTAGACCTAGTAACAAGAATGTGATTGGAACCAAATGGGTCTTCCGGAACAAACTAAATGAAGTTGGTGAAGTAATCAGAAATAAGGCCAGATTAGTCTGCAAAGGCTACTCTCAAATAGAAGGGATTGATTTTGAGGAAACCTTTGCTCCAGTGGCAAGAATTGAAGCAGTCAGACTATTTCTTGCATTTGCTGCCTTCAAAAATTTCAAAGTGTATCAGATGGATGTCAAATTTGCTTTCCTGAACGGTGACCTAGAAGAAGAGGTGTACATTGAACAACCGGATGGATTTTAGTTATCTGAGCATGGTGATATGGTCTACAAATTAAAGAAGGCACTGTATGGTCTAACGCAAGCCCTAAGAGCATGGTATGAAAGGCTGGACAAACATCTTTTGAAGATTGGTTTCAACAAAGGTACTGTTGATAATAACATATATTTCAAAATTGATCATGAAAACATCTTGATTGTTGAAGTATTTGTTGATGACATCATCTTTGGAGGAAGAGACAGTATGTGTAAAACCTTTGCAAACCAAATGAAAAGTGAGTTTGAAATGTCAATGCTTGGTGAAATAAATTTCTTCTTGGGTCTACAAATTACTCAGATAGAGAAAGGAATCTTTATCTCTCAGACCAAATATGTGAAAGAACTATTGAAGAAATTTGGAATGGAAGATTCAAAGCTAATGAACACTCCTATGGCTACCGGATGTAAGTTGAGAAAAGATGATGACTCTCCTAAGATAGATCAGACAAAGTACAGATCAATGATTGGAGGATTACTGTATCTCACTCAGACTAGACTAGATATAATGCAGGCTGTTGGTCTTGTGGCGAGATTCTAGGCTGATCCCAGAGAATCTCATGTCATGGAAATCAAAAGAATTTTTAGGTACTTGAAAGGAACAGTTGAGTATGGCCTATGGTATCCCAGAGATCATGACCTTTCTCTTCATGCATATACAGATGCAGATTGGGCAGGAGATGTGGATGATAGGAAGAGTACAAGTGGAGGAGCATTCTTTTTGGGAAAAAGGTTGGTTTCTTGGCTAAGCAAGAAACAAGAAGCAATATCCCTGTCTACAACAGAAGCAGAATACATTGCAGTAGCATGTAGTTGCACTCAACTTTTGTGGATGAAGCAAATGCTAAGAGATATTCAAGTAGAATATGAGGAGCCTATCACAATTTTCTGTGATAATTCAAGTGCAATAAATATTTCTAAGAATCCGGTATTGCATTCTAAGACCAAGCATATATCTATCAAATTTCACTTTTTGAGAGAACAAGTGAACAAGGGTGAAGTCAGATTGGAGTATGTGCCCTCCAAGGATCAGCTTGCAGATATTTTTACTAAACCTCTTCCCAAGGACTCTTTTGAGTATCTTAGGGAGAAGTTAGGGGTCATGACTCCTCTGGTGATGAAATAGGATGCACTGCTGTGCATCAGTCCGGTGGATATCACAGTCATATCTTGTGATCCAGATTGATGTTGGGGAGCTACTACTAAGGGGGAGTAGCTGGTATGATTTTGATGTGTTAGAATTGCAAGTATGAGCCCTTTGCCATTGATGTCAAAGGGGGAGAGAAGACATGTAAAAAATAAGTGGTTGATGATCAAAGGGGGAGCAGTAAAGGAAGAGAAGACATGTGAAGAGTTGTTGCTGATAGGGGGAGCTGTGACAGAAAGGAGAAGTTCTTGTCTTGATAGTTTTTCACATCATATGTTGCCATCAATGACAAAGGGGGAGATTGTTGCAAGTATGAGGTTAACTAGTGTTGTCATTGATGTCAACATAATCATATTGCATTGATAAGGATTGGATGAGCTGTGTGCTGAGGTTATTGAGGAAATTAGTCTCAATCAGAAACAGTGAAGAACAGTGATGAGAAGAAGGCAAAAGTACTCAATAGGTTGAGGATCAGAGGATGCAAATTAAAGGGTTTGTAGATATGAGTCTTGAGATGTTCCAGTTAAGATTTTAGAGGTCCGCATGAAGATCTGAAGAAGTTATGTTTGCTTAAGTAGAACCGGTTCTGGTACGCGTTCATTGGTGACAGAGTGTCACAGATTGGTCTAGTGAGCTCCGGAATTACATTATCTCATTCTGTGGATTGGAGAGAATGTTGAAGAAGTTCATGTGAAGTGACAACCAGATTTGTTCATGGTTTGGAGGTCTGGAAGTATCTTTTTCATTATGACAGTGATGATAGACTGTGTTCTTGAAGTTTTGGATGAAGGAGAGAAGGATTCTAGTAAGCAGATGAAGTGCGGATGTTATTGGTGATTCAGGAAAGGTTGTGGTGATCCTTGGATCATGTCCAGTTCATGTTGGTGGTCTGCATTGAAGTTAGAGTGCGCATTTGAAGAATAACCACTGGATAATGGTGTTCTTCCGGAGACTGGTCGACTGGATGTATTACACGTCTTGTGAATGATC
Organism: Cunninghamia lanceolata; assembly: GCA_027924645.1. Lineage (NCBI taxonomy): Eukaryota > Viridiplantae > Streptophyta > Pinopsida > Cupressales > Cupressaceae > Cunninghamia > Cunninghamia lanceolata. Next base: position 7,434,523 of record BSBN01000295.1, on the reverse strand, counting down.
TTGTAGGTGTTTTCTGACTTAGATGATTGTTCCTAAGTCGATGCCTTGTATAAACAAGGGTTTGTGAATTCATTTTGTAGGGTGTCTTGTGGTGATGAGTGTGATATAGCGAAGGGAAGTGCGAAAGGCAGAGCAGGAGTTTTTGGGCCTAAATGGAACTGATCTAGGCATGGTAAAGATGTCATTCTCTAGTTCAAGTTTGTAATACTTGTTACTTTGTAGACAGTGTGTCTCTTGTAGGTAGTGTGCCTCTTGTGAGCAGTGTGCTCAGGCAGTGAGCCCTATTTGGCATGTGCCATCCATTTTTCTTATTCTTCTAACAGAGAATAATCCATGGGTTACTCACCCTGTGCTTTTTCCCTTGACCAGGTTTTCCATGTCAAAATCTTGGTCTCTAATGTGTTGATGTTTATCTGCTCTGGTGTTTATGCTTTATGCTTTCATGAATGGTTAATTGATATGCTATTAAATAACAAAGAAGAATCAAGTGTCTGAAGTAAAAGCAAGTTTTTACACAACTGATTCACCCCCCCTCTCAGTTGTGTGCCCTAGATCTAACAATAATAGGGAAGTAGGTTTTCTTTTTCAAAACCTATATGCCATTATACAGTTAATGCTTTGGCTAAAGCTAATGAGATGTTGAAATAGACATGTTTACCATTATAGAATGAATGGTTTGATAGCCTAGTTTTCATATATTTCCCTACGATATCCTATTGATGAGATGTTGCATTCATGATAGTAATGCAGGTAGATTGATAGACACACATGAGATTCCACCCTGCATATGTTTACAGATTGCTAGGATCTTCGAGTAGGGTCAGGCATCCTTCAGTTTGAGGGATACCAAGGAAGTGCAAGCTTCATGGTTGGGCAAAAAAAGCACCTCAGCCATGTTCTTGTCCTTTGATTCAGCAGATGGTCAGTTGGTTGATGGCGGTCGAGGACTATTTGTCAGATTTTATGATATTGATCACTTTATACTTCTATTATTTCAAAGATTTGTAAGGCTTGACACCAATATTTGACACTTGTAATATTATTGATTATTACATACTTTGTAAATGACTTCGAATGTATACATATGTCTTGTAATCATGATTATACTTTCAACTTATGAATTTAAATTTTTCTTGGACTCTCATAATTGTCTTAATATCTTTTCTTTTGAATGATGAATAGAAGTTAGTTTACTTTAATTTACTTGCAGTAATTCTATGTTTTACTTCAGTTTTGCGTGCTTGTGAAAATTGGGTACTTTACATCCTATGCTGGCACAGTAAGTTTGAATTACGAAATTCTTGGCGAGAGTGTTTGTAGTTGCATATATAACCATGTTTAGGCATTCATTTGTAAAATAGATGATTACATGCTAGCAATTGGGAATTCTCAAGTTTATGTGAAGGTGATTCAAGGCATTCATTGTGTAGCAAGAGAAGATTTGTGTTGTTTGTGTTTGTATTTGTAGATTTGAGCAATCATCTCCTCATGGCATGAAGAGCTTCTTCCTCCCATGAGATCTTCACTAAAAGGTGATATCATTTGTGTTTTTGAGCATTTATTATTTGGTTTTTGCCTCTACCTCCAAGGGTACACACTCTCTATCTGACAATGGTGTTCGGAAGACTTGAATGTCTCTCTAGGGCTTGACTGAGGCAATCCTCTAAACACCACAACCCCCTCCCAAAGTTTCCATGATTGCATGTTATAGATTGAAGATACATGAAAAGTGGAGTTGCAGGAGGATATTGTAGAGTGTTGGATTCACAGATCAGAGTTAAAAATAGCACCATGGACTTGGGCGCCTGCTACCAAGTCCTCCGAATTTTGTGACGAGAAAATCTCTGATACAACAGTAATAGGTTTTAGATCGATTTTCCAGATCCTGACAAAAACTTGGTCATTTGATTTGGGTGCCTTCTACTTAGTCCCCGACTGTTCTACTTTCTGAACTTCCAAAACAGGTGCGCATTTATCTATCATTTTACATCTTTTTGTAGCAGCATTTTCTGATATTCATCTGTTTGCTTCCGTATTTGCATAATTAGGGTTTTGAGGTATAATTGAGCATAATTAAACATAATTTGCAATCAAATCACATAAATCAAAGTTTCCCTACATCTCATGGTGACCTATGGTTTGATAGTGCATGGCCACTCGGCCCTAGGTCCTTGAATGAAAGGGTGAAAGGAGGATACACACACAAAACTAGTCAAAAACTAATCATCCAAATTCCACCCTTTACATTTTGGTGAACCCATGTTGTTGGAATTGTTTACACCTTGCTGATTTTTTTTCCTGAGATTTGCATTGATTTCATTGATTCATATTATCATTCATCTTATTGCATTGGAAAAACTACAAAAAAATTGTAAAATTTGAAAAATTTGAAAAAAATTGCATTCTAGGGTTTCTATTTTGTATCAATTCATTTAAATTTCATCAAATTTCTAATTTTTACATTAGATCTGAGTCAAATTGCATAAAATTACAAAAAATCAATAGCTTACATTGCATTTTCATCATTAAATTGCTAGGGTTTTGTTAGAAATTTTGAAATTTTCATATAACCTAGTAATTCCAAAATCTAGGGTTTGTAGGAATAATCTTGTTTCATATTTTTCTACTCATCTTAGACACTCATTCAAATTTTCATTTGGCTGTAGTGTTACATTTTAGTGTAAATTTGCATTTAGATTTCAAAATTTTGCATTTTTACATAGAAACTTTCAACAAAAAACTAGCATTTTCATTGACTTTTCATTAGATTTGCACAGTTTGCATTTTGCATCTTAGGGCTTGGAAATCATTTTAAGATCTGAGTGCATTTATTTTTCATCATAAATCAGATTGCAAAACATTCATATAGCATTTTGCATTAAGTTCTCAAACCTAGGGCTTGAAAAACCTTGATTTTCGCTAGATTTCCCCTTATCAACTCTTTAGATTTGCACTATAAGCGTGTTGTAAAGAATATTTTTTCACTAATTGGATATTATCAGGGTTTGTATCTTCTTCCCCTCCTAAAATTATTTACAACACCTTGTTATGAGCCTCTTGTATTGAAAATTTGGCAAAAAATTGCACATTTTTGCTATATTTGCCCGAGGGTTTGACCTAGATTGCACTCCAAGAGTGTTGTAAAATATTTTATGCTTGTAGGTGAGTGATATCACTGATATTATTTTCTACACCTCATAAATTTCCTTACAACATCTCTTTCATTAGGTCTTGGGATTGAAAAATGGTGAAAATTTGCTTATTTTAGTGTATTTTCACTAGGTTTTGACTTATCATCATCTTAGATTTGCATCAAAATTGTGTTGTAAAGGATCTTATTGATATATTTGATCAATATTAGACATATTATTTTCTTCCTTTGATCAAAATCCTTACAACACCTTTTCTTTCATATATTTGCATTGAAAAAAAAATCAAGCATTTTAGGTCATTTTTTGCATATAGTTTTGCACTTGTCTTTTACATACTTTTGGAAAACTTTTAAAGTCTAATTTTTTGCTAATTTGAGCATAAACACATGGCCTCTAATCATAATAACAACAATAGGTTCCATCCTAGACCTTACATGAAGAGAAAGGTCCCTGAACCTGAAATTGTGTTCACACCTCATGATAGAACAATCGAAGACATTGAAGGACCCCTTTACATCACTATGAAAATAATGGGAAACCCTATGGATGGAACACTTATTTATTTTAATTGCATAATGAATGTTGCCACATAAGAGTTCCTCTTTACACATCAATTAATGCAAGGATCTTATGACCTTTCAGACATGATTAAAACACATAAGGGAACCTTTATAAACACTTTTGGGAAGATATCATTATTGGTAACAATATTTGAGAAACATGTAGAATAATGGTTTGATGTTGTCCCCATTTCTAACCTCTTTTGCATTAAATGTGGACACCCTTGGTTAAAGGCTATGAAAGCTATCCCTTCAACAATTCATAATTTTCTAAAATTTCCTTTTGATGGACATGTAATTACTATCCCTCGCAATAAGTATAAACTTTTGGTTGCAAGAAAACATTGTACACTGGATTACTTTTGGGATAAATTTGAAAAGAAACTAGAGCCATGAATAGACTTTGACTTCTTGAGCTATATAAATTACAAATCAAAACTATTACATACAATGACCGGTCCTTCTATGCATGAAATATCAAGAGACAAGCAACCCACATTTGAAGAGAACTCGAGACCAAAAGGACAAGGTCCTTATACTGAGGTTCCTCCCCCTCCATCCTTAAAAGGATTGGGAGGTAATTTTCAACAACAAAACATTCCACCTAGACAAATGAGATTTGATCCTGGTGCTTCCTCTTCTAAAATGAAAAAACCCATGAAAGAATAAAGCCCTATCTTACAAGAGATAAGTGGTAAGAGAAAAAGAAATAGAAAAGCCAGAGAAAGAAGGATAAGAAGACAAGCTTATGCCATAAACCTTGCATCTCAACAAGAAAACATTGATCCAAACATTGAACCAAACAAAGATGATCCTAACAGTGAGCAACCTAAAGACATACAAGAATTGGGCTATGGTACCTTATGTCCCACTTTCCTCTACCATTCGGGAATGGAAAGATGACGCTGATTTACTTGATGATGAGACTTAGCATGAAGATCCTATAGGTAAGTATTTATAACCCTTTATCTCTCTCATGATGTGCTTCCCCCATGATGTGTTATGTGTTGTTTAGGCCTCCTGGGATGACCCCTGATTCTCCTGTAAGGTTCGGGATACCAGGAGACCACCTCTGTTGTGACATTCTTCTATTTGTATCATCATTCTTCTATATTGCCTCTCTCTTTGATTTTATTATTGTGTCTTATGGACATAGCGTTGCGGTTGGTGACTTGGGGGTACCCTCCTATGTGACTATCCATAAGACACTTGTTTCTCCTCTCTTATTTATTGTTTACCTTCCTCTAGTGTTTCTATCTAGCGGGCGGATGACAAAAAACATTTATATTGATGCAGACCTAGAGTCACTTTAGTGAGAAATTAAAAATTGGACTTAGTTCCTAATATGATGATGGGGTTGTATATCTTATCCGACACTTGGCTAGTAGAAGCACTTCGTGCTTTCTATGTAGTGATTTTGATGATCTTTATCTCACTTACAAACCTTAACAATACTGCTACTCTGTGCACTTTATTTGTTTTTGAATCTCACCTTGCTGACACTCAGTTTAGAATTTTTTGTGATATAGCCCCACAGTTATCCTCGATCTCTGAATTTGTAGTATAACCTTGGCTCTTTGTGTGGTTAATCATATGCATTGATGTTGTTGTTTATCATGATTATGTGGACACTAACATATTTCTTGCAGGGATGTGTTTGTGAGAACATTTGGCAATCATAAAGTACATGTCACCTCTGGGGGGCATGGGCTTTGTGAAAGTCTGTGTTCCCTTGTGTGTTTTCTTCCTTCCTTAATGTGCTTGATATCAATACCTGATATCAACCACCTTAAGGTGGGGGCATATATAAGGTAAGTTGTCTTTTGTGGATGTTAGCAACGTACTTGTCCTCAGGTGTAGTCAAAAGACTGGTGGTGATGAGTCCCTCTTGCACTCTGAGTTTGTTTTAAATCAATCAATCAATCATATTAAGCCCTCTGCAGAGGCGGCGATGGTGTATCTCTTGCAAAGAGTGCCCATCTTGTCATTTTCAAAAGTCCTATGCAGAGGCGGGGAGCATTTCTATGACTAACTCAACCCTTAAGCGTGTCTTTGGTGATTGTTGTGGTGAAGCCCAATCATCGGTGTGTGCCTGTAATCTACCTGAGATGGTGATGAGCCTAGAAATAGGAATACTCCATCGCGTGTCTACTGTGTTTTCTTCATGTCTTCAAAGTGTGTGTGTTTGGTATGCTTGCTTTGTTTGGCATGTCTGTTGCCCCATATGCAGTCTAAAGACTAGTGTGATGAGTGTTTCCTACATTTTGGGAGGTTTGGCATGTCTTGCATGTGTGTTACCCCATATATGCAGTTTAAAGACCATTGCGATGAGTGCTTCCTGCATTATGGGAGGTGTGTTTAATTTTTTCTACTTGTATTTGCATTTCATATATATGAGGAAAAGAAAAGAAATCATCTTTGTGTTCCATTCATTAACTATCTTCTATGCATAAGTTGTCTTCTCTATGTTTTACGTACCTGTAACTATCTTCTTCGTGTTTTGCATGCCTGTTACCGTCTTCAATGTGATTGGTGTGTCTTCTCTGTGCTTGGCATGTTTTCTGTGTTTGTTGACCATACTTTACTGCATGTATTGGCCTTGCATTTATACATACATTAAAGTGGGAGCTAAATGTAATGTCAAAAAATGTCTATTTGGGGGCTTTTCCCTCATAAGGTTTAGCTCCCGGGTCTGTTATCTGCATTTAGGACATCTTCCATCATATTTTGACATCCTGATGAAATGATCCCTAAGTTTTATGACAAATGGGATCTAGGGGGATCCCTTGAACCTAACCCTAACCAAAATAGGGGGGAGGACTTGGGCGCCTGCACCCTAGTCCTACCCTATTTTGGATCAGTTCCAAATTTTGAGTGTTGGCTTGTGACCGTTATTTTGGTCCTATGCCAATATGGTAAGTTTGAATTATGAAATTATTGGCGGGAGTGTTTGTAGCTACATATATAAGAATGTTTAGGCATTCATTTATAAACTAGATGATTACTAGCTAGTAATTGGGAATTCTCAAGTTTATGTGAAGGTGATTCAAGGCATTCATTGTGTAGCAAGAGCAAATTTGTGTTGTCCATGTGTTTGTATTTTTAGATTTGAGAAATCATCTCCTCATGGCATGAAGAGCTTCTTCCTCCCATGAGATCTTCACTACAAGGTGATATCATTTGTGTTTTTGAGCATTTATCATTTGGTTTTTGTCTCTGCCTCCAAGGGCACACACTCTCTATCTGACAACGGTGTTCGAAAGACTTGAATGTCTCTGGGGCTTGACTGAGGCAAGCCTTTAAACACCACAACCCCCTCCCAAAGTTTCTATGATTGCAAGTTACAGATTGAAGATACATGAAAAGTGGAGTTAAAGGAGGATATTGCAAAGTGTTGGATTCACAGATCAGAGTTAAAAATAGCACCTTGGACTTGGGCACCCGCTACCAAGTCCTCTAGATTCTGTGACGGGAAAATCTTTGATACAATAGGAACATGTTACAGATCGAGTTTCCAGATCCTGACAAAAACTTGGGCATTGGACTTGGGTACCCGCTAATTAGTCCCTGACTATTTCTCTTTCTAAACTTTGAAAATAGGTGCACATTCATCTGTCATTTTATATCTTTCTGTAGCAGCATTTTCTAATATTCATCTATTTGCTTCTGTATTTGCATAATTAGGGTTTTGAGGTATAATTAAGCATAATTGAACATAATTGGCAATCAAATCACATAAATCCAAGTTTCCCTACATCTAATAGTGACCTAGGGTTTAATAGTGCATGGCCACTCAGCCCTAGGTCCTTGAATGAAAAGGTGAAAGGAGGATACCCACACAAAACTAGTCAAAAACCAATCATCCAAATTCGACCCTTTACACCCATATTAGAGGATGATAGGGAGTCAAGTGAGGAATCACATGATTCTCAACCAAACATTTCTTATCATGCACTCTCAGGTTTCAGTACTCCACAAACTCTCAAGGTAGTTGGTTTCTTAAAGAACCAAAAAGTACAGTGTTGATAGACTCAGGTAGTACTCATAATTTCATCAACAAAAAGTTGGCGACCTATCTAAATTGTTTTATATATTCAGGTCCAAAGTTTTATGTTTTGATTGCAGATGGTGGTATAGTTAGTTGTTCTAGGAAGTGTCATAACATTAAATTATCCATGCGAGATTATCATCTTGATACCCCAATGTATGCAATATCCATGGGTGCAGTAGATATTGTTTTGGGAGTATAATGGCTTACTACATTGGGAACAATTGAGATGAACTTCCAAGAACTATTCATGAGATTTCAATTAGAAGGAAAGGTAGCAGAGCTAAGGGGGTTGAAGGCAAAGTCTCCACAGATGGTAAGCTCTAATCAAATGCAAAATTTGCTTAAGAAAGGAGTGGATGGATTTGTGGCCCAACTATGTTCATTAGAAGTCTCTCAATCTAATGCTCTTACTTATCTAGATTTACAAGCAATAATTGATCGTCACTCAATGGTTCTTAGAGATATGCCTAAAGGACTTCCTCCCATGAGGGATCATGATCATACCATACAACTAGTTCTAGGGAGCCAACCACTGAACATCAGGCCTTACAAGTACCCACACATACAAAAAAGTGAGAAAAAATTGTTGAGGAGATGCTAGAGGTAGGAATTATCAGGCATAACCAAAGTGCTTACTCCTCACCTATGGTGATGGTACATAAGAAGGATGAAACGTGGTGCATGTGTCCAAATTGTAGAGTTCTCAATGTGTACACCATTAAAGATAAGTTTCCTATTCCATTCATTGATGATTTTCTAAATGACTTGAATGGAGCTATGTATTTTACCAAGTTAGATCTTAGATCTGGTTATCACCAAATTCTGATTAAGGGGGAAGATATTTGTAAGATAACATTTCAGACTCATGAGGTTCATTATGAATTTTTGGTGATGCCATTTGGTCTTACCAATGCACCATCTACATTCCAAAGTTTGATGAATTCCATTTTTAAGAAGTTCTTGAGAAAGTTTGTGTTAGTGTTCTTTGAGGATATATTGATTTATAGCAAGACTTGGGAAGAACATTTGCAACATGTAGATCAAGCATTACAATTACTCAAAGATCATTAACTCTATGCTAAGCCATCCAAGTGTGCTTTTGGTCTTAAGGAGGTGGAGTATTTGGGACACATAGTTTCACATGAACGAGTAAAAGTGGACCCTAACAAAATTAAGGCTATCATGGAATGGCCTATTCTAAAAACCATTATGAAACTGAGGGGCTTCTTGGGATTGACAGGGTACTATAGAAGATTTGTGAAGAATTATGGTTATATAGTAGTACCCCTCACCACTCTATTGAAAAATGATTCTTTTCATTGGAATGAGTTCGCTAATGCAACATTTGATAGATTGAAGGAGGCTATGTGTACAACTCCAGTGCTTGCCACTCCAGACTTCACCAAGGAATTCATTGTGGAATGTGATGCTTCTGGAAATGGGATAGGAGCAGTTCTCATGCAAGAAGGTTGACCAATTGCTTTTGAGAGTCATCAATTAAAGGGTAAGAATCAACTCAAACCTATTTATGAGAAGGAAATCCTAGTGATCCTTCACGCAGTTAAACAATGGAGGCCTTATCTAATGGGTAGGCACTTCAAGGTTAAGATAGATCATGATAGCCTAAAATATTATTTCTAGAACAAAGATTATCTTCTGAAGAGCACCAAAAAAGGGTCACTAAGATGTTGGGATATGACTTTGAGATTGTATATAAGAAAGGGAAGGAAAATATTGTGGCAGATGCACTTTCTAGGAAGGATGAGAAAGATGAAGCCTTATTGTGTGCCCTTTCAATATTACAAGCAAATTGGGTGGAAGAAGCCAAAGCTGAGTGGAAAAATGATGTTACGACAAGTAATCTCATCCAACAATTAAAAAGTGATCTTAGTAGTTCAGATAAGTTTTGTTGGAAGGGGGATACTCTTTGGTATAAAGAACGTTTGTATCTCTGCAAGAATTCCACTCTTAAACACAAGATTCTCATAGAACTGCATGAGTCTCTAGTTGGTGGTCATTTAGGATTTTTGAAGACATATCATCGGGTCAAGCAAGATTTTTTGGGAAGGGCTAAAAGGTGATGTTCAAAAATTTGTGGTTGAATGTTTAGTTTGTCAAAGGAATAAAGGGGAGACAATTAAGACACCAGGTCTCTTACAGCCCTTATCTATTCCTAGCCAGTGTTGGGAAGAGGTATCCATGGACTTCATCATAGGGCTTCCCAAATCTAAAGGTTATAATGTCATCATGGTAGTAGTTGATCACCTCACTAAATATGCACATTTCATTGCATTATCACATCCTTTTATAGCAAGTGCAGTGGCAAAAGTTTTTTTGGAGAATATCCAAAAGCTACATGGTACACCTAAGGTTATTGTCAGCGATTGGGATCCTATCTTTACTAGTCACTTTTGGAAAGATTTATTCTCATGTTTGGGTACTCAATTGGATCATAGTTCTTCACACCACCCTCAATCAGATGGGCAAACTGAGGTTGTTAATAAGTGTTTGGAAGGATATCTACATTGTTTCACTTCAGAGAAATAGTCTCAATGGGCATATTGGCTACCACTTGTAGAATGGTGGTATAACACTTCTTTTCATAGCTCATAAAAAATTCCTCCCTTTTTGGCACTTTATGGATATCATCCTCCTTCCATCACATCATCATTAAAGGTATCACCAAGAGTTCAGGTAGTAGAGGACCACTTGCTTCATCAACAATAGGTACTTTTAGGACTCAAGGAGAATTTAGAGATGGCACAAAATCAAATGAAAAAGTAGGCAGACCAACATCGTAGTGAAATAAGTTTTGAAGTTGGGGATTGGGTCTTCTTGAGATTGCAGGGTTATAAGCAAATCTCACTGAAACAACAAAAAAAGAATAATAAGCTGTCTCCAAGGTATTATGGGCCATACCAAATCATTCAAAAGATCGGTAGTGTTGTCTACAAGCTAGAGTTGCCACCAACAACAAAGATACATCCAGTTTTTCATGTTTCCTATTTGAAGAAGGTAATTGGGCATAATATTCCTACTCAAATAGTACTACCAGAGCTCAATGAAGAAGGAAGAATCATTTTGGAACCAAAGTGCATTCGTAAAAAATGCACGGAGAAGCTGAGGAATAGAACTCTCACTAAATATCTCATCCAATGGAAGAATTTACCAATTGAAGAGGCCACATGGGAGGACGAGGAGTTCATTCAAAAGAATCCACACTTGATTAGCATTGAGATAATGTTTCTTTGAAGAGGGGGGGTATGCTACACCCTTAATATTGGTGTACATCGAGTTATGAATAGTCGGCTTGTGGCTATCTTAATTCCTAATTAAGTCATGTTATCATTATTATGTTATTATTTTAGTTAGGCTTGCCTAGGGCTTATATAGGGGTGTGTCTATTTGGCCTAAGCATAATTAGGTATATATAGGAGGATGTGAGTCTTATTTCATCATCATATTGTGAAGTGTCTTCTTATTGGAAATATTTGGAGGTTTGCCTGGGCTCGAAGTGGTCTGTTATTCTCAGTTATTATCAAGTATTTGCAGCATATTTCATATCATCTTCTTCTATTGTGTAAGTTATTTCATTACAAGTTGGGCTCATTCCGTAATCTAATTTAATTAGTTGAACATGATTACAATGGATTGACTTAAACTATTTAATTAGTTGAACATTATTATAACAATGGAATTTGTACATCGATACTAATTTTTATTTGGTTTTGGGTTTATTGTGATAGATTGTATTAATCAAATTATATATTGATAAATGATGTAATCTTATATGAAGTTGGGCTCATTCTCTAATATTTTATCTATTCACACTATACCTATACTAATTTTTATTTAGTTTTAGGTTTATTTTGATGGATTGATTTAATATAATTATATATTGATAACTAGTGTAGTTTTATATGAAGTTGGGCTCATTCCCTAATCTAATTTAATTAGTTGAACACTATTATAATGGATTGAATTAAGAAAAACTATTTAATTAGTTGAACATTATTATAATGGTGGAAATTGTATACCCATACTAATTTTTATTTAGTTTTGGGTTTATTGTGATAGATTGAATTAATGCAATTGGGTGATCCCAAAATATTGTGTTCCACTTTTTCACCAAAGTAGGACATTGAAATCAACATTTTAAACCAAAATTTCACTTTCTAACACCTATAGCAACTAAACCATTAATAATTTGAAGATGATGTGAACTAGTGATTTTTCACATTTTATATGTAGACTCTAAATATATATTTTTAAAAACAATTTTTGATTTTTTCATAACTTTTAATAAGTTTTTGATAAAGGTAAGCTAGAAAAATAGGTGTAGATCCCAAGATCACAAACAACACACAAACAACTGACTAGCAATATAATATAACAAGATTAAAACTAAACTAGGTCCATAGCAAACAACAATACCAAGTCCAGAGCATAGAACATAAGAAAAAGCTAAATAAAAAGTTCTTTCCAGTCATCCTTAGCATCTTGATCAGCTCCTCCTTGTTCTCATTCATAGAATCAACAGTAGTAATATGATCCTCCTAGAGAACAAAAAAGGTAGAGGCAGCCATGTGAAAGATCTTCATGCAAACTTTTGTCAACACCTTGACTTTACTTTTCATAGAAAAAATACGGGACTTAACATCATCTAGTTCCTATGCAAGCTTCCTGTTCGGATCATCCTCTCTGGCACTCATAACCTTCTTATCATACATCTCCAATATTTCAACATCATTGGGCTCAGAATCATAAAACGAATTATTCATGGAGTCAAAATGACTCGTTCCTTCCTGTTCTTGCACTGAAGTGTTTTTGACTTCTTTTATTTCCATCTCAAACTTAGGGTCATCATGGTCAGAGGTCGAGGAATAATCAATGATCTTTAGCACCTGGGGTTTCCCACCTGCTAGCCTAGAAGACCTTCTAATGTTCGGTCTTGTCTCAGAACCATCTTTACCTGCAACCTTCCCCTTTGCATCAATTGTCTCCTCCATTTTTTGCTTCTAAGTAGTATGTTGTTTCTTCATAGTCTCTAGCTCCTCAACTCTCAAACCCTCATCACCCTTTCTGGTTTTCTTTTTTCCCTCTTTGGCAAGGCTAGGTTGGCATTGCTAGCTTTTTCATTTTTTACTGCCATGAGGAGGTGGGTAATTTTTCAAACCACAAAGTCCCTCAATTGCTTCTTCACGGGAATGACCATGGGACCCCTCTGCCCCACTAGAAACAAAAATTACTGGGGTCCAACCAGAGTGATGGGTCCTAGGGGAAGAAACATCCTTCAATTTGGGGGGGGGGCTAGAACAAGGAATAGCCAGGGGTCCATAGGGTTGTTAGGGTTGACAGTAGCTAGGGGCAAGACTTTAGATTTAGAGGGATTGCCACATTTCACACTACGAGGGACATTGTCTTCCGAGTCTTCATTATCATTATCCTCGACAAGACAAGCCTTAGGGGGCTTAACAGCGCACAACTCACTAAGTGATAATGGTAAAGTCATAATATTAGAACCTGGTGCAGGGGAACAACCACCATCGTTGGGTTACCCTCACATGTTTTCTTGGTAAGTTTAACAAAAGACTCCAAGATAGAAAGCAAGTAAAAGGGGAAATTCACAAGCATTTTATGCGTAAAATGATTTAATAATGCAAAGTGATAATGGTAAAAGAACCTATAATGACCTTCAAGGGTAAAAAATTTCATAATGAGGTAACATAACCAGTCCCAGGGATTAACCAAGCTCTCATGCTCAAAGCTACCTTGAAGTCTAACTTGTTTCTCACCTTCCCTGTAAAAATGCTTTAGCCCTTCTAGGTCTTGAACTTTTTATTTGTTTATTCAGTTGTTTGCCTTTGCATTATAGGCCAGTGGCATTGGCAATGGCTTCCTCTGAAATAGTAAATTGTACACCTCCGACCTACACCCTCCTATCTTTGTCCCATGACAAAGCAAATCGAATGGACAGACTTTCGTTGAATCCATTTAGGCATTCAAGAAACAACGTCACTCCCCCCTCATAAGTAATACTCCAAACATGCGAGTCTTCCTTGAATTCCCCACAAGATGTAGGTTTAGTATGCACCTTGTCACCTCCCATTTTCCTTAGCTTTCTAAACCAACAATGAGAAATGCAACTCCACAATTTGGCTAGATGCAGGGTTTCATAAAAAATTCTAGAAGTGAATTGGTACTCATAAACATTAAAGCTAGCCACGCCCCCTGAATTCCCATGAATGTCCTTCAAGATCCCTAACATGTTCGAGGTATCATTAATTCCATTACACTGCTCGTGTGAGCTTGTCACATCTAGAGTAGCCGACCGAGAGTGATAAGACCTATAGATCTAACATGGCAAAGTCTCACATGGGTTGCTGTGTTGGCATTCATTGACATGGAACCCAAAAGTTTAGCTAAAGTAGAGAATGTGAGCTGTCATAACCATGATGTCATCCTTCATATGCCATCCCATAATGAGTGAATGGTTAAAGAGCACCAACAAGGGCATAAATAAACATGATTAAAGCCATCAAACTTAGGAGGATGCCTCAAGCTGAATGTTATTAACAACATTTAGAGGAAGATTAGAGATATTTATCCAACACCTTAAGGGATAGAGGTTAATCCCAAGGTTAGCCATAAGGTCAGCAACTTGATTGCTTTCCCTATAAATATGCATCATTTCAATACCTTCAAAACTTAGAAGAAGGGTTTTTATATCCTAAATAATGTCCTTAATCTGCCAATCGAATCTGGCTTTATCTTTAATAGCTTCAATGATAAGCTTAGAATGACTTTCAACCACAATTTGACTGATACCTATAGCCAAAGCAACTTTAAGGCCCCAGAGGAGAGCTGAGGCTTCCACAAAATTATTGGTATTTGCACCAAGCCCCCTACAAAAGTTGCCAAGAGAGCTCCCTTATCAGACCTAAGAACACCTCTCTCACTAGTCAGCCCAGGGTTGCCTTTAGCAGCACCATCAAAGTTAAGTTTGACCCAGCCAATAGGGGGGACCATTTAGTGTTAGCATGAGCTCTTCTCCTAGAGTCATCCACCCTGCGGAGGCTTGTCGAAATGCTCCACTCCCTTATGATGCTAGATTCTAGACTATTTGGGGGTTCTCTGTAGCTTTCAAAGTGTTGTTAGAGAGGTTGTCCTACATGAGTTTGGCCATTATAAAAAAACAACCTATTATTCCTTTCTTTCTAGAGACACCATGTAAGAATAGGAGGAAGATGGGCCCAAATTTCTTTACTAATGGGGTGGGATAGAGGAGAGTACCAGGACCTTAAGAAAATAGGGAGGTCACCAATCAAGCACCAAGAAATTCCTAGTTTATTCATAGCCAGACTCTAGACTTCCCATGAGAAATCACAATGTAAGAGGAGATGAGAAACAATTTCCTCATCCTTTAAACAAAGAGTAGACCTGTTAGGTATTTGGAAGCCTCTAATCTAAAGATTATCTATGGTTAGGATTTTGTTTTTGGTGCAGTCATGGTAGGAGAGTTCACAGAATGAACTGTCCAGACCGTGCAACAAGAGTAAACACAACAGAAACAACTCAAATAAATGGAACAAATGCAGATTCAATCATTCAGTATATCATAGAATTCAAATACAGATTGGCCGGCAACATGCGGGCTTACAATTAGGGCTCACAGGCCTGATTGCATACATGCACAAGATAAATCTTTGAAGCTCCTTCGCAAAGAATCAAAACTATCAATCTTCTAAATCATGGGAACTGCTTTCCTAAAGATCTATTACATCAATATATATCATCTACGGAACAATAGATTCCTCCGCATCAGCCAAGGAAGGCCACAAACACCAATGAAGAGTTGTAATGTGTACACAAATAGGTCAGACCTAAATGCATAGAATGCTTCCTCAAATGAATAGAATAATGTGAAGACCTCTAGGGAAGGTCGACTATGAACCAAAGATCATTGAATGATGTGTCATTAGGATCTGCAAGTCAAGGGGGTGATCCGCAAGCCTTCTCCTTTAGCTGTTTGTTGGAGACTGTCAAGATGCTCTGTTATGAGAAAATAGTTGATCTTCTGATAACAATAACTTTTTGATGATTGATCCAAATGCTCTAAATTTTGGATATGATGTAGATGCTAAGTCCAAATCCACAAGGTGTGAAATGCAACTGAGGCCGAATACTAGACCCAAAGCTAAAACTGCTTTTGACTGAACTGCCTAAACAAAACAGGAAAAGTGAAAAGAACAAACTGAACTGCAAACAAAATGAAATGCAAATGTTTTTGGTTGATGCAAGATTGCTCTTGAACCAGGGATGCTCCTGCATCAGACATCTGGGGTTATTGAAAAAGTAAGTCCCTCACTTTACTGGGGCTAGGGGAGAACCAAGACGGTCCACCTCAGCTTGAGAAATCCATGATGAATCTTCTTCCGGTCTGCCTTTCCACTTCACAAGATATTCTTTATATTGTCTTCCTCTAGTGCTGCGTCCAACTCTGTTGTCCAAAATGTCTTCAATCTGCTCTGGTGCTTGTTGTGGTAACTTCTTCTTCAAGTCTTCTTCCATGCTGTCACTGAACTCTGCTTCATGATAGTGATATAAGTCTACAATGTTGAAAATAGGTGAAATAGCCAAGGTCTCTGGTAACTCTACTTCATATGCATTTACTGAATCAAATTTTCTGAGTATCCTACAAGGTCCAAACTTCTTCATCTTCAACTTGTTATATGTCCCAACTGGAAATCTTTCTCTTCTTAGGTATAGCATCATTTCATCTCCAACTTCAAATTCCTTATGCCTTCTCTTCTCATCTATCTTTTCCTTATACTTATTGTTCATATCCTCCAAATGCTTCTTCACCTGGTTATGCACTATCTTCATATGATCTGCAAATTCATTTGCTTTTGCACTCCTCTTTTCTTCCATGCTGATATCTCTTAATTCGGCAACTCCTCTAGGATTCACTCCAGTCACAATCTCAAAAGGTGTTCTTTCAATACTCCTATTCACTAAATTATTGTATGCAAACTCTACTTGTGAAAGAATCAAATCCCAACTTCTGGCTTTCTCTCCAACCAAACATCTCAATAAGTTTCTCAAACTCCTATTCACTACCTCTGTCTGTCCATCAGTCTGTGGATGAAAAGTTGAACTAAACTTCAAATCTGTCTTCATCTTCTTCCAAAGTATCTTCCAAAAGTATCCAACAAATTTTGTATCTCTGTCTGAAACTACACTCTTAGGTAATCCATGCAATCTCACAATCTCCTTGAAAAATAGATCAGCTACATGCACTGCATTAGTTGTCTTCTTACAAGGTATGAAATGATCCATCTTTGAAAATCTATCAACCACTACAAATATTGAATCATGTCCTCTATGTATTAGGCAATCCCATTACAAAATCCATGCTTATGTCTTCCCAAGGTCTCTCTGGTATCGTCAAAGGTTTATACAATCTAGTGTTCTAACTGCTCCCTTTTGCAACTTGACAAACTCTATAGCTCTGCACAAATCTTTGAACATCCTTATGTATCTGAGGCCAAAAGTAGTTTTCACTCACCAAAGCCACTGTCTTATCAATGCCAAAATGTCCTGCCAATCCACTTCTATGCTTCTCCTTGGTCAAATTATCTCTCATTGAACTTCTAGGTATGCACAACTGTTTTCCTTTGAACAACATATCCTCCTGAATGAAATAGTCCAACCACTTACTCCTATCTATCACAATAGGTTCCTTACATGCTTTCCAAGGTTCTGCAAAATCAGTGTCTCCCTCATACATGCTCTTCAATTCATCAAAACCCAACACTTCAACTCTCATTTTTATCAACAAGTTTCTTCGTCTACTCAAAGAATCAACAACTTTATTTGATTTTCCACTCCTATGCTTCAACACAAAAGTATAACTCTACATGAACTCTACCCATCTCATATGTCTCTCATTCAACTTACCTTGACTATTCAAATATTGCAAAGCTTGATGATCTATATAGAGCACATACTCCTTAGGCAACAAGTAATGTCTCCACTTCTTCAAGGCTTGAATTATGGCATAGAACTCCTGATCATAAACTAAATATCTTCTCCTTGCATCATTCAACTTCTCACTGAAATATGCTACTGGTCTACCTTCCTGACTTAACACTACTCCAATTTCATTTCCACTTGCATCACAATCAACTTGAAATACCTTATTGAAATCCGGTAATGCCAGAACAGGTTGCTCTGTCACGTTTTGCTTCAACAACTCAAAACTTTTATCTGCTCCTGATGTCCACTTAAAGTCTTTTTTGTCACCTCTCATTGTCTCTGTCATAGGGTTACAAATTGAACTAAAATTTTTGATGAACTTTTGGTAGAAGCTAGCCAATCCATGAAATGATCTAACCTCTCCAATTCTCTCCAATGCTCTCCAATGTAGGCCATTCAACAATTGCTCTTACTTTCTCAGGTTCCATCTTCAATCCTTCCACAGAAATCACAAATCCCAAATATACCAACTCTTCCTTCATGAAACTACACTTCTTGATGTTTATCAGTAATTTCTCTTCTCTTAGTCTCTGCAAAACTTGTGTAACATGCCACAAATGTTCCTCTTTTGTCTTACTAAAAATTAGAATGTCATCTAAGTATACAATCACAAACTTACCCAAGAATTTCTTCAAGACTTCATTCATCAATCTCATGAAAGTAGTAGGTGCATTTGTCAATCCAAAGGGCATCACTAACCACTCATACAATCCTTCATTTGTCTTAAAAGCAATCTTCCACTCATCTCCTTCTCTAATTCTGACATGATGGTATCCACTCTTCAAATCTATCTTTGTGAAATATCTTGCTCCTCTCAAACAATCCATGATATCATCCATCCTAGGTAAAGGAAATCTATACTTAACTGTAATCTTGTTTATTGCTCTAGAATCAGTACAAATTCTCCATTCTCCATCTTTCTTAGGTGCTAACACTGCAGGTACTACACAAGGACTCAAGCTTTCTCTAATCAAACCTTTCCTCAACAACTCTTGTATTTGTCTATTCAATTCTTCATTCTCTGTCAGTGTCATTCTATGTGCTGCTTTGTTAGGCAAACTTGCTCCTGGTATAAGGTCCATGTGATGACTGATACTCCTTATAGGTGGTAATCCTTCAGGTACATTATCTGATATGATGTCTTCATATTTTGCCAGCAATTATCTTATCTCCTCCAGTTGTGTCTCTTCAATCTGCTTCTTCAATGTTTTAGGCTTCTTAGGAATCAAGGCATAACACATATTCTCATGTCTCAAACCATCTAAAATTTTTCTTCCATCTACCAAACAGATTCTAGCATTCCCACATACTTCACTCTTAGGATCATCTTCTAAAGGAATCAAAGTAATTCTCTTTCCATTTGATGTTATAGTATATGTATTCTTTCTCCCATCATGTATAGCTTTTCTATCATACTGCCAAGGTCTACCCAACAAGATATGACAAACATCCATAGGCATAATATCACACAAGACTTCATCATGATAAGATCTAATATGAAATTTCACCAAACATTGTTTACTCACCAGTACCTTATGATCATCCTAAATCCATGCTCTCTGATAGGGCTTAGGGTGTTTCAATCTTTCCAACTTTAGCTTAGTCACCATCTCCTCTGAAACTAGATTATTTGAACTACCACTATCAATCACAACTTTACAACACTTACCTCCTGATTTGCATCTGGTTCTAAATAGACTCCTCTGCGGTGGTTCCTCATTTATCTCTACTTGAAATAGTGCTCTCCTCATCACCAAAGATTCTCCTTTTTCTAGATTGCCAATCGAACTGGGTGATCCAATATGTTCTTCCTCAACATAGGCTGCTCTTCCACTATTTTCTGTCTTCTTCCTTGTACTACCATGATTACATTCAAATGCTCTGTCCTTCACCTCCACACTTGAAACAAGTACCTCCAAATGTTCTCTTATCAAATCCTCTTCCTTCTCTTCTGTATCCTTCATTTCGGTATGCACTAGGGTTTCCTCTCTGGTAAAAATTTCTATCATCTCTCTAGTAAGCATTGTTGTCTCTGTCCTCCTTAAATGGGCTGTCAAACTTGTTCTGCTCTGAATATGATCTATGTCCTCCAGAAAATGTTCTACCTATCTAAAATTTACCTCCTCTGCCTCTCTGTCTCTGATCATGTCTCTTGTTCAGCTTCTCTTCAACCTTCAGGGAAAACTGATATGCTTCTTCCAAAGATGTCATCCTTACCAAGCTTAGTTCTTCTTGAATGTTCAATCTGAGTTCATTGATGTATCTATCCACTTTCTCCTTGCTTTCTTCACTATGTCCTATTCTTATGATCATTGTATGAAATTCTTTAGTGTACTCCACAAATTTCTCCTTTTGTCTCAGGTTTTGCAATCTCTTCAATAGTTCCAACTCATAGTCAGCAGGTATAAACTAATTCTTCAATTTTGTCACCATCCTATCCCATTTTGTAATCTTTTCTTTTCATCTCCTATTTCTTTCCAACTAAACTTTTTTCCACCATATAGCAACATGTCCTTTCAACTTTGTCTTTGCAAATTTCACCTTCTCCGGATCTTCAACTTCTTCATATTCAAAGTATTCTTCCATGTCATTTATCCAATCAATCAATTCTTTTGAGTTCATTTATTACCAGTATAGTTTAGTACATCAACTCTAGGTCTCTTTCCAATCTTTGAAATAGCTCGCAACATCTTTACTTGATCTGATTCTTCTTCTTCATCACCTCCTAGGGTTTCACCAGTTTGTTCAATAGATTGAAATTCCTCTTCCCATCGCTTTCAAGATTAGGTTTCGGTGTCAATACTCTTCACCTATCTTCTTCAACAACATCTAAATGAATTCACATTATTTTCATCATTTCGATTATCTCATCCATTCTTCCAGCCATTGTTCCAGTAGCAATAACTCTTCTCGGTGGCATTCTTCCTAGGATCAAGCACAAAATGCCTCAAGTTTAGCGATTAGGCTACAAGGTGACAACTACCTCTCAATCGGCGATCGGTTGTGACACAAGTAATCTTCCTTAATTTGGTGATCTGTCCATAGCAAGATCTTATGGAATTCCCTCGCCAACTTTGCTCAATTCACTCCCAAAGATTCAAACTTTTGCTCTGATACCACTTGGTGTAGTCACGGTAGGAGGGTTCACAGAATGAACTGCCCGGACTGTGTAGCAAGAGTAAACACAATGAAAACAACTCAAAGAAATGGAATAAATGTAGATTCATTCATTCAGTATATCATAGAATTCAAATACAGATTGACTGGCAACATGTTGGCTTACAATTAGGGCTCACATGCCTGAATACATACATGTGCAAGATAAAGCTTTGAAGCTCCTTCACAAAGAATCAAAACTATCAATCTTCTAACTCATGAGAATTTCTTTCCTAAGGATCTATTACATCAATATATATCATCTCTGGAACAACAGATTCCTTTGCGTTGGCCAAGGAAGGTCACAAACTCCAATGAAGAGTTGAAACGTGTACATAGATAGGTCAGACCTAAATGCATAGAACGCTTCCTCAAATGAATGGAATAACATGCAGACCTTTGGGGAAGGTCAGCCACAAATCAAAGATCATCAAATGATGTGTCATTAGGATCTGCAAGTCAAGGGTGTGATCCGCAAGCCTTCTCCTTCAGCTATTTTTTAGAGACTGTCAGGATGCTCTATTTTGAGAAAATAGTTGATCTTCTAATAGTGATAAATTTCTGATGACTAATCCAAATGCTCTAAATTATGGATATGATATAGATGAATTAATGTAGATGCCAAGTCTAGATCTACAAGGTGTGAAATACAATTGAGACTGAATACCGGACCAAAAGCTGAAATTGCTTTTGACTGAACTGAACAGGAAAAATGAAAGGAACAAACTAAACTATAAACAAAATGAAATGCAAATGTTTTTGGTTGATGCAAGATTGCTCTTGAACTAGGGATGCTCCTGCATCAGTTTTGAACCTCCATCCACTAGAAATGGTTGATTTTTAGTATAAGTTTGTGGATCCAGACTCCCCTCCATAAGCTGTCTTCAATCCTAGGCATAAGGAAATTATATGCCGATCTAATAGTGAAAATCCCAGACCTCTCCTTGGCACATAGTATTCTATCTTTCTAAGGAAATATGGGAATCCTACAATCTTTTAGAGAGAGTTGAACTTCCTTTTCTTTCTACATAAGGTCAGCATAGCACTGACAATAGTCTAACAACTTCTTTACCCCCCAGGACAAGGAAGGAAATAGTCACAGGCCCGTCTACCAAAGATAGAAACAACCATATTGACCAAGCCATGGGTGTTCTGATTCCTGTTTAGTGGCCCCCCTATACATCAATTATCTTCTCAAAACCTTATCTTTTTGCCATCTCCCAGTTTCCACTTGATGCCCTACAAAAGCACAGATCTATACTTGAGCACATTGTTCCAAATGACAGAGCCTTTGGGGAGATCATGGGGGTGTAAAAAGTCCTCAGGCATTAGATTTCCAAAGTACTTAGCTCTCATGATACTACCCCAATCCTTATCCCCAGTTAAAATATTCCATCCAACTTTAGTGATAAGGGCTTTATTAAGCAAGTTAATCTTTCTTATTCCTAGGCCCCCCTGGAGCTTTAGCCTGCACACCTTATCCCAACTGACCAGAGCCAATCTCTTTTTGTTTTCTACCCCACTCCATAGGAAGTTCCTTTGGATTCTTTCAAATCTTTCAGCTATATACTTGGGAATTTTAAAAAGGGACAAAAAGTAAACATGAATGCCTTGAAGAGAGGCCTTTAGAGCCTGGTACTTACCAGCCTGGCTAAGCATCTTTCCTTTCCATCCCACCAATTTCCTCTGAATCCTTTCCAAGGTAGAATTCCAATAATTAGGAGAAACATCTTTAACTGTAAAGGGGAGACCCAAATAAATACCAGGGAGCTCACCACTTGAGCAACCAAGAATCCCCATAATCTTCTGTTGGAACTCCATGGGAGTGTTGAAAAAGTACACCTAGATTTTTTTTATAATTGATGCACTGGCCCGTCAAAGTGGCATAATCTTGTAAGACTTTCTTCCATTTCCTAGCCTTGACCACTAAAGCATATCCAAAAATAATAGTGTCCACAAATTGCTGGATGGCCACTTAGACAACTGTTGAAGTAGGTTTAACACCCTTGATCTCCTTGGCGCTCAACAACATAGGAATCTTCTACTTAAGACTTCAACCATAAGAATAAAGAGGTAGGGGGACAGAGGGTCACCTTGCCTTAGGCCCCTGCCCGCATTGAAGAAGCCTCTAGGGATTCCATTAACCAGGATAGAGAATCTAACAAAAGTCACACACAATTTTATAAGCTGCAAAATCCTCCCTTGGAAGCCCATCTTCTCCAAGATTCTGAAAAGAAAATCCCATGCCACTCTATCATAGGCTTTAGAGATGTCCATCTTAAAGGCCATTCTCGGCAAGTTACTTCTCTCCATAGAGTGAATAATTTCATGTGTGGAGATAGTTGCATCAGTAATTTGTCTAGCTGGAACAAACCCCTTTTGACTACTACTAATAAGCCTATCCAAGATGGATTGGAGTCTGGAAACTAAAATCTTAGAAAAAATCTTATAGACAGTATTGCATAGGCTTATGGGTCTATAATCTCCCATACACACCGAGTCTAATTTTTTAGGAATAAGAGCAATAAATGTATGGTTAAGTTGCTTCAACCATAGTTGGAAAACTTGACTCACCAAAAACTTGGCAAGCCAATTTTTGGAGAGTAAAAAAAACTTGGAGAAAACTCAGCAAAAAACTTGGGAACTTAAAAAATTGCTAAAATTTCATTAGAAACATATTTTATTTTCAAAATTCAATGAAAAGATGAATTCAATGAGTCCATAACTGAGTACAAAAGTGTTTTCTATTAAATTTGATTGACTTCAATGCAAATTGATTACAAAATTGCATTCTCATGTGGAATCCTAATGGTTGAAAGCCTGATAGTCTGATACAAATTACAATAGATAGCTAAAAATAAAAAATAGTAAAACTAGAAGTAAATACTAAAAGTAAATACATATTACACCTTCCTCTTCCCTAATTTAGCCAAAGCTAGGGAAGAGGCAGATGCTCTAGTCCTTCGAGTGCGTAGTACCGATGGCTCCTCGGTTCCCACAGAAGGTTGTGGCTGAGGCTTGACCACCATCCTAGAACTATCTAGCTCTGTAAATGACTCTTCATACTCACAAATGTCCTCCAACCCTACATTGATGCCACAATGTTGCAAATGGACTATTTTTGCTTGGGTTTTTTTTTGCTATGCAGAGCCAAAAAAATCTATTTTTTGATTATGTTTTTTCTTTTGGCAAGTACTCGCCAAAGACTCACTGAGTTTTCGATAGAAACTCATGGGTATTTGAAAAAAAGGCATCTGCGGCCAGGAAAGTAAAAACATAATAATTTTTTTTTTTTTTTGGCTCTGCAGAGCAAAAAAAAACCCCAACCAAAAATAGTCCATTTGCATCATTGTGGCATCGATGTAGGGTTGGAGGACATTCATGAGGATGAGGAGTCATTTCCAGAGCTAGATCTTGCCAAAGACTCACTGAGTTTTTGGCAGAAACTAAAAAAAAACTCAGGAAGGAAAAAATCTCATGAGTTTTTCTTGACTCTGTGAGTTTTCCATCTATGGCTTTAACAACTTACCAGTCTTGAAGAAGTCCTTAGCTGCCTCAGTGACATCTTTACCCACAACATCCCAATATTCCAAAAAAAAGTAGGGGGAAAACCATCCGGCCCTAGAGTTTTAAAAGCACCCATAGAGAACATACAAGCATGGACCTCCTCCTCAGTAACCATTTTTCCAAGCTGAGCATTATCCTCCTCATTGAGGTAAGTAGGGATGATGTCAATGAGATCTTGGTTTATTCTACACTCTTGAGCCACCAAAAAGATTTGGAAATAAGAAGCAGCAACCTGCCCCATCAGAAATTCTGACTCCACCATAATTCCCTTATCATCCATGAGTTTAGTAATGTTGTTTCTTTTCCTGTGCCTCATAGTGGACTGGTGGAAGAATGAAGTGTTCCTATCCCCCTCTCTGATCCATTGCACCGTCAATTTCTGTTTCCAGTAGATTTCCTCTTTCTAAGAACTTCTTTCCATTCCTTTCTCAATGATTATTCTTCTTTAGCAATATCCTCAAAGTTGTCACCTTCCTCCATCTGCTTTTGAATATCACCTAGCTTAGTAGAGATCCTCTTTTTGTTATAAAAAATATTACCAAAGGTGTATCTATTCCATCCCTTAACCTTATTTTTAACCATAAGAAGTTTTTGAGCTAGCCTAAACATGGGAGTACCTTGGACAACAACATTCCACTAGCTCACTAACCTATCTTTAAACTCAAGATGCTGAGTCCACATAATCTCAAACCTAAAAGGATATGACCCTTTAACATCATTTTCTTTCCAAGAAAGTAGAAGGGGGTTATGATCTAAAGTAGTTATAGGAAGTGCTTATGAAATCCTAGCTCCATGATACCAGGACCCTGTCCAGTCTTGCATCAAATTTTTCCCTTTTCTCTAATTAGACCAAGTAAAGCGGTTTTTTAGTTAGGAAGTTAGCCAGGTCCATCATGCTATCAGTGTAGTCCAAAATCCCCCAATTTTTTCTGAGGTGAAAAGTAGGGTGTTGAAATCCCCAGCCAACATCCAACATCTTGAGCGGTCTCTGGAAATCATGGAGGAAAGATGATCCCATAACTCTCTTCTAGGGCCTCTTTGGTTGGGACATTAAATGTTAACAAGATTCCAACAATTGATGTTAGACT
Source organism: Cunninghamia lanceolata (assembly GCA_027924645.1). Classification (NCBI taxonomy): domain Eukaryota; kingdom Viridiplantae; phylum Streptophyta; class Pinopsida; order Cupressales; family Cupressaceae; genus Cunninghamia; species Cunninghamia lanceolata. Next base: position 7,408,911 of record BSBN01000295.1, on the reverse strand, counting down.
CCATTCTAACAGTAAGATGGTTTTTATCCCTTTCAATTAGACTTCCTTTAATAGCCTTGTTGTTCCACATGGTGACTATACCCCCAGAGGCTCCAGATGCATCATAGATGAAGTAATCTGCGTTGGGCCAAATACTCATAGAAATGGACTGGAACCCCTCACTTTTCATCTTAACTTCTTGCAACATTAGCATGTCAATCTTGTTGTCGTAGATATAGCTCTTGACTAAGAACTGCTTATGAGGGCTGTTAAGCCCCCTAATGTTCCAAGAGAGGACTCTCATTTGTTAGGGGACTTCTTAGAGCCAATCTCCAAGGTTCTCTGTGTTCCCATTGTAGTATCATTGTTAATTGCTTTCTGTCTGGTATCTCATTGTGAGGGTCTACCCATTTTAGTGTCAACCCCCACATCAATGGGCTTTTTGCTATGCCCTTTCCCTCCCCTCTTAGTTGTGGACCAACCCTTAGAGTCAGTGATACTAGAGCTAATCCCAGGGGTAAGAGGAAGAGATTTACTACCAGGGGAAAGGGCTCCCTTCACAACATCAGTGCTGCTTTCTATTTTATTTGGGATTTTGATTCTTTTGAAAACTGAGGGGCCTTCCATGCCACTCAACTTTGTCTCCTCATTCTCTACCAGGACTTCCTTGCCAGGGACTTCCACTTGGTGTAACTCACCCTCCTCCAGACCACCCTCTTGTGGGAGAGTGTAATCCCCCTCTATGGAGAGGACATATATCACATGAGATTGATCCATCACAACCTCCAGAGGACATGGGCTCTTCCTTCCATCTAGACCTTCCTTGTCCTTACCAATTTTAGGAGAACTGATAATATTCAAGAGATCATCCTTAAAGGGGTACTCTTCCTCAATAACATTTGTATTGATCTCCGGGTCAGAGGGGACTTTTCTAGATTTACACTAGGTGACCATATGTCCTTTCTTATTGCAGTTAGAGTTTTCATAAATTATTAGTTGAACCCATTGACCAAACTTAGATTCCAAAGTAATGCTGTTAGGAAGAACTTTATTAATATCAACACTTACACAAAACCTAGCAAACACTAACTTGGATTTGTTTCTGGTGGTGTTGTCAAACGTAATGAAGTGGCCAAACGAGTTGGCTATCCAAATGAATATCTCCTCATCCCAGTATTCCAATGGCAGGCCTGGGAGTCTAACCCAAACAGGAGCAGTTCTATTGAGATTAGCAACAACATCAAAGCCTGGCTTCCATTTACAAAGAGAAAGGTTGTGCTTTCCATACATCCAGGTCCCCCCCGCTAAGACAGAAGAAAGGTCTTCCCTGGATATGAATTTAAAGAGGAAAGTTCCTCCAACCATAGCACTCACTGTTACACTGCCCTTCACTTTCCATTTGGAAGTCACCCACTTCTTAACCATATCAATATTAGGTCTGAAGGAAAAAAACTTTCCTACCAGGGCAATCTCATTTTAGAGATAATTCTTTCCATCATAAAATCCAAGAACAAAATCACCGTCCCGTCCAAAGACTCATGAATCCAAGGAGAAACCCATAGGCCCTCCTCAGCATCCCCAACAAGGTCACTCTTCCAGGCCTTGGATCCAAATGCCTTGTCCTGCAACATGTGGCCAGAGGACCCAAAAGCCTTATCACAAATCACGTGACCAGAAAGGTCCTACAGACTATCCTAGTTACTAGGGATAGAAACATCACCCAAAGCATGCATAGGGATACCCCAAACTTAGGACAACAGGACAGGGGGACACCCTGAGTCCCCTACAACCATGAAGAAAACAAATTTAATTTCAAAAAGAAGCGGGAAAATGGACACAGTTGCAGAGCTCAAATTTTACAATTCAGGCACTATGTTTGTTATATTATAACTTTTAATTAGTTGTTTTTTATAGTTAACAGTATTTTAAAAAGTGACATTTATACCATATAGTATAACTTTTTTCATAGAAAAGATAAAATTCTACATTTATAAATATAGATTCATAACACCAATATCTAAGGCATGGATACTTTTTTATACTTTTTAAATGCATTTTTTTATTAATTAATTTGTGAAGTGAGCTTATTATAATTTGGACATAAGTTTATACCATATAGCGTAACTTTTTCAATATGTATCCAAATTCACTTTTTTTTGTTGAAACAAGGATATCAATAACTACTACACAAATATTTTTCATAATTTGTTTTCACAATGTTTCTTTTTACCATATGTGTAGAATAGAGAGCTTGATGCTTGGTGAAAAACCTATGTTTAGTAAAAAATAAAAAATAATTATAACAATCAAATTAAATTTATTCAAAATTATACTTGTTGGAAAGCTCACTTCGAGGGCTACAATCCTACAAATTATCTATGCCACATCCCTAAATTTTTACTATGTTTTACCTTTTACTTGGATGTAATTATTAGTTAATTTTGCATGATTAATGATTTTCTATTATGTGAAAATGTCATGATAAATCAATGATTTTATGAGTTGAGTATATATTCATAGAATTTAGACATGTGATTATATGTTATCGTGATTACTTATTTATAATGTATATGGGTTAACTAATGATACACTAATCCCAATTTGGTGATTGCAAGTTGTATTCAGGAAATAGGTTTTCCACCCTCCAAGAAAGAGAGGGAGAGCATCATCGAAGAGAAGTGAATAGACATATGGAAAGAAGAAGTTGTTTCCATCTAAGTCTAGTGTTTCTAAGTTAGTAAACTTTGATAAGTTTAGTAAGTTGTTTTTCGACTTTATGGTCTTGGTTAGTTTTCATTTTGACAATAGTCGATTTGACATCAATTCCTTGAGCATAAATTTTGTCGTAAACTAAGAAGGGATGGTTCGACCATTGACATGATGTAATTGATATTTGATATTTTCCTAATATAGATTATATTTAGGAGAATATATATACTAGAGGCTAGCTATCTTTTCTTTGGTAATTTTTGATTGAAAATTTTCCCTATTTTATATCCTATTGGGTCATCTATGTTTGTCTATTTTGCTAAGTATGCAAGATGGAGAGGGGGAGAATACCTCAACCCCATTCTTGAATCTCATCAGGTGTATGAAAAACAACATAAGGTATATGTTGTGTATGTTTCCTTTATGACATATATATTTGTATGATATGTGTAATATTTAATGATACCTTTTGTGTTAGGTCGATCACCTCTAAATGAAAAGAGGTTAAGAGATGTGTTTTGAATTTTACTTGTGATATGTGGTCCTTCAACCCTATTTTCTCTCAATTGCTATTGAGAGTGGAGAATCTTTTGACCAAACTACTGGTGGTCTTTAATGACCATTATCTCTTTTGTTAAGTATACCATCATGGGAGTAAAGACAAACATCGATAATATGTAGTGGGACGTGATTTAGAGGAGTGTTCTATTAAATATTATACAAGAGTTCTCTTGAATACACACCAAAGTATACCAAGAGACAAAGGAGGCAAGCAATTGTGTTGGAGGTGCATTAAGGAAATAGGATGTCAGAGAACTACTAAAGAGCAAGAAGAATCTTGTCTGTAGGATGAGCTCACAGGTTCTCTTCTTTTTAAGAATTTACTTTTTATGGTTTTAAAGAGTTCACGATTGATTGTTAGCCTACAAATTTACTTATTATTGTGTTATGATAATTGATAACATAATGTATATCTCCTTGTGTTATGATAATCGATAACATAAGCATATATATATATATATATCTCACCGTGTTATGGTAATTGACAACTTAGCTTATATATATTTATATCACTGTGTTGTGAGTATTTGATATCATAGTATTTATATATAATTACTGTGAGATGAGTAGTTCATAGTCTACATATTTTATTATATTACATAAGATGAATGATTTATATTCTTACGAGTATAATCATTGATGTCAACAGTTTATTAAGTGAAGTCGACTATATATGCATCTTTTTGTTTTAGAAAATGAAGAGATAAAGTAGCTCAGTGAGTAAAGAGCCAAGAGCTCTTTGGACGTCTATAACTGGGAAAATGATAGTTTGTTTTGTCTCTATGTTCTAAATAGAAATAGAGTCCATTTACCTCTGCGTAGGTATTGTTGCAAGTATGTGCTAACTGGTGTTGTCATTGATGTCAACATGTTTGTGTTGTCATTAGTGTCAATTGTGCTCTTGTTTTGTTACTTGATTGTGATGAGTTAGTTACTTTATATTATATTTTATAAGTGTTGAAGATGATAAGAGTATGTTCTTTATATTGAGTATCCAAGTGCTTTTGAGAAAACTTGGTTCATACTGAAGATTGAGTTGTGAAGATGTATTCTAGCTTACTGAATACTGTCTGAGTTTTGCTCCAAATTTCTTCTGTGTTGAAGACCATAGTATGAGATTTGGATATGATTTATATAAGTGTTTGAAGATGCTAAATCCATAATTTGATGGTTAGGATCATTGTGCAGTAAACGTTCTATTCACCAATTTGAAGATTGTACCTAGCAGCATTTGCAGTGTGACAGGGAGAAAGTATTTTGCTTCACATTTCTCTGTAGTTTGGTTTTTAGTCTTATGGTTATGGATTTATATTTATAAGGTCCTTAACTATCTTCATTCCAAAGGATTTATGATTTGGTGCTCTGGAAAGCAAGTTATTGATTAGTAGAGTTTGACAGTGTTTGTTGTGAGCAGTGTGATATGTCTTCAAGTGATATTTGTTGTCTTCAAGTGAGATCTATTGCAGCTGGATTTGTGGGCTCCCAGGTGATTTTATGTTGTTTGTGGATGTCTCTAGAATGTGTTAAAGGCTTGTGCTTTATCTACAAGCTATGATGAAGTTATTGGAAGTGTGTGTTTAAGCATTCTTGGTGTTTGCACAAGTTTGGCCGACTTGGTTGCTAACACTCTTTGCGTATGTGTTTCGTGAATGGTAGAAGCATGCTGAAGCGTGTCAAGATGTATTTGGGTCCAAGATAAGCCATGAAGTGTTCTTCCTTAATTCATTTTCTCTATAAGTTTGTTTAGGTCCAGACCTAAATTGAATTATGTATGTTTGTCGACCTTGGAGATTGTTCCAATGGTTGCATATTGTATTGCCAACCTTGATGTATGTTCCAAGGTTGATGATTGGTATACATATATGTAATGAATTCATGTGTTAGTGTGGGGGATGCAAAGATGCATAGATTAGAGTGTGTGTAATAAGGGCAGTGAAGGTGATTTGTATTGTGCTTCAATGGAATTAAACTGAGGCATGTTGTAGATGCCATTATATCAATTCATGGCAGTGAGCCACCCCTCCAGGTAGTGAGCCAACCCTTGGAAGTGAGCCACCCAATGGCAGGGAGCCCTATTTTAAGTGAGCATTTCTTTGGACAATGAGTCCTTGGGTAGTGAGCCCTTTGTTAATAAGCCTCTTTTGTTATTTAGTATTGTTACTGCATTATATTGTGAGCTAACACTTATCATGGTTTTTCTCTTTTAGGGTTTTCCACGTAAAAATATAGTGTTCATGTGTGTATGGTGTTGATGTGTTTAAGTTTTATTTCTATACTTCATGTTTAATCTTTATAACAGATTGAGGGATTAAAGTAAGTGAATGTGAATCTGATCTTGTTTAAGAGAAGTTAAAGTTTTTGAGACAACTAATTCAACCCCCCTCTCAGTTTTCTTGTGCCTTCAACAATTGTTATTAGAACTTGGTTCCTTGGAAGAAATCCTAACAACTTAAGGTAGATCTGGGATGGCGCATAAAGACATTCCTAGGTTTGATGGATATGATTATGCCTTCTAGAAGGTACAAATGCAAAGTTATCTTTTTTCCATTGGTTTGAATGTCCAAAAAATAGTTGAAGATGAATACAAAATACCTAATGGTGGTCCGATGACTGCAAGTGAGATTAGGGCCTATGAGATAAATGTAAAAGCTAAAAATACTCTACTAAATGCCTTATCCAACATTGAAATGGCGAAAGTTGTGGATCTAGAAATTGCTCATGAGATCTGGAAAAAGTTGAAAAGTATCTATGAAGGTGATGCATCTATCAAGAAGGTCAAGTTGTAGAAATTGAAGACCAAATATGAAACTATGCGAATGTCTGAAGATGAGAACATAACAAGCTACATTTAGAAGATTGATGAAGTTGTTAGCAACATCAAGGGTCTTGGTGGAAAGATAGATGATATGGATGTTGTAGATAAGGTATTCAAAACTCTTCCCAAATCTTATAGTCACAAGGTATCTGCCATTGAAGAATTGTTTGATATGAATAAGCTTTCAAAAGATCAATTGCTTGGTAAACTAATTGCTTTTGAAATGAGAGAATTTGGTACTACTGATGGCCTTGTCAAAACTGAGACTGCTTTTAAGGCCAAGGAAGAAAAGACTGCTAGATCAAATAAATATGTTGTGGAGTTAGATGAAGAAGACATTGAGGAGCTTGAGGCAAAATTTGCAAGCAGAATGAAAAGAGGTAGTGGAAAGTTCAAAGGTAAGTTACCTTTCAAATGTTTCAATTGTGGTAAAATTGGTCACTATGCTTCAAGATGTCCTGACAGAACTTTGAAGATCAAAAACCATGAAAGAAAAGGTAAGATGGTAAGAAAGAGTTACTATGTTGGACATGATGATGGTGTAACTAATGATGAACCTAATTTTGAAGATGGTAATGGTAGTGAATGCTTATTTATTGCCCTAAGAGAAGAACCTATTTCTTCTAATCTTGCAAGCTATGTGAAGGAAGGAAGTCCAGAAGAAGAAAATGAGATATCTACATTTCATGCTAAAGAGGGAAAGGATGTGTTGGTGCCTGAATTGACTGTCAGTCTTTGAGCAATTTTCACGCAGGCACCCTCCAAAAAAATCCAAAAAAGTTCTAAGTTTTGGGGCCCCTCAGTGTTTTTCAGCGTCTGCATCTTAGTTCAACAGAGGTGGTCTTCATATTTTCTCCATCGGCATGAGTTTGTTTTTGTGTCTTCGAACTTCCAGTTTGAACTTGAACCCTTGCTCAATAGTTCAAGGTTCAATGGTTCGAAGCTTCGAGTTTCTTGGCTGACGGTCAAGTGTTTTGCCGATGGAGTATTTTTTTTATGTTTGAACCTTGCCATTGAACCATCGGGTTGAACCAGTTCATCGGTTCAATGGGTTCGCGGGGTTTCTTTTATGTTGCCGACTGAGTTGGTATTGGCGTTGAACTTCTCGGTTGAACCTTTCTTTTGAACCTAGCTGTTGAACCGGTTTAGAGTTTCATTGGTTCAACCCGTCGGAGGGGGAAGTGGGAGGCCGATATGTTATCGACATGAGTTGTTATGTCGGCGAAAGATTTTTTGAGTGCTCTGATTGTTTTGGTTTGGCCGATGGATGTCCATCGGCGTGTGTTTGGCTATCGGCGAAGCAAATTTTTGGGCCACTGATGTAAGGTGTTTGGCCGATGGGGTGTCATCTGCGTGAGTCTGACTGATGGAGGAGCAGTGTGTAGCTGGCGAAGATGTCGTCAGCGTGACCTTTGAGATCGGCAGGAAACTTTTTGGATGCTCCGATGGGGTGTGTTACACCAACGGACAGGAGGAAGCTAGGGTCTATCAGCGTGAGTTGTATTGTCAGGTGAACTGTGGAATGGTTGCCTGATAGACTAATCTCTAGCTGATGAGGGGGAGTGTGGTGTAGTGATCGGCTAGACTATGGAGATCGGTGAGAGGTTTTTCAAGTTGGCCAATGGTAGTGGTCTTGGCGATGGGATTTTGGAGAGAAAGGCATGTGTTGAGCGTGGCAAAAGCGCTTGACACCTATCATGCTCGCGGCCATGCTTTTAAACTACTGAAGGAGTCTCCGCACTATGCATGTGGGATTATTCCCCTGTATAATTTGAACCTGCGGAGAAGTGCGTTTTGGCAAGAATTTCTCTTTTGAGCGCAGCGACAGTTTCTAGGTGAAACGCGGGTGGTTGAGCCATCAATGGCGACAGTGCAGGGGTATGGACGATGGGACAAGTGATCAGGCTACCTGATTTTTGGCATGAGGACTTCCAGATGGCGGCGCAAGGCTCGAGGCCTCCCTTGTCTACTGCATTGATGACTTCTGAGCGCCATTCTTTTTGATGGATGTATCTGGCAGATTTTTGACTTTTGACTATGTAATTAATGTTGAGTACACTTCCCTCTGGCTATTTTTAAGCAGGAAGTGTTACTCATTTTAGAGGTTGGATGTTTTTGGGCTTTCGGCTCTAGCTCTGAACATAAGGTGTTCACATTTTGAAAGGCATTTTTTGCTACAGATTATGTCCTTGGTCTGGTGTACTAATCTATCTTGTCTTGTAAATGATAATTTTCTTTGTGATGGCTTTCTATGCAGATTGATTTTAAATGAAAAACACCTGTGTGTGTATTGTTTCTGATTGTCTCATGTATGTCATTTGTTTTCCTTTCAAACAAGGTTGTCAAGGGCTTCCAAGTTTTTCAGTATATGCATACTGTGTGTCTGATTTATTGTGTCTTCTCAAGGAGTGATTAAATAAGCTTTTGATCAGATACAAAGGAAAATAGATTGCATCATAGGATCTGTTAAGTATGATCATAAGTAATACTCTTTCTTGGACATGTTGCTGTTAGGTAGTAGTATTCTTCTTAGGTCCTCTGGATATGAATTAGTGTTGTCATGGGGAGACATTTACATTCTTAGATATGACTCTGCTACCCAGTTAAGGCACTGGTTTGGGAATCTATCTGTTCATGGGTCTAGGAAAGTCCCATCACTCCAAACATCAATTCAAACCATTTCATCCTTCCATCTATTAGTTGTAGGATTAGGAGTAGGAAACCCCTGCATGCTCTCATCCCTAACCAGACACATGTGTCCAAGAATGCTGCCAACCTTGTGATTTGTTACACAAATCTTGGTCCTTACATGAGAGTATTCTGCTTGTTGCTGTCAAGTTATATCTTTCTACCATTGAGCTAGTCAAGGTCATATTTTTATCAAATAGGGACACCCCCCTTGGTGCGGCAGAACCAGAAGTGAAGGGGAGGAGCTCACGCAACCTCCTGTATTCAGTTGGCTGAATCTGCCTGTGCATTAGAACTGGCAAACCCTAATGCTGATTTAGAAGAAAAACCAACAAAAATGGTGACTCTGTTGGGGATGAATAGATGAAGTGATATCTTACAGCCTCTAGTGAAGGTTTGCCTGGCTTTGCTGGTGGTATGAACTCAGAAAAATATGTGTTGAGCTTTCAGCTGCTGTAAATTTTGTCCTCTCTAGAGAGGTGGCGACTCTGCAAAAGATTCAAGTGCACATGAAAAGTTGATGTGTGTGTTGTGACAAAAAATGTGCTGTTCAGACTTCAGCATCTATATGAGAAAAGGTACCTAGCTTCCTCCCCTTTATAGTTGTTGTTTACTGCATAAGTTAGATGCAAGGGAGAAGCCATAGGTCTTAGGAATGCAAAGGGATGTCTGAAAATAGAAATTTCATGAATCCAAACATGTATACACCCATACTCAGTGAAAAGGGGAGTGATTTGTTGGATAAAAGAATAGAAGAGATGAAAAATAGGTTGATATTCTTAGAAGCTAGGTAGGCTTAGTTGAATAGTGATAACCCTGTTGTGTCTACCAATTAGAAAGCTAAACTTCTAGTCAGCCCTTTTGATCCTTTGTATGACCAACTAGATTTGTCATGGGTTGATTATAAAGCAGAAAGTATGCCTGCTAGGATATATTGTCAGATTCCTAGATTTAGTGGTCACAGTGTGTGTGATGGGAATGCACATATCCAAAATTTTCATGAGTTCATGGGAAAACATTCATTCAGAGATGAGGATACGTGGATGAGGTTTTTTGATAGGTCCTTTGATGCAAAAGCAAAAGACTGGTATTTGAGCTTTCCAAAGAGATTTTTTGCCTGTTGGGATGAGCTTACTGACTATTTCAAAAAGGAATTTGCAAAAGAACCTGCTGATCTTGTTGTAGAATTGATGAAAATCAGAAAACAAGATAAAGAGCTATGTATTGATTTCAGTCATAGGTTTGTAGTAGCCCTTTCACAGATCCCAGAAGTCTTCAGACCTGATATTTCAGCCTATGTTGGCATATTCTTTGAAGCTTTTGAGGAGGGATCTAGTCCATTACTGAAGGATTTCAAGGTGACAAGTATGCAGATGGCATACAAGTTCGTGGAAAATATAGAAAAAATTAGAAGTGAGCACCTGCAGAAATCCCTATCTCCAGGCCTTGGTGTGAATAATGGTTGTGAAGCTGCAAATGACCAAATGATTATGGCATCATGTGAAAATGAAAAAGTAGATGTTGAGGATGCTAGTGAAAGGACTAATGAGGACTCCCATTGCAATGTTGAGGCATCTGACCATGAAAACAACAACAAGGTTGTGGACAGCAATGGGCAACTGTTGGAATGGACTTGTGGGGATAATTGTGAGTATTGTACTCAAGACAGACAAGATATAAGCAAACAAAAAAATAGTTCCATGTGTGACCCATTGCCTTCCTTTCAAACACATGGAGATCATGAAGAGCAGTCAGGGATTGAAACAAGTGCTAGTACAAAGCATGATTGTTCTTTGTTTGATGGCTGTTTTGCTTATGAGACACAGGATGATACTCCTCCACAGAGGGAATCTATTGGTGATGAAAATGCGTGCTCTGCTACCCATCAACAAATGGCATATTATGATGAAACTGATGCACTTGGATCACCCATCTTTGACACATATGGTGATGAGGATCTATTTGAGTATGGTGAAGGTTTAGACACTGTTTTTGACTTGGATTCTGTTTCTCATCATGATCAAAGAGGAAACAACATACATCAGGTAAGTGACTGTGAAAATGTGCCTGATTTAAAAGAGATGCCAGAGCCTGATCTTTTCCAGTTTGATGCTGCTATTGGTTGTGTGCATGATGTGCACAATTGTGAATTTGAAAGCTTTTCTTTTGAGAGGCCAGCATATGAAATGAGCTCTGATTTTCCTAGTTGTGTGGTGGACTCTGAGTGTTTCCTATTTTTAGTCCAGCTAGGAGATCATTTTGCAATGCATACTGCTGATGCAAATGATGACAAGTGTTACATACCATTTGAGTATGCATTGCCCGATACATTCTGCATCCATTTGTTGCCTGATGATGAGGGTTGTTTGCATAAGGTTGACAGTGACAAACTGAATCAGAGGGTTGAATGTGCAGATGACCAGGTTTATTTGTGGTTAGATCATGGCAATACTCTCAGGCTTGACCCAGTGCATGCAGATGAGAACAAGGTGTTTGATAAGGGGAAGTATTGGTTTTCCTTTTCTTGGTGGCCTTGGGCCATCAAGTGTATTTGGTGATGCAGATCATGGTAACTTCATGACTCTATGCCCAATGGATAGGGACTGGTCTACATCCCAGAGATCTGGGGTTCTCGCTGCAGTCTTGCACCTGCACGTCCCCAATTAGAGCCACTGTTGGTGCCTGAATTGACTGTCAGTTTCTGAGTAATTTTCACACAAGCACCCTCCCAAAAAATCCAAAAAAGTTCTAAGTTTTGGGGCCCCTCAGTGTTTTTCAGCATCTGCATCTTAGTTCAATGGAGGTGGTCTTCATATTTTCTCCATCGGCATGAGTTTGTTTTTGTGTCTTCAAACTTTCGGTTTGAACTTGAACCCTTGCTCAACAGTTCAAGGTTCAATGGTTCGAAGCTTTGAGTTTCTTGGCCAACGGTCAAGTGTTTTACCAATGGAGTATTTTTTTTTATGTTCGAACCTTGCCATTGAACCATCGGGTTGAACCAGTTCATCGGTTTAATGGGTTCGCGGGGTTGCTTTTATGTTGCCGACTGAGTTGGTATCGGCGTTGAACTTCTCGGTTGAACCTTTCTTTTGAACCTAGCTGTTGAACCAGTTCAGAGGTTCATTGGTTCAACCCGTCGGAGGGGGAAGTGGGAGGCCGATATGTTATTGGCAGGAGTTGTTATGTCAGCGAAAGATTTCTTGAGTGCTCTGATTGTTTTGGTCTAGCCGATGGATGTCCATCGGCGTGTGTTTGGCTATTGGTGAAGCAAATTTTTGGGCCACCGATGTAAGGTGTTTGGCCGATGGGGTGTCATCAGCGTGAGTTTGGCCGATGGAGGAGCAGTGTGTAGTTGGTAAAGATGTCATCGGCGTGACCTTTGAGATCAGTAGGAAACTTTTTGGATGCTCCGATGGTGTGTGTTACACTGACCGACAGGAGGAAGCCAGGGTCTATCGGCATGAGTTGTATTGTCGGGTGAACTATGGAATGGTTGGCCGATAGACTAATCTCTGGCTGATGAGGGGGAGTGTGGTGTAGCGATCGACCAGACTATGGAGATCAGTTAGAGGTTTTTCGAGTTGGCCGATGGTAGTGGTCTTGGCGATGGGCTTTTGGAGAGAAAGGCGTGTGTCAAGCATGGCAAAAGCACTTGACACCTATCATGCTCGCGGCCATGCTTTTAAACTATTGAAGGAGTCTCTGTACCATGTATGTGGGATTATTCCCTTGTATAATTTGAACCTGCAGAGAAGTACGTTTTGGCAGGAATTTCTCTTTTGAGCGCAGCGACAATTTCCAGGTGAAACATGGGTGGTTGAGCCATCAATGGCGATAGTGCAGGGGTATGGACGATGGGACAAGTGATCAGGCTGCCCAATTTTTGGCATGAGGACTTCCAGATGGTGGCGCAAGGCTCGAAGCCTCCCTTGTCTGTTGCATTGATGACTTCTGAGCACCATTCTTTCTGATGGATGTATCTGGCAGATTTTTGACTTCTGACTATGTAATTAATGCTGAGTACGCTTCCCTCTGGCTATTTTTAAGTAGGAAGTGTTACTCATTTTAGAGGTTGGATGTTTTTGGGCTTTCGGCTCTGGCTCTGAACATAAGGTGTTCACATTTTGAAAGGCATTTTTTGCTACAGATTCGGTCCTTGGTCTGGTGTACTAATCTATCTTGTCTTGTAAATGATAATTTTCTCTGTGATGGCTTTCTATGCAGATTGATTTTAAATGAAAAACACCTGTGTGTGTATTGTTTCTGATTGTCTCCTGTATGTCATTTGTTTTCCTTTCAAACAAGGTTGTCAAGGGCTTCCAAGTTTTTCAGTATATGCATACTGTGTGTCTGATTTATTGCGTCTGCTCAAGGAGTGGTTAAATAAGCTTTTGATCAGATACAAAGGAAAATAGATTGCATCATAGGATCTGTTAAGTATGATCATAAGTAATACTCTTTCTTGGACATGTTGCTGTTAGGCAGTAGCATTCTTCTCAGGTCCTCTAGATATGAATTAGTGTTGTCATGGGGAGACATTTACATTCTTAGATATGACTCTACTGCCCAGATAAGGCACTGGTTTGGGAATCTATCTGTTCAATGGGTCTAGGAAAGTCCCATCACTCCAAACATCAATTCAAACCATTTCATCCTTCCATCTGTTAGTTGTAGGATTAGGAGTAGGAAACCCCTACATGCTCTCATCCCTAACCAGACACATATGTCCAAGAGTGCTGCCAACCTTGTGATTTGTTACACAAATCTTGGTCCTTACATGAGAGTATTCTGCCTGTTGCTGTCAAGTTATATCTTTCTGTCATTGAGCTAGTCAAGGTCATATTTTTATCAAATAGGGACACCCCCCTTGGTGCGGCAGAACCAGAAGTGAAGGGGAGGAGCTCACGCAACCTCCTGTATTTAGTTGGCTAAATCTTCCTGTGCATTAGAACTGGCAAACCCTAATGCTGATTCAGAAGAAAAACCAACAGGATGAATGGATAATTGACAATGGATGTTCAAATCACATGATTGGAGATAAGAGTAAGTTTATTAAATTGGAAAGGTATGATGGAGGACTAGTTAGATTTGGTGATGATGCAGCTGGTAAGATCCATGGAAAAGGGTCAATTACTTTTGATGGCAAGCATTATACAGATGATGCTCTTTATCTCAAAGGCCTAAATCATAATATTCTAAGTGTTGGACAGATGTGTGACAAAGGATATTGCAGACGTCTGAAATTAGTCACAACCACTTTCATCCACCTATGCAATTCTTTCAATTTCACCCACTTCATTATATTCAATCCATATATTAATTAAATAATTTTTATTATTTAATTAATTTATTCTACACCTTTACCATGTCATAAAAATAAAATTCCTCTACTATAGTTCATAAATCATATTCCAAAAAATTAAATAAATTATCATATTTATTTAATTCCTATTTTGTTCACTTTTGATTACTTTTTGTAATCATCATTATTTTCTTCTAATCCATGTGCACATGAATTTATTTTAATTAATTCATTATTACAAACCCCCATGTTTCTAGAAGTCCACTTGTCATCTTATGTATACGCATGTACATGACAAGTGGTACTTTTGAATCATGGTCAAATCTTCCAAAACGTGTACATTTGTCCTCTTTCTTCCACCCGACTCCATGTGTCACTACTCATACAAATTTAAAATTACATGTGGCACTATTTGGACACTATTCATCTAATTTTTAATTCCACTTGTCCTCTCCATAGAATTTAATTTTCCTCACTAAATCCAAGCCTTACCTTTTCATAAATTAATCCTTACATGCATACACCTACCCAATCCTAGCCATCCATCTATTGAAACTTGCAATCTCATCTATTGATCATCCCTTGAATCTTGGAGCAAAATTCTCATCCAATCCTAGCTTGCCATTTGTCTAATTCTCCTTGCTTGAGCATTCTCAAGCAATCTCAACCATTGATCTCCCAATTTGATCCTAGCCCTCCAATTCCATCCCCAAAAATCTATAAATTGAGGCCTCCACCTCCATTTTTCACAAGCCATCATATGCCAAGACATTCTACCAAATTGAGTTCTCACATCCATCTAGTTTAGTGCAATTCTAAGTAGCATAGTATAGTTTCATATTCATCTAGAGAAAATCATCATTAATATGTTTAGATAGGGTACATTAGGTGATTAGAAGCATACTAGTGATTTAGCTCAATCTTGAAGTCCCTGGGTTTGGGATTGGGTACAATTTAAAGATAGTTTGCATGCAATTTGACATCCCATGTTTTGGATAGACATTCTTGGCACACCTGGTCAGACTGTCACCACCTTTTCACTAATAATTTTATGTTTTTTTGCAAGTTTTCTTGTGACTATTTAATAGAAAAAAGGGGGAAAAATGATGTCCAAATGGTGTTTGTGTTGATACTCCTTTCACCACTAAACATTCAAGGACATTCAACCTAGTAGAGAACTCTACTACGGATCTCCTGTCACTTGGAACATAGGGGAAGATTGGAATTGTGTGATTTTGTTCTTCAATTAAGTCCAAGTATGTTTAAAACCCTAATTTCATGAAATCATAAAATAAACAAGCAAATTACAGAAAATGATTGCACACAGAGATATCAAATGACATCCATATACATACCAAATTTCAAAGTTTGGTGTGGGGAAAAGTCAGGGACTAATAAGCTGGTGCCCTAGTCTAGTGTACCTACTTTTGTCAAGATTTCTAAATAATGTTTGCAACTTGTTCCTGCTGTCACAAAGGTTTTATTGCTTCAGAATCCAAAGGACTAATGAGTGGGTGCCCAAGTCCAAGCCCTAGTTTTCTTCTCAGATCTACAATTCTGATAGTCTGCACTACTCTCCTGCAACTCTACTTCTTTCACTTCTGCAACCTATAACATGCAATAAAAAAAATTGGGTTGGGGGTTGTGGTGTTTAGAGGCTTGCCTCGATCAAGCCTTGGAGAGACATTCAAGTCTTCTGAACACTGTTGTCAAATAAAGAGTGCGTATCCCTACAGGATAGAGGTAAAATCCAAATGATAAAGATAGAAAACACAATTGATATCACCTTGTAGTGAAGATCTCATGGAAGGAAGATGCTCTTCATGCCATGAGGAGATGGATGCCAAATCTACAAATACAAACACAATAACAACACAAAATACTACTCTACAACACAATGAATGCCTTAAATCACTTTCACATAAGCTTGTAGATCAAAATTGCCATCTAGTTTACAAATAAATCACTAATCATGCTTATATATGCAACTACAAACATTCCCACTAATAATTTTGTAATTTAAACTTTAGATGTTAGCACAGGACCCAATAACGGTCATAAAACTGACACCTAAAAATAGGTCCTAACCTAAAATAAGGCAGGATTAGGGCATGGGCGCCCAAGTCCTCTCCCCTATTTCAAATGGGATTCATGCTAAGCACACCCCTTAGGTCCCATTTGCCATGAAACTTTGGGGTTTTCTCATCAGGAGTCACCATTAACATGCAAGATGACCTAAATGCATTCTAAAGGACCTGGGAGCTAAACCTTAGGAGGGAAAAGCCCCCAAGGGTACATTTTCTGACATAACATTTAGCCCTCACTTTAATGTATGTATAAACACAAGGCCAATACATGCATTAAAGTATGGTAAAAAAACACAATAAACACACCAAGCACGGAGAAGACATGCCAATCACAATGAAGACAGTAACATACACACAAAACATGGAGAAGACAGTTACAGTCACGTAAAACATGGAGAAGATAGCATTGAAGACACACAAAACACAATGAATATAGTGAATGCAATGAATACAATGATTAGTTTCTTTTTCTTTTTATCATATATAAAATGCAAATGCAAGTACAAGGAAAGTAAACACACAACCCAAAATGCAGGAGGGACTCATCGCTACCGGTCTTTAAATTGCATATGGGCCAACAAACATGCAAAAAAATCATAGAGTGCAGGAGGGACTAATCACCACTAGTCTTTAAGACTACACTTGAGAACAAACACGCCATACAAATCAAGCATGACATACAAATTTGAAAGAATAGGAGGGACTCATCGCCATCGGTCTTCAAACTATGCTTGGGAACAAACATGCCATACACACACACATGGAAGACACAGAGAAAACATGGAAGGTAAGCGATGGAGTGCACATATTTCTAGGTTCATCACCATCTCAGGCACATTATAGGCACACATTGGTGATTGGGCTTCACCAGAACAATTTCTGAAGACATGCTTAAGGGTTAGGATAGTCTCAAATCCGCTCCCTCCCTGCTCGGAGGACTTTTTGAAAATGACAGGAGTGTGCAATCTCCTTGAGAAACAGACCATCCCTGCCTCACATGAAGGGATTAAAATAAAAGGATATGCATGATATCCCACCTCCATAGAGGGCTTAAGTGATTGCAGTAGATTTTAAACTTTACAAACACACATTACTAGCATCTAAATCAAACAACTTACCTTATATATGCCCCCACCTTAAGGTGGTTGATATCATGTAATGATATCAAGCACACTAAGGTAGGAAGAAAACACACAAGGGAACATGAGCTCTCATAAAGCCCATTCCCCCCAGAGGTGACATGTACTTTACGATTGTCAAATGTTCCCACAAACACACAATTTCCTGCAAGAAAAGGTGTTAGCATCCATATAATCATGATAAACAACAATGCATATGATCATTCACATAGAGAGCCGAGGTTATACTATAGAATTCAGAGACCAAGTATAACTGTAGGGCTATACCATAAAATTCTCAAAACTGAGTGTAACCAAGGTGAGATTCAAAGATAAACAAAGTGCACGGAGCAGATGTATTGTTATGTTTTGTTAGTGCAATAAGACATCGATATAACACAAAGTGATTCTACTATCCAATTGTCAAATAATATATATCAACCCTATCATCATGTATGGACTAGGTCTATTTTTTCATTTCTCATTGAAGGGATACTAGGTCTATATCAGTATAATATGTTTTTCATCATCCACCCGCTAGATAGAACCACTAGAGGAAGGTAAACAATAAATCAAGAGAGGAGAAACAAGTGCCTTAGGGACAATCACGTAGGAGGGTGCCCCCAAGTCACCAATTGCAATGCTATGTCTATTAGACACAACACACAATGATTAAAATTAGAGGAGAAGCAATATAGAAGAATGATGATACAAATAGAAGAAGGTCACAATAGAGGCAGTCTCCAATATCCTTGACCTTACAAGAGAATCATGGTTCATCCCAGGAGGCCTAAACAACAGATAACACATCATGGGGGAATCACAACATGGAGGGGAGGTCACATACATGATCCAATCATGCTACCACATAGGTGACCACTAGGGTTAGTGATACTTACCTGTAAGGAGAACCGAACTAGTGGTCGTCTCAGATCTTGATCTTTACTTTAATGGTTAAGGTTTTATCTCTTATTCTCTCTTCCACATTTTCCTGAATTTGTGGGGGTATCCTTTTAGGAAGGGTATTTATTAATGATGGTAGAGAGGGAATATTGCAATTTTCTATTTCAGTTAAACGGGGTGATGTAGGAGCTTTTATAATTCCCTTTCTAATTGATTTAGGTTGTTGAGGAACCTAAAAAGTGCCCATTTCAGTCCATATGTAGGGTGTTGGAATACCTTGGATTTGAAGGATAGTTTATTCTTCAATGTCATGTGAAATTTCATTGTTTTCCAAGGTATGTGAAGGTTCAGGTAAAGATGCATGATTTGTTTCTTTATTTAAGACGTAGTTGAGAAGTTCTTGAACATCGGGTGGCAAATTTTTAGTTTTAGCAGGTTGAAGGAAATGTCCACAAAGGGAATTTGCATCATCCAATGCTTAATCCTAGCCAGGGAGATCAGGAAGGGATGGTAGAGTAGTGTGAATAAATGTGCCAATGATATCCTCTTCTTGTGCCAAAATATCATCACTAAGTGGGGTTATGTTGGGACAAGTCTCTTTATTAGACGAATCACCCAGTGCAATATCATTCTAATAGGTTTCAGAAAGAATGTCTATTATGTCATCATGAAACGAAGGGAGAGAGGGAATAATATTTTCACTACTACTTTACCCATGGTTGTTTTAAGAAATGAAGTTAGTGAGATTTTCCAATATTGAAGGGAAAACACCCACGATAGTGAGAAAGCTTTCAAAATAAGCTATTGTTCGAAGGATATCACAGGTAGTGCTTACGGACAAGTCAATACCATAGATGTATGCTATTTGATGCAAGAATTGAGGATGTTTATCAGTGAATTTGAAAAAATTATCATAAGTCATAATGTACTGAAATAAATCTTCCAAAGATGAATGACAAGGAGAATCCATGAGATATCAATGCAAAACTATGTATGAATATAACCTAAGATGCTTGATTTTTTCAACTTTTTTCAATGCAAATAAGTGAAAGAAGAGGCGTTGTAAGGGAATTGATTAGGGTCATAAAATAATATGTCTAGTATCAGTCCAATAAAGCAATAATATCCTTCACAACACACCTTTAATGCAATCCTATAATG
The DNA here is from genome assembly GCA_027924645.1 of Cunninghamia lanceolata. NCBI lineage: Eukaryota > Viridiplantae > Streptophyta > Pinopsida > Cupressales > Cupressaceae > Cunninghamia > Cunninghamia lanceolata. The sequence continues at coordinate 7,389,588 of BSBN01000295.1, read as the reverse complement.
ATGACAAGCCAAAACCTAGTGCAAATACAATAAAATATGCAATTTTTCACAAATTTTCAATGCAAAGGCCCAATAAAAAAGGTGTTGTAAAGAATTTGAGGAGGGCCAAAAGATTATAACCCTAATAATAGGAAATTAATATAGAAAAATTCTTCACAACACGCCTATGATGCAATTCTAGAGAGACAACAAGGCCAAATCTAGTGAAAAAGCAATGTTTTCAAACCCTAGACATGACATTTTGCAAGAAAACTACTATGATGAAACAATAAAGTTATAAATCAGTCCTGAAGAGTGTTTTAAGAGGGTAGTCAAATCTAAAGCAAGATTTTGACTACAAACCCTAGCTAATGCAAAACTAGGTTATATGGAAAAATGCACAATTTCAAGTAATTTTTACAATTTAAGCATGAAAATGTAATGTAAATGAATGAAGAATGAAGAATTTATGTATTTTAGATCAGATCTAATGATAATGATAGAAATTTATTTAAATTAAATTCCAACAAATTCAAATTATTTGAAAATGCAAGCTAAAAATGCCAATTTTGCAATTTTTTCAAAGTTTTTTATTTTTTTTGCAATTTTTCAAATGCATTAAGATGAAAAATGAAATGAATTAATGAAATGAATGTAAATATGTCATACAAAACTGATCAAGGTGCAAAAAGTCCAAAAACATGGGTTCACCAAAATGTTTAATAGAAAAAGGGGGAAAAATGATGTCCAAATGGTGTTTGTGTTGATCCTCCTTTCACCACTAAACATTCAAGGACATTCAACCAAGTAGAAAACTCTACTATAGATCTCCTATCACTTGGAACATAGGGGAATATTGGAATTGTGTGATTTTGTTCTTCAATTAAGTCTAATTATGCTTAAAACCCTAATTTCATGAAATCGTAAAACAAACAAACAAATTATAGAAAATGATCGCACACAGAGATATCAAATGACAACCAAATACATACCAAATTTCAAATTTTGGTGTGTGGAAAAGTCAGGGACTAATAAGTGGTTGCCCTAGTCTAGTGTACCTACTTTTGTTAGGATTTCTAAATAATGTCTGAAACCTGTTCAGACCACAGTCACAGAGGTTTTACTGCTTCAGAATTCAGGGGATTAATGAGTGGGTACCCAAGTCCAAGCCCTAGTTTTCTTCTTAGATCTGCAATTCTGTCAGTCTGCACCACTCTCCTGCAACTCCACTTCTTTCACTTCTGCAACCTATAACTTGCAATCACAGGAAAGTGGGTTGGGGTTGTAGTGTTTAGAGGTTTGCCTCGGTCAATCCCCAGAGAGACATTCAAGTCTTCTGAACACCTTTGTCAGATAAAGAGTGTGTATCCTTGTAGGATAGAGGCAAAATCCAAATGATAAATGATAGAAAACATAATTGATATCACCTTGTAGTGAAGATCTCATGGAAGGAAGATGTTCTTCATGCCATGTGGAGATGGATGCCAAATCTGTAAATACAAACACAATAACAACAAAAAATACTACTCCACAACACAATGAATGCCTTGAATCACTTTAACACAAGCTTGTAGATCAAAATTGCCATCTAGTTTACAAATGAATCACTAATCATGCTTATATATGCAACTACAAACATTACCGCTAAGAATTTTGTAATTCAAACTTGAGATGTCGGCATAGGACCTAATAACGGTTATAAAATTGACACCCAAAAATAGGTCCTGTCCTAAAATAGGGCACAACTAGGGTGCGGGCGCTCAAGTCCTCACCCTATTTCAAGAAGGATTTAGGCTAAGCACACCCCTTATGTCCCATTTGCCATGAAACTTCAGGGTTTTCTCATCGGGAGTCACCATTAACATGCAAGATGACCTAAATGCATTCTAAAGGACCCAGGAGCTAAAACTTAGGAGGAAAAAGCCCCCAAGGGTACATTTTATGACATAACAGTGACAGGTCAGATGAGCGTCAATTTTCTGCAAATTAGCACCTATTCTATATATCAGTGCCTGTTCAGGATTTTAGCGCCCATTTCTACCAAATTATAAATCATCATTTTTGTTTGCTTTCCATCAAATCTTTGAACTATACTTGTGCATTAGGTCTTAAATGCATTTCTACTAACTTTTTTTGCAAGTTACTTCTCTCTTTTGTAAGAAAAATCAATTTCACAAGGGGGAGGTGCTGACTGTCTCGGATCAGCGTCTAGTAGCAGCAAATCAACGCCTATTGTCCTAGAGTGGTGCCCATTTAGGATATCAGTGCCCATTATAGTTAGACATAAAACTAACATTTTTTTTTACATTTTACTAACCTTGGTGTTTTAAAGAGGTTCCTTAGGCTTCTAATCATCCTTTTCTGCAAATTGTGCTCTTTGTTTTGCAGGAAAAGTCCATTTTACAAGGGGAGACTCTGTCAAAAGCGAATCAGTGCTTGCTTCAAGATATCAGCACCCATCTAGTATATCAGCACTCAATCTGTGTATCAGTGCTCACTATAATGTATAGAAAACTCTGCAAATCGGTGCCTATTTCTTATTGTGGCTACTATTTTTGAGAATCAACGCATAGTTTTCTGTATTAGCATCTAGTCACTATGTTAGCATAAAGTTGGTTTTCTTCTGTTATCAAAAAATTGGGTTGATCATCAATTATATCAAATAAATCTAATAAACTCAACAAAAATTGAAATAATTAAGATCAAACAAACAAAGTCAAAAACCTTGCAAACCTCAATACTTCATAGCTTCCGTTGGTTGCCTATCTCAATCGATCTTGCATGTATGAATAAGGCCCTCAGAGAGTGCGCTTCCTTGCTGTTTCAAGATTGTCAATGGAGAATGGCCATGATTGTTCTTTGTAATGAAGATGAGCTTCACAACAATGATAGTGATATGGTAACGAGTTGATCGCAAGCAAAATGGAATGATGAGGGTGCCAAAGGCGCGCTGTAATTCCTACAGAGTAACAATAATAAAAGCTTGGATGAATGAAATGGAAGAATAGGGTTCAATTTATAGACTTGGGAAAGAGAAGATCAATTGTATAGAAAAAATGAGAAGATCAACGGTATAGAAAGGTTGAGAGAATGTGCGCGAATAGGAAGAGGACATGTGTCACACAAAATGCTGTTTTGTTTGAGTTAACTGCTTTCTTTTATAAAAATAAGATTGACATCATAAATTAGAATGTTTTTTTCTAATTTAAGAGTTATTGATAAAAACAAGATTGATTGAATCGGATAACTCAACTTGTGATTTGCTTGTGCAGGATTTGAGAGGAATTAAATAATAAATTATTTAATTTTGTGTGCATGAAGAATAAGACTTATTTTTAGAAGATTTAGAAGATATTTTAGAAGATAAGAAAGTAAATTAATAAATAAATTTATTTAATTGTTTGTGCAAGATAGAAGAATAAATAGAATATTTGGTTATATTTTATTTTTAGAGATTGAGAGGATTTAAATAAATTTGAAGGAATGAGTGATTTAATTAAATAATTAAGAATTACTTAATTGTTTGGAAGAATTAAATCAAATAAAAGATTTTATTTAATTTTGACTTTAGAAGAGGTAATTAAATATTTTGATATTTAATTAACTTAGAGGAATATGAATCGAATAAATAAATTTGTTTATTTATTAATTGATAGAGGAATTAGACTTAAATAAATATTAAGAATATTTATTTAGACCGAGTCGTGTCATTTTTAGGCGTATACATTTTGCCCCTCTTTGATACAATGTATTTTATCACTTTGCTTCAAAGAATAAGTTTTCTAATAATGATACATGCCCTAGTTTGCCCCTATTATAGGTTACGATGGTAGGATGCCCCCCCGGGAGATTGGATGGGAAGAAGGCAGAAGGCAGAAGGTGTGAGATGAACAATCTCACGATGAAGAAGGGTGAAAAATAGGTTAGGATGAAGAAACTGGTTGAAGAAAGAGTCGAATGATATGCTATGCAAGATAAAATGATAACACACACAAGCAAGCAAGCAAGTATGCACAAATGATACAAGAACAAACAAGGTATTGCCTTGTCAAGCGATAAACCAACAATATACTGACAACGATATACGACAGTGTTGTCATGGCGGGGAATGATAGATCCCTAGAGAAACAAGAAGGACAATGTCTAGTTTCATGAAATGAAACATGTTGTGTAAGACACGTGTATTGGTCTAATTTCAACAATGTTACATCCTGTATAAGACAAATGTTTGATTACAATTGTTTGAGTCAGTTTACGACAAGACAATGATCAAGACCACTGATTGTGATTGGATCATTTGACAAGATTGACTTGACTTGATTCGTATGGATTAAGGATGGATTTGTATTTGGATCATTGCTTAGACTGATAGCTAGAACTACTGAAGAGAGATACGAAAAAAAGATAGAAATTTGATTGATAGAAGAAATGTGAATGAAGGAATCACAAGCTTTTATTTGTAAACATTGATGCTTTGCACAAATTTTTTTATTGCATGGGATATGGATGCTTTGTTGATGTGTTCTAGATGCGAATGGTTTTTTCCATCTTGATATTGCAAGTATTTTGAAGTGCTTATTTCATCATCAGGCTTTTTTTGTTTTTTTGTGTTTTTGAAATGTTGTAAGAAAATACAAGCATCTAGGTATAATTAAATTGAGATGACCTGAGTATCGCTTACATGGATTTTGATTTAGCAACTTAATACAAACATCTAGGTATAACTGAACTGAGATGACTTGAGTATTTCTTGCGTATCAATAGATAAGGATTATACCTGTTTCATGTTAGACCCCTAATGTCCTCGATGATCATTGTGTTGATCATGTCCTTAGACAAGGCTTCACATTACTAAAGATAAACCCACAAGAAGCAAACAAAGAAAATGATTATGCCCCCATTAGAGCATCCCGATCTTTTGGCATCCTTGAGTAGCATAGGAAACATGATAACAAAAAGTGAAGACTTTAAGATGCACCGAATCGAAACAAAACATTCTTTCCTTAGATGTATCTGTCTTGCCATAATTTAGATAGAATCATTTGGATCATTTTTCTCTTATTTTTTCTTTGCTTTGGATAGGTTGATGATGCAGAGCACCCAACAGAAACGTGTGAAATGACTGTCAAGCCCTCGCTAACATACATTTATCTTTGTATGTTCTTACTTACACCATTGGTCGAATAAGACAACCTTCCTTCGATCGCATACTTCATACCGATGTATGCACTTTGCATTGGTCACCTATCGGAAATACATATACTGTCGGTCACCTTAAGAAATCTCACCCCAAAGCCTGTAGTCACCCTGACACAATCGGGTTGAACCTTTGAACCACTCACTTGAACCTGCGGTTATTGAACCGTTGAACTGGTGCACCAAACGAACCTTCATTGAACCCTTCGAATGACTTAACTCGTTGAACCAGTTCAACCAAAAGGTTCAACTCTCGCAAGCTCTTTAACACTATCTCCGTCATTGAATGGTTGAACCGTTAAACCCTTGAACTAGTTCAACTGGAAGTTCAATCAAAGCTTTCCTTCGCCGACACTCAGCCAAACCCCAACGTCTATTGGTCGATGCACTGCTTACGCTGATGAACCAACGACGCCATTTTGAACTATTGAACCAGTTCAAAGGTTCAATCAAACACTTCACTAATGGTTCAACCAAAGGCTTTCCACCTGAACTTCAACTATTAGCGAAACCTGATATTGAAACTTATATTGACACTTCTTCTATTGAACTGAAACCCATTGAACCAATGAATTTGGTTCAAACACAGGAAATTTAATTGTCTGTAACACTTTAACTTCACCGATCTATCCTACTAAAACCCTCGTGACTTCGCTAGACTATTTCTCCTACAAACATACAGACTTTTCTACCTCTGTCAACCAAGCACATGAGGATGCTAGGGTTTATCTAAGTATGCTGTAATAGATCCTGTAAACATGAAAATGAATGAAACAGGAAAACAAAACAAAACACAAATCTATATATACAACCATTCCACCGATTACGAAGTAATCCAACTAGTGGAATGGGCTAAGAACCCATTTCGATCCCAAGATAGAAAATTGATTACATAGTGAATTCACAAAACTAGAAAGATAACATAAACAAGATCTTCTTATTACTTTTAGAAATGCATACAGATATCTGATTTCACGGTTGCACAACTCAACTTCACAATTACTACGCTGTTTCTCCTCTCTATCTCTATTCTATTCTATATATTCAAATTGACCCAATCTAGGGTATTTATCTCCTTACTAAGAGTAGTACTGACTTGATTCGCAGCGGCTGGGAGATAGTTCCAAGTGGATGGGAGAAGACAACTAACTAACAAACTCTTAACAAACTAACAACCTTGTCATGACAGATCACCAAGTGTCCTAGAGACATGCACAGAAACCTAGATGCAAACTACAATAACAGATATTGGTCAAACAGACCTTATTACATCAAAATGAACTATAAACAGTTAAATACCTCAAAGAGGTCAACTTGTGTTAGGTGCTCCTACACCATACTCCCCGAGAGAAGAAATTTCAAGTGCACTTGAGATGAGAGTTTGAAGACCTGCACCATGTGTTCTGATCTGGTCTTCAGTCATCCAAACTACATCTGAATCAGGTTTCCCTTGCCAAGCCACCAAATATTCCATATACACTTTGTCCCTTGTCTTCTTTGCCACTCTTGAGTCTAAAATCTTCTACAATTGTGGTGGATCATGTTTAGGTATATCATCATCTGCTGTACCCTGCAATGGTGCGTGTTCTACATCTGCATTATGCTTGTATGGAGTTAAATCACATATATTGAAAATATGTGAGAATCCAAGATAAGAAGGAAGTTGGATTTCATAAGCATTCTATCCACATTTCTTCAAAATCTGACATGGTCCAATCTTCCTCTGCTTTAGTTTGGTATATTTACCTTTTGGGAGTCTTTCCTTCTTCAAATGAACCCACACCAAATCTCCAACATCAAATTGTATATCTTTCTTCTTTTTATCAGCATAAGCCTTCTAGTGCAATGTAGTTTGTTGGAGTTGGTTCTTGACTTGATCATGCACCTCTTTGATGGCTGATGCAAAAGCTTCTCCATCTGCACTAATAGATTCTCCTATAGGTAGATCTCTTAATTTCAAAATACCTCTGGGATGAATACCATATACCACTTGAAAAGGTGATTTCCCTATACTCCTATTGATGGTGTCATTATAAGAAAATTCTGCTTGTGGTAGGATGGTATCCCACTTCTCTCCATGCTGTCTTGTCAAACATCTGAGCAGATTTCCAAATGAATGGTTAACCACTTCAGTCTGTCCATCTGTTTGGGGATGATAAGCTGATGAGAAGGGCAAATTGGTACCAAGCTTTTTCCAAAGAGTCCTCCAAAAATAGCTAATAAATTTCACATCTCTATCTGACACTATGCTCAATAGCAATCTGTGTATCCTCACTATTTCCTTGAAAAATAGATCTGTAACATATGAAGCCTCACAAGTAGTTTTGCATGGCAAGAAATGTGCCATTTTACTGAATTTGTCGACTACCACAAAAAAACTATCATATCCCTTCCTTGTTCTAGGTAAACCCAACACAAAATCCATGCTTATGCTTTCCCATGGTCTAGAAGGAATGGGCAGTGGCTGATATAAACCTGCATTAGTGGATCTTCCTTTTGCCTTCTGACATATCACACATGTCCACAAATTTTCTAACATCTAGTTGCAGCTTTCGCCAAAAGTAATGCCTCTTCACCAGATTAAGAGTCTTATCTAGACCAAAATGTCCTGCCATGGCTCCACAATGTTTCTCCTTAATAATGTCCAGTCTCATAAAACACCATGGAATGCACAATTGTCCACCTTTGAAAAGTAATCCATCTTGGATCAAAAATTTAGAGAACTCAACATGATATTTGTCTCCAAAAGAAGTACATACTCTGTAAATCTCCCTAAAGTCTTCATCAGCATCATACATAGCCTTTAAGGAATCAATGCCAACACTTTCCAATTGAATCTGATTTATGGTGAGAGCCCTCCTGCTCAAAGCATCTGCTACCTTATTCTTGACCCCTTTCTTGTGCTTGGGTGTAAAGGTGAAAGGTTGTAAAGTCTCTACCCATTTCATATGTCTGTGGTTTAGCTTCTCTTGACTGTTTATGAAACTAAGGGCCTGATTATCTATGAACACTATGAATTCTTTTGGCATCAAGTAATGTCTCCACTTTCTGAGTGATTGGACTATAGCATACATCTCCAGATCATAGGATGAGTATCTTTTCTTAGCATCATTGAGTTTTTCACTAAAAATTGCAATAGGCCTACCTTCTTGACTAAGTACTGCTCCAATTGCCATGTGACTTGCATCACATTCTAATTGAAAAATCTTGTTGAAATCAGGAAGTGCAAGGACTGGCTGCTGTGCCACTTTCTTCTTCAATGTTTCAAGTGAATCATTTGCCTCCTTTGTCGAAGTGAATCTGCACTTCTGTCCTCCTTTGATGGTGTCAAGCATGGGTGCATAGACATGACTAAACCCTTTTATAAACCTCCTATAGAAGGTTGCTAACCCATGGAAACTTTTGACATCATTCATGGTTCTGGGAGTTGGCCAAGACAACATGGCACTTACCTTCTCTTGATCCATTTTTAGTTTTCCCTGTGTGATGAAAAAACCCAAGTAGATGATCTCCTCCTGCATGAACAAACACTTCTCTAGATTGATCATTAGTTGCTCTTCATGTAACCTTTTGAGAACCAAGTCTATATGGTTGAGATGCTCTTCCCTTGTATTACTAAAAATTAGAATGTCATCTAGATATACTATGACAAATTTGCCTATAAATTCTCTCAAGACCTCATTGATTAGCCTCATAAAGGTACTGGGGGTGTTGGATAAACCAAAAGGCATGACCTTCCACTCATATAACCCCTCATTGGTTTTAAATGCACTCTTCCATTCATCTCCTAGCCTAATCCTGATCTGATGATAGCCACTTTTAAAATCTATTTTTGTGAAATATTTATCACCTCCCAAATAATCAAGCAAATCTTCTATCCTTGGGATTAGGAACCTATACCTGATTGTTATCTTGTTAATAGCCCTTGAATCAATACAAAGTCTCCAAGTGCCTTCCTTCTTTGGTGCTAGTACAACCGGCACTGCACATGGACTTAAGCTCTTGCCAATTAGGCCTGTTTCCAACAATTCCTCAATCTGCCTTGCTACCTCTGCATTTTGCTCTAGTGTAAGCTTGTATGCTACCTTGTTTGGAAGTGTAGATTTTGGGATCAGATCTATGCAATGGCTAATATCTCTTATAGGTGGTAGGGACCTTGGCATTCCATCATAGATGATGCCTTTATATTTGTCTAGTAGTTCTTGGACAACAAGGTCTATGAACCTTTGCCTCTTCTCCCCCTTGATTTCTTGTTGCTGCTCCTTGTTCACCTTTAGGCATGGAATTAGAGCATATGCAACTTATCCTTCATCTACTATCTCTTTCATGAATTGTTTGCCTTCTACCAACATCACCTTAACTTCTTTTCCTTTTAATTCCACCTCATCCTCCATTAATGGTAGTAACTCTATCACCTTACCATCTTTGGTGATTGAATATGTGTTTCTAACTCCATAATGGTGTGATTTCAAGTCATATTGCCATGGCCTTCCAAATAAGAGACGGCAAGCATCCATCTTGGCAATGTCAAACAATAATCTATCCTTGTATGTTCCAATTTGAAACTCTACCCAAGCCTGTTCTTCCACAACTATTTGCTGTCCTTGAGTGAGCCATGAGATTTTGTATGGGCAAGGATGTGGCAGTCTCCTAAGCTTAAGCTTTTCTACCATTTCAATAGACACAAAATTTTCAGTAGATCCAGAGTCAATCAGAACTTTACATACCTTTCCTCCTGCTTTGCAAGTAGTTTTGAAAAGAGACATTCTTTTTGGGGGTTCTTTGTCAGGCACCTTCATGGTGGTCATTGCTCTCCTTATCACCAAATCTTCTCCTTTCTTAGGATATCGATAACTGTCAGGAGCATTCACACTTTGAAAAGTGTTTGAGCTTGTCACACTTTGACAATCAGATTCTTGGATTAGATTTGTCCTCCTTTCTCCCATTGAACTTGTTGCTTTTTCTAGACATCTACTGGCTATATGGCCTTCCTGATTGCAACTATAACATCTGAGAGGTCTTCTGCCCTAAGATCTCCCTCTAAATGGTGGTCTTCTGCCCCTAAAGTTTCCTTTTTGATTGTAACTTCCTTGTGTTTGACTGCTGTCTCCTTTGCTATTTTCTTGAGTGGATTCACCTTGGTGTCCAAATCCATTTCCTCTGCCTCTAAAAGGACTTCTTCCCCCTCATTGCTATCTTCCTCTTCCTCTACTATTCTGCTCATGTCTTCTCTTTAATTTCTCTTCCACTTTGAGTGCTGATTGGTAGCATTTCTGAACTGTATTTGGGTTATGCAGATTTAAATCTTCTTGGATGTTTAACCTAAATCCATGAGATACCTTGCTACCCTCTCTTCCTCATTCTCTTTCACCTTTGTCTTGACACATAGTTTCATGAACTCTTCAGTGTATGAACTGACATCTAACTCCTTCTGCTTCAAATTTTGCCTCCTTTTATGTAATTGGATGTTGTAATCCAATGGAACATAGGCTTCCTTCACTAAAACCATCATCTTCTTCCAAGTAGCAACTCTGCGCTTTCCTTCTTTCACCCTGTCATCTTGGATGAAATTCCACCTAGTTAGTGCGGCCTCTTTCATTTTGGACTAGGCTACCTTCACCCTTTGGTGTTCTAGTATTTCCTCTATTTCAAAGAAATTATTCAAGGAGTCTATCCACTCCATTACTGAATCAGGATCCATCTTGCCTACAAACATTGGTAGGTCTATTTTCATATCCATGGTCCTTCGCTCCATGGATTTGAGGGCATTAAGTAAGGGTCTCTGGTCTATAGGAACCTCTATCTCCTCTTACCTAGGGATCTCCTCTTAATCCCTATCTTCCTCGCCAGAATCTTTTCTGCCCTTTCCTACTTTGTCCCTCAACTTCTCTAACTCATCTTTTAAAGCCTGATTCTAAGCTTTCACTGCTTTGCTTTCTACAATTTTCTTCTTTACCAAGACAGCCAATTCAGTGTTGGTCATCCTTGTTGGAAACTCTTCTGATGTTCCCTCTCCATCCGACATCTTGTCTTCTTCTTTTTCCCAAAAGATACAACCTTTGCTCTGATACCACTATGATGTAGAGCACCCAACAGAAATGTGTGAAATGACTGTCAAGCCCTCACTAACATACATTTATCTTTGTATGTTCTTCTTACTTACACCATCAGCCAGAAATTACACCATTGGCCGAATAAGACTACCTTCCTCCGATCGCATACTTCATACTGATGTATGCACTTTGCATTGGTCGCCTATCGGCAATACATATACTGTCAGTCACCTTACGAAATCTCACCCCGACCCCTGTAGTCACCCCGACACAATCAGGTTGAACCTTTGAACCACTCACTTGAACCTATAGTTATTGAACCGTTGAACCGGTACACCAAACGAACCTTCGTTGAACCCTTGGACCGTTGAACCGGTTCAACCAAAAGGTTCAACTATTGCTAGCTCTTTAACATTGTCTCCGTTGCCGAACGGTTGAACCGTTGAACCCTTGAACTAGTTCAATCGGAAGTTCAATCAAAGCTTTCCTTCATCGACACTTGGCCAAACCCCAAAGTCCGTCAGCCGATGCACTGCTTACGCCGATGAACCAACAATGCCATTGAACCTTTAAACCCTTTGAACCGTTGAACCAGTTCAAAGGTTCAATCAAACACTTCACTAATGGTTCAACCAAAGGCTTTCCGCCTGGACTTTGACTATCGGTGGAACCTAATATTGAAACTTATATCGACACTTCTTCCATTGAACTGAAACCCATTGAACCAGTGAATTTGGTTCAAAGATAGGAAACTTAAATATTCTGTAACACTTTAACTTCACCGATCTATCCTGCTAAAACCCTCGCGACTTCGCCAGACTATTTCTTCTATAAACATATGAACTTTTCTACCTCTGTCAACCTAGCACATGAGGATGCTAGGGTTTATCTAAGCATACTGTAATAGATTCTTGCAAACATGAAAATGAATAGAACAGGAAAAGAAAACAAAACATAGATCTATATATACAGCCATTCCACTGATTACGAAGTAATCCAACCAATGGAATGGGCTAAGAACCTATTTCGATTCCAAGATAGAAAATTGATTACACAGTGAATTCACAAAACCAGAAAGATAACACAAACAAGATCTTATTATTACTTTTAGAAATGCATACAAATATCTGATTTCACAGTTGCACAACTCAACTTCACAATTACTGTGCTATTTCTCCTCTCTATCTCTATTCTATTCTATATATTCAAATCAACCCGATCTAGGGTATTTATCTTCTTACTAAGAGTAGTACTGACTTTATTCCCAGTGGCTGGGAGATAGTTCCAAGTGGTTGGGAGAAGACAACTAACTAACAAACTCTTAACAAACTAACAACCTTGTCATGACAGATCACCAAGTGTCCTAGAGACATGCACAAAAACCTAGATGCAAACTACAATAAAAGATATTGGTCAAACATACCTTATTACATCAAAATGAACTGTAAATAGTTAAATGCCTCATAGAGGTCAACTTGTGTTAGGTGCTCCTACACTAGTTGATGTCTTACATCAAAAATTCTGTTTGAAAGCGGGCTTTGTTGCACGTGCTTGCCTGGTGAGGGATACCACAATCCTTATTGGGGAAACATACCCTAAGGGACTAACCTAGTACCTCAGGGGCACATTGACAATGGCATTGCTTATGTGATGACGCAGAGGAAACGTAGTTTAGGACTTGTACCATGGATGTGGATGGCCTAGAGGATAGATGACAAGATATGGGATGGACGGGAAGGAGCCTCGAGGGTGCATTGAATAATGGCCTTGCCTACGTGATGACACAGAGACAACATAGTTCATGGTGAACCCTATGATATTGATGACAGATGCTATGCCAGACTGATACTGTGGATAGGATACTGGATAAAACCTTAGTTGATAAGGTGACAAAAAAGAGAAAGAGTACCAAGCCATGATAGGATAAGGTGATATTGCGGATGGCCTTAATGCTAGATACTGATGACAAGGAAACACCACGGATAGGCAGATGGATGGGTTATAGTGGATACAGATGGTTAGGTAGAAGGAATCAAGGATGTGATCTCCAAGGACTATGTCACATAGGAATAATGTGCCTCATTGTAGGTCAAATACTTAGGATTTCTCATGACAATGCTTATGACGATAGGAGGATGAGAGGATAATGAAGGATTGGCGTGGCTTGGAGGAATAAGGTATGTCAAGAGACATCAAAAATATTTGTCAACATTGTGCCCCCAATCTTTATCAAGATCAAAAAATAGGGGAATGGAAGATTAGGATGGATGGACTCGACAATATATGTATGTAATGGATAGAAGGATAGGATAGGACTAGAATGATAGGTTGGATGTAAAATGATAAGGACAAGAGTGATATGCTGATGAGACAAGGTGCCCCCAAGAGTAGGTGACATAGAAGATCAACTTACACACGATGCCTATTTGCTAGGTTTTCATCATGGTACTTATCCAGGGTGCTTGTTTACTAGGTTTTCACCATTGGACGAAGGGATTTCTCTTTACTCTTTTTGTATTTCTCTTTTTTTTTTTTTGAAACAATTGGATGGGGATGGTGGACATGGAAAGGAGAGACTCAAGTATCTAGTTCTTTGAAAGGTGATAGCCCTGCTAGATGGATGTTGTCGCATGGACTATGTCAAGTGTTCTCATAGATGTTGGTAGGGGATTATATGAAAGGGATATGGAGAAGGGTAGCTATTGGATTATGGAGGGTGCTATAGTGGATGATGATGTAGAATACGGAGGGAAGGCTTATGCAAAAGCATGGACCATAGGAATAGGATGAGGAAGATATGTAGGATAATAGTGGAATGAAGGGGAGGTACATGGAAATGTTGTGGAATGGAATGGAATCATGACCAATGGTTGCACATACCATGATAAACATTGAAGCATATGATGGGAGAGTGGTGTAGGAAGCAACATAGACTTTTACTTGTGGATGAATGACTTAGGCATGTAGGGATCTACATAGATTGAGTATTTTCCTGATTATTACTTGTCATGTGGGATGGAAGAATTTGAGATTTTTGGATGGAATGGGAGAAAGTGGATGGTTGAGATTCTTGAGAGGTGGATGCCTCATGTAATTTGAGGGCTTGTTGCTTAGGTACCCAAACCATTTTGCTTTTAGATAGTACCTGTGGAGGTATGGTCTTGGGTGTATGCATCTTTTGTGCAGCTTCGGAGGTAATTATTTGTTGGATGCGTACCCACACCTTTTTCAGTTTGGCATATAGGTGTGTGGGTGTATGCAGCTCTTGAGAAGGATGTTTCTTTGATTCTTGGCTTTGGTATCCTAGGTCATGAGGACTCTTAGGATTTTTGATTTTATAGGTAGAGGTATCCAAATTTTTACCATTGAATTTTCTTGAGATGGTGGAAGTGAGGTTTGTGGAAGCTCTTTGTTTAGACAACATGTGCATTTGTTAGTCATGATTGGGATTTTAAGATGGATGGATAAGGTGTTGGAAGAAGTGGTGGTAAAATACACGGAGGGATGTTAGGAGTTGGAAGTAGCAGAGGTAATGTGCATGGAGTGATGGTGGGAGTTGGAAGTAGCGGAGGTAGATTGGATGGTGGAAGATGTATGGTCACATGCTTTTGAGATGTGTATTATAAGGGAGGCAGAATGGCGACATATGTTTTGGGGATATGATAGGATGTACAATGGGAAGTAGTGGATTTAGGAGGTATGGAGGAAGTACCAACATCTTGAGATTGTTCACCTTGGGGTATGTATCCAAGACCGTGTGAGTGAGGACATGGATGAGCTCTAAAATACCTTGTTCATGAAGGCCTAAACCTTTACCTTGATAGTTCATGTGTTGGAGTATGCAGTGTACAGTGGGATTATGTATAGGTGGAACACTAGACATGAGTTCCTTATTGGATGGAGAAGGGGAGATAGAGGATAATGTTTGTTGGTGTTCTAAGGAGGAACACTCATGAATGAAGGTGGTAAGACCAAGGATATATGGTGGGGGATTTGCATCATGGTCGATAATGGATGGCAGAGGATTATTATTGGTTTGATCTTCTATGCTTTCTTGGGAGGCAAGTGTCTCATCAAGGAAAGTGGAAGTTGTTGGATCTTGGATGGGACTAGATGGGGTTATAAGCTCAGGACCATGGAATGCATAAAGTTGGATAAGAGGATCATCATGGTCTACTTGATCATAGATAGGCTCTTGATCATAGATGGGATCTTGATCATAGATAGGATTAAGCATGATGGGATCAACGTGCTTGTGTATAGGTTCTTCATCAATGATAATATCTTGATCATAGAGAAGGTATAGGTTATGGATGGGTCAGAATTGGATCTCTTCTTCATGTATGGGATCAAGTTGCTCATGGATAGCTTCTTCATTAAAGGTAGTATCTTGATCATAGAAAAGATAAAGGTTATGGATGGATGGGAATTGGATCTCTTGCTCATGTATAGGACCATGTTGCTCATGGATAGCCTCTTCATCAAAGATAGTATGTTGATCATAGAAAAGATAAAGGTTATGGATGGATAGGAATTAGATCTCTTGATCTTGATTTGGACAAAGGGTTGATGTTTCCACATGCTTAGGATTATGTTCTTGACATACCTCTTGAATTGAAGTGGAGGTAGAAGACTCTTGGATAGGCTCATGGTTAACAACATGAAGGTATGATGGACCTTGACTTTGGTTTATAGTACAAGGTTCTTTAATAAGTTCAAGGGGTTGTGGATTACATGAAGGGGTTGGGGGATTTGACATGTTATTGGAATAATCTTTTGTAAGGTCAAGGACTGGAATATGGGGACATGGTTGACTCTCATCTAATATCCCTTGGATCACATCCTTCGTAGGTGTATGGGTAGATGAATGAGGTAAAGGATGGGTGGGTTTGGGTTTTTCCATATCCTTTCTTTGGTTGTGTATATTTGGAAAAAGTCTTTGGAAAAAATCACTCGAGGATTCTTTGGTTGTTGGATTAGAGCTTGGGGAACTTGATGTTGGTGTTGGTGTAGGACTAGTGTGCATTTGGCTATGCCTTCTAGGAGATGGTGGAGGAGGACTGGTAGATGGAGTGGTATATGATTTCCAACTTGAGGTGGTGCTTGCCTTGTCACGAGTATCATTAAGATGGGCAGAGAATGGATGATTTTGGGGTGAGGCGTAGCTAGTACTGGCCTTTTTAGCTTGTAAGGTAGACATTTCTTGTTGTATGGCTTGGAGTTCTTGAGCAATTGCTATACGGTGAGTGCCAAAAATGTTATCAGAAAATTGGGTTGATCATTAATTATATCAAATAAATCCAATAAACTCAATGAAAAGGGAAATAATTAAGATCAAACAAACAAAGACAAAAACCTTGCAAACCTCAACACATCATAGCTTCCGTTGGTTGCCTATCTCAATCATTGTTGCATGTATGAATAAGGCCCGCAGAGAGTGCGCTTCCTTGCTGTTTCAAGATTATCAATGGAGAATGGGCATGATTGTTCTTTGTAATGAAGATGAGATTCACAAAAATGATAGTGATATGGTAACGAGTTGATCACAAGTAAAATGGAATGACAAGGGTGCCAAAGGCGCGCTGTAATTCCTGTAGAGTAACAATACTAAAAGCTTGGATGAATGAAATGGAAGAATAGGGTTCAATTTATAGACTTGGGAAAGAGAAGATCAACGGTATAGAAAAAATGAGAAGATCAATGGTATAGAAAGATTGAGAGAATGTGAATGAATAGGAAGAGGACATGTGTCACACAAAAAGCTATTTTGTTTGAATTAACTACTTTCTTTTATAAAAATTAGATTGACATCATGAATTAGAATGCTTTTTTCTAATTTAAGAGTTATTGATAAAAACAAGATTGATTAAATCAGATAACTCAACTTGTGATTTACTTTTGCATGATTTGAGAGGAATTAAATAATAAATTATTTAATTTTGTGTGCATGAAGCATAAGACTTATTTTTAGAAGATAAGAAAGCAAATTAAATAAATAAATTTATTTAATTGTTTATGCAAGATACAAGAATAAATAAAATATTTGGTTATATTTTATTTTTAGAGATTGAGAGGATTTAAATAAATTTGATTGATTTATTTAAATTTGGTGGAATGAGTGACTTAATTAAATAATTAATAATTATTTAATTGCTTGGAAGAATTAAATCAAATAAAGGATTTTATTTAATTTTGACTTTAGAAGAGGTAATTAAATATTTTGATATTTAATTAACTTAGAGGAATATGGATTGAATAAATAAATTTATTTATTTATTTACTGCTAGAGGAATTAGACTTAAATAAATATTAAGAATATTTATTTAGACCGAGTCATGTCATTTTTAGGCGTATACATCTTCATTTTGTCTTCGACTAAGATTTGTTTTGCAGCCTCATTCGATTGTCCAAGACCTCAACACCAACTACTAACATTCTTTTTGCAGCCTAGATGTCAAAGAACTTATTTTTATACTAGTTCTTAGTTGCACTAAATAGTTAGAAGGTTAATGAACTTGTGTCCTTTGCTTGGTCCCCTAGTAGACGTATGCTCTCCCCTCACAACTTAGGGTGATCTTGGGGATCAAAAGTCTACTTGGGGGCATTTTCATGGTTTTAAATGTTATCCTAAATGGGCTACTCACCTTGTGTATGCTCTCCCCTCACACGTAGTGTGATCTTGGGTGACCAAAAACAAAGGGTAGTTTCTTCTTAGGAGGCCTGCTTGGGGATTTCATCCCCCCAAGGGATGAACTCAACCGTGTGTTTTGACGCGGTATATAAATGTTGTCAGAATCGAAAGACTCCTTTAAAGGAAGGACCCTCTCACCTCCAAGCAATAGACCTCCAAGACCCTTGGGCTACCAAGAATTGAGTGGTTGAGCGTCAGTCGATTGGGACACCCCCGTTCATGGATTGGGCCTCACGTACCTTGCATATATCAAGGACACCCCTAGAAGCCTTGTTAAGCCTATGTAAGACCTTTCAGCCATCACATCTTGTGGTGCACCATTGCATAGGAGGGGAAGATGCTCATCATACCGTTATACTTGAGATAGGATATGCTTTGGGCAAGACGAAAGTCTCCAAGGTGAGGGGGGTAAGGTGGTCCAAGGCCTTATTTTTCCTATCTATCCAAGCTATAGCACCAAATGTATTAGTGGGGGTGGGAATCTCAATTCACTTTGAGTTGGGATTGGCCCACGCCCACTTCATGACATCTACAAGATATGTCACTCCCAATTGAATAATTTTAGGTTGTATACAAATGCTTGAAGTAAGATCTTCTTTATGCAAAACCCGTACAAGCCATTTGTGAACCATGAAGGCTAATAACCTCTTACACCAACTTCCAAAAGTTAGTCAAACAACCATTGTGATTATTGTGTGTGAAAATATTGCCAAAAAATCCAATCAAAGATCTTGAAAATCACAAGATACCATCACTGTCCTGAATCAACGCCCACTGAGCAAAACAATGCCCATTTCCTACAAATCAATGCTCAGTTTTTGAATTAGTGCTCAGTGTCTTGAATCATCGCTCAATGTCTTGAATCAATGCCCATTTTCAAAGCCATTAAAGTAATCAAAATTTTGTCCTTTTGGTTGTCAAAAATCCCTTTTCACTTCATCCTTTGATATTACATGCCCTCTTATCCATATCCACATCTATTTGTCCTTCTTAGCTTGTGATCCAACTTTAATCAATGATCATTAACCTTATCATCATCCTCATTAGTTTATCCAAGCCATCCATAGTTAATTAGTTCATTATTACTCCCCATAATCTATTCTCCAAATCTTCTTCCTAATCATCATTACCTTCCATTTAATCACCCTTCCTAACCCATTGTCAATCATAACCTTTGATTATCCTTGACCAATCCTTAGTTAATCACACTCCCACCAATTCTTAATTAATCCAATATTTGTTATCCATAATCTTCATTGTTGTCCTTGTGCTACTTGGCCAATCTTTAATCCATCCCTAATTAAATCATTGATTATCATCCACTAACATCCATAATCACCCCTCATCAATAATCAATCCTTAATTGATCCAACCTTTGTCATCCATAATCATCATCCTTAGGCCATAATCTAATATTATCCAAGTATCTTTGATCAATCATCATCCTTAATCCATCCTTAGTCAAATATTTGTAAATACTTATCCAATCATATCATCCCAATTCAAAATCAATCCCTATCATCAAATCAATCCAAATCACATCCAAATCCTAAGGTTAGAATCTAGATCAAATCATCCTTTTGTTTATGTTAAGCTTATGACTTTGTCTATCTTAAGTTTAGTATAAACTAGACATCCTAATACTCTTGAATAAATTAGCTTGGGAACTTAGACAACTCCAAAGTTAGTTGATTTCAAGAAATCCCATTTTTCTTGGTGCATCTTGTCTACCCCAAGTAAGATAACCCTATCATCCTTTTTCTTAGGCTCTTTGTCCACCCTAAGTATATAGAATTTATCATTGATCTTTTAATCATTGTGATCTAGATTTTGAACTTAAAGTCAATCCCCATTCATCATCATTGATACCTCATCATCCAAATCCTACCCAAGTTCACCTTTTATGCCTCCCATCACGTGATCACAAGCTAGGAAGAAAATGGATGTATGTTACCAACCTCTCTCCCCTCATGACTCTACCACAAGTAACATGGAGGGATATCTCAATCAACCTGAAGTGGGTGAAATATCCACTCATTATCACCCATATTCCCCCACATTTGTCAAATTTCTCAATGAAAAGGGATACACGACAAGTTTGACCAATTCATTGACAATCATAAGGATGAATTCCTTAAACGTCTCATTGAATATGGTGCATGCCTTCCATACTCATTCAACCATGATAAACTTAAAAACATTTTCCATGACAAACCACCATCACCCATTCAAGATCAACCATGGGGACATGTCCCTAATCCCAACGAACCAGTTTATGACAACCCATGGGCTAGATATGCCTCCAACGCCAACTCCGTCCACACTCTTGATTAACAAATAGGGTGCAATGTTATATCACAACAAGTATCAAATCCCCCTTTCGGGCTACCATATAGCATGTTCCCCTCTGACTTACCTATTTCTGTGGTCCCATCCAATATCAACATACCCATAGTACCACCACCTCCAAGTAATCAACAAGAGGCTTCCACCATCATCCCACAACCACTTCCTCCTTTGAATATTCCTCAAAGGTTGATAATCACGCATACGGTGCTACCATCCACAACACAAATGACCATCCAAACCTCTAATCCACTCAATCAAACATAAAAATCCCTTGATGAGATATAAAAACCCCCCTCATACATATCAATATTCCATGCATCAACAACCTCCCAATGGGTCCTTGATGCAAAATCCATACATCGCCCAACAATAACCACCACTCCAAAACCAACAAAACATTCCATATGGGTCCCATATTTATACACAAACTATGGGTCCACCTCTGTACATCCAACAATAATAATACATCAATCCCCAACATCAACAATCATCATCACAACAACCCCCACACATGCCACAACCTCCTCTTTCTAATTCTTTTGACCAAGAATGACAAGAAATGAAAAACACACTCAAAAACATCCAACTAAGGACTCAAAAGAAACATTATAAGTTTGAAGACTTATGTCCCTATCCATTTGATAGAAACATCGTCATCACACCTTTTCCTCAACATTTTGAAATGCCAAGATTTGATAAGTACAAAGGAAAAGGAGACCCTCGTGACCACATCAAGGAATTCTTCATGGCATGCCAAGAAGTAGCCCATGATGACCAATTCCTCCTTTGTCTTTTTCCACAAAGCCTAGGAGGAGAAGCCTTAGAATGGTTTATGCACTTGCCCTATGGTTCCATCTCAAATTTTTTTGACCTTTCAGAGAAATTTGTCGCCCACTTCTCTTATAATGTAGAGCATGAAATCACTATACTTGACCTTTGCAACACCAAAAAACAAAGTGGCAAGAGTTTTGCCTCTTACCTAGAAATATGGAGAGCCCTTGCTAGTAGGCTACCTTGGACAACTCCCAAAAAACAACTCATTCACATTTTCATCCAAAATTTCAACCAAGAAATGGCCTTTCACTTGCAAGTACATTGCGCATCAACCTTTGATGAAATCATAGAAAAGGGGGTCACCATTGAAAAGGCCCTTATTGCAAAAGGTTTAGTCAAAATCTACAATAAGCATGATAATGACAAGTCATCCAACGACAAACCTAAATTTTGGGCTAAAAATAAAAACTCTGTAGGAGATGGTGCTACCAATTCCAAGTATATAAAAATTGCCACTCCTAAATGAAAAGAGACAAATGTAGTAAAATGTTTTAAACAACATCTCTGTTCCATCCACTCCTCCAAAGTGGAGTCCCATAACAATCCAAAACGCAAGTATACACCCTTGGGTGAACCACTCAAGGTAGTCATTCAAAAATTAGTCCAAGCAAAAATGGTTGAGTTCCCCACGATGGAGCCATTTGATGAAAACCAACCTAAACCTGCATGGTATAAAGAAAATGAGTATTGTACCTATCATCACATAAAGGGCCACGCCATGAGCAAATGTATGAAATTGAAAACCTATATCCAAGGCCTCATTAATCATGGCAATATCCAAATAGAGGAAACAACAACACATCACCCAATGATGGACTCGGTATCTACAAAGACCATCTTCCCCACCACAACAACAACCAAACTGCATCCAAACCATCATCCTCCAACACTAATCGCAACAACCAATCCAACAATATCAAATATAACAATGTTCTACCTCCATACGACAATGTAGTAGGATAAATTAATTTTGATTCTACTCATGTCTCCACCATCAAGCTCAAAAATACCACCCCCGAATATGTCGTTACTACCCAACATGGGCATGTAACCATAAAGGGACCATCCCCATCCTCCACTATTGCCACTTTTGAATATAACCTCCTTGACCATCTTGGAAAAACCATCGCACAAATCTCTATCTTGGAACTTGATGCAGAGGACCCATGAAAAACCCTAACATACATGCACCAATGTACGTCTATGCATCACTTAACATGCATACAATCTTCATTGTATAAATCTTTCTCTTTCCTTGCCTATCGGCAACACACAATACCATCGGCTTAACAAAATGCTTTCATTCTGACTACTGTAGCATTTGTATCTATCGCGAGATACATTTCTGTTTGTATATACAAACCTTTAATGACTACACCCACGAACCTTTGTGTTTGCCACCATTTCTTCACGCTGAACATGAATACATACAATACTTGACCTGCGTGCCCCGGTCTCCTCTACCATCACTGCCGATTGTGCTTTGTATCCAAATTAATGTATCTGTGGAATGTATACTCCAATATACATTCGAAACATACAACCAAATGTGCGTCTACGGGATACTCATAACCTTCAACTGCTGGATACACAAGAAATGCCCCCAACATACCTTTGCAATATACTCACAGATTGTATATGTTCAATGCACATCCTCAACATACAAGCCGATTATGCAATCAGAACATGCATATGACCATTGACTACTTTGTATTTGAACCAATGTATGTTTCAACATACAACCACAATATGCAAACCTAAAGATGCATTCCTCCCGCATGCAGACGAATCAACCTTTTGACTGACATTGACCCTTTTGTATATTAGCCGATGTACATTTGCGATGTACATTCACAATAGACAACTCAGTTATGCATTTGATGGGGTTGACCAAACTATTGACTTCCTTGTATGCCGAATGAAACTACAACTTTCTCTCTCCTTTGTATGCCAATAGACTTGTACATTTACAATGTACATCTGCCACATGCAACCATGACAGACAACTGTGAGATACTCACGAACATACAATAGTGATATACACAGGAAATATACCTTCATACAATTGCGGTATACACAGGAATTGTAGATCCGATATGTTTTAGCCTTGTATATTCATAACATGCATTTTCAACATGTTTTCACACTTGATATGCTTTGTGATATATACACAAAAGGTATATCTCGCATACAAAAGTGATATACACACAATTTGTATATCTAATGGAACACTGCAGAATTTCACCGATCTGGTCTGCTGAAACCCTCGATTTCACTGAACTGTCTCTCCTATAAACATACAAACTTCTGTACTTTGCCAACCTAGCACATGAGGATGCTAGGGTTTATCAAAGCATGCTACAAACAATCTTGCAAACATGAAGATGAACAAAATCGGAAAACAAAACAAAACACAAATTGATATATATAGCCATTCCACCGATTACGAAGTAATCTGACCGGTGGAATGGGCTAAGAATCCATGTCAATCCCAAAATAGAAGATCAATTGCATAATGAATTCGACAATCAGAAAGATAACACAAACATAATCTTCTTATTGCTTTCAAAAATGTATGTAGATATTCTAGATCATAGTTGCACTCCTTAATCCAATTCAATCTGTCTACCATCATCTATATCTTCAAATCGACCCAATCTAGGGTATTTATCCACTTACTATGAGTAGTACTAATTTGATTCCCAGCGGCTGGGAGATAGTTCCAAGCGGCTGGGAGATAACAACTAACTAACAATCTCTAATAGACTAACAACCTTGTCATTACAGATCGACAAGCGTCCTAGGGACTTGCACAGAAACCTAGATGCAAACTATAACAACATGCATTGGTCAATCAGACCTTATTACATCAAAATGAACTGTAAATAGTTAAATGCCTCATGGAGGTCAACTTGTGTTAGGTGCTCCTGTACCATACTCCCCGAGAGAAAAAATCTCAAGCCCACTTGAGATGAGAGTTTGAGACATGGACTAGCTAGGACTCGAACCTAGGACCTTCCATTCGTTGCTGGAGTGCTCTACCACTGAGCTACTGGCCCCTCTTGGACTAGTCCATCGTCAGTCTGGGTGTGGCTTATTTCCAACACCAACACCCCCCTTAAGCCACACCTCTTGTGTGCTTGGGGGCTCCTAGTCTAGGCCTGGTTTTGATACCATGTGTTCTGATCTGTTCTTTATCATCCAAACTACCTCTGAATCAGGTTTCCCTTGCCAAGCCACCAAGTATTCCATATACTCTTTGTTCCTTGTCTTCCTTTCCACTCTTGAGTCTAAAATATTCTTCAATTGTGGTGGATAATGCTTAGGAATATCATCATTTGCTGTACCCTACAATGGTTCCTAGTCTATATCTGTATGATGTTTATATGGAGTTAAATCACATACATTGAAGATAGGGGATAATCCAAGATCAGAAGGAAGTTGGATCGCATAAGCATTCTGTCCACACTTTTTCAGAATCTGACATGGTCCAATCTTCCTCTGCATTAGCTTGGTATATTTACCTTTTGGGAGCCTCTCTTTCTTCAGATGAACCCACACCAAATCTCCAACATCAAATTGTACATCCCTCTTCTTCTTGTCAGCATAAGCTTTGTACTTCAATGTAGTTTGTTGGAGTTGGTTCTTGACTTGATCATGCACCTCCTTGATGGCTGATGCAAAAGCTTTTCCATCTGCACTAATAGATTCTTCTGCAGGTAAATCTCTTAACTCCAAAATACCTCTTGGATGAATACCATATATCACTTGGAAAGGTGATTTCCCTGTACTCCTATTGATAGTTTCATTATAGGAAAATTATGCTTGTGGTAGAATGTTATCCCACTTCTCTCCATGTTGTCTTGTCAAACACCTTAGCAGATTTCCCAATGAACGGTTTACCACTTCAGTTTGTCCATCTGTTTGAGGATGATAAGCTGATGAGAAGGATAAATTGGTACCAAGCTTCTTCCAAAGAGTCCTCCAAAAATGGCCAATAAATTTCACATCTCTATCTGACACTATGCTCAATGGCAATCCATGTATCCTCACTATTTCTTTGAAAAACAAGTCTACAACATATGAAGCATCACAAGTGGTTTTGCATGGCAAGAAATGTGCCATTTTACTGAATCTGTCTACTACAACAAAAACACTATCATATCCGTTCCTCATTCTAGGTAAACCCAACACAAAATCCATGCTTATGCTCTCCCATGGCCTAGAAGGAATGGGCAGTGGTTGATATAAACCTGCATTAGTGGATCTCCCTTTTTCCTTTTGACATATCACACATGCCTCCATAAATCTCCTCACATCTGACTGTAACTTAGGCCAATAGTAATGTCTCTTCACAAGCTCAAGAGTCTTATCGAGACTAAAATGTCCTACCATGGCCCCACAATGCATCTCCCTAATAATGTTTAGTCTCATAGAACACCGTGGAATGCACAACTGTCCACCTTTGAAAAGTAATCCATCTTGTATCAGAAATTTAGATTACTCAACATGATATTTGTCTCCAAAGGAAGTACATACTTTGTAGATCTCTCCAAAGTCTTCATCAACATCATACATAGTCTTTAAGGAATCAATACCAACACTCTCCAATTGAATCTGATTGATAGTTAGAGCCCTCCGGCTCAAAGCATTTACTATTGTTATATGGAGCCTAATCAGACTCAGAGGTTATATTTACCCCACTTTTATTGGTGTAGTTTCCCCCCCAAATTCCTATGGGGTCAAGGGGCAGCGCCCCTTGCGGGGGTTTGGGGTTAGTGCCCCCAAGACTGGGTCAAGGGGCAACACCCTTTGCGGGGTCCAGGGGCAGCGCCCCTAGCGCGTTCCTTGTCGTGATACAGGGCGGGGTCGAGGGGCAGTGCTCCCGTGGGGGCTCGGGGGCAACGCCCCTGAAACCTCACACAGTTTTTTATTATTTCATAATGCATCAGAAGTTAATTTTTTCATCGATTGACATAAAAAAACCCTATTTTGTAACTGACAAAAAGCTTGATAAAAAGCGGCTAAGGGTTAGGGTTTTTATATATTGTATTGTAGCATTTTGTAGCGGTATTGAGTTGCAGGGATTGCTGATTGTAATCGGTTTGATTTATTGGATAATAATATTGGACTCTCTGTTTGGTGGATGTAGCCCGAGTTTGGGTGAACCACGTTAAAACTTGTCTCTCATTTTTATTATGTCTGTGTATTTCCATTTCTCTGTTTAATCTTCATTTGCATTTAATTGATATCTTCTGCCGGCTAACCCTAACAAGTGGTATCAGAGCGAGGTTGTGTTTGATTATCGTTTGCAGGAAAGTCTCACGGTTGAGTGGGAGCAATGGCGGACGAGGGTAAAATGAAGGTTGATAAATTCAATGGGCAGAACTATTAGTTATGGAAGATGCAGATGGAGGATTACCTCTATCAAAAGGATTTATGGAGGCCATTGGAAGGAGTAGCCAAGAAACTGGCAACAATGTTTGATGAGGATTGGAATCTTCTTGACAAAAAGGCATTGGGAACCATTCAGTTGTGCCTGGCACCGTCAGTGGCATTCAATATAACGGAAGTGAAGACAACAGATGGTCTGATGAAAGCTTTGGCTAAATTGTATGAAAAACCCTCAGCCTCAAATAAGGTATTTCTCATGAAGCAGTTGTTTAATTTGAAAATGGTTGAAGGTGGATCTGTGACAGGTCATTTAAATGAATTTAATATGATTGTTAGTCAATTGACTTCTGTAAATGTAAAATTTGATGAAGTTAGAGCTCTCTTGATATTATGTTCATTGCCTGAAAGCTGGGATAGTTTGGTAATGGTGGTTAGTAACTCTGTTTCTGGTTCAAATACCCTAAAATTTGATGATGTTGTTGGTGTTATTCTGAGTGAGGAAATTCGTAAGAAAAGGTCAGGTGGATCCAAATTAGGCAGTGTTTTGAATGCAGAAAGCAGGGGTAGATCAAAGGAGAGAGGAAAAGGTTCTGGAGGTCATGGGAAGTCACGAGGAAAATCAAAGGACAAAAGATCCCAAACCAGAGGACAAAAGGATTGCTGGTACTGTGGAAAACCAGGTCATCTGAAGAAAGATTGTTGGTCTCGAAAGAACAAAGAAGGAGACAAACAAGAAGGCAATAAGGAAGCAAATGTGGTAAGTAATAAATCTGAAGATGACACCTTGATTCTTTCCCTAGATAATGCTGATGATCATGGGTTTTAGATTCAGGGGCCTCATTTCATGCTACGCCCCATAGAAGTTATTTTCTTGATTATGTCCAAGGGGATATTGGGCTGGTTTATTTGGGAGATAACGAACCCTGTCAGATTGTTGGAAAGGGAAGAATCAAGATTAAGTTGCAGAATGGGAATCATTGGCTACTACAAGAGGTAAGACATGTTCCAAGGCTCAGTAGGAATTTAATTTCAGCAGGGCAGCTAACTGAACAAGGTTGCACTGTTACATTTACTGATAAAAATTGGAAGGTTTCAAAAGGTGTGAAAGTAGGCACCTTATATCTTTGTACAGGTCATACTGTTCCTTCTACTTTAGTTGTTACAGAGAAAAAAGAAACAGGTTCAGGAACAGTTGCTACAGGTTTGCAGGAAGAGACTGGAAAAGTTGCTGTAGGTTTTGAGACAACACTGTGGCATAACAGACTTGGGCATATGAGTGAAAAAGGTATGAAGGTACTTCATTCTAAGAAAGTTTTACCAGGTCTGAAATGTATTAATATAGATTTCTGTGAAAGTTGTGTGTATGGAAAACAAAAGAGAGTCAGTTTTCTCAAGGATGGGAAGCAAAAGAAAAATAAAAAATTGGAGCTTGTGCATACAGATGTATGGGGACCAGCTCAAGTATCTTTGTAGACACCCAAATTTGTCCCAACTTTGTTCATGTCTAGCAACACCTAATTAAAAACATTATCCTAGACATCTTGTAGCATTTTGTCCTAATTTCCCTAATCTATTAAGCCAATTAATTAAATAAATTTTATTTATTTAATTAAAATCCCCATCTTTATCCTACTTAGCCAATTAATTAAATAAATTTATTTATTTAATTAATTTCACATGCATAATCCCATTTATCCCATCCCCATCCCAATTAATTAAATAAATTTTATTTATTTAATTAATTTCTATATCATATCCCAATCCTATCCTATTCATTTATCCAATTAATTAAATAAATTTTATTTATTTAATTAATATCCAACTCATATCACAACTAATTCAAATATTTTATTTGAATTAAGTCCTCATCTTTTATCACATTCCAACACTTGTCCAGTCAATCATGTGTTACAACTTTTATCTTTCACATGTACAACTAATGGGACCTAATTTTAGTATTTATCTACACAAACACACCTAAACCTTATCTTCCCTTGCCACATGTCAATTGACTACAATTTTTTGATGTGTAAGGAAACCTAACTAAATCCTATCCATCCATTTCATCTAAAGCCCTAATTGATCCTAGCCATCCATTTGAACCAAGCCAATCTTATAAATCAACCCCCTCATAAGCCATTAGCATGCATTGAGCCTCAAGTACCCTTATTCTACCAGATTTTCTATAATGCATTGATCCTCAAGTATCCACATGCTATTGAAATATCATTAGAGCCTTTACATCCTTATCAACATTATGCTATAGAAGTGAACACCCAACATTCTTTCAACAATAATCCTTCAAAATCTTGCATGCTCATGCGAGGTGGAGAAGAGCAATGGAGATAAATCAAGTTTGACATGGAGATCGGTTTGCATTTACATTTGTTATTTTGATTTTCATGTTGTCTTGTGCTTCATTGTGCATTGCTAGGGTTTTTATCATTGCTATTTATTCATTTGCCCTGATTTGCAATTTTACCCTAACTACATTTGGCATGCCCGGTGGGACTCACTTCGCTTGATCTTTTTTGCAGGCTTTTGTAGTAAAAATTTGCATTCATCTAACCCCCATTATTGAGTTTTGCAGGTTTAATTAACTTTTTGTTGCAGATCTACTACTTTTTGGACAAAACCCTAGGTTTTAAAGATCTCATCATATCTTCCAAACGGCTATGAATTTTTCTACAAGATTTTATCAGAAGTTTGTCCATGATATAAGGAAGCTACAGCAGAAACATATCTGGTTTATCACGATTTTTGCGGGATTTATCATGTTTTTATGTTTTTTCATAAAATTGTAATTCTGGGTGCAAATCAGTGAATTTTTAGAAATTTTTACATTTCTAGAAATCTCTCAAAATTTTAATGGGGGTCTATGTTTTGCAGATTTAATTTAGAGCTTGTTTACAATGCAAAAAAATTAGATCTTTGTCGACTATACCGTTTCCATAAATCCACATTTCTAGGCGCAAAACAGGGAATTTTTCTGATTTCTTTACATTTTCGAAAAGTTCTCTGAAAATTAATAGGGGTCTCTTCTTTGATTTTTTAATTTTCAAATAAAAAATGTATCGAAATAATCAAATCTAATTCGGCTATGCATCTAAAATTACAATTTTCCTTGCCTGATGAGCTTATTTTTTATTCCTGCATTATAATATCATTTTTTTTATGTTGTAGGTGATCATAAGGAGCTACAGTAGCATTGGCATCAACATCTACAGCAATTTGGACAGTGAATTAACCAGGTGCAATCATTCCATCTCTTATCTTCCAATCTTGCTTGATCACACATTTGGACTTTGGGCATAAAACAGACAACTTGTTTGCAATCATACCATTGAAATTAGGCTAA
Source organism: Cunninghamia lanceolata (assembly GCA_027924645.1). Classification (NCBI taxonomy): domain Eukaryota; kingdom Viridiplantae; phylum Streptophyta; class Pinopsida; order Cupressales; family Cupressaceae; genus Cunninghamia; species Cunninghamia lanceolata. The sequence continues at coordinate 7,359,734 of BSBN01000295.1, read as the reverse complement.
AACAAACCATTGTCTTCCATCACATTTAGATTTGGGTCTAAAAAGAACAAGTTCTTGAACTGTTTGTTACACATTTCAATTTTCTAAGGGGAAATTAACAATTGCGACTGTGAATCAAGTGACAACTCACTTGGTTTGCTTTTGTAAACCCTATCTAGGAGGCCTGCTTGGAGACACACCACTCCAAGGGACGACCTCAATCGAGGCTAAATTGAAAGACACCCTCATTGGGAGTTGGAATCTTGTTACTCTTAGCTAAGCCCCAAAGAACTTTATACCTTTGGGAAGTGAAGGTGAAGGGTGGGTTACCCCTTTCTCCCGGCTATGTGGCAGGATTTCACTTTCAAATTTCTAGTCAACCTTGTGTAAAAATAGCCCAAAACCTAATTGGCCATACCCACTTGACTAGACATTAGACTTGTGATGTGTTTTCAAGTGCTTTCTTAATCATCACATTTCATTTTTAAAATCAAAAACTTGCTTATGTGTCTTGCATGAGTGATTCATGTGTGTATATGCATAATCATTTGTTTGAACATTGCCAAATCAAGCTATAAACACCAAACACATAAACAATTCATCCTACATTTGATCCACATCACCCAATTTTGTCATTCCACATTATATCCTAATCATACCCAAATCAATTTTATTCTGAACATATCCCAGTCACATCCATACTCATTCCAAATCATCTCTACATCATCATCAACCTAGTCCTAGTCAACACTTGTCAAGATGGTTGTAATCATTCAAGGGGGCTATCCTTCTAATCATGAGACAAATCCCAAGTCTAAGGTGACAATCAAGGGGGCTATCCCTCTAATCATGAGACAAATCCCAAGCCTAAGGTGACAATTCAAGGGGGTTATCCTTATAATCATGAGACAAGACCTAAGCCTATAATCACAATTCAAGGAGGCTACCCCTCTAATTCAAACAATGAAATAAAACCAAAGCCTAAGGTCACAATTAGAGGAGCCCCTCTTCCTAATCCAAATCATGAGAAGAAACCAATCACAATTAAAGGTGGCTATCTTCCTAACCCAAATCATGAGAAGAAACCAATCACAATTAGAGGAGCCTATCTTCCTAATCCAAATCATGAAAAGAAACCAATCACAATTAAAGGTGGCTATCCTCCTAATCCAAATCATGAAATTAAATCAAAGCCCAAGATCACAATTAAAGGAGCCTCTCCTCCTAAGACCAAGTTTATACTTTGAGGAGGATATATCTTTATTGATGAGGATGAGACAAGTCCAAAACCTAATCCATCCACACATCAAATCAATTCCACATCAACTTATCCCACTTCATACCAATCTAATCCATCCACACATCAAATTAATTCTGCATCAACTTATCCCACTTCATCTCAACCAAATTCATCCACATGTCATATCAACCCTTTATCAACCTATCACAACCCTTATCCATATCAATCCATATCACAACAATCATTATCCTGTGCAACCCCTCCATCATCATCACAACAACCCATTCAACAATTCCAACAACAACAAATCATATCACAACAACAAATTCCACCTCAAACCTATGAACATCCACCTCAAGCTTATCTAATCCCTCATGCCACCATGCCAATGCACTACCAAGCCCATCCACAAAGCAATCAAGTGATTTCACAAGCACAACATTCAAGTCCCAATGGCCTTTTGTATATAAATCAAGTGAGCACAAATCCACCTTGGCAACAAGATCAAATGCCCTCAACTTCATACCAAACCCAAGACCTTTTATCTACATATCCCACCATTTCACTTAACCAACAAGACTATCAATGGCCTCGACAACAAGCACAAGTGAGCCTAAGTCCACCTTTACAACAAGAAGCACATCCAAGTCCAAGTAGTCTCTTGTACATAAATCAAACAAGCCCAAGTTATCCTATGCAAGATCTAATAACCTTTGACAAGGGAGATACCAATCTAGAGTGGCCACCACCATCCAATCCCATGCCAACACATGAGCCAACAAGTCCTATCCCAACACCACCATGTGATCCCAATCATAGTCCATTGATCCCTTTACCTTCCAAACCACCAAGCTCTTCATTACCTTCATCACCATGTCATTCTAATCGTTCACCAAATGATGTGGCTGAGAGAGTTTTACAAATGATGCTTGAAGCAAAACTCATTGAACTTCCTGAAGTCAAACCATGTGAAGAAAGTCCATATGATGAACATGATTATTGTGCATACCATAGGACCAAAGGCCATAATACAAATAAATGCCCAATATTTGTCTCAATTGTTTACAAGGTATACCCACCTATAATAAGAAATCATGTCACATCATCCCAATCCCATGTATCACCCCCATCCAATCCAAATTTTAGCTTATCAAACTCTATTATCCTTCCATCCATTCAAAGTCCTAATCATAAGCCTACAACACCATCTACTATTATCATCCATCCATTATATTGCCCATCCACTCATACCCTTGCAAAGGATGTGATCCATTGGCTACTAGCTAGGAATAAACTACCTCCATGTCAAACATCTATTTATGAGCCTACCAATGAACTTCCAAAGGTCATGTCCAATTCTATAATCCCATCATGTGGTCCACCTATCTTTGAGCCTATCCAAGAGCCTTCCATTAACATACCTAGCCCTTTGAGCCCATCATGTGACCTACAAGCCAACAAGTCTATTCAAGGGTCTCCAACCACAAGCCTAATCCAAGAGTCATCATGTTCTCATGTTGTTGACCAAAAGTCCACTCAAGAGCCTTCCACTTCCATTCAAGCAACCCAAGAGGTATGTCAAGAGTTTAATCTTAAGCATGTAGAAACATTAAGCCCTAGTCCAACTCAAGATCAAAACACTTTCATTCAACCCATCCATAACATTTACCTTCTTTATGATCAAGATGATACCTATAAAGAAGCTATCCATGAGCACCTTGATCCTATCCATAATCCTATAATCCATGAGCAAGATATCCACATTTCTCCTAGTCATATGCCACCTAGCCCTATCCATAATGAGCAAACATCCACTTGTCATGATGAGACACTTGTCCCCCAAATAAGCATAGAAGATCAAACAAATAGCTTGGATCTTAGCAAACATAATGAACATAACCAAGATCCTAATGATCCTCCTTCCACATCCACCATTGATTCCACTTCAAGTCCACCATCATGTCCTATTGGTCTTACCACCCTTATACATGAGTGTTCTTCCTTAGGACAACAACGACCTTTATCCACTTCACCTTCTCCATCCAATAAAGAACTCAAGTCTAGTGTTCAAAGCACACCAAGTCCTATAGTCCATCGCATACTCCAAAACATGAACTACCAAGGTAAAGGCCTAGGCCTTCATAAACAAGGTATTTTGGAGCCAAACCATGTCAAGATTCCTCCATGCTCATATGGCCTTGGATACACACCCCAAGGTAAACAAGGCCAAGATGTTGGTAATTCCTCCATCCATCCTAAGTCCACTTTCCATCACACCCCCCATCATCTACCCAAAACATATGTTGTCATTCCACCTCCATCATCTTATAAATGTCAAAAGCATGTGACCGTACACCTTTCGCCATCCACTTTGCCTCCACTTTTACCAACTCCAAATATCCCTCCATCCACCTTGCCACCCTTGCTTCCAACACCTAACATACCTAGCATTCATAAGTATCCTTACATCCCTAATCATGGCCAACAACAACACATATCGCCTAAGCATAAATCTTCCAATCATTCCATCCACTCCACCCACCCCATGGGATTCAAAAGCAAAAAATTTGATGCCTCTACTTATAAGCTTAAAAATCCTACCAAAAATCCTAAAGGTCTTCATACCTTAGGACATAAAGAATCAAACTCAAAGCAAAGTTCATCTAAGCAGCCATCTAAACCCTTACGTCCAAAAGTAAAGCCCAAAAGAAAACTAGTTTGGGTTCGTAAGCAAATAGCTAGCAAGTCAAATGAGGCATCCTCATCCACATCTCAAGAATCCCAATCACCTATATTCATCTAAAAGCCTACTTCCATCCAAAACTTCCATTCCCTTCAAAAATCCTACAAGCAAAGCAAAAGCACTAAAAATACTAAATCTATGTGGGTTCCTAAATCACTTCATCAACCATTTCCTAAGAAAACAACCCCATTGCTTCCTACACCACCATCCAATCAAAAGCTTCAATGTTTATCATGGTGTGTGCAACCGTTGGTCATGGTTCCCTTCCACTTCACAGCACCTCCACATAACTACATCTCCCCATCTTCCATCCATTATCCTACATATCTTCCCCATGCTATCCCTATGGCCCATGCTTTGGCATAAACTTTTCATCCATCTTCTTTCCATAAGCCTATATACTCCACATCATAGTCCACTATCCCCATCCATCCATCCTTGCATCAATCTTGCATAATCCACATCCTAATCTACTATCTACCTAATCCATCTCCCATCCACGAAATCCCTTATCAACATCGATGAGCATAATGACATGGTCCATGCGACAACATCCCTCTCTATTGGGACACTATCACATTTCATAGCACTAAACACTTGAGTCCCTCCTATCCATTACCATGGTGAAAACCTGGCAAACAGGTGCCATGTGTAATTGTCATCCCATCTAAAAAAAAAAAAAGAAATCAAAATAGTAAAGAGAAATCCCTTCGTCCAATGGTGAAAACCTGGCAAACAGGCACTTTGGATAAGTACCATGATGAAAACCTGGTAAACAGGCATCATGTGTAGGTTGATCTTCTATGTCACTTACACTTGGGGGCACATTGTCTCATCCAACCTATCTTTTTCCCAACTATCTATCCCATTATATCATTTACCATCCTACCATCCTTAGCCATTACATAAACATGCCTATTCTACTGAACCCATTTATCCATCCTTCCGCCTTTTGATTTTGATGAAGACATAGGGGCAAAATGTTGAAACATGTTTGGATATCTCTTGGCATACCTCCTTTCCAAACCAAGTCCTATATATGAACCTTCCATCCCATTTAAACCAATCCATCATGTCATCCCTTGGTCATGAACTTTGTCAGGTAAAAATCCTAAGCATTACCACCTAGAATGGGGACAAGTTCCTCCTATGCAACATAGCCTTTGAAGATCACATCCTAGCTCCCTTATGCTCCATCCACTATGGCATATCCTTATCACGAGCTTTCCATCTTATAGCTTATCCCCATCTGTCTAGCATGAGCTTTCCACTATAGCCTACCTATCTGTTTATCATGAGGCAAGCATCCATCCCTTATATGGCCTATCCTCTTATCTATCCATCCAACTCTCATGAGCCTTCCATCTCATTCACTATCATCCATCCTTTTATCCATCCCTTGCACCTATACTTGGTTTTCCCTTGTCATTGGTATCAAGCACAAAGGCTACCCAATTGTAAATCCATTGACATTCAAAACAAATCAAAATATCTCAAAAAAACACAAAAAAATCAAAATATGTCAAAAAATCCAAAAAAAATCAAATATCCAACGAAAAATCCAAGCAATAAAACTAATCACATCATCCAAAACAATCCACTCAATCAAAATCAAATCATCATCATCATCAATTCTTCCTATCAATAACATTCATTCATCCATTTCAAACAATCACTTCGTCCAATCATATCAATCAAATCAATCTAGGTAATGATCTTAAATGCAATCCATATCAAGCAAGCTAATCAATCAAGGAACATTATCCAATCAAATCAACAGGTTTTGATCCAAATCTTGTCATGAGCCCAATCAATCATCATCAATGGGATATAGCATTCCCACATCCTTGTGTTGATCTAGGGATATAGCTTTCCTTGTAATGACAACACTATCATCATCAATCAAACCATTAATTATTGGTTTATGACTTGACAAGGGCAATACCTTGTTTATTTTACATCCTTTGAGCATACTAAGAACACTTGCTTAAGCTTAGATTGAGTGAACACTCTAATCATTACACCATCACTATCATCATTCAAAATAATCCAATCATCAAAACAATCAACCTAGAAATAGCAAAAATCGCAACCAAAGCACATCAAGCTAGCCATTAAAACAAATCCAATCACTTCAGCAAATCAAAAGCAGCTCAATCCAACCGTCACATTAATCCATTTCCTTCAATCATCTTCAAATCAATCCAAACAATGATCCAAATGCAAGCCCATCCTTAATCCATACCAATCAAGTTAATCAATCAAGCCAAGTTATCCAAACGCAATCCATGGTCTTGATCCTAGCCTTGTTGTAAGCCAAATCAATCAACCAATCAGCCAATTAACCAACCAACTCAGTAAACAACCTTGTGTTGATCTAGGGACATAGCTTTCCCCGCAATGACAACACTCTCAACAAAACAATCAATCAACAACCAATTATTGGTTTACAGCTTGACAGGGGCAATACCTTGTTTGTTTTTGTATCATTTGTGCATGCTTGCTTGCTTGCTTGTGTGTGCTATCATTTTATCTTGCATTTATATCACATCTATATCATTCCAGCTAATATTCATATCTTGTGTATGTTGGAATAGCTTTTTGCATTATCCTTTGCATCTAAGGTCATATCATACCTTTTGTGCATTAGGACTCAATGCTCTAAGTTTACTTCCTCATACGTTTGACAAGGTTGTATTACATTGGGGCACAAGACACATCGTCACCCTGATCCTTATACCTTGGTGCATAACGTCTAGTAATATATCAAACATCATGGTTGCTCACCTTCCATTGCAGCATAACACATTCTTCATTTCTCCTATCTATCCCCTTATCTTTCTTTTGCAGCTAAGCCCTTTCTTTTCGAGAGCATACCTATGTTTGTCCAACCCGCATATCCTCTCAAGGGGGCATCATCATCCTATCTCTCCATCCTCATCATATCCTTACATCATCATCACATATCATTTTCCTCTATCCATACCTTAACTTCTTTGAAATGATGTTACTCGACACAAAGCTCATCATCTCGAACATCATCTCAAAGAGGGGCAAAATGTAGACACCCAAATTTGTCCCAACTTTGTCCATGTCTAGCAACACCTAATTAAAAACATTATCCTAGACATCTTGTAGCATTTTGTCCTAATTTCCCTAATCTATTAAGCCAATTAATTAAATAAATTTTATTTATTTAATTAAAATCCCCATCTTTATCCTACTTAGCCAATTAATTAAATAAATTTATTTATTTAATTAATTTCACATGCATAATCCCATTTATCCCATCCCCATCCCAATTAATTAAATAAATTTTATTTATTTAATTAATTTCTATATCATATCCCAATCCTATCCTATTCATTTATCTAATTAATTAAATAAATTTTATTTATTTAATTAATATCCAACTCATATCACAACTAATTCAAATATTTTATTTGAATTAAGTCCTCATCTTTTATCACATTCCAACACTTGTCCAGTCAATCATGTGTTACAACTTTTATCTTTCACATGTACAACTAATGGGACCTAATTTTAGTATTTATCTACACAAGCACACCTAAGCCTTATCTTCCCTTGCCACATGTCAATTGACTATAATTTCTTGATGTGCAAGGAAACCTAACTGAATCCTATCCATCCATTTCATCTGAAGCCCTAATTGATCCTAGCCATCCATTTGAACCAAGCCAATCTTATAAATCAACCCCCTCATAAGCCATTAGCATGCATTGAGCTTCAAGTACCCTTATTCTACCAGATTTTCTATAATACATTGATCCTCAAGTATCCACATGCTGTTGAAATATCATTAGAGCCTTTGCATCCTTATCAACATTATGTTGCAGAAGTGAGCACCCAACATTCTTTCAACAATAATCCTTCAAAATCTTGCATGCTCATGCGAGGTGGAGAAGAGAAATGGAGATAAATCGAGTTTGACATGGAGATCAGTTTGTATTTACATTTGTTATTTTGATTTTCATGTTGTCTTGTGCTTCATTGTGCATTGCTAGGGTTTTTATCATTGCTGTTTATTCATTTGCCCTAATTTGCAATTTTACCCTAACTACAATCTTCTCTCGGTGACTCTCGGTATTATATTACATTCATAGATGATGCAACTAGGAAGTTCTGGATTTATTTCCTTAGACAAAAATCTGATGTATTTGAAACATTTAAGAAATGGAGAAGCTTGGTTGAGAATGAGATAGGTAAAAGATTAAAATGTCTTAGATTTGATAATGGTGGTGAGTATTGCAGTAAAGAATTTGAAGATTATTGTTCCTTTAATGGAATTCGTAGGCAGAAAACGGTTCCAGGGACTCCACAGGAAAATGGAGTGGCTAAACGCATGAATAGGACAATAATGGAGCATGCAAGGACCATGAGATTGCATGCTGGGCTGCCTTTAAACATGTGGGCAGAGGCTGTCAATACTACTGTATATTTAATTAACAGAGGTCCTTCAGTTCCTTTGGGCTATGGTATTCCAGAGGAAGCATGGACAGGCAAGAAGGTGAGTTATTCTTTTCTAAAAACCTTCGGCTGTGAAGCATTTGCACATATAGATTCTAAAAATAGAACCAAGCTGGATGCAAAATAAAAAAGGTGTACCTTTGTTGGATATGGCATTGATGAGTTTGGTTATAGGCTTTGGGATTTTGAAAATCAAAAAATTGTGAGAAGTAGGGATGTTATATTCAATGAGAAGGTGCTGTACACAGATCAGTTGCAGCAGCATGAGAAGAAAGAAAAGGATTATGTGGTGTTGGACGATACTCCAAATAGTGATGTTCTAGTGGTTCCTCATGCTCCGCAACAGCAACCAAAAATACCACAAACTCCAGTAAATGTTAGATGATCAACAAGGATAAGTAGACCTCTTGAAAGGTTTTCTTCCTCTTTGTATTCTATTTTGTTAACAGATGCTGGTGAACCAGAAGGGTATGATAAAGCTATGCAGGTGGATACACAAGTTCAGTGGGAGCTTGCAATGAAAGAAGAAATGGACTCCTTGCTAAAAAATCAGACTTGGGAATTATGTAAGTTACCTACAGGTAAAAAGGCTTTACCAAATAAATGGGTTTACTGGCTGAAAGAGGAAGATGGAGGTAAGAAAAGATTTAAGCCCAGGTTAGTTGTAAAAGGATTTGCACAGAAAAAGGGCATTGATTTTGATGAGATATTTTCTCCGGTTGTCAAGATGACTTCTATTCGTACTATTTTAAGTATTGTGGCTACTGAAGATTTACATTTGGAACAGCTACATGTTAAAACTACCTTTCTCCATGGTGATTTGGAGGAGGAGATATATATGGAACAACCCCAAGGATTTGAGGTCAAAGGTAAGGAGAAACTAGTGTGTAGATTGAAGAAGAGTTTGTATGGCCTGAAACAAGCACCTCGGCAATGGTATTTGAAATTTGACAGTTTTATGGCTAAGCAAGGCTACAGCAGGTGTAATTCTGACCATTGTGTTTATTTTAAGAGGTTGGATAATGACAGCTACATTATTTTATGTTTATATGTTGATGACATGCTTGTAGCTAGGTCTAACATGGATCACATAAGAGATTTAAAACAACAGTTAGCACAGTCATTTGCTATGAAGGATTTGGGGGCAGCAAAACAAATCGTTGGTATGAAAATTTGTAGAGATAGGAAGAACAGAAAATTGACTCTATCTCAGGCTGCTTATGTTGAAAAGGTGTTGCAGAGATTCCACATGGAGAATGTAAAATCTATCAGCACACCTTTGCCTAGTCATTTGAAATTGACCAAGGAGATGTGTCCTAAGACACAAGAGGAGGAAGAGAAAATGTCCAAGGTACCCTATGCTTCAGCTGTAGGAAGTTCAATGTATGCCATGGTATGCACGAGACCGGATATTGCACATGCTGTAGGAGTCGTTAGCAGGTATATGAGTCATCCCGGATTAGAGCATTGGAATGCGATAAAATAGATTCTCAGATATTTGAGAGGTACATCTAATAAACACTTATGTTTTGGGGGCTCTAATACTGATTTAGTAGGTTATGTAGACTCAGATTTGGCAGGGGATATTGATACCAGGCGGAGTACTATAGGTTATGTCTTTACTGTAGGTGGAATAGCGGTGAGTTGGATTTCCAGGTTACAAAAGGTGGTTGCTTTATCCACCACAGAGGCAGAATATGTAGCTGCAATAGAGGCAAGCAAGGAGATGATATGGCTGCAATCTTTCATGAATGACTTGGGCACACAACAGGTTAACAATTATTTGTTTATGGATAGCCAGAGTGCCATACATCTTGCAAAGAATTCTGCCTTGCATTCAAAGACCAAACACATACAGTTGAGGTATCACTTCATTCGGTCGGTGTTGGATGATGGACAGTTACAGCTGGCAAAGATACATACAGATGACAATCTAGCAGATATGTTTACAAAGGCAGTAACAAGTGAGAAGCTAAGCTGCTCTTCAGCTTCAGTTGGTCTTCTAGATTGAAACAACCAAAAACAGAACAGCAGAGTCCAGGGTGCTTATTTCCAGTGGGAGCTACAGGGTCAGTGGTGTTATGATCAGTCTCCAAGTGGGAGATGATATAGTGTGGAGTCTGATCAGTATCCAAGTGGGAGATTGTTGTTATATGGAGCCTAATCAGACTCAGAGGTTATATTTACCCCACTTTTATTGGCGCGGTTTCCCCCCCAAATTCCTACGGGGTCAAGGGGCAGTGCCCCTTGTGGGGGTTTGGGGGCAGTGCCCCCAAGACGGGGTCAAGGGGTAGCACCCCTTGCGGGGTCTAGGGGCAGCGCCCCTGGTGCGTTCCCTGTCGCGATACAGGGAGGGGTTGAGGGGCAGCGCCCTCGTGGTGGCTCGAGGGCAACACCCCCGAAACCTCACACGGTTTTTTATTATTTCATAATGCACCAGGAGTTAATTTTTTCATTAACCGACATAAAAAAACCCTATTTTGTAACCGACAAAAAGCTTGATAAAAAGCGGCTAAGGGTTAGGGTTTTTATATATTGTATTGTAGCATTTTGCAGTGGTATTGAGTTGCAGGGATTGCTGATTGTAATCGGTTTGATTTACTGGATAATAATATTGGACTCTCTATTTGGTGGATGTAGCCTGAGTTTGGGTGAACCACGTTAAAACTTGTCTCTCGTTGTTATTATGTCTGTGTATTTCCATTTCTCTGTTTAATCTTCATTTGCATTTAATTGATATCTTCTGCCGGCTAACCCTAACATTTGCTACCTTGTTCTTGACCCCTTTCTTGTGCTTAAGTGTGAAAGTGAAAGCTTGTAAAGTCTCCACCCACTTCATGTGCCTATGGTTCAATTTCTCTTGACTCTTTATGAAACTAAGGGCTTGATTATCTGTAAACACTATGAATTCTTTTGGCATCAAGTAATGCCTCCACTTTTTGAGTGATTGGACTAGAGCATACATCTCCAAATCATAGGATGAGTACCTCTTCTTAGCATCATTTAGTTTCTCACTGAAAAATGCAATAGGCCTACCTTCTTGACTGAGTACTGCTCCAATTGCCATGTGGCTTGCATCACATTCTACTTGAAAAATCTTGTTGAAGTCAAGAAGTGCAAGGACTGGCTGCTGTGCCACCTTCTTCTTCAATGTTTCAAATGAATCATTTGCTTCCTTTGTCCAAGTGAATCTGCACTTCTGTCCTCCTTTTATGGTTTCAAGCATGGGTGCACAGACATGACTAAACCCTTTTATAAACTTCCTATAGAAGGTTTCTAACCCATGGAAACTTCTAACATCATTCATGGTTCTAGGAGTTAGCCAAGACATTATGGCACTTACCTTCTCTTGATCTATTTTCAGTTTTCCATGTGAGATGACAAAACCCAAGTAGATGATCTTCTCCTACATGAACAAACACTTTTCCAAATTGATCATTAGCTACTCTTCATGTAACCTTTTGAGAACCAAGTCTATATGTTTGAGATGCTCTTCCCTTGTATTACTGAAAATTAGGATGTCATCTAGATATACTATGACAAATTTGCCTATAAATTCTCTCAAGACCTCATTCATCAACCTCATAAAGGTACTAGGGGTGTTGGACAAACCAAAAGACATGACCTTCCACTCATATAACCCCTCATTGGTCTTAAATGTAGTCTTCCATTCATCTCCTGGCCTAATCCTGATCTGATGATAGCCACTTTTTAAATCTATTTTTGTGAAATATTTGGTACCTCCCAAATAATCAAGCAAATCTTCTATTCTTGGGATTGGGAACCTATACCTAATTGTTATCTTGTTAATAGCCCTTGAATCAGTACAAAGTCTCCAAGTGCCTTCCTTCTTTGGTGCTACTACAGTCGGTACTGCACATGGGCTTAAACTCTTACCAATTAGGCCTGTCTCCAACAACTCCTCAATCTGTCTTGCTACTTCTGTATTCTGTTCTGGGGTAAGCTTGTATGCTACCTTGTTTGGAAGTGTAGATCCTGGGATCAGATCTATGTAATGGCTGATGTCCCTTATAGGAGGTAGGGACCTTGGCATTCCATCAAAGATGATGCCTTTGTATTTGTCCAATAGTTCTTGGATAGCAGGGCTTATGAACCTTTGTTTCTTCTCTCCCTTGACTTCTTGCTGCTGCTCCTTGTTCACCTTAAGGCATGGAATTAGGGCATATGCAACTGCACCTTCTTCTACTATCTCTTTCATAAGTTGTTTTCCTTCTACCATCATTACCTTGACTTCTTTCCCTTTTGATTCTACCTCCTTCTCCATAAATGGTAGTAACTCTATCACCTTACCGTCCTTGGTGATTGAATATGTGTTTCTAACTCCATCATGTTGTGCTCTCAAGTCATATTGCCATGGTCTTCCAAATAGGAGATGGAAAACATCCATTTGAGCTATGTCAAACAATAATCTGTCCTTGTATGGTCCAATTTGAAACTCCACCCAAGTCTACTCTTCCACAACTGTTTGTTGAACTTGAGTGAGCCATGAGATTTTGTATGGGAAAGGATGTGGCAGTCTCCTAAGCTTAAGTTTTTCTACCATTTCAACGGACACAAAATTTTCAGTAGATCCAGAGTCAATCAGAACTTTACATACCTTTCCTCCTGCCTTGCAAGTGGTTTTGAAAAGAGATTTTCTTTGTGGGGGTTCTCTGTTAGGCACCTTCATGGTGTTCATTTCTCTCCTAATCATCAAAGATTCTCCTTTCTCAAGATACCCATAACCATCAGGAGCATTCACACTTTGATAAGTGTTTGAATTTGTCACACTTTGACAATCAGATTCTTGGATCAGATTTGTCCTCCTTTCTCCCATTGAACTTGTTGCTTTTTCTGGACATTTGCTGGTTATATGGCCTTCTTGATTGCAATTGTAACATCTAAGAGGTCCTCTGCCCTGAGATCTTCCCCTAAATGATGGTCCTCTACTCCTAAAATTTCCTTTTTGATTGTAACTTCCCCTTTGAGTTTGACTACTGTCTCCTTTGCTGCTCTCTTGATTGAATTCACCTTGGTATCCAAATCCATTTCCTCTACCTCTGAAAGGACTTCTTCCCCCTCTTTGCTATCTTCCTCTTCCTCTATTGTTCTGCTCTTGTCTTCTCTTTAATTTCTCTTCCACTTTGAGTGCCAATTGGTAGCACTTCTGAACTGTATCTGGATTATGCAGATTTAAATCTTCTTGGATGGCAAATCTCAACCCATTGAGATACCTTGCTACCCTCTCTTCCATATTCTCCTTCACCTTTGTTTTGACACATAGTTTCATGAACTCTTCAGTGTATGAACTAACATCTAACTCCTTCTGCTTCAAATTTTGCCTCCTCTTATGTAATTGGATGTTGTAATCCAATGGAACATAGGCTTCCTTCACTAAAGCCATCATCTTCTTCCAAGTAGCAACCCTGTTATTTCCTTCTTTCACCTTGTCATCTTGGATGAAATTCCACCAAGTTAGTACAACCTCTTTCATTTTGGATTGGGCCATCTTCACCGTTTGATGGTCTAGTATTTCCTCTATTTAAAAGAAATTATTCAAGGAGTCTATCCGCTCCATCACTTAATCAGGATCCATTTTGTCTACAAACACTGGCAGGTCTATTTTCATATCCATGGTCCTTTGCTCCATGGATTTGAGGGCATTAAGGGTCTCTAGTCTGTAGGAACCTCTACCTCTTCCTGCCTAGGGATCTCCTCTTCATCCCTGTCTTCTTCCTTACTAGAACCTACTTTGTCCCTCAATTTCTCTAACTCATCTTTCAAGGCCTGATTCTGAGCTTTCACTGCTTTGTTCTCTGTAATTTGCTTCTTTACTAGGATAGCCAACTCAGCATTGGTCATCCTTGCTGGGAACTCTTCTGACCCCTCTCCTTCTAACATCTTGTCTTCTTCTCCTTCCCAAAAGATACTCCTTTGCTCTGATACCACTATGATGAGAGGACCCATGAAAAACCCTTACATTTGCCAATGTACGTTTATGCATCACTTAACATGTATACAATCTTCATTGTATAAATCTTTCTCTTTCCTTGCCTATCTGCAACACACAATACCATCATATTAACAAAACACTTTCATTCTGAACACTGTAACATTTGTATCTATCGTGAGATACATTTCTATTTGTATATACAAACCTTTATCGACTACACCCACAAACCTTTGTATCTGCCACCTTTTCTTCACGTTGAACACGAAAACATACAATACTCGACCTGCGTGCCCCGGTCTCCTCTACCGTCACTGTCGGTCATGCCTTGTATCCAAATTAATGTATCTGTGGAATGTATACTCCAATATACATTTGAAACATACAACCAAATGTGCGTCTGCGAGATACTCATTACCTTCAACTGCTGGATACACAAGAAATGCCCTCAACATACCTTTGCAATATGCTCACAGATTGTATATCTTCAATGTACATCCTCAACAATCAAGCTGATTATGCAATCAGAACATGCATTTGACCATTGACTACTTTGTATCTGAACCAATGTATGTTTCAACATACAACCACAATATGCAAACCTAAAGATGTATTCCTCCCGCATGCAAATGAATTAACCTTTTGACTGACGTTGACCCTTTTGTATATCAGCTGATATACATTTGCGATGTACATTCACAATATGCAACTCAGTTATGCATTTGATGGGGTTGACCAAACTATTGACTTCCTTGTATGTCGAATGAAACTACAACTTTCTCTCTCCTTTGTATGCCAATAGACTTTGATGTAGAGCCTCCTCGACTAAAACATGCATTCACTCTTCCATCGGTAAGAGTTAATAAAATGTCTCGCCGATATTCCCTATCGGCCTAACAATGGCTATCGGCACCTCTAATGCTTCTCACACCGATGCCCATGTCACACTGATACATATAATCCTCAACCGGTGATCGCCGGTCCCTATCACCTCTACCAATGGTCACCACCCTCGACCAAGTTGCCTATCGGCAACACTTGTACTATCGGCCCAGCCACGGGAAGTCTCCCCGATACTCCACTCACGCCGACGCCAAATACCTTGTCGCCAAGACATACACCTATCGATGAAGATGTTATTCCTTCGGCTGATGCCCTTGATCATGCCGATATACTTAGCACCCACTTCACTGTCGACAAGACTCTGACTATCGGTGACACCTTCAATTTCTCCACCAATGGTGTGCCTCATACCGATATACCCTTCATCGGTGACACCTCCGGTTTGTCACCCTGATCGGTATGTCGAATTCCTCTGTCGGCCTAACCTCTACCATTGGCCCAATGTTTAACTCCTTCGCCAATACACTCCCTCATGCTGATATCTTCAGCCAATGCTATCATCGGTGAGACTTTCCCCGTCGGTTGAACATAATTCTGACATAGCGATACTGAATCTCACGCCAATGCTTCCTCCGTTAGCGACACCAAGGAAACTTATGCCGATGCCTTCAAAACATGCATTATTGACTTGTTTTGACACCTGAACGGTTTAGCGATGCACATACAGACACAACTGACAGATACACACAAAATATTCACCCTGCAAATGCAGTATATACACATACTTAATGATGATTTTCTCTGGAAAGGGTTCTGTAATTCCTATCCTAACAGACAAGTGAATAACCAAAAACAATGGGGAACTAATTTACAAGTCCATTTCACTGATTTCACATAAATTCACCAGTGGAATGGATTTGTCTAGTCAATTCGACCACAAAGGCATTCAACTAAATTATACACAAATATATAGAATGAATTTCTACACAGAGTATCTACACAGAATTTAGAGTTTGGAAAGAAAATAATTTGCAGAACTTCTATTTGTCCTTCTCAATGTTTCAGAACCACCTTCAACTATTCAACAAAGCCCAAAACACACACCACCCTCTATTCCAGAGGATTTTTCCTATTTATCTTTCCCAACGGTGAGAGACCAACATTCCTCTCTGTTTTTGGAATTTGCATTTACCAAGATTATTTGTAGAAGCCCCTAATTAATTACATGACACCTGTTTTGCATGGGGCAGCAAAACTCTTAATGTTAAGACACCTTGATTAACCCTTCCCTTAATCCAACCTGTCTAAAATGTCAAGTTTGGAGTTTACAAACATGAAATGCCAATATAGAATGTTACATTTAGAAGATGCTATAAGGTAACATGAAATGTCAAAACTATATTAGTCTTATTCTTCTCCCCCTTGTGTATGTTGGTCTTGTCGAAGGGGTGCTCCTGCACCATAGTCCACGGGAGAAGAGATCTCAAGCCCCTTCGAGATCAGAGTTTGGAGGTCTGCACCATATTTTGTAATCTAATTTTTAGTCATCCAAACTACCTTTGAAACAGGTTTCCCGTGCCAAGCTACCAAGTACTCCATGTACTCTTTGTCCCTTATCTTCTTTGTCACTCTTGATTCTAATATCTCCTTTAGTTTTTGTGGATCATGCTTAGGAATATCATCATCTACTGCGTCTTGTAATGGTTCCTATTCCACATCTATATTTGGCTTGTATAGAGTCAAATCACATACATTGAAAATGGGTGACAATCCAAGATCAGGAGGAAGTTAGATCTCATATGTATTCTGCCCACACTTCTTTAAAATCTAACATGGTCCAATCTTCCTCTGCATTAGCTTGGTATACTTACCTTTGGGGAGCCTCTCCTTCTTTAGATTTACCCAGACCAAATCTCCAACCGCAAACTGTAAATCTCTTTTCTTTTTATCAGCATATGTTTTGTACTTCATTGTAGTTTATTGGAGTTGGTTCTTCACTTGATCATGCACCTCTTTAATAGCTGAAGCAAAAGCTTCACCATCTACACTAATCGGCTCTCCTATAGGCAGATCTCTTAGCTCTAGAATACCTCGTGGATGTATACCATATACCAACTGAAAAGGTGATTTTCTTGTACTCCTATTAATGGTGTCATTATAGGAAAATTCTGCTTGTGGGAGGATATTATCCCATTTCTCTCCATGCTGCCTGGTTAAACACCTGAGTAGATTACCCAATGAACGGTTAACAACTTCAGTCTGCCCATCTATTTGAGGATGGTAGGCTGATGAGAAGGATAAATTAGTTCCAAGATTTTTCCAAAGAGTTCTCCAGAAGTGACCAATAAACTTCACATCTCTATCTAATACTATGTTCAATGGCAAACCATGTATCCTCACTATTTCCTTAAAAAACAAATCAGCAACATATGAAGCATCACAAGTGGTTTTACATGGCAAGAAATGTGCCATTTTACTGAATCTGTCTACTACCACAAAAACACTATCATATCCTTTCCTTGTCCTAGACAAACCTAGTACAAAATCCATGCTTATGCTCTCCCATGGCTTAGAAGGAATGGGTAATGGCTGATACAAACCTGCATTTGTGGATCTTCCTTTGGATTTCTGACATATTACACATGCTTCCACAAATTTTCTCACATTTGACTGTAACTTAGGCCAATAGTAATGCCTCTTCACAAGATCTAGAGTTTTATCAAGACCAAAATGTCCTGCCATAGCCCCGCAATGTTTTTCTTGAATAATATTCAGTCTCATAGAACATCTTGGAATACATAGTTGTCCACCTTTGAAAAGTAATCCATCTTGGATCAGAAATTCAGAAAACTCAATATGATATTTATCTCCAAAAGAAGTACATACCTTGTAGATCTCACCAAAGTCTTCATCATCATCATACATTGTCATCAAAGAATCAATCCCAACACTCTCCAATTGGATCTGATTGATGGTCAGAACTCTCCTGCTTAAAGCATCTGCTACTTTGTTCTTAACCCCTTTCTTGTGCTTGAGTGTGAAAGTGAAAGTCTGCAAAGTTTCCACCCACTTCATGTGCCTATGATTCGACTTCTCTTGACTGTTTATGAAATTGAGGGCGTGATTATCGGTGAACACTATGAATTCTTTGGGCATCAAGTAATGCCTCCATTTCTTAAGTGACTGGACTAGAGCATACATCTCCAAATCATAGGATGAGTATCTCTTCTTGGCATCATTTAATTTCTCACTGAAGAATGCAATAGGCCTACCTTCTTGGCCAAGTACTGCTCCAATTGCAATATGACTTGCATCACATTCTACTTGAAAAATCTTGCTAAAGTCAGGAAATGCAAGAACTAGCTGCTCTGCCACCACCTTCTTCTTCAATGTTTCAAAGGAATTATTTGCCTCATTTGTCCATGTAAACTTGCACTTCTATCCTCCCTTTATGGTATCAAGCATGGGTGCACAAATATGACTAAATCCCTTTATAAACATCCTATAAAAGGTTGCTAACCCATGGAAACTTCTAACATCATTCAAGGTTTTGGGTGTTGGCCAAGACAATATGGCACTTACCTTCTCTTGATCCATTTTTAGTTTGTTATGTGAGATAACAAATCCCAAGTAGATGATTTCTTCCTATATAAACAGACACTTTGCTAAATTCATCATTAGCTGCTCTTCATATAACCTTTTAAGAACCAAGTCTATATGGATGAGGTGTTCTTCCCTCGTATTACTGAAAATCAGGATGTCATCTAGATATACTATGACAAATTTACCTATGAATTCTCTCAAGACCTCATTCATCAATCTCATAAAGGTACTAGGGGTGTTGGATAAACCAAAAGGCATGACCTTCCAGTCATATAACCCCTCATTAGTCTTAAATGTAGTTTTCCACTCATCACTAGGTCTAATCCTAATCTGATGATAACCACTCTTTAGATCTAATTTGGTGAAGTATTTAGCACCTCCTAAACAATCAAGTAAATCTTCTATCCTAGGGATTGAAAACCTATACCTGATGGTTATCTTATTTATTGCCCTTGAGTCAGTGCAAAGCCTCCAAGTGCCTTCTTTCTTTGGTGCTAGTACAGCTGGTACTGCACATGGGCTTAAACTTTTGCTAATTAGGCCTATCTCCAACAACTCTTCAATTTGTCTTGCTACCTCTGCATTCTAATCTGGAGTGATCTTATATGCTACTTTGTTTGGAAGTGTAGATCCTAGGATCAGATCTATACAATGACTAATGTCCCTAATAGGTGGTAGGGAACTTGGCATCCCATTAGAGATAATGCCTTTGTACTTGTCCAATAGCTCTTGGACAACTTGGTCTATAAATTTTTGTCTCTTCTCTCCCTTGACTTCTTGTTGTTGTTCCTTGTCCACCTTTAGGTAAGGAATTAGAGCATATGTAACTGGTCCTTCTTCTCCTATCCCCTTCATGAATTTTTTAACTTCTACCATCATCACCTTAACTTCTTTTCCTTTTGATTCCACCTCATTCTCCATTAATGGAAGTAATTCTATCACCTTACCATTCTTGGTGATCAAATAGGTGTTTCTAACTCCATCATGGTATGCTTTTAAATCATACTGCCATGGTCTTCCAAATAGGAGATGGCAAGCATCCATCTTGGCAATGTCAAACAATAACCTATCTTTGTATGGGCCAATTTGAAATTCTACCCAAGCCTGTTCTTCTACAACTGTTTGTTGACCTTGGGTGAGCCATGAAATTTTATATGGGCAAGGATGTGGTAGTCTCCTAAGCTTAAGCTTTTCTACCATCTCAATGGATACAAAATTCTCAGTAGATCTAGAGTCAATCAGAACTTTACATACCTTTCCTCCTGCCTTGCAAGTAGTTCTGAAGAGAGACTTCCTTTGTGGAGGTTCTTTTCCAGGCACCTTCATGATGGTTACTGCTCTCCTAATCATCAAAGATTCTCCATTCTCAGGATATCCATAACTGTCAGGAGCATTCACACTTTGATTAGTACTTGAGCTTTCTATACTTTGACAATTAGATTCTTGGATCAGACTGATCCTCTTTTCTCCTATTGAACTTGTTGCCTTTGCTGGACATCTGTTGGCTATATGGCCTTCTTGATTGCAATTGTAACATCTGATAGGTCCTCTGCCCTGAGATCTTCCTCTAAATGGTGGTCTTCTGCCCTTGAAGTTTCCCTTTTGATTGTAGCTTCCCCCTTGGTTCTGACTGCTGTCTCCTCTGCTGTTCTCTTGATTAGATTCACTTTAGTATCCAAATCCTCTGCCTCTAAAAGGACTTCTTCCTCCTCTTTGTTGTCTTCCTCTACCCCTATTGTTCTGCTCATGCCTTCTCTTTAATTTTTCTTCCACTTTGAGTGCCAATTGGGAACATTTCTGAACTGTATCTGGATTATGCAGATTTAGGTCTTCTTGGATGTTGAACCTCAATCCATTGAGGTATCTTGCTACCTTATCTTCCTCACCTTCCTTTAACTTTGTTTTTACACATAGTTTCATGAATTCTTCTGTGTATGAGCTGACATCTAGCTCCTTCTGCTTCAAATTTTGTTTCCTCTTATGTAATTGGATATTGTAATCCAATGGAACATAGGCCTCCTTCACCAATGCCACCATTCTCTTCCATGTTGCGACTCTATTCTTTCCCTCTTTCACCCTATCATCTTGGATGAAATTCCACCAAGTTAGTGTAGCTCCTTTCATTTTGGACTAAGCCATCTTCACTCTTTGGTGTTCTGGTATCTCCTCGGTCTCAAAGAAATTATTCAAGGAGTCTATCCACTCCATTACTGAATCAGGTTCCATTTTTCCTTCAAACACTGGCTAGTCTATTTTCACATCCATGATCCTTCTTTCCATGGACCTGATGGCATTGAGTAAGGGTCTTTGGTCTGCAGGAACCACTAGCTCTTCTTGCTTTGGGGTCTCCTCTTCATCCCCATCTTCTCGTTCACTAGAGTTTTCTTCCCCTTTCTCCACTCTATCCCTCAACTTCTCTAGTTCTTCCTTCAATGCCTGATTCTTAGCTCTATCAGCTCTACTCTCTACTATTTGCTTTCTTACCAAGGTTGTCAATTCAACATTAGTCATCTTTGCTGGGTACATTTCTGATCCTTCTCCTTCTGTCATCTTGTCTTCTTCTACTACCCAAAGAACACTCCTTGCTCTGTTTCTCCTTTTGCTGCTAGATGAAACAAACTTCTTCAGAAATCAAAATGCACAATAGCTTTTCCCAAAGCTTTCTCTAGCTCTGATACCACTTGATGCAGAGCCTCCTCGACTGAAATGTGCATTCACTCTTCCATCGGTAAGAGTTAATAAAATGTCTCGCTGATATTCCCTATCGGCCTAACAATGGCTATCAGCACCTCTAATGCTTCTCACACCGATGCCCATGTCACACCGATACATATAATCCTCAACCGGCGGTCGCTGGTCCCTGTCATCTCTGCCAATGGTCACCACCCTCGACCAAGTTGCCTATCGGCAACACTTGTACTGTCGGCCTAGCCACGGGAAGTCTCCCTGATACTCCACTCATGCTGATGCCAAATACCTTGTCGCCAAGACATACACCTATCGACGAAGATGTTATTCCTTCGGCTGATGCCCTTGATCATGCCGATATACTTAGCACCCACTTCACCATCGGCAAGACTCTGACTATTGGTGACACCTTCAATTTCTCCGCTGATGGTGTGCCTCATATCGATATACCCTTCATCGGTGACACCTTCAGTTTGTCACCCCGATTGCTATGTCGAATTCCTCTATTGGCCTGACCTCTACCATCGGCCCAATGTTTAACTCCTTCACCGATACACTCCCTCATGCTGATATCTTCAGCCAAAGCTATCATCAGTGAGACTTTCCCCATCAGTTGAACATAATTCTGACACACCGATACTAAATCTCATGCTGATGCTTCCTCCGTCAGCGACACTAAGGAAACTTATGCTGATGCCTTCAAAACATGCATTATTGACTTGTTTTGACACCCGAACTATTCAGCGATGCACATACAAACACAACTAATGGATACACACAAAATATTCACCCTACAAATGCAGTATATACACATACTTAATGACGATTTTCTCTGGAAAGGGTTCTGCAATTCCTATCCTAACAGACAAGCAAATAACCAAAAACAATGGGGAACTAATTTACAAGTCCATTTCATTGATTTCACAGAAATTCACCAGTGGAATGGATTTGTCTAGTCAATTCGACCACAGAGGCATTCAACTAAATTATACACAAATCTATATAGAATGAATTTTTACATAGAGTATCTACACAGAATTCAGAGTTTGGAAAGAAAACAATTTGTAGAACTTCTATTTGTCCTTCTCAATGTTTCAGAACCACCTTCAACTATTTGACAAAACCCAAAACAAACACCACCCTCTATTCCAGAGGATTTTTCCTATTTATCTTTCCCAACGGTGAGAGACCAACATTCCTCTCTATTTTTGGGATTTGAGTTTACCAAGATTATTGGTAGAAGCCCCTAATTAATTACATGACACCTGCTTTGCATGGGGCAGCAAGACTCTTAATGTTAAGACACCTTGATTAACCCTTCCCTTAATCCAACCTATCTAAAATGTCAAGTTTGGAGTTTACAAACATGAAATGCCAATATAGAATGTTACATTTAGAAGATGCTATAAGGTAACATGAAATGTCAAAACTATATTAGTCTTATTCTTCTCCCCCTTGTGTATGTTGGTCCTATTGAAGGGGTGCTCCTGCACCAGACTTGTACATTTACAATGTACATCCGCCACATGCAACCACGATAGACAACTGTGAGATACTCATGAACATGCAATAGCGATATACACAAGAAATATACCTTCATACAATTGTGATATACGCAGGAATTATATATCTGATATATTTTAGCCTTGTATATTTATAACATGCATTTTCAACATGTTTTCACACCTGATATGCTTTGTGATATATACATAAAAGGTATATCCCGCATACAAAAGTGATATACACATAATTTGTATATCTGATGGAACACTACAGAATTTCGCCGATCTAGTCTACTGAAACTGCCGATTTCACTGAACTGTCTCTCCTGCAAACATACAAACTTTTGCACTTTGCCAAACTAGCACATGAGGATGCTAGGATTTATCAAAGCATGCTACAAATGATCCTACAAACATGAAGATGAACAAAATAGGAAAACAAAACAAAACACAAATCGATATATATAGTCTTTCCACCGATTACGAAGTAATTTGACCAATGGAATGGGCTAAGAACCCATGTCGATCCCAAAATAGAAGATTAATTGCACAATGAATTTGATAATCAAAAAGATAACACAAATAGGATCTTCTTATTGCTTTCAAAAATGTATATAGATATTCTATATCATAGTTGCACTCCTCAATCCAATTCAATCTGTCTACCATCATCTATATCTTCAAATCGACCCGATCTAGGGTATTTTTCCACTTACTATGAGTAGTATTGACTTGATTCCTAG
Organism: Cunninghamia lanceolata; assembly: GCA_027924645.1. Lineage (NCBI taxonomy): Eukaryota > Viridiplantae > Streptophyta > Pinopsida > Cupressales > Cupressaceae > Cunninghamia > Cunninghamia lanceolata. Next base: position 7,335,955 of record BSBN01000295.1, on the reverse strand, counting down.
CGGCTGGGAGATAACAACTAACTAACAATCTCTAATAGACTAACATCCTTGTCATTATAGATCAACAAGTGTCCTAAGGACTTGCACAGAAACCTAGATGCAAACTACAACAACATGCATTGGTCAATCAGACCTTATTACATCAAAATGAACTGTAAACAGTTAAATGCCTCATGGAGGTCAACTTGTGTTAGGTGCTCTTGCACCAGAACTCCTCAAGACATCCACCATCCATCGTGAAATACTTGACAAGGCTCTCCAAGAGTCCCATGTCCCCATCGACATACCACCCACTCAATTCCAAAACCTTGTGGCTCAATTATCCTCATCCTACCATCTCACCTTTAGTCACACTGATATGTGACTTATCAATCCCGCTCATAATAAAACACTCCATATCGAAGTCCAAATCGCCAACCACAAAATCAAGAGGGTCCTCTTGGATAATGGATCTGGATTGAATATATGTACATTGAAATTTATAAAACTCATGGGGTATTCAATGACTGACATAGAATCTTTGGTCATCTACATCAAGGCATACGACAACACATAAGGAGAGTCTGAAGGTACCATATGCCTCCCTATCAAGGTGGGCCTACTCACAATGCCCACTCAATGTCATGTTATCAATCTTGAGCTTCCGTATAATCTTCTCTTGGGCCAACCATGGTTACATGCCATGTAAGCCATTCCATCCACCTATCACCATTGTCTTAAGTTACCTCATAATGGTGTGGAGGTCACTATTTCCACCGATCAACAACCTTCTGAATATTGTAAATCTTTAGAGGCTGTTTATGATAGACAATTCCATTGCCCAACCACCTATGGGGACCATGTGAAGGACCCTTCATCCACTCCATCCACATCATCACCCACTTTGCAAGTCACCATCGATATATCACAAGCTTCCACCTAATCTTCCACTCCTACACCTCAAAAGGTCAAGATCATAGACAAAGGGTATGGCGAGTATGAGCTTCACAATGCCTTCCACGTGGGATAGTTACCATTTCCCCCCACTCCCATGGTCTTCATATTTAGAAGAAGGAAAAAGAACAACATCGCAAGATCAATGAAAAAATTCCCTTTGTACCAACACAAGTCTCTAGAGAAAAGGAAGCAAAAGAAACAAACTTGAATGATTGGTTATACCATGATGAAACCACTCCTGCACCTATAAACATGGAATAATTCAAAGAAAAATATCCTATACCATTCCAAATTTGTACCAAAATGCCTTACCATGGAACAAGACTTAGTGCCAATGAACAAGGTGTTACAGATCCCATCTCGGTTGATCCTACATCTCCCAAGAAATATGCTCAATACTTAGGTTTAGGATATACTCCACCGATGGTGACAATCCATGGACCCACCAAAACTTTGGTAAAGGCAATGAAATCCTCTTCTATTAATGTCACTCTGAGTGTCATCATAGCTTCATGCAAAGATCTTGATCTTTCGTGCATCTTCCCTGACAACGCCATCTTCATTATTGACCTCTCCCTTGTTCATCCCAAACTCATTTCTTGGGATTATCAAGGGCCCCCATCTCTCAACATGTTTCCACATGATGAGGCTCTCTCTATATTCCTAGAACTCTGCGACACCTCACAATATGACATATGCTTGCACACTCATGTCTACTTTGGGAAAGAGGGGATCCTTAGTCTAAAAAAGCAAAAATCAAAAAATTGAAAGTTGTCCTATGGTGAAAACCTCTCTGAGGCACTTTTAGACACAAAAGAGAAAAATAAAGATGTATCTCCTAGTGAAAACCCCTCTGAGGTGGTAGAATATGAGGATCTCCATCTTTCCCCTATGTCATGCTATTGGCAAGTGTGTTCAAACATTTTTATTGAAGACACCCAAGAAATCAACCTCGGCACACAAGAATTACCCAAGATTACACACCTAGTAGAGAGTCTTGGTACTGAAGAAAAATTCAACCTCTCTATCATGCTTCATGAAGCACTTCATGTGTTCAGTTGGTCCTATGCCAATATGCCAAGGTTGGATCCGTCATTGGTTGTTCACCATCTTGTGGTACATCTTGAAGCAAAACCTGTTAAACAAAAACTCCGCAAGATGCACCCTCAATTTACCTTGCTTGTCAAAGAAGAACTATAGAAACTGTTAGATGCCAGCTTCATCTACTCTATTGACTATATAGAATGGGTCTCCAACATTATCCCAATTGCTAAGAAACCTGGGGGCATATGAGTTTGCACAGATTTCTGAGAACTTAACAAAGCATGTCCAAAGGATGACTTTCCATTTCCCAACATCGACATAATTATAGATCTCACAGTAGGACATGAGATTCTCTTCCTCATGGACAATTTTTCTGGGTACAACCAAATTAGAATTGCTCCTTAAGAACAAAAAAAATCTACTTTTACCTGTCCTTGGGGTACATATTGCTAGAAAGTCATGCCCTTTGGTCTAAAGAATGTTGGGGCAACCTATCAACATGAAATGACTACCATCTTTCACAACATGATACATAAAATAATGGAGGACTATGTGGATGATCTCCTAGGGAAATCCAGAACAAGAGAGGAACACCCTAAGATCTTATAATAGATATTTGTACGTCTTAGAGAATACAAGCTTCATCTCAATCTCAAGAAATGTGTCTTTGGCATAATACCAGGAAAATGCTTGGGGTTCATTGTTTCTCATAGGGGGATCGAGGTGGATCCCGCTAAAGTCACTACTATAATAGAAATGCCTCCTCTTAAGACACTCAAATAGATTTGAAGTCACCAAGGCAAACTATAGGCTATTCACAAGTTAATCGCTCAACTCGCAGACAAATGTCATCCCTTCACCCATTTGCTTTGCAAAGATGTACACTTCAAATGGGACCAAAATTGTCAACATGCATTTGACCGCATCAAAGAATATCTAGCTTCACTACCTATCCTAATGGCACATATCCCTAGAAATCCCCTATTATTTTATATATCAGCAACTTCAGTAGCATTGGGGACACTTTTAGCACAACAAGATGATATTGGCCATGAGAGGGCTATATACTACATCAGCAGGACCCTAGTAAGCTATGAGCTTAACTACACCCCCATGGAATGTGCATGTCTAGTTGTCATTTCCCAAAAGTTATGACACTACATGCTAAGTCATTCTATCAAGATAATCTCTAAAGTCGACCCTCTCAAGTACCTACTTTCTAAGACCACACTTACAGGAAGAATGACAAAATGGGTTATGTTGTTGAGAAAACTTGACATTGAATATGTTGACCAAAAATAAATCAAAGGACAAGTTGTAGTAGATCAGTTAGCGGAAGCACCCCTCACAGATCATCAACTACTATCCATTGATTTTCCAGATGAGTCTATCTTAGCCATGATAGAATCAACAAACTAGAAACTATACTTTGATGGATCCTTCACCAATCACGGTTCAGGGGCAAGAATACTATTGGTGACCCCGCAAGGTGACTATATCCCCAAGGCATATAGACTTGCCTTCCCATGCACAAACAATGTGGCTGAATACAAAGCTTTGATCATTGGTCTCAAAACAACAGTACAATGAAATATCTTGTAGCTACAGGTCTATGGAGACTCCCAATTGATCATCAAGCAAGTAAATGATGAGTTTCTCACCAAAGATGACAAGCTAGTACTCTATAAGAAAATGGTTGATGAATACAAACTATTCTTCACCTACATATAGTTTGAGTAGGTACCTCACCTTCACAACAAAGCAACTGATGCCATGGCTACTATTGGTTCCCTTCTGGAGATGCCTCAGGGCAGCCATCAGTGTGAGTTTCTTGTAGAATAGCTCCTCATGCCAACATATTGTGTCACTGAGTCGAAGTTCATTTGTGAGATTGTTGGTCCAAAAAATCCTTGGTATTATGATATTTACACCTACCTCCAACATCACACTTTCCCACCCAAATCCACCCATAAACAACAATGATCCCTCAGCCACTTGATACACTACCCTTGTCGACACCCTCTATTGCTGAAGCTATGATGGCACTCTTCCTCGATGTTTAAACATGAAAGAAGCTTCCTGGCCCTACATGAAGTCCACGCAGGTATTTGTGGAGTGCACACAAGTGGTATTGTCCTAGCCAAGAAGCTCTTGAATACTGGATATTATTGGCCTACTATGGAACATGATGCATGTGAGTACGTGAAGAAGTGTAAGCCCTGTCAGCAGCATGGAGATCTCATTCACGCTCCCTCTCAACCGTTGCAACCTATCACTACACCATGTCCTTTCTCTCAGTGGGGCTTAGATCTAGTTGGCAAAATCCACCCATCCTCCTTCGACGAACATGAATTCATCATCATTGCCATTGAATACTTCAGTATGTGGGTCGAAGCCCTTCTCTCACTTTCACCACTAGAAACCAAATTGCCAAGTTTATCCTTTACCATATCATATGTCGTTATGGTATCCCATCTTCCATTGTCATAGACAATGGTAAACCTTTCAAAAACCATGATGCTCGAGACCTTTGCGAACAAATCCACATATAACATCATTGGTCCACTCCATATTATCCCTAAGGTAATGGTCAGGCTGAGGCAACTAACAAAACCTTACTCAAAATCCTCAAGAAAGTTGTCAATGAAACTGGTCATGATTGGCACCTCCATATCCATCTAGCCCTTTGGGCCTATCACACTAGCATCTACATACCTATAGGAGATACACCATATTCCCTAGTCTTCAGAGCTGAAGCTATCCTACCAATAGAGATCGAATTTCCCTCATTGTACATCTCTTTGTATAATGTTATCACTGATGAAGAATACCTTATTGCACGACTCCAAGAGCTTGAGCTTTTGGATGAACAACACATCAATGCCCTCAATCACCTCCAAGATTACCAGAATCAGCTTCGTAGATCCTACAACAAGAAAATCCATTCTAGGAATTTGTAGTAGGAGACCTGGTCCTGAATGAAAACCAAAGGAATCTATTAGAATGAGAAAACAAACGGAAGTTTGAGTCTAATTGGCTAGGCACCTACATTGTCACTGCAAAATATGGTTCTAGAGCATACCATCTTTCCACCCTTGAAGGAGAAGAGCTTGACAAACCCATGCACATCATCCACCTGAAGAGGTTCTACAGTTAGCCCACTAAGTACCCTATGTGAAAAATACAAAAAATAAAAAAAATAAAAAAAATCAAAAATCTAAAAAAGTAAAGAGAAATAATCCATCCTATGGTGAAAACCACTTCTTGTGGCGTCTTGTATAAGTACCATGGTGAAAACCTTCTTGTAGGTGTCATGTGTAGGTTCAACCCAAATCCATTATTCAAACCACCTTCTCATCCTCATCCACACTATCTAGCATATCCCATGATCCCCTCATTTGAGCTTTAGAACAAACCCATCATTTGAGCTTCTATTGTCCATCATTCCCAAAATATCTCCCATGTCCTAAAATAAAAAATTCCAAGCCACCAACATACATCTCCTGGTCTCTATAGATATCACATCTTTTTACTCACCTGATTCGCCTCATCCATCTACAACCTTGGTCCCTTTAGTGGTTTTGCATAGATATCACGTCTTTATGCTACCATTTCACCATACCAACACAATCCCCACCATGGTTTTCCTACCATGATACAATCTGAAAACTAACAATCATCTCATCTTACCACTGACTCCCCTATCCTGTCACGGTTTTTGTACCATGGTACAATTGAAAAACTGGCATTCACCACCACTAACTAACACTTCATCCAATCGCATGAACCACCACCTATCCTTACATCATCAAGTCCCCAGAACTACATATCATCACCACCCGCATTGTAATGTGCCTTGATCCCATGGATACAGGGTATGTAGGTAGTCTAGAATACGAAGGAAGTATCCAATACATAGGTAGATACAACGCACCCATCTAACTTGTTTGGATGGTCCCACTTTCTTTAGCTTGTTGATTACACTTGATCTAAAAATGATACACTTGCTAGGCATCCTATCAAAGCATAACACTCTCATGAAAAATCCTCCACAGTTAGCATGGTTTTCCCATAACTAGCAGCTTGTATCCCTCCGCCTATCCTTATCTTATCTTAATCCATCATTGATTCTTGTCCTAGGATGCATCCTTCCTACAATGGACAAAATCACTAATCCTCCATCCATTTTTGGCAAGAGATACAATGGCTGTGTGTTTTGGGTCATTTGGTCATTTAGTCTTTGATTTTTATCTGGTGCATCATTCTTGGATCACTTCAAAGTTATCTTGGTCTCATTATATCATGACATGTGGTGAACAATCTAGAATGGGGCATGGTCATTGCTTTCTTATGCCGTGCTTGTGGGAGGTTCTCATTACTCCATCCTAGTATTCATATCTTGTGAATTGTAGGGTTGGTTCTAGCATATCATCCCTCTTTTTGCATCTAAGGTTCCTCATACCTTTGGTGTGCTAAGGGTTTATGCCTAGAATCCCCCTCATTCATCTAGACAAGGTTGTACTATTATGGGCATGCATGAGTTCATCCTATTGTTTGCAGTGTCAAGTCCTATGCATGGATGCCTTGCCACCTTGGTTCCACATACCCTAGTGCATAACATCCCATGCTATATCTACAGTAGTACTCAATTTTTATTGGCAGAAGGTCTTAATATGATGTCATCCCTTTATCCTACACATTCATATCTACCCTCATCACCCCATCCCACTACTATTGCTTCAAGATTCATCAACACATACATTTCCATCACCCCCTACATTTCTACTATCTAATCCATCCCTATCATCCTGTGACCATTTTCAGGGACCTATTTGCATATCGTGATCACTCACACCACCCCTAGTCCCTCCCTATTCATTACTCACATCACATTACCAACACCTACATATCCATCCTCACGCATCATCCTACATCACAAACATGTTAGTCCAAACATAATCATCCACTATCTCAGTATCATAAACTTCACATATCATCCGCCCATAATATATACAAACATAACCATAGGCCATCCTACATCACAAACATGTTAGCACATATCCAAATCACTCATCCATACACCAGCATATAACATAATATCATTCATATATCCACATCATATATAATCCATAAATACATCCATCATAACATATATACACTCCATCCTACATACCAACACATGTCAAATCATAATGTCTCATATCAAAACCATCATAGCACATACATACAACATGACATCCATAAGTAACCCATCACATACACATCATCATATATCCACATCATATATAATCCATAAATACATCTGTCATAACATATATACTCTCCATCCTGCAACCAAACACATGTAAAATTATAACATCTCACATCAATACCATCATAAGCATATACCATAACAATCTGTATACATCCCATCATATAACATAAGATCCATATGTCAAATATTCATCACACATATACATCGCACATATCGATAAATACATCCATCAATAACACATTATATCACATTGGTTCCTCTAATTGATATGTTAGAGTCCTCTAAAGATTCAACTAATTTCGTATGATTGAGGGCTCTGGGTCAATGGCCAATGAACATGATTACAACACCTAAGAGTTGAAGAATCCTCTACACTTGTGGTTCTACAAGACCAAGGTAGGTGTACCCTTTACAACACCTAAAAATGTCTCAAAGATCTATCTACGACATTGTATCTAAATAGAGGTTTCCCAATAACAATTTACCAGGGAGATGACTGACTTCACCTTAATTAGCTTAATCTTGTGACAACATAGTTCATACCCTAATTGAGAATGATTATTTAACCAAACACATGTTTAATAGAATACTAGATATAGAAATGATATGATTTGTTTTGGGTGGATCTAAATCAATGAATTAACCTAGTAAAAGACCGATGCTTAATCCAATGGGTCATAGACTCAATATGCATAAAACTAATGTATCATTCAGGCAATATCACCCCCTCTTCTAGCAGACTAATGGTATCAAAACCCTGTATTAACACCTCTTGCACTTCGATAACATAGAAACACCCTTTGAAATTGTATTGCAGACAACAGTTAACAATAGATTTTCCAAGCAATTTATTCCTCCCCTTGAGAGAAAGCAAGAGAAAATACACACAATATAGAGAATTGTAAAGATTAATTAAAATATCATTGATATCTAAAAGTCATATCAACTCCATCACATGCAATACAGAAAGGATTCCATAACCAGTATAATATTTGTATTAAACTTCAAAAGTAATGCTACCATACAGATTTGAACACCAGTTTGATAAAATCTTCTTCTATTTCCCTTAAATCAAACACATAGCACAATACTGCGTAAGACCTCGGATTTAGAACCTCTACAAAATGGCCCTAAATTCCCACTTATAGAAACATGGGAGAAGAGAAGCTTTAGGTCACCAACAAATTCATGTTGGAAGGGAATATACCCCCACTATCCTTTAACCTCAGAGAGGACAAAACATGTGAGAGGTAAAACATATGGGACTACCATTGAAAAGCCATGAAGATACTCATTTCTCCAAAACAAATTCCATTCATGCCTGGCCATTCTAACCATATGCAACATAGGTGCACTATCCCTCCATGATGATGCAAGCATGCTTATGACTACTCCTCTAACTGAATTTCAAATTTTCTCACACCAGTCCATTCTAGATGTCATTTGAAATTAGTTTATCTATGAAGGTCCTTAAGGGAGGAATAACCAGAAGATAAGAATATTCTACTCATCGCTGAGGTGGGAAACTTTGTTACACATCTACCAAATGCCTTTTTTATTTTTGATCGGTAGGAAGAGCAATTATGAGAGTGATGTTTTCCATTTCATTTTCAATTTTGGATAGCTCATCTAAGGCAGAACTCAAATTATCAATGATTTTCTCTTCATTATTATTGATCTCTAAGATGATTGGAGTGGTGATCTCTAGACATTCCTTCCTCCACCCTTCCAGACTTTTCAGAGTCTTGTCATCATTTCTCAGTCCTGGCAAGTGTGACCCCTGTATCCTATGAAAATGTATGAGTTCATCAGTAAATTCTTTGGTGAACTCCTTATTCTTCCACACCATCCTTCTAATAGCTTTGAGAGGGCCAATCAACTCTGTCAAGCACTTACTAGTATCCTCATCACAATAAAGCTTCTCAACTAGAATAGTGAAAGCAAGAACCATTGGTGTTGCTAGTTTTTGTCACAACCTAAGTCTAATTTCCAACTTCATATGTTCTTCAAGCATTTTTCTTAGAGTGCAATGGCACTCCAAAACCTTATCAACATAAGACATTATCCTGTCTAGCTTTCTGTTTAATAAACCTTGTATGAAGTCTAACTTCATCTGCTTCATTTTCCTCATGACATCTTCTTGCCTGGCCTTACTTTTTCTCAACTCCTCCTTGAGCCTTCCCTCTTCCCCTAAGGGAATTGGAAGAGTAATTGATGGAAGTGTGCCCCTAATTACATTCAACCTTTCTTGCAAATGAAGATTATGCTTGTTTAACTTTTCCATATTTGATTGCATTTTCTTAACTAAAGCTTCTATGAACAAAGCAACATTGGCGGTCAAAGAAGCAACCTGGATAGGAGTGGTATTATCTAACCTATACAAAATAAGGTTCCTGATAATCACACTAGCATCATCAACAACACATGGCTTATTTCTAGTAGGGGAAATTGACCATATGGCTAGAGCATTGGAATCTATGTTAAAGGCAGGTCCAAAATATATCTTGTTGGCTAATTCCTCTGTCAGGTCAATGTTCTCATTTCTTTTAATAGTGTCAAATACTATTGCAGAAGAGATATCACATCTTAGAAATAACATGCAACCACCTACCCTGACAATCTCTCTCCCTCTCCCTGGGGTCATCCCATTCATCTCTTTATGCACTTTGGCTCAAAACTCCTTGATAACTTGTTCCTTATTCTCAGGGGTCAACCCCTTGACCTTCTTCAATATTTCCTGCCCCTTTATCTTCATAATAAAATCCTTGAACTCCTTAGAGTGAATTAATGAATCATCATCCATAAACTTTTGACTTGTCAAGGCCCTCACATCATCCGATACCTCATCCACCTCCTCAAATGTGATCATCATTCTCTCCACTGGTGGGGCCTCTGTATTCATGATTAGAGGCTATGTAACTTCAATTTCATTAGGAGGATCAAGAATTTCACTCTCTCCCATTAAGAAACTAGGGGCAGGGGACCATCTTGGGGACACTTGATGGAGTGGGGTGACAACAACAAGGGCCTGAGAACTAGAAGCTTCCTTTGATAAGGCATGGATAGGAATATTCTCAAAACCAACAGGTAAATTGGAACACAACTCATTAGCATTCTGCACCATAGCCTTTATCCTTTCAATAGTATCAGAAATATCTCTAAAGGCCCTCCTTATAACCAAGAATATTCCTCAATTTATACTTTTCTTCTTTGAAGACCCTTCTCCACAATTTGCATTTATGCTTTGTTTCCTCAAAAGTGGTGCAATTCCTAATTACTTCCTCGAGGGGATGGATTTGATGCATATAACTAGCAGACTCATTTTCCAACGTAGCATTGTGTATGAATTTCTTAGGATCACATACTCTAGCCTCAACCATAAGCATCTTATAATATTTTTACGTTGCAAGGATCAACTCCAGTCCCTCCTTTGATGTGATTAGAAAATTAGAAAAAGCAATGGTGGCAGGCAGGAAAGAGGCATTCTTGAAATTCCTAAAATGAGTCTTGTCAGACTCATTCATCTGCCACATGATTTCCAAGAATGCCACCTTATCAGGGGTTACCCTAGGTAGAAAATGAGGAGTTCCTTCAAATCCATAAATCCTAATGATAGTTGCTTTTCTGAAAAGAAATCAATCATCCCAATTTTGGGTGACACCAAGATCTAGGCACATATCCATAGGCCATAGGAAGCTCTAAACCTCTTGAGATAACCTACAATCCTAATGGCCAAGAGACCTGAGGATATATCTAACAAAGTATTCTTTTAAGACCATGTAATTAGATCTATCACAATTACTGTCCCACAGATATGTCTATTCTTGAACAGGATATAATGACCATGTTCATCTGTTATTCTGATCTTCAACATTGGTGACCATATTTTCCTCTCCTCCTCTGCATATAGTAACATATGAAACAAGAGGGAATGATGCATCAAATGGACAGTAGAGGGATTTCCTTTTATTCCCTCCAGAGTGTCATTGAGTTGTTTCTCAATGAACAATGCATAATCAAAGAGTTTTTTGTTATCATACTTCTGAATATCAGAAGTTAAAACTATAGTAGACGTGGGCATTAAAATAGTAGCATCTAACCACATCACCCAGTACAGAACAAAATAGGTTTTCTGAAAGTAGTGTTTGAAAATGTCATAGCTAAATGGCTCCTTCTCATCATCTTTGAACTTGTACAATCTACCACGAACTTTAGGCATGTGACTAGTAAGAAGCTTCACCCTATAAGTAGCACCTGCCCTGTGGTATTCCTGAAGCAAAGCCTCCTTGTCTATGGGCAAACTCGAGTTGGGGTTCAATTAGAATACCCAACAAATATACACACGATTCAACGTTTCTAGGGTGTTGCCATTGCTACCAATTTATATGGCTTTGTCTTCAAGGGAATAATTCCTGGCCAGTGCCTTAATCATCTCAACATTAATGAAGATATTTGGGTCTACCAACCTATCTAACCCTAACATCCAGGGGTTACTCATAGGGCTTCCTCTCCTTCTCTTTTGGAAATGATACCTAAACATTGCATATCCATTGATTGGAAGGATAACATCTCTGCAAGTTCCATTGGTATCAAAGAGTCTGTTTGCTACTATGCCAAGTGAATGATGGGGCCTCTTAGCTGAACAAGGTAGTTGGATTAAAAATTATCATTGAATTCCATATCTTTTTTCCTTTCTATCTTCTTTACAACCCTTTTATATGAATAGCAATGATAAACACATAAGGGTTCTAAATCTTAAGGCAATTCCTATGACTACTTTAGAGCAACTGGGTAATCCTTTGGGCTTGGTGTGAATACTCTAACAATTTCAACTACACCCATTCTCTAGAATGATCACAATTCAATGGGAATTAAGGTCTATGTCATGCAAGAGAATGAAGAGCACTTACAGGTTGTAGGTGATGATTGTGACCCTAGGCCGACTAACTGATCACTTGTTCATTGCTGTAAATTGAAGAATTCCAACTAGGAGATGAACACAGAGCCTGGGGATAGGAAATGCGTGCTTAATTATGTAGAATAATGACATAGGGAAACCTCTAAATCACCCTAGGCACCATTAATGCCAAATGTGCGAGATACGAGACCTATTTTGGCTTTAAATATGTACCATAGATCTTCTCAAATTAGTGGCCATCACTAGAGTTTGAATTTCCCCTAGCATACCAAATATTTCATCACGATCTGGGATCCTTTTAGGTCAAGGTGGCACTTTCACGGGCTCATTGGGAATGATTGGGAGACCTGGTAAAGTGCATGTTCTGGGCAAAAGGTTGGCAATGGCCACCACTGTGGATAATAAATATGCTTTGGTCCACACTACACTTTTCGCTGCCCCACTGAAAGCTTCGAGCACTCTTTACGAAGGTATAAACCCTCTGAAGAATGTCAAGTCACCCCCAGAAGCACCACGTCAGAACCACTGGCTCCATGTACACTCATTACCCTTCAGGGATGCATGTAACCCACATCTTCACCACCACATAGGAGAACAGTCTAGATTTTGTGATCCTGTAGAAGCCTCAGAAAAGCCTTAGAGGAAATAAACTCTCCCCATGAAACTTCATTGAGAAGCCAACTCAACAACCACATCACCTTCATTGCAGAATACACTATACAACCGAACACGTCATATGACATGTGTGTCCTCATGACCTCGTGGGAAGTCGATTTGAGACCAAGCAAAGGCAATTCTGTTGATAACTGAGAGGGGGGTGAATCAATTATCCTAATTATTTCTTCTTTTGAACTTTCTTATTAATCAATGCAGCATTGAATCAAACAAACAAACATTACCATGAAATGAGAAACACATGACACAGTATTTTTGACGTGGAAACCCTTTTAAGGGAAAAAACCACGAGGTGATTAACCCAAAGATTATTCTCTGTTAGAAGAATAAGGAATTACAAAATGGCACTTGCCAATTAGGGCTCACTGCCTGAGCACATTGCTCACAAAGAGGCACACTGCCTACAAGGAGACACACTATCTACAAAAAAATGTTATACAATACTTGAACTGATTGGAAGCATCCACATATGCTGGAGTTTAGTTCCGGTTAGGCTCAGTACACTGATCTGCTATACTTCATCTTTCCTCTTCTCTTTATTCTGCTTTCCTTTCACATACCGGATCTTTCCTATTACTTCTTCTCTGCTCTACACTTATTCACATATATCATCATCGCTACAACAACTCTCACAACTAAATCCATCATGCATATATATCCGCACAAGTAATTTCATCACCTTTCTAGTCAGCATCCGGAACAGTCTATTTTCTCACAAACTCTGCTCTGTCGGTTGAATCCTTGCTCATCAAGTAATGCGGATCAAGCATATACTTGTAGATATCATTAATCATGTCAGCCAAACATGATTCATGCCTTCACAACCTTTACCATCAACAGTAACACATCCGGAAAATAGTCTGATGTTTTGTCAGTCAGTTCTTCCTCTGTTCTCACTGTCACTCAGGAATCTGGTACTCAACTATTCATATCTTTTTCCTTGTCCATCACTGGAGGCTAAATCCTTGGAATATACCACTCAAGGTAGTCCTCTTGACTTCCCCAAATCCACACTGCACCAAGATACTTCCTCTGAGAGATCCGGACCAATTTGTCGGACCTTGCCACATGCTCTGTTCTTGTTCACCGGACCACAATAATCTTCATTCTGACTTCTGGTAGAGGCACACTATGCCTTGCGGATATGTGGGATGACCTTTGTTACCATCAATGACAACAACCATGAATCCATATAGTGTCTCTTGCCAACAATCTCCCCCTTTGGCATTGATGGCAACACTTAGTGAAAAATGACTAAGTGTTTACACTATGCTCCCCCTCGGTTGATGCTCTATCTTTATATACAATTTTTAGAACTCCCCCTTAGTTGGATTCCTCATTTTTCACTGCTCCTCACTCCCCCTTTGACATCAATGGCAAAGGGTAGGATCCGCACACAAAAATTTTCAAAAATTTTTACTATACTTGGCTATATATTACATATTCACAAAAATTGAAGAATGTTTGCAAAGGATGTCTTCAATTGGATGAGTTCTGTAGCCCAACTTTGCTTCATTCTATCCAAAATTGAAATGTGACCACTCAACAAAAACACAAAACCTTCTGCCCTCTTAAGATCTGTCAGATCATTGGTTTGGGCAGTAGTCTTGGCATCATTTATGGCCTCATGCATGGTTTCTAACTTAGGGACAATAATCCTTCTAAGTTCTCCCATCCGGTTAATTATATTCTTCCTTTCCTTCTCAAGATTCTTTATTGCATTTGTGATTGCAATAGTTTGACATTCTTGATTTACTATGGAGGAAGAGAGAGGATCAAAACTTTGAGACAAACTCAGTAGTTTGTCCTGTTCCTCTTTTATTTTCTTCTCAATTTCTACTGTTGCTTTTGACCAGGAAATACAAAATTTGTAAATGTCACCGCCATCCTTAAGGGCATTTTCTAAGCTCTTTATTCCAATACTCATATTTCTCCTATCATTTGAGATTAATCCTAGTACCTCTGAGAATCTCTTATCCAAAAACTCCTTCCGGACCTTTTCTTCAGCTGATTTTTCTAGGGATTCAAAATGTGTACCAACACTGCTGACTAAGGTTTTGAGATTACCGGAAGAGGAGGCTGTGGGATCTTTCTGGACCGATGGCATAATCTTCTCAAGTACTCCGGAAGTAGCCTCTAACAACTCACAGTCTTCCATATGAGACTTTAGGAGTTTTTCATTTGCCTTAGCATTTACAAATGAAGCTATCTTCATTGTCTGCACCGGAGAGAGGGAATCAAAGTTGAATGGACCTTGTAGAAGGTCCGGTTCATCTATCTCTATTGCTTCTTTGCTCAGAAATTTTTGGACAGTTTGTGTAGTGTCTCTTGCTGGAGACAGATGTTTCTTCTCTTCTGCAGTCTTGGAGCTGTCCTTTGGAATTTTCTCTCCCTCTACATTCCAACCGCTGACAGTTGTGGTTTTCTCTGGTGAAGTCTTTTGTCCTTCTACAATCTTTGGACTGTCACCTTCTTTTTCCTTCTCTGCTGCTCCTTTCTCTTGTAATTTCTCTTCTTCTTTGGATCCGGAGACTGTAGGGGAAACCGGAGGAGAGATATTAGTCTGTTCAAGGGCCACTTCTTCCGGAGCAGAGGATTCCAAGTCCACAGCTGTTTCTGCACCTAAGTCCTCTACAATAGGAAGATTAAACCTTTTGAATGCCTTCTAGAGGATCTCTTCTGTATCCATGGCCACTTTGTCAGTCTCACCAAGCATGAGTTTATTCATCCTTGCTTTACTTCTGAACTCATCTTTGCAGTCTTTGAATATTATGTTCATTGTCATGGGATCAATTTGAGGCTATAGCTGAATAGCTATCTGCTCCTGGATCTCAAGATCTTTTGTTTGGGCATTGTTCTTTCTTATTTCTAATTCCTTCTCTAGACTCTTAGGAATTTTAGAGATAATCTCAATAAAAGCTTTATTGTAAATGTTCAGATACCTGATTGTAGCTTCCTGCAGGATCTTTTGGTCGGCCTCATTGTAGTCATCATAGAATTTGGCCACTGGTTGAAGGTTCCCATCCACAGTGACTGATTTGATTACACTGTCTAGAGACAGGGTGGGCTTTTCAACAAATTTCTCTGCCATTTCTTCCTTGTCTTGGCCTATGGAGGGTTTACCGGATCCTTTCTTCTTCTGCTTCTTTATTTCGTTTACTCCCTCATTTGATTTAGTTTCCTCTTCATCTCTTTGACTCTCATAAGCCTTGTGGCTTTCATCTTGGATCTTTTGCCGGATGCCTGGACTTCCGATTTTGAGCTTTTGGCTGTGGGAGGTACAGATCTTTTTGATGATTTGGTCTGGGTGGAGGTTTCTACTGGAACACTTTCTTCACTTTTCTTTTCTGCCCTCTTCTTCTCTTTCTCATCCCCTTCCTTCTTCCGGTGAGCATCAATTGCCTCCATGGAGATCCCAAGGCCTTGTGCTATATGTTCTACTTCTTTTCTAACCTTCCTCTTGATCTCTGGTTCTCTGAGTTCAACATGGATTTTTATACTCAGTTCCTCAAATGTTCTGAACCTTTCTGCCTTTGGATCTTTAGGCTGACTTAGCATGTGTTGAACATGCAGCTCCACAATCTGTTCATCCACCTCATACCCCATGGGTATGATCCACACAGTTCTTGGTTCTACTGCCTCCATTAGGCACTGATCTGTTTCTACCATAAAGCATACTGTGTCTTTGTATTTTTCAACATGAGACTAGGGAATTCTTTCTCTTGCATGCATCATGCTTTGAAAGTTCTTGAAATATCCCCACAGGGCTATTTTTCTTGCTTTAACATCCCCAAGTCATGCAAATAATCTCTGATTTGGATGGCAACTAGTCTGTCATTCTGCCATATCCATCCACTGGATCCGGGAAGCTCATTCATGTAATAAAAGAATAAACAAAGGATCAAACTACCATACTTGAAGGAGTTTTTCTTGTCCTTCTTGATCTTCTGTAGATTTTCCAAAAGTTAGTTTAGAAGAAGCTCACACAAGTCATAGTCTGCATTCTCCTTTAGCATTTGATAAGCTGTGTAAATTACAGTTCCCGGTACTGAGTTTTCCCTACTGGAGTGATAGATCTTGTAACCAATTATCATAGATGCAAATTTGACATCCGGTTCAGTGATGTCTTCAATTGTCATAGCTCTCTTGTCAAATTTAGATTCAGTTGCATCACTAACTGTCTGATTTTTGATAGACTTGAGAATAGGTAATCCACCAGATGAGTGCAAACTGGTTACAGCCCTAATTGCATCTTTGGTGATCTTGAAAGGCTTGTTTAACCAAAGGAAATTGTCATGCACTCTACTTAGTACATACCGGACCCATTCATCTTCTTCAAAATAGGGGAAATGAATGTACTGTGCAAAGTGCTTATCCTGGATGGCTTTGTACTGAGGCTTAATCTCAAAGGATTCGTCTATCAACTGTTTGTGATAGATATCCATCAATTTTGATTCTCCAAAGTCTTCAAAATTCGCATGATTGTAAACCCTAATGTCCTTCGTATGCAATACACCATGCGGAACACTAGAGAAGGCTCCTAGGGGATCTACCTCCAAAGATTTGTATGGATGTTTCTTGAATGTGGGGCGAGGTCTATCAGAGATCTTAACTATATTCAGAGTAGCCATTTTTCAAAGATTTGCAGTGAGATGTTGAAAACGGAAAATACCTTATGCGCCTTCGGTTACATGGAGTGGTTGGATTGATTTCTGTATGTAATGACTTCTGCAAGAGATCTTCGATGAACTTGATGAATTTTGTTGCAGAGCTCCACTTTTCACTTCTTCTTGAGTGCAAAATGAACAAGTAATTTATGAGAAATCCCTTATATTGCTCTGCAAACCCTAATATCTAATTGCAATAAATGCTCGACCTAAATTATTCTAGTTTGCCTTATTCAAATGACTTGAAGAACCGGATCAGTCCTGACTTATGAATGTCATGCGGATCTTCCAGCCATGAACAAATAAAGATGACACATCACAAGGACATCCCAAACACTCTGTCCAATCCGCAGAATAAGACAATGCACTTCCGGATCTCTCCGGACCTTTTTGTAATCCTCTGTCATTCCGGAGCATCTCCCGGAACAGGTCTTACTTGATCGATCACAACTTCTTCACATCTTCATGCGAACCTCTGAAATCTTATTTGGATCATCTCAAGACTTATATCTACAAACCCTTTACTCTGCATCTTGTGCCACATCCGGCACCACTTGATTGGCTGGGGGAACAGAATTTTCTTTGAGTCTCCCCCTGAGCCAGAGCTCATCTTTTAATTTTCGGAAGGAATATCAGCACCAGAGTCTGGTGCGGATCCAACCTCTACATTCTCTGAACTTTTCTTCACCCAAATCTTGTTCATCTGATTCCTAACTTCATCCGCATTCATCTTTTGTTTACCCTTGTCTTGATTCTGATTATACACCGGACCTCTTTTGTCCTGATTCTTGCTTCTGTAGATTTTTGCATTATGACCGGACCTATTACAGATTTGGCAAATAACATTTCCTTGCATATTTGACTGATAACCTCTTGATCTGCATTGATTAGCCATATGACCTACTCTATTGCATGCAAAGCATCTACCATTGAATGATTTGTTTATTTGCATATTTCTGCATTCATAAGACTTGTGTCCATACCTTTTGCAGTTAAAGCACTGTTCGGAGAAGAATGAATTAGTCTGATTCATTCTCTTTCTACACTGATTAGCTTTGTGACCAAAGTGATTGCAGCTGTGGCAGTATCCATTGAAGGATGGATATCTTTGAGCATTGGGCTGTCTTACCGGAGGTCTTCTAGGCCTATTCCTTGGATGTTCTGATCCAAAATTCTTTTGACCAGATCCAGAGCTTTCTCCTTTCTCATATCCCAAGCCATACTTGTCATCTGCCCTCTTTTGACTTCCAAGAAGAACTTCAAGTTGAGCAGAACTTATTTTGAATTTCTCTTTATATTCATTTGTTGTTTGAAGATCTCTTTTGAGAGAGACAATTTGATCCTCAAGTTTTTCTTCATTATCTTTGGCATCTCCAAGATCAGATTCAAGATGTCTGATAATCCTATCCATCTGGTGGCAATCTTTTGATTTCTCTTTAAGAGATTGTCTTAGATTGTCTTCAGTTTTTCTTTTCTCTTCAATCTCTTGAGTAAACTTTATAACTCTTGATTCCATTTCATGTCTTACCATAATGACTTCTTTTGATAACTTTTCACATAACTTGGTTTTCTCAATCAATTCTTCATTTGTATTACTTTCTTCACTTTGTCTTGCCAATTGTTGGAGCAGCTCCTTTCTCTTTTTCATAGAGAGACTTAATTTGTCCTTTAGTTCTCTCATGAATTCATCAGCCTGTTTGAGTCTTTCCTTTAATTCATTGACTTCAGAGTTTGACTATTCAAGATCCTCAAGGGCAGTCTTGAGTTGCTCCCTTAAACCATATGCATCCATTTGAACTCCCAGATCTTCCTCAAGCTGTTAGGCTCTATTAGGAGGAACTTAGCTCTGATACCAATTGTTGATAACTGAGAGGGGGGGTGAATCAGTTATCCTAATTATTTCTTCTTTTGAAGTTTCTTATTAATCAATGCAGCATTGAATCAAACAAACAAACATTACCATGAAATGAGAAACACATGACATAGTATTTTTGACATGGAAACCCTATTAAGGGAAAAAACCAGGGGGTGATTAACCCAAAGATTATTCTCTGTTAGAAGAATAACGAATTACAAAATGGCACTTGCCAATTAGGGCTCACTGCCCGAGCACACTGCTCACAAAGAGGCACACTGCCTACAAGGAGACACACTATCTACAAAAGAATGTTATACAATACTTGAACTGATTGGAAGCATCCACATATGCTGGAGTTCAGTTCTGGTTAGGCTCAGTACACTGATCTGCTGTACTTCATCTTTCCTCTTCTCTTTATTCTGCTTTCCTTTCACATACCAGATCTTCCCTATTACTTCTGCTCTACTCTACACTTATTCACATATATCATCATCACTACAACAACTCTCACAACTAAATCCATCGTGCATATATATCCACACAAGTAATTTCATCACCTTTCTAGTTGGCATCCGGAACAGTCTATTTTCTCACAAACTCTGTTCTGTCAACTGAATCCTTGCTGATCAAGTAATGTGGATCAAGCATATACTTGTAGATATCATTAATCATGTCAGCCAAACATGATTCATGCCTTCACAACCTTTACCATCAACAGTAACACATCCAGAAAATAGTGTGATGTTTTGTTAGTCAGTTCTTCCTCTGTTCTCACTATCACTCAGGAATCCGGTACTCAACTATTCATATCTTTTTCCTTGTCCATCACCGGAGGCTAAATCCTTGGAATATACCACTCAAGGTAGTCCTCTTGACTTTCCCAAATCCATATTGCACCAAGATACTTCATCTGAGAGATTCGGACCAATCTGTCGGACCTTGCCACATGCTCTGTTCTTGTTCACCAGACCACAATAATCTTCATTCTGACTTCCGGTAGAGGCACACTATGACTTACGGATATGTGGGATGGCCTTTGTTGCCATCAATGACAACAACCATGAATCCATATAGTGTCTCTTGCCAACAAATTCCTCCAGCGAAATGTGACAACAATCACCGGGCACACTGACTAGGCATGACCTAAGGCTCATTTTAGCACATTCGTATAAGTTGTTTTGAAAGGAGGGCCACATTAAGTAAGAAAAGAGGGGGGACATAAGACAAAACATGCTCGATACCTAATATAAAGGTAGGATATTATTTAAATTAGTTGGGTGCTTGACATACTTTAGGTTACAAGAAACAAAGGGTAACCTTAGGCATGAGGGATTGTAACTTGACGGCGAGAGATACATAAGTGACAACTTAAGTGATCGAGAACAGGCCATGAGCAATCAACATCAAATTAAAATAAGAAGTCACAAAGGCTAGTAGAGAAAAACACTAGACTTAGAGTTTTACAAGGGTTTTAACAATCCTAGGAGATATATACCAAGGGTTAGAGCTTGCATCGAAATGCAGATACAAACAATGGCTCTAGTTGGGGATAGGTGACCACAAGGTCATCATGAGGATCCCGAATATCATGGAGGTAGAAGACCACACAAAACAAAAGGCAAGGAAAAGAATGTGAGGCAACACAACTATTTACAATTAAGTACAAATGTGCATGGATATAATCAAGAAAAGAATTGCTTCAAGAACTGTCCATGCACTGGTAATTCTTGGGCTTCGCTATTCATGGTCTAAATGAAGTATGAGTTCTTTCCACGACACTCTATTATGGCATAATGTTCTAGCCATAATGCCTCAAATTTCCCATGTTTACCTATCTCCTATGCTCAAGCATTCCACATTAAGACCATGTCACCAACTTCAAACTTTCTATCAGTAGCTCTCTTATCAAACATATTGTAGACACCCAAAATTGACCTAATTATCATTAGTATCAAATATTACATTACCTAGCATTTGCATTTGTCTAACATACTTGAGCAATTTTCCTTAGCCATCTAAATACCTATTTCTTCTATTAATTAAAAAAATTTATATTTATTTAATTAATTCATTAGCTATTTCTTCTATTTTTCTCTAAGCCATAATTAAATAATCTTTATTTATTTAATTATCTATTTCTATCTATTTTAATTAAATAAATTTCATTTATTTAATTAAAATTCCCTTCGTAATCCCACTTCCCAATTAATTAAATAAATTTTATTTAATTAATTTCTCTTATCAGTTATCAAGCAGACATGTGTGCCTCTTTTATTAAAAAAATATGTGTGGTACTACATCTTTTATTTAATATCTTTCACATGTAGTACTTTTTATATATATGGTCACACATAAGCCCTATATTCCCTCCACTTGTCATCTTCACATTCACCTATGCCTATCTTTTAATCTCATCCCTTCACATAGCCATCAAATCTCTACCATTGATTGATTTTGGTTGAGGTCTATATAAACACCCTCTCATTTCATACTACATCTATCTAGCATTCTCATAGTGTCTACATTATCATCTTGAGCATATTGAGCACTTTAACATCCATTGAGCTTATTATCATTATCATTTATCCATCATCGCAGCTTTGATCTTCATAATTACTCATTATTGAAGAAGCAATCCACATCACATACAAGGAATCATACAATCTAGGTGATATTATTCTTGAATTGCATGCTTTGGATTTCACTTTGATTCGATTCTTTGATGGTGGTAGGATTAGGTTTTCATTTGTAATGCTTGATCTTATTAACCTAATTTTTACCTATTAAATTTTGGCACGCCCAGTGGGACTCGCATCCTTGATTAACTTTGCTATTTAAAGTTGTTTTTTTTGTGAAGTTCAGATTTTTCCAGTGCTTACGGCAAGTTCCAATCACTTTTGAGCAAAAACCAACTGCTTTCTGATTATACGCATCGCTTATAAGCTGAGATCTATCGCTTCTTGCCTTTTTCAGATCACTTCTACATAAATAGTAGTTGCTTATGATCTTTTTTGCATTGCTTTTGAGCTAACAGTGGTCGCTTATGTCCTGATTTGAATTGCTTTTAATCTAACAGTGATCACTTTTAGCTGTCTGGATCACTTTCTACAAAATTAGGGTTTTTCTGTTATATCTTGTTTTTTCAGATCTAAGTCACTTTTGAGCTACAATCTGTTGCCTGTTGATTTTCTGCATCACTTTTGAGCTTCGTCATTTCACATCTAGGGTTATTTGCATCACTTCTAAGCAACAATATCTCGCTTTCAGCAAAATCCAGATCGCCTATGGTCAATAGTCAATTGCCTCTGGTAACTATGTCACTTTTAGCTTGTATCATTTCTAGTTTAGTTTTCTTGGCTACTAATCAGTTATTTATGCAACATCTTATCGATTGTCTAAGAGAAGGAGGTTATCAAACTACTAACATGTCAGTTGCAGCTTTGATTGGTCAAAGATTCTTGATTTTATCACTAATTTAGGAAAATTTGGGCTTGGTGCTTAAAAAGAATCATTTCTTGCTCCATGCTTGATTTATCTTTCTTAGATTGCTTGATTGTGCATGATTGTAACCCAAATTTAATAGAAAAAGTATCCTCTCCCCTTGCCTATCAAATGGATCTTGGGTTGATGAGAACTTGTTATTATCTTTAGAGGGCCTACCTTCCCAGTGTGAGAAGGGGTACGGCCCAAGTGGTAACGGGCTAAAGCCAAGTCCTTCAGAACCACTATATAAGAAAAGTGTTTGTGTCGAAAGCCACAAACAATAGATGCTGCTGTGTTATACCGATAGCCAACCTCCCCCAAAACCCTCCAATGCATAACCCTTGAAGGCTGGGAGACTCCATAATGGAGAGTAGTGCTGCCGCACGTATAACCACCTGAACGGATGCCCTTATTAGCAACCTTCTGTAGTAGCCAAAATCCTTCTATTTGTTGACACAAAAAGTGGGACTTTTGAAGCTGCCTTGATTCATGTGGTTCTTAGTAGAGATAGTAGGGACAATCCTAAGTTTCAGAGGGGGGATGAGCCTTGGGAAACCTAGATCTTGGTATGTGTGAGTAGTGAGTGCATTGTAAGGGGGAGCTAGTGCTACCAAGATCTTGAAGCTATCTGCTTTGAATAAGCACGGCAAGGGGACTCAACAAATATAATCCTTTCCTAGCCTAGGTTGTTCAAGTTTGTGTATGTTGTGGGTGTGAGTGACTGAAATCACTATTTTCTTATCAAAAACATCATTCAAACCTATCCTCTGATAGACACAGACCACTTTTGATCTTTAACTGACTGCATACAGACATCTAAATCACTTTTAAACAACAGTCTGTCACCTTTTTCTTAAATAGAGTCACCTTTAAACAATAGTTGCTCACCTTTAGTCTAAACCAAGTCACCTTTAACGAACAATAAATCACCTTTGACCTGTAATTGATCACTTATGCCCAACCTACTTGCCTCTAGTCAACACTGTAACCTATCATCAAAGCCAAAACCAGATCGCTTCTCAGCTATTATCCATTGCTTTTGGCTTTATTGGCGTCATATCTGAGCTATTACCTATCACCTCTAGTTAAATATCAGAAATTTTTACCAACTCAACCAAATTAGCTCTATTCTTAGATTGTCTAGCTTCAGCTTTAGCTTTTAGACCTGCTTCTGATCATTTGCAGATACTTGAGCCTTGCCTCCTATCTTGACAATACCCAACATTTGGACTTTTGTGCTTTTATCCCTTTGAGATCCCAACATAGCAACCAACCATCAAACCCAGCAATCACACATCAACCTTTGGCTTTACCTAGCCTTAGCAACCTTAGCAAACAAAACCAAAAACCAGCTTTTTCCCCTTTGAGTGTGTGAGCTATCCTCAAAGGAAGATAACAACAACAACCCAACAACAACTAAGCAACCTTTAGCAACCAAACCAAACAACAAACTAGCCAAGCAAACCAGCACCAAGCAAACCAACCAAACATCACCTTTGGGTCTCAACCTTAAAAAGCTAAGTCCAACTTTCAACATCAACCATCATGCCTAAAACTAGGATCCAATATAGAGCTAAAGTAGAAGCAAAATTGCGAGCTGATATGGAAGCCCAAATGCAACATTCGCAATCAACACCTGTTAAAGATGCAAGCCAATTTACAACCGGCATGCCTTCTTACATGTTCGTACCTATAGGATACACTATTGGACCATCATCCTCATACCAAGTGCAAACACATCCCTTTACAACAACTTACGAAGAGCAATCCCAAGAGGATTTATCCAACTACCAAGACACACATGTATGGGACCAAGTTGAGAAACTTGTTCTATCCAATCCTAATCTCTATTTCTTGTAACTTGCCCGCATGGGAGCCAAACTACCAAGTGACTTTGACATATGCTCTGTTCGAGAGCATGATCCTAATATTACCACTATTGTTGCAAAGAGTCCAACTACTATAGTCACACCTTCATATTCCTCTTTCCATCCATCACCTTTATCCTCTATCGTTACACCATCCAACCTGCCAAGCTCAGAGTACACTTTAGAACCATTGATAACTCCGACCAATGTACTTCCTCTTATCTCACAAAATGTGAACATTCCACCTTTCCATGTTTCACAACACACACCCACTCCTACCATGACCATTTTGGTGCCTCAAGTATCACAAGCTATCCATGTTTCACAAGTCCAAACTCCTCAATTTTCACAAGCCATTCCTACAAAGCAAACTCCCCAAGCATTACCAACATCACAAGTTTTGCAACCATCGCAAGTCACTACTCCTATTGTATCACATGGGGAAGTCACACCTCAACCTCACATTCCTATCACTTCCAATATGGTCTCCACAATCTCCACAATCTCCACCAATCCATCTGATACACCATATAACCCCAATGTTAGTCTTATTGACATGACCGATCCACCTATCGTATCACAAGCTACTTCTAGCACCCCAGTCTTTTATGTCAATCAACTCACATCACCTTCTATACCTCCATATAATCCTTCACAAACCATTCATCAGTCTTATGCAACCCAAGGATTACCCTTTATCACCCAACACATGACACATACCAATCCGCATGTTGTCCAAAAAACTAATCCAAATGTTCATCCATCTTCGTCAACCAATCCGCATGTTGTCCAAAACACCAATCCAAATGTCCATCCATCTTCGTCAACCAACTCGCATATGGTCCAAAACACTAATCCAAATGTTCATCCATCTACATACACCAACCCTCATGTCTAAACTACCAACCCAAATGTCCATTCTTCCGTTAATCCTTTGGTTGCTTACCATAATCCAAACCCAACTTTCCATTCACAACCATTGACTAACATCAATCCATCCTCTACTTCCCATGTGATACAAACTTTGGGAACTAATCCATCACAATATACCCAAACACCACTTGTATCTCAAGGACAACAATCCTCAAACACATGTGCAACATCCCAATCCATTGCCATATAATCCGAGTACACAACCTCATCAAATGGTCATACTAACCTACATTCCATAGCAAAAACCACAACATATGCCATCCTACATTGCACCTCCAAACCATCAACCCTATTTGCAACAACAACATTTATCTCATGCAGATGTTGAACAAATTATTAACAAAGTAGTAGTGTAAACCAAGGAAACATTTTCCTTGGGAGATATATGCGCATATCCTTTTGATAAGTCACTTCATATGACACCTTTTCCGCCATACTTAGAAGTTCCACAATTTGACAAATATAAGGGAAGAGGAAATCCGGATGACCATCTTAGAGAATTCTATGTTGCATGTCTTGATGCGGCTCACGATGATACATATCTTTTGAGACTATTTCCCTGAAGCTTAGCGGGACAAGCTCTTGAATGGTTCTCTCACTTACCGCTAGGATTTAAGACCTTCACAGAACTAGCAAACCAATTCTGATCCCATTTTGCTTTCAACATTGAACACGAAGTGAACATGAATGACCTTGTCAACAATAAACAAGGCAATGGTGAAGCTTTTTCCCAACGATGGCGCAACATGGCTAGCAAACTATCATGTCAAATCCTTGAGAAACAACAACTTGATATCTTTATCCAAAATCTTCACCCAGAGCTCTCATTCCAAGTACAATTGCAAAGTGCTAGCACCTTTGAAGAGCTCATATCTAAAGGAACCACCATTGAGCATGCTCTAATAGCTAAAGACACTATCAAGATTTTCAAAGACAACAATTCACAATTGTTAAATGATAAACCCCATTTTTGGAACAAAAACAAGAATGTTGTTAATGACAGTGTTGTAGATGCAAAGAACATCCAAGTAGTTAAAGCTCCTATCAACATCCAAGATGCATCTACAACTAATCAACCTTTTCAATGAATAAGACAAAGACAAACCTCAAATCCTCGATGACCATTTACTCCTTTAGGGGAACCTATGGAAGTTGTATTTCACAAACTTCTCCAAGTGGGAGATATCACATTTCCTGAAGCACCTCCTAACAGCGAACCGCTCTTCAAAGCTCCTTGGTACAAACAAAATGATATTGTGAATACCATTAGGTTAAAGAACACAAAAACATGGTTGTATGTGCTTAAAACATGTTATCCAAAACTATATAGAACAAGGATTGATCAAGATCACACCTCCAACATCACAATTGGGAAAACAACCGACATCGAACTATGACCTAGATGCTTTCAAGAATCCACTTCCATCTCATGGTACAACAAGTAACCCTCATGTTGGAAATGCTATCCATTACAATTATGAGTCCTCCATGATTGGCCACATCGACCATACTCGTATTTCTACCATTATAATCCAAGGCAAAGCACCTGATTACACTGTAACCACTAGACGAGGTCGTGTTACCATTCAGGGAACACCTGTCAATCCTCCTCGACTGCCCTCTAGCTATAATATTCTTGATCACCTTGGAAAAACAACCGCACATATCTCCATCCTCAAATTTCTTTGTATATCCCCTGCCCACAAAGCTATCCTTGACAAAGCCTTGCAAGAATCTTCGGTGCCCAATGACATCGATACCACACAATTCCAATCTATGATAGCTAGTATTGCAACTCCTTACCATCTTACCTTTTCAAACAAAGATCTTTGCCATTCTATCAACCCATTACACAATGAAGCCCTCCACATAGAAGTATTTGTAAATCAACACCGTATCAAATGACTCTTAGTGGATGGTGGAGCTGGTCTTAATTTATGTTCTTTAAAGCTTATAAAACAATTGGGATATTCTAAGAAAGATGTTGACACCTCCAAAGTGATTACTATTAGAGCATATGATGATGTTGAGAGAGATACCGAAGGAATTATTCATTTGCCTATTCAAGTTGGTCCTATTACTACTGACACTTGTTACCAAGTGCTGGATGTGGACCTTCCTTACAACATTATCCTTGGCCACCCATGGATCCATGCTCTTAAAGCTATTCCTTCCACATACCATCAATGTCTCAAATTCCCACATAATGGTGTTGAAGTCATTATACATGCTGATCCCAATCCATTTGAGTTCTGTCATGCTTTTCAAGGCAAAAACTAAAGCCCTAACCATATTCCTATCAACACTGAAGCATATCCTTCATCATCTTATGTTGACCCATCTTCCCTACTCAAGCCATCATCTAGCACATCCTCTTCAAATCTCTGTATCAAGTACACTCAGCATTGCCCGGGTGAGTACACATTGCAAGAGTCCTATTGTGTTGGTACTCTTCCCTTATCTCCCAAATATCATGGCAAACCTTCTACATCCAAGGCATATTCATTTGCAGCTATCATAAAAGCTCCACCAATAGTGTTCATAAAAGGTGGATTCCTTGATGATGAAGACATTGACGATATTAGTTCTTGGATATTTTATGATGAGAATGACCAAGTACAACTTGAAGTGGAGAGATATAACAATGGGTTTTGTATCATTAAGAACATGGGTTACAAAGGACATGGTGGATTGGGATCACAAGAACAAGGACCTATTGAACCCGTGATTGTATCTAAGAAGCTTAATAAACAAGGCCTTGGCTATCAGCTGGAGGTACCACTTTCCAAAGATATTAAGTGTATTTCTGATATGGAAGTAGGACCTTCTTCGGTAGGAGAGACATCTAATTCAGATACTATCGATGACTCCTCCATGCATATCATAGACCTTTTTCAAGAAACCTCTATCTTCATGATTTCAACCACCTCATCTAGTCGAAGCCCTTCGAACATTACCCTTTCACTCATATATCTTGACCTCATCGATTGGGACCAATAGGGGGCACCGATACTAGATACATTTGAAAATGATGAAGCCATTGCCAAATTCATGGGTTTACAACAAGCTATTCCATTAGGTGATCATAAAAGTAGGTTTCATGATGGATCTCCCTAAACTACCATATTCTGGCGAAAGTATCAAATCCTTCAGTTGTAAAAGTGAAATAAACAATATCAAAAAAGATAGGTCACTAGGTGAAAACCGAAAGGCACCTTTTGACTGCGAAAAAGTAAAAATAAAGGACATCTCCGAAGGTGAAAACCTTTCTAAGGCACCCAAGGATGGGGGATTTGATCTTCTTGTCAACACTAATTATCATGAAAAATCAATAGTGCTAGTTGAAAAATCTCAAGACATGAACCTGGGTACAGAACAGAATCCAAAGATTACCTTCTTAGCAGCATCACTATCAGAGAAGGAAACAAGAAACTTCATAGCATTCTTCCTAAAAAGAGCTATCAATTTTGCATGGACATATGCTGACATGCCAGGTCTAGATCCATCACTTGTGGTACATCATTTGGAAGTATCTCCTAATGCAAAACCAATCAAACAAAATCTACGAAAAATACATCCTCAAATAGGTCTTTTGGTCAAAGCAGAGATTCAGAAACTATTGGAAGCAAAGTTCATAAAGCCTATTGATTATTCGGAATGGTTTTCAAACTTGGTACCTGTAGCAAAGCTAGATGGGCGAGTCCATTGTTGTACAGACTTCATAGATCTCAACAAGCATGCCCTAAGGATGATTTTCCATAACCAAGCATAGACAATATTGTAGATCGTACAGTTGGACATGAAATGCTCTCTTGATGGATGGATTTTCAAGATATACCAAATCAGAATAGCAAAGGAAGATCAAGATAAAACATAATTCATTTTTCCATGGGGTACATACTACTGGGTGGTGATGCCCTTTGGTCTCAAGAACACTGGTGCTACTTATCAATGAGCCATGACAATTATTTTCCATGACCTTTTTCACACTATCATGGAAGATTATGTTGATGATATTCTAGGAAAATCCAAAACAAGAGGACATATATAGGTATTGGCACAAATCTTTGACCGACTAGAGAAGTATCAAGTTAGGCTCAATCCAAAGAAATGTGTATTTGGCATAACATCTAGGAAACTATGGGGGTATATTGTGTCCCGACGAGGCATAGAAGTAGATCTTGACAAAGTAAAAGCCATCATGGAAATGCCTCCACCAGCAAATTTGAAACAACTTCGTAGTTTGCAAGGAAGGTTGCAATCTATCCACAGATTCATTTCACAACTAGCAGATAAGTGTCATCCTTTTCAACATCTTCTTCACAAGGGTGAACCTTTTAAGTGGGATGAGAAATGTCAACAAGCCTTTGACAAGATAAAGGAATATTTGGCAACACCTCCTGTGTTAGTACCTCCTATACTTGGTCATCCATTGTTACTCTACATCTCTTCAACAATAGCAGCATTGGGTGCCATCTTAGCTCATCATGATGGTTCAGGAAAAGAGCAAGCCATTTATTACATCAGTAGAACTCTTGTGGGATATGAACTTAACTATTCACCCATGGAAAAAGCATGTTTAGCATTAGTGTTTGCTTCTCAAAAGCTGCAACATTATATGTTGAACCAAACAACAAACCTCATATCCAACGTTGATCCACTCAAATATCTTCTCTCCAAATCAATCCTTATGGGAAGATTAGCCAAATGGGTTATGATTTTAAGTGAATTTGGCATCTAATATGTAGATTGAAAGGCTATAAAAGGACAAGTTATTGCAGACCAGTTAGTTACATCACCTATCATAGATATTCATCCAATACACCCAGAATTCCCTGATGAAGAATTATTCAATTTGAATACACTGACATTGTGGCAACTATACTTTGATGGATATTACATGCAACACAGATTAGAAGCAGGAATATTGTTTGTCACCCATCAAGGAGATTATATCCCAAAGTCCTACAGAATTGCATTTCCATGTACCAATAACATAGTAGGATATGAAGCTTTAATCACAGGACTACGCATGGTAGTACAATGGGATATTAAATAGCTACAAGTCTTTGGTGACTCTCAATTGGTTATCAAACAAGTCTTAGATGAATATCGAACAAAAGATGAGAAGCTTCTCCCATATAAGGTAATGGTCAATGATTTCAAGAAATACTTTGACAGCATCACCTTTGAACAGATATCAAGGTTACAGAATAAAGCAGCAGATGCCATGGCTATGATTGGATCTCTTCTAGACATGCCTTCGAATGCACATAAATGTGAGTTTCTAGTTGAACAACTTTTGATACCAGCATTTGAAGTACTGCAATCTGATCTCATATATGAAATTGTTGGTCCCAATTTACCTTGGTATAAGGACATATATGAGTATCTCCGTAATCAAACTTTGCCATCCAAACTATCTAATATCCAATGCAAAACCTTTATCCGTCAAGCCTCTTATTAGACTATCCTAGGAGACATCGTATATCACCGGAGTCTTGATGGTATCCTTCTTAGATTTCTTGATTCTGAGGAAGTGAAAGTGGCCATACACAAGGTACACGAAGGTGTCTATGGATCGCATTCCACTGGCCCTGGCCTTTTTAAGAAAATTTTACGAGCTAGATACTATTAGCCAACTATGGAGAAAGATGCGCAACAATTTGTGAAAAGATGTCTATAATGTCAAAAACATGGGGATCTAATACATGCACTAGCACATGAGCTTCAACCTATCACCACTCCTTGGCCCTTCTTGTAGTGGGGACTTGATCTCATAGGTAAAATCCATCCCTCCTCATCGAATGGCCATAAGTTCATTATCACAGCCATTGAATACTTTACAAAGTGGGTAGAAGCCATACCAATGACTTATATCACAGGCAAACAAATATCCAAGTTTATTCTACACTATATCATTTGCCGATATGGGGTTCCTCAAGCCATTGTTACAGATAATGGTCACCCTTTCAAGAACTAAGAGGTTAGAGATCTCTGCAACAAGTTCCATATACAACATAGATTTTTTACACCTTACTATCCTTAAAGCAATGGCCAAGATGAGGCTTCAAACAAAAAATCATCAAGATCCTTAAAAAGACAGTCAATGAAGCTAGCTGTGATTAATATTTACAACTTAATCCTGTACTATGGGCCTATAGAACAAGTATCAAAACTCGTACTGGTGCTACACCTTATGCTCTAGTGTATGGCACTGAAGCCATTCTACCTATTGAGGTTGAGATCCCCTCACTGCGAGTCTCTCTACAACACACTATCTCTGATGAAGAATATCGAGTATCTAGACTCCATGACCTTGAGCTATTAGATGAACAATGTCTTACATCACTCAACCATCTCCAAGTCTATCAAAACTGACTACGCCGCAGCTACAACAAGAAGATCAGAGAATGAAGATTTCAATTTGGAGATCTTGTCCTTAAAGAAAATCAAAGGAATCAACAACATCATGAAAAATAGGGCAAGTTTGAACCTAATTGGCTTGGTCCTTTCATCATCACATCAGTCTATGGATCAGGAGCATATACTCT
Source organism: Cunninghamia lanceolata (assembly GCA_027924645.1). Classification (NCBI taxonomy): domain Eukaryota; kingdom Viridiplantae; phylum Streptophyta; class Pinopsida; order Cupressales; family Cupressaceae; genus Cunninghamia; species Cunninghamia lanceolata. The sequence continues at coordinate 7,303,765 of BSBN01000295.1, read as the reverse complement.
CTCTACACCTGAAGGTATTCCTTTGGATGAACCAGTCAACAGCATACATCTAAAAAAGTTTTACCCCTAAAACCTTAGCTTATTCCCCAAAAAAAGAAGAAATCCATCCAATAGTGAAAACCACTTTGTGGTGCTTTGGATGATAAAAAAAGGTAATAGTACAAGATAAATAATCCATCCTCTGGTGAAAACTTGGTAAATAGGTGCCTTGGATAAGTACCATAGCGAAACCCTGGCAAACAGGCGCTATGTGTAGCAACCATCTTCCATCATCTACTTAGTATCTTTGATCATAGGCCTTATTACCTATATAATCCACATCATAATCCACTCTCCATTCTGTATAAACATTGCAAGCTATCTTTCCTTGTTTATCCATAATAAAAGCCTTTTCACCCTCACCTCTGTCGTGCTAGCTTTCTTAGTTTGGACTTCATGGGGTAAGATATCATTTGACACCTTAGCATACTATCCGCATAAACCTATGCATTGCATCATCATCCCAATACACACTATCCCACACTGGGGGCAATTGTTTAGCCTTGTTTGGAAGTGGATATCTATAGCTCTAGCTCATAACACAGCAAACAACCAGCTTCATAACACAACAAACAACCAGTTTCATAATGCAACAAACAACAAGCTTCGAAACACAACAAACATCCAACTTTGAACTTGGCAAACATCTGTAACCAGAACCAACCACACAAAAACCATCCAACACAACCTAAAAATAGCAAAAATCCAACAAAATCAAATATTCCCAAAAACAAATCCCAAAAAAATCAAAACATCCCAAAAACTCAAGCAATAAAGTTGATCTTTGACGTCAACCAAGCAAGAACTACATCACAGCTCTATTGTTAAAACCTTAATCTCGTGGATACAGGGTATGTAGGCAATCTGAGATGTGAAGGAAGCACTCTAATTCAGGCAAAGAAAATATCCCCTCTTTCCATCATCCATCTTTCATCTTTCTCTTAATCATCCTTCAATTTTTCATCTCCTTTTCTTCTATTTTTCATCACTTACATCATCAATCAAACCCAAAACTACATATTCATCATGTCTCATCACCATCGTAATGTGCTTTGATCTCGTGGACACAGGGTATGAAGGTAGTTTGGAATATGAAGGAAGTATCCAGTACTCAAGCACACATGATCCACCCCATCTTCATCTTCTTTCATCTTCCCTCTTCTTCTCTTTAACCAAGCTCAAGTAAGAAGTAGACTGTGCATATTAGAAGCTCAAGCACTTTAACCAATCAACGATAAGCCAAAAGTTATTTGTCCACATTCCTTAAGCCAACATCTACTATAGCATTTTATCAAGCAAATTTCAGCCTTCAACAGGATGCATCTTCCCTCTCAACAAGGCGCCAGCTTAACTCCATCCAAGAGCACTTAAATTTGGCAAGAGAACATGATGATAGTATCTTTTGTTTTATCTTTTGATTTATCTTTTGTCCTCTTTCTATGCCTAATCAAGACTGCCTGATCTATCATATCTTGGTGTGTTTTGATGAAGTACGGAATGGGGCATGGTCATATTGCTTTCGTATGCTGTGTCTGTGGGGTGATCTTATCCTCTTCCTATGCATATTGGTATCTTGTATGTGTTGGAATTAGCATCTTAAATATCAATATCTCTAGCATCTAAGAAGCTAAACAATCTCTTATGCATTTGAGACTATTCTATGTCAAGACTAGCTCCATACATATAACCAGCAAGGTGTCACTATGTGTAGTGGAGATAAGCTCAAACCTTGTAGCATCAAAGTCCATCTCAGAACACTAGTTGCTATTCATATCTTGTGTATGTTGGTTCAACATCTTGATCTCATGTGTTTAGACAAGATTTTAGTATGCTGGTTTTACATTGGACACCTTGACACCTTGGTCTTCTATACCCTAGTGCATAACATCCATATGCTATATCAAACATAAGGATTGCATTTCTTCTATTTTTCTGAGCAATTACTTTCAAAGCTATCGAAACTATTCATCCGTCTCATTTATCCATCGATATCGTCCTCAACCAAGATCAATATTTCCCTCCATCTTCCTTTTCCACGTTCCTTATCTTGCAAAACAAGTGTGTTAGACATGCATGTATACCATATCATTATCATTGCCATCTATATAGTTGCATTATCCTAATACATTTCCATTACTACTATTTTGCATATCCATATCATTTTCATGAACATCCATACACAATATAAAATGCATAACCATCATCATACCATAAGTGCATCCATATAGAACCAAAGCCATCATATATATATATATATATATCATCTGGGTCAAATACATAAGTGTCTACAAATACAACATAGGCTATCCATAAGCCATCAAAATTGCATATACACCATGGCTCATAGGCCTCATCATGATACAATAGTAATACAATAAAACAAAGTAGCCCTAGTGACTACTAGCAACTCCCTCTCCCTGTCCACCACCACTAGGTCCTACACCCAGTCTGTTATCTCTCGTAGGTCCCATCACCGATGCTATAGACCTCGATCCTCCTATCCTCCATGAACCAGAAGCCCCTGATCTAATCCTAAAGCTAGGCTCCCTCTGCTTTGCTGGCACTACTCCATAATATAGGCCTCTATAATACTCAGCCTCACCTTGTGCTCTCCACAGCTCACCCTGCATCTGTGATAGCTGAGTCATTAGAAAAATGGTAGCCCCATCTATCCCCAATACATCTACTACTCTGTCCCTCTCCACTATCATACCCAATAACTACTGCACAGCTGTATCACTCTCAACCCTCACCGTCTGCACCTGTTGAACTGCCACATCCCTCTCAGCTCTAAAAGCCTGTACCTGCTGTAAAGATGTATCCCTCTCAGCTGTAACTAGCTGCAGCTACTACACTGCTACATCTCTCTCACCATTCATCCTCGGAAGAGCACCATCATCCTGTCTATCACCTGCCTGAGCCCTAGCCTATAGCTGAGCCTGATAAGCTTGAGCCTGTACCCTAGCATGCCTTAATCCCAAGACCACCTGATGTTGATCTATCTCCACCCTCCTCAACCTCATCTGAGCTCGCTGTCTCCATCTCCTCTCCTCTCTAATCCACCGCCTCAACTATTGCATACCTACATCATCATCTCCTATCATCTGTGCTGCTAGCTGTACAAGTACCTGTGGCTGGGCCTAAGCCTGTCCCTGCATCTGAATACCTAGAGTTGCTGGTACTACTACTTGTGCTGGTGGAGCTCGTCATCACCTCCTCCTAACTGGCCTCTCCATCCCAATCTCTCCAATCTCCCCAGGTCTCATCAACCGAGTCGGTCTAGCTGTAACCTAGTATGCATCATAATTTGGCAATGTCCCCGAATCTTCCGGACCCTGTCTCCATGGCCACTTAACTGGCCCTAGTCCATCCCTCTCCACCAAAGCTATGTCAACCACTATCTTTGGCCCCCAATCAAACACCTCCTGCCGAGTCCTCCCAAAAATAGCATCCCCTACTGGAACTCCCTGTGGTAAGCCAAACTATCTCAACACCCACTTGGGCAAATAGTGCTTTATAATATATCTTCCGCGACCAAAAATATATCTAGCTTACCTCACATAGACAAGCTACGCATCCTCCTCATCCCATCACTCACATGATAGCCATGGCCTCCAAACAAACCTATCCACCTCATCCAATGTCCATCGCCAATACACTACACCTTGCCATTGCCGATAAGTCAAAGCTCCCCTATACATCCTAGCATACAGCTCCCCTGCTGCTCTAGCCACCCATCCATCTGTTCTCGTCACCGGAATATGCTCATAAGCCCATAAATGCAAAACTATGACACCTGTAGACATATTCACTCCAAACATATATGCACAATCATGCAGATAATGATACAGCTATCCCAGTACACACTCAGCCCATGCATATCTCATCCCATAAGTGAACATCCCCTCCATAACTGTCCCCCATCCAACTAGATAACCTCTAGCTTGCCTATCTCCAACCAACCATCTGATAATAGCCACCACTACCTGTTGTAGCCTATCACATAGCTCCTCCATCCTCGCCATAGGAATCTCTGATCCCTCAACCCCAATATCTAGAGTCCCGAATAACCATCTAAATGTAGTTGGACCCATATCAGGATCATAATCTACTCGGTCTCCATCAATAGGAACTCGCAGAATCTGGAACACATCCTCTAAGGCAATAGTTGCCTCTGCTGTTGGCAACAAGAACGAACTATGCTCGCTCCTCCATCGCTCAACCATCGACATCATCAGTCCTCAATGTGCTTGCACTAGGTCTAATCTTGATACATGCTCCAACCTGAGGATATCTAGGACTAGCTACTCCTCTGCATCCAATAATCTGACCAACCGCAAGTCTCTAGGATGTAGATCTTGTGACAACAATGGAGGTAGTATATCCTACATCATTCTGCTCATCATATCAGTCTTTTGTGCTAAATAAAATGGTCTTTGCCTACAATATTTGCATATATCTACTGCAAGCGACCCACTTTTTCCACAAGCGCTATCTTTTTAATCAAAAGCGAACCATTTTACCATATGCGCATGCTTTTAGCTCATAAGCGATCTATTTACTCTATGCATGTGACTGTTGACTGCAAGTGAGCTCAAAAACTATAAGCGCACACTTTTTTCCTACAAGTGATCTATTTGTTACATGCGTTCACCTTGTAACGTCAAAAAATGTTCCCTTGGGGGTTTTCCCTCATAAGGTTTAGCTCCTAGGTTTTAGAGTGCATTTAGGACATTTAATTTCATATTTTAGCATCCCAATGGAATGAGACGTAAGTCCCAAGGCAAATAGGACTTAGGAGGACCCCTTGAGTTGTACCCTGCCTAAAATAGGGGGGAGGACTTGGGCGCCCGTACCCTAGTCCTGCCCTATTTTAGGGCAGCCTCAATTTTTGGGTGTCAGTTAGTGACCGCTATTAGGTCCCTTTGCTGACACAGTAAGTTTGAATTTCAAATATCTTTGTGGGAGTGCTTGTAGATGCATATATAAACATATGTAGGCATTCATTTGTAAACTAGATTGTTATTGTGAACTCTAAGCATTCTCAAGGTGATTCAAGGTTTTCTATTGTGTTGCAAGAGCAGACTTGTGTGTTTTGTGCATTGATATTTGTAGATTTTAGCATCAATTCCTTCATGGCATGAAGAGCATCTTCCTCCATGAAAGCTTCACTACAAGGTGACATATCATTGTGTTTTTTATCATTGATTTAGTTTTTGGCCTCTACCTTACAAGGGCATGTCCTCTTTATTTGACAACAGTGTTTGGAGACTTAAGTGTCCTCCAGGGTTTGACTGAGGCAAACCTATAAACACCACAACCCCCAAACCAATTCTTGTGATTGCAGGTTACAGGTGTTGCATCTGAGAAAAGTGGAGTTGCAAGAAGACTGGAAAGAGATCAGGGATTCATGATCTAAAGGAAAGATGGATAAAGGAGCACTTTCGAAACAAGGGTGCTCGCTCTAGTGTGCTTCGCAGATAGATTCTGAAAAATAGAAGTGACAGGACTGATCAGTGTCTGAAGGAGGTCCAAATTCCTTGAAAAAGTAGGTACCTTAGACTAGGGCACCTGCTCCAGTGTTCCGCTTCAGAACCCCAAAAACAAGTATTCTGTAATTTGGTATCTTACTCCCATCTGCAAGAGCTTTTTCCGTTATTCGTAAATTTTCTGTCGTATTTGCATAATTAGGGTTTTAATAATTAATTGAGCATAGTAGAAGGAAAATTTGATAATTAATTCCCTAATACAAGCTTCCCCTCATTTGCAAGTGACCTAGGGTATGATAGTGCTCACCACTCGACCCTATATCCTTCAATGTTATGGTGAAAGGGGGATTTTAACATCTAAACAACAAAAGATCAACAAAATCCAATTTTACCCTAAACATTTTGGGGAACCCATGTCTTTGAACTTAAATTGCAACTTGCTGAGTGTTTGTCTGCATATTTGGTGTGATTTCATTCATTCATTTGGTCATTTAATTTATTACATTGAGAAAATTTCAAATTTTTTTTTTGACAAATTGGAAAAATACAAAAAATTGCATTGTTGGGCTTACTAAATTGCGTCAATTCTTTATAATTTTTCCTAATTCATGATTTTTGCATCAGATCTGATATAAACTATAGAAAAATACAAATATTCAAAATCTTGCTTTGCATTTTCATCATTTAATTGCTAGGGTTTTGTGGAAATTTTGACAATTTTTAGATAACCAAGTAATTCCAAAATCTAGGGTTTGTAGGCAAAATATTTTATCAGATTTTTCTACTAATTTTAGAGGCTCATTCAAAATTGAATTTGGCTGTAGTCTTGCATTTTAGTGTGAATTTGCATTTAAATTTAAATTATTTGCATTTTTGCATTGAAAATTTCAACAAAAACTAGCAATTTTGGTGCATTTTCATTAAATTTGCATGGGAATTCTGCATGATTAAGATTGAAAATCATTTTCAGATCTGAGAGTAAGTCAATTTCATCATAAATCAGACATTAAATCATTCACATAGCATTTTGTTTCAAAATCTCAAACCTAGGGCTTCGAAAACGATAATTTTCACTAATTTTGGCCTTATCAACTTCATAAATTTGCACCGTAGGTGTGTTGTGAAAGATATTTTGGCATTATTTTTCTGTTATCAAGGTAATAATTTTCTTCCCCTGATAAAAAGCTTCACAACACTCTTTTAACGGGCTCTTGTAGTGAAAAATTGGCAAAAACTACAAATTTTGGCTATTTTTGCCCTAGGGTTTGGCCTAGTTCGCACTCCAAGCATGTTGTAATCAATTTTATGGATTAAGGTGATTGATATTACTGATATTCTTCACTATACCTCCTAAAATTACTTACAACACCCCTTTAGCTAGGTCTTGGAGTTGAAAAACTATGAAAAATAGCCTATTTTGCTATATTTTCACTAGGATTGTATCTAAAGTGGCACTACAATCGTGTTGTGTTGGGTATTTTTGCATAAAGTGGTTGTTATTTCTGATGTTATTTTCTGTCCATCATCATTTTTCTCACAGCACCCTTTGTTATGCTCTTTTGCATTGAATTTTGGTGAAAAAAGTACTCATTCTGACATATTTTCACTATATTTGACTTGGCATTATCTTGGATTTGCATCAAGAGTGTGTTGAGAGTGATTAGATTGCTGTTTTGGACTTATATCAGGCATATAACTTGCTTTCCTTGATCAAAATCCTGACAACATCCTTTGTCTCATTCATTTGATTGAAAAAGTATCGAAAAATCAAGCATTTTTGCATATATTTTGCATTTATGGATTCTCCTATGGATACATCTTTAGAAGACTTATATGAGTACATTGTCAACTATGATAATTTTTGCAAGTTCACTGATAAATATTCTCAAGTCTTGCATCAAATTGCATACATCTATGGCATTGACATAACCAATAGTGCTACATGTGATATCCTTCGATCAATAGCTTACTTCGATAATTTTTGTGAGACTATAGATGTTTTCCCTTCAATAATGGAGAATCTAAAAAAATTTATAGCTGAAAACCACCATGGGGAAAGTAGTGATGATAAATTTACTCCCACTCCCCCTTCGTTTCACGATGATATAATACAAATCCTCTCTGAGACCTATGAAAATGAAATAGCAATGGGTGATTCATCAAACAAAGAGACTTGTCCCAACATAACCCCACTTGGTGAAGATATATTGGCACAAGAAAGAGACATCATTGATACATTTCTCCACACTACTCTACCATCTCTTCCTGCTCTCCCTAATCAAGACGAAGCTTTGGATGATGCAGACTCTCTTTGTGACCATTTGCTTGGATTGCCACCAGATGTTCAAGAACTTCTCAACTACATGCTAAACCAACAACCGGATCATGAACTGTCACATACTTTGGAAAGCAATGAAATCCTACATGCTGTGAAAGAACAAGCTATCCCTCTAATTCAAGGCATTCCAACACCATATATAAGGACTGAAATGGGTATCTTTCGGATGCCTCCACAAGCTCATTTAAATGGCATTTCAATTGCTCCTATATCTGACATCGACAATGGCAACATTCCCTCTCAACCATCTTTAAGAGAAACCTTCACTACATGGTTACCATCGCAAACTCATGAACATATGGAATAGAGAAGAAGTGGTAACACCTTAATCATTAAGATAAAGATCAAGATTCACAACTTCTAGCCCAAAAGGGGACTTACAGGTAAGTATCTATAAATTTTTATATCTATTGTAATGTGCTTCCCCCATGATGTGTTATTTGTTGTTTAGGCCTCCTAGGATGACCTTAGATTCTCCCATAAGGTTCGGGATACCAGAAGACTGCCTTTGTTGTGACCTTCTTCTATTTGTATCATCATTATTCTATATTGCTCTCTCTGATTTCATTGTTGTGTGTTGTGTCTTACGGACATACCGTCGTGGTTGGTGACTTGGGGGCACCCTCCTACATAACTGTCCCTAAGACACTTGTTTTCTCCTCTCTTATTTATTGTTTCCCTTCCTCTAGTGTTTCCATCGAGTGGGTGGATGAAGACAAACATTTATACTGATACGGACCTAGTGTCCCTTTCGAGAGGAATCAAAAAAAGGACTTAGTTCCTAATATGACGATGGGCTTGTACATCTTATCTGATGCTTGGCTAGTGGAAGAACTCATGCTTTCCGCGTAGTGAATTTCATGATGTTTCCATCGCATTTACAAACCTTAACAATACTACTGCTCCATGCACCTTTGTTTTCCTTTGAATCTAGCCTTGGCAGTGCTTGATTCGGAGAGCTTCGTGATATAGCCCCTGGTTATCCTAGAACTCTAAATTTATTATATAACCTTGGTTCTTTGTGTGGTTAATCATATGCATTGATGTTGTTATTTATCATGATATTGTAGACACTAACATGTTTCTTGTAGGGATGTGTTTGTGGGAACATTTGGCAATCGTAAAGTACATGTCACCTCCGAGGGGTATGGGCTTTGTGAAATCCAATGTTCCCTTGTGTGCTTGATATCGATAATTGATATCAACCACCTTAAGGTGGGGGCATATAAGGTAAGCTATCTATTATAGATGTTAACAATGTGTTGACCTCAGATGCAAAGACTTGCACCCCAGGGTAGTGTATCGTGCATCCTGATCTTGTTTGCAATCAATCAATCAATCAATCATGTAAGCCCTCTGCAGAGGTGGGATATCAAGCATATCATTTTTCTTAAGCCCTTTGCGGAGGTGGGGATGGTGTATTTCTCGGAGCAGATTGCATCATCCTGTCATTTTAAAAAGTCCTTTACAGAGGCAGGGAGTGGTTTTGTGACTAACTCAAACCTTAAGCGTGTCTTCAGTGATTTTTGTGGCGAAGCCCAATCGTCGGTGTGTGCCTGTAATGTACCTGAGATGGTGATGAGCCTAGAAATAGGGAACACACCATTGCTTATCTGCCATGTTTTCTCTTTGTCTTCAAGTGTGCATGTTTTGGCGTGCTTGTTTTATTTGGCGTGTTTGTTACCCCATATGCAAAGACCAGCGCCTTTGAGTAGTGCTACATGCATTTTAGGAGGATTTGTGTGTATTGCGTGTGTGTTGCCCCATATACAAAGACTAGCGCCCCTGAGTAGTGCTTCGTGTAATATGGGAAGTTTGTTTACTTTCTAGTACTTGCATTTGCATTTCATATATATAATAAAAAGAAAAGAAAAGATATCATTTTCATCTTCCATGCATTAATGTGTCTTCTATGTCATTGATTGTCTACTCCATGTTCTGCGTGACTATTACTGTCTTCTCTGTGTTTTGTGTGCCTGTTACTGTCTTTTATGCAGTTGGCATGTCTTCACCATGCTTTGTGTGTTTTCTGTGTTTGTGACCTTACTTTAATGCATGTCCGAGCCTTACGTTCATACATACATTAAAGTGGGGGCTAAATGTAACATTGAAAAATGTCCCCTTGGGGGCTTTTCCCTCATAAGGTTTAGCTCCTGGGTCTTTAGAGTGTATTTAGGATATTTTAGTTCATATTTTAGCATCCCGATGGAATGAGAACTAAGTCCTATGGCAAATAGGATGTAGGAGGACCCCTTGAGTTGTACCCTGCCTAAAATAGGGGGAGGACTTGGGTGCCTGCACCCTAGTCTTGCCTTATTTTAGGGCAGCCTCAATTTCTGGGTGTCAGTTAGTGACCGTTATTAGGTCCCTTTGCCGACACAGTAAGTTTGAATTTCAAATATCTTGGCGGAAGTGCTTGTAGATGCATATATAAACATATGTAGGCATTCATTTGTAAACTAGATTGTTATTGTGAACTCTAGGCATTCTCAAGGTGATTGAAGGTTTTCTATTGTGTTGCAAGAGCAAACTTGTGTGTTTTGTGCATTGATATTTACAAATTTGAGGATCAATTCCTTCATGGCATGAAGAACATCTTCCTCCATAAAAGATTCACTACAAGGTGACATATCATTGTGTTTTTATCATTGATTCCTTTGGTTTTTGGCCTCTGCCTCACAAGGGCACACCGTCTTTATCTGATAACAGTTTTTGGAGACTTAAGTGTCCTCCGGGGTTTGATTGAGGCAAACCTTTAAACACCACAACCCCCAAACCAAGTCTTGTGATTGCAGGTTATAGATGTCGCATCCAAGAAAAGTGGAGTTGCAAGAAGACTAGAAAGACATCAGGGATTTGGGATCTGAAGGAAAGACAGACAAAGGAGCACTTCTGGGACTAGGGGGCTCACTCTAGGATCCTCCGCAGATAGATTCTAGAAAATAGAAGTGATAGTGTTGATCAATGTTTGAAGGAGGTCCAGATTCCCCCAAAAAGCAGGTACCTTGGACTAGGGTGTCCGCTCCAGTGTCCCTAACAATTCTGCTTCAGAACCCCAAAAATAGGTATTCCGTAATTTTGTATTTTACTCCCATCTACAAGAGCTTTTTCTGTTATTCATCAATTTGTTGTCGTATTTGCATAATTAGAGTTTTAATGATTAATTGAGCATAGTAGAAGGAAAATTTAATAATTAATTCCCTAATCCAAGCTTCCCCTCATTTGCAAGTGACCTAGGGTATTATAGTGCTTGACACTCGACCCTACATCCTTCAATGTTATGGTGAAAGGAGGATTTTAACATCTAAACAACAAAAGATTAACAAAATCTAGTTTTACCCTAAGCATGCCTATTCTTCAAAAGTGAGTTGTTTCTATATATGTGCCTACTTTACATCCCTAAGTGACCTACTTTTGCCATATGTGCATTTAGCCTATCTATTTACACTAGTTGACCACAAGTGATTCATTTCTTCCATAAGCGACTAAGCTGCGCCTATAAGTGACCTAAACTACCATATGCGACTCCTATTCCTACACAAATGACCTGAACTGCCTATCCTGTAACCTAGTTGTTTCTGGTGACGTGTGTGCATTTATGACACCTCTAGCCTATCAAAATCACGCTTTTAGCAAAATTTTTGATACATACCGGTACTCCTGCTCTTGCTGGTTACCCGTGTGTCCTCACTCCCTTAGCCTGATGATCTCTGCATGGAATCACCATCCTGATAGCTCTCCACCTCCCGTCGCACTATAACTCTATGAAGCTCTAGATTTCTATAAGCAATAAGCACAAATGAGCCTATTTTCCCTCGATAAACCTACTTGTACCCTTTTGTTCAAACCCTAATCCTTCCATAGCCACACCTATTTTCTTCTACACCATCTCAATTTACCCCACCCAATCCCATTTTTTTCATGTCACCCTTGTTTCTAGACTTTTATCTTATTGTGAGCCAACCCAGCCCTTCCTAGTTAAGCCTGGCTTACCTCTCGAGTGTTAGTGAAGGTTTTTATTTTTTAGTTAAGTTATTTATTTTTCCCTATAATCCTAGGTTTTTTCTACACTTCTATTAATCTCGCTTAGGTTAATAAAGCATGTTTTATTAGGTGAGTGGTTGTGAGGTGTCACCTTCCTACATGTGAGCATCCATTAGCTATCTTGGGAAGATACTTTGCTATCTTTAGTCTGATAGATGGTTGCTCCTCATTGGTCAGTGTTGCCACCTCCTCCCTCTTCCTAGTCTATATAAGCATGCTACCTGGCTTGTATTTAAAATCTTTTACTTTTGCATCCTCTTAATGCTATTTTACTTCTAGCATTTGCATTACTCTCTTGGAGACTAACTCTATGTTGCTATTTTGATTTCGTATCATTTGCATTCATAGTTTAGATATCTATTCTTTGCACTAGTTTTCTGGGTTAATAATCTTTTCAGATTCTAACATGGTATCAGAGCTATTCTATGTGCAAGAGTAGATTTTAGTTTCTATATTTGAGAGATTCGGGGGGGGGGGTAATAAATCTTATTGCAGGTTTTCAAAAAACCCAGTATGCTCTTCTCTTGCATCTTCGGATGATCTTGAGAATCATAAAAGTTTGACGGAAACTTTTTTAATCTCTGGGGTTGCACATGTGTTTTATGAAATCTAGGTGATTGCAGCATTTTTGGTTATACTGGCAGCATTTCTGGCTGTTCCAACACGTCCAGGAGGCTTGAGAAAGTCAGATTTGGCTTTCGTTTCACTGAAATTGAAGATCGTCATACACAATTGCGGAACTGGGGTTTCGAGCTCAAATCTGACAACCAGCTTGCATATTTGGTCTTTTGAATCAATATTGCAGGTTCCAGCATTTGATTCAGCCTTTGCATGTCATTTTTTGGTTGTTGGGGTCATTTTTTATAGCTAAAGGCGATCTGTTTACACTGGAGCAACATCGTCTATGTATTTGCAAGAAAAACACCTTCTGCATTTTGTTCGCAACACAGAAAAACCATCTGGGTATCTTTCCATTTTTGCATGCAATTTATATATTTTGCAGAAACGCGCTCAGAAAGCTACAGCAGGACCCCTCTCCATTGGCAGCTGCAGTTTTGAAGACAGTATTCAAATGCTCCGTTCTTGCTCATACGGACTCCTTTTCCCATGAGTTTTTTTTATTTTGGCTATTTTTTGTGCTCTATGTACTAGTGTAGTCATTTTTTTATTTTGATGCCAAGATTTTTTAGAATTTGCAGATTCTCAGTCATGACATTGCACAGTTCTCGTTTTGAGAACTTCAGAGGATCATAACTTTCACATACGACCTCGTATTGAGGCGATTCTTTTTTTGAAAGTGCATGATTTTTCAAGTAGATCGTAGTGGTGCTGTTTATTTCTCTGAGTATTGTGTCCAAGTTGTATTTTCGACATATGCTCTTCATGAGGGTTTTGTAATGCATAGAAATCAAGACCACTTAGTATTTCTTACTAGTGGCAGTTGTAAACGCACTAATATAAAGTGCCAAATCATATTTTCTTGGGGGGGTTCTTTGATTGAGTGAAAAGGGGGGGTTGTCTTGGTTGGGTTCTCTTCTTTTCAGCACTTCTTCTCTGCATTTCTTCATCATGGATCAAACAAATCTGCCCATCCTAACTCCATACAATTACTTTGAGTGGAAATAACGCATGATAATTCACTTAAGGAAAGCTGGATTAAATAGGATAACTATGGGACTTGAAACTGAACCTACTAAAGATGAAGATAATCCTAAGTGGTTTAACAAATGTGATGAGGCATATGGAACATTGTGTTTGTCTGTTTCTCCTGATTTGCTCTTTCACATTGAGTCTTTAAATACACCAAATGAAATCTGGACAAAGCTAGAAACACTATTTGGTACACAAGATTCAATGAAGGGTCATATGTTAGAAAATGAACTAATTAGTTTAAGTCCAGGTAATTTCAACACAATCCAGGATTTCTTCACCAAATTGAAATCACTAAGGCTGCAGTTAAAACAATGTGGAATTGAAAAGAAAGATGAACAACTGATTCTTAGTATCCTCTCTAAGCTAAGTTTAGAATATTCTGTGTTTGTTTCTACTTTCTATGCTACTAAGGGTGCACTTGGTACTCAATTCACCATGCCATCTTTAGATGATTTTGCTGTCAATCTCACTCGGGAACAGGACAAGCTAATCCAGATGGGCACTCTTAAGTCCTCTAAGTCACATGCCTTGGCTGCCAACCAAGGCACAAAAGAACAGAAAGAACAAAGTAGTAACAACAATAGTAAGGATAAGAAACAAAAGAATAGCAAGGAGAAGAAGGATCAGATAATGGTTGCTTCAAAAGAAACTAATGAGACCCAATATTCCAAGGGCGACAAGCCTAAGAAAGAGAGGGTCCAATGTGCCTATTGTAAAAGACCTGGTCATGATGAACATAAATGTCTGAAGAAACAAATTGATCACTTGACACACATTCTTGAGAAGAATAATATCAGTGTTCCTGAGTTTGTCAAACAGAGTTCTAATGAGGGGTCTAATAAGGCAAAAGAAAACAGCAAAGGGAAAGGAAAGGGCAAGGCCCTTGTTGCAGTTACTTCTTCACCATCCACTTGGGTTCTTGATTCGGGTGCTTCGCACCACATGGCTTCATCTAACGAAGAACTTGCATCCTTGGAGCCGTGTACTATGCCTCCTATTTTGATGGGTGATACCACTCCTGTTGAGGTGTGTGGGAGAGGGTCTGTTGATGTGGGGGATGGCACATTCCATGATGTTCTTTGTGTGCCCTCATTGTCAACTAATCTCCTATCAGTATACTAGATCACTCACACAGGTTCAGGTAAGCGGATTGAGTTCACTCCTGATTCAGTGGAGATTCGTGAGTTGCACAGTGGTTCTACAGTTGCAGTTGGGAGAGCAGATCATTAGTCACAGCTCTATCTATTTTCTCACTTTGTTCCTGATCCTCCTTCGACTATTTTGCTCACTCATTCTAATGATGTGAGTAGATTATGGCATGAGCGGTTTGGCCATCTTAACTTCCGCTACTTGCAGTAGCTCAACCAGCAAAGCATGGTCACAGGGTTGCCTTCAGTTCAGTTTTCAGGTGGTGTTTGCCAAGGTTGCATTCTTGGTAAGCATCCTAAGGAAAAGTTTGACAAAGGTAAGGCATGGAGAGCTTCACAGATACTGGAGTTAGTTCATAGTGATTTGGCTGGTCCATTTTAGCATCCTTCTTTCAACAGGTCTAGATATGTCCTCACATTCATTGATGACTTTTCTCAAAATACTTGGGTGTACTTTCTCAAATAGAAGTCAGAGATATTTGATCATTTTCAAGACTTCAAATCTTTTGTACAGAAGCAATCCAGGAAAGCCATCAAAGTTTTGCACACTGACAATGGTGGTGAGTATGTCAACCATCAGTTTGAGAGGTTTTGCACTTTAGAGGGGATTGATTTGTAGCATTCAGTTCCATACAATCCTTAGCAGAACGGTGTTGTGGAACGGAAGAATAGGTCCTTTAAGGAAATGACGAACTGCATGATTCACTCCAGATCTCTTACACCACAGTATTGGGCAGAGGCCATTAACTGTGCTTGTTATATCCAGAACCGCGTTCCTCACCGAGCCTTGAAGGGAGTCACTCCTTTTGAAGCTTGGAGCAGTCAGAAACCATCAGTTAAGTACTTTCAAGTTTTTGGTTCTCCTGCATGGGCCCACATTCCTGCAGAGAAACGCAAGGCCTTGGATCCGTAGAGCAGACCTTGCATATTTGTAGGTTATCCTGATGCTGCGAAGGGTTATCAGTTGCTCCACCCTACTACACATGAGTTGTTCATTGAGAGGAGTGTTCAGTTTGAGGAGGGCTCTTCGAGCTCACTTTCTATCACTTCTCCAACTCCTTCTACTTTGACATTGGAGTCACTTGGGATACATGACAGATCTTCTGATGAGTCAGATTCACCTGAGCAATCTTCTACCTCCACTTCTGATGTAGAGAGTGATTCAGAGGACTCACCTCCTTCCTCTCCTAGTCATCATTCAGAGGTTGATGATTCTCCTCCAGATTCTCCATCTTCCGGTCCACTTTGGGCTAGATAGACCTTGCAGTCTGCAGGTGATTGGGTTGGGGATCCATCAGACACCAGGCAAACTCATTCACAGTTCCAGGATGCTCCACATGTCTTCATTGCTACTATCTCAGATCCACAGTCTTTTCATGAGGCTTTTGGTATTCATGAGTGGGATATAGCTATGCAGGAGGAGTATAGTTCCTTGATGAGGAACCACACTTGGGATCTTGTCCCTCTTCCTAAGGGAAGAAAACTTGTTCAATGTAAGTGGATCTATCAGACAAAATTTGCATCAGATGGGTTGGTTGACAAGTATAAGGCTCACTTGGTCACCAAAGGATTCTCCCAAGTTCCTGGGATTGACTACTCTGAGACTTTTGTGCCAGTTACCCAAATGAATTCCATCTGACTTGTTCTTGCCATTGCTGTAGCTAATCGTTGGGAAGTACACCAGATGGATGTGAAGAGTGCTTTTCTTCACGGTGACCTTCAGGAGGAGATATACATGGAGCAGCCACAGGGGTTCCTTCAGGATTCTTCACTTGTGTGCCATCTTCGGAAGTCTCTCTATGGCCTCAAAAAAGCTCCTCGAGCCTGGTTTGCTAAGATGGACTCCTTCCTTCTATCAGTTGGGTTCACTCGGTGCCATTCTGATCCCAATGTCTACATTCTGCAGCAGGCTGATTCACTCCTATTTTTGGTTCTATATGTTGATGACTTACTGATCACAGGGAGTTCTTCATCCACCATTGGGGCTGTCAAAACTACCCTTCATGACAGGTTTTTGATGATTGACTTGGGCTTGTTGCATTACTTTCTCAGGATTGAGATCTACTAGTCTGCTTCCTGGATCACCATCAACCAGTCCAAGTATGCTCTAGATTTGCTCTCGAGGTTTCATATGGCTGACTGTAAGCCTGCTCCGACTCCCTTTCTTTCTAGAGTCAAACTTGAGGCTCAATGTTCTTCTCCACTTGTTGATGGAACTTTGTACCAATAGCTTGTTGGGAGTCTCATTTATATGACTCATACAAGACCTGACATTTCATATGCTGTAGGCATGGTCTCTCGATTTATGTAGGAGCCTCATGAGCTGCACTAGAAAGCAGCCAAGCGGATCCTTCACTACATTCAGGGTTCTCACAGTTTTGGGATTCACTACGTAGTGGGTATTGAGCTTGACTTGGTGGGCTACACAGATTCAGATTGGGCAGGCGATTCTCAGGATCGCAAGTCTACTTCAGGTTACAGCTTCTCACTTGGTTCAGGTCCTGTTTGTTAGTCGAGTAAGAAGCAATCTGCTATTGCTCTATCTTCTACTGAGGCCGAGTATCGGGGGGCTGTGAATGCTTCAAAAGCTTCAAAATCTTCTCAGTAAGTTTGGTATCTAGATCAGACGGCCATCAGTCATATTTTGTGACAACCAGAGTGCCATTCAGATCTCACGGAATCCGGTCCATCATCAGCGGACCAAACACATAGAAGTCTACATACAGTACATTCGAGAGCTCATCCATGGCCACGTCATCGACCTTCACTACTGTTTGACATCCGAGCAGGTTGCTGATATCTTCACCAAACCCTTCACTAAGAGCAAGTTCCTTCATTTGCGAGCTTTGCTGGGGGTGCAGGATGCTTCATCTTCTAGGGGGATTCTTCCTCTCACTCGGAGTCCTGACTCTCTCTACTTTGGGGGGGTTTCTTCTCTCTCTATTTTGAGGGGGAATTTTATGTAGATGGGTACCTCATCAGGCTTGATTTGCCAGGAATCATTTCTACATCCACCTAAGCTTCGCTTATGGGGGGTGTTAGTGTAGGATTTTATTTCCTAGTTGGGTTATTTATTTTTCCCTATATTCCTAGGTTTTTTCTATACTTCTATTAATCTCGCTTAGGTTAATAAAGCATGTCTTATTAGGTGAGTGGTTGCGAGGTGTCACCTTCCTACATGTGAGCATCCATTAGCTATCTTGGGAAGATACTTTGCTATCTTTAGTCCGATAGATGGTTGCTCCTCATTGGTCGGTGTTGCCACCTCCTCCCGCTTCCTAGTCTATATAAGCATGCTACCTGGCTTGTATTTGACATCTTTTACTTTTGCATCCTCTTAATGCTATTTTGCTTCTAGCATTTGCATTACTCTCTTGGAGACTAACTCTGTGTTGCTATTTTGATTTCGTATCATTTGCATTCATAGGTTAGATATCTATTCTTTGCACTAGTTTTCTGGGTTAATAATCTTTTCAGATTCTAACATCGAGGGGGCATCACCTGCCAGTTGCACTGGGGCATAACCTTATTTTATCATATCTTCTTTGACACTATGCTCTAATGAACATTGTATCAAAGAGGGCTAAAATGTAGACACTCAAAATTGACCTAGTTATCATTAGTATCAAATATTGCATTACCTAGCATTTGCATTTGTCTAACACACTCGAGCAATTTTCCTTAGCCATCTAAACACCTATTTCTTCTATTAATTAAATAAATTTATATTTATTTAATTAATTCATTAGCTATTTCTTCTATTTTTCTCTAAGCCATAATTAAATAATCTTTATTTATTTAATTATCTATTTCTATCTATTTTAATTAAATAAATTTTATTTAATTAATTTCTCTTATCATTTATCAAGATGACATGTGTGCCTCTTTTATTTAAAAACATGTGTGGTACTACATCTTTTATTTAATATCTTTCACATGTAGTACTTTTTATATATACGGTCACACATAAGCCCTATATTACCTCCACTTCTCATCTTCACATTCGCCTATGCCTATCTTTTAATCTCAACCCTTCACATAGCCATCAAATCTCTACCGTTGATTGATTTTGGTTGTGGTCTATATAAACACCCTCTCATTCCATACTACATCTATCCAACATTCTCATAACGTCTACATTATCATCTTGAGCATATTGAGCACTTTAGCATCTATTGAGCTTATTATCATTATCATTTGTCCATCATTGCAGCTTTGATCTTCATAATTGTTCATTATTGAAGAAGCAATCCACATCACATACAATGAATCATATGTTGAAAGTATGAGGTTAAACAGTGTTGTCATTGATGTCAACATACTCATATTGCATTGATAAGAAGGATTCAATGAGCTGTGTGCTGAGGTTATTGAGGAAACTGGTCTCCATCAAGAACATTGAAGAATAGTGATGAGAAGAAGGCAAAAGTACTCAATAAGTTGAGGATCAGAGGATGTGGTTCAAAGGGTTTGTAGATATGAGTCTTGAGATATTCCAGTTAAGATTTTAGAGGTCCATATAAAAATCTGAAGAAGTTATGGCTGCTTGTCTAGAACAGGTTCCAGCAGGCGTTAAGTGGTGACAGAGTGTCACAGATTGGTCCGGTGAGCTCTGGATTTACATTATCTCATTCTACAGATTGGAGAGAATGTTGAAGAATTTTGTGTGAAGTGACAACTAGATTTGTTCATGGTTTGGAGGTTCGGAAGTATCTTTTTCATTATGACAATGATGACAGACTGTGTTCTTGAAGTTCTGGATGAAGCAGAGCAGGATTCTAGTAAGCAGATGAAGTGTGGATGTTATTGGTGATTTAGGAAGGGTTGTGGTGATCCTTGGATCATGTCTAGTTCATGTTAGTGGTCCACATTGAAGTTAGAGTTCGTATTTGAAGAATAAGCATTGGATTATGGTGTTCTTCCTAAGACTGGCCAACCGGATGTATTACACATCTTGCAAATGATCTTGTAGGTGTTTGCTGAATTAGATGATTGTTCCTAAGTTGATGCCTTGTATAAATAAGGGTTTGTGAATTCATCTTGAAGTGTGTCTTGTGGTGATGAGAGTGAGATAGCGAAGAGAAGTGTGAAAGGCAGAGCAGGAGTTTTGGGCTTAAATGGAACTGATCCAGGCATGGTAAAGATGTCAATCTCTAGTTCAAGTTTGTAATACTTGTTATCTTGTAGACAATGTGTTTCTTGTAGGCAGTGTGCCTCCTTGTGAGTAGTGTGCTTGGGTAGTGAGCCCTAATTGGCATGTGTTATCCATTTTTCTTATTCTTCTAACAAAGAATAATCTTTGGGTTAAACACCCCGTAGTTTTTCCCTTGACCAGGTTTTCCACGTCAAAATCTTGGTGTCTAATGTGTTGATGTTTATTTGCTCTGGTGTTTATGCTTTATGCTTTCATGAATGGTTAATTGATATATTATTAAGTAACAAAGAAGAATCAAGTGTTTGAAGTAGAAGCAAGTTTTTGTACAACTGATTCACCCCACTTCTCAGTTGTGTGCCCTAGATCTAACAATTGGTATCAGAGCCAAGATCCTCTAAAAAGGAGCTTAACCGCTTGAGGAGATCCAGGATGTCGTCATACAAGAAGGATAGTCCGAAGTTTGATGGAACTAACTTCTCTCTTTGGAAAGGTCGCATGAAATGTCACTTGGAGTGAATGGGAAAAGCTTACTTGTCCATGGTCACAAAAGCATATGTACCTCCACAGGGTGGTCCGACAACTCTAAATGAAATCACAAATGCTGAAAACAATCTGCTGACTAAAGAGGCTCTTCTAAGTGCATTAACTGACTCAGAGCTCTCAAATGTTATTGACCTACCAACTGCCTATGAGATCTGGATTAAATTGGAACTTCTGCATGAAGGAGATGAGTATGTTAAGAGTGCAAGGTTGCAGAGTCTCAAAGGGAAATTTGAAAGACTGAAGATGAGAGATGATGAAAATATCACTACATTTATGCCAAGGGTAAATGAGTTGGTGTGTGGAATTAGCAATGCTGGTGGAGTTTTGGATGAAAATGAGATTATTTGCAAAATTCTTAGATCCCTTCCTGCTGCCTACAAAATCAAGGTTGCTGCCATTGATGAATTCAGAGCCCATACAACTGTCACAAGAGAACAATTGGCTGGCACCCTGGTTGCATTTGAAATGACCGAGTTTGGAGATGATCCCCCTAAGACTGAATCTGCATTCAAGGCCAGTACCTATGTGAAAGGCAAACAAAGATTTGATCTAGGAGAAAACTCTTCAAGGAAGCTATCATGGTATGATCAAGCAAGAAAAGATATGGAAGAGGAAGAAGTAGAAACAACTCAACTTGAAGCCCTCGTTGCAAAAAGACTGCCAAGAGGATCTAGTAAGTATGAAGGAAAATTACCCTTTAAGTGCTTCAACTGCAATAAGATTGGTCACTTTGCCTCAAGATGTCTGGAACGATCCACAAGATCAAATTCTAACAGACAAAGGTTCCAAAAGAATTGTTATTATGTTCATGAAGAAGCTGATAATGAAGGAGTAACAGATGATGAATCAGAGATAGGAGACAAATCTGGAAATGAATGGGTGTTCATTTGCATCAAGGAAGAAGATCCAATATCCCCTGAATCTATCAATCATAAGGTTATAGAAAGAGCTTTGGCTGCCCAAGTTGAAGAAAAAGATGATTGGGTTATTGACAATGGATGCTCTCACCATATGACAGGTGACAAGAACAAGTTCTTAGATTTGGAAAGGTATGAAGGAGGAATGGTAAAGTTTGGTGACAATTCTGCTGGTAGAATCAGAGGTAGGGGAACTATCTCTTTTGATGGAAAGAGCAAAACCGGTAATGTACTGTATGTTGAAGGATTGAAGCACATTCTTCTCAGTGTTGGTCAGTTGGTGGACAAAGGCTATGATCTCCATTTTAAGAATGGAAGATGTAGGATCTTTGAATGCTCTGGAACTGAGATTGCATCCAGTACTCAAACAAAAGGTAATATCTTCCATCTAGTTGGTACTAATAAAAGTTGTCTATTTGTTCAAGTTGATTAGAGTTGGTTATGGCATAGAAAGATGTGTCATGTAAATTTTGATAACATCATCAAGATAAGCAATACTCAGGCTGTAAGAGATCTTCCAAAGTTGGTAAAACCTACAAATAGTTTGTGCAAAGAATGTTAGCTAGGTAAACAGAGCAGAGTCTCATTCAAAAGCAAGGATCAGTCCTCTACCAGATTATTGGAGTTAGTTCATACTGATCTATGTGGTCTAACAAGAATCAAAAGTATGCAAGGTGATAGATACTTCATGTTACTGATTGATGACCATTCTCGGATGATGTGGGTCAACTTTCTGAAAGAGAAATCAGAAGCATTTGAAAAGTTCAAAATCTTCAAGGCTATGGTAGAGAATCAAACCGGATTAAAACTGAAATGTCTGAGGTCTGATAGAGGTGGTGAATTCACATCCGGTGAATTCATATATTTTTGTGAGAAGCATGGTATAAAGAGACAGTTATCTGCTCCTAGGACTCCATAGTAGAATGGAGTAGTTGAGAGTGTTGGTGCCTGATTTGACTCTCAGTTTTGGAACAATTTTCATGCAGGCACCTTCCCTAAAAATCCAAAAAATTTCCTAAGTGTTGGCCCTCCTCAGCATTTTTCAACAGCAGCATCATATTTTCTCTGAGGTGGTCAGCATCATCATGATTTTCTGTCGACCAGATTTTTCATCAAGATCATCATGTTTCAATATCGGGTGATATTTGGATATCATCCCGATCCTGCAGTAGAGCTACAGTGCACCCTGATGTTCTTTGAGTTAAGGGGGTCATCATCATCATCTGGTCTACAGTGCATCATGATCTTTTGTATGGGGGGTGATATTCTGAAATATCGGGTTATCTTTCTAATATCACCCTGGCGCCTATATGACGATGACGTCATCTAGATATGAGAGTTGCGTGGTATGCAGACGGGTGATGGTGACATCAGCAGGACATGACGGTGACGTCATCAGGATGTTCATCGGCCAAACATTTGGTATCAGCTAAGCAGGAGGATCTTCCTCTGATGCATTAGGTTGTGCTGATGAGGGTGGTCGTGCGGATGATGATGCTGACGTCAGGGTGATTTTTCGAGCAACAGGATATCATGCTGGAGGATGAGGATGATGAAGGTTTATACTAGTGTCATCGGGAGCAAAAGCACCGACATCATATATGCTCACGGCCTAGTATATAAAGTGATGAGGAGGTCGCCGCGGGGTGCATGTGGGATAATTGTTATCCTGCATATTTTCAAATATCATGATGATGTGTCTTGGTGGGAAACGGTTGCGATGCACAGTATTCTGCATTTCCCAAGGCCGCGGGTTGGTGCGCCATTAATGGCAATTGTTGCAGAGGTATGGGCGATGGTGTGGACGGATCCAGTACCCAACTAAAGTTGTACATCCACAGCTGGCGGCTCATGGCTCGAGAACCTCTTCTGTCCCCTCTTCTACCTGCCGCATTCAATGCGTTGAGTGCCATTTTTTTGATACTATGTATCTAGCGGGATTTTTGGTCAACTATGTAATTAATGTTGGGAACCTTCCTTGCTGTATATAGCAAGTTGTGTTGCTCATTTGAAGGTGGTTGAAGGCCGAGGCATTTTTGTGTAAATAATGAAGAACAGGGCATGATCTTGGCTATTTTATCCCATTTTGGAGTTTATGAGTTGCAACATGAATGTATTTTGCACATATTTTCAGTTTCAGTGTTAATGTTATATGAAAAATGCTTATTGCATGTGTCTATCTGCTTGTCTCCATTTGCTGCATGTTATTCTCTTTCTTTTGAATCTGGTTGCATGTCAGCAGGGATATCTGTAAGTAGAGGCAGTTAGGTACCCATTCTTGGGTGATGTTTGTAAGGCAAGCATCAGTCCAACCCCCTGAAACTTGAGTGAAAGTTGTAAACCATCTATTGTATACATCTAGTTGACTCCTTGCCCAATGGATAGGCACCAGTCTGCTCCTGGATCAGTAGTTGTGAGCCAAAACCCCTTGTCTTGCATCCTGGACATTATGTCCACCCATTTCATCACTTCCACCTGTTAGTTGTAGGAGTAGGATTAGGAACCCCATGCATGCTCTCATACCCGACCAGACATATATGTCCAAGAACATTGCCCACCTTGTGATCTATCATACAGATCTTGGTCCATACATGAGAGTATTCTGCCTGTTGCTGTCAAGCTAAATCATTGTGTTGTTGAGCTAGTCAAGGTTACATCTTAAGTTATAGGGATACCCACCTTGGTGCGGCAGAACTAGAAGTGAAGGGGAGGAGCTCACGTAACCTCCTGTATTAGTTGGATGAATCTGCATGTGCATAGGAACCGGCAAACCCTGATGCTGATTCAGAAGAAAAACCAACAGAGAGAAAGAACCGGACCATCCAGGACAATGATGATGGAAGCAAATGTTCCCCAGATGTTTTGGAAAGAAGCTGTCAACACTGCAATCTACACTCTCAATCGAGTTCAAATCAGAGGCAATACCGGTAAGACTCCTTATGAACTTTGGTTTGGCATCACTCTTACTGTGAGATATTTTAGAGTATTTGGTAGCAAGTGTTACATTAAAAGAGATGAAGATCTAGGAAAATTTTGATGCTAGAAGTGATGAAGGAATTTTCTTGGGTTACTCCACTCAAAGCAAAGCATACCGATGTTACAATAAGAGACTGAGAAAGATGATAGAAAGTACAAATGTGAAGGTTGATGAAGGTATTGAGAAGCCCTCAAGATTTTATGAGTATGATGAAAATGATCAGAATGATGTTCTGGTTTAAGGAGCTCCATCATCTCCTGAAAGTCAGATTCAGACTGATCCGGTAAATCAGGAAGAAGAGACAGGTCTGAATGAGCATGATCAAGAAGTAGAAGTGCAAGAAACTCCCAAAGTTCCAAGGTATGTAAGACTGAACCACTCTGAAGATCAGATCATAGGTGACAAAAGCAAAGGTGTGCAAACTAGAAGGAATGTTGCTCAAAATTTAGATGAATGTTGTCTGATTTCAAAGATTGAACCTAAGACAATAAATGAAGCCTGCAATGATGAAAATTGGACCAAAGCAATGGAGGAAGAGTTGATGCAAATTGAGAAAAATCACACTTGGGATCTTGTTTCTAGACCTAGTAACAAGAATGTGATTGGAACCAAATGGGTCTTCCGGAACAAACTAAATGAAGTTGGTGAAGTAATCAGAAATAAGGCCAGATTAGTCTGCAAAGGATACTTTCAAATAGAAGGGATTGATTTTGAGGAAACCTTTGCTCCGGTGTCAAGAATTGAAGCAGTCAGACTATTTCTTGCATTTTCTGCCTTGAAAGATTTCAAAGTGTATTAGATGGATGTCAAATCTGCTTTCCTGAATGGTGACCTAGAAGAAGAGGTGTACATTAAACAATCGGATGGATTTCAGTTATCTGAGAATGGTGATATGGTCTGCAAATTAAAGAAGGCACTATATGGTCTAAAGCAAGCCCCAAGAGCATGGTATGAGAGGCTAGACAAACATCTTTTGAAGATTGGTTTCAACAAAGGTACTGCTGATAGTAACCTATATTTCAAAATTGATCATGAAAACATCTTGATTGTTGAAGTATTTGTTGATGATATCATCTTTGGAGGAAGAGACAGTATGTGTAAAACCTTTGCAAACCAAATGAAAAGTGAGTTTGAAATGTCAATGCTCGGTGAAATGAATTTCTTCTTGGGTCTGCAAATTACTCAGACAGAGAAAGGAATCTTTATCTCTCAGACCAAAAATGTGAAAGAACTATTGAAGAAATTTGGAATGGAAGATTCAAAGCCAATGAACACTCCTATGGCTACCAGATGTAAGTTGAGCAAAGATGATGACTCTCCTAAGATAGATCAGATAAAGTATAGATTAATGATTGGTGGATTACTATATCTCCCTCAGACTAGACCAGATATAATGCAGGCAGTTGGTCTTGTGGTGAGATTCGAGGCTGATCCCAGAGAATCTCATTTCATGGCAATCAAAAGAATTTTTAGGTACTTGAAAGGAACAGTTGAGTATGGCCTATGGTATCCCAAAGATCACGACTTTCCTCTTCATGCATATACAGATGCAGATTAGGCAGGAGATGTGGATGATAGGAAGAGTACAAGTGGAGGAGCATTCTTTTTTGGAAAAAGGTTGGTTTCTTAGCTAAGCAAGAAACAAGAAGCAATATCCCTGTCTACAATAGAAGCAGAATACATTGCAGCAGCAGGTAGTTGCACTCAACTTTTGTGGATGAAGCAAATGCTAAGAGATATTCAAGTAGAATATGAGGAGCCTATTATAATTTTCTGTGATAATTCAAGTGCAATAAATATTTCTAAGAATCCGGTATTGCATTCTAAGACCAAGCATATATCTATCAAATTTCACTTTTTGAGAGAACAAGTGAATAAGGGTGAAGTCAAATTGGAGTATGTGCCCTCCAAGGATCAGCTTGCAGATATTTTTACTAAACCTCTTCCCAAGGACTCTTTTGAGTATCTCAGGGAGAAGTCAGGTTATGGCCCCTCCGATGATGAACTAGGATGCACTGATGTGCATCAGTCCGGTGGATATCACAGTCATATCTTGTGATCCGGATTGATGTTGGGGAGTTGGTACTAAGGGGGAGCAGCTGGTATGATTCTGATGTGTTAGAATTGCAAGTATGAGCCCTTTGCCATTGATGTCAAAGGGGGAGAGAAGACATGTGAAAAATAAGTGGTTGATGATCAAAGGGGGAGCAGTAAAGGAAGAGAAGACATGTGAATAGTTGTTGCTAATAGGGGGAGCTGTGACAGAAAGGAGAAGTTCTTGTCTTGATGGTTTTTCACATCATATGTTGCCATCAATGAAAAAGGGGGAGATTGTTGCAAGTATGAGGTTAACCAGTGTTGTCATTGATGTCAACATACTCATATTGCATTGATAAGAAAGATTGAATGAGCTGTGTGCTGAGGTTATTGAGGAAACTGGTCTCCATCAGGAACATTGAAGAACAGTGATGAGAAGAAGGCAAAAGTACTCAATAGGTTGAGGATCAGAGGATGTGGTTCAAAGGGTTTGTAGATATGAGTCTTGAGATGTTCTAGTTAAGATTTCATAGGTCCGCATAAAGATCTGAAGAAGTTATGGCTGCTTGTGTAGAACCGGTTCCAGCAGGTGTTTAGTGGTGACAGAGTGTCACAGATTGGTCCGGTGAGCTCCAGAATTACATTATCTCATTCTGTAGATTGGAGATAATGTTGAAGAAGTTCATGTGAAGTGACAACTAGATTTGTTCATGGATTGGAGGTCCAGAAGTATCTTTTTCATTATGACAGTGATGACAGACTATGTTCTTGAAGTTCCGGATGAAGGAGAGAAGGATTCTAGTAAGCAGATGAAGTACGGATGTTATTGGTGATTCAGGAAAGGTTGTGGTGATCCTTGGATGATGTCCAGTTCATCTTGGTGGTCTGCATTGAAGTTAGAGTGCACATTTGAAGAATAACCACTGGATGATGGTGTTCTTCCTGAGACTGGCCAACCAGATGTATTACACGTCTTGCGAATGATCTTGTAGGTGTTTGTCGACTTAGATGATTGTTCCTAAGTCGATGCCTTGTATAAATAAGGGTTTGTGAATTCATCTTGAAGTGTGTCTTGTGGTGATGAGAGTGAGATAGCGAAGAGGAGTGTGAAAGGTAGAGTAGGAGTTTCGGGCTTAAATGGAACTGATCCAGGCATGGTAAAGATGTCAATCTCCAGTTCAAGTTTGTAATACTTGTTATCTTGTAGATAGTGTGTCTCTTGTAGGCAGTGTGCCTCCTTGTGAGCAGTGTGCTCGGGTAGTGAGCCCTAATTGGCATGTGCCATCCATTTTTCTTATTCTTCTAACAGAGAATAATCTTTGGGTTAAACACCCTGTGGTTTTTCCCTTGACCAGGTTTTCCACGTCAAAATCTTGGTGTCTAATGTGTTGATGTTTATCTGCTCTGGTGTTTATGCTTTATGCTTTCATGAATGGTTAATTGATATACTATTAAGTAACAAAGAAGAATCAAGTGTTTGAAGTAGAAGCAAGTTTTTGTACAACTGATTCACCCCCCCTCTCAGTTGTGTGCCCTAGATCTAACATCATACAATCTAGGTGATATTGTTCTTGTTATCAGAAAATTGGGATAAATGATCAATCAAATTAATATCGAATAATCCAAATAACTCAATGAAATAGTGAACAAAAGAGATCAAATCTAACAATGATACAACACAAAGTAAACCTCTTTAATTCAGAGCTTCCATTGTCACCTATCTCAATCAATCTTGCATGTACGAATAAGGCCCTCAGAGAGTGCACTCCTTTTCTATTCCAAGATTGTGACTGGAGAACTGCTATGATAATATCACTATGAAGATGAGCTTCACAACAATGTTGGTGATATGGTAACAAGGGTGATCGCAAGCATTGAAGGAATTGGTGCCAAAGGCACGCTGTGATTCCTGTAGAGTAACAATGCTAAAGCTTGGATGAATGAAATGGAAGAATAGGGTTCAATTTATAGACTTGAGAGAATGGAGATCAACGGTTTAAAAAGAATGAGAAGATCAATAGTATAGAATAGTTGAGGAATGTGCAACAAATAAGAAGAAGACATGTGTCTTGCTTTCTTTTGCATGAGAGGATTCACTAAGAATAGAAGAATGAGTTAAAGCAATTAAAATAATATAATAATCAGTTAAGTGATTTAAAACAAGAAGAAGGGATTTGCATGAGGATGAGAAGATATTTTTCTTTATTAAATATTAAGAATATTTAATTGCATGTGCACAAGGATTGAATTATATTTAGAGATAACTCAATTTAGAAGAAATAGACAACTTAAATAAATAATTGATTTATTTAAATTTGGAGAAGATATTATTGGAGAAACAATTAAATAATTGGTATTATTTAATTTAGAATGATTTTAGAAGAGCTTATTAAATAATTGGGATTATTTAATTTGTTGGAGGAATTAGAAGAATTTAGGAACTTAATTAAATAAATATTAAGAATATTTATTTGGATAGAGTTGTGTCATTTTTAGGTGTATACATTTGGCCCCTCTTTGATGCAATGTGTTTTATCACATTGTTTCAAAGAATAAATAGTCTGATAATGATACATGCCCCAGTTTGCCCCTGGTATAGGTATAACGACGATAGGATGCCCCCTCGAGAGATTGGACGGGAAGGAAGTAGAAGGATGAGAGATGGAAAATCTCACAAAGACGAAGGGAATACTTGGTTAGGATTGAAGAAAACGGGATGCATTTCGAAGAAACGGGAAGAAACGAGTGTGGGAAGTAGTCATAGTCACCACATAGCTAGTTTAGGGTTTGCATGCTATATATAGGAGCTGGGTCCACAGGACTATTCATTTGTACACTTGGCTTTGTTGGATTGGTTTTGAGAGCTTAGGAGAGTACAAAGCATAGAGTAGTCAGGGATAGGATGAATATTCCATGCAAGGAGCATCGTTTTGAGTGAGTCCACTGATTCAATTGGCTAGTAGATGTAGGACCCTCGGTATGTATCTCAAAAAATTTCCCCTAGGATTGATTTTTAGCGTAATAAATGCTAGGTGAAGTTAGGCTAGATAAATGCGCTGAACCGCAGAGTGGCACATATGACACGTGAAACCATACATATGCCATTATGTAGCATGTGTGATATAAAACAACGCATGCATGAAAGCTGCGCATGCATGAGTTTAGGCAGCGCATGCATAATTCTGTAATGCATATAGGATTTCTTGCTGCACATACGCCCAAGTGGTGCATATACGGTATGGTACGGCGCATGCATGAGATCTTGCAGTACATCTACCAAAAGTGGTGCATTTTCTGTGAAATGGTACATTTACCTTCTGTTATAGCGCATATGAATAGGATAGAAAATTGACTTAACAAAATTGACTCGATTGACATCCTGTTTGACGTGTCAATCGATGAGCTATCTCTGAGATTGCAGGAATCTAGTCAAGAGATGTAGTGTGTTGTTTTGATTAATTTGATATGTTAAGTTAGTTGATATGGATCCATAGATATGTTTTTGCATGGTACTTGCAGCTTTTAGGTTGACGCCTTGCTTTGCGTGCTTGCAGGAGGATATACGAGATACACTACAGTCTAAGGAGCAGTTCCCTATGCCACTATTGTAGCATCATATGCTAACTGAGATTGATAGAGAGGCGCTTGGCATGGTGGGTTTAGACTTTGTATCCTTCATACCCGAGGTTCAAGCGAACTGAGGGTTACTGACTACAGTCATGGAGAGGTTCCACAGTAAGGATAGGACTTTCCATTTCGTGACAGGGGAGATGATGGTGACCTTGGAGGATGTGTACCAGATTCTACATGTGCTGATTTAGGGAGAGCTCATGGAGTATGATCCACAATGGGACATAGGACTTACCGAGTGCAGGTGGGTGTTCAATGATCCCTAGCTAGATTGTAAGGTTATCACCTAGCAGGATATTTATGATGACTATGACTACTTCCCTGGGATTGTTGCAGGACTAATCGGAGGCATTGTATGCCCCGATAGGAGATCACACGGGTTCCCAATTGGATGGGGACAAATCATGGAGAGGATGGTCACAGAGGACACCCGCTATGCTTGGGGTGTTTGCATTTTGGCTCACTTATACCACGATATGCATCAGGTGGTATACCCAGGGGGTCTAACTTATCAGCGGGTGTCTCTCTGCTGTAGTTCTGGTTGTGGGAGCATATCGCCTTCACCAGACTGATATGTGTTTTTGAGAGATAGAGGGGGGAGCCCTACAGTTATGGGTATGCAGGAGTGATTTCCCAGCATAGGTTGGGTAATCTAGAGTACTGGAGACATGCACTAGACAATGTAGATAGAGTTGTCTGGCTCCCATACCTGGAGTGTGAGCTCTGGGATAATGAGGTGAATGAGTTGACATACTATTATTAGACTCACTGGCTGATAGGCAGGATGCAGTTCATCCTAGAGAGATAAATAGTCAGCAGAGTGTGGAGACAGTTTGGGAGGAGGCAGGGCATGCTGTAGAGACAGGCTCTGTTTGCACGGACACACGCAGAGAGGTTCCGATGGGGACCAGTGGTGTCTTATGATGAGACAGTACCAGAGTTTCGTCAAATCCCCTATACTGCATGGTCGATGAGGAGAGAGGTAGCTGACGCAGGGACGACTTAGGATTATGAGGATTGGTTCATGGCTCACCCTTTTTTGAGGTACTCAGGGCCCGGAGAACTAGTTCCTTGCATAGATGAGGCAGATTCAGAGGAGGAGGGTAGGGGTGGCAGGAGGAGGAGGAGAGGGAGAGGAGGATGGGGAGATGGAGGAGGTGGAGACAATGGAGGTGGGGGAGATGATGGAGGAGATGATGGAGGCCGATGTAGACAGAGGCGAAGATCTGGGGCGGGATCCTCCCATGCACAGTAGGTAGTATAGTCTCAAGTTGCATCATAGGTTGTACATCCAGCACAGATGCCACCACCCCAATAGGTGGCACAGCAACAGGTGCCCTAGCCATCGGTTGTTCAGTAGGTTTTACAGTAGGCACCGGTGCCGCCACCTCAGTAGGTGGCACAACAGCAGGTGCCTTAGCCATAGGGGCAGAGACAGGCACAAGCTTCTCAGGATATGATACAGTTAGATGTACATGGGAGAGCCACTGCCATGTTGAGAGGGTAGGTTAGACAGCTGCGAGCCCAGATTAGGATGGCCGAGGCTCGGCAGGGCATAGATGCGGAGGTTATCTCGGGGCTCCAGAGAGAGCGAGATATGGCAGAGACAAGGATACGAGTTATCTGGGTTGAGAGGGATACAACGATAGTAGCCCTCGAGACATATGCCACTAGTAGTTTCTTGGTTGGTCAGGTGCAGCAGGCACAGGCACAGACACAGCTAGCACATGTATAGACATAGTTAGTATAGGTGCAGGGATAGTTAGTGCAGGCATAGGCTGATGTCACTAGACCACAGACCCAGACACAGTATTACCAAGGTTTATACCATGGGGCTGTGCCCGTTGATCAGAGGGCTCTGAGTTATAGGAGCCAGTCTACAGCTTCACAGAGAGTAGGGGGATCGAGGTTGGGAGCCTCTATGTAGGGCCCACAATAGTCTAGGGCCAACAGAGGAGGAGACACAGAGGACACTGTAGGTAGCCATGGTTCCTAGCAACAGGGTTAGTAGATACTGATGAAGATTTTTGACTCCCATGCACCTATCTTTTGATGGCTCAGATAGCCGGATGCACCATTTTTGTGTTTTGAGACATGTATCATTATTTTTGATATGTATACACTTGTTATATGACATTTGACTCAGGGATGGACCCTTTTTGATATTGTACATTTGGACATGTTTATGATTTTATATGATGATGTAGCTATTTATGATCTCTAGATGCAGTTATGTATTCTATATGCCATGGATGTATTTCTATTTGTACGATGGGACTTATGTGATGCATATGTATGTCTATATGATGCTATGTGGTACTATGTGACATGATGCAGACTTTTAGATGTGTTTACTTGATATGCCTCTAATGTACAAATGCAAATGGTATCTATGTGATTTATGTAGTTTATGTGATGTACCTATCTATGTTTTTGATTTTTTTTTCTTCTGTTGACACTATGTGATGGATGCAAAAAATGTATATGGATGACCTTGATACACTTTATTATGTATGCAACTCATGTAATTATGTGAATGACTATCTCATGTGATATGATATGCACCTATATGCTATGTTTTGTGATGTCCAAATGTACTCTATCGACACAGAAATGCCATAATGAAAGACAGAAGACTGATTGAAAGAATGACTAGATAGAAAGATTCACAAGCTTTGATATACATTGTTACTCTGTATTGTTTGTATCTTTTTATTGCATTGGATATGGATGTATAACAGATGTATAATGGATGCTTTGCTTTTGACATCTTGATGGTGCAAATATTTTGAAGTGCCTTGTTTTATCATTGGGCAATTTTTTGGTACTTTTTTTTCCAAATGTTGTAAGTTAATACAAGTATCTACGTATAATTGAACTGAGATGACCTGAGCATTGCCTACATAGATTTTGATTTAGCAAGTTAATATAAGCATCTAGGTATAATTGAACTGAGATGACCTGAGCATTTCTTGTGTATCAATAGACAAGGATTTCCCCCGTTCATGTTAGACCTTTGATGTCCTCGATGATCATTGAGTTGATCATGTCCTTAGACAAGGCTTCACATTACTAAAGTTTAATCTACAAACATCAAACAAAGAAATAATCATGCCCTCATCATAGCATCTCTAGTTTTTGGCATCCTTGAGTAGCATAGAAAGACATGATAACAAAAATCAAGACACTGTAACTTAACCATGATTCCAACCACAAAACATGTATGCATTTAGATGTGTTTGTTTCTTTCCATAATTTAGGTAAAATCATTTAGAATGCCTCAGGTGTTTGCTTGCTTTTCTCTGGATAGGTTAATGCCTTGCATCAAGATTTCTGCTTGAAAAGAGTGGGCTTTTGTTTGCACTTGCTTGCCTGGTAAAATGGACCCTAAGGGACTGACCTAGTGCCTTGGGGGCTCATTACTAAATGGCCTTGCCTACGTGATGACGTAGAGGCAACGTAGTTCAGGGTAAACCCTAATGGACCTAAGACCTTGGCAATAGAAAGTGGGGTGGATGCAGGTAGATAGAAGGATGAGACATGCGATGGATGGGATAGTGGAGCCTCGGGGACGCATTGAAAGAAAGGCCTTGCCTACATGATGACGCAGAGACAATGTAGTTCATGGACTTTGGACTATGCGGATATTGACGACCGACACTATGCTAGGTTGACACTATGGATAGGATATGGGATAAAACCATGGTTGACAAGGCAACAAAGAGATAGAGTATCCAACCATGATAGGTTATTGTGGGGAGTTTATTTTGGAATAGATATGGATTGAATGGGACATGAGTGAAGGAAGAATGGACTCAAGGTGATTGGTTTCCCAAAGATGGAGGAAGCAGTTTTATCACGAGTAACGCCTGTTTACCAAGTTTTCACCACTTGCTTTTATTTGCATGAAAGCCAGAAAGTATGCATGACACCTGTTTGCCAAGTTTTCACCAAAGGATGTATTATTATTATTATTATTTTATTTTATTTGTACTTTTTTGATTTTTTTGTATTTTTCTAATTTTTTTATTTTTTGTATTTTTCTGATATATTGCCCCCCTTGCATTAGGGTTCTCTTAGCTATAGAATAAATGAAGATACATGCTGTTGATTGGGTCATCGAACAACTCCCCCTCGGATGTTGCTAACTGATATGTCCCCGAGCCATAGGCTGCAATGATGACATAGGGACCAAGTTAATTGGGCTCAAACTTACCTTTCTTTTCACACTCTTGCTGATTGCGTGGGTTTTCTTTGAGAACTAGATCACCAACATTGAATATCCTTGGATGGACCCTGTGACTGTAGCTTTGAGACATTCTCTATTGATATGTTTTGAGATGGTTGAATGCATTCCGTCTCTTTTCTTCTAACAACTCTAGTTCTTGGTGTCTGGAAACACTGTAGTCTTCATCTGTGATAAGACCTTTTAACGACACCCTTAGGGATGGTAACTCGACCTCAATGGGAAAAATAGCTTTTGATCCATAGACAAGGGTGTAAGGGGTAGCACCTATGGGAGTGCATATACTGGTTCTATAGGTCCACAGAGTGGGATTTAGTTGAATGTGCCAATCACGACCAACATCATTGACTATTTTCTTGAGGATCTTCAGAATAGTTTTATTAGATGCTTCAGCTTGGCCATTGCCTTGTGGATAGTAGGGAGTAGAAAAATAGTGTTGGATTTGGAATTTTTCACAGAGTTCTTGTACATCCTAGTTTTTGAACGGTCTTCTGTTATCCGTGATAATGGATGAGGGAATTCCGTATCTGTAGATGAGGTAGTTGAGGATGATTGAAGAAATTTGTTTACCTGTGACGGTGGTGAGGGGAACAGCTTCAATCCACCTGGTAAAGTACTCTGTGGTAGTTATTATGAATTTGTGGCTGTTGGATGAAGGTGGGTGAATTTTTCCCACAAGGTTGAGTCCCCATTGACAAAAGGGCCAAGGTGTCGTTAGTGGTCATAACTCTTGAGCTAGTGCATGTATCAGGTTCCCATGTATTTGGCATTGCTTGCACTTTTTCATGAACTGATATGAATTTGATTCCATGTGGGGCCAATAGTATCGCAAATGCATGAGTTTCTTGGCTAAAGAAGGACCGCTAGAGTGTGTTCCACAAATCCATTTGTGTATGTCACATAAGGCGGTAAAAGAATCTTCTTGTTCTAAACAATGGAGTAAAGTACCATTTAGGCCTCGACGGTATAGGGTATTAGCAATGATGGTATATCAAGAGGTTTGGCGGATAAAGGTTCATTGTTGGTTTGAAGATAGGTCAGTTGGGAGAGTGTTGTCCTTGAGGTAAGTGTAAATCTTACTGTACCAAGGCGAATCAGATCCGACTAGTAGGAATATGAAATGGGTTTCTGGAAGATCATAAGCTGGCTACCGAATTAGCTCCACCAAGAACTCATAACGTGACTCATTATCTAGAATCTCTAGGAGTGAGGCGATGGTTGCCATGGCATCTGTTGCTTTGTTCTCAATGTGAGGAATCTACTCAAAAGATATGATCACAAAGTACTCCTTGAAGTCATCAACCATCTGCTTGTATGGGATAAGCTTCTCATCTTTGGTTTGATAATCATCGTTGAATTGGTTGATCACTAGTTGGGAATCCCCATAGACATGTAGCTCTTTGATATTCCACTCTATTGCTAGTTTGAGGCCAATGACCAAAGCTTCATATTCTACTATGTTGTTTATGCATGGGAATAGCAGACGATAAGACTTTGGTATGGTGTCTCCATGAGGAGTAACCAACAAGATTCCTGCCCCCGATCCATGATTTGTGTAGAAGCTGTCAAAATAGAGTTTCCATGAGTATGCTGCTACATTAAGAATGGACTCATCTAGGAACTCAAACGTCATTGGTGTATTGTCCTATAATGGTGCCTCTGCTAGTTGATCTGCAATAATCTATCCTTTGATAGCTTTTCTCTCCACATACTCAATGTCGTACTCACTTAATAGCATGACCCATTTAGCTAGGTGAGTTGTAAGAGCTACTTTGATTAGTAGATACTTGAGTGGATAGATCTTTGCTAGAAGCCTAACAAAATGTGCCAGCATGTAATGGCGTAGCTTCTTAGAAGCAAAAACCACTGCAAGGCATGATATTTCTATCTGGGAGTAATGTAGTTCATAGCCTACTAGTGTGCGACTGATATAGTATATGGCCCTTTCCTTGTTTTCATAATCATGTTGTGCTAGTAGGGCCCAAAGAGCTATTGGCGTGGCAGATATGTAGAGAAGTAGAGGCTTGCCTTGGATAGGTGGCATGAGAATAGGTGGGTTCAAAAGGTACTCCTTTAATTTGTTGAATGTTTCTTCACACTTCTCATCCCATCAAAATGGAATGTTCTTATGCAAAGGATGGCTGAATGGCTGGCACTTGTCTGCTAGCTGTGATATGAACCTCCTGATGGACTATAGATTGCCCTATAGGGATCTCAATTGAGTGATGTTCTTGGGTGGTGGCATTTCCATAATAGCCTTGACCTTAGCAGGGTCTACCTCTATTTCATTAGCTGAGATGATGAAACCTAGGAGTTTGCCTGAGGTGACTCCAAATACACACTTCTTTGGGTTTAGTCTGACCTTGAATTTCTCTAGTTTCTAAAAGACCTTCTTTAGTATATCTAGGTGTGATTCTCTAGTGAGCAATTTTGCAAGGATATCATCCACATAGTCTTCCATTATTACATGCATCATAGCGTGGAAGATAGTGGTCATGGCTCGTTGATATGTTGCCCCAGCGTTTTTTAGCCCAAATGGCATGACATTCCAACAAAAAGTACCCCATGGGCAAGTGAAAGCTATTTTGTGTTGATCTTCAGGTGCTATCTTAATCTGATTGTATCCAGAGAAGCCATCCATGAGAGACAACATGGTGTGCCCTGTTGTTAGGTCCATAATGATATCTATGTTGGGCAACGAAAAATCATCCTTACGGCAAGCTTTGTTTAGATCTTTAAAATCATTGCATAATCAGACTCTACCATTTGGTTTGGACACTGGTACAATATTGGATATCCACTCTGGGTAGTCTATTGCTCTGATGAACCCCACATCTAACAGCTTCTTGAGTTCTTCTTTGACCAATAGTGCTATGTGCGGATGCATCTTTCTAAGCTTTTGTTTGACTGGCTTTCCACCTGGATCCAATGGAAGATGATGCAGGATCAAGTTTAGATCTAGATCGGGCATGTCTGCATATGACCAAGTGAAGTTGCCTCACTTTTTCTTGAAGAATGGTATAAACTTGGTCTTTTCTGGTGGGGTAAGAGACTTTGCAAAGTAGATAACATTAGGCTGTTCCTCTATTCCAATGTTTACTGGCTGTGTAGGTTCCAAGACAATTTGGGACTTCTCCTAGTGCATGTCTTCAGGGAGAGTATCAAGCCTTCCATCGTCAGGTGCCACAGTTGGGTTTTCACCATTGGATGCGTCCTTTCTTTTTACTATTTTAGGATTTGATATTGCCACAGAGCAGTTTTCACCATCAGATCCAGTTTTGATTTTGATATTTTTGTGACTGGAAGGCTTGGCACCCTCTCTGAAATAAGCCACAATATTTAGTTCAATGGCAAAGCTAGCTTTATGATCTCCTTGGGGTAGGTGGTCCCTAAGTTCCATGTAGTCTATGTAGGCATCATCGTTTTGGAACATATCTAATTGAGGGGTGCCTCATATATCCCAGTCGATAAGCTTGGGATGCACAAGGGGGAGGGAGTCAGAGGATTGATTTGATTCATTGATATGTTGAATGGATATGTGAGGTGTATTGGTAGGGGTAGAGTCAAGGATGGTACTTTCCTTCAAATTGTTTATTGCGATAGAACTTGAACCTTCCTCGAAGGTCGTACTCTCAGAAATAGGCAAATCAGAATCTAATGGTCTTTGTGTCAGCATTTGTCCCTCATGGTAGGGGCTATAGGTTTGAATGGTATCGACTCCCTTGTCCTCGTAGGAGTGCTCTATGAGTTCCTCCCACTCATACTCATTGGAATCAATATCACTATCATCTTGGAGTGCATGACTCTGTTCTACAAAGCAAGCATTTTTTTTAGCCTTGCCTTTGTCTTGGAAGCTGAGTCCTCTTGTATTTCTGTTTAGTAAGGTCGAAGAGGGTTGGATGGGTTCCACTATGCCTTCTTTTCTAAGACCGATAGGGCCTTGTCCTTCATAGCCCATCCTATGCAAGATGGTCTCACCACGCCCATAGAGTTCAGTTGGGAGCCTAGGTGGTTCTTGTGGTGTGTCCAGTTCTTCTATGTAGAGCCAGGATAAGACATCTCTCTCCTCAGTTTCATCAGATAGGGTTCCCCATTTGACAAAGGGAGCTGTGGGAGGTGTAAGAGGAGCAGATGGCTTTGGAAAATGTTTGGGTTGGCTGAAAGATTTTGGAGATAAGGGCATTGTTGCCAGATTGAGGCTGTGCTCTATGGAGTATTCTTCTACTCTTGACTCTTTGATAGTGATCTTCTACTCTTTAGGCTTGGATGAGGAAGCTTCAGAGGTATGGTCATGCTGTGGGATAGGGGTTGTATAGGCTCTGTTGTTAGGAATGATGCAATCTGGCTTGGAGTGTATGGTATTGCAATGTTGGAAGGGATTAGGGTCACCTTGGATGGTGACCTGTTTGCCATTGTGGGGGAACTTTATGCATTGGTGATAAGTAGAGGGAACAACCTTCATGGCGTGAATCTATGGTCTGCCTAGAAGGATGTTATAGGCTAGCTCTCTGTCAAGGACTTGGCAAACAACCTCCTTAATAATTGGTCCAATCTTAATGGGTAGAACCACTATTGCTTTGGTAGTCCTCTCCTCTTCATCATAGGCTGTGATGGTAATCTTCTTCCTTGGATCAACTACATTCTCAGAGAACCCCAATGCAAGGACCAGCTTCAACATGCAAATATTTAAACCAGCACCCCCATCAATGAGAACCCTCTTGATGCGGTGTTTGTGGATGAATGCGATGATATGTAATGGGGTGTTATGAGGTTGAGACACTGAAAGGTCATCTTGCTCAGTGAATGATATGGTACTGGAGGAAGTGAGATTTCCCACCATGGCTTGGAACTTCTGTTGGGCTGTCATTTCCACTAAGGCTTTATCGAGAATCTCTCTATGAGAAGGGGATAGACACAACAATTCTAGGATAGAAATGTGGGTAGGGGTCTGTCGTAGTTGTTCTAGGACACTATACTGATGGGGATTGGACTGAGAAGGTGATGACCTTGGAGGGAGGGTATTTAGCGTGACTCTACCATTGTGGGTGATAATGCCAAAGTTAGTTTTGCTTGGTTCTGATTGTCAGGTAGACATAACCACATTGATTTGTGGGACATGCTCTTGTATGCAATTGATGGTATAATCAAATGGCACATGTGCGTAATTGGCATTGCTATTCCCATTATTCTGATTAGGCCTATTATGGTTGTTGTTATTGCCAGTATTGTTGCCGTTGTGGCTGTTGTTGTTGTTTCCATTTTGGCTGTTGTTGTTGTATGACCTATCATGATTGAGAAGTGGATCTCTGTAAGCCACGTGCATCTCACTAGAAGTGTGTTGTTGAGCCCCTCCTTGAGTTTAATCTAGAACGTCTTGGATAACATGTTTGAGGTGGATACAATTGTTGGTTGTATGTCCTCTTCCCCTATGGTACTCACAAAAGTCAGTGTCTTTCCAATAGTGAGGTTTGATTTGGGGTTCATAATTGCTTGTTGGTGGTAGAGTGATTTCATTGTTGGCCAATAACTTCCTTAATGTGGATTCTTGGGACTCACCCAGCAGTGTGAACTTTCGCCTTGGATTTGAATTGAACCAAGGTCTTGCCTCTCAAGAGAATGTTTTGTTGGGTGTGGCATTGCTTGCCTTTGCTTTGATAGTAAATATGGGTTGTTGTTTGGGAGCCGCCACCTTGGTGTCGACCACTCCATCATTGACGACATTTTTATTTTTAGTCCAAAACTTTGATTTGTTAGTCATATAGTTGGAGGTAGGTGTGTCTCTGTATAACTTGATTTGCCCCTTAGCGATCATAGCTTTTTCGATGAACAATCCCATTTCAATGACCTTCGAAAATGAAGTAGGACATTGGATTTAGATTTGATAGCTCAGATCGGAGTTGAGGTTGTGGACAAATATCTCCATTAGTTGCTTCTCAGGTACATCATATGAGCATTTGCTTGCTAGTTGTCTTCACCTTTGTAGAAAGGAGGTGAATGATTCGCCACTCTTTTGCTTGGTGTTGCATAGGTCAAGCATGGAGATTTCTTGGTTAATGTTGTATGAGAAGTGTGTGATGAATTTGTTGACCAACTCATCAAAAGTTTTGATGCCTGGAGGAAGTCGTGAGAACCACTCCATGTCTTGAATACCTAGAGATCTAGGGAATAATCTCATTAAGTAAGTCTCATTGTGAGCCACATCCATGCATGCAGTGTTGAATTCCCTAATGTGATATCTAGGGTCCCCTTTCCCTTTGTATTTGTCAAATTTGGGAACTTTGAATCGAAAGGGGAACGGTACCATGTTCAAACTCTTATCAAAGGGGTACGGTGCAATATCTTTCGAGTATGTTTTAGTGTTGGTACCCGTCTTGAGATCCATCATTTGTTGTGTTAGACCCTCTATTTGTTTCCTCATTTGTTCCATAGGTACGTTAGGGTCCAATATGTTCTTTCCTTTTCCATCATCATTGTGGTGTCCATGGCCATCTTCTATTGTTTCTTTGAGTGTATTGAGATCAAAGTTAGCATGGAGTTTAAGTCCAAGATTTGCAAGATGGATAAAATACTTGTGAGGGTCCTCATGGAGCACTTTCTCTAGCAAGCGTTAGAATTTCCTATTTTGGAGGTGTCCATGATAATCTTCGTGTGATATTTCCTCATCACTATCATGAGGAGTGACAATATGGTTAGATGACCTAGCCATTTCAATTTGCTTTTGGTATTGGGATCTAGTAAGAACAATGCAAGGAGACGTAGGATGAAGTGGGATGGGACTAGAGATTTGGGCAAGATGCCAGTGGAGACTGCTATGAATAGGATACTTATGACAAGACTTTAGACAAAGGACTCTTTTGGTCAATGATTCCAACTAAACGGCTGATACA
The DNA here is from genome assembly GCA_027924645.1 of Cunninghamia lanceolata. Classification (NCBI taxonomy): domain Eukaryota; kingdom Viridiplantae; phylum Streptophyta; class Pinopsida; order Cupressales; family Cupressaceae; genus Cunninghamia; species Cunninghamia lanceolata. Next base: position 7,262,662 of record BSBN01000295.1, on the reverse strand, counting down.
AAGATGATAGCCACTAGTAAGGGTACTCGATACCTGTCTTATTGTGTATGAACTAGTCGTGCACCAAGACTACTAGTGAAGTTCTGCGACTTACTAGGGTTACTTGAATCCAAAGTGAACCAAAAAATGGGTCTATGTTGATCTGATATGGGATACTTTTGACTTTTTTAGGAAGACCTTGGGTGGATGGTGGACTAGATGACCAACAAAAGAGAGGGTATGCTAAGGAGTGGATGGAAGAATGATTGCAAGGTAAGACCTGATCTCAGAATTCTAAACAAGACTAAAATAGGTATCTAAAGATGACAATTTTTTTCCCTAAAAGACTGTGGAGATGCTCACTATTGTGCATGTGCTGAATCAGATGCACTGCAAGAACAGGTATATGCGTTGAAAGTTGACACAGATGCGCAAGACTGGTAAAAGTTAAATGTGCTGTAATAGGTATCAAATGCACAACAAGTCTGTGTATATGCACTGCAAGTCGAATCAAATGTGTTGCAAGAGAGGACGAATGCACCACTCTAGTTTTTCAGTGTTTTTTACAAGATTTTTTGGAAATTTTTTATGTTTTTGGTATTTTTTGGTTGGAAGAAGTCTCTTTTGATCTAATTTTCTCTAATTATGTTAAGAAGACACAACAAACACAAAGAATTTTTTCATGGTTTTTTAAATTTTTTTGTGATTTGTTTTTGACTCTTTTTGGACTAAAAGAAAGCAAGTACAATCCTAGGTTGGATAAGACAATATTTGTTGAGTCCCCTAGTTGTGCATATTCAAAGCCGATAGCTTTAAGATCTTGGTAGCACCAGCTCCTCTCCATAGCACACACTTCTCACACATACCAAGATCCGAGTTTCCTAAGGCTCGTACCCCCACTGAAGCTTAAGATTGTCTCTACTATCTCTACTAAGAACCACATGAATCAAGGCGGCTTCAAAGGTCCCACCTTTTGCACCAACAAATAGAAGGATTTTGGTATACTAGACAATGGGTAAGTAGTAAGGGCTACTGTTTGAGTGGTTATACATGCGGCAACACTACTCTCCGTTGTGGAGTCTCCCAACCTCCAAGGGTTGTGCCTTGAAGGGTTTTGGGGGAGGTTGGATGTCGGTATAACACAACGACATTCGTTGTTTGAAGCTTTCGCTCCAAACATAATTTATTTATATTGTTTGAGTAGAGGTTGGCTTTAGCTTGTTACCACTTAGGGTCATTCCTAATTGGATGAGTGGTATCCAAGAGTAGGCCCCTCTAAAGGAAAAACACATGTGAAAATGATATGTCTGCCATTTTGGTCACCCAAGATAGGGGAGAGCATAGGCCTGGTATCATTCCCAAAACACAGAAGACAACGGTTCTTTTTCCCCTATTTAAAATGAGAAAAGCTAGATGAGCTATCTACTTTGGGAAAGCACAAAAATTTGTTAACTTTGAAGTGATTTAGCGAGATAGCAATGGTTCAATTTTACCAAGATAGCAATGATGTGTTCAGTTTTATCCAGATAGCAGTGAGTTGTTAACTTTGAAGTGATTAATGAGATAGAAATGGTCCAATTTTAGCAAGATAGCAATGAGTTGTTAACTTTGAAGGATAGAAATATATCAATGATTCAATGATATGCAATATAGCAATGATTCAATTACCACCTTCCTAGTTAAAACTACATGAGATTTGTATGAGCATCATTTTACTTTCCCATTATAAATTGAAGTGTGAGTTAACAAAAGATGCGCAGCTATAGAAGGTAAATGCACCGTAATAGAGTACATAAGTTCAGCAGTACAAATGCACTATGATAGAGGTCAAAAGCACAGGAATAGGGGATATATGCACTGAAATGACATATGCATTGTAATAGAGGATGGATGCACTGGAACAGAGTCTGTATGCACTGAAGTAATGGATGTGCCAGAACAGGAAGCAGATGCGCTAGATCAGAGATTGTATGTGCCAAAGTAAAGGTTGTGCCAAAATAAACTGTATATGCATGTTAGGATGTGTCAGATGTGCTATTTCCTCCTATGTACGACTTTCTAAAACACAAAAACTCAATTTTTGGGTTAAATTTGGGGCTAGACCCCACGGTGGGCACCAAAAATGTTATCATAAAATTGGGATAAATGATCAATCAAATTAATATTGAATAATCCAAATAACTCAATGAAATAGTGAACAAAAGAGATCAAATCTAACAATGAAACAACACAAAGCAAACCTCTTTAATTCAGAGCTTCCATTGGTCACCTATCTCAATCGATCTTGCATGTATGAATAAGACCCTCAGAGAGTGCACTCCTTTGCTATTCCAAGATTGTCAATGGAGAACGACTATGATAATATCTCCATGAAGATGAGCTTCACAACAATGGTAGTGATATGGTAACAAGGGTGATCGCAAGCAATGAAGGGTGATATGGTAACAAGGGTGATCGCAAGCAATGAAGGGTGATATGGTAACAAGGGTGATATGCAAAGTAACAATGCTAAAGCTTGGATGAATGAAATGGAAGAATAGGGCTCAATTTATAGACTTGGGAGAATGAAGATCAATGGTATAGAAAAAATGAGAAGATCAACGGTATAGAATAGTTGAGGAATGTGCAACGAATAAGAAGAAGACATGTGTCTTGCTTTATTTTGCATGAGAAGATTCACTAAGAATAGAAGAATGAGTTAAAGCAATTAAAAGAATATAATAATCAATTAAGTGATTTAAAACAAGAAGAAGGGATTTGCATGAGGATGAGAAGATCTTTTGCTTTAATTGCATGTGCACAAGGATTGAATTATATTTAGAGATAACTCAATTTAGAAGAAATAGACAACTTAAATAAATAATTGATTTATTTAAATTTGGAGAAGATATTATTGGAAGAAACAATTAAATAATTGGTATTATTTAATTTAGAATGATTTTGGAAGAACTTATTAAATAATTGGGATTATTTAATTTGTTGGAGGAATTAGAAGAATTTAGGAACTTAATTAAATAAATATTAAGAATATTTATTTGGATAGAGTCATGCCATTTTTAGGTGTATACAGTTCTTGAATTGCATGCTTTTGATTTCACTTTGATTCAATTCTTTGATGGTGGTAGGATTAGTTTTTCATTTGTAATGCTTGATCTGATTAACTTGATTTTTACCTATCACATATACTTAGCTTAATGTTGCATTTTGATGTTGTTCTTATTGTGCATTCCTTTTGACCTCATCTAGTTCAACTATCTATTCAATGCTCTCCCTCATTGGGTCAAGGGTGTCCAAATCCTCCTCCTAGATGAACTTATAAATAGGCAGAAGGTTATTCATTGGAAACCTAGCTTGAGTACCATAAACCAGTTCAAACGGTGACTTGCTAATGGATTTCTTGATAGTCACCCTATCAGTCCATATTGCCAGACTCAATTTAGAATCCCAAGTTCTTTTGTTCTTATCCAATATTCTTTTGATAATCTTCATCAAGCTCTTGTTACTGGATTCAGCTTGACCATTTCCTTGGGGATAATAGGGGTAGAATATGACATCTCAATGTCATACTTGTTGCAAAAACCTATGAACTTGTCAGATCTGAAACACATAACATTGTCCATCACTAGTTTGACTGGTGTTCTAAATCTTATAATGATGTGATTCAAGATGAAATCCATCACTACCTTGCTTGTGGCCCTTTTGTTTGGGATAGCCTCTATCCATTTGGTAAAGTAGTCTGTACCTACAAGGATCCATCTATGACCTCCATTAGATTTTTCATTGATCTCTCCAATAAAATCTATTCCCCATTGGTGGAAAGGAGCTTCAACTTGCACAGGAGTAAGGGGCAATTCACCTGAATACTTAAGCTTTCCAAAAAACTTTTGACATGCCTCACATCTTCTTGTGAATGCATGGGAATCTGAAAATAGAGTAGGCCAGTAATATCCTTCTCTTAAAATCTTGTGAGCTATTATCTTAGCTGTGAAATGTCCCCCACATACTCCAGCGTGCATCTCAATGAGCATATTTTTAGTCTAATTTTTATCCAAACAAAACAAAAGGACACCATCATGTGTCTCCAGTATAGACCCCCCTTTAAAAATAGATATCTCATAGATTGCAACTTCAAGGTTTGCAACTTTAGGGTTCTCTGTTGATTTGTAGTGAGCCCATCTAGAAACCTGAGATGTGTCAGATAATAGATAATGTCAGTATACCATGATGTCATTTGTAGACTACATATTGCGCTTGTTTCTCTTCCAACAATATTGACTTGAGCAGCCTCAAAGTTGGCCTCAACCATCAATCTAGAAGGTCCCTATTCTTTGACCAGTTTTGTGATCCAGATATCAATGTTGAATTCTTAGATCTTATTAATCCACCTACACCTCTGACCAGTGACCTCCTTTTAGACCAATACATCTTTTAAAGCTTCATTGGGTACACATGCTTCTATTTTTGCACCAACTAGATAGGATCTAAAATTTCTCACCACTTTAACCAAGGCATGGCTGCTTCTTTGTGATGTCATACTTTAGTTTTGCAGCCTAGAGGGAGTTACTAAAAAAATTTATAGGCTGCTAAAAATTCTCTTCATTTGTTTGCAACATAACTGCCACAAAAGTATGGAATGAAGCAAAAGAGAATATATGAAAAGGCTTACCCAAATCTAGAGATTTCAACATTGGTGCTTCCTTGATAGTTCTCTTTACTACTACAAAAGAATTAATAGCATCATCATCCCACATAATCTTATCTCCTTTCTTCAACATCTTGGAAATAGGTTTAACAATTTCTGCAAAGTTAGAAATAAACCTTCTCACAAAGTTAATTTGCCCAATGAAAGACTGTATTGCATTGATAGTTTTAGGGATTGATATCTTATCAATAGTTGCCACCCTCTTTGGGTCTATCCTTACTCGATCCTTGGACACAATGTGTCCCAACAACTTCCCCTCTGATACTACAAACATGCACTTCTTAGGATTAAGGGATATTCTGTACTCTAAAGCCCTTCTAAAATTTTTTTCTAGATGGATATAGGGATCATCCACTTTCTTTGAGAAAATAGTCAAGTCATCTTGATACACAACCATGATAACATTGATCAAATATGAGAAAGCAACATCTATAGCCCTCTGGAATGTGGCCCCAACATTGGTTAACCCTAATGACATCCTGATGGAAACATATGTGCCCCAGGGAGTGGTGAAAGTTGTCTTGTATTGCTCTGATTCTTTTACTTTCACCTAATTATAACTTGAGAAACCATCCATCATGCATAGAAACTCATTCTCTGTGACCCTTTGGAGCATTATTTCCATGTTGAGCAAAGGGTAATTGTCCTTTGATGATGAGATATTTAAATTCCTAAAACCTACATAGAATCTTAGGTCTCCTTTTTTCTTCCTCACTAGCACCAAGTTTAAGAACCATGTAGAATATATAATTGGCTTAATGATACCACCATCCCTCATCTTTGTTAGTTCTTGCTACATCTTTGGGATCAATGTGGGATTAACAGGCCTCTGCTTCTGCCTAAAAGGCTTTGCATCCAGTTTCAGGGGAATCTCATGTTGGAACAAGTCTTCTCTATAGGCCTTCAAGTCATCGTAGGACCAAGCAAAAACATGCTTGTATTTTCTCAGCATAGCAATAAGCATTGTTCTCACCTTGGGGTTAATCCTCCTTCCAATGTATACATTTTTTGGCAATGCAGTAGTCCCTAAATTGATTTTGGCTAGATCATCTCTATGGACTGGGATATACTTCTGTTCATTGTTGCCATGGTCATTGAACGCTCTCTCCAAGGCTACCAATCCTATTGAGATTTTATTTGTCTTTAATTGGATCACCTTAGTCCCAAAAATAGTTTCTTTGTCATCAACAGCCTCCACAAATGCATTAAAATCTATTTCCTATGAAAGGTACTTATCTTCACACTGGACGAATTTCAGCAGGTCTACATCATCATTAAAAAACTACCAATTACATATATTATCTGGCACATATGGTCTAGTCTTAACTTTAACCTTAGAGATTCCAGATAAAGTAATATCATCACTCCTTAAGGTGATATTTACCAAGAAGTCAGCCATCACATTCTTGCTTATTTCTATCCATTCAATACAAAATGCATCTAGGAAGTCAATGGTATCCCACACAACATATTTATACTATTTAAGCCTCTTATGCTTTATCAAATAGTTATCTCTTACTTGTGAAACAACCAACTTAGAATCCCCCAAGACTTTGAGTAGTTTTATACCATGCTTGACTACCATATTCAAACCAAGGAGTAATACCTCATATTTTGCAGTGTTGTTAGTGCAAGAAAAATTTAATAGGACTAAATGTTTGAAAGTTTTCCCACTAGGTGCAATGAAGATCACACTTGTACCTACTCCAAATCTAGAGCATTCACCTTCAAAGTACATTTTCCATAATCCTACCTAATCAGCTTGAGCCTCAACTCATAAAGGAGAAGTGTGGCCTAGAATTTCCTGATCGGGCTCCTCTCTGAAGTTGTCCATATCACTATTGCAAAAATTGACTTGATGGTAGTTTGGCCTATCAATCTATTCTACTACTAGCTGGAATCTAGGCTCCCTTTCAATCTGACCTCCTTTCCATTTATTGGTATGGTGGCATAGGACAAGTCTAGCTGTATATTTCCCCAACCACTATAGTCCAGTGCCTTGATAGGAGCATCCTGTACTGAGGTTAGATGTCCACAACATTAACATCCATCTTGTACACTTTGTTAGGGAAGACAACAAATCTTAGGTCAACATCCTTCATTATTCCTAAAATAGGGACAACCCTGTTGTCCATTGCATAACACTTGCCATAGGTTGTATCAACCCACAACCCCAATTCTTTCATAACTTCCAAGGGCATAATATTAATGAAAGCTCCTGAATCTATCATACAGTTCTTATCATTTTGTTATTTACAACAAGGATGACATAAAATGGATCAATCTGGGAGGGAGAAGTAGTCATTGCTTCTCCCACATATACCTTGGGAATCCCCATCTCTCTACACTTATTTTCATTAATCTACTAATCCACCTTTTGGGAAATGGGTGATCCTTTGGGAGCTTTAGATGACACTTGAGACATGCCTTTAATCATTCTCAAAGCATTGTTCTTATGCTCATCTATCTTCAAAATTTCAAGTAAAAGAACAGAGACCTTCATCTGCGATAAAATTTGAGTCATATCAAATGTGGAGGGTGTTACTAAATCATAGATGACCTTACTCACTTCTGTTCGGAATTAAGGTGTCTCAACCTTGGTAATTCTTTGCATTATTTATGATTGTATTTATTAATTCATTGCATTTGTTGTAAATAAATTGTAAATTCCATATTGTCATTTTGTGGGATGTGGCACGGTGATGTGTCATCCTACATCAAAGATGACAAATTGTAATTTTTGTCCTCACATGAGGAGGTAGGCATCCCACTTTGTGGTAGGAGCATTTTACGAAGTGTCGGCATCTTTCATGTTGTGTAAGGGAATGTTTGACCGAAATGGTTATGACAGATTCCTATGATGAAGTTATGACATGTAAGAGTTAGAAATAGAAGCATGTAAGATAGGTAAAGACATGTGTCATGAAGCATCTTTGGATGACCCAAGGTGGACTATGACATGTTGTAAGAGAATATGCTATTTATAGCCTGTGTATGACAGATTCTCTTACAACTGTAAGTTGTAAATGCTATGACAGATTCTATGACAATCGTAAGTGTCATAAGAGCATCTGTCATAGCCCATTTTGGAAATAGGCGACCTCTTTGGGATGGGAGTTGTGGACAAGTGTTAGGCACATTCTACAATGTTGACCAAGTGTCCTTAGGTGTGGGTTTTGGGCCATGAGGCCAAGTTGGATGCCCATCCCAACATAGATCTAATATTGCCTTGTATTTTCTATATAAATAGGTGCTTGGAGGTGGAGAAGTATCACAGGTTTTATAGGTACTATTACTCTGCTGGATTGACTCCAGATATGAGTGTCAAAAACCATTGAAGATTGCATTGCAAGTGTATTATAAACAACATTCAGTTTTGATAATACATTGTGTAGGTTTCTGAGTGTGGGGGTTTTCACCCGATAAGGGTTTTCCCCATGTTATATCTTTGTCTCTCTTCTTCTGTCTTCTTTCTGGTTCATGTGTATTGTTGTAATATCTCTTTTAGATGTTCTATGTTTCTATAGTTGTAAGGATTAAATTGAGTTTGCATAGCCTCTCCTCATTAGATAGGTGTAGGAAGCAATTTCTATACACCTAGCTTCCTTTCAGTTGGTATCAGAGCTTGGCCAGTTTTGGTCTTAGTTGTTGGGTAGGGGTTTTTTGAGCTGATCTTAAGTTGAGTGGGAGTCTGTATAGAGTATTCTAAATTCTATTGCAGCAAGGAGATGTCAAGCACATCTGGAAGGTTTGAAGTGGAGAAATTTAATGGCACTAATTTCAAGCTGTGGAAGCTCAAGATGGAAGACATGCTTGTTGACTAAGACCTTTGGGAAAGTGTTAATGGAACTAAACCAGCTGCAATGTCAGAAGATGATTGGGATCTCAAGGATTGGAAGGCTAAGGGTCTCATAAGACTTAGTCTTGTTGATTATGTCTTGCTAAATGTCCATGAGGAGAAAACTACAAACTTGCTTTGGAAGAAGTTGGGAGATGTGTATCAAGCCAGATCCCTAGTTAACAAACATTTTTCTGAGAAAGAAGTTGTATTCCCTTCGAATGGAGGATGGAGGATCCATTGCTAAACATATGAATGCTTTTAACATGCTAGTTGTACAATTGACATCTATTGGTGTGAAGATGGAGGAGGAGGATCATTCTATGACCCTGCTTTGTTCTTTGCCAGACTCGTGGGATCACCTTATCATGGCTATTGGAAGCACCACATCCACATTCAAAATGGATGAAGGCATTTCTTCATTGTTATCCAAAGAGATGTGGAGAAAGTCTTCTGATGTATCCAAAGAGGCTCTTGCAGTTCGTGGAAGACCCAAGGAGAAAGGGAAAAAGAAGAACAAGAAAGACGAGAAGGGTAGATCCAAATCTTGTGGAGATCCAAATCTCCCAGAAAGTCCAAGGCTATCTGTTGGAACTGTGGTAAATCTGGGCATTTCCAAAAGGAATGCAAAGAAGAAAAGAAAAAGAAGAAACCCCAAATTTAGATTCTAACAAATCACAAGATGATGGTGATGCTTTCATTGCAGCCCTGGCAACACATGCATCTAATGATGTGTGGCTGATTGACTCTGGTACATCATTCCACATGACCTTACATCAAGACTAATTCACTAAGTACGAGGAGTTCGATGGTGGAAAGGTGTACTTAGGTAACGACTCTCATATGAAGATTGTTGGTCATGGAAGAGTCTCTATCTAATTCCTTGATGGATGAGTGAAGGGGATCTCTGGGGTTATCACATCCCAGGCTTAGTATAGAACTTGCTTTCTGTAAGTATGTTGAATTATGCAAGTGTGCAGGTTGTCTTTTCGAAAGAAGGATGCAAGATGACTAGAGGAGGTACAGTGCTTGCTAAGGGTACTAGGAGAGGTACTCTATTTCAGCTGGAGACATGCATTACACAATGCAATAATTCTTTTGATTCAAGGAAGAGGGCAGCAGTCAGTTCATCCCCACCATCTGAATGAGAAGTTAAGAAATTTGTTGTTTCTAGTTCTGATGTTTGTAATCATGCCTTGGAAGTTAAGCTTCCTGCTGAAAAGACAATGTTATGGCATAAGAGATTTGGCCACATTGGTGAGAAGGGTCTGCGTACCCTGAAAAATAAAAACCTCATTGAGGGGTTAGATGATTGTAATTTTGAGTTTGACTTTTGCGAACATTGCATATATGGAAAGTAAAACCATGTTCATTTTTATTCGAGTTCTCATAAGTCTTCTGGTGTGTTGGACCTTGATCATTCTGATATATTTGGTCCTATTAATGTTCCTTCATTATCAAAATCTATATATTTTGTATCTTTCATAGATGACTACAGTAGAAGGACATGGATTTATTTTCTCAGAAGAAAATCTGAAGTCTATAGTAAGTTTAAGGAGTTTAAGGCCTTTCCTAAAAATCAGACTGGTAAAAAGATTAAGTGTTTGAGAACTGACTATGGTGGTGAGTTCTGTTCTATAGAATTTGATAAATATTGCAAGGAACATGGGATTGAAAGACATAAGACAACTCCATACACCCCACAACAAAATGGAGTTGCTGAGAGGATGAATAGGACACTGATGGAGAAGGCTAGGAGTATGCTTAGTGGAGTTGGCCTAGAACAAAAGTTTTGGGCTTAACTTGTTGCCACTACTTGCTATCTTGTAAATAGATCTCCTACATCAGCTCTTGTTGGAAAGACACCCATGGAGGTGCGGTCTAGTAGAAAACCTTCAATAAGGCATCTTCATGTTTTTGGTTGTGAGGCATATGCACAAGTGCCTAGGGAGAAGTGGCCAAAATTAGAGAACAAGGCTGTTAAGTGTATCCTCATTGGCTATGGTGTTGGTGTGAAAGGATACAAGCTTTGGGACCCTGTGGCTGAAAAAGTGTTGTATAGTAGAAGTGTCATCTTCATAGAGCTTACACCTTCTTCCACTATTTTACAGCCAGAAGAAAAAGAAAAGAAAGAGGATGTTGTTTAGTTTCCTCCTACCCCTGAGAAGACTGAACAGAAAGACAATGTTGGACCTGATGATGACAAGAGCTCTTGCAGCTCTGAAATCTCAGATGAAGAAGCTGAACCTAAACCTTAGCTCTTGAGGAGGTCTACAAGGATAAGAAAGCAACTTGAAAGGTTTGGTTTTACATTACTTGATTCTAGTTGTGCTTTTGCTTTGCTTACTAACAGTGATGAACATAGAACTGTATCAAAGGCTATGGACATGAAAGTTGCAGGTTCCTGGAAGGAGGCTGTGGAGGATGAAATGGCTTCTTTGGAAATGAATCAAACTTGGGACTTGGTGCCTTTGCCTCCTAGAGGGAAACCCATTGGATGCAAATGGGTGTTCAAGAAGAAATTTGGTGCAGATGGTAGTGTTGAGAAGTATAAGGCCAAATTGGTTGCAAAGGGGTATTCACAAGTGGAGGGTATAGATTATGGTGAGATCTTCTCTCCCATTGTAAAGATGACATCCATTCGATTCCTGTTGTCTCTTGCAGTAGTTTATGACTTGGAGGTAGAACAAATGGATGTGAAGACAACTTTCCTTCATGGTGATTTGGAGAAAGAAATCTACATGTCATAGCCAGAGCATTACATGGTGAAAGGTAAAGAAAATTTGGTTTGCAAGCTTAAGAAGTCTTCGTATGGTTTGAAACAGTCCCCTAGGAGATGGTACTTGAAGTTTGATGCCTTTGTGTTGTCTATTGGATTTGTGAGAGCAAAATTGGATCACTGCATGTATTATAAGTTTGATAGTGATCGTATTCTCATTGTTTACACTGTATGTTGATGATATGTTGCTCATTGGGAAGGGTAAGAATATGATTTCTGATTTCAAATCTCAGTTGTCAGCACAGTTTGAAATGAAAGATTTAGGGGCAGCCAGGTACATTCTAGGAATGGAAATCAGAAGAGACATAATGAACAGAAAACTTTGGTTAAGCCAGAGTAAGTATGTGAAGATCGTGTTGGATAGGTTCAGCATGGCAGATTGTAGACCATTGTGTGTTCCTATTTCTTTGGGGACAAAGTTGTCTATTGAGGATTGTCCAAAATCTCCTAGTGAGGTGGAGAACATGAGCAGAGTACCTTATGCTATTGCTATTGGTAGTTTAATGTATGCTATGGTCTGCACAAGACCAGACATTACCCAAGTAGTGGGAGTCCTTAGTCGATTTATGGCTAATCCTAGATGGATTCATTGGGATGTAATTGAGTGTTTAGATATTTGAGGGGTACTTCTAAGTATTCCATATGCTGTCATGGTAATGTTATAGGACCTTCGCATTCTATTGATATTCATGGATTTGTGGATTCAGATTGGGTAGGTGACATTAACAGTAGGAGATCCACTAGTGTTTATGTGTTTAGACTTTTTGGTGGTTCTATTAGTTGGATGAGTAAGCGATAACCTGTGGTTGCTTTGTCCATGACAGAAGCTGAGTATATGGCAGAAACACATGCTTGTAAGGAAGCCATTTGGCTTAAGAGATTGTGTTCTAATATTGGTGTTGATGCAGGTCAAATTACGATTAGTTGTGATAGTCAGAGTGTAATTTGCCTTGCAAAGAATCCAACTTTCCGCTAGAACAAAGCACATTGATGTTTAGTTTCACTTCGTGTGAGACATGGTTGAAGATGGAAAGGTAAATTTGGAGAAGGTTGATACTTTGAAGAATGTTGCAGATGCATTGATGAAACCAGTGGGCACAAAGAAGTTCAGATGGTGTTTGGAGTTGATGGGCCTCTCGGCCTATAGCAGTTAAATCCTGTTATTCTATTGGCTCTTACAAGGTGTTTGACAAGTGGGAGAATGTTGGGAATTAAGGTGTCTCAACCTTGGTAATTCTGTGCATTATTTATGATTGTATTTATTAATTCATTTCCTATGTTGTAAATAAATTATAAATTTCATATTGTCATTTTGTGGGATGTGGCACGGTGATGTGTCATCCTACATGGAAAATGACAACTTGTAATTTTTGTCCTCACATGAGGAGATAGGTGTTCCACTTTATGGTAGGAACATTTTTCCATGTGTCAGCATCTTCCATGTTGTGTAAGGGAATGTTTGACTGAAACGGTTATGACAGACTCCTATGATGAAGTTATGACATGTAAGAGTTAGAAATAGAAGCATGTAAGACAGGTGAAGACATGTGTCATGAAGCATCTTTGAAAAAGGCATATTTGGGTGACCCAAGGTGGACTATGACATGTTGTAAGAGAATATTCTATTTATAGCCTGTGTATGATAGATTCTCTTACAGCTGTAAGTTGTAACCACTATGACAAATTCTATGACAGTTGTAAGTGTCGTAAGAGCATCTGTCATATCCCATTTTAGAAATAGGTGACCGCTTTGGGATGGGAGTTGTGGAAAAGTGTCAGGCACATTCTACAATGTTGACCAAGTGTCCTTAGGCATGGGGTTTGGGCCATGAGGCCAAGTTGGACGCCCATCCCAAGATACGTCCAATATTGCCTTGTATTTTCTATATAAATAGGTGCTTGGAAGTGGAGAAGTATCACAGGTTTTATAGGTACTGTTACTCTACCAGATTGACTCCAGATACAAGTGTCGAAGACCATTGAAACTTGCATTGCAAGTGTATTGTAAACAACATTCAGTTTTGTTAATACATTGTACAAGTTTTTGAGTGTGGGGTTTTTCAACTGATAAGGGTTTTCCCCATGCTATATCTTTGTCTCTCTTCTTCTGTCTTCTTTTCGGTTCATGTGTATTGCTACAATATCTCTTTTAGATGTTCTAGGTTGCTATAGTTGTAAGGATTAAATTGAATTTGCATAGCCCTCTCCTCATTAGATTAGTGTAGGAAGTGATTTCCGCACACCTAGCTTCCTTTCAGCTTTTGCCTTCTTGATTTTCTCCTTTTTAGTAGAAGTAGGGATCCAGAGATTACTAGTCTTACTTGACTGCTTTTCTACCTTTGCATTCTTTTGGCATGTTTTTGACATATCAAACTAAACCTTCTTATTTCTTGGTACTTTCCCCTTTTCATTTGGGCCTTTCATATATTCAGGATTCCTGAGCTCTGCAGATATTTCTTTGATAAATAGACTATCAGGTTTACTTCGATCAGTATTAACTATTCTATTTCTTAAATTATAACTAATTCTATCTTGAGCAATAGTAGCTACAGTTAAGGACTTGATCTCTTCCTATGAGGGTCTTCTCAAATTAATCCTTCCTATAATTGCATCTATAGAATTCACTCTGACATGTTCTATATCACAATTCTCATAATTAGAAAAGACTTGTTGATGATAATTTTATCTACTATACCTTTGGTTATCAACATCAATTTTAGCATACCCTTCCTCAAACGAAGCATACTATTCTATTATCACAAATGGTTTAGATGAGAACATATTGATTGTATGATCCTGATTGTAATCATCTTCCTCATATTCATCATCAGGTATACCAAGCTCTTGAAGTGCTTGAGCCACTACACATTGGGTTGGGGAATGGGGTAATTGACATGCTTTACACCAAAGATTATCTTCAAACACATTGGCACTTGGCCTTTTCAGGTGGTTAGGGGTACCTCTATTGAGTGCTCCTTTTTTTATTATTGTAAACTAGATTTCCATCTTTCCATGTGGTATTGTATGGTTGGTCAGACAGTTTGAGCTTTCTCTTGTTCTTTTGATAATTATGTTTATCATTGAATAATCCTTTCTCAGTCTTGGTTACCTTATAACTCAAGTCCTTAAGGGAACTCATGACCTTATCCAACTTGTCCTCAGATGGTGACACTTTATCTTGAGGTCCCCTAGGATTCTTCAATAATTTGACATCATCTCTCTTTCCTACCTTTCCCAAAGCTCATCTGTTACTCTTAATATGTAGAGAAATTTTAAAACCTTTCCTCAAAGTTTGAGGGTCCTTATCTCTTGAAGAATAACTAAGTTTAGAATCAAATGCATTACAATACAAAACAAGGCAGACCTACTCACTTGGTCTCAAACCAACAGGAAGCCTAAGCATCACCTTTTGGAATCTTGTATTGAAATAAGAGAGAGGTTCATTGTGTGCTTTGGAAATGTTGTTAAACTCATTTAGCATAAAAGGAGGATCTATTTTGTCATCGTACTATTCTTTGAATATCCTTTTGAACTCTTTCCAAGACCCAATGCTGGTGTTTGACAATCCCCTCTACCAGTCCCTAGCATCTTCAACTAGTGATTGTATAAATAACTTCATGATAACATCTTCATTCTCAATCTCATAGTCATCCAATAAATTCATAAATTCTATTAAATGATTCTCTCCATATATGGCATTGTTTCTGGTGAACTTAGCCAACACACCTCTAACATCATTTGCCAGGGGATTAGGATAATTGGGTATTCCATTAAAATACACTTATCGATATCTCTCTATTTGGAGCGGTCTCCTATTGAATTGATCTCTCTGATTATCATGCTGCCAGCTTGTACCACTTCTCCCTGCCCCTAAACTTCCATGTCACCTCATATTCTAATCCCTAGATTTGGTGGGTATATGAGGATTAGGCGTCAAATTGTTAACAAATGTTGGAATATTTACATCAATATGGGAAGAAGCCAATGGATTGTGAGAGACAGAAGTCACAAGATTCCCAATTGAAGATTTTAGAAATTGAATCTTCTTCTGCATCTCGGCATTTGCAGCCAACAACTCCACTCTTTCCAATTCCCTCTGCCAATTGTTCATTCTCCTTATTTAACTTAATGTCCATTGAATCTGACCCCTCAAATGAAAAAAAATCTATGAGGTGATTCAACTTCATTAATACTTATTCCTTTCAAGGGTCCTTTCCCCTTGTCACCACTAAGAATAGAAGGCTTACGGACTGGAGGGGCTAGAACAAAAGTACTCACAACAGAACTAGTCCAAGTATTTGTGGGGACATTTTTCAAAGGGACAGTTGTATTACTTAGACTAGATATTTGAGAAGCTATAGGATCAGTGGGTATGGTAGACACATGCTTAGGTTCTTCCAGCCTCACCGACTTCAACCGTTTAAGCCTTATTTTCATCCTATCCCTCTCATCCATACGACTTCTAATTTTATCCTCCCTTTCTTTGGCCCTTTTCATATTAATCTCCCTTACTTTTTGAGTTTCTCTATGCAACTCATTTATTTATTTCATCAATTCCTCTTCAGTAGGCAATGAGGTGTCTGAATCAGAAGTTTCCAAAGTACTATCCAGGAGGTTTACAACATTCATTTGGAAATTAGGGGTAGGTGACCTACTAATAGGATTGCCTAATAAATCATATTCAGTGGAGTCTAAGAGACTAGGCACTATGGGAGTAGATGGTTTGTTAGCATGGGGACTGGCACAAGCTTGTTCCTTTTCAATAAAATCCCTCATAATGTAATTGTCCTTGTCTGTCGTGGGCATTCCATATTCATACAATCTTGGACAATTTTCACTACTATTATCAACATGGAGCTTAGATTCTAGTAGAGGAGGGCAGACATTAGACTTACTTGTATCATCTTTCTTCTTCTCTCAGGACTTACGAGTGCCTCTTGGCAACTCCCCTTCTAGTTGTTGGTCTAGATGATTCTTCATTTGTTTTCTGGTTCTTCTTATTCTCAAATGATTTTTACAACTCTCTCTTATCTTTCCTTTTGTTTAATAAGAAAAATAAAGAGGATTTTGTTTATGGTTGATTTTGATGGTTTATGTGAATCCTCCTTTCCCCACTAAACATTCAAGGACTTTCAGCCGAGTAGGAAGTCTACTATAGGCCTTCTGTCACTCAGAATATAGGGGAATATTGGAATTGTGTGATTTAGTTGTTTAATTAAGCCCAATTATGCTCAAAACCCTAATTACACAAATTCGGAAGCAAATGAACAAATTACAGAAAATGCTCACACACAAAGATATCAAATGACAATCAAATGTGTACCAAATTTCAAAGTTTGGAAAATGGAAATGTCAGGGACTAATAAGCGGGTGCCCTAGTCCAGTACCACCATTTTTGTCAGGATCTGGGAATCTTGTCTGCAACATGTTCCTGTTGTTTTGGAGATTTTCCAGTTGTAGGATCCAGAGGACTAATGAGCGGGCACCTGAGTCCAGGTCCCTATTTTCTTCTTTGATCTGCAAATCTAACAGTCTGCACTGTTCTCCTGCAACCTATAACCTCCAATCACAGAAAAATGGGTTGGGGGTTGTGGTGTTTAGAGTCTTGCCTCAGTCAAGCCCTGAAGAGATATTCAAGTCTTCCAAACACCATTGTCAGATAAAGAGTGTGTATCCCTATGGGATAGAGGCACAATCCAAATGATAAATGATTGAAAACACAGATGATATCACCTTGTTGTGAAGATCTCATGGGAGGAACATGCTCTTCATGCCATGAGGAGATGGATGTTAAATCTACAAATACAAACACAAGAACAATGCTTTGCTCTACAACACAACAAATATTTTGAATGATTCAAAATCACAAGAATGCATCAAGTTCACAATTACCATCTAGTTTACAAATGAATCACTAATCATACTTATATATGCAACTACAAACATTCTTGCTAAGAATTTCGTAATTCAAACTTACCGTGTTGGCATAGGACCTACATAACGATCATAAACTGACAGTTTGAAATTAGGCCTGACCTAAAATAGGGCAGGACTAGGGTGCGGGTGCCCATGTCCTCCCCCCTATTTCAAATAGAATTCATGTTAGGTGCATGCCCTGAGTCATCAAAATCATGCAAGATGCTCTAAATGCATACTAAGGGACCTGGGAGCTAAACCTTAAGAGGGAAAAGCCCCCAAGGGAACATTTTCTAACATAACATTTAGCCCCCACTTTAATGCATGATCATGATAACAATAATGCATAATACAAGATTCAAGATAGACAAAGTGGATGGAGCAGCATCATTGTTTTGTTATGTAAGTGCAATAAGACACCATCAAGATCACACAGAGTGCTTCTACTAGCCAAGCATCAGATAATATATAACAACCCCATCGTCATATAGGAACTAAGTCCAATTTTTTATTTCTTGCTAAAGGGACACTAGGTCTGCATTAGTATAAAATGTTTTTCATCATCTATCCACTAGATAGAAACACTAGAGGAAGGGAACAATAAATCAAGAGAGAAGAAACAAGTATCTTAGGGATAGTCATGTAGGAGGGTGCCCCTAAGTCACCAACCGCAATGCTATGTCTAAAAGACACAACACACAACAATAAAAATAGAGGAGAAGCAATATAGAAGAATGATGATACAAATAGAAGAATGGTCACAATAGAGGTGGTCTCCTGGTATCCTTCATCATATAAGAGAATCAAGGGTCATCCCAGGAGGCCTAAACAACACATAACACATCATGGGGGAAACAAAACATAGAGGTAAAGGGGTAGAAATACTTATCTGATTCATCGCAATGTTAAGAACATACATATCTAGGAGAAGGCCACTCTTGAGAGCAACTATAATAATTGCTACAACGGGTGTGGCCTATCGGCTCAAGATATCTCACATGTTGATTTGATCCTATTGAAATTGCATTAACATTGAGTTTAGGACAATGAGAAGCTTTCTTTTTTTTAAAAGAATTATATCCAATACCAATTGAGTAATATTGTGAAGCAGATTCTATATGTACTCAAATCCCTTGTTGATTTACACAATATCCCTGGCCTACATATTCATAGTTGTTATAGAGGATTTTAAATCCTTGACCATAGAGGCATGTCATTTCTTTAAGGGATAGTGAAGCCTCATAGGTCTCATAATTTGTAGTACAAGTGAGAGTATTTTCTTTATTTTGTACCAAGGGGACTTTAGGTTTCTTAGGTGCTTCAAAAGATTGCTTAGATGAGATCAATGCTATTTTTGATGTGTCAAGGCTATTCATTTTATATTCCCCTATACCGCAAGGATTAAAATCTAATGAGTCCCAATTGTCACCAAAGAGTGCATTCAATTGTGTAGAGTTGTGCACAACACTATTCATGGCAGGAAGCATTGATGAATCATCTCGTAAATTGTTTAAGCTTAGATGATTGTAAATTTGTTTTTGCATTTCAATATGTAAGCATTTATCTGGTTCAGGATCATCATGAATGGTATGTGGTTTCTCTTTGAATATAAATTTGATTGAATGATGTAGGGTGGAAGGAACCACCCCCAATGCATGAATCCAAGGTCTGCCAAGAATCATGTTGTAAGATAAAGAACTAGGCATGACATGAACCAGGGTAGATACAATCACAAGACCCACCTTTACAGGTAAGGTTATAGTACCTAGTGATTGACTACTATGATTATCAAAGCCACGAATGTTAAGTTTATCCAGTTTGATTTTTGATGTGTCAGCCTTGATTTGGTGTAGTAGGTCAATGCTACAAACATTGAGATTTGATCCATTGTCTATCATAACTTGTTTTACCAATGTTTTATTTATTGTGATGAAGATAAGAATTGGATTGTATTGGTTTTGAACTTCAATTGACGATAATTCATGTGGTTGAAAGAGAATATCCATTTTTGTCGCGTGCATACTATCCAATACAGCTACTACATCATTAGGCTTAGCAGTAGGTGGGACAATCACCTTTTTGTAAAGCTTCTTGGAGAATTCTATGGTATGTAGGCAAAGTTTGTATTAAATCCCAAAGACAGATCTTAGCCAGAGTAGCACAAATTTGTTCGACAAGGTCATATTCTTGACCACTTTTTATGAGTAATACGAGGTGGTGGAGGGAGCATAGGTTGAGAACATGGAAGAGAAATAGGCACATGCAGTGCTTACTTACTTTTCTTGTTATTACAGGTGTTGTATGTGTGAGCAATCACATTGTGGTGTGGTTGTTGTAACACATTTTGAACACCTTGACTCAGTTGAGAAATTTGTTGTGCATTGCAACATCAGAAAATGTCCCCTTGGGGGCTTTTCCCTCATAAGGTTTAGCTCCTGGGTCTTTAGTGTGCATTTAGGACATCTTACATCATAAGTTGGCATCCCGATGGAATGAACCCTAGGTATCATGACAAATGAGGCCTAGGGGGACCCCTTGAACTTAACCTTGCCCAAAATAGGGGGAGGACTTGGGCGCCCATGCCCTAGTCCTGCCCTATTTTGGGTCAGGCCCAAATTTCTAGTGTCAGTTTATGACCATTATTTGGTCCCTAGGCCGACACGGTAAGTTTGAATTTACGAAATCTTGGCGGGAATGTTTGTAGTTGCATATAAAAGCATGTTTAGGAATTCATTTAGCAACTAGATTATTTTTGTGTACTTTATGCATCCTAAAGGTGATTCAAGGCTTTCATGGTGTTGCAAGAGCATATTGGTGTTGAAGAGCTTCTTCCTCTCATGAAATCTTCACTACAAGGTGATATTTATTATGTTTGTGATCATTTATTCATTTGGATTTTACCTCTGTCTCACAAGGGCATGCACTCTCTATCTGACAAAGGTGTTTGGAAGACTTAAGTGTCCTTCTGGGGCTTGACTGAGGCAAGCTCCTAAACACCACAACCCCCTCCCAAAGTTTTCTAATTGCAGGTTACAGGTTTATGATGCAGAAAAAGTGAAGTTGCAGGAGGACATGTTGGAGTGTAAAAATTGCAGAACAGTAGGAAAAGGAGCACCTTGGACCTGGGTGCCCGCTCATTAGTCTTCGAAGTTTCATGATGGAAAAACCTTTGGTACAACAGGAACAGGTTGTAGATCTTGTCCGCAGATCTTGACAAAAAGCAGGGCACTGGACTTGGGCACCCACTCTTTAGTCCCCAACTTTTCTATCTTGGAACCTCAAAAACAGGTGCATAGTCATTTGTAATTTTACAGCTTTCTGTAGAGGCATTTTTTGTTATTCATCTGTTTATTACCGTATTTGCATAATTAGGGTTTTGATGAATAATTGAGCATAAGAGAAGGAAAATTGATAATCAAATACCCTAATCCAAGTTTCTCTACATTTGTAAGTGACCAAAGACCTGATAGTGCTCTGTCACTCGATCCGAAGGTCCTTGAATGTAATTGATGAAAGGAGGATTTAAACCAAAACTAAAACAATCCAAATTTTGTCCTTTACATTTTGGTGAACCCATGTTTTCATTGAATTTGGCACCTTGATGATTGTTTTAATTTATATTTTGGTTGATTTCATTCATTCATATAGTCATTCATCTTATTGTATTGAGAAAATTTCAAAAAAAAATTGAAAAATTTGAAAAAATTTAAAAAAATTGCGTTTTAGGGTTACTATTTTGCATCAATTCATTCTAATTTCATATTTTTGCATTAGATCTGAGATAGATTATAGAAAATTGCAAAAAAATTTGCATTGCATTTTCATTATACAATTGCTAGGGTTTTGTAGAAATTTTGACAATTTTCATATAACCTAATAATTCCAAAATCTAGGGTTTGTAGGCAAAATCTTCTTTTCAAATTTTCTACTAATTTTAGAAACTCATTCAAATTTTTATTTTGTTGTAGTCTTGCATCTTGGTGTAAATTTGCATTTAGATTTCAAATATTTGCATTTTTGCATAGAAAATTTCAACAAAAAAACTAGCAATTTTCATGCATTTTCATTAGATTTGCACTTGCATTTTGCACCTTAGGGTTTAGAAATCATTTTAATCTCTGATTATATTTTATTTTCATCATAAATCAGATTTCAAAACATTCATATAGCATTTTGTGTCAAGATCTCAAAACTAGGGCTTGAAAAACATTAATTTTCGCTAGATTTGGCCTTATCGACTCTCTAAATTTGCACTATAGGTGTGTTGTGAAGAATATTTTTGCATTAATTTTCTGTTATCAGGGTAATAATTTTATGACCATCCTAAAAATCTTCACAACACCCTTTTATCGGGCTCTTGTATTGAAAATTTGGTGAAAAACTCCACATTTTTTGCTATTTTTACCCTAGGGTTTGGCCTAGTTTGCACTCCAAGTGTGTTGTAACAAATTTTATGGATTGAGGTGACTGATATAATTTCTATTATTTTCTGTACCTCCTAAAATTCTTTACAACACCCCTTTTTCTAGGTCTTGGAAGTGAAAAACTATGAAAAATTGCCTAATTTTGCTATATTTTCACTAGGGTTTAACCTTGAGTGGCACTATAAATGTTTTGTGACAGATATTTTGGCATTAAGTGGCTGTTATTACTAATATTATCTTCTATCCATAATCATTTTACTCACAACACCCTTTGTCATGCTCTTTTGCATTGAGATTTGGTGAAAAATCACATATTTTAGTGTATTTTCACTATATTTTGACTTGTCATCATCTTAGATTTGCATCAAGATTGCATTGTGAAGGATCTTATTACTGTATTGGACTAATATTAGACATATAATTTTCTTCCCCTGATCAAAATCCTTACAACACCTTTTCTTTCATACATTTGCATTGAAAAAAGTACAAAAAATCAAACATTTTAAGTCATTTTCATACATTCTTTTGCACTTGTCTTTTGCATCAAATTTGAAAAGATTTTAAAATCTGATTTTACATGCATTTATGAAAGATCTTGATTTTGAAAAATTTCTAATCCTCATGAGTGAACATCCTTTCATATTAGAAGATTTAACCAAATTCATCTCTAGGAACACTCATGAGAAAGATGAGAGTGAAAAGCCTTTTTCTGCCATAGAATATGATGATGATGATGATGTACCTTCCTCTCATCCCAATGCTCTCCTTGGCCAAGATGTAGTATTAGTGGATGAGAAAAGGTCTCTCACATTAAATCCTTTAGGGATGGATGTTGGGTACAATCAAGAGGGAAACAATGTTAATTCAATCTTCATTAATAGACTTGGTAGCAATATTCCTAAGATGGTTGTTCAGGGGGCACCTAATGCACCTTCTTGCTTAAAGCCAGTGATTACGGTTCAAGGTATTCAAAATGTGTTACAACAACCACACCACAATGTGATTGCTCACACATACAACACCCGTAATAACAAGCAAAGTAACCAAGCACCACATGTGCCTGTCTCTCTTCCATGTTCTCAACCTATGCTCCCTCCACCACCTCATCTTACACATAAAAGTGGTCAAGAGTATGATCTTGTTGAACGGCTTCGCACTACTCCGGCTAAGATCTCTCTTTGGGATTTAATACAAACATCACCTACATACCATGGAATGCTCCAAGAAGATTTACAAAAGGTGATTGTCCCACCTACTGCTAAGCCTAATGATGTAGCAACCATATTGGATAGTATGCATATGACAAAAATGGATATTATCTTTCAACCACATGAATTACCATCAATCAAAGTTCAAAACCAATATGGTCCACTTATAATCTCTGTCATAATAAATAAAACATTCGTAAAATGAGTTATGATCGAAAATGGATCGGCTCTTAATGTTTGTTGCATTGACCTACTACAGAAAATCAAGGTTGACACATCACAAATCAAACCAAATGGCATTAGCATTCATGGCTTTGATAATGTTGGAAAACAATCCATGGGCACTATAACTCTACCTATAAAAGTAGGATCTGTACTTGCGGCTACCCTGATTCATATCATGTCTTGTTCTTTATCTTACAACATGAGTCTTGGTAGACCTTGGATTCATGCAATGGCGGCAGTTCCTTCCACCATCCATCATTCAATCAAATTTATATTTAAAGGTAAACTTCATACTATTCATATTGATCCTAAACCAAATAACTACTTACACATTGAAAAGCAAAGACCAGTTTACAATCATATGAGCTTAAACAATTTACGAGCTGGTTCATCAATGCCTCTAGCCACAAATAATGTCGTGCAAGACTCTCAACCATCGAATGCACTTGTTGGTGATGATTGGGGTTCATTAGATTTTAATCCTTACAGTATAGGGGAATGTAAAATTAATAGCCTTCACACATCAAAAGTAGCATCAATCTCACTTAAGCAATCTTTTGCAGCACCTAAGAAACCTAAAGTCCCCCTGGTAGAAAAAAAACAATACTCTCACTTATACCACAAATTATGATACCTACGAGGCTTCACCTTCTTCTAAGGAAATGACATCCCTTTACGGTGGAGGATATAAAATCCTTTAAAACAATTTTGAATATGTAGGTAAGAGATGTGGTGTAAATCAACAAGCAATTTGAGTACCTATAGAATCCACTTCAACACATTACTCAAGTGGTATTGGATATAATCCTTTTAAAGAAAAGAAAACCACATGTCATGCCCACATTTGCCATGTGGTCATGACATGAAAAATAAATAAAAATTCCACCGACCTTAAAAACCCCCTCGCATGCAACATGCATGCTCGGTGACAAACACGCATAATGTGGTTGTCTTCGCAACACATGTTAGGTACATAGTACAAAGATGGGAAAGTCACACATGGCAAAGGGTGATGCAAACTCCTTTTGCCAACCCTACGGTAATGATAGCTACCAAGGGGGGTGTGCATCACAGAAGCATCGCTAAGAGGGGTGGTCACCATCCAAGAACCATTTGTAGGGTTTCTCGAGTGAAGGTGACACATGGTTCCGGCCAAAGTTGAAACCTAACTTAAGAAATTAAACTATCAAAATTAATAAAATTAAAATGCAGAAAATAAACATGCTAAGGATAGATAAATCTATTTTAACCTGTAAAAACTAACCAAGATAATAGTTAAAGTCTAAAGCCTTTATAAAAACATCTATTCACACAAATTTAAAATGAGAAGCTTAACAACTAAGTAAATTAATTAATAACTAATGCTCGAGACAAAATAAAAAAAAGACCATACAAACTATGGGAGGAGACAACTACGAAACCTCACAACGAAAGAGCATACAAAGGGAATCCAAACATATAGCATCAAAAAATTACCCATGAATCAACATGCTAACTAATGCAAAGTATGAGATCAATTCAAATAAAGGTAATATACAATTTCTAGTTCAAAATAACATACATGCCAAATATGAGAAAAATCACACAGAATGATGCACTCATTCGACACCAACATCGAGATAGGCTAGAAACAATAATGGGAAGCTCCACAATAATGTGGGAACATTACAATCCAAATCACAAACATAACATAAGATATCATTACAACAATTAACAAAGGACACTAACATCCGGATTTAACCATTTCCATCAAAACAAACTATGCTACAACAAGATAAATTCCTTTCTAAACAAGGTTCGTTTTCTAACCAAATGAACTCATAATACAATTACATGACGGAGGCTACTTCCCAAACATGGATGGATCACACTCCATTAATTACATTACATAAATGATAATATTACAACATTAATAAATCACCTCCAAAGTGCTCCAATAGGCACGAGATACAACATGATCACAAAGTAAACAATACACCACGAACTCTTCCAACTCCTAAGAGATCTTCTTGTAGGACCAATGGGGAAATGTTACCCACCACCCTACCATATTGCCATCATCGAGCGCAATAGATGTCTATGCTACTCTAGGCAAACCCCTGAGCTACGGAGAAGAAGATCATGGCAACACTGCTATCAAGCCATCTCACACAAACAAGGGTTTCAACAAGACTCCAAGGTAATTCACACAAGGTTGAACATGGGTTCCACACACACCCAACACAAGACCATGGGGATAAAATAACTAGTAGAATTCAATGCACACCCACACATGCATATACACATATCACGGTCCAATGCATGACTCACCTAGGGTCACTCATGACCCAACCAAGCAATAGAAAGGAAAGAGATTAACACAAGAGCATCAAAACTTTTAAATTCATACACATCCTTCTTTAATACATCATCACTAACATACCATTTCAATGTAGTGGAGAAGAGGAGGGAAACTACTTCAAATCCATAATACAATTCATTCAATAAGGCACACCAAACATCATTTTCTCAAAATGGAAATAGCATGCAAAACAAGGTATGACATCATCACGTTAATAACCATACATACAATCATCAAGATCAAACAATGATGCAAGGGTATTATGGCCTTCTACAAGCAACCCATAGGAAGACTAAGTATCCATTCCTAAGTTCAAAAGTCAACTTTAACCAAAAAGTCAAAACATGGCGAAATGAGGTCAAAATACATAACACTCATAACCACGTAACTAGAAGTATACACTTCTAACATAAGGCCTATGAAAGGTCAACTTTGACCAAAAAGTCAAGTATCACCCAAAAGGTCAAAACATGGAGAAATAAAGTCAAAACACATACACTCATATCCACATGGTCAGAATTATACAATTCCAACATAAGGCCAATACAATGGGCAACTTTGACCAAAAGTCAATTTTAACAAAAAGTCAACTTTGACAAAAAAGTCAACTATGATAAAAATGTCAAAACATATGGAAATAAATTTAAAACACATAACAGCCATATCCATGTGCCCATAAGTATACAATTCAAATATAAGGCCTATAAAAAGGCCAACTTTGACTAAAAAGTCAAAGCACGAAAAATGAGGTCAAAAAATGCGACTCATATCCAATAAGTAGGGAATCTTATTTCCCTCATGAGATTTTTCGTCTCACAAAATAATACTAAAAAAATGAGGTTTAAAACATAATTTTCATTTTTCAATAAGAGGGAAAAACCCATAAAACCCCCAATTTCACCATTTGGAGACCTCCCTCAAGAACACCCAAATTTCTAATTCCCAAAATACTTAAAATTTCAAAAATCTGAAACTGCCCTTTTGGTTCTAATATGCACAGCAACATTCTTTTCAACTCAAATAAATTCTTTCCTACTCAGAACCCATTCTAGGAAAATTTTGCCATAACTTGGCCTCTTTTCATGCATTTTCAAAATAAAATTTGAATGCAATTCAAAAACAAACTAAATCTAATTCTTATTTGCATCATTGAACTCTATTCATTACTACAATGAAGAGACCATAGACATCCACCTATTGTGGGCATGGTAAATGGAAAATTTAAATTAAAAAAGAATCAAACCACAAGAAAAATACCTCTTTCCAAGCAAGCTTTCAAATAGAAAAATCTCTTCTTAAGAGGCATGAATCCAATCTAAATTTCTTCCTACACTGAAGCAATCCCAAGACCATTCCAACGTACTCTCACCCACAAGCAGAATCCAATTGTAGCCACCTCGATGAATTTTTCTTCCAAAGGAGAAGGAGAGAGGGAGAAAAATACCATAAAACACATAAAAGGAAAATAGAACTCTATTTTCATTATATGCTCCCAAAACCCTTTTTATTTTCTCATTTCTTTTATTTTCTTTATTTCCCATTCCCAAATATCTATTCTAAAATACATTTGAAATAATAGGAAAGTAACTAATTAAATTAATGCAATTATTTCTACAAGGTAATTCCAATATAATTTAACCGCATTCCATAAAATCCAAACTCACATAATTAAATTTAATTTTCTTTATAAAATGATACATAAAACAAAAGTATAGAAATAGATAATTCTACTAAATAGAAATTAATTTATTTCCCAAGCACATAAAATTTAAATATAATGCATTTTCCACAATTTAAATATTTCTAACTTACAGAAAATAACTATAATAATTAAATTAGAATGCATTTCACTTGAAAGCATAATTTTTGAAACATAAATAAATAAAATACAAAGCATTCCCTAAGGCAAACAATAATTACATATAATTGTTATTCCATAATTAAAACTATTAACTCAAATTAGATAATCCATTTTCTTGTTTCTAACCATTTAAATATTTCAAAAACACGGAAAACATATGTTTTGAAATAAATTAAAATATAATGCGAAAAGCTAGAAGAAACACACACAGAACTCACTCACACTTTACGGGTTTAATCACAAGACAAGGGTCCAGAATCACAACAGATTCATGTGGGAGGTAAACTGCATAGACACCAAAAACATCCTTTAATTCACAACTGAATAGGATGGGTTAAGCAACCAACCTACTGCAAGAAACACATGGTCAACAACTTGACCACTAGGACTAGGTAAGGAGAGATGACTAAGCATCCCATGCTAACTTCTCCACATCCCACTCATTGGTCAAGCACCTGTAAAAATATATCTTGCACACTCAAGGCAAAACATCAAATCCAACAGTGGAGATCATAGCCGAAGCAACATATAATGACAAATGAGGATGCATAATCTAGCAAGGCAGATATCCATCTTGCAATTACATCATATAATAATCAACTCAATATGTTGTTTACTATAACCATAAAAATAATAGGACACAAGAAGAGATGCACATGGGTGAGCACTACATCCTCCCCCCTAGGGATTGACTTACTCCTGGAAGTCATGGAGATAAGGATATAAGCACCACACCAAAACTAATTCACACCAAACAAGGGAAGCAACATGACAAGTTACAACCATAAGGTGGAAAATATCACATGCAATATAAAGCTTCTCACAAGCATATAAAGCATGGTAAACTAAATGCCATAAAAGTTGTTTAGGGTAAAATTTGATTTGTTGATTTTTTGTGGTTTAGATGTTAAAATCCTCCTTTCACCCTAACATTGAAGGATCTAGGGTCGACTGGCGAGCACTATCATAACCTAGGTCACTTGCAAATGAGGGGAAGAATGGATTATGGAATTAATTATCAATTTTTCCTTCTACTATGCTCAATTAACCATTAAAACCCTAATTATGCAAATACGACAGCAAATTGATGAATAACGGAAAAATCTCTTGTAGACGGGAGTAAAAAACTAAATTACAGAATACCTATTTTCAGGGTTTTGAAGCGGAATAGTCAGGGACATTGGAGCGGACACCCAAGTCTAAGGTACCTTCTTTTTTAGGGAATTTGGATCTCCTTCGGACACTGATCAGCCATATAGATTTTGTTTTCTAGACTCTATCTGTGGAGGACACTAGAGCGAGCACCCTAGTCCCGGAAGTGCTCCTTTGTTCATCTTTCCTTTAGATCCTGAATCCCTGATGTCTTCCCAGCCTTCCTACAACTCTACTTTTTTAGATATGACATCTGTAACCTGCAATCACAAGACTTGATTTGGGGGTTGTGGTGTTTATAGGTTTGCCTCAGTCAAACACAGTTGTTAGATAAAGAGGGCGTGCTCTTGTGAGGCAGAGGCCAAAAACCAAAGGAATTAATGATAAAACACAATGATAAGTCACCTTGTAGTGAAGCTCTCATGGAGGAAGATGCTCTTCATGCCATGAGGAGATTGAAGCTCAAATCTACAAATATCAATGCACAAAATACACAAGTCTGCTCTTGCAACACAATAGAAAGCCTTGAATCACCTTGAGAATGCCTAGAGTTCATCATAACAATCTCATTGAAATCTAGTTTACAAATGAATGCCTAAGCTTGCTTATATATGCACCTACAAGCACTCCCGCCAAGATATTTGAAATTCAAACTTACCGTGTCAGCAAAGGGACCTAATAATGGTCATTAACTGACACCTAGAAATTGAGGCTGCCCTAAAATAGGGCAGGACTAGGGCACGGGTGCCCAAGTCCTCCCCCCTATTTTAGGCAGGGTACAGCTCAAGGGGTCCTCCTAGGTCCTATTTGTCATGGGACTTAGGCCTCATTCCATCGAGATGCTAAAATATGAACCAAAATGTCCTAAATGCACTCTAAAGACCCGAGAGCTAAACCTTATGAGGGAAAAGCCCCCAAGGGGACATTTTCTGATGTTACATTTAGCCCCCACTTTAATGTATGTATGAACGCAAGGCCCAAACATGCATTAAAGTAAGGTCACAAAAATAGAAACACACACCAAGCACGGAGAAGACACGCCAACTGCATAAAAGATAGTAACAAGCATGCAAAACATAGAGAAGACAGTAACAATCACACAACACACGGAGCAGATAGTCAATGCATAGAAGACACATTAATGCATGGAAGACATAAATGATATATTTTCTTTTCTTTTTCTTATATATATGAAATGCAAATGGAAGTGTTGGAAAGTAAACAAACCTCCCAAAATGTAGGAAGCACTACTCAAAGGTGTTGGTCTCTGCATATGGAGCAACACACACACAATACATGCAAAACCTCCCAAAATGCACAAAGCACTACTCAAGGCGCTAGTCTATGCATATGGTGCAACAAACTCACCATACAAAACAAGCACACCAAAATACACACTCGAAGACACGGAGAAAACACAGCAGACAAGTGATGGTGTGTTCCCTATTTCTAGGCTTATCACCATCTCAGGCACATTACAGGCACACAACAATGATTGGGCTTCACCACAACAATCGCTGAAGACATGCTTAAGGGTTGAGTTAGTCATAGAACCACTCCTCATCTCCACAGAGGACTTTTGAAAATGACAGGATGATGTGATCTACTCTGAGAAATACACCATCCCTGCCTTCATAGAGGGCTTAAGAAAAATGATATGCTGCATATCCCACCTCCATAGAGGGCTTACATGATTGATTGATTGATTGCAAACAAGCTTAGGATGCACGATGCACTACTCTGGGGTGCAAGTCTATGCATCTGAGGTTAAACACACTACTAACATCTATAATAGACAACTTACCTTATATGCCCCCACCTTAAGGTGGTTGGTATCAGTTATCAATATCAAGCACATTAAGGTAGGAAGAAAACATAGAAGGGAACACCGACTTTCACAAAGCCCATGCCCCCCAGAGGTGACATGTACTTTATGATCACCAAATGTTCCCACAAACACATCCCTGCAAGAAACATGTTAGTGTCTACAACATCATGATAAACAACAACATCAATGCATATGATTAACCACACAAAGAGCCAAGGTTATACAAGGAATTCGGAGTTCAAGGATAACCAGGGGCTATATCATGAAGCTCTCCGAATCGAGTACCACCAAGGCTAGATTCAAAGGTAAACAAAGGTGCACGAAGCAGTAGTATTGTTAAGGTTTGTAAATGCGATAGAAACATCATGAAATTCACTACACGGAAAGCACGAGTAATTCCACTAGCCAAGTGTCGGATAAAATATACAACCCCATCGTCATATTAGGAACTAAGTCCATTTCTTGATTGCTCTCAAAAGGGACACTAGGTCCGCATCAGTATAAATGTTTGTCGTCATCCGCCCGCTAGATGGAAACACTAGAGGAAGGGAAACAATAAATGAGAGAGGAGAAACAAGTGTCTTAGGGAAACTCACATAGGAGGGTGCTCCCAAGTCACCAACCATGACGCTATGTCCATAAGACACAACACACAACCATGAAATTAGAGAGAGGAAATTTAGAAGAATAATGATACAAATAGAAGAAGGTCACAATAGAGGCAGTCTCCTAGTATCCTGAACCTTACGGAAGAATCTGAGGTCATCCTAGGAGGCCTAAACAACACATAACACATCACGAGGGAAGCACATCACGAGAGAGTTAAAGGGTTAGAGGTACTTACCTGTAGGGTCTTCATATTATATCTTGGAGCTTTTGAATCTCTTAGAGAGGTACTCGATCATGTTTAATGCAAAATTTGAGTGGTTCTTATGAAAGTCTTGTTTGTTATCATATGATGTTTTTTCCTTAAATCCTTGTTTAAATGAGACTTTTTGTTGCTTATGAGGGGAAGAACCACTATTATTTTTGACTATTGATTGTCATCTTGCTCTTTTCTAATTTTTAGCAAGTTTTCATTGGTAAATCTTTCTAGAACAGTAACAAGATTCATTCTGTACCATCTTACTTGTCTGTATCAAATTTTGTTCTTTCTTTTCCAAGACATTTTGATTATCTCCCAATCCATATAAGGATAATGGAGGAGGAACCTCAGTATAAATTCCATTTCTTCGAGGACGAGGTGGATTATCCACTTGTTTCTTGTCCACTTCAATCATACCCACAATGCTATCGTAGTGCAAGTAATCATCCTCGTCTACTTCCACTAAATCTTGTTCCACCATATTATTTTTTGTATGCTTAGGAAAAGGATTAGTGAAGATTTGTAAATTTTGATTCGGCGGAGCAACTGAGTTGTTTCCATTATCATTCACACTCGATACCTAGATGACATTTGAATCAATAAGGTCATGTATCTCATGTTTAAGACTCATACATCATTCAGTGTCATGTCCTTGCGTTCGATGATAATGACAAAAGGCATTAGTATCAAAGTAAGGTCCTTGTTTACTAGGATCAACAGGCTTAATCGGGGGAAGCTTCAGAATGTTATTACTCATAGCTTGATTCATGATAGAATGATAAGACTTAGATATCGAAGTAAACTTTCTTGGTTGATATGATGCTTTCTTTGGATTATTTATAGTAGACATATTCATATTTGGTCCATTGATCTTGATGAAACTCCTATTATTGTTCCTTCTAAAGTTGTTTTATGATGATCCACCCAAGGATTGACCAAGTTGAGCCGATGAGTTTTAGTTTTCATACTAACTAGATGAAAGTTGATAATCATGAAGACGGTGCATAAATGTTGAAAGGAGCTATATTTCATCAAGAGAATCTTATCATGAATATTAGGTTGTAGCTTTGTAATAAATATCTTTTGAACATCCCCATCTTTCATTTGATACTGAATCTGTGCATAAAGTCCTTGATACCAACTAATGAATTCAGTCAACTTTTCTTTGGGACCTTGTTTACATTGAACCAAGTCAATAAGAGTGACTTGGGGTCTAATGTTTGCATAAAAATGTTGTAAAAATTGATCAATCAACTTCGAAAAGGAGTGTATTGAATTCGGAGGCAAAGAGCAAAACCATTCTAAAGCAGTATCTTTGAGGGATCACGGGAAAAGTTTTGCTAACAAATCCTCTTCAAAATAGAAATCACTACACATTGCTGTGAATGTTGCCACATGGATATTGGGGTCACCTTTCCACCATATTTTTCAAATTGAGGAGTCTCAAACCTTAGACATAGGAGTTCTCAAAATTGCATAGGATAACAGATTACAGGCATGATATGTTGGTAGACTAGGCTGCGAGGAATTTGTCAAATTTGTTACCTTTTGTTGCACAACAGTCATGCCCTATAAAAGTTGGTTTAGGATGGCATCGTTGGGAGATGCAGTTTGTTGTGAGGAATTAGAATCAAGGTGGGGAGGTGATTAAGCTTGATATACAATATGTGGAGGCTGAGATAACGGTGGTTGGCCATAATGATAGGTGGAAGATGGTTGCGAGTATGCAATAGGTAGCCGGAAATAAGTGGAATAGATAGGAGGTTGAGAACAATTATTCATAGAAGATGTCCCTTTAGAAATCAAATTCTAATAAGTAAATCCCACAACTTTGTAATTAGTGCCATTAGATACTCCAATACTAGTGGTAGCATTACTACAAGCATTTGCATTAGTTGTTAAGATTGTTGATGTAAAAGTGGATACTCCCGTATTTGGTATAAGTATGGAAACTTATGTATGAGATGGTGATAGAGTGTTTTTTATCACTTGTGCACATTCGGTTACTGGTATAATGTTAGTTTGCATGATATGTGTTAGACCATGAAGTGCATTAACACCATCTTGTCCTTTTATCAATTCTCTTATATTATGAATTGTAGGAACGGCTTCGCTAGCTATTCTCTCAGTTTCCATAAATGATTGAAATTCAGCTAACTCTTTATCCAATTTTTCTATTTACTCATATGATACATATCCTATTTCCTCAATAGTATCATCAACATCATGAAAGGTTTGTTCTTCCATTGTACTTGTAATAGGTGGAATGTCTTGTAATGTTTGGGTTTCTCCTTTTGTAAAGAAGGTGTTCAAAGTACCAATTTCTTCAAGAGAACTAGATCCCATGTGTCTTATGCTTCTTCTCAAAGGAATATTTATCTTAGGGTAGTGAGTTATAAACTCATGCAGTAATGTGCTCACTCTCAACACACTCTGGATGCAATGCTAAGTTGATTTATAGTGAAAATATGTCAAAATAAGCACTTTTTTCACCCACTTTCAAAGCAAGAGAGCATAACAAAGGGTGTTGTGAGGAAAATGATGATGGATAGTGAATAAAAACAGCAATAAAAGCCACTTAGAGCCAAAATATCCAACACAACATGCTTTCAGTGCCACCTAAGGTAAAATCCTAGTGAAAATATAGCAAAATAGGCTATTTTTCACGGTTTTTCAACTCCAAGACCTAGAAAAAGAGGTGTTGTATAGAATTTTAGGAGGTACAGTGAAGAATATCAGAAATATTAGTCACCTCAATCCATAAAATTTATCACAACATGCTTGGAGTGCAAACTAGGCCAAACCCTAGGGCAAAAATAGCCAAAATGTGTAGTTTTTCGCCGATTTTTCACTACAAGAGCCCATTAAAAGGGTGTTGTGAATTTTTTTATGAGAGGTAGAAAATTATTACCCTGATAACAACAAAGTAATACAAAAATATCTTTCACAACACACCTATGGTGCAAATTTATGAAGTCAATAAGGCCAAAACTAGTGAAAATTATTGTTTTTGAAGCCCTAGGTATGAGATTTTGGAACAAAATGCTATGAGAATTGTTTGAAGTCTGATTTTGAATGGAAATTACATACTCTCAGATCTGAAAATTATTTTCAATCTTAATCATGCAAAATTCCCATGCAAATTTAATGAAAATGCACCAAAATTGCTAGTTTTTGTTGAAATTTTCAATGAAAAAATGCAAATAATTTAAATTTAAATGCAAATTGAAAATAAAATGCAAGAACACAGCCAAATGAAAATTTGAATGATCCTCTAAAATTAGTAGAAAAATATGATAAAATATTTTGCGTAGAAACCCTAGATTTTGGAATTACTAGGTTATCTAAAAATTGTCAAAATTTCCACAAAACCCTGGCAATTAAATGATGAAAATGCAAAGCAAGATTTTGAATTTTTTTTTTTTTCTGTAGTTTATATCAAATCTGATGCAAAAATCATGAATTAGGAAAAATTAGAAAGAATTGACACAATTTAGTAAGCCCAACAATGAAATTTTTTTGTTTTTTTCCAATTTTTCATTTTTTTTGAAATTTTCTCAATGTAATAAATTAAATGACCAAATGAATTAATGAAATCACACTAGATCTAAAGACAAACATTTAGAAAGTTGAAATTTTAAGTTCAAAGACACGGGTTCACCAAAATGTTTAGGGTAAAATTGGATTTGTTGATCTTTTGTGGTTTAAATGTTAAAATCCTCCTTTCACCCTAACATTGAAGGATCTAGGGTCAAGTGGTGAGCACTATCATACCCTAGGTCACTTGAAAATGAGGGGAAGCTTGGATTAGGGAATTAATTATCAAATTTTCCTTCTACTATGCATAATTAACCATTAAAACCTTAATTTTGCAAATACGACAGCAAATTGATGAATAACGGAAAAAACTCTTGCAGACGGGAGTAAAATACCACATTACAGAATACCTATTTTTGGGGTTCCGAAGTAGAATAGTCAGGGACACTGGAGCGGACACCCAAGTCCAAGGTACCTACTTTTTCAGGGAATTTGGACCTCCTTCAGACATTGATCAGCCCTATAGCTTCTATTTTCTGGAATTTGTCTGCGAAGGACACTGGAGCGAGCACCCTAGTCCTGGAAATGCTCCTTTGTCTATCTTTCCTTCAGATCTTGAATCCCTGAGGTCTTCCCAGCCTTCCTGCAACTCCACTTTTCTTGGATGTGACACCTGTAACCTGCAATCAAAAGACTTGGTTTGGGGGTTGTGGTGTTTATAGGTTTTCCTCAATCAAACTCCGGAGGACACTTAAGTCTCCAAACACCATTGTTAGATAAAGAGGGCATGCCCTTGTGAGACAGAGGCCAAAAAACAAATGAATTAATGATAAAACATAATGATAAGTCACCTTGTAGTGAAGCTCTCATGGAGGAATATGCTCTTCATTCCATGAGGAGATTGAAGCTCAAATTTACAAATATCAATGGACAAAACACACAAGTTTGCTCTTGCAACACAATAGAAACATTGAAGCACCTTGAGAATGCCTAGAGTTCATCATAACAATCTCGTTGAAATCTAGTTTACAAATGAATGCCGAAGCTTGCTTATATATGTACCTACAAGCACTCCTGCCAAGATATTTGAAATTCAAACTTACCATGTCGGCAAAGGGACCTAATAACGGTCACTAACCAACACCCAGAAATTGAGGCTGCCCTAAAATAGGGTAGGACTAGGGCACGAGAGCCCAAATCCTCCCCCCTATTTTAGGAAAGGTATAGCTCAAGGGGTCCTCCTAGGTCCTATTTGTCATGGGACTTAGGCCTCATTCCATCGGGATGCTAAAATATGAACTAAAATGTCCTAAATGTACTCCAAAGACTCAGGAACTAAACCTTATGAGGGAAAAGCCCCCAAGGGGACATTTTCTAATGTTACAAAAGTGTAATTATTTTGACAAAACAACATTCTATTGATTGAAACTCAACACAAAGGATTTCATGATCATCAATTATTTTCACACATGCATAGAGGAATTCACAAATTGTACATGTTTATATAGAAAACATCAACTCATGTGTAGATACATCAAATACAGATCTTACATGTAAATAAATATTTTTGTTCATCCACATTATAGGGATAACTTCACAAGGTTCACATAAAGGTTTAAAGGGATGTCATACTCTCATCATAGAACCAAGTAACCAATAACCAGTGCCAAGTAACCAAGATCTAAGAATCAACCAGAATGATGGTCTCGAGGCCACGTGCCTGGGGGCCTCTCCATACATTTCCACAAGTGACCTACCTCATGTTTGTATAAGGGGATTAGCCTTCAAGAGATAGTCATCATAAGAACATAAGTCACTAGGAAGGTAAGTGGATGATGACTAGCCCATACTAGCCCACACTTACGCCCATCCTCAAAAGTTTCCCACGTCTTCTTCCTTATATACACTTGACCAGAGGTCGCTCCATCGACATGGCAAGAAGAACAACACAACTCAAGACCAACATTTGGAAATAGAAAGAACCTAGCTTAGCCAACACACATTTTCAAAAATACCAAAAGAAGAAGTTTTCCAAAATCAACAATAAAATAAATAAATGCACGCAATTTCAACAATAAAGCAAAGTAACCACAAGAGTCACGCGAAAAGGAAGATTCACATATTTATGGCTAAGCTACTTATAGTCAAGATAAAATAACGTCGCTGGTCGTCACAAGTAAGATAAATAAAGTCACCAATAACTGAAATAAAATCACAAACCATGAAATTGCACATTACGTCACAATGTGACTAACATTAAGTCACCAATAAGGAAGGAGGGAAATCACGTTCACTACATGTGCTATGCAAACACAACCAATGCAATAGCATCATGTAGGTAGGTAGTATCAAATGTGCCTTCACGTATGACTAATGTGGAATCGTGCCCTTCTCAAAGGTAACATGTCATCATCACCAACACTATGTTGGAACATTAGTGTGGTGTGGCATCACAACTATTCACCTCATGTCCACCAAGTGTCAACGCACATAATCACCATAACATAGCTTAAGTCCAAAGCAACTCAATTAATACCCAGATATGATCAAAACTAAACATGTATTTCTTTTGTATAAATGCCAACTCTATCCTAGTGCCAATGTTTCCAAGTTACTACACATCTAACTCAAAATATAAAAACCAAAGGTAAGAGCAAACCTACACCAAGTAACATAGCCTTGAGCAACTCACATGCCCATACCAAACCATAACCAAGATTCCCAAGTTAGATGCCAATAGTACCATCAAGGAAACAAAGCATGATAGGATAACACTATGAACCTCTCAAAGGTCCATTCACTAAGGAGAAGTAGGGGGTACACTTGCATAGCATAGTATGGTTGGTTGGGCTAACCCAAACCAATGTCACAACATGTTACCATTGCTTCCTAAGTTCTTCCTCCCCACTAATTAACTCCACACATGGAAGGTCTCCAACTCCAAGGTTGGACCTTACAGGGTATACAAACAAGTAACCACACAAGGATGACTCCACCATACTTGTAGCTATACACTCAACCCATAGATGGATACCTAGTATCACAAGCTCATGAGTACACAAATCATGTACGGGATATTCACAACACATAGCAAGTACTCACATAATAGGTATGCACATCCACAAGGCAACACATAACACAATTTTTTTTTCTTTACCATTCATTACTTAGTGAAGGAGAACAACTTTCATACCCAAAATCACGTAATAATTACCATAAAGGTTTCTAAGAAGTCTATCTAAGATCAATTCAAGTTAATCTTTCTAAGGCATAAATGGATTCTAACCATACTTCACATTTAGATGCAATATAATATACCCCAAACAAATACACGAACATTCTAGCATTTGCATACTAGGTCATAATTGAATCAAAATAACATTACTTCAACTCACAAGATGGTGACTCACAACACATCACACATCATGGAGCTAATAATAATCCATATCAGACTACATATGTCCTACGAGCATTACATATATCTATCTAACAGTGAAGGTCATAAAGTAGAGGTCTATCATAAGAAGAATCTAATTGCAAGCTCAAGTCCCTAATTTAATATTCTAATTTTATCATACAATGTCAAAAATCTTCTTCACACAAAAGAAAGCTTAACTTGATATCAAATTTACACAAGGCAAACTCATAAAATGCAAAATTCACATTATGGAGGTACTTAACAACTGGGTCACCGAGCACATAATGCACCATTGAAACATTTCAAAAACATACGTTAGTTCCTAACAAGTTGCCATGCATAAAACTCATTTTCACCTCTATCCTTCTTAAAATTTTACATTTACTATAATGCAATCATACACGCAACGTACGCAAGGCAAGACTAAATCAGACAAGCATTAAAACTTCATTATTCTTTCAAAGAATCCAATCATAAAAACACACCATCATCTCTTTCACATCCAAACATCATAACATAAATCAAGGCAGAACACAAGTGTCATGCCCACATTTCACATGCGTTCACAACACGCAAACACGCATGTTATGTTCACACATGACATGTAGTCATGATACGTCATATCAAAAAAATTTCTCTATCTACTCCGAAAGCCTCCCTCGCATGCGCAAGCGTGCTCGTTAGGCATGTCTAAGTTGTCTAATTGTTTGTCAATACAGAATATTCTTCTCACAAGAGCATGTCAAATTTGTTTACTATGTTTGGTGTCGATTTAATTTTGCAACGCTTTAGGTTTTCTCCAGTGGATGATTGGTGTTTAAAAGAGTTAATAGCTTCCTTGTTCGCTTGGTTACGCCCTTTCCTTATTTTCTCTTATACAGTTCCCTTTGAGACAAATATCCTTCAAACGTTAAACTATTCTTACTAATAGGTAAATTCATTCGGAAAAGATAATTTCCGTAATTACATTTTTCTTTACAAAAGAACAAATGTGTCAGAAATATTTTTATGACCTTTAAATTTATTTTTTTTCCCTTGTTTAATAATAAATTATCTATATATATATATATAAATATATATATATATATATATATGTAATTATATTATTTTAGAAATTCCTTTCCAAAGGTCTTTTATAAAAATGTATTTAATTTGAATTATTAATATACTTACCATTGTATATTCTTGTCTTACAAATGGGATCTCCACCCAAATTTAATTATCTATAAATACATGTCGTTATATATATAGATATACATATACATATATATACATATATATATATATATATAATTATATATATATATAAATATGTATATTTCATATATATTTAGAATTTCCTAGAGTGCAAGCACATGCATTGCAATTGATACATGTATAAATATATATATATATATATATATATATATATATATATATATATATATATATATATATATATATATACATTTATATATATATCAATGCCATTTGTAAATTGATAGTGGTATTCCCACTAAACAATTAAAATCATTCCTTTACTTTTTTTTTATTTTCTTTTTTTTTTATTTAATTAAAACCAACTCATAGCATGGAGGGTTAAAAACCCTAAAGAAATTTGTATTGAACCAAGAGTTATTTGCAGGTGGAGTAGCATGGCGGCGGCAGAGCTACCATCACAGGGCTGGCTCATGGAGGAGGGCGTGGATGGTTTGCATGCAGGGGAGTGGGTGGTGTTTGCTGGGCTGCGCACGGTGGCGGAGATGGCACTGTGGCCGCGGGTAATACGATGGGTGGGGGATGTGGGGAGGGGCGGAGCCCCACCCACATCCCATGTAGTGGGATGTGGGTGGGGCTCTGCCCCTCCCCACATCCCTTTGTAACAACAAATGGCGGTGGGGAAACTTCCCCACCACCATTCCCCTTTCCTTTTCTTGACTGTGTAAGCCGCGATCTCCTCTGCACGCATTTCATTTTTATTTTGGGATTTTCAATATTATTCGATAATATATATATATATATATATATATATATATATATATATATATAGAAATTTCATGATTATACTCAGCTGAATACCATTTAATATATATATATATATATAAACAATCACATATGAACAATATTTTCATTTCCTCCAATTTATTTAAAATGAACAATTAAGAAATTTAATAAGTGAATAAATATATATATATATATATATATATATATATATATATATATAAATATATTTTTATGACAACTTTCTCAAATTTTCTTCAATAAAGTAAATAAAAATGCAGATAACAATCTTTCTCAATTAAGTTAAAATAAATGTATATAAAAATTCTTTTAATCACATTGGCTCATAGTAAAAATTCCTTCCATACTAACTTCAACATTTTAAATTGCTAAATAACAATTAATCAAATGAACAAAGGAAGGGCATTTAAACAAACAATTTGTACATTATCAAGTAAATTTCATTTTTCATCTACTTGTAAAATTCAGAAGTAAATGCATAACTATAGACCTTTTTCTTCTCAATAATCCTTCATAGGCAAACATAACTTTTGTTTTTGAATTAATTTCTATTACAACCTTTACTTTAGATTTAATTTCCATTTGTTTTACAAGGTGGATATGCAACTTTCCAAGTTACATTTAATTACACTTTCTCACAAAGTATTACAAAGGATAACTTGAAAACAACTGATCACACCCACTCACAATTACACAACTTACATTGGATAATCAAGATCATTTACTATAAAACT
This sequence comes from Cunninghamia lanceolata, assembly GCA_027924645.1. NCBI lineage: Eukaryota > Viridiplantae > Streptophyta > Pinopsida > Cupressales > Cupressaceae > Cunninghamia > Cunninghamia lanceolata. The sequence goes on along the minus strand of BSBN01000295.1, from coordinate 7,221,854 downwards.
TCCACATCTCACATACAAACTAAGGGAGTTATTTACTTACACTCCCACTCATAAATGATGCAATTGTGAAGAACAATTATAATTACAACTGTTGACATAATAAGGGAGGATTAACACTCCAGTCCCAGGGTAACAATTCTTACAACCATTTTCAAAAGAGAAGTTCTCTCAACATCTTTACATAGTGAAACTCTAGAGACCAGGCTCTTAATGCATCAGGAAGGTAAACAGATCCTTTAACAAGGTAACACATCTTCAATCACTTTCACATTTGCTTCAACATTTACCTGCAAAAATACAAGAAACCTCTAGCTCTCCTCCCTACCTTTGACCCGCAAGAGGGTCACCCCCGAGCTAGGGAGACCATCTTCATACCAGGGTAGAACACACAAGACTACACTTCACAACAATGAGTACAACAACCAAGCAATAAATACACAAAACCCCATGGTTTACTCACATTACAATGAACTAGCTTAGGTGAGTTCAAGAGGGTAGGGAAGTAGACAACTCTAACCCCCAGGTGTCATTTTTCATAATATACCACAAGGTAACACAAGGCCTCAAGCCAACAAGTATTTCTCTCTCCACAAGGCCTCAAGCCTTCAATATACACTTATCCACAAGGCCTCAAGCCTTCCAATAAACCCAAACACCAGGGATATCCCAATAGGCACACATGGCCATAAGACCTCTAGGCTATAAATGAATCCAACATGCTCACAAGGCATGGAAAATAACAAGAACCATATGACACCTGGGGAGGGTCACACCTCCCCTTCCCTATACAAGATGAGCATTTCCTTCCAACTGGAAGGGGCTCTTTCTACGCCCAAAACAAAACCCCAAAACTAACAGAAAGCTCAAAGAAGACTAATTCAAACTCATTCATCAAAACCAGAGACAACATACATTTTAGGCAACATTCACATAGAGAGTAGAATTGGATCACCAACCTTACAAAGCCCAATTATGGAATGAGAGTTGATGTAGAGCTCCTCTTCCCACCTTCTTCTTCCAACAATCCCTTCTTCTCACAATAATCCAACCCCCTCACTCTCCTTCTCCTCCTACTTTTAAAACTAATTCCTCTATTTTCTTAATTTCCCAGGTGGGAATAAACAACTCAACCCCCCACTCCTCCATTAACTTAGTGGTCATAAAACAATGTACCCCCACTCAATAGGTTCTCCATTAAAGCCCACATGTAGGAATAAACTAAACAAGTAAACTTAAAATAAAAGAAAGAGTGGGTGACACAACACCCTCATTAAGGGAAACCCCACCAAAAGGAGGCACATGGAGACAAGCACTCCATTATTAGGGAATCATGGAGTGGCTCTATGACTTGGAAGTGGGCATGAGTGTGGATTCCACTCATCCCATGTCCCCCATGCTTCTAATTTCGTCACTTTACTTCACCCTAAAGTTGAAGTGACCATATGGAAGTTAACCCAGGTTATCCTAGTAAAAAAGGTCCCTAGACCCATAGGGTATAACCTAGGGTTGTTTTAAACCTAGTTAGGACTCCCAGAGTCAAATAAAACACAAAATAAAGGGTCTAAAAGAATTACAATTTAAAAAAGATTAAAAACATCATTACTTACAACACTTATTATAATAAAAGTAAATCAAACGATAACCCTTATTCCCAAGACCTCATGCAACATTAACACATTACAACATTACAACATTTTCCAAGCATGAGGTTGATCTTAGTTCCTCATTGAACTAGATCGGCTCACAAGGGATACAACATAGGTATGAGATGGTCTCCTGTAATAGTGGTTTTGTTAGAAATACCTGCACACTCAAACTCAAAGTCAATATCATATATAGATATCATAGCCGAAGCAAGACTAAATATATGCATTTTAAACATTCAACCATAGCATCGCATTGAGTTTCCATAACCATTCATCATTTCTTCAAAACAATATCTAAATTATCATTGCACAAATATTTCCTTAAAATCATTTAGGTTCAATAAGCAAGATTCCAGAACAAAAGTCTCTCAACATATAAATAATAATAAAAATCACTGCAAATAGTCTCACGAACAGTAGTGTAAAAAGTAGGCCTCACAACAAGACTATTATTCCCACAATGCTAATCTCTAATCCCAAGCATATAGAGTGCATACTAGGGAACAACACCACACTCCACAAAGTACACAAGGACAAGAAAGGGCCCAACAGAACCTTCACAATAATACCAACCTACTCAAGCAAAAAATCAACAACAAGGAACACAACCACCACAAAAACACAAGTAGAAGACTTCAATAATCATGTGACAAAGCCACCACGATGACAAAACAAGAGGATGGATATTCATCCAAGATGAAGGTTGGTTGACAGTCCACAACCTCACTCTCTCACAACCACATGGAGTAGGATGAGGGTCAAAACCACCCTCAATCCACTCCATGTCGGCCCCAAACAAACACGTAATACCCCAGAACTCCAAATGTTGAAACATGGGCTTTGATACCAAATGTCATGCCCACATTTGCCATGTGGTCATGACACGAAAACCACATGTCATGTCCACATTTTCCATGTGGTCATGACATGAAAAATAAAAAAAAATTCCACCGACCCTAAAGCCCCCTTAATGTGGTTGTATGTTCAACACATGTTAGGCACGTCACACAAAGATGGGAAAGTCACACATGGCGCAGGGTGATGCAAACTGCTTTCGCCAACCCTACGGTAATAATAGCTACCAAGGGGGGGTGCATTGTTGAAGCATCACTAAGAGGGGTGGTCACCATCGAGGAACCATCCCTAGGGTTTCTCGAGTGAAGGTGACACACGGTTCTGACCTAAGTTGAAACCTAACTTAAGAAATTAAACTATCAAAATTAATAAAATTAAAATGCGGAAAATAAACATGCTGAGGATAGAAATCTATTTTAACCTGTAAAAACCAACCAAGATAATAGTTAAAGTCTAAAACCTTTATAAAAACATCTATCCACAAGAATTTAAAATGAGAAGCTTAACAACTAAGTAAATTAATTAATAACTAATGCTCGAGACAAAATGACAAAAAGACCATAAAAACTACGGGAGGAGACAACTATGAAACCTCACAAGGGAAGAACATACAAAGGGAATCCAAACATATAGCATTGAAAAATTACCCATGAATCAACATGCTAACTAACCCAAAGCATGAGATCAATTCAAATAAAGGTAATATACAATTTCTAGTTCAAAATAACATACATGCCAAATATGAGAAAAATCACACAGAATGATGCACTCGTTCGACACCAACATCGAGATAGGCTAAAAAAATAATGGGAAGCTCAACAATAATGTGGGAACATTACAATCAAAATCATAAACATAACATAAGATATCATTACAACAATTAACAAAGGACACCAACATCTAGATTTAACCATTTCCATCAAAATAAACTATGCTAAAGCGAGATAAATTCCTTTCTAAACAAGATTTGTTTTCTAACCAAATGAACTCATAATACAATTACATGACGGAGGCTACTTCCCAAACATGGAAGGATCACACTCCATTAATTAAATTACATAAATGATAATATTACAACATTTATAAATCACCTCTAAAGTGCTCTAATAGATACGAGATACAACATGATCACAAAGTAAAAAATACACCAGGAACTCTTCCAAGTCCCAAGAGATCTTCTTGTAGGACCAATGGGGAAATGTTACCCACCACCCTACCATATTGCCATCATCAAGGACAATAGATGTCTATGCTACTCTAGGCAAACCTCCAAGCTATGGAGAAGAAGATCATGGCAACACCGCTATCAAGCCATCTCACACAAACAAGGGTTTTAACAAGACTCCAAGGTAATTCACACAAGGTTGAACATGGGTTCCACACACACCCAACACAACACCATAGGGATAAAATAACTAGTAGAATTAAAAGCAAACCCACACATGAATATGCACATATCACGGTCCAATGCATGATTCACCTAGGGTCACTCATGACCCAACCAAGCAATAGAAAGGAAAGAGATTAACACAGGAGCATCAAAACTTTTAAATTCATACAGATCCTTCTTTAATACATGGTCACTAACATGCCATTTCAATGCAGTGGAGAAGAGAAGGGAAACTACTTCAAATCCATAATACAATTCATTTAATAAGGCATACCAAACATCATTTTCTCAAAATGGAAATAACACGCAAAACAAGGTATGACATCATCAAGTTAATAACCATACATACAATCATCAAGATCAAACAATGATGCAAGGGTATTATTGCCTTCTACAAGCAACCCATAGGAAGACTAAGTATCCATTCCTAAGTTCAAAAGTAAACTTTGACCGAAAGTCAACTTTGAACAAAAAGTCAATCTTTGACTAAAAAGTCAAACTTTGAACAAAAAGTCAAAACATAGGGAAATGAGGTCAAAATACATAACACTCATAACCACATAACTAGAAGTATACAATTCTAACATAAGGCCTATGAAAGGTCAACTTTGACAAAAAAGGTCAAAACATGGAGAAATGAAGTCAAAACACATAGACTCATATCCACATGGTCAGAATTATACAATTCCGAAATAAGCCCAATACAATGGTCTACTTTGATCAAAAGTCAACTTTGACCAAAAAGTCAATTGTGATAAAAAAATGTCAAAACATAAGGAAATAAGGTCAAAACACATAACAACCATATCCATGTGGCCATAAGTATACAATTCAAATATAAGGCCTATAAAAAGGCCAACTTTGACCAAAAAGTCAAAGCATAGAAAATGAGGTCAAAAAATGCGACACTCATGTCCAATAAGTAGGTAATCCTATTTCCCTCATGAGACTTTTCGTCTCACAAAATAATACTAAAAATTTGAGGTTTAAAACATAATTTTCATTTTTCAATAAGAGGGAAAAAACCATAAAACCCCCAATTTCACCATTTCGAGACCTCCCTCAAGAATACCCAAATTTCTAACTCCCAAAATACTTAAAATTTCAAAAATCTAAAAGTGCCCTTTTGGTTCTAATATGCAGAGCAACATTCTTTTCAACTCAAATAAATTCTTTCCTACTCAGAACCCATTCTAGGAAAATTTTGCCATAACTTGGCCTCTTTTCATGCATTTTCAAAATAAAATTTGAATGCAATTCAAAAAAAAAAACTAAATCTAATTCTTATTTGCATCATTGAACTCTATTCATTACTACAATGAAGAGACCATAAACATCCACCTATTGTGGGCATGGTAAATGGAAAATTTAAATTAAAAAAAATCAAACCACAAGAAAAATACCTCTTTCCAAGTAAGCTTTCAAATAGAAAACTCTCTTCTTGAGAGGCATGAATCCAATCTGAATTTCTTCCTACATTGAAGCAATCCCAAGACTATTCCAATGCACTCCCACCCACAATAAGAGATGCACATAGGTGGGCACTACACTTCCTTTTCACTGTAAGGTGTCTCTGTGATGTGGGTGGGCTTGCATTTTTAAAAGTCCTTCGCAGACGTGGGGAGCGGTTCTATGACTAACTCAACCCTTAAGTGTGTCTTTGGTGATTGTTGTGGCAAAGCGCAATCATCGGTGTGTGCCTGTAATGTGCCTGAGATGGTGTTGAACCTAGAAATAGGGACACTCCATCACTTGTCTACCGTGTTTTCTCTGTGTCTTCGAAGTGTGTGTGTTGGCGTGCTTACTTTTTTTGGCATGTCTGTTATCCCATATGCAATATGTATTTTGGGAGGTTTTACGTGTCTTGCATGTGTGTTGCCCCATATATACAGTTTAAAGACCTACGTGATGAGTGCATCCTGTATTATGGGAGGTTTGTTTACTTTCCTGTACTTGCATCTGCATTTCATATATATAAGAAAAAGAAAACAAAATAAATCATGCCTGTCTTCTATGCATTAATGTGTCTTCTATGCATTAGCTATCTTCTCCATATTTTGTGTGACTATAACTATCTTCTCTGTGTTTTGCATGTCTGTTACTATTTTCTATGTGATTGGCATGTCTTCTCTGTGCTTGGCATGTTTGCTGTGTTTGTGACCATACTTTAATGCATGTATGGGGGCTAAATGTAACGTCAGAAAATGTCCCCTTGGGGGCTTTTCCCTCATAAGGTTTAGCTTCCTGGTCTTTAGTGTGCATTTAGGACATCTTACATCATAATTTGGCATCACAATGGAATGAACCCTAGGTATCATGACAAATGGTGCCTAGTGGGACCCCTTGAACTTAACCCTACCCAAAATAGGGGGGAGGACTTGGGCGCCCACGCCTTAGTCCTATCCTATTTTGGGCCAAGCCCAAATTTCTAGTGCCAGTTTATGACCGTTATTTGGTCCCTAGGCCGACACGGTAAGTTTGAATTTGCAAAATGTTAGCAGGAATGTTTGTAGTTGTATATAAAAGCATGTTTAGGCATTCATTTAGAAACTAGATTATTATTGTGTACTTTTTGCATCCTAAAGGTGATTCAAGGCTTTCATGGTGTTGCAAGAGCAGATTGGTGTTGTCTATGTGTTTGTGTTTGCAGATTTGAGCATCCATTTCCTCATGCAATGAAGAACTTCTTCCTCTCATGAGATCTTCAAATACAAGGTGATATTTATTGTGTTTGTGATCATTTATTCATTTGGATTTTACCTCTGCCTCACAAGGGCATGCACTGTCTATCTGACAAAGGTGTTTGGAAGACTTAAGTGTCCTTCTAGGGCTAGACTGAGGCAAGCTCCTAAATACCACAATCTCCTCCCAAAGTTTTATGATTACAGGTTACAGTTTGATGATGCAGACAAAGTGAAGTTGTAGGAGGGCATGTTGGAGTTTCAGAATTATAGAACAACATGAAAATGAGCACCCTAGACTTGGGCACCTGCTCATTAGTCCTCAAAGTTTCATGATGGAAACACCTTCGGTGTAGTAGGAATAGGTTGCAGATCTTGTCCCTATGCTGAGGTTCCTCCCCTAAAATCCTTACAAGGATCGGGAGGTGATTGTTGACAACAAAATATTCCATTGCGACAAATGAGATTGATCCTAGTGCTTCATCTTCTAAATTGCACAAACATATGAAAGAGAAAAGCCCTATCTTACAAGAGATAAGTGGTAAAAGAAAATGAAATAGAAAAGAAATAGAAAGAAGAAGACAAAAATATATCATAAACCTTGCCTCTCAACAAGAAAACATTGATCCTGACATTCAACCAAACAAAGTTGATCCTAACAATGAACAACATGATGAGAAAGACATGAATTGGGCTATGGTACCTTATGTGATGCAGAGTGGCACAAAGGAAGCAACTAGTTTCACTCTTCTCTGCCCACTCACCCACTTCACCTTCTCATCCAACCAAGGTCATACCTATGGGGTAAAGTAAGGATTTGTTATCCAGGCTATTATCCAATCCTCAAGACTCCTTCCACACCTTAAGATAGCTCTACAAACACCTTTCCCACATTTGGTTTGATCCCCAACTTCTCACAACTCTCCAACCCTCACTTGGCCTAGTGAGGCTACTAGCCCTCCTAATCCGATTTTCACTACACAACTTGACAAAAACCCTTAATAGTCAAGAAAACAAATGGTGGATTCAAATACCATTTATGGAACTCCAACAGAGCTCCAAGCCTCCAGTTCCAACTCTACTCCAGTAACTCAACACACCCACTAGGTCTCTAGGCCTAATTGATCAATTTAGGTCTAGGTTACAAAGCAAGTGGTCTAATTTGGGGTCATAAACCTGGGACAGGAACTTGGATCACTTCCACAACCTCCAAACATCTCAACAACCACCATCCATTCATCCACCCTATCAAGTTTTGTCAATTACATCACCAAATTGCACAATTTTGGTCAAATACATAGAGATATTTGACCTAGGGCATCACTCCAAAAGTCGAGGACTATTCTTCCCAATAAAATGCTTTTGGAATCCAATAATATACATCCCTAGCCTACATTTCACTGAGTGGCATGGAGTTTCATTGGTTAGAATGCATTCTAGGGCTAGATTTGTATGACAAACCCTAGGAATGAGGGTTTTAGACCAGTTTGAATTCAAACTCCAATATCTTCCTACTACGATCACTTCAAAACCTGAAACTTGATGCATTAAAACCTTGATTCAACCTAGTTTCAGAAAAACCACATCGATCCACTTGGCCAGTCCGTACAGGCCGTACACCAACAAAAATTCTTGGAAAAGCAGTCAGTTTTATTGGTTTCTGTGCTGCCCAAATCTCCATACAAAATCTTCTCCCCCGTACTGGAGTAAGAAGACAATGATATGAACCGATCCAAGTCAGTAGGAAACTTCCAAAAATAGTTTCAACTGTCAAAAATGAGTTGCAACCAGCCAAGTGTGTTATGACACCATTGACAACATTGGACAACTATGGCATTTTACATTCACACAAGGATCCTGATTGGTTCAACATGTCCAATGGAACCCAAACAACCACCATACTCCCTAAAACATGCCAAAACACAAAAACTACCAAATAGACTAAAAAAAAACCATCATTAGACCTACTAGGCCTAAGTGACACAACTAGGGTCCAAATGGACTAAGAATGATTTGAGGTTTATATGGTTACCCCAAACCTCTTGACCATACAAAATGGACCTTACAAACATGGCTTAGAAAGCCTTATTACAAAACACACTAAACAAGAACCTCAACTTATCAAAATGTTCTTAGGAATCAAAATGCTCCTAGGTGCCCTGCACCATACACCCCCTGTCAAATAGAACTCAAGTCTCTTGAGTTGCGAATGTTGTCAAATGTAAATCCTGCCTTCTCAATGGTTTCTCTGCTCATCCAAGTGGCATCTTCCTGAGGCTTGTTGAGCCACTTCACCAAATACACATAATAGGTGTGCTTCCTAGTTTGTTTAGCAATCTGTTGATCGAAAATATAGTCAATCTGATCAGGAGATGAAGGAATCAAGTTCTGAAGTGTCTGATTAGTGTGTTCCTCTACAATAGCTATCTGAGGATCAAATCCCTTATAGGGATAGAGGTCTGATACATTGAAAATTGGTGATAAAGCAATACCATCCGGTAGCTTGACTTTGTAGGCATTTTCTCCACATTTCCTTAGCACTTCACAAGGCCCAATCTTCTTCATAATCAACTTGGTGTTTTTCCTGTAGGAAGTCTCTCCTTTTTAAGATGTACCATGACCAAATCCCCTTCCTTGAACTGAAGATCCCTTCTTTTTCTGTTAGCAGTCTGTTTGTACTTTATAGAGGTAGATTGTAATTTCTCCTTTACTTGCTCATGGATATCTCTCATCACGTGGATAAAATCTTCAGCCAATGCATTGCTCTTCTCCAGTCATCTAACCTCTCTAAGTTCCAAAATACCTCTTGGGTGAGTGCCATAAACTATTTGAAAAGGTGACAGGCCAGTACTCCTGTTCACAGTGTCATTGTAGGAGTATTCTGCCCTAGCCAAAACTAAATCCCAACTAGTACCCTGCTCCTTAGTTAGGCATCTTAGAAGGTCTCCAATTGATCTGTTAATCACCTCAGTCTGACCATCAGACTAAGGATGATTGGTTGATGATAATGACAAATTTGCACCTAGTCTTTTCCAAAGTGTCCTCCAGAAGTGTCCTATAAACATGGGGTCTCTATTAGAGATTATTGACAAAGGCAAACCATGTAATCTGACTATTTCTTTGAAGAAAAGACCAACAATATGTGAGGCATCATGTGTGGTTTTACATGGGATGAAATGAGCCATTTTAGACAACCTATCAACAACCACAAAGATGCTATCATGTCCATTCTTGGTCCTAGGCAAACCAAGTACAAAATCCATGCTTATGGAATCCTAAGGCTTTGAAGGGATAGGTAGTGGAGTGTATAGACCTGCATTTGATGTATGCCCCTTGGCTCTTTGGAAAATTTGACAAGTTTCTACAAACTTTATTACATTAGTTGGTAACTTTGGCCAATAGTAGTATCTTCTAACCAAGTCTAGGGTCTTATCAATGCCAAAGTGGCCTGCCATGCTGCCACAATGCTTCTCCTGAATGATGTTCTCTCTAACAGACCCTCTTGGGACACACAACAAACTGCCCTTGAAAAGAAATCCATCTTGTAATAGAAAATCACAAAAATCAGTATTATACCTTCTTGTCATGGCTTTGCAAGCTTGGTAAGGTTCCTTGAAGTCTTCATCTTCTTCATACTGATCTTTAATGGCATGTATACCTGTACTCTATAACTGAATGGTTTGAACAACAAGATTCCTCCAGCTTAAGGCATCAGCTACCTTATTGGCCACTCCCTTCTTATGCTTAATTGAGAAAGTATATGCTTGGATGTACTCCATCCACTTGATATGCCTGTGGTTTAACTTCTCCTGCCTATTCAAGAAGCTCAAAGCATGGTTATCAGTAAAAACAATAAAATCCTTGGGTAATAAATAGTGTCTCCACTTCCTCAATGATTGGACCATTGCATATAATTCTAGATCATAGGTAGAATAGTTCTATTTTGCTTCATTTAACTTCTCACTAAAGAAGGCTACAGGCCTCCCATCTTGACTTAGGACTCCCCCAATAGCCCTCTTACTTGCATCACACTCAACAACAAAGACCTTATCAAAATCAGGCAGTACAAGTACCAGTTGTTCTGATATTTTCTTCTTTAACAGTTCAAAGGCTTGATTGGCCTCATTTGTCCACACAAATACACATTTTCTGCCCCCTTTTATAGTGTCAACAAATGGAGCACAAATAGCACTAAACCCTCTAATGAACTTCCTATAAAAAATTGCATAAACCGTGGAAACTTCTTACCTCAGAGGCTTTAGTAGGTGTGGGCCAATTAAGAATGGATTCCACCTTGCTTGGATCCATCTTGAGGTTGCCCTTAGAGATGACAAACCCCAAGAATGCCAATTCTTCTTGTAGGAAGACACATTTGTCAAGGTTAATTCTCAACTTCTCTTCTTGAAGCCTCCTAAGCACTTGATGGATATGTCTTATGTGATCTTCCTTGCTGTCACTAAAAACCAATATATCATCCAAATATACAATGAACTTATTAAGGAAAGGTTTTAGCACCTCATTCATCAACCTCATGAAGGTGCTTGGTGCATTTGATAAGCCAAAAGGCATCACAACCCATTCAAATAGCCCTTCATTGGTTTTGAAGGCAGTTTTCCACTCATCCCCCTCCCTTATCCTAATTTGGTGATAACCACTTTTTAGATCCATCTTGGTAAAATATTTAGCCCTACCCAAGCAATCCATTAAATCTTCTATCCTAGGCATTGGAAATCTATACCTGATAGTAATCTTGTTGATGGCCCTGGAATCAGTGCATAGTCTCCATGTACCTTCCTTCTTTGGTGCAAGTACCGCAGGTACTGCACATGGGCTAATACTCCTCCTTATAAGCCCTCTATCTAACAAGTCTTGGATTTGTCTTGCCACTTCTGCATTTTGCTCTGGGGTCAACTTGTAGGGTGCTTGGTTTGGTAGGGTGGATCCAGGGATGAGATCAATGCAATGACTAATCTCCCTCTTTGGTGGAAGGGCATCCTTACTTTCATCTGCTATCACATCATGGAACTTCTCCAATAGTTCCTCCACTTCTTTTGGTCCAATCCTCCTAAGAGGTTGCTGTACTTTGATCTTCTTAGGATTTGCATCCTTGGGCTTGATGACCACTGCAAAACATGGCACCTTCTCCTCCTTGAGGTTAGCCAAAAACTCCTTTTCACCTACCAACATAACTGAACTAGGAATGATCTTTTCCTTGCAATCATCAATCAAAGGGGTCATTGTGAAATTTTCACCATTTTTAGACAAATAAATCACATTTTTCTTACCATCATGTTGGGCACTTGTATCATGTTGCCAAGGCCTTCCAAGAAGAAGGTGGCATGCATCCATATCTACTATCTCACAAAGGATCCTATCACAATATTCACCTATCTTAAATTCAACCCAACATTGTTCTTTCACCACAATTTGTTGGTCCTTGGTTAACCAAAAGACCCTATAGGGGTTAGGATGAGGTATCCTTTGCAATCCTAATTTATTCACCATGTCATTAGAAGCTAAATTCTCATAAGAACCTGAATCAACAATTACCTTGCAAACTTTCCCTTTCACCTTGCAAGTGGTTCTAAATAGATTGTTCCTTTGGGGTTGCTCCTTGGTGGCAGGCATGATGAGAGACTGGTTGAACATGATGCATTCTCCACTCTCTGGTGCTGTAGGCTTGGAAGAGGCAGTTTGATAAGATGTGGTGCTTTGACAGTCATCCTCTTGAAGGAGATGCACCCTCCTGTCTTTCTGATTTGTAGAATTACTCCCAATCTTCTCCGGGCATCTAAAGGACTGATGTCCTATTTGATTGCAAGAAAAGCACCTTCCTGTGAATACATTGGAACCCCTACCTCCACTTCTTCCTCTACCATTACCTCTCCCTCTAAACTGGCCCTTATTAGCACTGTCTCTGTCAGCCTGCACTTGACTGCCTTCTTGTGATCTGCCATCTTGGGGTCTAGAAAAGTTGTCCCTATTCTGAAACCTGCCTCTACCTCTGAAATTCAGATTGCCTCTACCCCTACTATTTGAATCACCTTTCCTTCTTTGTTTGTCCTCAATCCTCAATACCATTCGAAAACATTTATGCACTGTCTCAGGGTTAAAGAGACTTAGTTCATCTTGAACGGAGAACTTAAGACCATTTAGATACCTTGCAAGCTTTTGCTTTTCATTCTCAAGAATTTTGGCTTTCAAGGTCATCTTGTGAAACTCCTCGGTGTAGGTGCTCACATCCATGTCCTTCTATCTCAAGTTTTGCAACTTTTTGTGCAAGTTGACTTCATAATCTTCAGGAACAAATTGTTTCTTTATTTCAAGCACCATCTTCCTCTATGTAGTGATAGGGTTCCTATCATCCTCTATCCTCTCATTTTGAATGAAGTTCCACCAACTCAAGGCTGGCCCTTTCATTCTAGATTTGGCAATCCTCACCTTCTAATTTTCTGCCACTTCCTCACACTCAAAATAGTTCTCCATTGCCTCTATCCAATCAAGGCACTCCTCTAGGTTCATCTTGCTAGGAAACATAGGTAAATCCACCTTACTGTCCTTCCTACTCAACTTTCCAAGTGCATCTAGGAATTATTTTTTTGACATGCCTCCCTATGGCTCTTCCATGGGCACTCCTTCTTCTTCATCTTGATCCTCTTCATCTGAATCCAAGATGACCTCTGGTTTCTTCTTCTTATCCTTATCCTTCTTCAACTTCTCTATCTCAACCTCCATCCTTTTGTTCTTGGTTGCTTGTTCTCTCACTATCTTTGCCAATTCGGCATTAGTCACCCTTTGAGGAACTTCCTCCTCTTCTTCTCTATCTCCCATCTCTTTGATGGCTCTGATACCATCTGATGTAGAGTGGCACAAAGGAAGCAACTAGTTTCACTCTTCTTTGCCCACTCACCCACTTCACCTTCTCATCCAACCAAGGTCACACCTATGGGGTAAAGTAAGGATTTGTTATCCAGGCTGTTATCCAATCCTCAAGACTCCTTCCACACCTTAAGACAGCTCTACAAACACATTTCCCATAGTTGGTTTGATCCCCAACTTCTCACAACTCTCCAACCCTCACTTGGCCTAGTGAGGCTACTAGCCCTCCTAATCTAGTTTTCACTACACAACTTGACAAAACCCTTAAGAGTCAAGCAAACAAATGGTGGATTCAAATACCCTTTATGGAACTCCAACAGAGCTCCAAGCCTCTAGTTCCAACTCTACTCCAGCAATTCAACACACCCACTAGGTCTCCAGGCCTAATTGATCAATTTAGGTCTAGGTTACAAAGCAAGTGGTCTAATTTGGGGTCATAAACCTAGGACAGGAGCTTGGATCACTTCCACAACCTCCAAACATCTCAACAACCACCATCCATTCATCCACCCTGTTGGTGCCTGATTTGACTCTTAGTTTTGGAACAATTTTCATGCAGGCACTTTCCCTAAAAATCCAAAAAAATTTCCTAAGTGTTGGCCCTCCTCAGCATTTTTCAACAGCAGCATCATATTTTCTCCGAGGTGGTCAGCATCATCATGATTTTCTGTCGACTAGATTTTTCATCAGGATCATCATGTTTCAATGTCGGGTGATATTTGGATATCATCCCAATCCTGCTGTAGAGCTACAGTGCACCCTGATGTTCTTTGAGTTAAGGGGGTCATCATCATCATCATCCAGTCTATAGTGCATCATGATCTTTTGTATGGGGGGTGATATTCTGAAATATCGGGTTATCTTTCTAATATCACCCCGGCGCCTATATGGCGATGACGTCATCCGGATATGAGAGTTGCGCGGTATGCAGATAGGTGATGGTGACATCATCAGGATATGATGATGACGTCATCAGGATTTTTGAAGGCATCGGTAGGAAATTACATATCGGCATAGGTTTGAGATGCTGGGCTGATGGAGGTCATTTTGCCGAAGAGGGTGAGGTTGTTGAAGGACCATCGGGGTGACTTGTGTTGTCAGCGAAGGATCTTTTGTGCTTACTGATGGCTTTGGTCATACCGATGGTGAGATGTGGAGTTCGCGGTCGGCGAGAGTTTTTTGGGGTAAGCCGATGGTAGAAGTTTGGCCGATGGGCTTTTGGAGAGAAAGGCATGTGTTGAGCGTGGTAAAAGCACTCGACACCTATTGAGCTTGTGGCCATGTTTTTGAACTACTGAAGGAGTCTCCGCACCGTGCATGTGGGATTAATGTTCCTGCATAACTTGAACCTTCAGTAAAACACGTTTTGGCGGGAAATTCCTTTTTGAGCGCAGCGACGGTTTCCAGGTAGGCCGCGGGTTGGTGCGCCATTAATGGCGATTGTTGCAAAGGTATGGGCGATGGCGTGGATGGATCCAGTACCTGACTGAAGTTGTACAACCATGGCTGGTGGCTCATGGCTCGAGAACCTCTTTTGTCCCCTCTTTTACCTTCCGCATTCAATGCGTTGAGCGTCATTTTTCTGATACTGTGTATCTGGCAGGATTTTTGGTCAACTATGTAATTAATGTTGGGAACCTTCCTTGCTGTATATAGCAAGTTGTGTTGCTCATTTGAAGGTTGTTGAAGGTCTGAGGCATTTTTGTGTAAATAATGAAGAACAGGGCATGATCTTGGCTGTTTTATCCCATTTTGGAGTTTATGATTTGCAACATGATTGTGTTTTGCACATATTTTCAGTTTCAGTGTTAATGTTATATGAAAAATGCTTATTGCATGTGTCTATCTGCTTGTCTCCATTTGTTGCATGTTATTCTCTTTCTTTTGAATCTGGTTGCATGTCAGCAGGGATATCTATAAGTAGAGGCAGTTAGGTACCCATTCTTGGGTGATGTTTGTAAGGCAAGCATCAGTCCAACCCCCTGAAACTTGAGTGAAAGTTGCAAACCATCTGTTGTATACGTCTAGTTGACTCCTTGCCCAATGGATAGGCACCAGTCTACTCCTGGATCAGTAGTTATGAGCCAAAACTCCTTGTCTTGCATCCCGGACATTATGTCCACCCATTTCATCACTTCCACCTGTTAGTTGTAGGAGTAGGATTAGGAACCCCATGCATGCTCTCATACCCGACCAGACATATATGTCCAAGAACGTTGCCCACCTTGTGATCTATCATACAGATCTTGGTCCATACATGAGAGTATTCTGCCTGTTGTTGTCAAGTTAGATCTTTCTATCTTTGAGCTAGTCAAGGTTACATCTAAAGTTATAGGGATACCCCCCTTGGTGCGGCAAAACCAGAAGTGAAGGGGAGGAGCTCACGCAACCTCCTGTATTAGTTAGCTAAATCTGCATGTGCATAGGAACTGGCAAACCCTGATGCTGATTCAGAAGAAAAACCAACACACCCTATCAGGTTTTGTCAATTACATCACCAAATTGCACAATTTTGGTCAAATACATAGAGATATTTGACCTAGGGCATCACTCCAAAAGTCGAGGACTGTTCTTCCCAACAAAATGCTTTTGGAATCCAATAATATACATCCCTAGCCTGCATTTCACTGAGTGGTATGGAGTTTCATCGGTTAGAATGCATTCTAGGGCTAGATTTGTATGACAAACCCTAGGAATGAGGGTTTTAGACCAGTTTGAATTCAAACTCCAATATCTTCCTACTGCGATCACTTCAAAACCTCAAACTCAATGCATTAGAACCCTAATTGAACCTAGTTTCAGAAAAACCATATCAATCCACTTGGCCAATCCGTACAGGTAGTACACCAACAGAAATTCTTGGAAAAATAGTTAGTTTTATTGGTTTTTGAGCCTAAATCTTCGTACAGAATCTTCTCCCTCGTACTGGAGTAAGAAGACAATGATATGAACTGATCCAAGTTGGTAGGCAACTTCCAAAAATAGTTTCAACTATGAAAAATGAGTTGCAACCGGCCAAGTGTGTTATGACACCATTGACAACATTGGACAACTATAGCATTTTACATTCACACAGGGATCCCGATTGGTTCAACATGTCGAATGGAACCCAAACAACCACCATACTCCCTACAACATGCCAAAACACAAAATCTACCAAATAGACTAAAAAAAAACCATCATTAGACCTACTAGGCCTAAGTGACCCAACTAGGGTCCAAATGGACTAATAATGATTTGAGGTTTATATGGTTACCCTAAACCTCTTGACCATACAAAATAGACCTTACAAACATGGCTTAGAAGGACTTATTACAAAACACACTGAACAAGAACCTCAACTTATCAAAATGTTCTTAGGAATCAAAATGCTCCTAGGTACCCTGCACCATTATGTCCCACTTTCCTCTAACATTAGGGAGTGCAAGGATGACGATGATATGCTTGATGATACCCGTTAGCCCGATAGGGCCCTATAGGTAAGTATCTCTAACCCTTTATCTCTCTCATGATGTGGTTCCCCTGTGATGTGTTATATGTTGTTTAGGCCTCCTGGGATGACCCTTGATTCTCTTATAAGGTCAGGGATACCAGGAGACCGCCTTTGTTGTGACCTTCTTCTATTTGTATAATCATTCTTCTATATTGCCTCTCTCCAATTTCATCATTGTGTGATGTGTCTTAGAGACATAGCGTTGCGGTTGATGACTTGGGGGCACCCTCCTACATGACTATCCCTAAGACACTTGTTTCCCTTCTCTTATTTATTGTTTCTCTTCCTCTAGTGTTTCTATCTAGCGGGCGGATGGCAAAAAACATTTACACTGATGCAGACCTAGCGTCCCTTTCGAGAGAAATAAAAAAATGGACTTAGTTCCTAATATGACGATGGGGTTGTAAATTTTATCCGATGCTTGGCTCGTGCCTTCAGTGTAGTGAATTTGAGGATGTTTTTATCTCATTTACAAACCTTAACAATACTGCTGCTCTGTGCACCTTTGTTTGTCTTTGAATCTAGCCTTGGTGGTACTTGATTCAGAGAGCTTCGTGATATAGCCCCACGGTTATCCTCAACTTCCAATTCATAGTATAACCTCGGCTCTTTGTGTGGTTAATCATATGCATTGATGTTGTTGTTTATCATGATTTTGTACACTAACATGTTTCTTGTAGGGATGTGTTTGTGGGAACATTTGGCGATCATAAAGTACATGTCACCTCCAGGAAGTATGGGCTTTGCGAGAGCTTGTGTTCCCTTGTGTGTTTTCTTCCAACCTTAACATGCTTGATATCGATACCTGATATCAACCACCTTAAGGTGGGGGCATATATAAGGTAAGCTGTCTATTCTAGATGCTAGTAAAGTGTGTTTGAACAATCTTGAAATCTATTGTGTATACCTCCTTTTCACTGAAAGGCATCTTTGTGATGCAGGTGGGGTTGTATACTTGTAAGCTCATACTACTTTTCACTATAAGGTGTCTCCATGATGCGGGTGGGGTTGTATGCCATGCTTCCTTTTCACTATAAGGCGTCTCTGTGATGCGGGTGGGGTTGCATTTTCAAAAGTCCTCTGTGGAGGCAGGGAGCAGTTTTGTGACTAACTCAGCCCTTAAGCATGTCTTTAACGATTGTTGCGGCGAAGCCCAATTGTCGGTTCATGCCTGTAATGTGCCAGAGATGGTGTTGAACCTAGAAATAGGAACACTCCATCGCTTGTCTACTGTGTTTTCTCCATGTCTTCAAAGTGTGTGTGTTAGCTTGGTTGCTTTGTTTGGCATGTGTGTTACGCCATATGCAGTCTATGTTTTGGGAGGTTTTGCATGTCTTGCATGTGTGTTGCCCCATATATATAGTTTAAAGACCTGTACGATGAGTGCATCCTATATTATGGGAGGTTTGTTTACTTTCATGTACTTGCATCTGCATTTCATATATATAAGAAAAAAAAAGAAAAGAAATCATGCCTGTCTTCTATACATTAATGTGTCTTCTATCCATTTATTGTCTTCTCTGTGTTCTACGTGACTGTAACTGTCTTCTCCATGTTTTGCGTGCCTATTACTATTTTCTATGTGATTGGCGTGTCTTCTTTGTGCTTGACGTGTTTGTTATGTTTGCAACCGTACTTTAATGTATGTATTGGCCTCGCGTTTATACATACATTAAAGTGGGGGCTAAATGTAATGTCAGAAAATGTCCCCTTGGGGGATTTTCCTTCATAAGGTTTAGCTCTTGGGTCTTTTGTGTGCATTCAAGACATCTTGCATCATAATTTGGCATCTCGATGGAATGAACCCTAGGTATCATGGTAAATGGGGCCTAGGGGGACACCTTGAACTTAACACTACCCAAAATAGTGGGGGAGGACTTAGGCACTCGCACCCTAGTCCTGTCATGTTTTGGGTCAGGCCCAAATTTCTAGTGTCAGTTTATGACCATTATTTGGTCCCTAGGCTGACACGGTAAGTTTAAATTTATGAAATCTTGGTGGGAATGTTTGTAGTTTCATATGAAAGCATGTTTAGGAATTCATTTAGAAACTAGATTATTATCATGTACTTTATGCATCCTAAAGGTGATATAAGGCTTTCATGGTGTTGCAAGAACAGATTGGTGTTGTCTATGTGTTTGTGTTTATAGATTTGAGCATCCATTTCCTCATGGAATGAAGAGCTTCTTCCTCTCATGAGATCTTCAATACAAGGTGATATTTATTGTGTTTGTGATCATTATTCATTTAGTTTTTGCCTCTACCTCACAAGGGCACGTACTCTCTATCTGAAAAAGGTGTTTGGAAGACTTAAGTGTCCTTCCAGGGCTTGACTGAGGCAAGCTCCTAAACACCACAACTCCTTCCCAAAGTTTTATGATTACAGGTTACAGGTTGATGATGTAGATAAAGTGAATTTGTAGGAGGGCATGTTGGAGTGTCGAAATTACAGAATAGTAGGAAAAGAAGCACCCTGGACTAGGGCACCCACTCATTGGTCCTTGAAGTTTTGTGATGGCAAAACCTTTGGTGTAGCAGGAACAGGTTACAGATCTTGTCCGCAGATCCCGACAAAAAGTAGGGCACTGGACTTGGGTGCCCACTCTTTAGTCCTCGAGTTTTCTGCCTTGGGACCTCAAAAATAGGTGCAAAGTCATTTGTAATTTTACAGCTTTCTACAGAGGCATTTTCCATTATTCATCAGTTTATTGTTGTATTTGCATAATTAGGGTTTTGATGGATAATTGAGCATAAGAGAAGGAAAATTGATGATCAAATACCCTAATCCAAGTTTCCCTACATTTGTAAGTGACCAAGGACTTGATAGTGCTCTACCACTTGATCCGAAGGTCCTTTAATGTAATTGGTGAAAGGGGATTTAAACCAAAACTAAAGCAATCCAAATTTTATCCTTTACATGCATATTTGTAGATGTAATCCTCAGGCCAAGGTGGTCCTTGAACTATTATAACTAGTTTCAAGAAAGAAGGTGCACTAGGTTCCCCTTGCATAATCATCTTAGGAAGATTGCTACAAAGTCTATTAGTGAATATTGAACTAACACTATTTTCCTCTTGATTATACCTAACATATATCCCTAGAGGATTTAATGTGAGAGACCTTTTCTCATCCACTAATGCTACATCTTGGCTAGGTAGAGCATTGGGATGAGAGGAAGGTATGGTATTATTAGGTAGAATAGATCTATCCATAGTCTTCTCATTGAAGGTTCTTGAGTTTTCAATCAAAGATGGAAGGTCTAATGGATTATCTGTAGAGGTCTCATGCACCAAATGATTGTTAGGTGAATAGTCTTTTTCCACCCATGAAGAATCCTTCTTGAGAGGGAGCCCTTTATCCACTGGTGTTTCATTTTCCAAAGAGGGTAGGGTAATGTTTAATAATGTGTCAATGATTTCATCATCTTGTGTTAGTATATCCTCATAGGAGGAATCATTTTCTATGTCATCATCACATGTTTTAGCTATGAATTCCAACGTGTTAAGAGGAGTTTCACACTCATTATTCTCAATGTGTCTTGTTAAATCTTCTACTACCCAAGGGTATGTACTCATGAGAGATGCTAAGTTTTCATAATTAGATACATATTCAAGGATTTCAAATCAAGAGAATTTAAATATATCCTTGTGATACATAGCTTGTATATAAGCGAGAACATGAGGATTCATATTAAGAAATTTGTAGAAACCCTTGAAGTTTTTGATATATGCATATAAAGATATGAAAGAGAAATGAGATGAAGATGCCATGGTGAAATGTATTGTAACATAAATGTAAAATCATATTTTAAAAGCTTTTCAAAAGTTATGCAAAAGACAAGTGCAAGACTATGTGTGAAAATGACCTAAAATGCTTGATTTTTTCAACTTTTTTCAATGCAAATAAGTGAAAGAAAAGGTGTTGTAAGTAAATTGATCAGGGGTAGCATATAATATGTCTAATATTGGTCCAATAAAGTAATAATATCCTTCACAACATGCTTTTTCTGCAAATCTAGAGTGATGACAAGTCAAAACCTAGTGAAAATACACTAAAATATGCAAATTTTCACCAAATTTCAATGCAAAGACCCAATAAAAATGGTGTTGTAAAGAATTTTAGGAGGTGAAGAAGATTATAATAGTAATATTAGTCACCTAAAGCCATAAAATCTGTCACAACATGCTTGTAGTGCGACTCTAAGTCAAACCCTAGGGAAAATATAGCCAAAATATGCAATTTTTCACCAAATTTTCAATGTAAGAGCCCAATAAAAAGGTGTTGTAAAGGATTTTAGGAGGGGAAGAAGATAATAACCCTGATAACAGCCAATAAGTGCAAAAAAAATCTTTTACAACATGCTTATGGTACAAATCTAGAGAGACAATAAGGCTAAAATCTAGTGAAAAATCAAGGTTTTCAAAACCTAGGCATGAAATTTTGCAAGAAAATCACTATGATGCACCAATACAGTTAGAAATCAGTCCTAATGAGTGTTTTACAAGGGTAGTAAAATCTAAAACAATATTTTGACTACAAACCCTAGCTAATGCAAAACTAGGTTATATGAAAAAATGCACAATTTCAAGCAATTTTTATCAATTTAAACATGAAAATGCAATCTAAATGAATGATGAATGAAAAATTTATTATTTTAAATCAGATCTAATGACAATGACAGAAATGTATTGAAATTCAATGCCGACTAATTCAAATTGCTTGAAAATGTAAGCTAAAAATACTAATTTTTTCAAATTT
The DNA here is from genome assembly GCA_027924645.1 of Cunninghamia lanceolata. Taxonomy (NCBI): domain Eukaryota; kingdom Viridiplantae; phylum Streptophyta; class Pinopsida; order Cupressales; family Cupressaceae; genus Cunninghamia; species Cunninghamia lanceolata. Next base: position 7,200,152 of record BSBN01000295.1, on the reverse strand, counting down.
TTCATTTTTTTTTTTGTAATTTTCCAAATGCAATAAGATGAACAATGGTATGAATGAATGAAATGAATGTAAATATGAAAAACAAAATTTATCAAGGTGAAAAATTGAAAAGAACATGGGTTCACCAAAATGTTTAATAGGAAAAATGAAGAGGATTCATTTAGGGTTGATTTTGATGGTTTATGTAAATCCTCCTTTCTCCACTAAACATTTAAGGACTTTCAACCAAGTAGGAAGTCTACTATAGGCTTTTTGTCACTTAGAATATAGGGGAAGATTGGAATTGTGTGATTTAGTTGTTCAATTAATCCCAATTATGCTCAAAACCCTAATTATGTAAATTCGGAAGCAAACAGACAAATTACAGAAAATGTTCATACACAAAGATATCAAATGCGTAGCAAATTTTGAAGTTCAAAAAATGGAAAATTTAGGGACTAATGAGTGGGTGCCCTAGTCTAGTGCCACCATTTCTGTTGAGATCTGGGAATCTTGTCTGCAACCTGTTCTTGCTATTCTAGAGATTTTCCTATTGCAGGATCCAGAGGACTAATGAGTGGGTGCCTGAGTCCAGGTCCCTATTTTCTTCTTTGATTTGTAATTCTAACAATCTGCATTACTCTCCTACAATTCTACTTTTTTTGCTCCTACAACCTGTAACCTACAATCACAAAAAAAATGGGTTGGGGATTGTGATGTTTAGAGGCTTGCCTTAGTCAAGCCCCAGAGAGACATTCAAGTCTTCTAAACATTGTTGTCAGATAAAGAGTGCGTATCCCTATGGAATAGAGACAAAATCTAAATGATAAATGATTGAAAACACAATTGATATCACCTTGTAGTGAAGATCTCATGGAAAGAAGATGCTCTTCATGCCATGAGGAGATGGATGCCAAATCTACAAATACAAACACAAGAATAATATAAATTCTACTGTGCAACACAATGAATGCCTTGAATCACTTTCACAAAAGCTACAAGTTCACAATATCCATCTAGTCTACAAATGAATCACTAATCATTCTTATATATGCAACTACAAACATTCCTGCTAAGAATTTTGTAATTCAAACTTATCGTGTCGGCATAGGACCTAAATAATGGTCATAAACCAACACTTCAAAATTGGTCCTAACCTAAAATAAGGTAGGACTAGGGTGTGGGTGCCCAAGTTCTCCCCCCAATTTTTAGGAAAGATTATTGTTAAGTGCATCCCTTGAATCCTATTTGCCATGAAACATCAGCGTTTTCCCATCAGGAGACATCAAAATAATGCAAGATGCTCTAAATGCATACTAAGGGACCCAAGAGCTAAACCTTAAGAGGGAAAAGCCCCCAAGGGGACATTTTCTAATGTAAAACCTTTCTTGAAAATATTTAGTGTTAAAAAGATGTGGGTTGATTTCAATGGTGTATGTGGAATCCTCCTTTCACACCAAACATTCCAAGCGCATACAACTGAGTTGAACCTCCAATTTGTGGAAGAGGACTCACCTAATAGGTTGGGTTGCCACTTGGGATACTGCATAAACTTAGATGTTATCAAACACTGTATCTATCTAATGTTCAAATGCTTTCAAAACCCTAATTAAGCAAAATAGTAAGCAAATTGACGAATTACGACAAATCCTCTTAAGACAAGGTGAAGGACATAGATCCTTAATTCACTATTTTTCGAAGTTCGGAAGGTGGAAAAGTTAGGGACACTAGTGCTAGTGCCCAAGTCCAAGGTACTATTTTCTTTACAGAATCTGGATCTTCTCCTGACACTGATCTTCACTATAACTTCAATTTCTATCTGTGCAAGTTCAGAGGATTCTGGTGCTAGCGCCCTTGTCCCAGAAAAGCTCTGATGTCCTTCTTTCTTTTGGATCCTGAATCCTTGTTGTCTGCCAACCACCTATGTAACTCCACTCTGTCTAGATGCAACACCTATAACCTGCAATCACAAGGAGTGTGGGAGGGGGTTGTGGCGTTCAGAGGCTTGCCTCAATCAAGCCCCAGAGAGACAATCAAGTTTTTCAAACACTGTTGTCAGATAAGAGTGCATATTCCTACGGGATAGAGGCAAAATCCAAATGATAAATGATTGAAAACACAATAGATATCACCTTATAGTGTAGATCTCACATAAATGAAGACTCTTCAATCACATGAGAAGATGAAGTCAAACTTGTAATCACAAACACAATAACAATGCTCTGCTCTTGCAACAATGAATATCTTGAAATCACAAAAATGCATAAATTTAGCCATCATCTTCTAGTTTCTAAATGAAAACCTAAACATGCTTATATATGTAACTACAAACATTCCTACTAAGAATTTTGTAATTCAAACTTGAGATGTCAGCATAGGACCTAAGTAACGGTCACAAAACTGACATAAAAGTTTAGGGCTGACCTAAAATAGGGCAGGACTAGGGTGCTAGAGCCCAAGTCCACCCTCCCATTATAGGTTAGGACTCACTAATATAGCACCCCCTAGGTCTTATTTGCTACAAGACTTCAAGGTTAAATTCTCATCGAGATTCACAATAAACATGCAAGATGCCTATAATGCATTCTAAGGTCCTGGGAGCTAAACCTTAAAAGGGAAAAGCCCCCAAGGGGACATTTTTAGACATAACATTTAGCCCCCACTTTAATGTATGTATAAACACAAGGCCAATACATGCATTAAAGTACGGTCAACAAACACAACAAACACACCAAGCATGGTGAAGACACGCCAAACATGTTGAGTACGATAACATGCATGCAAAACATGGAGAAGACAATTATAGTTACACAAAACATAGAGAAGACAACATTGAAGACACAACAAATAAAATGAATGTAGTGATTATTTATTTTTCATTTTCTCATATATATATATGAATGCAAATACATGAAAAGTAGCAATGCAACATACAACCCCAAAGGGAAAACACAACATATAAAACCTCAAATTTAAGTGGAGCACATCGCTATACATACGCAAGAGGGGAAAGCATGCCATACAAAGCCCAAGTGTGGGTTATCCATACAAGGGGAAAACACATGGAAGACACACAAAAAAAATGATAGGATGTGCAATCTCTTCGAGAAATGCACCATCCCTACCTCGCACTGAGGGATTTAGAATAAAAGGATATGCACAATATCTCACCTTCACAGAGGGCTTAATGATTACAATATAAAAGGAAAGATGTGATCTCACTCAGAGATACATCCTACCTCCACAGAGGGCTTACAAATCTACTTCGTTAGTACCATAATCGTCAGACATCTTACCTTATATATTCCCCCACCTTAAGGTAGTTGATATTGTGTACCAATATCAAGCACATTAAGGTAGGAAGAAAACACACAAAGGAACACGAGCTCTTGCAAAGCCCATGCCCCCTAGAGGTGACATGTACTTTACAATCACCAAATGTTCCCACAAACACATAGTTTCCTGCAAGAACGAGGTTAGAAATCTTTCCATAAGACAATAACCACATCATATGATAAACAATAATGTATAAACACATCAAGATGATCAAAGTGCATGGAGTAGAAGTATTGTTAAAGTTTTGTTAGCACGATAAGACAACATTAAATATCACATGGAGTGATTCTACTAGCTAAGCATTGAATAATATATAGCAACCCCATCATCCTATATGGACTAGGTCCATTTTTGATTTCTTGCTAAAGGGACACTAGGTTCGTATTAGTGTAATATGTTTTTCATTATCCGCCAGCTAGATAGAACCACTAGAGGAAGCTAAACAATAAATCAAGAGGAGAAACAAGTGCCTTAGGGAGAGTCATGTAGGAGGGCGACCCCAAGTCACCAACCATAATGCTATGTCCATAAGACACAACACACAACAATGAAAATAGAGAAGCAATATAGAAGAATGATGATATAAATAGAAGAAGGGTCACAACAAAGGCGGTCTCTCAGTTTCCTTGACCTTAGAAGAGAATCAAGGGTCATCCTAGGAGGCCTAAACAACACATAACACATCACGGGGGAACACAACATGAGAGAGAAAAGGGTTAGAAATACTTACCTGATAGAACTCAATGTTAAGAGCATACATATCTATGAAATGGCCAACCTTGAGAGAAACGATAGTATTTTCTATAACGAGTGTGGCTTAAAGAAGGAGAGATGCCTGTATGTTGTTTTGGTCTTGTCGAAATTGTATTAACATTGAGTTTAGGATGATGAGAGGCTTTCTTTTCTTTAAAAGGATTATATCCAATGCCGCTTGAGTAATTTCTTGAAGCAGATTCTATAGGTACTCAAATACCTTGTTGATTTACACCACAATCCTTATGTACATAGTCACAGTTGTTATAAAGGATTTGAAATCCTTGACCATAGAGGGATCTCATTTATTTAGAAGATGGTGAAGCCTCATAGGTCTCATAATTTGTAGTATAAGTAAGAGTATTGTTGTTGTTTTCTATCAAGGAGAATTTAGGTTTATTAGGTGCTTCCATAGATTGTTTAGATGAGATCGATGCAACTTTTGATGTGTTAGAGTTATTAAGTTTATATTCCCCTGTATTGCAAGGGTTAAAATCTAATGAACCTGAATCATCACCAAAAAGTGCATTCGATGGTGTAGAGTCTTGAACAACATTATCCGTGGCAAAAGGCATTGATGAATCATCTTCTAAATTGTTTAAGCTCATATTATTGTAAGCTTATTTTTGCATTTCAATATGTGAGCAATTATCTTGTTTGTTAGGGATAGCCAGTAGAAGATATCAATTGAATGCAAATAAAGATTAAATAGAGGAATGAAAAATACATAGAAATAATAATAGCGAGAGACAAGTTTTAACGTGGTTCACCCAAACTCGGGCTACATCCACCAAATAGAGAGTCCAATATTATTATCTAGTAAATCAAAGTGATTACAACCAGCAATCCCTGCAACTTAATACTGTTGCAAATGCTACAATACAATATATCAAAAAACCCTAACCCTTAGCCGCTTTTATCAAGCCTTATGTCGGTTACAAAATAGGGTTTTTTTCAGTGAGGATACATGGCTAGTGTACAGTACTTTCCTAATCAGTTACCACCTACCAACAATATCCCACTTGGAGACTGATCAGGCTCCATACCAAACACTGTTCAACATCAGCGTGTATGGTGTGGAGCTTGTTTTGATAGATAAACTTTATTGATCTATGAAGGGTAGATGGAACTACCCCCATGGCATGAATCCATGGTCTACCGAGAATCATATTATATGAAAATGAGATGGGCATGACATGAAAGAGGGTAGGTAAAGTCACATTACCCACCTTTACAGGTAAGGTTATAGTACCTACTGATTTACTACTATGATTATCAAAGCCACGAATGCTAAGTTTATCCAGTTTTATTTTTGATGTGTTGGCCTTTATTTTGTGTAGTAAGTCCATGCTACAAACATTGAGAGCTGATCCATTGTCTATCATAACTCACTTTATCAACATTGAATATATTATGACAAATATCATAAGCGGATCATATTGGTTTTAAACTTCAATTGATGGTAATTTATGTGGTTGAAAGAGAATATATGTTTTTGTCACATGCATACTATCCAATATAGCTGCTACATCATTATGCTTAATAGTAGGTGGGACAATCATCTTTTGTAAAGCTTCTTGAGCATTGCATGGTATGTAGGCAATGTTTGTATCAAATCCCAAAGAGAGATCTTAGCTGGAGTAGCATGAAGATGCTCGACAAGATCATATTCTTGACCACTTTTATGAGTAAGACAAGGTGGTGGAGAAGCATAGGTTGAGAAGCTAGGAGGGAGACAAGCACATGCGGTGCTTTCTTACTTTGCTTGTTATTACGGGTGTTGTATGTGTGAGCAATTATGGAATGTTGTGGCACATTCTGATCATCTAGACTAATTTATTTTGCAACTTTATAGATGTAATCAGGAGGTCAATAAGGATGTGGAAAACCTCTAACAGTGAGCACCGGGTTAGGAGATGGTTGTTGAGAACCTTGAACCATAGTCACTGGTTTCAAGCAAGAAGGTGCACTAGGTGCCCCCGCACAATCATCTTAGGAATATTGCTACAAAGTCTATTAGTGAAGATTAAATTTACATTATTTTCCTCTTGATTATACTTGACATCTATCCCTAAAGGATTTAATGTGAGAGACCTTTTCTCATCCACTAATGCTACATCTTGGCCAGGGAGAGCATTGGAATGAGAGGAAGGTACAGTGTTGTTAGGAAGGTTAGGTGTTGTATCATTAATAGAACGATCCATAGTCTTTTCATCTAAGGTTTCTGGACATTCAAGTATAGGAGAAGTAGGATAACTTATGGAATCATCATCATCATCATCATATGTTTTAGCTATTAGTTCCAAAGCATTAAGAGAACTTTCACACTCATCATTTGCAATGTGCTTTGTCAGATCTTCTACTACCAAAGGGTATGTATTCGTGAGAGATGTAAAGTTGTCAATATTAGATACATAGTCATGGATTTCAAATAAAGAGCATTTAAATATATCCTTGTGATACATAGCTTGTATATAAGTGAGAACATGAGGATTCATATTAAGGAATTTGTAGAACTTCTTAAAGTTTTTGATATATGCATGTAAAGATACCAAAGAGCAACGAGATGAAGATGCCATAATGAAACATCTTGTAATATCAATGTCCGATTCAAAGTTATAAAATTTATCCTTTAAAATCAATGTACCAACAGATTTAAAATCTTTTCAAAACTTATGAAAGGAACAAGTGCAAAAATGTATGTGAAAATGGCCTAAAATGCTTGATTTTTCAACTTTTTCCAATGCAAACGAATGAAAGAAGAGGTGTTGTGAAGAATTTAAAGAGGGAAAGAACCTTATATGCCTAATAATATCCCAATTATGCAATAATATTCTCCACAACATGCTTATAATGCAAATTGAAAGAGTTGATAAGTCAAAACCTGGTGAAAATATGCTAAAATATGCGAGTTTTCACCAATTCTCAATGCAAATGAGTAAGGGAAGGGGTGTTGTGAGGAAATTGTGATGGAAAAAAATTATAACATTAATATGAGCCACCTAATTCCATAAAATCCATCACAACACACCTATAGTGCCAATCTAAGTCAAACCCTAGTGAGAATAAAGCTAAAATATGTAAAATTTCACAAATTTTCAATGTAAATGCCTAGTAGAAGGGGTGTTGTAAGGAATTTGAGGAGGGGCAGAAGATAATAACCTTGATATCAGTCCAATAATGCATCAAAATCCCTCACAACAAACTTGTAGTGCAATTCTAGAGAGATGATGAGGCCAAATCTAGTGAAACATGCAAGTTTTTCAAACCTTAATTGTGAAATTTAGACATGAAATTATGCAAAATGATATGTAAATGAACTATAATCAGATTTATGATGTAAAACCAACTAATCTCAGATCTGAAAATGATTTAAAACCCTACAATGCTCAATGCAAATGCATTTTTTATGAAAAATCAATGAAAAATGCTAGTTCTTGTTGAAATTTTCTATGTGAAAATGCAAAATGAATGCAAAAACACACTAAAATGCAACACTAAATACAAAATCAGATTTTTAATGAGTGGCTAAGATGAGTAGTAAAATCTAAAACAAGATTTTAGCTATAAACCCTAGTTTTTGAAATTACTAGATTATAGGAAAAATTTAAAATTTCAAGCAAACCCTAGCAATTTTAATATGAAAAATATAATGCAAAGGAAAAAAAAATATGATGAATTTCTGTAATTTATATGAGATCTTAATTTAAAATTCAGAAATTAAATTAAATAAATGAAAATTAATTCAAATTATGTGAAAATGCAAGCTAAAATGCCAATTTTTTTCAAATTTTTAGAATTTTTCAATTTTTTTTGTAAATTTTTAAATGCAATATGAAAATTATGAAATTAAATGAGTATGAGTTTCAGGTCTAATGAAAAAATTAGAAATTTATTTAGATGCAATTAAATTAATGCAAACTATGTCAAAATTCAAACCCTAGAGTGCATTTTTTTTTTCAAAAATTTCAAATGTCATTTTTTTTTGTAAAATTTCAAATGTAATATGAAATTGATGAATGAAAGAAATGCCAATCTGAAGTACACCACTCAACAAGGTGCAAAATTCATTAAAAACATGGGTTCACCAAAATGTTTAGTCTTAAAAAGAGGTGGGTTGATTTCAATTGTTTATGTGGAATCCTCCTTTCACACCAAACATTCCAAGGGCATATCAACTGAGTTGAACCTCCAATTTGTGCAAGAGGACTCACCTAATAGGTTGGGCTGCCACTTGGGACACTACAGAAACTCATATGTTATCAAACAATTTCTCTATCTAATGTTCAAATGATTTCAAAACCCTAATTAAGAAAAATAGTAAGCAAATTGATGAATTACGACAAATCCTCTTGAGACAAGGTGAAGGACAGAGATCCTTAACTCACAGTTTTTAAAACTTTAGAAGGTGAGAAAGTTGAGGACACTGGTGCTAGTACCCAAGTCCAAGGTACTATTTTCTTTGCAGAATCTAGATCTTCTCTCGACACTGATCTTCACTATAACTTCAATTTCTATCTATGCAACTTCAGAGGACACTGGTGCTAGCATCCTTGTCCCAGAAAAGATCCAATGTCTTGCTTTCATTCAGATCCTGAATCCTTATTGTCTACCAACCTCCTCTGCAACTCCACTCTGTCCAGATGCGACACCTATAACCTACAATCACAAGGAGTGTGGGAGGGAGTTGTGGTGTTTAGAGGTTTGCCTCAGTCAAGCCCAGGAGAGACATTCAAGTCATCTGAACACCGTTGTCAGATAAGAGTGTGTATCACCATGGGATAGAGGCAAAATCCAAATGATAAATGATTGAAAACACAATAGATATCACCTTGTAGTGTAGATCTCACATAAATGAACACTCTTCAATCACATGAGAAGATGAAGTCAAATCTACAATCACAAACACAATAAAAATGCTCCGCTCTTGCAATAATGAATATCTTGAAATGACAAAAATGCATAAATTTAGCCATTATCTTCTAGTTTCTAAATGAAAACCTAAACATGCTTATATATGCAACTACAAACATTCTTGCTAGGAATTTCGTAATTCAAACTTGAGATGTTGGCATATGACCTAAGTAACAGTCACAAAACTGACATAAAAGTTTAGGACTGACCTAAAATAGGGTAGGACTAGGGTGCTAGTGCCCAAGTCCACCCTCCCATTTTAGGTCAGGACTCATTAATATAGCACCCCCTAGGTCCTATTTGCCACAAGACTTCGGGGTTTTCTCATCAGGATTCACAATAAACATGCAAGATGCTTATTATACATTCTAAGAACCCAGGAGATAAACCTTAAGAGGAAAAGCTCCCAAGCAGACATTTTTCTGACATAACAGAAACTAATGATGCAATGGCACAAGAGAGTAGTGTCGCCACCTAAACTATGGGAATTCAATATTTTAGCTTATTCAAAGAAACCTTGCAAAACAATTTCACTTCTTCAATCAGAGTTGCCACCCTTAATAGGGAATAATAATGAAAATGCACTGCTAGTGTGCAAACTCTAAGCACCCATGACTAACCACTAGACTAATCCCTGGAAATTATAGACTAAGTCCCCAGTAGAGTCACCAATCTATTGGTTTCTCAAACTGATATGTCAGAGTCCTCTAAAGATTTCAACCAATTTCTTATGGTTGAGGGCTTTGGGTCAATGGCCAACGAACAAGATTATAACACCTAAGAGTTGAAGAATCCTCTGCACTTTTGGTTCTGAAAGACCAAGATAGGTGTACCCTTTACAACACCTAAAAATGTCTCAAAGATCTATCTATGATGTTGTATCTAAATAGAGGGTTCCCAATAACAATTTACCAGGGAGATGACTGAATTCACCTTGATTGGCTTAATCTTGTGACATCATAGTTCATACCCTGATTGAGAACGATTATTTAACCAAACACATGTTTAACGGAATACTAGATATAGAAATGATATGAATTTGTTTGCGGTAGATCTGAATCAATGAATTAACCCAATAAGAGACTGATGTTTAATCCAATGAGTCACAGACTCAATATGCATAAAACCAATGTATCATTCAGGCAATATCACCCCCTCTTCTAACAGACTAATGGTATCAACACCTTTTATTAACACCTCTTGCACTTTGATAACATAGAAACACCCTTCAAAATTGTATTACAGACAATAATTAACAGTAGATTTTCCAAGTAATTTATTCCTCTCCTTGAGAGAAATCAAGAGAAAACACACACAATACAGAGAATTGTAAAGATGACTTAAAATATCATTGATATCTAAAATTCATATCAACTCCATCACATGCAATACAGAAAGAATTCCATAACCAATATAATATTTGTATTAAACTTCAAAATTAATGCTGCCTTATAGATTTGAACATTAGTTTGACACAATCTTCTTATATTTCTCTTAAATCAAACACATAGCAAATTTTGCCTAAGAACTTGGATTTGGAACCTCTACAAAATGGCCCTGAATTCCCAATTATAGAAACATGGGAGCAGACAAGCTTTAGCCCACCAACAAATTCATGTTGGAAGGGAATATACCCCCACTATCCTTTAAGCTCAGAGAGGACAAAACATGTGAGAGGGAAAACACATTGGACTACCATCGAAAAGACACGAAGATACCCATTTCTCCAAAACAAATTCCATCCACGCCTGGCTGTTGTAATCGTATGCAACATAGGCACACTATCCCTCCATGATGACACATGTGTGCTTATGACCACTCCTGTAGCTGAATTTCAAATTCACTCACACTGGTCACATATAGATGTCATTTTAAAATTAGTTTATCGATGAAGGTCCTTAAGGGAGGAAAAACTGGAAGTAAAGAATATTCTCCTCATTGCTGAGGTGGGAAACTTTGATAAACATTTGCCAAATGCCTTTTATATTTTTGATCGGCATGAAGAATAATTATTAGAGTGATGGTTGCCATTTAAGATTCAATTCTAGATAGCTCATCTAAGGTAGAACTCAAATTATCAATGATTTTCTCTTCATTATTATTGATCTCCAAGATGATCAGAGTGGTGATCTCTAGACATTCCTTCTTCCACCCTTCTAGAATTTTTAGAGTCTTGTCATCATTTCTCAGTGCTTGCAAGTCTGACCCCTCTATCCTATGAAAATGTATGAGTTCATTAGTAAAATCCTTAGTGAACTCCTTATGCTTTCACACTATCCTCCTAATAGCTCTGAGAGGGCCAATCAACTATGTCAAGCACTTACTAGTATCCTCATCACAATAAAGATTCTCAACCATAATAGTGAAAGCAAGAACCATGGGTGTTTCTTGTTTTTCCACAACCTAATTCTGATATCCAACTTCATATGTTCTTCAAACATTTTCCTTAGAGTGCAATGACGCTTCAAAACCTTGTCAACATAAGACATTATCCTGTCTATCTTTTTGTTTAATAAACCTTGTATGAAGTCTAACTTCATCTGCTTCATTTTCCTCAGGACATCTTCTTCACTGGCCTTGCTTTTGCTCAACTCCTCCTTGACCCTTCCCTCTTCCCTTGAGGGAATTCCAAGGGTAACTGGTGGAAGTGTGCCCTCAATTACATTCAACCTTTCTTGCAAATGAAGATTATTCTTGTTTAACTTTTTTATATCTGATTGCATTTTCTTAACTAAATCTTCTATGAACAAAGAAGCATTGGTGGTCAAAGAAGTAGCTTGGACAGGAGTGGTATCATCTAAACTATACACAATAAGGTTCTTGATAATCACACTAGGGTCATCAACAACACATGGCTTATTTCTAGCAAGGGAAATTGACCATATAGCCAAAGCATTGGAATCCGCATTAAAGATAGACATAGAATATATCTTGTTGGCCAGTTCCTCTATCAAGTCAATGTTCTCATGTCTTTAAATAGTATCATATGCTATTGCAGAAGAGATATCCCATTCTAGAAATAACATGCAATCACTTGCCCTGATGATATCTCTCCCTCTCGATGGGGTCATCCCATTCATCTCTTTATGCACTCTCACCAAAAACTCCTTGATAACCTATTCCTTATTCTTAGGGGTCAGCCCCTTGACCTTCTTTAATATTTCTTTCTCCTTTATCTTCATAATAAAATCCTTGAACTCCTTAGAGTGAATCAATGATTCATCATCCATAAACTTTTGACTTGCCAAGGCCCTCATATCATCTGATACCTCATCCAACTCCTCAAATGTGATCATCATTCTCTTCACTAGTGGGGCCTCTGTATTCATCATTGGAGGCTTTGTAACTTCAATTTCATCAGGAGGATCAAGAATTTCACTCTCTCCCATTAAGAAATTGGGGGCAGGGGACTGTCTTGGGGACACTTGATGGAGTGGGGTGACAACAACAGGGGCCTGAGAACTAGAAGAGTCCTTTGATAAGGCACGAACAAGAATATTCTCAAAACCAGTAGGTGAATTGGAACACAAATCATTAGAATTTTGTACCGTAGCCTTTATTATTTCAACAGTATCAGAAATATCTCTAAAGGTCCCTTGTAACCAAGAATATTCCTCAATTTATACCTTTCTTCTTTGAAGACCCTTCTCCATAATTTGTATTTATGCTGTGTTTCCTCAAAAGTGGTGCAATTCCTAATTACATCCTCAAAGGGATGGATTTGATGCATATAACTAGTAGACTCATTTGTCATCCTAGCATTGTGTATGAATTTCTTAGGATCACATACTGTAGCCTCAACCGTAAGCATCTTATAATATTGTAACTTTGCAGGGATCAACTCTAGTCCCTCCTTTGATGTGATTAGAAAATAAGAAAAAACAATGGTGGTAGGTAGGAAAGAGGCCTTCTTGAAATTCCTAAAATGAGTCTTGTCAAACTCATTCATCTGCCACATGATTTCCAAGAATACCACCCTATCAGGGGTTACCCTAGGTAGAAAATGAGGAGTTCCTTCAAATCCATAAATCCTAATGATAGTTGCTTCTTTGAAAATAAACCAATCACACCAATTGTGGGTGATACCAAGCTCTGGGTACATAGCCTTAGGCAACAGGAACCTCTGAACCACCTGAGATAACCTGCAATCCTGATGGCCAAGGGACCTGAGGATATATTTGACAAAGTATTCTTCAAAGACCATTTAATTAGATCTCTCACAATTACTATCCCACACATATGTCCATTCTTGAATAAGATATAAATGACCTTGTGCATCTGTTATTCTGATCTTCAGCATTGGTGACCATATTTCCTCTCCTCCCCTGCATATAGAAACATATGACATAAGAGGGAATAATGCATGAAATGGACAACAAAGGGATTCTCTTTTATGCTCTCCAGAGTGTCATTGAGTTGTTTCTCAATGAACGATGCATAATCAAAGAGTGTGTTGTTATTATTGCAAGTATGAGTAGTAAGTGTTGTCATTGATGTCAACACCTACGGAAGTTATTTGAATAGTTCTGAACAAGTATTTGAGGAATTAAAACAAGTACAAAATTGCTTCATCTATTAGAATAGTGTAGTATTTTGCTCCACATCTTGTAGATTGAATATCTTTGTCTGTGGATTGGAAGTAATGTTAAGGGATGTCTATATCTATTCTATGTTTCAAGTTTGAGCCTCCAGTGTGAATATTTGAGCGAGTTCTATTCATCAGAGTAAAAAATATTTTTCTATGTATTTAATGGTGATAGGGAGAATGTATTCTGCTCTGCATCTCTTTACATTTAAGTTTTATAGTCTGTGATTCTGGAATTAAGTTTGTAATGATGTTATGTACCTTTAGCTCAAATGGTTCATGATTTGGTGCTCTGCAAGTGATCTTTCCTTTATGACATTGGTTAACAATAATATTCAAGTGATCCAGTTTGAAGAATCTTGTGGATAAAGTGTTTCAAGGTTGTGCAAATTTTCTTGGTGATTATAACGTACTTGTGGATGTATCTAGATGATGTTTCTGTTAGATTTAGGGCACACAACTGAGAGGAGGGGTGAATCAGTTGTATAAAAATTTCTCACTTTTATATACTTAACTCCATATGTTAATTAGCAGCATAATAGAAGATCAATCATGAAAGTACAATGCAACAAATCAAGAGCAGAAACACATCAACACATGAGACACCAAGATTTTGATGTGGAAAACATGGTTAAGGGAAAAACCACGGGGTGATTAACCCAAGATAATATTCTCTGTTAGAAGAATAGAAAGAACAAGATGGCACATGCCAATTAGGGCTCACTATCCGAGCACACTGCTCACAAGAGGCTCACTGCCTACAAGAGACACACTGTCTACAAAAAGAGTAAGTATCACATACTTGAACTGGTAAATAGCATCTTCACCATGCTTGAGTTAGTTCCATTTAAGCCCAGACCTTCTGCTCTGCCTTTTGCTCTTTTCTTCATTACCACACACACATCACCACAAGACACACTTCAAAATGAATTCACAATCCCTTATTTATACAAGGCATCGACTTAGGAGAAATCATCTAAGTCAGCAAACACTTATAAGAACATTCGCAAGATGTGTAATACATCCGGTCGGCCAGTCTCAAGAAGAACACTAATATCTTAGGTTATTCTTCAAATGCAAACTCTAACTTCAATGTGGACCACCAATATTAACTGGACATGATCAAACGATCATTATAACCTTCCCTGAATCACCAAAAACATCTGCACTTCATCATCCTACTAGAATTTTTCTCTCCTTCATCCGGAGCTACAAGAACACAGTCTGTCATCACTATCACAAATGAATAGGCACTTTTGGACCTTCAACCCATGAACTAATCTAGTTGTTACTTCACAGGGACGTCCTCAACACTCCCTTAGATCCACAGAATGGGATAATGAAATGCCGGATCTCACCAGACCTATCTGTGGCCCTCTGTCACCTCTAAACACCTGCCAGAACCAGTTCTACTTGAGCAACCATAACTTCTTCAGATCTTCATGCGGACCTCTAAAATCTTGACTAGAGCATCTCAAGACTTATATTTACAAACCCTTTAAATCGCATCCTCTGATCCTCAACCTATTGAGGACTTTTACCTTCTTGTCATCATTGTTCTTCACTATTCCTGATTGAGACTTATTTTCTCAATATCCTTAGCACACAGCTCATCTAATTCTTCTCATTAATGCAACATGAGTATGTTGACATCAATGACAACACCGTTTAGGCCCATACTTGCAACAATCTCTCCCTTTGTCATTGATAGAAACATATGATGTGAAAAACCATCAAGACAAGAACTTCTTCTTGCTATTACAACTCCCCCTAACAGCAACAACTATTCACATGTCTTCTCTTCCTTTATTGCTCCCCCTTTGATCAGCAACCACTTATTTTTCACATGTCTTCTCTCCCCCTTTGACATCAATGGCAAAGGGCTCATACTTGTAACTTCACTACTTTATAACATATGAGTTGCTCCCCTTGAGTAGCAACTCCCTTGTCATCAATCTGGATCACAAGATATGACTGTGATATCCACCAGATTGATGCACATTAGTGCATCCTAGTTCATCACCGAAGGGGCAATAACCCCTAACTTCTCCCTGAGATACTCAAAAGAGTCCTTGGGAAGAAGTTTAGTAAAAATATCTCCAAGCTGATCCTTGGAGGGTACATACTCCAATCTGACTTCACCCTTGTTCACTTGCTCTCTCAGAAAGTGAAACTTGATGGATATATGCTTAGTCTTAGAATGCAACACCGGATTCTTAGAAATATTTATTGCACTTGAATTATCATAGAAAATTGTGATAGGCTCCTCATATTCTACTTGTATATCTCTTAGCATCTGCTTCATCCACAAGACTTGAGTGCAACTTCCTACTGCTGCAATGTATTCTGCTTTAGTTGTAGATAGGGATATTGCATCTTGTTTGTTGCTTAGCCAAGAAACCAACCTTTTTCCCAAAAAAAAGCTCCTCCACTTGTACTCTTCCTATCATCCACATCTCCTACCCAATCTGCATCTGTATATGCATGAAGAGAAAAATTATGATCTCTAGGATACCACACACCATACTCAACTGTTCCTTTTAAGTACCTAAAAATTCTTTTGATTGCCATGACATGAGATTCTCTGGGATCAGCCTGGAATCTCGCCACAAGACCAACAACTTGCATTATATTTGGTCTAGTTTGAGTGAGATACAATAATCCTCCAATCATTGATCTGTACTTTGTCTGATCTATCTTAGGAGAGTCATCATCTTTACTCAGCTTACATCCGGTTGCCATGGGAGTGTTCATTGGCTTTGAATCTTCCATTCCAAATTTCCTCAACAATTCTTTCACATATTTGGTCTGAGAGATAAAGATTCCTTTCTTTGTCTGAGTAATTTGCAGACCCAAGAAGAAATTCATTTCACTGAGCATTGACATTTCAAACTCACCTTTCATTTGATTTGTAAAGGTTTTACACATACTATCTCTTCCTTTGAAGATGATATCATCAACAAATACTTCAACAATCAAGATGTTTTCATGATCAATTCTGAAATATAGGTTACTATCAGTAGTACCTTTGTTGAAACCAATCTTCAAAAGATGTTTGTCCATCCTTTCATACCATGCTCTTGGGGCTTGCTTTAGACCATACAGTGCCTTCTTTAGTTTGTAGACCATATCACCATGCTTAGATAACTGAAATCCATCCAGTTGTTCAATGTACACTTCTTCTTCTAAGTCACCATTCAGGAAAGCAGATTTGACATCCATCTGATACACTTTGAAATAATTGAAGGTAGCAAATGCAAGAAATAGTCTGACTACTTCAATTCTTGCCACCGGAGCAAAGGTTTCTTCAAAATCAATCCCTTCTATTTGAGAGTAGCCTTTGCAGACTAATTTGGCTTTATTTCTGATTACTTCACCAACTTCATTTAGTTTGTTCTGAAAGACCCATTTGGTTCCAATCACATTCTTGTTTCTAGGTCTAGGAACAAGATCCCAAGTGTGATTTTTCTCAATTTGCATCAACTCTTCCTCCATTGCTTTGGTCTAATTTTCATCATTGCAGGCTTCATTTATTGTCTTAGGTTCAATCTTTGAAATTAGACAATATTCATCTAAATTTTGAGCAATTTTCCTTCTAGTTTGCAAACCTTTGCTTTTGTCACCTATGATATGATCTTCAGAGTGGTTCAGTATTACATACCTTGGAACTTTGGGGGTTTCTTGCACTTCTATTTCTTGATCAGGCTCATTCAAACCTATCTCTTCTTCCTAATTTACTGGATCAGTCTGAATCTGACTTTTAGGAGAGGATTGAGCTCCTTGAACCAAAACACCATTCTGATCATCTTCATCATACTCATAAAACCTTGAGGGTTTCTCTATTTCCTCATCAACCTTCACATTTGTACTTTCTATCATCTTTCTTAGTCTCTTGTTATAACACCGGTATGCTTTACTTTGAGTAGAGTAACCCAAGAATATTCCTTCATCACTTCTAGCATCAAACTTGCCTAAATCTTCATCTCTTTTGATGTAACATTTGCTACCAAAGACTCTAAAATATCTTATAGTAGGAGTAATGCCAAACCAGAGTTCATAAGGGGTCTTACCGATTTTGCTTCCGATTTGAACTCGATTAAGAGTATAGACTGCAGTGCTGACAGCTTCTCTCCAATAGATCTGAGAAACATTTGCTTCCATCATCATAGTCCTAGATGCTTCCTGGATGGTCTGGTTCTTTCTCTCCACTACTCCATTCTGCTCTGGAGTCCTCAGAGTAGACAACTGTCTCTTAATTCCATGTTTCTCACAGAATTCTATGAACTCACCGGATGTGAATTCTCCACCTCTATCAGACCTCAGACATTTCAACTTTATTCTTGTTTCATTCTCTACCATAGCCTTGAATATTTTGAATTTCTCAAGAGCTTCTGATTTCTCCTTTAGAAAGGTTACCCACATCATCCAGGAATAGTCATCTATTAGCAGCATGAAGTATCTATCACCTTGAATACTTCTGGTTCTTGCCGGACCACAAAGATCAGTGTGAACTAAGTCTAATAGTCCAGTAGAAGACATTTACTTGCTTTTGAATGTGACTCTGCTCATCTTACCCAACTAACATTCCTTGCACAAGCTGTTAGTAGGTTTCACCAATTTTGGAAGATCTCTTATAGCCTGAGTATTACTTATTTTGATGATATTATCAAAATTCACATGACACATCCTTCTATGCCATAACCAACTCTGATCAACTTGAACAAACAAGCAGCTTTTACCAGTACCAACCAAGTGGAAGATATTACCTTTAGTTTGAGTATCGGATGCAATCTCTATTCTGGATCTTTCAAAGATTTTGCATTTTCCATCCTTGAATCCAAGATCATAGCCTTTGTCCACCAACTATCCAACACTGAGAAGATTGTGCTTCAAACCTTCAACATACAGTACATTACCAATTTTTTTTCTTCCATTAAAAGAAATAATTCCTCTTCCTTTGATTCTACCAGTAGAATTATCACCAAACTTCACCACTCCTCCTTCATACCTTTCCAAATCTATGAACTTATTCTTGTAACCTATCATGTGGTGAGAGAAACCACTCTTAATGACCCAATCATTCTTTTCTTCAACTTGGGCAGCTAGAGCTCTTTCTACAACTTTATGATTGATAGATATAGTGTAAGGACCCGCCTGATCCAAACTCAAATTTTCAAAAAATTTACTTTATTAGTGAGTTCTTATGAGATATATCAAGACTTTCATTTAGTACTCAGGAAAAACTTCAGCCAAAATGGCCATATGTTCAAAACGGAACATTCTTAAGCCAACCCGGGCTCTTCTATCCTTTGGCCAAATAGGTTCATACGGAACCAAGTCAAACAGACCTTATCACTACCTGATTCAGGTAGAACAAATAGTGGCCAAAAGGCCTAGTGGGTCAAATAGACCAATACTCTATCCAATCCGGGATACATAAACATAACAGCCTAATGGGCTAAAGAGGACAGGGATCATTATGCTCTGGCCAGAGACTTCTGACTCCCTCGGGACCAATATAGGTTCATGAGTCACTTCCTGGGGACCACAGTCTGCCCAGACACTGTACTGAGGATGTCGACTAGGGAACACATAACATCAACTTGTACTCACCTCAGTTTATGGCAAAGCTGGGTATAAGTAATCCACCTCAGGGATTCTTCTGAGTACTAGGAGAGTTCTTAAGTTACCTAAATAACCTTTAAACTAGGGATCAAGATTATGAAGTTGATTATAAGGAGTATACTATATCTGAGGGACCTGAGTATTGGGGGCATCCTTCGCCATCCAGACTGCCTACATACCCTGTATCCACGAAATCAAGGCCCTCGACGGATGCGGTCTACACGACGAATGCGAACATGTAGTTCTGTCTTGCACTATGTTTAATGTAGCTGTCAGTGGGTACACAGCTCTTCGCCAATTGCCACCCACTCGAGTGATACAATGGACGAAATCCTTAAGGAACTATTTTGCAAACACACCTCCTGAGAGTGTTTGGCGTTTAAGTTTTCAAGTGTGAATAATTTACCTAACATGCATATTTCCTGATGAGCCCTTCCCGTTGATCGTCCTACAACAATTTTTTTATAGTCTCACCTCTTTCTTTTTCTTTTAGTTAATCTTTTTAGTGAGGTATCCGAGGAGATTTTCCCTTCCTGCGGATTTAACTTAGACATGTTCCTTATTACTCCCTAACGATTTAGAGGGATGGTGCCCAGACGTCGTTGTTGCAGCTATGTTAGGCTCGAGGTACTTGGTTCAATATGACTACATTACCTGTAAACGTGACATAGAGGTACCGTAAATACTGAACACTATGAATGTTTGAGTTTGGACATTTATTTATAACGTTTACCTATCTAATGACAAAGGAAAAACTTGCATAATAACAGTTGATAAAGAGAAATACTACCTTAATTCTCAATGTAGATAAAAGATGCTTTATCATAATGAATAGAACTAGAAAATAAACTAAAAAGATACTTATATTATCTCATAAATAGAAAAGCCCTTTAATCTAGGTCAAATTAAAATAATCTTTGATAACTAGTTCATATACAATTTCATCAATTCCTTTTTCTTTTATCACAATTTCAAGCATTTGTACCCAGTCATTCTTAAACCAATAATACCCATGTTTGATCATTTAGAAATTCACATAATCTAAGATTTGATATGATATTAAATTCACCATATACTTGATTCAATCACTTTTGATGAGACTCATAATATAAAAGATATACATATCTATCTGCCATAACCTATGTACGTGATAATGCATATATACAACGTATCAATTGAGATACACTTTGTTTAACCCGCCAAGGTTTAAGTGTGAGATTTAACATGATACCTAATCTTAATTGTAGTAAGAAAAACCAATTAGAATATTAAGGTGGACCAAGAAGCTTAGGTTGAGTATTAATAGTAACATAATACTCCACCACCATCGTCAATGTAACAACTCCTCAATTATGTAAAAAATCCATCATATAAATCCCTATCTCTCTGTCATATATAAGTATAATCTCATGTTAATAGATGTATTCGTTATGCATTTGTCTTGTATAGTTGTCTCTCAAAATTATTTGTATATCTAAGCTGCCCTTGTATCTCTTATTCAACTTATTTTATTATTAATATTATATTATAATTGTCATAATCTATATCATACCCTTTCAATATAATGTATTATAAACTAGTCTTATATTATTTTTCCTTTATCATTATTCATTTATTTATCTTTTATTAATCATAATAATTTATACATTCTTTTATTTACTTTCATTTATTTCGCATACTTGTTATTCACTATCATATTCTCATATGATCCATCAATTTAATACACTATACCATTACATATAACAAATTTTTTTATTCAATTCATTCACTAATATTAATTTATATTAACTTTATACTTTATTTACTTTATTGCTATCATTATCAATTTATTTGTTTGATCATATAATATTTTTAACTTCATAATTCTTTTTAACATCTTACTTACTTCTTTATATCATCCTATACACTTTTACCCCTTCTTCACTCTTCACCATTCCTTTACTCTTCTTTTATTTTTGTAAAATAGGAAAACAAAATGAAGTGAAAACACAAACTAAATGCATAAAAACACAAAGTTATACCTCACATGAAGATGATATACACTTTTACCCCTTCTTCACTCTTCACCATTCCTTTACTCTTCTCACATGAAGACCCAATCTCATCAAGGGAGGAGGAAGCTTGCATCCAAGAGCTCCTAGATTAGATAACCCTATTTGATTCAAATGTGGATTGCTCTTGCTTTAAGAAGAAGTTGTTATTTTCTCCTTTTTCTAATGGCTTAGAGAAGGGTCTCATTTATAGATTTTTGAAAAAGGGATGGAGGGTGAGGATTAAAAGATGAGATCAAGGGCTCTCATTATTTGTAAATTTTAAATTCATAGTGGAGGACAAAAATGAATTAAAGATTCATTTTTAGGAAGTGGAGGGTAAATTGAATTTTTAATTCAATTTAGTGGAGGATAAAAAAGGAATTAAAGATTCATTTTTGGGGAGTGGAGGATAAATTGAATTTTTAATTCAATTTAGTGGAGGACAAAAATGAATTAAAGATTCATTTTTGGATAGTGGATATGACAAGTTGAATTTTTAATTCAACTCATGGGGAAGTGGAGGTTATTAGCTAATTAAATATTAAAAATATTTAATTACATGTGCAACATGGTGAGGTGGAAAAGTTGAGGTGGAAGGATGAGGTGGATTTTGTCACTATCCTAAGTGGTATAAAAAAAATAACCCCACCCATGAAGGACCACACCACTTAAGATTTAAAAAATAACCCCACTCCTTTTTCCACTATCCCAAGTGGGATTTTAAAAAAATAACCCCACTCATGAAGGACCACACCACTTAGGATTTAAAAAATAACCCCACTCCTTTTTCCACTATCCCAAGTGGGATTTAAAAAAATAACCTCACTCATGAGCTCCTCCACCAAAGTCTTCCTTACCCATACCTCCAAATTCGTCACTTAACTTCACTGTGAAGTTAAGGTGACCATACGGAGGTTACCCAAGTCAAAAGTGACTCTAGACCCATGGGGTATAACCCAGGGTCAATTTAAACTTAGTTAGGACACCCAGGGTCAAGTTAAGACACAAGAAAAGGGTCTCAAAATTTAAAATTCAAAAATAAGATAAAAATTAAAAAAAAATAATTCTTACAACACATATCATAATTCAAATTTCAAAATATTGAGTTGTGACATATAGAGGATATTGGTTCTTCTTCCTTGATGGCAATAAACACCATTTCACTTCCAGATTTATTTCCTATCTCTGATTCATCATCTGTTACTCCTTCATTATCATCTTCTTCATGAACATAGTAACAATTCTTTTGGAACCTTGATCTGTTAGGATTTGGCTTTGAAAATCTCTCCGGACATTTTGAGGCAAAATGACCAATCTTATTACAGTTAAAACACTTAAAAGACAATTTTCCTTCTTACTTATCAGATCCTCTTGGCAGTCTCTTTGCAATGAGGGCTTCAAGTTGAGAAGTTTCTACTTCTTCTTCTTCCAGGTCTTTTCTTGCTTTTCCATACCATGACAAATTCCTTGATGAGTTCTCTCCTAGATCAAATCCTTGTTTACCTTTCACAGAGGCACTGGCTTTGAATGCAGATTTAGTTTTGGGGGGATCATCTCCAAATTCGGTCATTTCAAAAGCAGCCAGTTTGCCAGCCAATTGGTCTCTTGTGACAGTTGTATGGGCTCTGAATTCATTAATGGCAGCAACCTTGATTTTGTAAGAGGCAGGAAGGGATTTGAGAATCTTGCCAACAATTTCATTTTCATCCAAGACTCCACCAGAATTTCTAATTCCACAAACTAGCTCATTCAGTCTTGGCATAAAAGTGGTAATATTTTCATCATCTCTCATCTTCAATTTTTCAAATTTCCCTTTTAGACTCTGTAACCTTGCACATTTAACATACTCATCTCCTTCATGCAGAAGTTCCAATTTAATCCAAATCTTAATGGCAGTTGGTAGGTCAATAACATTTGAGAGCTTTGAGTCAGTTAATGTGCTTAGAAGAGCCTCTTTGGTCCGTAGATTGTTTTTAGCATCTATGATTTCATTTAGGGTTGTCAGACCACCTTATGGAGGTGCATACGCTTTTGTGACCATGGACCAGTATGCCTTTCCCATACACTACAAGTGACATTTAATGCAACCTTTCCAAAGAGAAAAGTTGGTTCCATCAAACTTCAGACTATCCTTCTTGTATGACGACATCCTAGATCTCCTCAAGCGGTTAAGCTTCTTTTAGAGGAACTTAGCTCTGATACCAATTGTTAGATTTAGGGCACACAACTGAGAGGGGGGGTGAATCAGTTGTATAAAACTTTCTCACTTTTATATACTTAACTCCATATTGTTAATTAGTAGCATAATAGAAGATCAATCATGAAAGCACAATGCAACAAATCAAGAGTAGAAACACATCAACACATGACACACCAAGATTTTGACATAGAAAACCCAGTTAAGGGAAAAACCATGGGGTGATTAACCCAAGATAATATTCTCTGTTAGAAGAATAGAAAGAACAAGATGGCACATGCCAATTAGGGCTCATTGCCCAAGCACACTGCTCACAAGAGGCTCACTGCCTACAAGAGACACACTGTCTACAAAAAGAGTAAGTATCACATACTTGAACCAGTAAATAGCATCTTCACCATGCTTGAGTCAGTTCCATTTAAGCCCAGACCTTCTGCTCTGCCTTTCGCTCTTTTCTTCGCTACCACACACACATCACCAAAAGACACACTTCAAAATGAATTCACAATCCCTTATTTATACAAGGCATCGACTTAGGAGCAATCATCTAAGTCGGCAAACACCTATAAGAACATTCGCAAGATGTGTAATACATTCGGTCGACCAGTCTCAAGAAGAACACTAATGTCTGAGGTTATTCTTCAAATGCAAACTCTAACTTCAATGCAGACCACCAATATTAACTGGACATGATCAAACGATCATTATAACCTTCCCTGAATCACCAAAAACATCCGCACTTCATCATCCTACTGGAATTCTTCTCTCCTTCATCTGGAGCTACAAGAACACAGTCTGTCATCACTGTCACAAATGAATAGGCACTTCTGGACCTTCAACCCATGAACTAATCTAGTTGTTACTTCACAGGGACGTCCTCAACACTCCCTCAGATCCACAAAATAGGATAATGAAATGCTGGATCTCATCGGACCTATCTGTGGCCCTCTGTCACCTCTGAACACCTGCCAGAACCGGTTCTACTTGAGTGACCATAACTTCTTCAGATATTCATGCGGACCTTTGAAATCTTGACTGGAGCATCTCAAGACTTATATCTACAAACCCTTTAAACCACATCCTCTAATCCTCAACCTATTGAGGACTTTTACCTTCTTGTCATCACTATTCTTCACTGTTCCTGATTGAGACTTATTTTCTCAATATCCGCAGCACACAGCTCATTAATCCTTCTCATTAATGCAACATGAGTATGTTGACATTAATGACAACACCGGTTAGGCCTATACTTGCAATAGTTTCTACCCTTTAATTGGTCCGTGAAATGTAATCTGGATCATGCATGAAGCGTGTTCCTAGAGGTCTTAATTTTAGCTCTGGTTCTAGCTAACCTGATTGTTTTCACTACTTGCGGATATGCTTCGAAGTTTGTAAAGTGTGTTAGTGTATGGAAAGTTACATTTGAGTCCTAGCTAAGGCTTGGCATGGTCTGCATTCATTTCTCTTCTCCCATAATCTGTTTAGGTCCAGACCTAATTTGAATATTGGCTAAATATGTATGTACTCCAACCTTGGAGATTATTACAATGGTTGATGATTGTAATGCCGACCTAATTGATATTAATTCCAAGGTTGATGAATTGTATAAAAGCATGTAATGAAGTCGTTAATCAAAGATGAGGATACGAAGATGCGAAGACAAGTGTGAAGTGAAAAAGAAGAGTAGAGCAAAGGAGATATATTATGCTTTAATGGAATTGAACTCAGGCATAATGTAGATGCTACTTAATCAGTTCAACCCTTGGTAGTGAACCACCTTTTGTAGTGAGCACTTATTTTGGGTAGTGAGCCCTTGGTAGTGAGCCTCTAATTTTTTTTATTGTTACTACATATTATGTTGTGAGCTAACACTTACCCTATTTTTCCCTATTTAGGGTTTTCCACGTAAAATCTCATGTTCATGTGTGTATGGCATTAATGTGTTCATGTTTTGAATCTGCTTCTTATGTTTAATCTACAATACAGTTTAAGAAGTTAAGAAAAATAAATGTGAGTGTGTTTTGATTGGAAAAAGTTATAGTTTTTGACACAATTGATTCACCCCCCCTCTCAGTTGTGGTGTGGCTTTCAACAATTGGTATCAAAGAGAGGGTTCCTTGAAATAAAACCTAATATCTTAAGGTGGATCCGAGATGGCAAACATGGATGAGCTACCTCACAAATGTTTCAAGTGTGATGAAATTGGCCACTATGCATCCAAATCTCCAAAAAGAAACGTGAGAAGCAATGATGAAGAAAATAAAATTAGAATGTCCATAAGAACATATTATGTTCTTGAAGACGATGAAGATGATGATTATTTTTCACCGATTCAAAGGATGTCAATTGCAATAATGAAAAGTGTCTTGATCCAGAGGTAAGTACTGATAGTGAAGATATGCTTCAAGAAAAGAATTATTGGGTTATTGATAGTAGTTGCTCAAATCATATGACTAGTGATAAAAGTAATTTTATTGATTTTGAGAAGTATGATGAAGGATTAGTCAGATTTGGAGATGACTGTACTGCTAAGATATGTGGAAAAGGATCAATCAGTCTTGATGGAAAACAACATACTAATAATGTTCTTTATATTGAAAGCTTAAGGAAAAATCTCTTTAGTGATGGATAGTTGTGTAAAGAAGGATACAATTTTATATTTCAGAATGATGCTTTTGAAATTAGAGAAAAATATAGAGCTTTAATAGCTGGTGGAAAAAGAACATAAGGAAATCTCTATCATCTCAAAGAAGGTAACATAATCTGTACCATGGTGCAAAACAGTGAAAATTGGCTTTGGCATAGGAAATTATGTCATATCAATCTTGACGATCTAGTAAGGATAAGATCAACTAAAGTTGTGAAAGACCTACCAGAGATTATATATTCTAGCAATATCATCTGCAACAAGTGTCAAGTTGAAAAGAAAACAAGAGGAAGTTTACAGGATTGGTGTAGGAGCACCCTCGAAAATCTAAAAGTTCCTGTGTAGGGGCACCTCGTAAATCTAAAAGTTCCTCACATTTCAAGAAATGTTATGTCTATTTGTAAAGGCTTTCGAGCCATGTTGAATGAACGTAGGTACGTGTCATGAAGGCTTAATGTGATGTAACCGAACTATTTGTTTTGTAAACGGTGGTTGATTGGTGGTTCACCTTTCACCACGTATTGTAGCTATTGGCATAGGTGTCATTCTCTAGCAAAAGCCTGTATCTATAAGAGAGAGTGGACAGATCGAAAAGAGGCAAGTGTATGTGTGTGTGTATGGAGAGGTAGATGTCGAAGAAATTGTATTTTTAGTTTGAATCAGAAGAATGAAAAAGCTTTTGTGTTTTCTGGTCTAATTACAGTGGATATCGTTTGGGGTCATTCCACTGGAGGATTTCTCCGAAATCAGTGGAATGACCCCCCCGATTTGTTAATTCATTTTATGTTCTGTGCCCGTGTTCTTAAGTTTGTTTAAAATTTCTATAGAAACTAGTTGCGTCTGTGAGTTGTTCGGTTATAAATGTTTGCAGAAGGAGAATAGTGTGTTTTATGTGTATATAACATGTGTGTGTGGCAAACAGTGTGTGTGTATATCACAATTACATGCGAGGTCCTTCTGTGTATTTCCTGCATTTAGATATCGGGTTGTGATAGAGGAGGGATCAAGCATTTTGTGTGTATGGTCAATATTTCATGTGTATTTTGCATTAGGTATGTGAGAGTCTGACTGTAGATGGCAGAAGAGGCAAGTGTTCGGCGTTGAACCTCGCCGTTGAACCACCGAATTGAACCGGTTCATCGGTTCAATGGGTTCACAGGTTCAAGGTCAAAGAATGTATGTTAGAAGCCATCGGCGTGAGTTCCATTTTGTGTCACCGACAGAGAAAGCATTGGCGTGAGGTTTGAACCTCTCCGTTGAACCTCGCCATTGAACCATCGGATTGAACCGGTTCATTTGGTTCACCGGTTCAACAAAAAGACAAACGGTTCATCGGCGTGAACAAAGGCGTCGGCATAACATCTTTGGGGGTTGCTGATAGGCTTCTTCTTGCCGATAGGCAAGAGTTTGTATGTTTCGGTGAGACAATTCAAAGGTCTTGCTGATATATTCTCAATTTGTTGTCTTGTAGGCTCCAAAGGGGCTTTGACCGGGTTCATACGCTTCAACTGGGCTGTACTCTACATCAAGTGGTATCAGAGCACAGTGAAAGAACTAGGCTATTTGTGTATTAATTCTGTCACTGAATAGGCAGAAAAAGTTGTGGGTATTTTGTCACCGAATAGGCAGAAAAAGTTGTGGGTATTCTGTCACTGAATAGGCATAAAAAGTTGTGGGTATTCTGTCACTGAATAGGCAGAAGAAGAAAGAAGAAGAGAGAGGAGAATCAAGAAGCTGAAAAGAGTGCTAGAAAGGAATTTTGCTGACTTCTGGTTGTAGGTGCTGATTCACTCGCTATGGTAGGCAGATAAGAAATCTGTCATGGAGCCATAGGAGATGGTTCAATGGCCTGAGAAGGAGGTCTAATTGGTGTTGCCAAAAGTCCTAGGGAGAGAGGCGAGAGAGGACTCCCAGGTTGGGGACAGAGGTGTTGGTGTAGCATGAAGGAGTGGATTTCAGTTATTGTATTTCAGAGGTAGCCATTGATAAAAGGCACAGTTGCAAAGATATAGAGGAAGCAGCAGAGGCATCCAGTTAGCATTGAAGACATTGGGAAAGTCAAAAGATATTATAGGCTTTTCACTGAGCATTTCCATGGGACATGGAAATTTTTCAAGTTCGAGAGTATGGTACAGGAGCACCCTCAAAAATCTAAAAGTTCCTGTGTAGGGGCACCTCGTAAATCTAAAAGTTCCTCACATTTCAAGAAATGTTATGTCTGTTTGTAAAGGCTTTCGAGCCATGTTGAATGAATGTAGGTACGTGTCATGAAGGATTAATGTGATGTAACCGAACTGTTTGTTTTGTAAACAGTCGTCGATTGGTGGTTCACCTTTCACCACGTATTGTAGCTGTTGGCACAGGTGTCATTTTCTAGCAAAATCCTGTATCTATAAGAGAGAGTGGATAGATCGAAAAGAGGCAGGTGTATGTGTGTGTGTGTATGGAGAGGTAGATGTCGAAGAAATTGTATTTTTAGTTTGAATCAGAAGAATGAAAAAGCTTTTGTGTTTTCTAGTCTAATTACAGTGGATATCATTTGGGGTCATTCCATTAGAGGATTTCTCTGAAATTAGTGGAATGACCCCCCTGATTTGTTAATTCATTTTATGTTCTGTGCCTGTGTTCTTAAGTTTGTTTAAAATTTCTGTAGAAACTAGTTGCGTCTGTGAGTTGTTCGGTTATAAATGTTTGCAAAAGGAGAATAGTGTGTTTTATGTGTATATAACATGTGTGTGCGGCAAACAGTGTGTGTATATCACAATTACATGAGAGCTCCTTTTGTGTATTTCCTGCATTTAGATATCGGGTTGTGATAGAGGAGAGATCAAGCATTTTGTGTGTATGATCAATATTTCATGTGTATTTTGCATTAGGTATGTGAGAGTCTGACTGTAGATGGCGGAAGAGGCAAGTGTTCGGCATTGAACCTCGCCGTTGAATCACTGAATTGAATCGGTTCATCGGTTCAATGGGTTCACGGGTTCAAGGTCAAAGAATGTATGTTAGAAGCCATCAGCGTGAGTTCCATTTTGTGTCACCGACAGAGAAAGCATCGGCGTGAGGTTTGAACCTCTCTGCTAAACCTCGCCATTGAACCATCGGATTGAACCGGTTCATCGGTTCATTTGGTTCACTGGTTCAACAAAATGACAAACGGTTCATCGGCATGAACAAAGGAGTCAGCATAACATCTTTGGGGGTTGCCGATAGGCTTCTTCTTGCTGATAGGCAAGAGTTTGTATGTTTCAGTGAGACAATTCAAAGGTCTTGCCGATATATTCTCAATTTGCTGTCTTGTAGGCTCCAAAGGGGCTTTGACCGGGTTCATACACTTCAAATGGGCTGTACTCTGCATCAAGGATGAAGGAAAATCTTCATCTAAACTATTGGAATTAGTTCATACAAACCTTTGTGGTCCCACAAGAGTAAGAAGTTTCCATGATGACAAGTATTTTATGTTCTTTATTGATGATTATTCTAGGATGACCTGGGTTAGGTTTCTTAAAGAAAGATCATAAGCTCTAGATGTTTTTAAAGCCTTCAAAACAATGGTTGAAGATGAGTTGAATATGAAAATCAAATGTTTGATGTCTGACAAAGGAGAAGAGTTTATCTCTAATGAATTAAATATGTTCTATGAGACTCATGGGATAAAGAGACAACTATCTAACACTAGAAAAAATAGAGTGATGGAAATAAAGAGCAGGACCATTCAAGAAGCTGCTAAGACAATGATAGAGGAAGCCAACCTACATGAAGCATACTGGAAAGAAGCCATACATACTATTGTCTACGTTCAAAACAGAGTTCAAGTCAAAGGTAATGATACTAAAACTCCTTATGAATTGTGGTATGGAAGAGTTCAGGAAATATTTCAAAGTCTTTGGAAGAAAATGTTATATCAAAAGAGAAGAAGAGATAAGCAAATTTTGTTGTTATATTGTAGCATTTTGCAGTGGTATTGAGTTGCAAGGATTACTAGTTGTAATCAGTTTTGATTTACTAGATAATAATATTGGACTCTCTATCGGTGGATGTAGCCTGAGTTTTGGTGAACCACGTTAAAACTTGTCTCTCGCTATTATTATTTTTGTGTATTTTTCATTCCTCTATTTAATCTTTATTTGCATTTAATTGATATCTTCTACCAGCTAATCCTAACAAGTTTGATACTAAGTGTGATGAAGGAATTTTCCTTGGATACTCTACTAAGAGTAAGGCCTACTGGTTATACAATAAGAGATTGAGAAAGATAATTGAGAGTGCTAATGTCAAGATTGATGAAGACATATAGAAGTGTTCAATAGTTAATAAATATGCATTAGATTCAAATAGGGTCCCTTACAAAGAAGAGGAAAATACAAAAGAGGGGGAAGTATATACTAGAGAAGAAGATGAGACCGAAGAAAAGGAATTGCAGGACAAAGTACAAAAAAATTGTCAGTGTAAAGTGAAAGGACATAGAGCTATTGAAGAACAAATAAATTTGTGTTTATTTGCCAATGCTGAATCTAAATCAATGACTGAAGCCTACAATAATATAAAATCCTTAGAAGATGAATGTCTATCCACTGACAATGAAGACCCAAAATTTCTCCTGAAGACCTTGAGAATTCTAGATAAGAAGACACAGACTTAAAGGAAAACTTGATAGATGCAAATGAATACATAAAAGAGTTAAGAAAGCAAGTCAGGGAGTTTAAGCAAATACTCAAAGAGGATAGTGAAGATTAATTGAGGTTAGCAAATGAATAAAAAGCAAAAATTAAGGAATGTATGAAAGAAAAAACTAAAGATTGCATAAAGCTTGAAGAAGAAGTTGTGGATCTGAAAGCTGATCTAAAACATGCATTCGCTCAAGAAGACAAACTCAGTGTGTGTGCTACTAGATTTGATAGATTAATGGCAATGACAAGTCAAAAAAGTCCTGATGATAAAGAAGGTGTAAGGCTTGAGAAAGGTGAAAGTCCTAGAATAGGTCAAGAGAAGAATGTTGAGGTCAAGGAGGACAAAGGCAAACATAATCAAGATCAAAGGAATAGATCAAGAAGATCACCAGTCAAGTAACCAAATGCCCAAGGTATCCATCTTTCAATGGTTATTGTCATTCATGTAGCAAGTTTGGTCATAAAGTTACTTAGTGTAGGAGTAGAATGAATCAAAATTTTCCATCATTCTCTGGCCAGTGTTTCAATTGCAAGAGATTTGGTCATAGAGCAAATGAATGTAGAAGTCAGATTAGGAAAGGTTTCAACTATGGAAGGAATACTTAGTCTTTCAATGGAAAATGCTTTACATGAAAGAGAGTTGGGCATATGGCTAACCAATGCAGATCAAGAATTAATCCAATCTATGGAAGGAAGCAATGATAGAGGAATGTTGTTTGCTACAAATGCGGTAGCAAAATTCTACAGAAGCAAGAATGTGAAAAGAAACTATTTTGCATAAGAGAGAGAAATAGAGTTGAGGGAAGATATGGGAAAGAACAAGATTGATCTGACAGGAACCAAGAATGAAATGAGCAAGATCTAGATTAAGAAGGATGTAAAAGATCTAGATTAAGAAGGATGGATCCGCACCAGCCTCTGGTGTAGATACTTCCTCTAGGAAGTAAATTGGGAGCTCTGGCTTAGGGGGAGATTTTATTGAAAATCTTTTCTCCCCTGCTAAAGGATTGATGCTGATGCCTCAACATGAAGAGACAAGTGAAGGATTGATAACAAAGGTTTAACTGATGTTGGAAGCTAACCTTCAAAAGAAGAAAGTAGGGAACTAATTATTGCAGTCAGGGAGAGTGAAAGAATAACTCATGTTTTGATCAATACATTAGTCCAGTGGTGCCCAAAAGTCTCATTCTTTGATTGATGTGTTAAAGCCTACCTCTCAGGGGGAGCAGGTAAATGTTGCTGATATGAGTTTATGATCAAGAACAGTAAGTGTTGTAGTGTTGATGACAGGGGGAGTTGTGTAGTAAAGAGAAAGAAAAGGTCTGGCACCTTTTGCCATTGATGTCAAAGGGGGAGAGAAGTTCATGTTAAAAACCTAAGAAGAAAGTTGCAGGTGGAGAAAACATTAAGGGGGAGTAAAGAAGAAAAGCAAGATTGTATGTCTTGATGGTTTTTCACATCATGTGTTGCCATCAATGACAAAGGGGGAGATTTTGGCAAGTATAAGTAGTAAGTGTTGTCATTGATTTCAACACCTAAGGAAGTTATTTGAATAATTCTGAACAAATATTTGAGGAATTAGTACAAGTGCAGAATTGCTTCATCTATCAGAACAATGTAGTGTTTTTCTCCTCATATCATGTAGATTGAATATCTTTGTCTGCAGATTGGAGATAATGTTAAGGGATGTTTTTAGATGTTATGTTTCAAGTTTGAGCCTTCGGTGTGAAGATTTGAGCGATTTCTGTTCATTAGAGTAAAAACTAATTTTCTATGTATTTAATGGTGACAGGGAGAATCTATTCTACTTCGCATCTCTCTAGATTTAATTTTTATAGCCTGCAGATATGGAATTAAGTTTGTAATGATATTATGTGCTTTCAACTCAAATGGATCATGATTTGGTGCTCCACAAGTGATCTTTCCTTTATGACAGTGGCCGATAGTAATATTCAAGTGCTCTGGTTTGAAGAATCTTGTGGATAAAGTGTTTAGAGGTTCTGCAAATGTTCTCGGTGATTATAACGTGCTTGTAGATGTCTCTAGATTGTGTTCCTTCCCTTTGATTGGTCAGTAAAATGTAATCCAGATCATGCATGAAGCTTGTTCTTAAAGGTCTTAATGTTAATTCTGGTTTTGGATGACCTGATTGTTTTCACTACTTGTGGATATGCTTCAAAGTTTGTAAAGTGTGTTTTTGCATAAAAAGTTACATTTGAGTCCTAGCTAAGGCTTGGCATGGTTTGCATTCATTTCTATTCTCCCCTAATCTGTTTAGGTCTAGACCGAATTTGAAT
This sequence comes from Cunninghamia lanceolata, assembly GCA_027924645.1. Classification (NCBI taxonomy): domain Eukaryota; kingdom Viridiplantae; phylum Streptophyta; class Pinopsida; order Cupressales; family Cupressaceae; genus Cunninghamia; species Cunninghamia lanceolata. The sequence continues at coordinate 7,167,116 of BSBN01000295.1, read as the reverse complement.
ATAGGCTAAATATGTATGTACACCAACCTTGGAGATTGTTCCAATGGTTGATGATTGTAATGCCGACCTTGATGTTAATTCCAAGGTTGATGAATTATATAAAAACATGTAATGAAGTCATGAATTACAGATGAGAATATGAAGATGCGAAGAAAAGTGCAAAGTGAAAAAGTAGATTAGAACAAAGGAGATATATTACGCTTCAATGAAACTGAACTCATGCATAATGTAGATGATAATTAAGCAGTTCAATGTTAGTGAGCCACCTTTTGCAGTGAGGACTTATTTTGGGTAGTGAGCCCTAAGGCAATGAGCCTCTAATTTTTGGTATTGTTACTACATATTATATTGTGAGCTAACACTCACCATGGTTTTCCCTATTTAGTGTTTTCCATGTAAAATCTAGTGTTCATTTGTGTATGGCATTATTGTGTTCATGTTTTGAATCTACTTTTTATGTTTAATCTACAATACAATTTAAGAAGTTAAGAAAAATAAATGTGCATGTGTTTTGATTGGAAAAAGTTATAGTTTTTGACACAACTGATTCACCCCCATCTCAGTTGTGGTGTGCCTTTCAACAATTGGTATCAAAGTGAGGTTTCCTTGAAACAAAGCCTTAAAGATTAAGGTGGATTTGAGATGGCACACATGGATGAGATACCTCACAAATGTTTCAAGTGTGATGAAATTGGTCACGATGCATCAAGATGTCCAAAAAGAAACTTGAGAAGTAATGATGAAGAAAATAAAAGCAGAATGTCCAAAAGAAGATATTATGTTGTTGAAGACGATGAAGATGATGATTTCTTTTTCACTAATTCAAAGGATGTCAATTGCAACAATGAAAAATGACTTGATCCAGAGGTAAGTATTGATAGTGAAGATATGCTTCAAGAAAATAATTATTCTCAAATCATATTACTAGTGATAAAAGTAAGTTTATTGATTTTGACAAGTATGATGAAAGATTAGTCAAATTTGGAGATGACTGTACTACTAAGATATGTGGAAAAGGATCAATCATTCTTGATGGAAAACAACATACTAATAATGTTCTTTATATTGAAATCTTAAGGAAAAATATCTTGAGTGTTGGACAGTTGTGCAAAGAAGGATACACTTATACATTTCAAAATGATGCTTTTGAAATCAGAGAAAAATCTGAAGTTGTAATAGTTGGTGGAAAAAGGACATAAGGAAATATTTATCATCTCAGAGAAGGTGACATAATATGCAACATGGCTCAGAATAGTGAAAGTTGGCTTTGGCATAGGAAATTATGTCATATCAATCTTGATGATCTAGTAAGGATAAGCTCAGCTAAAGTTGTGAAAGACCTGCCAGAGATTATATATTCTAACAATATCATCTGCAACAAGTGTCAAGTTGAAAAGAAAACAAGAGGAAGTTTATAGGATGAAGGAAAATCTTCAGATGAACTATTGGAATTAGTTCATACAAACCTTTGTGGTCCCACAAAAGTAAGAATTTTCCACGATGATAGGTATTTTATGTTCTTTATTGATGATTATTCTAGGATGACTTGGGTTAGTTTTCTTAAAGAAAGATCAGAAGCTCTAGATGCTTTTAAAGCATTCAAAACAATGGTTGTAGATGAGTTGAATATGAAAATCAAATTTTTGAGGTCTAACAAAGGAGAAGAGTTTATCTCTAATGAATTCAATATGTTCTGTGAGACTCATGAGATAAAGAGACAACTATCTAACTCTAGAAAAAATAGAGTGATGGAAATAAAGAGTAGGATTGTTCAAGAAGTTGCTAAGACAATGATAGAGGATGCCAACCTACCGGAAGTGTACTGGAAAGAAGCCAGACATACTACTATCTACATTCAAAATGAAATTCAAGTCAAAGGTAATGATACTAAAACTCCTTATGAATTGTGGTATGGAAGAGTTCCTATAGTGAAATATTTCAAAGTTTTTGGAAGCAAATGTTATATCAAAAGAGAAGAAGAGCTAAGAAAGTTTGATACTAAGTGTGATGAAGTAATTATCCTTGGATACTCTACTAAGAGTAAGGCCTACCAGTGCTACAATAAGAGATTGACAAAGACCATTGAGAGTTCTAAGGTCAAGATTGATGAAGACATATAGAAGTGTTCAATAGTCAATAAATATGCATCAGATTCAAATAGGTTCCCTTACAAAGAAGAGAAAAATACAAAAGAGGGGGAAGTTGTTGGCAAGAGACACTATATGGATTCATGGCTATTGTCATTGATGGCAACAAAGGTCATCCCACATATCCGCAAGTCATGATGTGTCTCTACCGGAAGTCAAAATGAAGATTGTTGTGGTCCGGTGAACAAGAACAGAGCATGTGGCAAGGTCCGACAGATTGGTCTGGATCTCTCAGAGGAAGTGTCTTGGTGCAGTGCGGATTTGGGGAAGTCAAGAGGACTACCTTGAGTAGTATATTCCAAGGATTTAGCCTCCGGTGATGAACAAAGAAAAAGATATGAATAGTTGAGTACCGGATTCCTGAGAGACAGTGAGAACAGAGGAAGAACTGACTGACAGAGTATTAGACTATTTTCCGGATGTGTTACTGTTGATGGTAAAGGTTGTGAAGGCATGAATCATGTTTGGCTGACATGATTAATGATATCTACAAGTATATGCTTGATCCGCATTGCTTGGTGAGCAAGGATTCAGCCGACAGAACAGAGTTTGTAAGAAACTAGACTGTTCCGGATGCCGACTAGAAAGGTGATGAAATTACTTGTGCGGATATATATAGAGGATGGATTTAGTTGTGAAATGTGTGATGCGTGATGGTGTATGTGAATAAATACAGAGCAGAGCAGAAGTAGTAAGAAAGATCCGGTATGTGAAAAGATAGCAGAATAAAGAACAGAGGAAAGATGAAGTGCAGCAGATCAGTATACTGAGCCTAACCGGAACTGAACTTCAGCATATGTAGATGCTTCCAATCAGTTCAAGACTGTGATTCTTATCACTTTGTAGACAGTGTGTCTCCTTGTAGGCAGTGGGCCTCTTTGTGAGCAATGTGCTCGGGCAGTGAGCCCTAATTGGCAAGTGCCATTTTGTATTTCCTTATTCTTCTAACAGAGAATAATCTTTGGGTTAATCACCCCATGGTTTTCTCCCTTTACCGGATTTCCACATCAAAAATACTGTGTCATGTGTTTCTCATTTCATGGTAATGTTTGTTTGTTTGATTCAATGCTGCTTTGATCAATAAGAAAGTTCAAAAGAAGAAATAATTAGGATAACTGATTCACCCCCCCCCTCTCAGTTATCAACAATTGGTATCAGAGCAAGGTTCCTCCTAATAGAGCCTAACAGCTTGAGGAAGATCTGGGAGTTCAAATGGATGCATATGGTTTAAGGGAGCAACTCAAGACTACCCTTGAGGATCTTGAACAGTCAAATTCTGAAGTCAATGAATTAAAGGAAAGACTCCAACAGGCTGATGAATTCATGAGAGAATTAAAGGACAAATTAAGTTTCTCTATGAAAAAGAGAAAGGAGCTACTCCAACAATTGGCAAGACAAAGTGAAGAAAGCAATACAAATGAAGAATTGACTGAGAAAACCAAGTTATGTGAAAAGTTATCAAAAGAAGTCATTATGTTAAGACATGAAATGGAATCAGGAACTATAAAGTTTACTCAAGAGATTGAAGAAAAAAGAAAAGCTGAAGACAATCTAAGACAATCTCTTAAAGAGAAATCAGAAGAATGCCACCAGATGGACAGGATTATCAGACATCTTGAATCTGATCTTGAAGATGCCAAAGATAATGAAGAAAAACTTGAGGATCAAATTATCTCTCTCAAAAGAGATCTTCAAACAGCAAATGAATATAAAGAAAAATTCAAGATAAGTTCTGCCCAACTTGAAGTACTTCTTGGAAGTCAAAAGAGGACAGATGACAAGTATGGTTTGGGATATGAGAAAGGAGAAAGCTCCGGATCCGGTCAAAAGAATTTTGGATCAGAAAATCCAAGGAATAGGCCTAGAAGACCTCCGGTAAGATAGCCCAATGCTCAAAGATATCCATCCTTCAATGGATACTGCCACAGCTGCAATCACTTTGGTCACAAAGCTAATCAGTACAGAAAAAGAATGAATCAAACTAATCCATCCTTCTCCAGACAGTGCTTTAACTGCAAAAGGTATGGACACAAGTCCCATGAATGCAGAAATATGCAAGTAAACAAATCATTCAAAGGTAGATGCTTTACATGCAATAGAGTAGGTCATATGGCTAATCAATGCAGATCAAGAGGTTATCAGTCAAATATGCAAAGAAATGTTATTTGCCAAATCTGTAATAGGTTCGGTCATAATGCTAAAGTCTGCAGAAGCAAGAATCAGGACAAAAGAGGTCCGGTGTATAATCAGAATCAAGACAAGGGTAAACAAAAGATGAATGCGGATGAAGTTAGGAATCAGATGAGCAAGATTTGGGTGAAGAAAAGTTTAGAGAATGTAGAGGTTGGATCTGCACCAGACTCTGGTGCTGATATTTCTTCCAGAAATTAAAAAGTGAGCTCTGGCTCAGGGGGAGACTCAAAGAAAATCCTGTTCCCCCAGCCAATCAAGTGGTGCTGGATGTGACACAAGATGCGGAGTAAAGGGTTTGAAGATACCAGTCCTGAGATGATCCAGACAAGATTTCAGAGGTCCGCATGAAGATATAAAGAAGTTGTGATCAATCAAGTAAAGACCTATTCCGGGAGATGCTCCGGAATGACAGAGGACTACAAAAGGGTCCGGAGAGATCCGGAAGTACATTATTTTACTCTGCGGACTGGACAGAATGTTTGGGATGTTCTTGTAATGTGTCATCTTGATTTATTCATGATTGAAAGATCCGCATGATGTTCATAGATCAGGACTGATCCGGGATACTCCAAGCTATCCGGACAAGGCAAACCAGAATAATATAGGTGGAGCATTTATTACAAACAGATATTAGGGTTTGCAAAATGATATAAGGGATTTCTCAACAATCACTTGATCATTCCACATCCAAGAAGAAGCTAAAAGCGGAGCTCTGCAACAAAATTCATCAAGTTTACCTAAGATCTCCTGCCGAAGTCATTACATACAGAAATCAATCCAGCTACTCCGTGCTACTGAAGACGCAAAAGGTATTTTCCACTTTCGATATCTTGCTACAAATCTTTTGAAGAAATGGCTACTCCAAATATAGTAAAAATCTCAGATAGGCCCCGACCTAAATTTAAGAAACATCCATACAAGTCATTGGAGGTAGATCCCTTAGGAGCATTTTCCAGTATTCCTCACAGAGTTTTACACACAGAAGACATTAGGGTTTACATACATGCAAGCATTGAGGAATTTGGGGAATTCAAATTGAGAGATCTCTATCACAAACAACTGATAGACAATGCTTTTGAGCTTAAACTAGAGTATAAGGGTATCCAGAAGAAACAATTTGATCAATTCATTCATTTCCCCTACTTTGAAGAAGATGAATGGGTCTGGTATGTACTGAGCAGGATGCATGACAACTTCCTATGGCTGGATAGACCCTGCAAGATCACAAAAGAAGCAATTAGAGCAGTAACTGGTCTATACTCTTCCGGAGGGATACCTATCCTCAAATCTGTCAAAAATAACATTGTAACTGAGGCCACCGGATCAAAATTTGATAAGAGGGCAATGACCATTGAAGATATTTCTGATCCAGATATCAAGTATGCGTCCATGATAATAGGATACAAGATCTATCACTCCAGCAGGGAGAATTCTGTATCCGGAACTGCAGTGTATACTGCCTATGAAATGCTAAGGAAGAATGCAGAATATGATCTTTGCGAACTGCTCTTAAGCCAATTAATGGAAAATATACAGAAAATCAAGAAGGACAAGAAGAATTCCTTTAAGTATGGTACTCTTATATTATGTCTATTCTTCTACTTCATGAATGAGCTGCCCGGATCAAGTGGATGGGCATGGCAGAATGACAAACCTGTTGCAGTCCAGATAAGAGACTATCTACATGGGCTTGGGGATGCCAAAGCAAGAAATACAGCCCTATGGGGATACTTCAAAAACTTCCAAAGCATGATGCAAGCAAGAGAAAGAATTCCCCAGTCTCTTGTTGAAAAATACAAAGACTCAGTGTGCTTTATGGTGGACACTGATCAGTGCCTAATGGAGGCAGTGGAGCCAAGGACTGTCTGGATCATGCCCATGGGGTATGAAGTGGATGAACAAATAGTGGAGCTACATGTTCAACACATGCTAAGTCATCCCAAAGATCCAAAGACAGAAAGGTTTGGAACCTTTGAGGAGCTGAGTGTAAAGATACATGTAGAACTCAGGGAACCTGAGATAAAGAGGAAGGTGAGAAAAGAAGTAGAGCATATTGCTCAAGGCCTAGGCATCTCAAAAGAGGCACTTGATGCCAGCCAGGAAAAGAGAAGAAAATCTGAGGAAGAAAAGAAAGAGGCAGAAAAGAAAAGCAAGAAAAGTGCTCCGGTGGAATCCTCAACCCGGACCAGATCATCTAAAGGATCCACACCTATCAAAACCAAAAGCTCAAAACCGGAAGTCCAGGGATCCGGTAAGACATCCAAGACAAAAGCCTCAAGAGCTTATCAAAGCCAAAAGGATGAAGAAGAAACCTAGTCAGATGAGGGAGTGAAAGAAATAAAGAAACAGAAAAGGAAAGGATCCGGTAAACCCTCTACTGGTCGAGACAAGGATGAAATGGCAGAGGTATTTGTTGAAAAGCCCACTCTATCTCTAGAGAGTGTAATCAAGTCGGTTACGGTGGATGGAAACCTTCAACCAATGACTGAATTTTATGATGACTACAATGAGGCTGACCAAAAGATTCTGCAGGAAGCCACAATCAAGTATTTGAACATATACAATAAGGCTTTCATTGAGATCATATCTCTAATTCCTAAAAGCCTAGAAAAGGAATTAGAAATAAGAAAGAATAATGCTCAGGCAAAAGATCTTGAGATCTAGGAGCAGATAGCTATTCATCTATATCCTCAAATTGATCCCAAGACAATGAACATAATATTCAAAGACTACAAAGATGAGTTCAGAAGTAAAGCCAGGATGAATCAACTCATGCTTGGTGAGACTGACAAGGTGGCCAAAGAGACAGAAGAGATCCTCTGGAAGGCCTTCAAAAGGTTCAATCTTCCTGTTGTAGAGGACTTAGGTGCAGAAATAGCTGTGGACTTGGAACCCTCTGCTCCAGAAGAAGTGGCCTATGAACAGGCTAGCATCTCTCCTCTGGTTTCCCCTACAGTCTCTGGTTCCAAAGAAGAAGAGAAATTACAGGAGAAGGAAGCAGTGGTGAAAGATAAAGAGGTTGACAGTACCAAGGGTGCAGAGAAAGAGAAGACTCCATTAGAGAAGACCATGACTGATAGTGGTAAGAATGTGGAAGGAGAGAAAATCCCAAAGGACAGTTCCAAGACTGCAGAAGAAAAGAAACATCTGTCTCTGGCAAGAGACACTGCACAAACTGTTCAACAATTTTTGAGCAAAGAAACAATAGAGATCGATGAACCGGAGCTACTACAAGGCCCATTCAACTTTGATTCCCTCTCTCCGGTGCAGACAATGAAGATAGCCTCATTTGCAAATGCTAAGGCAAATGAAAAGCTCCTAAAGTCTCATATGGAAGACTGTGAGTTGATAGAGGCTACTTCCAGAGTGCTTGAGAAGATTATGCCATCAGTCTAGATAGATCCGGCAGCCTCCTCTTTTGGTAATCTCAAAACCTTAGTCAGCAGTGTTGATACACATTTTGATTCTCTAGAAAAATTAGCTGAAGAAAAGATCCGGAAGGAATTTTTGGATAAAAGATTTTTAGAAATACTAGGATCAATCTCTAATGATAGAAGAAATATGAGTATTGGAATAAAGAGCTTAGAAAATGCTCTTAAGGATGGCGGTGACATTTACAAATTTTGTATATCCTGGTCAAAGGCAACAGCAGAAATTGATAAGAAAATAAAAGAGGAACAGGACAAACTACAAAGTTTATCTCAAAGTTTTGATCCTCTCTCTTCCTCCATAGTAAATCAAGAATTTCAGACTATTGCAGTCTTGAGTGAAATCAAGAAATTGGAGAAGGAAAGGAAAAATAGAATAAGCAGGTTGAGTGAGCTCAGGGGGTTAATTGTCCCTAAGCTAGAGGCCATGCATGAGGCCATAGCAGAAGCTCAAATCACAGCCCAGACAAGTGATCCGAAAGATCTAAAAAGGGCAGATGCATTTGCATTTTTGTTGAGTGGTCACATTTCAATTTTGGATAGAATGAAGCAAAGTTGGGCTACAGAACTGATCCAACTGAAGACATCTTTTGCAGACATTCTTCAGTATATGTGAGTATGTAAATATGCGGCTATGTATAGAAAATTTTTGAAAATTTTGGTGTGCGGACCCTACCCTTTGCCATTTATGTCAAAGGGGGAGTGAGGAGCAGTGAAAAATGAGGAATCCAACTAAGGGGGAGTTCTGGAAATTGTATATAAAGATAGAGCATCAGCCAAGGGGGAGCATAGTGTAAACACTTAGTCATTTTTCACTAAGTGTTGCCATCAATGCCAAAGGGGGAGATTGTTGGCAAGAGACACTATATGGATTCATGGCTATTGTCATTGATGGCAACAAAGGTCATCCCACATATCCGCAAGTCATGATGTGTCTCTACCGGAAGTCAGAATGAAGATTGTTGTGGTCCGGTGAACAAGAACAGAGCATGTGGCAAGGTCCGACAGATTGGTCCAGATCTCTCAGAGGAAGTGTCTTGGTGCAGTGTGGATTTGGGGAAGTCAAGAGGACTACCTTGAGTAGTATATTCCAAGGATTTAGCCTCCGGTGATGAACAAAGAAAAAGATATGAATAGTTGAGTACCGGATTCCTGAGAGACAGTGAGAACAGAGGAAGAACTGACTGACAGAGTATTAGACTATTTTCTGGATGTGTTACTGTTGATGGTAAAGGTTGTGAAGGCATGAATCATGTTTGGCTGACATGATTAATGATATCTACAAGTATATGCTTGATCCACATTGCTTGGTGAGCAAGGATTCAGCCGACAGAACAGAGTTTGTAAGAAACTAGACTGTTCCGGATGCCGACTAGAAAGGTGATGAAATTACTTGTGCGGATATATATAGAGGATGGATTTAGTTGTGAAATGTGTGATGCGTGATGGTGTATGCGAATAAATACAGAGCAGAGCAGAAGTAGTAAGAAAGATCCGGTATGTGAAAAGATAGCAGAATAAAGAACAGAGGAAAGATGAAGTGCAGCAGATCAGTAAACTGAGCCTAACCGGAACTGAACTTCAGCATATGTAGATGCTTCCAATCAGTTCAAGACTGTGATTCTTATCACTTTGTAGACAGTGTGTCTCCTTGTAGGCAGTGGGCCTCTTTGTGAGCAGTGTGCTCGGGCAGTGAGCCCTAATTGGCAAGTGCCATTTTGTATTTCCTTATTCTTCTAACAGAGAATAATCTTTGAGTTAATCACCCCGTGGTTTTCTCCCTTTACCGGATTTCCACGTCAAAAATACTATGTCATGTGTTTCTCATTTCATGGTAATGTTTGTTTGTTTGATTAAATGCTGCTTTGATTAATAAGAAAGTTCAAAAGAAGAAATAATTAGGATAACTGATTCACCCCCCCTCTCAGTTATCAACAGAAGTATATACCAGAGAAGAATATGAGACTGAAGAAAAGGAATTACAGGACAAAGTACAAAGATATTGTCACTGTAAAGTGAAAGGACACAGAGCTATTGAAGAATAGCTAAATTTGTGTTTATTTGCTAATGGTAAATCTAAATTAGTGACTGGAGCCTGCAATAATATAAAATCCTCAGAAGATGAATGTCTATCCACTAACAGTGAAGAACCAAAAAATGCTCTTGAAGACCTTGAGAAATCCAGAGAAGACATGGACTTAAAGGAAAATTTAATAGAAGAAAATGAATACATCAGAGTTAAGAAAGAAAATCAGGGAGTTTAAGCAAAGACTCAAAAAGGATAGTGAAGAGTTGAGGTTAGCAAATGAAGAAAAAGCAAAAATTGAGGAATGTCTGGAAGACAAATCTAAAGACTACATAAAGCTTGAAGAAGAAGTTGTGGATCTGAAAGCTGATCTGAAACATGCATGGGATCAACAAGACAAAATTAGTGTGAGTACTACCAAATTTGATAGATTAATGGCAATGACAAGTCAGAAAAGCCCTGATGACAAAGAAGATGTGAGGCTTGAGAAAGGTGAAAGTTATAGAACATGTCAAGAGAAGAATGTTGAGGTCAAGGAGGACAAAGGAAAATAAAATCAAGATCAAAGGAATAGATCAAGAAGACCACCAAGCAAGCAACCAAATGCCCAAAGGTATCCATATTTCAATGGTTATTGTCATTCATGTAGTAAGTTTGGTCATAAAGTTACTTAGTGTAGGAGCAAAATGAATCAAAATGTTCCATCATTCTTTGGTCAGTGTTTCAATTGCAAGAGATTTGGTCATAGAGCAAATGAATGTAGAAGTCAGATTAGGAAAGGTTTCAACTATGGAAGGAATACTCAGTCTTTCAATGGAAAATGCTTTACATGCAATAGAGTTGGGCAAATGCCTAACCAATGCAGATCAAGAATTAATCCAATATATGGAAGGAACCAAGGACAGAGGAATGATATTTTCTATAATTGTAGTAAGCCTAGACACTTTACAAAATTTTGTAGAAGCAAGGATGTGAAAAGAAACTATTTTGCATAAGAGAGGGAAACAAAGTAGAGGGAAGATAAGGGAAAGAACAAGATTGATCTGAAAGAAACCAAGAAGGAAATGAGCAAGATCTGGATTAAGAAAGATGTAAAAGAGGTCAAGGATGGATCCACACTAGCCTATAGTGTAGATGCTTCCTCTGGAAAGTAAATTGGGAGCTCTGGCTTAGGGGGAGCTTTTATTAAAAATATTTTGTCCCCTACCAAATGATTGATGCTGATGCCTTAGCATGAAGAGACAAGTGAAGGATTAATAACAAAGGTTTAACTGATGTTGGAAGCTAACCTTCAAAGGAAGAAAGTAGGGAACTGATTGTTACAGTCAGGGAGAGTGAAAGAATAACTCCATTTTTGATTAGTACAGTAGTCCAGTGGTGCCCAAAAGTCTCATTCTTTGATTGATGTGTTAAAGCCTACCTCTTAGGGGAAGCAGGTAAATGTTGTTGATATGAGTTTTTGATCAAGAGTAGTAAGTGTTGTAGTGTTGATGACAGGGGAGTTGTGCAGTAAAGAGAAAGAAAAGGTTTGGCACCCTTTTCCATTGATGTTAAAGGGGGATAGAAGTTCATGTGAAAAACTTAAGAAGAAAGTTGAAGACAAAGAAAGCATCAAGTAAGGGGGAGTAAAGAAGCAAAGTAAGATTGTATGTCTTGATGGTTTTTCACATCATGTGTTGCCATCAATGACAAAGGGGGAGATTGTTTCAAGTATGAGAAGTAAGTGTTGCCATTGATGTCGACACCTAAGGAAGTTATTTGAATAAGTCTGAACAAGTGTTTGAGGAATTTGTCCAGGTCTAGAATTGCTTCATCTATTAGAACAATGCAACGTTTTTCTCTACATATCTGTAGATTGAATATCTTTGTCTACAGATTGGAATTAATGTTAAGGGATGTCTATAGATGCTATGTTTCAAGTTTGGGCAGGTCCGGTGTGAAGATTTGAGCGAGTTTTGTTCATCAGAGTAAAAACTATTTTTCTATGTATTTAATGGTGATAGGGAGAATGTATTTTGTTCCACATCTCTCCACATTTAAGTTTTATAGTTTGTAGATTTGGAATTAAGTTTGTAATGATGTTATGTACCTTTATCTCAAATGGTTCATGATTTGGTGTTCCACAACTGATCTTTCCTTTATGACAATGGCCGACAGTAATATTCAAGTGCTTTGGTTTGAAGAATCTTGTGGATAAAATATTTAGATGTTGTACGGATGTTCTTGGTCATTATAACATTCTTGTGGATGTCTCTAGATCATGTTCATGCCCTTTGATTGGTCCACAAAATGTAATCTAGATCATGCATGAAGCGTGTTCCTAAAGGTCTTAATGTTAACTCTAGTTCTAGCCGACCTGATTGTTTTCACTACTTGCAGATATGCTTCGAAGTTTGTAAAGTGTGTTGTTGCATAGAAAATTGAATTTGAGTCCCAACTAAGGCTTGGCATGGTCCGCATTCATTTATCTTCTCCCCTTATCTATTTAGGTCCTGACCTAATTTGAATATTGGCTAAATATGTATGTACGCTAACCTTGGAGATTGTTCCAATGGTTGATGATTGTAATGCCGACCTTGATGTTAATTCCAAGGTTGATGAATTGTATAAAAGCATGTAATGAAGTCATGAATTAAAGATGAGGGTGCGAAGATGCAAAGACAAGTGCGAAGTGAAAAAGAAGAGTAGAACAAAGGAGATATATTGCGCTTTAATGGAATTGAACTTAGGCATAATGTAGATGCTACTTAATCAGTTCAACCCTTAGCAGTGAGTGACCTTTTGTAGTGAGCACTTATTTTGGGCATTGAGCCCTAAGGCAGTGAGCCTATGATTTTTTGGTATTGTTACTACATATTATATTGTGAGCTAACACTCACCATGGTTTTTCCCTATTTAGGGTTTTCCACATAAAATTTGGTGTTCATGTGTGCATGACATTAATGTGTTCATGTTTTGAATCTATTTTTTATGTTTAATCTACAATACAGTTCAAGAAGTTAAAAAAAATAAATGTGAGTGTGTTTTGATAGGAAAAAGTTACAATTTTTGACACAACTAATTCATCCCCCCTCTTAGTTGTGGTTGCCTTTCAATAGTTATCATACTTCTGAATATTAGAATTTAAGACCATAGCAGCCATGGGCATTAAAATAGTAGCATCCAACCCCATCACCAGACACACAACAAAATAGGTTTTTTGAAAGTAGTCTTTGAAAATGTCATAGCTAAATGGCTCCTTCTCATCATATTTGAACTTATACAATCTACCACCCACTTAGGCATGTGACTAGGAAGTAGCTTCACCCTATAAGCAGTACATGCCCTATGGTATTCCTGGAGCAAAGCACCCTTGTCTATGGGCACACTCAAGTTGGAGTTCAATTGGAATACCTGACAAATATACGCATGATTCAGACTTATTAGGGTGCCACCATTGCTACCACATATGGCTTTGTCTTCAAGGGAATAATTATTGACTAGTGCCTTAATCATCTCAACATTAATGAAGATATTCTAGACTACCAACATGGCTAATCCTAACATCCAGGGGTTACTCATAGGGCTTCCTTTCTTTCTCTTTCAGAGATGATACCTAAACAATGCATATCCATTGATTAGAAGGATAACATCTCTAAAAGTTCCATTGATATTAGAGATTCTATAGGCTACTGTGTCAGGGGAATGATAGGGACTCTTAACCAAACCAAGTAGTTGGATTAAAACATCATCATTGAATTCCATATCTCTTTTCCTTTCTGTCTTCTTTACAACTCTTTTGGATGAACTAGACATGATAAACACATAAGGGTTCTAAATCTTTAGGTAATTCCTATGACTACTTTGGAGCAATTGGGTAATCCTTTGGGCTAGGTGTGAGTACTCTAACAATTTCAACAACACCCATTCTCTAGAATGATCACAATTCAATGGGAATTAAGGTATATGTCATGCAAGAGAGTGAAGAGCACTTACAGGTTGTAGGTGATGATTGTGACCCCGAGCCGATTAATTGATCACTTGTTCGTTGCAACAATTTGAAGAATTCCAATTGGGAGATGAACATAGAGCTTGAGGATAGGAAATGCATGCTCAATTATATAGAATAATGATATAGGGAAACCTCTCAAATCACCCCAAGCACCATTAATGCCAAATGCGTGAGATCAGAGACTTGTTTTGGCTTTGAATATGCATCGTAGATCTTCACAAATCAATGACCATTGCTGGAGTTTGAATTTCCCCCAGTGTGCCAAATATTTTTCATGATCTGGTATCCTTTTAGGTCAAGGTGGCACTTTCATGAGCTCACTAGGAATGATTGGGAGACCTGGCAAAGTGCATGTTCTAGGCAAAAGTTGGCAATGGCCATCATCGTGGATAATAAATATGCCTTGGTCCACACTACACTTTTCACTTCTCCACTAAAAGCTTCAAGCACTCTATGTGAAGGTACAAACCCTCCACAGAATGCCAAGTCACCCCCAGAAGCACCACATTGGATCTAGTGGCTTCATGTACATTCATTACCCTTCAGGGATGCACACATCCCACGTCAGCATCGCCATGTAGGAGAATAGTCTGGATTTTGTGATCCTGCAGAAGCCTCAAAAAAGCCTTAGCGAAAACAAAATCTCCCTACGAAACTTCATTGAGAAGCCAACTCAACAGCCATGTTGCCTTCCCTGTCCCATGGAAGAGCCAAAAGACCCTCATCGGAAAGGAACTCCATGGAAAATTACACTATACCACTAAACACATTAGACGACATGTGTGTCCTTGTGACCCAGTGGGAAGATGATTTGAGATGAAGCGAAGGCAATCCCTCTAGTGAAATATGACAACAATCATGGGGCACACTGACTAGGCATGACTTAAGGCTCATTTTAGCACATACGTATAAGTTTTTTTAAAAGGAGGGCCATGCTAGGTAAGATGAGAAGGGGGACATAAAAAAAATGCACGATACCCAATATAAAGGTAGGATATTATTTAAATTGGTTGGGTGCTCGGCATACTTTAGGTTAAAGGAAACAAAGGGTAACCTTAGGCATGAGGGCCAGTAACTCGACGACGAGAGATACTTAAGCAAAAACTTACGTGATCAGGAATAGGCTATGAGCAATCAACAACAGATTAAGATAAGAAGTCATAAAGGCCAGAGGAGAAAAACATTAGGCTTAGGGTTTTACAAGGGTTTTAACAAGCCTAGGAGATACATATGAAGGGTTAGATCATGCATCAAAATGTAGATACAAACAGTGGCTCTAGTTGGGGATAGATGACCACAATGTCATCATGAGGATCCAGAATCTTAGGGAGGCAACAGGCCACACAAAACAAAAGGCAAGGAAAAGAACACAAGGCAACACAACTATTTACAATAAAGTACAAATGTGCATGGATATGATCAAGCAAAGAATTGCTTCAAGAACTATCCATGTACTGGTAGTTCTCGGGCTTTCCCATTCATGGTCTGAATGAAGTATGAGTGCTTTCCATGATGCTCTGTTATGGCATAAGGTCCCAACCATAATGCCTAAAATTTCCCATGTTTTCCTTTCTCCTGTGCTCAAGCATTCCACATTAAGACCATGTCACCAACTTCAAAATTTCTATCAACAACTATCTTATCAAACAAATACTTAGCTTTCTGTTGCTTTTGAGGTTGTTCTTTTGTGTATTCCTTCTGATCTCACCAGTTCAACTAGTTGTTCAATCCTCTCCCTCATTGGGTCAGGGGTGTCCAAATCCTCCTCCTGGATGAACTTATAAATAGGCAGAAGATTATTCACTAGAAACCTAGCTTGAGTGCCATAAACCAGTTCAAATAGCGACTTGCCAATGGCTTTCTTGATAGTCACCCTATCAGCCCATATTGCTAGACTCAATTTAGAATCCCAAGTTCTTTTGTTCTTATCCAATATTCTCTTGATGATCTTCATCAAGTTCTTGTTACTAGATTCAACTTGACCATTTCCCTGGGGATGATAGGGGGTAGAATATGACATCTCAATGCCATACTTGTTACAAAAACCTATGAACTCATCAGATCTGAAACACATAGCATTGTCCATCACTAGTCTGACTGGTGTTCCAAATCTTATAATGATGTGATTAAAGATGAAATCCATCACTACCTTGCTTGTGGCCCTTTTGGTTGGGATAGCCTCTATCCATTTGGTGAAGTAGTATGTACCTACAAGGATCCATCTATGACCTCCACTAGATTTTTCATTGATCTCACCAATAAAATCTATGCCCCGTTGGTGGAAAGGAGGTTCAACTTACATAGGAGAGAGGGAAAATGCACTTGAATACTTGAGCTTTCTAGAAAAATTCTAACACGCCTAACATCTTGTGAATGCATGGGAATCTAAAAATAGAGTAGGCCAGTAATATCCTGCTCTTAGTGAGTTGTTGTCTTAGTTGTGAAATGTCCCCCACATACTCCAACATGCATCTCAATCAACATATTTTCAATCCAAATAAAACAAAAGGACACTGTCATTACATCTCCAATATAGATCCCCCTTTAAAAATACATATCTCACATATTACAACTTTAGGGTTCTCTGTTGATTTATAGTGAGCCCATCTGGACACCTGAGATGTGTCAGATAATAGATAATGTCAGTATACCATGATGTCATTTGTAGACTACATATTGCACTTGTTTCTATTCAAACGATATTGACTTGAGCAGCCTCCAAGTTGGCCTTAGCCATCAAAATGGCAAGTCCCTATCCTTTGACTAGTTTTGTGATCTGAATATCAATGTTGAATTCTTGGATCTTATTAATCCATCTGTACCTCTATCCAGTGACCTCCTATTGGACCAATACATCTTTTATAGCTGCATTGGGTACATATGCTTCTATTTTTACACCAACCAGATAGGGTCTAAAATTTCTCACCACTTTAACCAAGGCATATGCCTATTTCTCTGCCATGTCATACTTGAGTTCTGTGGCATGGAAGGACTTGCTAAAAAATGCAACGGGCTACTGAAAATTGTCTTCATTTGTTTGCAACATAACTATCACAATAGTATGGAATGAAGCAAAAGAGAATATCTGGAAAGGTTTACCAAAATCTGGAGATTTTAATACTGGCACTTCATTGATAGCTCTCTTTATTGCTAAAAAAACATTGATATCATCATCATCCCACATAATATTAGCTCATTTACTTAGCATCTTGGAAATAGGTTTAACAATTTCTGCAAAGTTAGAAATAAGCCTTCTCACAAAGTTGATTTGCCTAAAGAAAGATTGTATTGCCTTGACAGTTTTAGGGATTGATATCTTATCAATAGCTACCACCTTCTTTGGGTCTATCCTTACTCCATCCTTGGACACAATGTGTCCCAACAACTTCCCCTCTGATACTACAAACATGTACTTCTTAGGATTAAGGGATATCCCATACTCTAAATCCCTTCTAAAGTTTTATTCCATACGCATATAGTGATCATCCACTCTCTTTGAGAAAGAAGTCAAGTCATCTTAATACACAACCATGATAACATTGATCAAATCTAAGAAAGAAACATCCATAGCCCTCTAGAATGTGGCCCCAACATTCGTTAACCCAAATGGCATCCTGATGTAAACATATGCACCCCAGGGAGTGGTGAAAGTTGTCTTGTATTTATAACCTGAGAAACCATCCATCCTGGATAGCAATTCATTCCCTGTGACCCTTTGGAGCATTATTTCTATGTTGGGAAGAGGGTAATTGTCCTTTAATGATGAGATATTTAAATTCCTAAAATATATAGAGTCTTAAGCAGTGATTTTTTAGTGGCTAATATTTGCCAATTAGCTAAAAGTTGAAATTGGGAATTCCAAATTTGGCTAATAGTACAAGCTATAATGCAATGTGAATCGCCATGTTTTTACAAAATTTTAATTTAGTCCTAGCTAAATTGCCAGAACATTTATTTTATTAAACTTTTAAACTCAAAGATTCACCACAATATTCGATACCTGATTAGATTAGATTTGCCTAAATTTTATAAGTTGTAGAAAATGAAATTAATTAGCCAATAATATTATATAATTATCGGTTACTTTAAGGCCATATTGCTAGTTTTTAATCATCTCCATTGATTTTATTTATAATCTAATGATTGGGGTTGTATTCCATGGGTTAAAATGTACCCATAGAGCTCCAATGCCCATCGAGCCCAAAATTGTATTTCGGCTATTAATCTCAATTTATAATCTAATGGATGGGGTTAAATTCCATGGGAAAAATTGTACTCGTGGAGATCCAATGCCCATGGGGCTCAAAATTGCATTTAGGCCAGCATTGAGATCAACGACCTAAATGCAATTTTGGGTCCCATGGGCATTAGAGCTTCATAGGTACATTTTGGCCCATGGAATAGAACCCAAACCATTAGATTATAAATAAAATCAAAGGTGGTGAAAAATAATTTAGGACCAATTTAAAATATTCAATGTTTGATTTAAAATAATAAGGAATTAAGGAATTATAGACACGAGCACTACACCTCAAACTAGTTAATCACTACCACCCTCAGGCACTTACTTTTCCATAGGAATTTAATTTTTTAAAAAAGGAAGGATTCACCATGGTAATAAATACATTTTCCTATTTTTCATCATGATTCACCAAGATTTTCTACAAATTTCTAGTGATTTAAATAAATTCGCCAATAAAATTAATATGTTTTTTTAAAAAGGAAAGATTTGCCAAAGGAGTGGTGAAAGCTATATTGTATTGCTCTAATTCTTTTACTTTCACCTAATTATAACCTAAGAAACCATCCATCATGCATAGCAACTCATTCTCTATGACCCTTTGGAGCATTATTTCCGTGTTGAGCAAAGGGTAATTGTCCTTTAACGATGAGACATTTAAATTCCTAAAATCTACACAGAGTCTTAGGTCTCCATTTTTCTTCCTCACTGGCACCAAGTTTGAGACCTATGTAGAATATCTAATTGGCTTAATGATACCACCATCCCTCATCTTTGTTAGTTCTTGTTATATCTTTGGGATCAATGTGGGATTAACTGACCTCTCCTTCTGCCTAAAAGGCTTTGCAACCAGTTTTAGGGGAATCTCATGTTGGAACAAGTCTTCTCTATAGGCCTTCAAGTCATCGTAGGACCAAGAAAAAATATGCTTGTATTTTCTCAGCACAACAATAAGAATTGTTCTCACCTTGGGGTTAATCCTCCTTCCAATGTATACATTTTTTGGCGAGGAAGTAGTTCCTAAATTAATTTCATCTAGATCATCTCTATGGATTGGGACATGCTTTTGTTCATTGTTGTCATGGTTTTTAAACACTCTCTCCAAGGCTACCAATCCTCTTGGGATTTTATTTGTCTTTAATTAGATCACCTCAGTCCCAAAATAGTTTCTTTGTCATCAACAACCTCCACAAATGCATTAAAATCTATTTCCTATGAAAGGTACTTATCTTCACACTAGAGGAATTTCAACGGGTCTACATCATCATTAGAAACCTACCAATTGCATATGTTGTTTGGCACACATGGTCTGGTCTTAACTTCAACCATAAAGATTCTAGATAAAGTAATATCATCACTCCTTAAGGTGATATTTGCCAAGAAGTTGGCCATCACATTCTTGCTTCTTTCTATCCATTCAATGGAAAATGCATCTAGGAGTTCAATGGTATCCCACACAACATATTTATAATGTTTAAGCCTCTTATGCTTTGTCAAATACTTATCTCGTACCTATGAAATAACCAACTTAGAATCCCACAAGACTTTCAGTAGTTTTATACCATTCTTAACTACCATATTCAAACCAAGTAGTAATGCCTCATATTCTACAGTGTTATTAGTGCAAGAAAAATTTAATAGGATTGAATATTGGAAAGTATTCCCACTAGGTGCAATGAAGATCACACCTGTGCCTACTCTAGCTCTAGAGCATGTACCATCAAAGTACATTTAGCATAATCCCACTTGATCAGATTGAGCCTTAGCTCGTAAAGGGTCAATGTGGCCTGGAATCTCCTGATCAGGCTCCACTTTGAAGTTGTCCATATCACTATTGCAAAAATTTATTTGTTGCTCATGGTAGTTGGACATATCATTGTGTTCTACTACCATCTGGAATCTAGGCTCCCCATCCAATCTAACCTCCTTTCCATTCATTGGTATGGTGGCATAAGACAAGTCCAGCTATATATTTCCCCCAACAGCTACAGTTCATTGCCTGACAAGAGCATCCTGTACTGAGTTGGGATGTCCACAACAATAACATGCATCTTGTACACTTTTTCAGTGAAGGCAACAAATATTAGGTCAACATCCTTCATTATTCCTAAAATAGGGACAACCTGCCATAGATTATATCAACCCACAACCCCAATTCTTTCATAACTTCCAAGGACATAATATTATTGTAAGGCCTACATTTTTAATTTCTATTCATGTGACTCTTTACCTTACTGTTGCTGATACTTTTATATTTGTGGGACTGTCGATCCCGGATTCCAAAACTATTAGACTTTATTAAGTTAAAGGAAAACTAATTGGGTGACGTTAGATAGATGCTTGTATTAAGAGAAAACAAATTGGGTGATGTTAGATAGATGTTTATATTATAGGAAAACTAATTGGGTGATGTTAGATAGATGTTTATATTATAGGAAAAATAATTGGGTGATGTTGGAAAGATGCTCTATATAAAAGGAAAACTAATTGGGTGATAGTTAGAAAATTGTAATGTGATTTCCTTTATGCTTAAGAGAACTTGTGGTATTTTATAGGAATGCATGTTTTAAATTGATTTGGCTATGATATTTATATGTGGAATTAACTTTGCAATTGAGTGCGCAGGTATTTCTAACAAACCACAGATACTAGAGATCATCCCACACCTTATGTTGTAATCCCTTGTGAAGCTGATCTGGTCCCACGAGGAACCAAGATCAACTCTGTGTATGATGTAATGTTGTAATGTTAATTTTCATGAGGTTGAATGGGTTAGGTCTACCCTCTTTTAATTTAAATTACGATGTGTTGTAAGAATTGTCTTTGATTTACATTTTTTTAAATTTTAAATTTTTGGAAACCCTTTTCTTGTGTTTTAACTTGACCCTGGGTGTCCTAACTAGGTTAAAATTGACCCTGGGTTATATCCCATGGGTCTAGGGTCCCTTTTGACTTGGGTAACCCTTGGTAAACCTCCGTATGGTCACCTTAACTTCACACTAAATTTAAGTGACGAATTTGGAGGCATGGGAGGGATTGGATGAGTGGTACCAACACTCAAGCCCATCCCTTTTCAATTCCCAAGGCTAGAGATGACTCCAAGATCCACCAATTGTGGAGGAATTGACTTCAAGTCTCTCTCACAATTGGTGAGAGTCCCCATGGAGTTGTATGGTCCTTCATGAGAGGAAAGGAAGGGGAGAAATGTGTCACCCTTTCCCTCATTATCTCCCCTCTTCTCTTCCATGTGTTGGAGAGAGGACATGTGGTAAGGGGTGAGGAAGACTTTGGGGATGGGTGAGTGACATGTGTCAATACCCATCCCTTGGGACACATTTGTAGTGGGGAGGAAGAGTGAGGAGGTGACAAGTGTCACCTCCCCATTCCTCTAAGCTCATGGATTGGGCTTATTTTAATCCCACTTGGGTTAGGGAGAAGGGTTGTTGAATTTTTGAGAATTTTTATTATTGGAAATTGTTTTGGGGAAAAAGGATAGAGGGAGTTTGGTGGCTTATGTTGGAGGAGGTTTTAGAGGAGCTCTACATCAACTTCTTCCATAATAGGGCTTTTAAAGGTTGGTTTTCAAGGCTAAGGCCTTCCCCTTGTATTTCAATTGCTTGCATGATGAATGTGTGAGTTATATTTTGCTTGTGTTGTATTTTGTTATTGTGGGGAATATTTAGTAGGGTGTTTGAAAGAGCCTCTCTCACTTGGGAGAAAATGTTCATCAAGTGTGGGGTAGGGGAGGAGTGATCCTCCTCAAGGTCATTGCCTTATTTTGGGGTGTTGAAAGCCTTGAGGGCATTTTATGTAATTTTAAGTAAATTTGTCACATGGCTTGAGAGCCAAAATATGAACTCGTTTGGAAATTTTGTTAACATGTTTGGCTTGAGGCCATGAGAAAAATTGTCTTGATAGATTTGAAGGAGTGGCACTCTAGAGTTGAGTGTGTCCACTCTCCTACCCCTTTTGAAACTCACCTGGATTGAGTTTGTGTGTGTAAATATCCATGGGTGTATGTTGTGTTTTGGGGTGTTGTTTTGCCTTGTTGTGAAGTGGATTTAGATTCCCTAGGTGTGTGGATGATCTCCCTAGCTTGGGGATGACCCTCTTACGGGTCTACAGTAGGGAGGAGAGCAAGATGTGTGGTGTTTCTTTCCCTTGTGTGTTATACAGGTTTTCAAGGAGCTTAGTGTGAAGATTGAAGAATTTACTTGTCTTGAAAAATATTTTATTTTCCTTTACTCTTAAGGATCTTGAGGAGAGCTTGGTCTTATTAATAATTTCATCCTTGTTGGTTTTCAAAGAGTAGAACTTCTCTCCCTCTTGTTGTAAAATTTGGTCTTCTTTAGATTGTGAGAAAACCTCTCATTGTATTGATAGATTTAGTTGTTAAAGTAAATTTTACCATTTATGAAATGAAGGTTAGAAATTTTAGTTTACTTGTGTATTATTCAAAAATGATGAAATGAAGAAAGTTTGTTATAAATTAATTCTTGGTATGACTTAATGGAAATATTAATTTTAATAAGTCATGAAATTGTTGTTGTGACAATATTGAAGTTGTAATTTGTTACCATGAAAAGAAATGATAATTGGTTATAGTTATGCATTTGAGATTTGTTTGTAATTAATTGCAAATACTATTAAATCTTCCCTTCAAAAAAAAAATATATAAACAAAAATCATATGCTTAGTATATTTAAATTGAATTTATTGACTTGAAATAGAATTGAATTAAAAGAAAAATAGATTTAATTATCCTTGTGTAATGGTTTAAAAAAAAATAAAAAATTATAATTTTATTTTAGAGGTGCATTTGAAAATATATTTGTATGAAAATCAAATATATATACTAATTCTTTATTCTGCCTTACAAATTATTTGACAGTAATAGTTTAATAATTATATATATATATATATATATATATTATGTGTTTATACAGTTATTTGTTTAATTAATGAAACTGTGAATTGGGTTGACTATGAAATTTCTCTGTATATATATATATATATATATATTTTAAATTTTATTAAATATAATTCAATGGGGAAATAAATTTACATTTCACAAATGTGAAGTATTGTAACACAATCAAGAGAAATTTGATAGAGTGGGGGGTTTTGAACCCCCCCACCATTGCCGCCGTTTACAGTGGGTGTGGTGAGGGGGCAGAGCCCCCACCCACACCTCATGTCATGGGATGTGGGTGGGGGCTCCACCCCCTCCCCACACCCCCAT
The DNA here is from genome assembly GCA_027924645.1 of Cunninghamia lanceolata. Taxonomy (NCBI): domain Eukaryota; kingdom Viridiplantae; phylum Streptophyta; class Pinopsida; order Cupressales; family Cupressaceae; genus Cunninghamia; species Cunninghamia lanceolata. The sequence goes on along the minus strand of BSBN01000295.1, from coordinate 7,143,849 downwards.
TAACAAAGAACCTTGCATGGCCTTCGCATTACCCCCACCGTGCCACCACACTGCCCCCTGCTCCTCTTACTCCCCACCAAACGTTAACCCTTGCGGTCCCTCTACAAAGTTTGCAACCTCCCTCCGACCACTGTCGCCGATCCTCCCTCTGCGGCTACCTCCGCCCACGGCCATCCACTTGTGGTTTTCTCCATGGCCGCCGCCGCCCTCCTTGACCCTGCATCAAAACAAAAAAAAAAATTTAGGGTTTGTTTTGTTATGTGATTCAAATGAAATATGAATCATAACAATATTCAATTGTTATATAAAGAAAAATCTAATATATTATAATAAAATAAATTATTAATATATATATATATATATATATATATATTAATTTATTTGTTAATAATTTTGTAACTTCATTAAATTATATATATATATATATATATATATATATATATATATATATATATAATTTATTGATAATTTTGTAAAAAGAAGCCATTTAAAAAATAGGGTTTCTATATTGACATAAAAAAATATATGACAATTATTTAAATAGGATATATATATATATATATATATTCTAATCATAAGAAAATGTATTTTGGGGTTTAAACAGTTTCTATATATATGTGTGTGTGTGTATTTATAACTTCACATTTATTAGCCATCATATGCATTTCATATGTGGCTATCCGAACCCAACCTATAATTTGAGAAAACATCCAATTGAGAAAAATGAGAGAAAAAGAGAAAGAAAGATAAAAGTGAAAACAAAGAGGAGAAAATGCATGACCTTTTCTGAAATCAGGCTAAGAGTACTAATTGAGATTTAATAATCTGTTAATCCTGTTTGGGGGCAAATTAATTATCAAAATTAATTCAACGTTGAATTAAACCTAGAGCGGAAACCTAGTGGACTTCATCAAATGAAGTTAGTAAGCCCTATTTACGTGATATGATCTACCAAGAAATTAGGAATAATAAAAAGGAAGCATAGATAACTCTAATTAATAGAGAACTGATCTACCACGAAATTAGGAATAATGAAAAGGAAGTAGAGATAACTTTGATTGATAGAGAACTGATCTACTAAGAAATTAGGAATAATGTAAAGGATGCAGTGATAACTCTGATTGATAGAGAATGTGAAAGGGAACAAAATAAAATTAAATCTCAGAGAAACAGGAAGGAGAACAAATGTTCAGGCTTTGTTGAAAATGCTAAAATTAGAAGGAGAACAAATTAATATTAAATTTTAGAAAACGTGAAGGAGAACAGATGATCGGACTTTGTTGAAAAATGTCCCTTTAACATAATCAACTGTACTTCCAAAGTAATTAGAGTTGTAAGATATTTATTAACCCTATCAAGAAACCTCGTGATCATGATTAATGTTAGTGTAATAAATCCCACACATGCCCGTGAGGCGTTATGCTGCCGAATTTTTTTGGAATATAGGGTTTAGGAGTTTGGTAAGTCTAAACCTTGTAGTGATGTTAACCGTGTCGCGATGACCCCCTTGTTGGCCTTCTTACGTTTGGGTATGCGCACATGTGCATAATACTCCGCTAACAACTGTATTGTTTGTGCCTTAAGCGTACGCCACCGAGCATGCTTACGTGTGTGAGGGGGTTTCTAGGGAAGCATGGGAAATTTTTTGATATTTCATGTCATGACCACATGACAAATGTGGACATGACATGTAAGATGCGTGTTGTGACCGCATGGGAAATGTGGTCATGACATTTGGTATCAGAGCCCAAGTTTAAACACTAGGCATATTTACGCATGTTATTTATTCCGCAACTTTGATTAATTAGTGCCTACCATGTTTTGTAGGATGCCTCCCCAACGTGTTCGATGAGTGTGATCACGCAACACAACATCCATTGAGGTGCACACTGATTCCTCAGCAGAGGGACAGGGACCCGCAGATATAGCAGATCAGCTAGAACCAAAGGCATAACTAGTACTAGACATAGGTCCTTAGATATTATAGACATTGCAGGCCATGTTAGTGAGGTTACTGCTAGCTATTCCTGAGCTACGTGATGAGCCTTGCGTTGATCCGCGAGAGGAGCCACATAAGGAACCACGTACTGAGTCACATGCTGAGCCACATGTTGAGCCCCACATCGATCTGTGAGAGGTGCCACGTATGGAGCCTTTCATAGAGATACCTGATACTATAGTGGAGGAGGTAGGGTCAGCCTACCGAGCACGGAGTAGGAGTCCTTTGAGACTTTCGAGGCAAGATGAGACCATGAGAGTAGAGCAGATATATCATGGACCATATGAGTATGGGTTGGATGAGCCGGTTATAGGACTTAGAGACAGAGGAGACCCCATCAGAGACCTGCTTAGGCTTAATCCAGCTAACTTTGTAGGAGCTATAGAGGGAGCTATGGCAGAGGCTTGGCTTATCAGTTTAGATAGGTGCTTCACGTTGCGACCTTATGGGAGCAACATGAAAGCATGAGTGGCAGTACACCTTTTGAGAGATGCAACAGTTACCTAGTGGTGCACTGAGTGTAAGCACCGGTTATCCTTAGATACACTCACGTGGGACATATTCATAGAGCGCTTTAATGCGCGTTACTTGTCAAATCACTATAGACAGTGCCAGATAAATGAGTTCCATGATTTGCAGTAGAGAGGACTCATCGTTTCTCAGTATGAGAGCTGGTTCATTGAGCTTTCTCGTTACGCAGAGTATCTCCATGACAAGAAACTCCTAGTGCATAAATTCATCAGAGGTCTAAGTCATGGGATAGCAGGACCAATACGTATGGCAGACCCCTAGACTATGAGTGATTCTATCGAAAAGACTTTTATTGTGGAGGAAATTTAGGGACGAGGACAGAATTCACGCCCGCAGTTTTAGGACTGTAATCACTAGCAGAAGCAAAACTTTCGTAGGCCACAATCCACACCACAGAGAGGAGGATTTAATTCCTCATCATTACCTCCTAGGACTCCACAGTAGCAGTAGCATCAGCAAAGGACTAGACCCTAGCAGAGGGTTTAGGGAGGACAAAACTGTGGTTGGTAGCAGCACGGCCCGTGTAGAGATCAGAGATACCAGGGATCATCTACGGGACCCGCGAGGTCTCAGTAGTTTTATAGAGGTTCACAGGGGTCCACTGGATGGACTGGACAACAACAGACATGCAAGACTTAGTCAGGATAGTTACAGGCTAGGGGCCCGTGTTATGTATGTGGTGGGGTAGGGCATTTGGCCAGAGAGTGTCCACAAGGATTTATAGCAGGGGGACAGCCCCGTGCAGGAGGATCTGAGCAAACTGTAAGAGATGTGGGCAAGTCCCACTGCATGTTTGCAGCGGTTGATAACCACTAGGCTGACTTCTAGGCCTTAGTTATTGAGATAGCAGGTATGATTGGGGGATTTCCCATCTCTATTCTTTTTGACTTTGGAGCTACTGACTCTTTTCTATCTACATCGTTAGTGGAACATTGCAGGCTGGTGGCTTCTAGGTAGGACATTAGGTGGGAGGTTGAGTTGGCCTCTAGGGCCAGGATGTCAGTAGATACCTTGGTTAGAGATTGTGAGATCTCTTTGGGTGCCTTCACTACATCATGTTACCTTAGGGTTATGCCATTAGGATCCTACAGTGTAGTTCTGGGTATGGACTGGCTTGCGGCTCATAGAGCCAAGCTAGTTTATTGCCAGAGGATGATTAACTACTTAGATGATCATGGCACACTAGTTGAGATAGTGGGCATCTTGAAGCCCATGGCTATTCATATGATATCCGCTCAGCAGCTTAAGCGCTGCATGCGGAAGGGTTGTCAGATGTTTGCTATCATGGTTAGTGATAGATCAGAGGATGAGCCTGAGGCTACTTTAGATGATCACCCTATCTTGAGAGACTTTGCTGACATATTTCTGCCAGAATTACTAGGTATGCCTTCACACAGAGAGGTTGATTTCTACATCGACTTAGTGTCAGGTACAGAGCTAGTGTCTCGTGCACCCTATAGGATGACTACACATGAGCTTACAGAGCTCAAGCTACAGTTAGAGGAGTTACTTGAGAAGGGGCACATCCGACCTAGCATTTCACCATGGGGCACATTGGTTATCTTCATGAAGAAGAAGGATGGGTCTCTTCGATTATGCATGGATTACAGGTAGTTGAACAAGGTGACAGTGAAGAACCGTTATCCTCTGCCTAGGATTGACGACCTCTTTGATCAGATGTAGGGAGCCAGATTGTTCTCGAAAATTGATCTAAAATCCAAGTATCACCAATTGTGCATCACAGAGGTAGACATTCATAAGATTGCTTTTTGAACCAAATATGGCCTTTACGAGTTCACAGCGGTACCTTTTGGTTTGATGAACACCCTTGCAGTGTTCATGAGTCTCATGAACAGGGTGTTCCGCACTTACTTGGATCAGTTCGTGATCATATTTCTTGATGATATTTTGATCTATTCGCAGACCAAGGAGGAGCATGTGGAGCATTTGTGTCAGGTGTTGCAGTGCTTATGAGAGTAGCAGCTTTATGGAAACCTGGCAAAGTGTGCCTTTTTCAGAACAGAGGTGTAGTATTTGGGGCACATCTTATCAGGCGATGGCATCTTTGTAGATCCATCGAAGATCAGAGCGATTCAAGACTGGCCAGCACCCACCAGTGTGACTAAGGTTAGGAGCTTTATGGGATTAGCTGGTTATTACCGTAGATTCATTGAGGGATTTTCCAGATTAGCGCATCCCATCACTTCCCTTCAGCGGAAAGGGAAAGGTTTCACTTGGACCGAGTAGTGTGAGAGGGCCTTTGGGGTCCTTAAGGAGCGTCTTACTAGCGCTCCCATATTAGCGGTTCTAGATCATGTAGAGGATTCTGTTGTTTGCACAGATGCATCATTAGAGGGTTTGGGAGCCATGCTTATGCAGGGTGGTAGAGCAATTGTATACGAATCACGTAAGCTCAAGACACACAAGATAAACTACCCTACTCACAATTTAGAGCTCACAGCAGTTATTCATGCTCTTGTTCATTGGAGACACTTCCTTTTAGGTTGACGCTTTGAGCTCCATTCGGATCACCATAGCTTATAGTACATTTTTACACAGCTAAATTTGAATGCTAGCCAGCGGCGTTAGATGAAGTTCTTATGCGAGTACGACTTTGATGTCCACTACATCAAAGGGAAGGAGAATGTGGTCACTGACACGTCGAGTCAGAAGGTGCCACAATATCCTAACCTTGACATTGAGGGTGGACTTAAAAGAGTGTATATTATAGTATCTGCCTGAGGACGAGTGGTTTCTTGAGGTGTAACAGGAAATTTAGAATCAAAGGGCCCTTAAGGGCAAATTTACAGGATATTCCCTTGAGTTTGATGGTTTTCTTAGACATCGACAGTGCATTTGTGTACCCCGTGCAGGTGATCTGCATGCAGTGATTCTTTCAGAGGCTCATCGGGCACCTTATGCAGCACACCTAGGAGTGAAGAAGATGCATGCTGATGTGTGACAGTTTTATCATTGGGCTAGAATGAGACGAGACATTGCAAAATATGTTGCTCGTTGCCTTGAGTGTTAGAGGGTTAAGGCCGAGCATCAGCATCCAGTAGGACTGTTGTATTCTCATGAGATATCTGAGTGGAAATGGGACACCATTTCTATAAATTTTATCATTGGTCTACCTATGTCATCACATCACCATGATGCCATCATGGTGACAGTTGACAAGTTGACCAAGGTGGTGCATTTCTCACCTATATGCACAACGTACAATGCACTGTCTATGGCGAGAGTGTTTTTAGATCAGATTGTTAGACTTCATGGAGTGCCTCACTGTATCATTTCTGACAAAGATTCTATTTTCACTTCAGCTTTTTGGAGAGCCTTATAGTAGGCGTTGGGCACATAGCTCAACTTTAGTTCAGCTTACCATCCTGAGACCAATGGACAAACAAAGAGAGTTAATCAAGTGTTGGAAGACATGCTTCATATGTATGTTATGGAGCATCAGTCTAGATGGGAAGAGTATCTGTATCTGATTGAGTTCACCTACAATAATGGGCATCACAGCTCATTGGGTATGCCTCCTTTTCAGGCTTTATACGACAGACCATGCATGACACCATTGAGTTGGGATTAGATAGAGGACAGGCTTGCCATTGGTCCAGAGATAGTTTAGGATATGGAGCAGTAGGTCACATTGATTAGACAAAGACTTTAGGAGGCACAGGATAAGTAGAAAAAGTATACTGATGTGAAGAGAATTGATCAAAGCTTCTCACTGGGTGACAGGGTATTTTTGAGAGTGCGACCGCACAAGAGTCCAATCTGTTACGGAAAGGGATCTAAGCTTGCACCTTAATTTGTAGGACCTTTTGAGATATTGAAGCGGATAGGACCTATAGCCTATCATCTAGCCTTGCCACCTAGCCTGACACGTATCCATGATGTCTTTCATATTTTAGTTTTACGTCGTTACATCTTTGACTTATTTCACGTATTGGATTGGAGTGCTCTTCAAGTAGAGGTAGACGAACAGCTGGCTTTGGAACCAATTCACATATTGGCTCGTCGGATGCTAGGCCTTCAAGGTCGAGGGCTAGACTAGGTTAGGGTCTAGTGGGACATGTATGACGAGGTCACTGCGACATGGGAGGATGTAGCGAGATTGAGGACTCTTTATCCTCACCTCTTTGACGACTTCCAGGAGGAAGTACAGTCTTAGGGGGGAGGATGTGAGGCCTACATTTTTCATTTCTATTCATGTGACTCTTTACCTTACTATTGCTGATACTTTTATATTTGTGGGACTGTTGATCCCAGATTCCTGAACTATTAGACTTTATTATGTTAAAGGAAAACTAATTGGGTGATGTTAGATAGATGCTTGTATTAAGAGAAAAGAAATTGGGTGATGTTAGATAGATGTTTATATTATAGGAAAACTAATTGGGTGATGTTAGATAGATGTTTATATTATAGGAAAACTAATTGGGTGATGTTAGAAAGATACTCTATATAAAAGGAAAACTAATTGGGTGATGTTAGTTAGAAAATTGTAATGTGATTTCCTTTATGCTTAAGAGAACTTGTGGTATTTTATAGGAATGCATGTTTTAAATTGCTTCAGCTATGATATTTATATGAGGAATTAACTTTGCAATTGAGTGCGTAGGTATTTCTAACAAACCACAGATACTGGAGATCATCCCACACCTTATGTTGTAATCCCTTGTGAAGCTGATCTGGTCGCACGAGGAACCAAGATCAACTCTGTGTATGATGTAATGTTGTAATGTTAATTTGCATGAGGTTGAATGGGTTAGGTCTACTGTCTTTTAATTTGAATTATGATATGTGTTGTGAGAATTGTCTTTGATTTACATTTTTTAAAATTTTGAATTTTTGGAGACCCTTTTCTTGTGTTTTAACTTGACCCTGGGTGTCCTAACTAGGTTAAAATTGACCCTGGGTTATACCCCATGGGTCTAGGGTCCCTTTTGACTTGGGTAACCCTTGGTAAACCTCTATATGGTCACCTTAACTTCACACTGAAGTTAAGTGACGAATTTGGAGGCATGGGAGGGATAGGATGAGTGGTACCAACACTCAAGCCCATCCTTTTTCAATTCCCAAGGCTAGAGATGACTCCAAGATCCATCAATTGTTGAGGACTTGACTTCAAATCTCTCTGACAATTGGTGAGAGTCCCCATGGAGTTGTGTGGTCCTTCATGAGAGGAAAGGAAGGGGAGACATGTGTCACCCTTTCCCTCTTTATCTCCCCTCTTCTCTCCCATGTGTTGGAGAGAGGACATGTGGTAAGGGGTGAGGAAGACTTTGGGGATGGGTGAGTGATGTGTGTCAACACCCATCCCTTGGGACACATTTGTAGTGGGGAGGAAGAGTGAGGAGGTGACAAGTGTCACCTCCCCATTCCTCTAAGCTCATGGATTGGGCTTATTTTAATCCCATTAGGGAGAAGGGTTGTTGAATTTTTGAGAATTTTTATTATTGGAAATTGTTTTGGGGAAAAAGAATAGAGGGAGCTTGGTGGCTTATGTTGGAGGAGGTTTTAGAGGAGCTCTACATCAAATTCTTCCATAAGAGGGCTTTTAAAGGTTGGTTTTCAAGGCTAAGACCTTCCCCTTGTATTTCAATTGCTTGCATGATGAATGTGTGAGTTATATTTTGCTTGTGTTGTATTTTGTTATTGTGGGGAATATTTAGTAGGGTGTTTGAAAGAGCCTCTCCCACTTGGGAGAAAATGCTCATCAAGTGTGGGGTAGGGGAGGAGTGATCCTCCTCGAGGTCATTGCCTTGTTTTGGGGTGTTGAAAGCCTTGAGGGCATTTTATGTAATTTTGAGTAAATTTGTCACATGGCTTGAGAGCCAAAATATGAACTCGTTTGGAAATTTTGTTAACATGTTTGGCTTGAGGCCATGAGAAAAATTGTGTTGATATATTTGAAGGAGTGGCACTCTAGAGTTGAGTGTGTCCACTCTCCTACCCCTTTTGAAACTCACCTGGATTGAGTTTGTGTGTGTGTAAATATCCATGGGTGTATGTTGTGTTTTGGGGTGTTGTTTTGCCTTGTTGTGAAGTGGATTTGGATTCCCTAGGTGTGTGGATGATCTCCCTAGCTCGGGGGTGACCCTCTTGCGGGTCTACGATAGGGAGGAGAGCAGGATGTGTGGTGTTTCTTTCCCTTGTGTGTTATGTAGGTTTTCGAGGAGCTTAGTATGAAGATTGAAGAATTTACTTGTCTTGGAAAATATTTTATTTTCCTTTACCCTTAAGGCTCATGAGGAGAGCTTGGTCTTATTAATAATTTCATCTTTGTTGGTTTTCAAAAAGGAGAACTTCTCTCCCTCTTGTTGTAAAATTTTGTCTTCTTTAGATTGTGAGAAAACCTCTCTCATTGTATTGATAGATTTAGTTGTTAAAGTAAATTTTACCATTTATGAAATGAAGGTTAGAAATTTTAGTTTACTTGTTTATTATTCAAAAAGGATGAAATGAAGAAAGTTTGTTATAAATTAATTCTTGGTATGACTTAATGGAAATATTAATTTTAATAAGTCATGAAATTGTTGTTGTGACAATATGGAAGTTGTAATTTGTTACTATGAAAAGAAATGATAATTGGTTATAGTTATGCATTTGAGATTTGTTTGTAATTAATTACAAATACTATTAAATCTTCCCTTCAAAAAAAAAATGTATAAACAAAAATCATATGCTTAGTATATTTAAATTGAATTTATTGACTTGAAATAGAATTGAATTAAAAGAAAAATAGATTTAATTATCTTTGTGTAATGGTTAAAAAAAAAAAAAGAAATTTATAATTTTATTTTAGAGGTGCATTTGAAAATATATTTGTATGAAAATCAAATATATATACTAATTCTTTATTCTGCCTTACAAATTATTTGACAATAATAGTTTAATATATATATATATATATATTCTATATTTATACAGTTATTTGTTTAATTAGTGAAATTGTGATTTGGGTTGATTGTGAAATTTCTGTGTATATAAATTTATATATATATATATAAATATATTTTAAATTTTATTAAATATAATTCAATGAGGAAATAAATTTACATTTCGCAGATGTGAAGTATTGTAACACAGTCAAGAGAAATTTGATAGAGTGGTGGGGGGGTTCGAACCCCCCCACCATCGCCGTAGTTTACAATGGGTGTGGGGAGGGGGCGGAGCCCCCACCCACACCCCATGTCATGGGATGTGGGTGGGGGCTCCTCCCCCTCCCCACACCCCCGTTAACATAGAACCTTGCACGGCCTCTGCGTTACCTCCGCCATGCCACCACACTACCCCCTACTCCCCTTACTCCCTGCCAAACGTTAACCCTTGCGGTCCCTCTGCGATGTCTGCGACCTCCCTCCGACCACCACCGCCAATCATCCCTCCGCCCATGCCCTCTACGGCTACCTCCGCCCATGGCCATCCACCTACGGTTTTCTCCATGGCTGCTGTCGCCCTCCTTGACCCTACATCAAAACAAAAAAAAAAGTTTGGGTTTATTTTTTTTATGTGATTCAAATGAAATATGAATCATAACAATATTCAATCGTTATATAAAGAAAAATCTAATATATTATAATAAAATAAATTATTAATATATATATATATATTAATTTATTTGTTAATAATTTTGTAACTCCATTAAATTATATATATATATAATTTATTGATAATTTTTTAAAAAGAAGCCATTTAAAAAATAGGGTTTCTATATTGACAAAATATATATATATATAACAATTATTTAAATAGGAATAATTATATATATATAAATTCTAACCATAAGAAAATGTATTTTGGGGTTTAAACAGTTTCACAAATAAAATACCAAGAAAATGAAAAGAAAAATATATATACGTGTATTTATAACTTCGCATTTATTAGCCATCATATGCATTTCATATGTGGCTATCTGAACCCAACCTGGAATTTGAGAAAACATCCAATTGAGAAAAATGAGAGAAAAAGAGAAAGAAAGATAAAAGTGAAAACAAAGAGGAGAAAATGCGTGACCTTTTCTGAAATCAGGCTAAGAGTACTAATTGAGATTTAATAATCTGTTAATCCTGTTTGGGGGCAAATTAATTATCAAAATTAATTCGACGTTGAATTAAGCCTAGAGCGGAAACCTAGTGGACTTCATCAAACGAAGTTAGTAAGCCCTATTTACGTGATCTAATCTACCAAGAAATTAGGAATAATAAAAAGGAAGCAGAGATAACTTTGATTCATAGAGAACTGATCTACCAAGAAATTAGGAATAATGAAAAGGAAGCAGAGATAACTCTGATTGATAGAGAACTGATCTACCAAGAAATTAGGAATAATGTAAAGGATGCAGTGATAACTTTGATTGATAGAGAACATGAAAGGGAGCAAAATAAAATAAAATTTTAGAGAAACAGGAAGGAGAACAAATGTTCAGGTGTAGGGGTAAAATGGTGATCAATCAAATGAATTAAACATGACCCAAACATCAACAGAATAGTGAAACAAGAAGGATTCAATAAACAAAGCAATGAACAAACACAGTGCAAACCTCTCCCGTTTCAAAACTTCTGTTGTTCGCCTATCAAAAATCATCCTTTTGCAGATGAGATGAGCCCTTAGAGAGTGCAATCTTTTAAGCTGTTTGTAGGAAGTCGATGGTGAATGGCTATGGTGATAAGCAATGAAGATGAGCTCCAAATGCGAGTATGTGATCTCAAGCTTGTAGATGACAAAAGGGTGCCAAAGGCGCACTGGTGATATTTCTGCAGACTAACGATGTCAAAAAGCCTGGATCATTATAATGGAAGGATGAAGCTTCATTTATAGACTCAGAAGAATGAGAATCAACGGTTGAGAGAAGATATGAAGATCAATGGCTGAGAATGGTTAAGGAATGTGCAACTAGTAGAAATGTGACAAGTGTCCTAGCTCCATCATGAAAGAGGGGATGTGACAAAATTGATTGGAGAGTTAACTCCATTGACTGGTCTGTTAACAGACTTGATTGATCAGTTAGAAGAGTGGATTGTGGAACTAACTGACTTGATTGAGGATTTGACTCAATTGACAGGTTAGTTAACTTTTTTGATTGATTAGTTAACTAACCTCTGATTTGAGAAGAAATAGGCCATGTGGGTGAGGGAAAATAAGATAATTAAATATTAAATATATTTAATTACATGTGCAACCTGATGAGGTGGACAAGGTGAGGTGGAAAAGATGAGGTGTAAAGGTGATGTGGAATTTTGAATTTAGAACTTAGGATAGAGGAATTTGGATTAATTAAATAATTTATGATTATTTAATTGTTTTAGAAGAATTTTAATTAAATAAATTGAATTTATTTAATTACGAAACAGTGAATCTATTAAATAAATCTAGAATATTTATTTAATTAATAGAAGAAGGGAATAAATATTTAGAATATTTATTTAGGATGAATTGTGTCATTTTTAGGCGTATACATTTTGCCCCTCTTTGATGCAATGCAGTTTACAGCGTTGCTTCAAATAAATCGATAGTTTGAATGATGACACATGCCCCAGTTTGCCCCTGGTACAGGTTTAATGATGATAGGATGCCCCCTCAGGAGATTGGACGGGAAAAGGGTGAAAGATTCAGAGACAGACAATCTCACGAAGACAAAGGGGTAAGGATAGGTTGGAGGAAAAGGGACGTGGTCAGGGATGCGGGAAGAAAACAGGAAGAAAAACGGGCACGGGAAGTAGTCACAGTCATCACCTAGCCAGAATTAGGGTTTGGAGGCTATAAATAGGAGCTGGGTCCACAAGAATAGTCATTTGTACACTTGTTTACTCTGGATTGGAGTGAGAGAGCCCAAAGCAACTTGGAGCAGCATGGCAGCCAGAGCAGCAGACATTCCGCGCGAGGAGCACCGATTCGAGCGAGTCCGTCGATTCGGGCGGCTAGCAGAGGCAGGACCCCTGGTATGTGCTTCGAAAAATTTCTCCTAGGGTCGATTTAGGATGTCATAAATGCACGTAGAAAATAGGTAAAATGCATGCGCAGAAACTTAGAACGGCTCATATGCCTCGCGAAGCAGCGCTTTTGTCGTTGTGCGGCGCATATGCCGGTTTCGGCGGCGCATACATGAAAACTGCGCATCTGTGCAATGTAGCGGCGCTTTTGTGATTTGGCGGCGCATGTGTATTTAAGCCGCGCATATGTTGAAAGTAGCAGCGCATCTATTGATGCTGCACATATGTTGATTTTAGTGGCGCTTTCATAATATGCCGGCGCATATGCCTAATTTTGTGGCGCATTTGTCAGATCTGCGCATATGTGCACTGTGGCGGCGCATTTGTGATTTAGCGGCGCATATGCCGATTTTAGCAGCGCATATACCAAAAAACGGTGCTTTTACCCCCTGTAGTGGCGCATTTGCTGTGAATAGCAAAGGACTTAGCCAAATTGACCTGATTAGCATCCTGTTTGACGCGGTAATCGATGAGCTATCTCCGAGATTGTAGAAATCTAGTCAAGAGATGTAGTGTGCTGTTGTGATCAATTTGAAATGCTAGGTTTAGTTGATATAGTTTAGTAGGTATGTTGAGTATGGTATATGTCGCTTGAGATTGATGCGTTGCCTTGCTTGCTTGTAGGAGGAGATTTGGGACACACTACAGTCGAGGGAGATGTTTCCTATGCCCTTATTGCAGAGATATATGCTGACAGAGATTAACAGAGTGGCGCTTGGTGCCATGGGATTGGATTATGTATGCTTCATGCCCGAGGTGCGGGCGAACCATGGACTACTGACAGCTACCGTGGAGAGATTCCACAGTGAGGATGGGACCTTCCACTTTCCGATGGGAGAGATGACGGTGACTCGGGAGGATGTCTATCGGATATTGCACTTGCCTGTGGTGGGCGAGCTGGTGGAGTATGATGCACAGCGGGACGTGGGACTCGCCGAGTGCCAGCGGGTGTTTGATGATCCCAAGCTAGCTGGTCAGGTTATCCCATGGCAAGATATATATGACTATTATGACTACTTCCCTGGGATTCTGGCTGGACTGATCGGGGGCGTAGTATGCCCGGACAAGAGATCACATGGGTTCCCCATTGGATGGGGCAGGATCATGGAGCGGATGCTGACTGAGGGCACCCGATATGCGTGGGGAGTCTGCGTACTGGCCCACTTATACCATGACATGCATCAGGTGGTGTACCACTACAGCACGAGTCTATCGGCTGGGGTGTTGCTGTTACAGTTCTGGCTGTGGGAGCACATAGCAGTGACGAGGCCGATATGTGTCTTCGCGAGGCAGCGAGGAGAGCCATACAGTTATGGCTATGCAAGAGTGATTTCCCAGCACAGGCTGGGGAAGCTAGAGTACTGGAGACACACCCTAGATGGAGTGGATTTGGTCGTCTGGCGACCATATCTGGACTGCGAGCCCTGGGATGATGAGGGAGACGAGCTACCATACTGCTTTCAGACTAGGTGGCTGATAGGCCGGACACAGCACATCTTGGAGAGACAGTTGGTGGGCAGGGTGCAGCAATAGTTTGGGCGGAGACAGGGTATGCCCCAGGGGCAGGCCATGTTTGCATGGACACACGCAGAGAGGGTCCAATGGGGGCCAATGGCTTCGTATGAGGAGGCTCTGGCAGAGTTCCAGCAGACGCCATATGTGGCATGGGACATGCGGAGAGAGATAGCAGATGCGGGGGTGACACAGGAGTACGAGGATTGGATTACTGCACATCCTTTCCTGAGATATTCAGGACCCGGCATGCTGGTGCCTCGTATCGATGAGGCAGACTCAGAGGAGGAGGGAGAGGCTGGCCCAGGGCAGAGGGTAGTTAGAGGAGGACGGGGACGATGGGGTGGCAGGGCCGGAGAGAGGCCGAGACAGCGGAGGAGGATAGCTCAGGCTGAGCAGGCAGTGCTAGGGTAGGCAGAGGCACAGCAGCATATACCTCAGCAGGTACAGATGCCACCACCCCAGCAGGTACCACAGCAGCAGGTGCCCCAGCCACAGGGGCTAGGACAGGCAGAGGCAGCACAGGGGCTAGTATAGGGAGAGGCTCATGAGAGGACCATAGCCGGTTTGAGGGGATAGGTGCGAGAGCTGTAGGCACAGCTGAGGAGGGTAGAGCGGAGGTGAGAGACAGACGCAGCGGTGATCACTGGGTTGACCCACGAGAGAGACATGGCTGACGCACGGGTACAGATTATCCATGTAGAGCGGGACACTACTGTGGCCGCTATGGGGACAAATGCAGCGAGTTCCTTTTTGGTTGGGCAGGTGCAGTAGGCACAGGCACAGGTTGGCCAGTTACAGACGCAGTTGGCCCAGGCACAGACAGACCTAGCTAGAGCACAGTCCCAGGCGCAGTATTACCGAGGGTTATACCATGGTGCCGTGGCATCGAGCCAGAGGGCAGGGAGTTTCAGGAGTTAGTCTGGGGTGACTCATAGAGCAGGTCCATCACAGTCAGGGGCCTCCGTGATGGGTCCTCAGCAGTCAGGAGCTGGCAGTGGTGGCCCACAGTAGCAGGGATAGACATAGACCGGATTTTGTAGATTTTGGGACATGTATCACCATCCATTTGGATGTATATTGTATATGACACTTTTATTCCAGAGATGAATGACGATTTTGTACATTTGGACCTCTTTTATATGATAGTATATATGATGATGCAGCTGTGTTATGGGACGTCTATATGATCTAATGCCAATGTATGTATATGTGATATGAGTTTGATGTGATTATCTGTACTTTAAGATGTGATGTGATGCAAATGTACTGATGACCTAATGCATTGGATGGTGTATTCTATGAACCTAAGCATGTGTATGACTAGTCCTACGAATGATTGATATGCTCCTATATGCTTTGTTTTTGTGAAGTCCAAATGTACTCTATCGACATAAGACTAACATGATAGACAGATAGAAGGATGGTTGTGATAAGATGACCTAGAAACTTTACTTGATATCGTTACTCTGCATAGTTTGGATAATGAGGATTGCATGGATGTGTATGTGGATACAGGATGGATGCTTTGCTTTTAAGAGTGCTTTATTTCATCACTGGGCATATTTTTGTGGTACATTTTCTAAAATGTTGTAAGTGAATACAAGCATCTAGGTATAATTGAACCGAAATGACCTGAGTACCGCTTACATGGATTTTGATTTAGCAAGCTAATACAAGCATCTAGTCAAAATTGAATCGAGATGACTTGAGTACTTCTTGCGTTTCAACAAGCAAGGATTGCCCCCATTCGTGTTATACCTTTGATGTCCTCGATGATCTTTTGCCAATCATGTCCTTAGACAAGGCTTCACATTACTAAAGTTTAATCCACAAATAGGAAACAAAGAAAAATAATCATGCCTCCATCCTAGCATCTCTAGCTTTTGGCATCCTTGAGTAGCATAGAAAGACATGAGAACAAAAATCCAGACTCTGTAACTTAACCGTGGTTCCAATCCACAAAAGATTCTTGCATTTAGATGTGAGTTTCTTGCCATGATTTAGATAAAATCAGTTAGAAGACCTTGGGTATTTGGTTTGCATTGGATAGGTGAAGATGCTCATGGTCAAGATTGCTGCTTGAGGCGCAGGTTCTGCTTGCATTTGCTTGCTTGGTGAGAAGATTGCACCATCCTTATTGGGGAGATGGACCCTAAGGGACTAACCTAGTGCCTCGGGGGCTCATTGCTAAATGGCCTTGCCTACGTGACGACGCAGAGGCAACGTAGTTTGGGGTAAACCCTAATGGACCATGGATGGACTAGAAGAAAGATGACAAGAATGAAGACAAGAAGGAGGATGAATGGGACTATAGGAGAAATGGAAGCCTCGGGGGCGCATTAGGATAATGGCCTTGCCTACGTGATGGTGCAGAGGCAACGTAGTTCACGGCCTTGGACCATGGACACTGACGAGAGACACTATGTAGGCTCACATTGAGGAGACGGTATGGGACAAAACCTTGGTTGACAAGGCCACAAGGAAAGTATCAAGCCATGATAGGTAACTGTCAAGTGTTTATTGTGGGGTAGATATGGATCGAATGGGGCAAATGGGGAAAGAATGGACTCAAGGGGATTGGATTCCCAAAGATGGAGAAGGCAGTTTATCACAAGTAATGCCTGTTTACCAGGTTTTCATCACTTGCTTTTATTTGCACGAGAAGCTAGAAAGTAACATGACGCCTGTTTGCCAGGTTTTCATCACGATACCTATCCAAGGCACCTGTTTGCCAGGTTTTCACCAAAGGACGATTTTTTTGTATGCCTTTCTATTTTATTCTAATTTTTTGTATTTTCTCTTTTCAATTTTTTTTTGTATTTTTTTGATTTTTTGATTTTATTGTGCCCCATTGCACTGGGGTTCTCTTAGGTATAGAACCGGTGAAGGTGCATGCTGTTGATTGGATCATCAAACAACTCCCCCTCTGATGTGGCCAACTAATATGCCCCCGATCCGTAAGCAGCTACAATCACGTAGGGCCCAAGCCAGTTTGGCTCAAACTTACCTTTCTTTTCTCTGTCCTGTTGATTGCGAGGGTTTCTTTTAGAACGAGGTCCCCAACCTTGAAGCATCTTGGTCTAACCTTGTGGTTGTAGCTTCTAGACATCATCTGTTGATAGGCTTTGAGATGGTCAAAAGCCTTTTGGCGCCTTTCCTCTAGCAGCTCTAGTTCTTGTAGCCTGGAGACTCTATATTCTTCATCTGATATGAGACCTTTCAACGACACCCTGAGGGATGGGAGTTCGACCTCAATGGGAAGGATGGCTTCGGAACCATAGACAAGGGCGTAGGGTGTAGCACCTGTGGGAGTGCGTATACTGGTTCTGTAGGCCCACCGAGCGGGATTGAGTTGGACGTGCCAATCGCGACCAGCTTCATTGACAGTCTTCTTTAGGATTTTCAGAATGGTTTTATTTGATGCCTCAGCTTGGTCGTTACCTTGGGGGTAGTATGGAGTGGAGAAATGGTGTTGGATTTTGAAACGCTCACAAAGTTCTTGGACATCCTAATTTTTGAATGGTCTCCCATTATCCATTATGATGGATGAGGGGATGCCATATCGGCAGATGATGTAGTTCAGAATGAACGAGGAAATTTGCTTGCCTCTGACGGTGGTTAGGGGAACGACTTCAATCCACTTTGTGAAGTACTCAGTGGCGGTTATGATGAATTTATGGCCGTTGGAAGAAGGTGGATGGATCTTTCCCACAAGGTCAAGTCCCCATTGGCAAAAGGGCCAGGGTGTCGTTAGAGGTCTCAACTCCTGAGCAGGTGCATGAATTAGGTTCCCGTGTATCTGGCACTGTTTGCACTTTTTGACAAACTGATATGAATCCATTTCCATATTGTTCTAGTAATAACCCAAACGCATGAGTTTCTTAGCTAAGGAAGGACCGCTGGAGTGTGTTCCGCAGATCCCTTCGTGTATGTCTCGCAAGGCCGTTATGGATTCTTCTTGTTCTAGACAACGGAGTAAAGTACCATCTAGACCACGTCGGTAAAGGGTATTAGCAATGATGGTGTAACGGGAGGCTTGTCGGATGAAAGTTCATTTTTGGTTGGAAGAGAGGTCCGGTGGAAGAATATTGTCCTTGAGGTAAGTGTAGGTCTTACCGTACCAAGGTGAATCAAATCCTACTAGGAGGCAAATGGAATGGGTTTCGAGGAGATCATAAGCCGGTTGCCGAATGGTTTCTACTAAGAACTCATACCGTGACTCGTATTCAGGCATTTCAAGAAGAGAGGCTATGGTAGCCATTGCATCTGCTGCTTTGTTCTTGATCCTGGGTATTTGTTCAAAGGAGATGGTCCCAAAGTGTTCTTTGAGGTCGTCGACCATCCTTTTGTATGGGATGAGTTTCTCATCTTTGGTTTGATATTCATCGTTGACCTGATTTATGATAAGCTGAGAATCACCGTAGACACATAATGCTTGGATTTTCCACTCAGTGGCCATCTTGAGACCAATTACCAAGGCTTCATACTCCGCTATGTTATTGGTGCACAGAAATAACAACCTGTAGGACTTCGGAATTGTGTCACCTTGGGCAGTGATAAACAGGATACCTACCCCCGATCCATGGTTGGTGTAAGACCCGTCGAAGTAGAGTTTCCAAGGAGATGTTGACAGAGTGAATAAAGACTCATCGGGAAACTCAAACTGCATTGGTGAAGTGTCCTGTAATGGTGCCTCAGCCAGTTGGTCAGCTATGATTTGCCCTTTGATGGCTTTTCTGTCCACATATTCTATATCATATTCGCTAAGAAGCATAACCCACTTTGCTAGTCGACCTGTGAGAGCTGCTTTGCTGAGAAGATACTTTAGTGGGTCGATTTTGGCAATGAGTTTGACAGGATGTGCCAACATGTAGTGTCGGAGTTTTTGTGAAGCAAAAACCACCGCAAGGCATGATCGTTCTACCTGTGAGTATTGTAACTCGTAGCCCACTAAGGTTTGACTGATGTAGTATATAGCTCTTTCCTTGCTCTCATAATCTTGCTGTGCTAGGAGAGCCCCAAGAGCAGTAGGTGTAGCAGAAATATAGAGAATTAAAGGTTTTCCTTGGATCAGAGGCATTAGTATAGGAGGGTTCATAAGGTACTCCTTTAGCTTGTTAAATGCCTCTTCGCACCGCTCATCCCATTTAAATAGAATATTCTTATGTAGGAGGTGACTGAAAGGTTGGCACTTGTCTGCCAACTGTGAGATGAACCTTCGGATGGCCTGCAGCTTGCCCTGTAAGGATCTCAATTGTGTTAGAGTCTTGGGTGGTGGCATGTCCATTATTGCTTTGACCTTGGCCGGGTCTACCTCTATGCTGTTTGCTGACACGATGAATCCTAGCAGCTTGCCCGATGTTACCCCAAACACACACTTCTTCGGGTTCAATTTAACTTGGAATTGATCCAACTGTTGGAAGACTTTCTCTAGGATGTCCAGATGTGAGTCCCTCGTGAGAGATTTTGCTAAGATATCATCAACATAATCCTCCATGGTCACATGCATCATGTCATGGAATATGGTTGTCATGGCCCGCTGATATGTAGCACTTGCGTTTTTCAGCCCAAAAGGCATGACATTCCAGCAAAAGGTACCCCATGGACAAGTGAAAGCTGTTTTGTGCTGATCCTCTGGTGTTATTTTGATCTGGTTGTACCCTGAGAATCCATCCATGAGTGACAGCATTGTATGTCTTGCCGTGAGGTCGACTATGATATCGATGTTAGGCAATAGAAAGTCATCCTTGTGGCATGCTTTGTTTAAGTCTCTAAAATCGTTGCATAGTCAAACCCTGCCATCTGGTTTAGATACTGGCACGATGTTTGATATCCATTCGGGGTAATCTATGGCTCTGATGATCTCCTTTTGGTAAGTGATCTCTAAGTTTCATATAGTCAATGTAAGCATCATCATTCTGGAACACATCTAATTGAGGGGTCCCTTGCAGGTCCCAGTCAATAAGCTCAGGGTGTAAGAGGGGAAGGGGGTCGGATGAGAGATCTGATTCATTAATGTTGTGAATGGAAATGCTATGGGCACTGGTGGGAGTAGTGTTCTGGGTGGTACTTTCTTCCAGCTTGTTTATCGTAATGGAATCGAAACTTTCCTCGAAAGCCATAATCTCAGGGAGGGGCAAATCAGACTCCAGTGGTCTGTCCCGTTACATCTGTCCCTCATGGTAGGGGCTGAGAGTTTGGATGGTGTCAATCTCCTTGTCATCGTAGGAGTGCTCTGTCAGCTCGTCCCACTCATACTCATTCGACTCATCTGAATCTGCATCACTATCCACTTGGAGTGTTTGAATTGTCTCCACTAGGCAGGCATTTTCTTTGGCTTTACCTTTACCTTTGTACCCTAGGCCAGTTGTGTTTCTAGCCGAAGAGGATGAAGAAGGTTGGATAGGTTCAATGATTCCTTCTTTTCTGAGGCCTATGGGGCCTTGTCCTTCATACCCCATCCTGTGCAAAATTGTTTCACCCCGTCCATAGAGTTCTGTAGGGAGCCTAGGCGGCTCTTGGGGTGTGTTTTCTTCTTCAGCATAAAGCCATTGCAGGAGATCTCGCTCCTCTGTCTCATCTGATAAGGTCCCCCATTTTACAAAGGGATTTGCAGGAGTTGTAGGAGGAGCAGATGGCTTTGGAAAATGCCTAGGTTGATGTGTGGGTTTGCCAAAGGAGCGAGGAGACAAAGGCATGGTGGCAAGGTTGAGGCTGTGCTCAATGGAGTACTCCCCCACGCCATTTTCTTTTATGGTAAGTTTCAGCGGTTTGGGCCTCGAGGAGGAAGCTTCGGCAGTATGGTCTTGTGGAGGAGTAGGGGAAATGTAGGCTCTGTTGTTGGGAATGACGCATTCAGATTTTTCTTGGAATGAATTGCAATGTTGGTAGGGGTCAGGGTCGCCTTGTATGGTGACCTGCTTGCCATCGTGTGGGAACTTTATGCATTGATGGTAGGTGGAGGGGACAGCCTTCATGGCGTGGATCCATGGTCTCCCTAGTAGAATATTGTAAGCAAGCTCCTGATCAAGGACTTGGCACACCACATATTTAATTACCAGTCCCACTTGAATGGGTAGGACAACCGTGCCCTTTGTGGTTCGCTCCTCCTCGTCATAGGCTTTGATAGTAATTTTCTGTCTTGGATCTACTGCCTGTTCAGAGAACCCCAGTGCAAGGACTAGCTTCAACATGCAAATATTTAGACCGGCGCCCCCATCAATGAGAACCCTCTTGATGCGGTGCTTGTACACGAATGCGACAATGTGTAGAGGAGTGTTGTGGGGTTGAGATATGGAAAGGTCATCTTGCTCTGTAAACGAGATGGAAGTGGAGGATGTCAAATTACCCACCATGGTTTGGAACTTTTCTTGGGCTAGGTTAGTGGGGACAGTAGTTTCCACTAAGGCTTTCTCAAGAATCTCCTTATGAGAAGGAGATAGATGCAAGAGCTCCAATATAGAAATGTGAGCTGGAGTCTTTTGCAATTGGTCGATGACATTATATGGGCGGGAGTTGGATGGAGATGGTGATGACCTTGGAGGGGTGGTATTGATCGTGACTTTACCACTGCGGGTAATTATACTACAACCAGTTCTGTTAGGTCCTGGTTGTTGGTTGGGGGATATGACGTTGACTTGCGGAACATGCTCAGAAATGCAATTAATGGTGTACTCGAATGGAACACTTGCATAGTTAGCATTACTCGACCCGCTGTTCTGGTTTGGCCTGTTACGATTGTTGTCATTATTGTTATGGCCATTGGAGTTGTTGCCGTTGTGACCATCGTTGCTGTTGTGGCCATTGTTGCGATTATTGTTATACGGCCGGTTGTGGTTTAGAAGAGGATCCCGGTAGGCCACATGAGATTCATTGGAGGTATGCTATTGTGTCCCTCCATGATTCTGATCTAGTATGTCCTGTATGACATTCTTGAGGTGGATGCAATTGTTAGTCGTGTGCCCCCGTCCTCGATGATACTCACAATAATCTGTGTCCTTCCAATAGGGAGGTTTGACGATAGGCTCATAGTCACTTGTTGGCGGTAGAGAAATTTCATTATTAGCCAACAACTTCCTGAGGGCCGACTCTTGAGATTCCCCCAACGGCGTGAATTTTCTCCTTGGATTTGAATTGAACCAAGGTCTAGGTTCCTGAGGGGGTGGCTTGTTGAGCGCACCGGTATTTGCTTCTCCCTTAAGAGTGAATATAGGTTGTTGCTTAGGGGCTGCCACCTTGGCATCCACTACTCCATCGTTGACCACATTCTTGTTCTTGGTCCAAAACTTTGACTTATCTGTTGTATAATTCGAAGGAGGTGTGTCCTTGTAGAGCTTGAGAGTTCCTTTAGTGATCATAGCTTTTTCAATGAAGAGGCCCATTTCAATGACTTTGGCGAACGAGGTAGGGCATTGTATCTGAATTTGATAGCTAAGGTCAGTGTTTAGGTTGTGGACAAACATTTCCAATAGCTGCTTCTAAGGCATGTCGTAAGAACACTTACTAGCTAGCTATCTCCATCGTTGTAGGAAGGCGGCGAATGACTCACCACCCTTCTGTTTGGTGTTGCATAGATCTAGCATAGATACCTCGTGTTCTATGTTGTAAGAGAAGTGCATTATAAATTTATTGACAAGTTCATCAAAAGTTTTGATTCCTAGTGGGAGACGCGAGAACCACTCCATAGCTTGACCACCTAAAGATCGCGGGAATAGTCTCATTAAGTAGGTCTTGTTGTGAGCTACTTCTAAACATGCTGCAGTGAATTCCCTGATGTGATCTCTAGGGTCCCCCTTCCCTTTATATTTGTCAAATTTTGGAACTCCAAACTGATAGGGGAATGGTTTCATGATCAAATTTCTGTCAAAGGGGTATGGTGCTATATCTTCTAAAGAGTAGTTCTTAGAACTTGTACCGGTCTTAAGGTTGGATATCTCGAGCTTTAGACTTTCGATTTGTTGTCTCACGTCTGCCATAGGAGTAGTTGGATCTACGGGTTGCTTTCCTCTCTCAGTTGTATGGGGTACCGTGTCATTGGTGCCTCTTTCATGCACATGTGGGATTGTGTCATTTGTGCCCCGCTCATGATCATTGTCTGCATTTTCCATGATGGAGCTAATGTCAAAGTCTGCGGGGAGTTTGATTCCGAGACTAGCAAGATGATGGAAATACTTATGGGGATCTTCAAGGATCATCTTCTCTACGACGTGTTGGAATTTTCTATCTTGCATGTGCGCCACTAATTCTTCATGAGAAATCTCTTCTTCACCATCACGTGGTGGAAGAAGGTGATCAGATGAGTCGGCCATTTCGATTTGCTTGTTGTATTGGGATCGAGTAAGAACCATGCAAGGTGACGCGGGATGGAGGGGGTGAGGACTAGAAATTCTGGCAAGGTGCTAACTGAGACTATTGTGAATGGGATACCTAGGATAAGACTTGGAGAAAGGATTCTCTCACTCAATGACTTCAAGTAAGATGGTTGACACAAGACTCTAGCCACTAGCAAGGGTAGTCGATACCAGTCTTACTGTGTAGGGCTTAGTCGTTCAACAAGACTACTAGCAAAGGTACTGTGACCTACTAGGCTTACGTGAATTCACTAATGAAATGAAAAAGAACTTATGCTGAATCGATATGGGATAGGCTGACTTTGGGACAAGAGTGATTTGGACATAAGGTGAGTGTGACAATGGACGAAAGAGAAAGAGTTGGGAGAAACAGATGGAGACTGACTGCAAGGTTGGCTCTGATCTCGTAAAGTGAAACTAGGCTGAAATGGGTGCTCTGATCAGGTGAAAATTTCTCCTCAAAAATAGGGCAAGTGCTCACTGTCGCATATGCGCAGAAACAGATGCGCAACAGAAATGGACAAATGCGCAGCAAGTCATAGTAAATGCGCCGGTCTGGTGAACAATATATGCGCAAGAACAGTGCACATATGCGCAGCAAAAAGGTATATGCACAGTAAGTCACTACAAAAGCGCAGTAGGTCTCTGTGTATGCGCAGCAGAAATGTGTAAATGAGCAGCTCTGAAGTTTTTGCAAAATTTTTAGGTTTTTCTTCTGTTTTTGGTATTTTTTGGCTAGAAAAGGTCTTCCTGATCTGATATTATGAATTTAATAGCAAGAAAACACAGCAAGCACAAAGAATATTTTGTAGTTTTTCATTGTTTTTGTAAATTTTCTGACTCTATTTTGGACAAAAGCAAGCACAAAATCCTAGGCAAGAAATGGATTATAAGGGATTTGGGCCACTAAAACAAGAGGTATTTAATTCGGGCAACCGTTCAAGTGGTTACACGTGCGGCGGCGCTACTCTCCGTTATGGAGTCTCCCAGCCTCACAGGGTTGCGCCTGAGAGGGTTTTGGGGGAGGTTGGCCGTTGGTGTAACATAACAGCACTTGTTGCAGGAAGTTTTCACCTCAAGCACAATTTATTTTAAGTGGCTTGGTAGGGCTTGGCGTTAGCCTGTTACCACTCAGGGTCATTCCCACTTGGACAAGCGTGCATCCAAGGGCAGGCCCCTCCTAAAGGTTAAACAGATAGAATGACAAGTCTGGCACTCTGATCACCCAGAAGAGGGGAGAGCATAAGCCTATTGTCATTCGCAAGCACAGAATACACTAATTAATCCACCCTAGTTAAAAGTGAAAAACTAGATGGGCTAATCTACTCAAACAGAACTTTGAAGTGATTCAACAATATAGCAGTGGTTCAGTTTTAAATCCCAGAGAGTAGTAGTGAGTTCAATTCTTAAACCGCGTAGCACGAGTTTGTTAACTTTGAAATTTAGGTTTCACGATATAGCAATGGTTCATTTTAACCTCAGAAAGCAGTAGTGAGTTCAATTCTTAAACCACGTAGCACGAGTTTGTTAACTTTGAAATTCAGGTCTCACAATATAGCAATGGTTCATTTTAACTTCAAGATCATTGATGAGTTCAATTTTAACCTTTAGATAGCAATAACTTGGAAGGTGTTTGCAATGCAAGCAAGAAATAAATCCAGTTACTTCCTCCCTAATTAGTACTAGATGAAGATTTGAATGAACATTAATTTTTACTTTCCCTTTGAAAATGAAATGTGAACTAATTAGATGCAACTACATGGAACTAAACCTGCACCTATCCTGCAAAACTGCTCCAGCAAACACCTGCGAAAGGGTTAGCGTTAGCAACTTCCCCTAGAAAAGTACTAAACCTCAGCCTGTTACAAATGCGCAGCTTCAGTGATCAGATGTGCAGAAATAATCAACAGAAGCGCAGCATTAATAAATGTGCTGCAGTATTGAACATATGCGTAGTTAAAAGGAACGGATGCGCAGTATTAACGTATGCGCAGTAACAGTACTCAAAAGCGCAACCGAAATGCACAGATGCGCAGGGAAAATAAAAGCGCCGCAACAATACACAAAAGCATAGCAGAAATACACAGATGCGCAGAAAAAGTAAAAGCGCTGTAACAGTCTTTATATGCGCCGTGGAAATGAATAGATGCACCGAAGTAATCTGTACGTGACTCTGCATGACCTGTACGGAACCTGCCTTCAAAAAAAGCTTAGAAACGGTAAAATAAAGGGGCAAACAGCCCCACGGTGGGCGCCAAAAATGTAGGGGTAAAATGGTGATCAATCAAATGAATTAAACATGACCCAAACATCAACAGAATAGTGAAACAAGAAGGATTCAATAAACAAAGCAATGAACAAACACAGTGCAAACCTCTCCCGTTTTGAAACTTCTGTTGTTCGCCTATCACAAATCGTCCTTTTGCAGATGAGATGAGCCCTCAGAGAGTGCAATCTTTTAAGCTATTTGTAGGAAGTCGATGGTGAATGGATATGGTGATAAGCAATGAAGATGAGCTCCAAATGCGAGTATGTGATCTCAAGCTTGTAGATGACAAAAGGGTGCCAAAGGCGCGTTGGTGATATTTCTGCAGAGTAACGATGTCAAAAAGCCTGGATCATTAGAATGGAAGGATGAAGCTTCATTTATAGACTCAAAAGAATGAGAATCAACGGTTGAGAGAAGATATGAAGATCAATGGCTAAGAATGGTTGAGGAATGTGCAACCAGTAGAAATGTGACAAGTGTCCCAGCTCCATCATGAAAGAGGGGATGTGACAAAATTGATTGGAGAGTTAACTCCATTGACTGGTCTGTTAACAGACTTGATTGATCAGTTAGAAGAGTGGATTGTGGAACTGACTGACTTGATTGAGGATTTGACTCAATTGACAGGTTAGTTAACTTTTTTGATTGATTAGTTAACTAACCTCTGATTTGAGAAGAAATAGGCCATGTGGGTGAGGGAAAATAAGATAATTAAATACTAAATATATTTAATTACATGTGCAACCTGATGAGGTGGACAAGGTGAGGTGGAAAAGATGAGGTGTAAAGGTGATGTGGAATTTTGAATTTAGAACTTAGGATAGAGGAATTTGGATTAATTAAATAATTTATGATTATTTAATTGTGTAGGACATTTAGAAGAATTTTAATTAAATAAATTGAATTTATTTAATTACGGAACAGTGAATCTATTAAATAAATCTAGAATATTTATTTAATTAATAGAAGAAGGGAATAAATATTTAGAATATTTATTTAGGATGAATTGTGTCATTTTTAGACGTATACATCAGGATTTGTTGAAAATGCTAAAATTAGGAGAATAAATTAATATTAATTTTTAGAAAACGTGAAGGAGAACAGATGATTGGACTTTGTTGAAAAATGTCCCATTAACTTAATCAACTATACTTCCAAAGTAATTAGTGAGTTGTAAGATATTTATTAACCCTATCAAGAAACCTCGTGATCATGATTAGTGTTAGTGTAATAAATCCCACTCACGCCCGTGAGGTGTTATGTTGCCAGATTTTTCTGGAATATAGGGTTTAGGAGTTTAGTAAGGCTAAACCTTGTAGCGATATTAACCGCGTCGCGATGACCCCCTTGTTGGCCTTCTTGCATTTGGGTATGTGCACGTGTGCGTAATACTCCGCTGACAACTGTATTGTTTGCACCTTAAGCGTACGCCACCGAGCACGCTTGCGCGTGCGAGGGGGTTTCTAGGGAAGCATGGGAAAATTTTTGATATTTCGTGTCATGACCAGATGACAAATGTGGGCATGACACGTGAGATGCGTGTTGTGACCGCATGGGAAATGTGGGCATGACAATTAATGGCAGCTGCTGAATCTATCATGTAGTTTCTTACCATTTTGTTATTTACAAGAAGACTGACATAAAATGGATCAATCTAGGAGGGGGAAGTAGTCATTTCTTCTCCCACATATACCTTGAGGATCCCCATCTCTTTGCATTTATTTTCATTAATCTACTGATCCACCTTCTGGGATATGGGTGATCCTTTGGGTACCTTAGATTATACTTGAGATATGCCTGTAATCATTTTCAGAGCATGGTTCTTATGCTCATCTATCTTCATCATTTCAAGTAAAGGAACACAGACCTTCATCTAGGATAAAATCTGAGTCATATCTATATACAAAATATTTGGATTAAAATGAAAGATAAAACAATTAAATGCAATACCTTTTACCCCAAATCCTTCAAATACCTCAGATTCCTTGAAAGATAGATGCATGCATGATTGATCGCTTGAGTGATTGGATGTTGATTGCTCAGATCTACAGCATAACGTTGATAGGATGGAGATTGATAGAGAAAAATAGATAGATGAAAGATGATGGATGGATAAGAAGATTGAAGAAGAATGATACAAAGCTTCTAATGATAATTCGACAGCATAAGGATATCAAACTCAATGCATACCAAATGGCTTATGAGAGGCCATATTTATAGAAGAGGGATGATTTTTGATCAACGGTGAGGAATAAAAGGAGAAATCAATGGATGAGGATGAAGGAGAGATAAGAATGAACGTGCACGTGGCAAGTGTCCATAAAAAGGCACTTTATTTAGAAAGTTTAGGTGGGTTATTGATGAGGACAAGATTCTTTCTCAAGATAGAATGCTTTTTCTATTTTGAGATTTAAGTGATGAGGATAGTTGATTTTTTTCTAATTTATTAAATCTTCCCATATCTGATTTTTCTATTTATGGACAAGGGGGCCCACTTGCACAATTTTAGAAGAAAATGATAAGGATGGAAGATAATATAAATTAAATAAATTAAAAATTTATTTAATTTATGGACATGGTGAATAAATAAATAAAATAAATGATTTTATTTATTTATTAGAAGAAAAGACAAAATAATTAAATACTATAAAATTATTTAATCATTTGATGGTAGATATTTGATGGTAGATGGAAGAATAATGAAAATTAATTAAATAAATAAAATTTATTTAATTAATTAATGATATGAAGAGGAAAACGAAACATAAGTATGTTAGACAAAAATGATGGTATGCGATGCAATATGAGTTTCATGCATAAATAATGAAATGGGACAATTTTGGGTGTCTACATTTTGCCCCTCTTAAAGATGATGTTCGAGATGATGAAATTTGTGTCGAGTAATATCGTTTCAAAGAAGCTAAGGTATGGATGGAGAAAAAGGGGGGATGATAGAAAAATAGGATGATAGTACCCCCTCGAGAGGATAGGAAGGTTGGACAAACATGGGTATGCTCTCGAAATGAGATGAAATGATAAAGGAGGGATAAGATGAATGATGCAAGATAAGAAGTGGAGGAAAAAGATGAAGGATACATTATGATGCAATGAAAGTGAGCAATCATATGTTTGATTTAGCACTAGACATTATGCACCAAAATATGAGGACCAAGGTGACGATGTGTCTCATGTCTCAGCATAATACAACCTTGTCTAGATACAAGATATGAATATTAGTTGGGTTGGATTTGATGTAAATGCAAAAATGATAACACACACACACAAGCAAGCAAGCAAGCACAAATGATACAAAAACAAACAAGGTATTGCCTCTATCAAGCTGTAAACTGATGATTGATTGTTGATTGATTGATGATGATAGTGTTGCCATTACAGGGAACAATATATCCCTAGATCAATAGAAGGCTGTGATTAATTGATTGATTAATGAAATAAATGATTGGGTTTACAACAAGGCTGGGATCAAGATCATTGATTGCAAGTGGATAATTTGACAACATTGATTAACTTGATTGGTATGGATTAAGGATCATTGCTTTGCATTTGGATTTATTGATGATGAGATTGATTGGAAGAAGTGATGGAAGAATTGATTTGAGTGATTGATTGGAAGAATTGTTTTGAAAGATTGATGAATTGATGAAGATAGATGATAGAAGAAGATAATGAGAGAAGAAAGATGAATATCATTTGTGCCTGGGTCTAGGCACTTCCTTCATACTCTAGACTGCCTACATACCCATGTCCATAGGATCAAGGCACTTAACGATAGAGATGAGATGTAGTTTTGATAATATTTTATTGATGGTGATGATGAAGGTGGATTAATTGATCAGGTTATAGATTGATTGTGATTGATTGGATGTTTGTTGATATATGATGGATTAATCTTATTGCTTAGATGTAATTGATTCGATATGGATTTATTAGATTTGATTTGATGAGATGGGATTGATGTGATTTTGATTGTTTGATAGATTAGATGATTGAGTTGATGAAGTGAATAGATAGAATTTGATGTGATGAATTTGATGAGGAAATTTATTTGATAATTTAAGTTAGATTTGTTTTGATGGATTTGATTTGATTTAATTTTGATGATGTGATGTTGATGATTGGATTTGATGATTAGATGATTTGATTGCTGCTTTGATTTGATTGTTGATTGGATGAAATGATTGATTTGATTGATTTTGATGATTGAAGTTCACGATTGGATTTGACGATTGGATTAATGATTGGATTTAAAGATTGGATGAATTGGATTGGGTGATTGAATGATTTGAGTGATTTTGATGAATGACTTTGATGAATGATTTTGATGATTTTGATTTTTGTTGGATTTTATGATTTCTTTTGTATTTCTTCAGGACTTTTTGTGATTTTTTTGTATTTTTTGATATGTTTTGATTTTTTAGATTTGTTCAGGACTTTTTTATGATTTTTTTTGTATTTTTTATATGTTTTGATTTTTTGGATTTTTTAGGACTTTTTATGATTTTTTTTTTTTTTTGGGAAATATTTGAGTGCTAATGGATTTACAATTTGGGGTAGCCTTAGTGCTAGATACTAATGACAAGGGAAAATACCAAGTCTAGGTGCAAAGATGAAAGATAGGATATAGGATGGATTAAGATGAATGGATAAAAGGATGGGTGATAGGATAAGGGATAAAAGGCTCATGATAGATGGATAGATAAAAGGATAGGCTAAAGTGGATGGATATATGCATAAGAGAAAGGATGTGATCTCAAAAGGCTTTGTCACATCAGAATAACATGCCCTATTCTAGATAATATGCATAAGATTTTTTATGACAATGCTTAGGACAATATGATGATGATAGGATAGATTGGAAGGGATGAGGTACATCAAGAGATATCCAAGGCATGTTTCAATATTTTTGCCCCAATCTTTAACAAGATCAAAAGAGGAAGGGAGGATGAATGGACTCAATATGATAGGTATATGTATGTTGGATGGATAAGGACATGGTAAGAGAGGATATGATAGGATGGAAAATGATAAGTTAGATGAGACAAGGTGTCCCCAAGTGTAAGTGAAATAGAAGATCAACTTACACATGATGCCTGTTTGCCATGTTTTCATCACGGTACTTATCCAAGGTGCCTGTTTATCAGTTTTCACTGTCAGATGAAGGGATTTCTCTTTACTTTTCTTATTTTTTCTTCTTTTTCTTGGATGGGATAAGGTGGATATAGATGAAAGGGACTCAAGTGTCTAGTTCCATGAAAGGTGATAGTCCTGCTAGAGAGTGATGTCGTCGCATGGACCATGTCAAGGTCATTATGCTCATAGATGTTGGTAGGGGATTGCATGAAAGATGGATTAGGTAGATGGTGGATTATGATAGGAATGATAGTGGATTATGATGTGAATTGTGGAGGGCTTATGGATGGAGGATAAGTGAAAGGCTTATCCAAAAGCATGGACCATAGGAAGGTGATGGGGGAGATATGTAGTATAATGGATGAAGGATGGGGAGATGGAGGTATATGGAAATATGGTGGAATGGAAGGGAACCATGACCAATGGTTGCACACACCATGATAAACGTTGAAGCTTTTGATGGGAAGGTGGCGTAGGAAGCAATGTAGATGTTTTCTTAGGAGATGGATGATGTAAGCATTTAGGGACCCACATGGACTTAGTGTTTTTATGATTTTTACTTTTCATGTGGGATAGAGGGCTTTGAGACTTTTTGATGGAGTGGATTTATGAGGTGGAAGTGGATGGTTGGGATTCTTGAGAGGTGGGTACTTCATTTGATTTGCCTACTTTTTTCTTAAGGACCCATACTATTTTAGTTTTTAACTTTGCTTGCAAAGGTATGGGCTTGGATATATACAACTTTTGTGCAACTTTTGAGGTAATTAGTTGTTGCTTGGGGACCCACATGATTTTCATTTTTTCTTTGAAGTGTGTCGGTTTATGTAACTTTTGAGATGGATTTTTCTTTGATTCTTTGCTTTTGTATCCTATGACATGAGGATTTATAGGATTTTTTGCTTTATAGGTAGAGGCATCCAAATTTTTTATTTTGAATCCTATGGGGTGGATGGAATGTGTAGGAGTCCAAGGACAACACTGAGAGGGGGGGATGAATCAATGTTGTATTGTTTTTACAATTTTCTAAAATTGGCAATGAGGTTTATCAAAATTGAACTAATTACTTGAACAATTAATCAACAAATGATCAATCACATAAATCACATATGGTAAATGAAGCTATGGAAGACATCAAGACATGAGATTATGACACTTGAAAATTACAGAGTGGAAAACCCTCCAGGGGTAGAAAAACCACTCAAAATGCCTCACTGGCTTAAGCAAAAACCTCATTGGTTATAATGTTTAGAAGCATCAACTTCAAGGAGCACCGACCCCTAATTCATACTCAAATTAAAACCAAGAATTCAGAGGATTTCTCTATTTCAATACAAATCACTTCTTCTTTCACATGTGTCTGTCATATCACCATACTTCTAATCAACTCAAATCACATACAAAACTTATCATCTGTATTTTCTCTTCAAGAGGATTTTCAAAATATATTCAACCCTGTATTCGGATCCACTCAACAACTTCAATGTTCCTGCAAAACCATTATATACAAGATGACTTTTCATATTTTGTCTTCTTTCCACAATTATTTCAATCCTTGATATTCTTGCATCTGCAAAAATGGTCTCTTCAAATTCTCTATCCTGCAAATCAATTTCACTATGTATAAAAACTTTCATATTCTACAAAAGAAATTCAATCACCTGCAACAAAAAAAATCATTTGCAAAACAAAAAATAAATCTTCAATATGTCATTTATTTTCTTTTTTTCCTCTCTGCAAAATCCCTTCAATTTCTTCCCACAAAAGCAAATATTCTCCATCATACATCATTCTAAAAATGCCTATTCACCTACAAATAACCTTTGGTTTTCTTCAATAAAATCTTCAATAAAATATTGTCAATCTTCCTGAAAAAAAAATTCTTCAATCTGAAAAAAAATCACATTGAAATCCTCTGCACCAAAAACATCTGCACACAATTTTTACCAATTTGATCTCTTAAATTGCCCAAAAAAAAACTCAATTCCCAAAAAAAATCCTCTTCAAATTCTTCTCTACAAATATAATCTTCATAAAATACCATTCTTCTGCCCTAAAAAAAAAAATCTTCTTTAAATTCTCTGCCCAAAAATCTTCTAAAAAAGATTAGAGAAGAAAAAATCATTTTAAATAAATTCTCTAAACTTTTCTCCTTTATTACATATAAATCCTTATAAACTTTCCATATAAATCCTTATAAGGAATTTCCTTCCTTATAGCTATTTAATGCCTTAAAAAGCCCCCAAGAGAAAGCTTAAAATTAGAAAAGAAAAAATCTTTATAAAAACTACTTAAAAGATTCCCAAAATCTGCCTTAAGAAAAGCCTTGAAAATAGGAAATAAAGGTTTTAAGACTTATTCAATACTTAAAGAAAATGTCCACTTTATAAAGGGCATTGAGCTCCCCCTTTAAATAAGGACCGATGTTTATAAGGAAAGGTCAGTTTTTAATGTCATAAATGGCCTTTTAAAACTTTTCATTCCACCTTTGATTTTCTTTTGCCGCTCGAAACACATGTGGTAACTAGTGTGTTTGGTAACACCTAGAAGAAAGGCCAGTCACAACAATGTAAAAGAACCCCT
Organism: Cunninghamia lanceolata; assembly: GCA_027924645.1. Classification (NCBI taxonomy): domain Eukaryota; kingdom Viridiplantae; phylum Streptophyta; class Pinopsida; order Cupressales; family Cupressaceae; genus Cunninghamia; species Cunninghamia lanceolata. The sequence continues at coordinate 7,110,453 of BSBN01000295.1, read as the reverse complement.
TTAGCAAGTCACTTAAGTGACTGGTGACTTGTGATTTCAAGTCAACTATAAATCATAAGAAATAGAGGGCCAGCAGTGAGAGGAGTAAAACCATATCACTTAGCACATTTAAATCATAAAAACAATGCACTTGGCTAATAAAATTAGTCATTGAACATTGAACTTTATTGACTCCAAAACACCTATAGCTCTTTAATCCTTGAAGATAATATCCTGATTGCTTTCATATATGTTCTGGAATTTTGCAATGATCCTTGACTTGATATGAATAAGTTAAAAACATTACAAGTTGTGATTACTTCCTTGACTTGACCTTTCCTTGTCTTTTTCCATCTCCAAACACTGAGATACTGAGCCTAAATCAAAATCACAGAAGTAGAACAATATGAATATGAACATGATGAAATGACTATGATAAGCAACTCCTCAACTCCTGATGATGTACTTTTCAAAGCAACTCAATGACATCAATCCAATATCAACATGACAACTAGAAAGAAACCTCAACAAGATGAACTATAACATAATCCCTTGACATGAAGTATGAGCATCAAACCTTCTTATTAACATGATGAGAACCAATACCAAGACAATACTTGATCATCATAACCATCTTCTGGAACATCAAATATTGTTCAATTGAGATCCTCTTACCCAACCTTTGACATTTTCACATCAACCAACATAACTTATATTTGAGCACATAATACCTGATGACATCCCCTGTCAATAATATGTGAGCATCAACAAATGATGTGATCAAGCAGATCAAACAAGTCCTGTCATAAACATGAATCTTATATCTATCATAAATTAAATCTATGTATATGAATGCACAAGAAATGCATGAAAGAACACAAGAACATGAAGCAACTCCAAACAATACTATGAGTCCATGATCAACTTCAAGCAGAACCAATCATACTATAAAGTCCTGATGACCCCAAAATAATGACCTCTGCATTAGACCCATATGGTCAACCTATGAACATCATGGTTGCATGAGACACACTTTATCAATCAACTTTGCATCACAAGACATATGCATTTCATCATATCTCCATCATATATGCATTGCATCATATATGAACTGAAACAACAATCATATCAAACCATGAACATGATGAACAACCCCTGTCAATGTCAACACCTTGTGATCCTGCAAAACCTTTTGACATCAATGACAATCAATCTCCATCAAAATAAGTGTAAGCTTCATGCTTAGATGATGTGTGCATTTGTTGGTCATGATTAGGATTTTTAGAAGATTTATGGGTGGATGTATAAGGTGTTGGAAGTAGTGGAGGTAGATTCGATGGAGCGATATTAGGAGTTGGAAGTAACAAAGGCAAAGTTGATGGAGCAAGGTGTATAGTCACATGCTTTTGATATTTGTATGAGGATGGAGGTGGAATGGCAACATATGTTTTAGGGATGTGATAGGGTTTCTGATGGAAAGGGGTGGATTTAGGAGGAATGGAGGAATTACCAACATCTTTAGATTGTTGTCCTTGGGGTGTGTATCTAAGGCCATGTGAGCGTGGAGGGACTTTGACATGGATGGGCTCCAGAATTCCTTGTTCAAGAAGGCCTAAGCCTTTACCTTGATAGTTGATGTTTTGAAGGATGCGATCGACAATGGGACTAGGTGTAGGTGGAACACTAGACATAAGTTCCTTATTGGATGGAGAAGGTGAGGTAGCGGATAATGGTTGTTGTGTTCCAAGGGAGGAACATTCATGAATGAGGGTGGAAAGACCAATAGGATGTGATGGATTTGCAATAGGGTTGATGGTGGATGTGGAAGGATCATTAGGATAATGATTATGTTCATTATACTCACTAAGATCCAAAGTATTTATTTGATCTTTTATGCTTATGTCTTCTTGGGAGGCATGTGTCTCATCAAGGGAAATAGATGTTTTCTTATTATGGATAGGGCTAGGTGGAGGATGTATAGGAGCAATTTGGATGTCTTTCTCATGGATGGGTATGGGATTATGGATAGGATCAAGGTGCTTATATATGGCTTCTTCATGGATGTCATCTTGATCATAGAAAAGATAGATGTTATGAATGGAGTGAATGGAAAGGATTTGATCTTGATTAGAACTAGGACTCGACATTTCCACATGCTTAGGATCATACTCTTGATATAACTCTTGTGGTTTCATGGAAGTGAAAGTGGGAGGCTCCTGGATGAGTTTGATGGGTTCTTGATATTCATCCATAAGAGAATATGATTGACTTTGACTTAGGCTTATGGTAGGAGGCTCTTCAATAGGTTTGATGGTTTGTGGGTCACATGATGGGGTTGGATGGCTAGACATGTCAATGGAGGGCTCATTGCTAGGTAGTAGATAGGTGTTTGACATGGGGATAAGTTGTTCCTAGCTAGTAGCCAATGGATCACATCCTTTACAAGTGCATGAATAGATGGATAATATAGCAGATGGACAATAAGGGTGGATGGTGTGGTAGGTTTAGGATGAGGACTTGTTGGATGGTTTGGATTGGGATTAGATGAGTTAAGACTTGGGCTAGATGGAAGCATAGGGGGATTAGATGGATTAGACATATTAGGGTTTGGATCAGGACTAGGATTGGATGGAGGAATGTTATGGTTGGATGGATTAGGATTAGGATCACATGGTGGTGCTAATATAGGACTAGTAGGCTCATGTGTTGGCATTGGAATGGATGGTGATGGAGGATTCTCATGGGCTAGATAACCTAGATTGGTATCTCCCTTGTCAAAGGATATAAAATCTTGTTCTAAATATTGACTTAAGGACACTTGATTTATATACAAGGGGCCACTTGGAGTAGGATTAGGTGACACATATGTATCTCCCTCATCAAAAGATATGAGGTCTTGCTCCAAAAGTGGACTTAAGGGTGTTTGATTTATGTACAAGGGGCTATTTTGAGTTGCATGTACCTCTTGTAAGGACACCTGGTTGGCTTGGACATGGATTTGATGGTGAGGTGGCATGTTGGAAGGAGGAATTAGATAAGTTGATATGGTATTGACATTATAGGTAGATGGGTTAGGTTGGTAGGATGGTGAAGGTGACACATAGGATTGAGATAGAATGGGTTGGAGGTTTGTATAGTGTTGTGATGTGATTGTTTGTTGTATGATTTGTTGTTGAACATGTTGATGTTGGAATTGTTGGATAGGTTGATGTTGTTGTGGTTGAAGGTGTTGATGTTGTGTTGGATGAGGGATCACATAAGATAATGGTTGTTGATAGGTGGATTGATATGGATAAGGGTTGAAATTGGAAGAAGTGTGATAGGTTGATGAAGAATTGATGTGACATGTGGATGGATAAGGTTGATATGATGACATAGGTGACACATAAGATTGATTTGGTATTGTGGAGGATGTGCCTGTTGGATTTGACAAGTGGCCAAGAGGTGTTGGATTTGTGCTAAGAGGTGTTGCATTTGAGGTGTTTGGTTTGCTTGAAGTTTTTGGATTATCTCTTGGATGTCTTGGAGGGTTTGCTGATCTAGAAATGATTGACTTGTTTGAGTTTGTTGAAGTAAGTGAATGAGTTTTTATGCTAGATCTTCTAATGTTGGCATGGTGTCACTTTTAGAAAATGTTTGATTAGGATGTGACGATGGTTTAGAATGATTAGATGAAATTGAAGGTGATTAGAATTTGGATTAAGGTGAAGATAAGTTGTTAGGTTTGACTTGGGCAAAATCAAACACAAAATTTCACATGTAAATGCATGAATCACACACACCAAACACAATGTTCAATTTTCCTTTCAAGATTAGATGTTATGATTAAGAAAACACTTGTAAACACAAAAACAAGCCCTAATGATTAAATAGGTAGGGTATGGGTGATAAGTCTTAAGCTAGGCTACACAAGGGTTAACTACGGGTGTCCCCAATATACACTTGGTACGAGGGGCCCAAATCTGTGAACACTAGCTCATTGAAGGGATGTGGCATAAGCGTAAGAAAATACCACTTCACCTTGTGTTCATAATCACCTGGGGCCCCAAGGCTATCCCAATAACTACGTAGCTAGATTAAGGTATAGCTTTTGCTCTCCCCCCTTTATATACCCTGCCTAAACATGTGGTTGAGGTCATCCCTACGGGTGATGAAATCCCCTAGCAGGCCTCCTAGATAGGATTTGACAAGTTGCAGTTGTTAATTAACCCTTAGAAATGAAATGTGTGATAAGAAGACATTTGAAAGTAGTAGTTTTTTTTAGATCCAAATCCAAATGTATAGGAGGCACTTGTTTATCTTAGCCTGATTTCAATAATGTGATAGCAAACAAGATTGATTTTAAGCCCTAAATCAAAATGTGAAGTCAATTAATGCTTAAATATGAGAGATAGATTTTGTGTACCTAATTGTTTTTCATCCTTTGATCTGTTGTGTGTGCTGATGTTACTACTGCTCTAGCTCCTTAGATGCCCTTGAAAGTCACCAAGACAAGAAGAAAACCAAACTTGCAAGCTAACAGGGGGTTAGGTCAAAAGATGTGATCCATTAAAAATCTATGATAAATGACCTGATACAGCAAAATAGACTATATAGACAAAAAATTTGGAAAATTTTAAGCAATTTTTAAAAAAATTCACTGAAATTGGATAAGTTTTACAAAAGATATGCTTGTTTAAAGTTTAAAAGAAAGTTTGACTTTGACTGATAAAAAGATTGTAAAACAATACAATCACCTAATAAAAGTTTCTCCATTGCATAGTTCATCCTGTTAGCTTTCTGATGAATCCTTGTTTTGTGCAATTTAGAGCCCGTATGACCAAGATATGATAAAAAGAAAAAAATGCCTCCTTTAGGGCATGTGGAGATATCAAGGAAAACTAGCAGTTTATGTTTAACCATTAACAGTAAAGTTTTCTTCCAGTCACATATGCACGGTCAGAGTCTGATAGTCTGATTGGGAGGTTAAGCTTAGCGGAGCTCTCAATCCTCCATATGACTAAGAGCTAAGCAAAAGTAAAATGAAAAAGGAGAGGCCAAGGGCCTATAGCCCCAAGCGGTTGGTCACCAGTGTTAAAACTAAACTAAGGCTATGACTGCCAACTAAAACTTTGGGACTAGTCGACTAACTCTATGGACCGACCAAATATTATTATGGATTGACTGCTGTCATGGATCGACTACTATTATTATGAATCAATTGCTTTAATACCATGGATTGGCTGACCTATGGTTCAGTTGACTAACACTTTGATGTGGCTGACTAAGACTCTAAACTGGCAGACTAATACTATGAATCGATGGATGTGATGGCAAAAGAGGCATTTAGGGCTAAGAGTTAACTATATGCCATTAATCATATATAGTGATGTTTAAGGGTTAAGGTCGATGATAGTGTAATGGAAGGTGATGAATGTGGTAACTAGGTTTTGATGGGAGTTTGAACAAATGGTCAGTGACAGAAATGCCAATGGAAATAATGACTCAGACGAACAAAGTAGTGACCACACAAAACAATGGGTCGAAGTTAAGGCTTGACGCAGGCAATTAAGGTTTTGAAGAAAAAGGCAAAGACACAAATAGAGGTTGTGAAGGGAGTTATAAGGGTACATTGACAAGGAAGGTCACAACCACAAGCGGTGACAAAGCATAAAAGCAGCGGCGACCAGGCACAAATTAGTGGCGACGAAAATAATAGTGATGGTCGATGGAAGATATTAGGTAGAAACTGGGAGTTTGAGGTGGTGACCAGGGGATTCCAATATACAACAAGCAGATTTAGGGTTTTAAAGACTGCTAAACCTTCAACGATTGATCTTTGATTAAAAAATATTGAATCCTACAACCAAAATCATAATAAACCTGCAACATTGAAACATTAACTTACAAAAAAGAAAAATAGGGATCGATATGCACACGGGTCGTGGGATCCATATGGTATGGATCAGTACATATATGTACTGTATAGACCTGTGGCCCTAAAAAATTTCAAAAATTTTCAAAAAATTTGTAGTCACAAAACATAGCCAAGTTTATAGTCAAAAATCATGTAAACAACCTCCCGGGCGCGATGACATAGTCATTTTTTGCCCCAGAGGTCACCTGTGATAGATCCTCTACAAAAATTGCAAATGAGGGTTAGAAAGCACACAAATTTTTATAACAAAAACTTGCAAAAAAATGATCAAGAGAAGTGGGTCCCACCAGGCGTGCCAGAATGTAGAAGAGACAATTTGGATTAAAATGAAAGATAAAACAATTAAATGCAATACCTTTAACCCCAAATCCTTCGAATACCTCAGATGCATTGAAAGATAGATGCATGCATGATTGATTGCTTGAATGATTGGATGTTGATTGTTCAGATCTGCAGCATAATGTTGATAGGATGGAGATTGATAGAGGAAATAGATAGATGAAAGATGATGGATGGATGAGAAGAATAAAGAAGAATGATACAAAGCTTCTAATGTTAATTCAACAACATAAGGATATCAAACTCAATGCATACCAAATAGCTTATGAGAGGTCATATTTATAGACAAGGGCTGATTTTTTATCAATGGTGAGGAATAAAAGGAGAAATCAACGAATGAAGATGAAGGAGAGATAAGAATGAACATGCACGTGCCAAGTGTCCATAAAAGGCACTTTATTTAGAAAGCTTAGGTGGTTTATTGACGAGGATAAGATTATTTCTCAAGATAGAATGCTTTTTCTATTTTGAGATTTAAGTGATGAAGATAATTGATTTTTTTCTAATTTATTAAATCTTCCCATATTTTAATTTTCTATTTTATGGACAAGGGGGCCCACTTGCACGATTTTAGAAGAAAATGATAAGGATGGAAGATTATATAAATTAAATAAATTAAAAAATTTATTTAATTTATGGACATGGTGAATAAATAAATAAAATAAATGTTTTATTTATTTATTAGAAGAAAAGATAAAATAATTAAATAATATAAAATTATTTAATCATTTGATGGTAGATGGAAGAATAATGAAAATTAATTAAATAAATAAAATTTATTTAATTAATTAAGGATATGAAGAGGAAAATGAAATATAAGTATGTTAGACAAAAATGATGGTATGCGATGCAATATGAGTTTCATGCATAAATAATGAAATGAGACAATTTTGGGTGTCTACAATATCAAATATGGGGGGCATTACTAAATCACAGATGACCTTACTTGCTTCTGCCTTCTTGATTTTCTCCTTTTCAGTAGAAGCAGGGATCCTAAGATTACAAGTCTTACTTGACTCCTTTTCTACCTTTGCATTCATTTGGCATGTCTTTGACATATCAAACTAAACCTTTTGATTTCTTGGTACTTTTCCCTTTTCATTTGGCCCTTTTGTATTTTCAGGATTCCTAACCTTTGTGGATGTTTCTTTGATAAATAGACTGCTAGGTTTACCCTTATCAACATTAACTATTCTAGTTCTCAAATCATAGCTGCTTCTGGCTTGAGCAATAAAACTACAATTAAGGACTTGATCTCTTTGTTTGAGGGTCTTCTCAAATCAATCTTTCCTATATTTACATCTGCAACATTCACTCTCACATGTTCTATATCACAATCCTCATGATCAGAAAAGACCTATTGATGATAATTTTCTCTACTATACCTTTGGTTGTCAACATCAATCTCAGCATACCCTACCTCAGAAGAAGCATGCTATTTTGTTATCACAAATGGTTAAGATGATAACATATTGATTGTATGATCCTAATTGTAATCATCTTCATCATATTCATCATCAGGTATGTCAGGCTCTTGAAGTGACTGAGCCACTACACATTGGGTTGGGGAATGGGGTAACTGAAATGCTATACACCAAAGATTATCTTCAACCACATTGGTTTTGGGCCTTTTCAGGGGTACCTCTATTGAGTGCTCCTTTTTTATTATTGTAAACTAGCTTTCGATCTTGCCATGTGGTATTGTATTGTTGGTCAGATAGTTTGGGCATTCTCTCATGCTTCTGATAATTATGTTTATCATTGAATAATACTTTCTCAGTCTTGGTTACCTTATAACTCAAGTCCTTAAGGGAAATCATGACCTTATCCAACTTGTCCCTAGATGATGACACTTTATCTTGAGGTCCCCTGGGATTCTTCAGTAATTTGACATCATCTCTCTTTCCTACCTTTCCCAAAGCTTGTCTGTTACTCTCAATATGCAAAGTAGTTTTAAAAGCTTCCCTCAAAGTTTGAGGGTCCTTATCTCTTAAAGAATAACTAAGTTTAGAATAAAATTCATTACAATACAAAACAAGGCAGGCCTTCTCACTTGGTCTCAAACCAACATGAAGCCTAAGCATCACCTTTCGGAATCTTGTATTGAAATCAGAGACTGGTTCATTGTGTGCTTTGGAAATGTTGTTAAAATCATTCATGATAAGATAGGGATCTATTTTGTTACCATACTGTTCTCTAAATATCCTTTTAAACTCTTCCCAAGACCCAATGCTACCCTCTAACAATTCCCTATACTAGTCCCTAGCATCTTTTGTTGAAATGCGCCAGACAACTAAGAGGGGGGTGAATTAGTTGTCACAAAAACTCAATCACTTTTGCAATTAAACATTAATCACTTGTTGACAGTTATTATGATTTAACAATGAATACATAAAATCAAAAACTTAAACCCAGATACAACATTATACACAAGAGACACCATATTTTTACGTGGAAAACCCCAAGGTGGGGAAAACCACAGAGAGGATTAGATCTCAAAATATATTGTAATCTTTGAAAAATGATGTTTAGGATCAGTCACTCCACGGGCCTAGAACATGCTAGCTCACTGCCATGAAGTACAACTAGGTCTAGCAGGCTCACTGCCTCAACCCTAAACCTAGAAAGATTACAAGAGGGTTGTTAAACCCTACTGGTAGCTCACTGCCTGGCTCACTACCAAGATCAACATCTTATTCATGTCTGAGATTAATACATTGAAGTATAATGGATCCTCTACTCTACTTTGCCTTTCCACCTCTTTCTTTATCTTCCCATCTTCACACTAGGACACTTTTTCCATGACTCAATTACAAGTATTTATACATTTGATCAACCTTGGAATGATCATCAAGGTCAGCATCACAATCATCAATCATTGTAACAATCTCTAAGGTTGGTAGTATAAAAATTTACAAAATAGGTCTTGACCTAATACAAATTATGCTAAGGAATTGTAGTATAGATGTATGCAGATCATGCCATGCCTTAGCTAGGACTCAAACACAATCTTCCACATCACAACATGCTTCCATAATCTTTAAGGGATCTCCGCAATCACTAGAATTAACCAAGTTGGCTAAGACTAGTTACACGCTACGTTATCTGGGAATAATCTTCAAACACGATCTCAATTCCTTAACATGGACCAATGTAAAGGTAGGAACATGATTAGGAGGTATCCACAAGCACATTGAAATCATCAGGAGCAACCACACAAACTCAAACCACTTCATTCGTGAGATTCTTCACACCGGAGGACATGAACTTCACTATCTTCAACTGTCATAAAAGAAAAATAGCTTTCAGACGACCAAAGCATGAACCATTACAATTGTAGGAACTTATGATCATTCTAGACTTCCCTCTAGAACCACAGTTAAAAATGCTTTAATGCGGAGGAATGTAGAGCAAAATACTTTCTCTTAGACACCAGTGAATAATCATAAAAAGAAGGGTTTACTCTGGTGAATGTAACTCACTAAAATATTCATGCCGGAGGCTCATAATCAAGATTTAGCATCTTCAACCATGATTCTAAATAACTTCCAATCTATGGAACAAGATATTTAGTCAGCAAGAAATGCAAAGTAATCTTCTGGACTGTTCTTTAGTATGCAACTCACTGTCTTCACTATGATTCATTGTTTGCTTTCTAATTCTTCCAAAGAGGCTAATTTTCTCAATATCCTCAACATATAAAGCTTCTAAACAAATAACAAAATAGTATACAGTCGACACCAATGAAAACAAAGATATATTGACATCAATGACAACACCGATTAGGCACATACTTGTAACAATCTCCCCCTTTGTCATTGATGGCAACATATGATGTGAAAAACTACAACAGCCATCAAGACAAGATTCTCCCCTATCTCTTTACACATCTACACTCTTTCTCTTTGATTTTTTCACATGATTTTCCTCCCCCTTTGACATAAATGTTAAAGGGCACATACTTGCACTCTTCTGCTCTGATTCAATCTCTCTTCTGAACTCTTTGAATACTCCCCCTGAGAAGTGGCCCTAAAAGCATCAATCCAGATCTAAAGCCACCATACTGATGCACTCTTGTACATCTTAGTTTAGAGAAGGAGGGGTAAGAACCCCTAACTTTTCTTTGAGAGACTCAAAAATATCCTTAGGTAGAGGTTTGGTGAAAATATTTGCAATCTAGTCTTTTGTAGATACATATTCCAACTTGACTTCATTTTCTGTCACTTTTTCCCTTAGAAAGTGATACCTTATGGATATGTGCTTTGTCCTTGAATGTATTACTAGATTCTTTGATATGTTTATGGCACTTGTATTGTCACAAAAGATTGTAGTTAGATCTTCATACACAACTCTGATGTCCTTCAATGTCTGCTTCATCTATAACACTTGAGTACAACTAGATGTTGCTGTAATATATTTTGCTTCTGTAGTGGATAGAGATATTGAATCTTGTTTCTTGATTATCCAAGATACCATCCCTTTACCCAAGAAGAATGCACCTCCACTTGTACTTTTTCTATCATCCACATCTCTAGCCCAATCTACACCAATGTATGCATTGAGAGTGAAATCATTGTCCTTTGGATACCACAAACCATAGTCCATTATGCCTTTCAAATATCTCAAAATTCTCTTGACTACCATCACATCTGATTCCTTAGGTTCTTCTTGAAATCTTGCCACAAGATAAACTACATGCATTATGTTTGGTCTAGTTTGAGTCAGATAAAGTAATCCTCCAATCATAGATCTGTACCTTTTCTGATTTGCCATAGGTGAATCATCATTTTTTCTCAACTTACAACTAGTTATCATGGGAGTATTTACCAGTTTAGAGTCCTCCATCCCAAACTTCTTTAACAACTCTTTCACATACTTAGACTGAGAAATGAAGATGCCTTTATATGATTGATTTAGTTGCATACCTAAAAATAAATTCATCTCACCAAACATGGACATTTTAAATTCACTTTGCATTTCTCCAACAAAAACTGTGCACATACCTTCATTGCCTCCAAAGATAATGTCATCAACAAAGGCTGTAATAATTAGGGTTTTTTCATTATTGATCTTGAAATAGAGATTGTTATCGGTAGTACCCTTGCTGAACCCTAACTGTATCAAATACTTATCCAACCTAGCATAGCAGGGCCTGGGGGCTTGTTTTAATCCATACAACACCTTCTTCAATCTGCATACCATGTCACCTTGATGTGATGACTAGAATGCTTCTAGTTGTTCAATATAGACTTCTTCCAACTCTCCATTCAGGAATGTAGACTTTACATCCATCTAATATACCTTAAAATCTTTGTAGGCTGGGAATGCTAAAAACATTCTTATAGCTTCAATCCTTGCCACTGGTGCAAATGTTTCCTCAAAATCAATTCCTTCAACTTGAGAGTATCCTTTGCATACCAACCTTGCTTTGTTTCTTATCACTTCACCATTCTCATTCATCTTATTTCTGAAGACCCACTTGGTGCCAATTACATTTTTATCTGTTGGTCTGGGAACTAGATCCCAAGTCTGATTCTTCTCTATCTGTATCAATTCTTCTTTCATAGCCTTTACCCAATTTTCATCATTGCAAGCTTCATTCATAGTCTTAGGTTCAATCTTGGAAATCAGACAAAGATTTTATTTCTTCTTTTGTAGCTCTTCTTCTGGTTAGGATTCCTTTGCTCTTATCTCCTATGATTTGATCTTCAGAATGATTAAGTTTTACATACCTTGGTGTCTTGGTAGCACTTTCCGGAGCTTGTTCCTCTTCATTTGAGCTATCTTCATGCTGCACTACTTTTGAAACATCTAGTTTATCTAATTCATATCCACTTGATTCTGGAGATGTCTCCTTGCTTTCATCAGCTTTGACATTTGCATTCTCAATGATCTTATTTAGCCTCTTATTATAGCACCAGTAGGCCTTGCTCTTGGTGGAATAACCAAGGAAGATTCCTTCATCACACCTAGCATCAAACTTGCCTAGATCTTCTTCTCTTTTGATATAACATTTGCTACCAAAAACTTTGAGATATTTCATAGTAGAAACCTTACCATACCACAATTCATAAGGAGTCTTAGAATTGTTACCTTTGACTTGGACTCTATTTAGGATATATATAGTAGTGTGAATTTCCTCTCTCCAATATACTTCTAGAAGATCAGCTTCCTTCATCATGGTTCTAGCAGATTTTTGAACCATTCTATTTTTCCTTTCAACAACTCCATTTTGTTGTGGAGTTCTAGGTGCAGATAACTATCTCTTTATCCCATGTTCTTCACAAAATAAATTGAATTCATTTGATGTAAACTCTCATCCTCTATCAGACCTTAAACATTTGATCTTTAAATCCATCTCATTTTCAACCATTGCCTTAAATTCCTTGAAATTATCTAGAGATTCTACTTTTTCTTTCAAAAGGTAACCCAAGTCATTCTAGAGTAATCATCAATAATCAACATGAAATACATGTCTCCTTGCAAACTTCTTACTCTGGTAGGTCCACATAAATCTGTATACACTAGTTCCAATAGTCCATCAACTGATTGGTCCTTGCTTTTGAAACTTGTTCTTTTTTGTTTCTCAAATTGACACTCCTTGCAAATAGGATTAGCAGGATTTACAAGCTTAGGAAAATCTCTAACAACCTATGCAGTACTTATCTTCATAATGTTATCAAAATTTATGTGACACAACCATCTATGCCACAACCAACTTTCATTAGTCTGAGCCAACAAACAATAGTTATCAGTTCCTTTCAAGTGATAGATATTACCTCTGGTCTTCTTACCAGTTGCAATGACTATTCTTAAGCTTTCCCTAATCTTGCATCCATTGTCATTGAAGCTTAAATCATAACCTTTGTCACACATCTGACGCACACTCAAAAGATTGTGCTTTAATCCTTTCACATAAAAGACATCTTTAGTATTATGCTTGCCATCAAAAGAAGTAGATCCTTTTCCACAAATCTTACCAGTTGTATCATCTCCAAACCTAACTAGTCCACCATCATATTTTTCCAAACTCACAAACTTACTTTTTTCACTAGTCATGTGGTGAGAGAAACCACTATCAATAACCCATTCATCTTTGTCTTCAACAACCTGAGTAGCCAAAGCAATTTCTAATGGTTTTTCTTTCTTCACACAGCCAGCAGGATTAGTAGACATAGGTTCTTCCTTAATAGATATAAACAAGCATTCATTACCAGAAGTACTAGCATTATCTGGTTCACCATTATCTGATACTCCTTCATCATCATCAACATCTTCAAAATAATAAAATTTCTTTTGGGTCCTAGGCCTATTCTCATATCTTTTTCTATTTCTTTCAATTCTTTCGGGACATCTGGAACCAAAGTGGCCTACTTTACGACAGGAAAAACATTTAAAAGGTAATTTACCTTTAAAATTACTAGATCCTCTCTATAGTCTATCCACAAAGTTGACTTCAATTTCATCAAACTCATCATCAGATTCTACATTGTACTTTTTTGATCTGGAGGTTTTCTTAGAAGTACTAGCTTTGAAGGCAATCTCGACTTTTGGTAGAGCATCACAAAACTCTCTCATTTCAAAGGCAATAAGCTTACCAAGTAGCTGATCTCTGTTAATAAATTTTACTTGCATAAATTCTTAAATTGTAGCTACCTTGTGACTATAGGACTTTGGTAGAGATCTGAGAATTTTCATCACAACTTCCTTATCACTGAGAGTTCCCCCCATACCTTTTATCTTGGTGACAAGTTCATCAACTCTTTGCATAAAGGCTGTTATGTTTTCATCCTCATTCATCTACAAACTTTCATATTTCACTTTCAGAATTTGTATCTTGGCCTCCTTCATAGAATCATCTCCTTCATACAGATTTTTTAGCTTTTCCCATACCTTATTTGTAGTTTCAATATCCACAACTTTTGTCAGTACTGAGTCATTCAATGAACTTAGCAGAGCATCTTTTGCTTTAACATCTACCTCATATTCTTTGATTTTATATTCGGTCATCAAACCATTTTGAGGCATGGTGTATTTTGTTTCTGCAGCTCTCCATACTTTGTAACCAAGACAAAGAAGATGGATTTTCATTTGTGCCTTCCAAAGAGCATAATTTGTCCCATCAAAATGTGACGCTTCCTTCTTATAAGACATTTTGGATCTTCCTCAAGCTGTTAGACTTTCTTCAAAGGAACTCAACTCTGATACCAATTGTTGAAATGTACTAAAAAACTAAGAGGAGGGGTGAATCAGTTGTCACAAAAACTCAATCACTTCTGCACTTAAACATTAAACACTTGTCCATAATTATTATGATTTAACAATGAATGCATAAAATTAGAAACTTAAACATAGATGCAACATTATACATAAGAGACACCAGATTTTTACGTGGAAAATCTTAAGGTGGGGAAAAACCATGGAGAGGATTAGCTCTCAAAATATATTTCAATCTTTGAAAAAAAATGTTTAGGCTTGGTCACTCCACAGACCTAGAACATGTTGGTTCACTGCCATGAAGTGCAACTAGGTCTAGTAGGCTCACTACCTCAACCCTAAACCTAGAAAGATTACAATGAGGGCTATTAAACCCTGAGGGTTGTTAAACCCTACTGGCAGCTCACTGCTTGGCTCACTACCAAGATCAGCATCTTCTTCATGTCTGAGATTAATACATTGAAGTACAATGGATCCTCTACTCTGCTCTGCCTTAGCTAGGACTCAAACACAATCTTCCATGCCACAACATGCTTCCATAATCTTCAAGGGATCTCCGTAATCATTGGAATTAACCAAGTCAGCTAAGACTGGTTACACGCTACATTGTCTGGGAATAATCTTCAAACATGATCTCAATTCCTTAATGCGGACCAATGTAAAGGTAGGAACATGATCAGGAGGTATCCACAAGCACGTTGAAATCATCAGGAGCAACCACACGAACTCAAACCACTTCATTCATGAGATTCTTCACAATGAAGCACATGAACTTCATTGTCTTCAACTGTCATAAAAGAAAGATAGATTGTAGACCACCAAAGCATGAACCATTGCAATTGTAGGCACTTATCATCATTCTAGACTTCTGTCTAGAACCACAAAGAAAAACACTTTAATATGGAGGAATGCGGAGAAAAATACATTCTCTTAGACACTAATGAATAATCAGAAAAAGTAGGTTTTACTCTGGTGAATGTAACTCACTCAAATCTTCATGCTGAAGGCTCAAACTTAGGGTTTAGCATCTTCAGCCATGCTTCTAAATAACTTCCAATCTGCAGACCAAGATCTTTAGTTAGTAAGAAATGCAGAGTAATCTTTTAGACTATTCTTTAGTATGCAACTCACTGTCTTCACTGTGATTCATTGTTTGCTTTCTGATTCTTTCGGAGAGGCTAATTTTCTTAATATCCTCAACATATAAAGCTAAACAAATAACAAAATAGGATACAGTTGACACCAATGACAACAAAAATATGTTGACATCAATGACAACACCGATTAGGCACATACTTGCAACATCTTCAACTAGTGATTGTATAAATAACTTCATGATAACATCTGCATTCTCAATCTCAAAGTCATCCGATAAATTTAGAAATGCCCTTAAAATGATTCTCTCCAGATATGGCATTGTTTCCAGTGAACTTAGCCAACACACCTCTAACATCATTTAGTAGGGGATTAGGATAACAGGGTCCATCAAAACACACTTGCTGATATCTCTCCATTTGGAGCGGCCTCCTATGGAATTGATCTCTCTGATTATTGTTGACACCCAAATTTGTCCCCAATTTGTCCATGTCTTGCAACACCTAGTCAAATATATTATTAGAGACATCATGTAGCATTTTGTCTTAATGCCACTCCTAATTCCACTTATCCATTAGCCAATTAATTAAATAAATTTTATTTATTTAATTAAAATCCCATCCTTAATCCACTTTCCAATTAATTAAATAAATCTTATTTATTTAATTAATTTTCCAACTAATATCCCAACTAATTCAAATAAAATATTTGAATTAAGTCCTCACATCTCACCACATTCCAACACTTATCCACCTCTCAATTGAATTATGTGTGGTAGTATATTTTTCATTTAATATCCTTTTTATGTACACAATCACACATAAACTTATTAAATAAAGGTTTTTGTGTACACAGTCACACATGAGCCTTATCCTCATTTGTACACTTGTCACATGACTACAACTCCCTTGAAGAGTGGGAATAACTAATCAATCCTAGCTATCCACATCAATCATTTAGCCTTTCAATCTCAACCATCCATCTGAACCAAGCCTTGCCTATAAATCAACTCCCTCACAATCCATTTTAGGGATTGACCTTTCTTGCATCCTCATGCTGTCAAAATCATTCTTTAATCTATCATCTTCTATCATCCATTTTCCATCTATCATCTTCATCTTAGTGTTATGTTGCCGAATTGAGCAACCAACATATCAACTCAATCAAACAATTCATCATGCTTACATCTATCTATTTGAGGTATTGAAGATTTGGATTAGGTAATGCATGTTAGGGTTAGCTGGAAGAATATATCAATTAAATGCAAATAAAGATTAAATAGGGAAATGGAAATACACAGAATAATAACAGCGAGAGACAAGTTTTAATGTGGTTCACCCAAACTCATGCTACATCCACCAAACAGAGAGTCCAATATTATTATCCAATAAATCAAATTGATTACAACTAGCAATCCCTACAACTCAATATCGCTGCAAATGCTACAATATAATATCCACAGAAACCCTAACCCTTAGCCGCTTTTATCAAGCCTTATGTCGGTTACAAAAATAGGGGTTTTTTATGTCGGCTAATAGAAAAATAACTCCTGACACCTTTATAAAATAATAGGAAATTTTTGCTTTGGAGGCACTACCCCAACATCCCCCACTGGGGGTGTTTCCCCCAGACCCCCACTGTGGGCTCTGCCCTTGGCCCCTACCAGGGGGATAAGCCCCTCGAGCCCCGCAGGAGGGACTCTGCCCCCCTACACTCCCCCGTTAATTAATTTTGGGGGAAATTGTGCTAATAAAATTGCGGAAAATTTAACCTCCAAGTCTGATTAGGATCCATATAACAATAATCTCCCACTTGGAGACTGATTAGACTCCACACCATATCATCTCCCACTTGGAGACTGATCATAATACTGCTGACTCTATAGCTCCCACTAGAAATAAGCACCCTAAACTTTGCTGTTCTATTTTTTATTTTTTTCAGACTAAAAGACCAACCAAAGTTGAAGAGGAGCTCAGGTTCTCCCTTGTCACTGCCTTTGTAAACATATCTGCTGGATTTTCATCTGTATGTATCTTTTCCAACCGTAACTGTCCATCATCCAACACCGATCGAATAAAATGAAATCTCAACTGAATGTGTTTGGTCTTTGAATGTAAGGCATAATTCTTTGCAAGATGTATGGCACTCTGGCTGTCTATAAACAAATAACTGTTAACCTATTGTTTTCCTAATTCTTCCATGAAAGATTGCATCCATATCATCTCCTTTCTTGCCTCTGTTGTAGCTACATATTCTATCTCTGTGGTGGATAAAGCAGCCACCTTTTGCAACCGTGAGATCCAACTCACCGATGTCCCACCTATAATAAAGACATAACCTATAGTACTCCACCTGGTATCAATATCCCCTACCAAATTTGAGTCTACATAACCTGCTAAATCAGTATTAGAGCCCCCAAAACATAAGTGGTTATTGGATGTACCTCTCAAATATCTGAGAATCTATTTTATTGCATTCCAATGCTCCAATCCAAGATGACTCATATACCTGCTTACGACTCCTACAACATGTGCAATATCTGGTCTCGTGCATACCATGGTATACATTAAACTTCCTACAGTTGAAGCATATGGTACCTCAGACATTTTGTCTTCCTCCTCTTGTGTCTTTGGACACATCTCTTTAGTCAATTTTAAATGACTAGGCAAAGGTGTGCTGACAGCTTTTGCATTTTCCATATGAAATCTCTGCAACACCTTTTCAACATAATCAGCCTAAGATAGAGTCAATTTTTTGTTCTTTCTATCTCTGCAAATTTTTCATACCAAGGATTTGTTTTGCTACCCCCAAATCTTTTATAGCAAATAACTATGCTAAATGCTGTTTTAACTCTCTTACGTGATCCATGTTAGACCCAGCTATAAGCATGTCATCAACATATAAACATAAAATAATGTAGCTATCATTATCCAACCTCTTAAAATAAATACAATGGTTAGAATTACATCGGCTATAGCCTTGCTCAGCTATAAAACTATCAAATTTCAAATACCATTGCCGAGGTGCTTGTTTCAGTCCATACAAACTCTTCTTCAATCTGCACACTAGTTTCTCCTTACCTTTGACCTCAAATCCTTCAGGATGTTCCATATATATCTCCTCCTCCAAATCACCATGGAGAAAGGTAGTTTTCACATCTAGCTGTTCCAAATGCAAATCTTCACTAGCCACAATACTTAAAATAGTACGAATAGAAGTCATCTTAACAACCAGAGAAAATATCTCATCAAAATCAATGCCCTTTTTCTGTGCAAATCATTTTACAACTAACCTGGCTTTAAATCTTTTCTTACCTCCATTTTCCTCTTTCAGCCTATAAACCCATTTGTTTGGTAAAGCCTTTTTACCTGCAGGTAACTTACATAATTCCCAAGTCTAATTTTTCAGCAAGGAGTCTATTTCTTCTTTCATTGCAAGCTCCCACTAAACCTGTGTATCCACCTGCATAGCTTCATCATACCCTTCTGGTTCACCATCATCTATTAATAAAATATAATACAAAGAGGGAGAAAACTTTTTAGGAGGTCTACTTAGCCTTGTTGACCATCTAACATTCACTGGAGTTTGTGGTATTTCTGGTTGCTGTTGCGGAGTGTGAGGAACCACTGAAACATCACTATTTGGAGTATCATCCAGCACCACATAATCCTTTTCTTTCTTCTCATGCTACTGCAACTGATCTTTGTACAACACCTTCTCATTGAATATAACATCCCTACTTCTCACAATTTTCTAATTTTTAAAATCCCAAAGCCTATAACCAAATTCATCAATGCCACATCCAATGAAGGTACACTTTTTTGATTTTGCATCTAACTTGGTTCTATTTTTAGAATCTACATGTGCAAATGCTTCACATCTGAAGGTTTTGAGAAAAGAATAACTCACCTTATTACATGTCCATGCTTCCTCTAGAATACCACAACCTAAAGGAACTGAAGGACCTCTATTAATTAAATATACAACAGTGTTGACAGCCTCTGCCCACATGTTTAAAGGAAGCCTAACATGCAATCACATGGTCCTTGTACACTCCATTATTGTCGTATTCATGCGTTCAGCCACTCCATTTTTCTGTGGAGTCCTTGGAACCATTTTTTGCCTACGAATTCCATTAAAGGAATAATAATCCTCAAATTCTTTGCTGCAATACTCACCACCATTATTAGATCTGAGACATTTTAATCTTTTACCCATCTCATTCTCAACCAAGCTTCTCCATTTCTTAAATGTTTCAAATACATCAGATTTCTACCTAAAGAAATAAATCCATACCTTGCTAGTTGCATCATCTATGAATGTAACATAATATCAAGAGCCACCGAGAGAAGATACATGAGTTGGTCCCCATACATCTGTATACACAAGCTCCAACTTTTCATCTTTCTTTTGCTTCCCATCCTTGAGAAAATTGACTCTCTTTTATTTTCCATACACACAACTTTCACAGAAATCTATATTAATACATTTCAGACTTGGTAAAACTTTCTTAGAATGAAGTACCTTCATACCTTTTTCACTCATATGCCCAAGTCTGTTATGCCACAGTGTTGCCTAAGAACCTGTAGCAATTGTTTCAGTCTCTTCCTGTGAACCTGTTCCTGAACCTGTTTATTTTTTCTTCGCAACAGCTAAACTATAAGGAACAATATGACTTGTACAATGATATAAGGTGCCTACTTTCACACCTTTTTCTACTATTAAGGCACCTTTTGAAACCTTCCAATTTTTATCAGTAAATGTAACAATGCAACCTTCTTCAGTTAGCTGCCCTGCTGAAATTAAATTCCTACTGAGCCTTGGAACATGCCTTACCTCTTGTAGTAGCCAATGATTCCCATTCTGCACCTTAATCTTAATTCTTCCCTTTCCAACAATCTGACAGGGTTAGTTAGCTCCCAAATAAACCAGCCCAAAATCCCCTTGGACATAATCAAGAAAATAACTTCTATGAGGCATAGCATGAAATGAGGCCCCTAAATCTAAAACCCATGGATCATCAGCATTATCTAGGGAAAAAATTAAAGCATCATCTTCAGATTTATTACTTACCACATTTGCCTCCTTATTGCCCTCTTATTTGTCTCCTTCTTTATTCTTCCGAGACCAGTAATCTTTCTTTAGATGACCCAGTTTCCCACAGTACCAGTAATCCTTCTATCCTCTAGATTTGGATCTCTTGTCCTTTGATTTTCCTCATGACTTCCCATGACCTCCATAACCTTTTCCTCTCTCCTTTGATCTGCCCCTACTTTTTGTATTCAAAACACTACCTAATGTGGATCCACCTAAGCTTTTCCTATGAATTTTCTCACTTAGAATAACACCAACAACATCATCAAATTTTAGGGTATTTGAACTAGAAACAAAGTTACTAACCGCCATTACCAAACTATTCCAGCTTTCAAGCGAAGAACATAATATCAGGAGAGCTCTAACTTCTTCATTGAATTTTACATTTACAGAAGTCAATTGACTGGTAATCGTATTAAATTTATTTAAATGATCTGTCACAGATCCACCTTCAATTATTTTCAAATTAAATAAATGCTTCATAGAAATACCTTATTTGAGGTTGAGGGTTTTTCATACAATTTAGCCAAAGCTTTCATCAGACCATCTGTTGTCTTCACTTCCATTATATTGAATTCCATCGATGGTGCCAGACACAACCGAATGGTTCCCAGTGCCTTTCTATCCAGAAGATTCCAATCCTCATCCGTCATTCCTGCCGGTTTCTTGGATACTCCTTCCAACGGCCTCCATAAATCTTTTTGATAGAGATAATCCTCCATCTGCATCTTCCATAACTAATAGTTCTGCCCATTAAATTTATCGACCTTCAATTTACCCTCATCCACCATTGCTCCCACTCAACCGTGACCTTCGTATAGATGATAATCGAACACAACTCGCTCTGATACCACTTGTTAGGGTTAGTCAACAGAAGATATCAATTAAATGCAAATAAAGATTAAACAGAGGAATGAAAGTACACAGAAATAATAATGAGAGACAAGTTTTAACATGGTTCACCCAAACTCGGGCTACATCCACCAAACAGAGAGTCCAATATTATTATCCAGTAAATCAAACTGATTACAACCAGCAATCCCTACAACTCAATACCACTGCAAATGATACAATACAATATCCATGGAAACCCTAACCCTTAGCCCCCCTGCACTCCCCCGTTAATTAATTTAGGGGGAAACTACACCGATAAAAGTGGGAAAAATTTAACCTCCGAGTCTGATTAGGCTCCATATAACAACAATGCATTTGTATTGTTTTATCATTTTCATTTATCTAAATTTTTTGATCACATTTTTGGTGAACCCAACGTGAATCATACTCTATTGTCAGAAGACTCCAATCCTCATCCATCATTCCTGCTGGTTTCTTGGATACTCCTTCCAACGGCCTCCATAAATCCTTTTGATAGAGATAATCCTCTATCTGCATCTTTCATAATTGATAGTTCTACCCATTAAATTTATCGACCTTCAATTTACCCTCATCCATCATTGCTCCCACTCAACTGTGAGACCTTCTTGTAGATGATAATCAAACACAACCTGCTCTGATACCACTTGTTAGGGTTAGCCGGCAGAAGATATCAATTAAATGCAAATAAAGATTAAACAGAGGAATATAAATACATAGAAATAATAACAACAAGAGATAAGTTTTAACGTAGTTCACCCAAACTCAGGCTACATCCACCAAACAGAGAGTCCAATTATTATCCAGTAAATCAAACCGATTACAACCAGTAATCCTTGCAACTCAATACCGCTGCAAATGCTACAATACAATATTCATGGAAACCCTAACCCTTAGCCCCCCTGTACTCCCCCATTAATTAATTTAGGGGGAAACTGCACTGATAAAAGTGGGAAAAATTTAACCTCCGAGTCTTATTAGGCTCCATATAACAACGATGCATTTGTATTGTTTTATCATTTTCATTTATCCAAATTTTTCGATCACATTTTTGGTGAACCCAATGTGAATCATGCTCTATTGGATCTAATCATTAGTGTATACACCTAAAAATGACAAGACTCAGTCTAAATAAATATTGTTAATATTTATTTCATTTTAATTCCTCTATCAATAAATAAATAAACAAATTTATTTATTCGATTCTATTCCTCTAAGTTAATTAAATATCAAAATATTTAATTACCTCTTCTAAAGTCAAAATTAAATAAAATCCTTTATTTAATTCAATTCTTCCAAACAATTAAATAATTCTTAATTATTTAATTAAGTCACTTATTACTCCAAATTTAAATAAATCAATCAAATTTATTTGAATTCTCTCAATCTCTAAAAATAAAATATAATCAAATATTTTATTTATTCTTCCATCTTGCACAAACAATTAAATAAATTTATTTATTTAATTTGCTCTTTTATCTTCTAAAATATCCTCCAAATCTTCTAAAAATAAGTCTTCTTCTTCATGCATACAAAATTAAATAATTTATTATTTAATTTCTCTCAAAATCATGCAAAAGCAAATCACAAGTTGAGTTATCTGATTCAATCAACCTTGTTTTTATCAACTCTTGAATTAGAAAAAAAATTCTAATTTATGAAAGCAAATCTTATCTTTATAAAAGAAAGCAGTTAACACAAACAAAACAACTTTTTGTGTGACATATGTCTTCTTTCTATTTGTGCACATTCCCTCAACCATTCTATACTGTTGATCTTCTCTCTCACAAGTCTATAAATTGAACCCTATTCCTCCATTTAATTCATCCAAGCTTTTAGTATTGTTACTCTATAGGAATTATAGCGCGCCTTTGGCACCCAAGTCATTCCATTTGCTTGTGATCAACTTGTTACCATATCATTACCATTGTTGTGAAGCTCATCTTCAGTACAAAGAACTATCATGGCCATTCTCCATTGACAATCTTGGAAAAGCAAGGAAGTGAGCTCTCTGAGGGCCATATTCATATATGCAAGATCGATTGAGATAGACAACCAATGGAAGCTATGAAGTATTGAGGTTTGCAAGGTTTAGTCTTTGCTATTTTAAATCTTAATTATTTGCCTTTCCATTGAGTTATTTGGATTATTTGATATTATTGATGATCATTCCAATTTTTTGATAGCATTTTTGGTGCCCACCATGGGGCCTTGCCCCGATTTAACCCAAAAACTAAGTTTTTGTGCTTAGGTTTCCATACACAGGGAGGATTCAACACATCTAATCAATTCTAACATGCATCTGAGCTCTATTTCCACGCATCTGACAGATTGGTGCATCCATGCTATGTTCTGATGCATTTGACCTCTGATACGGCCCATCTGGTACTTCTATGCATATGCTCTCTATTTCTGCACTTTTGACCTCTGTCTCAACACTTTTGTAATCCTGCGCATATATTGTCTATTTATGCACAAATGAACTCTGTACCTGTGCATATGATTCTAACAATGACTTTTTGAGTTTTCCTTGGATTTTTGCTAACACTCACACTTTTTGTAAGAATATTGTCTGATCTATTTGTAGGCTAGGGGTTGGTTTAGTCATATAGCTGCACTTGTTAACTCATCTCTTGATTTAAAGGAAAGTAAATGGATGTTCATGCAAATCACATTTAGCTCTAACTAGGAAGGATTGTAATTTGACTTTGTTGCATCAACAAATTGAATATAGTCCCAATGCCAGGAGGATAAAATTAAACCATTGCTATCTTGCTTTCAAAGTTAACAACTTGCATGTATGCCCAAGTAGCTAGCTCTAGTTTTTTTCATTTTAAATAGGGGAAAAGAACCACTGTCTTTCATGTTTTTGGAATGAAACGAGGCCTATACTCTCCCCTATCTTGGGTGACCAAAATCCCAGACATATCATTTCACATGTGTTAATCCCTTAGAGAGGCCTGCCCTTGGATATCCTTCCGTCCAAGTGCAAAAGACCTTAAGTGGTAACAAGCTAAAGCCAAGCTCTGTCAAGCCACTATACATAAATTGTGTTTGGAGCGAAAGCTTCAAACAATGAGTGAAGTTGTGTTATACCAACAACCAACCTCCCCCAAAACCGTCCAAGGCAAAACCCTTGTAGGCTAGAAGACTCCATAATAGAGAGTAGTGCTACTGCATGTATAACCACTCGAACGGTTGCACTTATTAGTCATCCTTTTGTTTTTAGTAGCCAAAACCCCCTATAAGTCGGTGTAGGGAAGGGCGATTATCACCTCCCGAAGATGCCTCAACTAGAAATAGTGAGAATTCGGTTTATATTGTCCCAGCCAACCTAGGATTTGCACTTGCTTTTTTAGTCAAAAAGAGTCCAAAAAATTACAAAAACAATCAAAAACCATGAAAACATTCTTTGTGTTTGTTGTGTCTTCTTTCCATAATTAAGAAAATTAGATCAAAAAGACCAACTTGCAACTAATAAACCAAAAACACCAAAAAAACATGCCAAAATTTTTGAAAAACATCCAAAAAACCAGAGTTGTGCATATACCCACTAAAGTTGTGCATATATTTTGACTTTCTGCACTTTTGTATCGACTTCCTATGCATTTGATTCTTGTTACTATGCTTTCATCATTTACCAGTGCTGCACATTTGTTCTGACTTGCTGCGCTTTTATCCTCTGTTCTGACGCATTTGTTTATGCGCATGCAAAATAGTGAGCATTTCCACATCTTTTGAGAGAAAATTTTCAACATTTCTAGATACCCATTTCAACCTTGTTCCTATTTTTGAGATTAGACTTACCGTGCAGTCACTCCTTCCATCCATTTCCATAGTAATTGTTGATAACTGAGAGGGGGGGTGAATCAGTTATCCTTAATTTGCTTACAATTCAAACACTTAAATCCACTTCTTAATCAATAGCATAGCAATTAATCATTCATGGAAGCATAAGGGATAAACACCAAATCAGATACACATCAACACATGAGACACCAAGATTTTGACGTGGAAAACCCGATTAAGGGAAAAACCATGGGGTGATTAACCCAAGGATTATTCTCTGTTAGAAGAATAAGAAAAATAGATGGCACATGCCAATTAGGGCTCACTACTCGAGCACACTGCTCACAAGGAGGCACACTACCTACAAGAGACACAATGTCTACAAGATAACAAGTATTACAAACTTGAACTGGAGAATGACATCTTTACCATGCCTAGATCAGTTCCATTTAAGCCCAAAAACTCCTGCTTTGCCTTTCAGACTTCTCTTCACTATATCACTCTCATCACCACAAGACACACCTCAAAATGAATTCACAAACCTTTATTTATACAAGGCATTGACTTAGGAACAATCATCTAAGTCGGCAAACACCTACAAGATCATTCGCAAGATGTGTAATACATCCGGTCGGACAGTCTTAAGAAGAACACCAAAATTTGTGGTTATTCTTTGAATGCAAACTATAACTTCAATGCGGACCACCAATAAGAATAGAACACGACCCAAAGATCACCAAAACCTTTCCTGAGTCATCAAGAATATCCACACTTTATCAGCTTACTCGAATTCTTCTGTTCTTCATCTGAAACTTCAAGAACACAGTCTGTCATCACTGTCATAATGAAAAAGGTTCTTTGGACCTCTAAATCATTCACAAATCTAGTTTTCACTTCACACTAACTTCTTCAACACTCCTTCCAATCCGCAGAATGAGACAATGTAATTTCGGATCTCACCGGACCAATCTGTGACACTCTGTCTCCACTGAACACCTACCGGAACCGGTTCTACACAAGTAGCCATAACTTCTTCAGATCTTTATGTGGACCTCTGAAATCTTAACTAGAACATCTCAAGACTCATATCTACAAACCCTTTAAACTGCATCCTCTGATCCTCAACCTATTGAGTACTTTTTCCTTCTTCTCATCACTGTTCCTGATGGAGACTAATTTCCTCAATAATCTCAGCACACAACTCATCCAATCCTTCTTATCAATGCAATATGAGTATGTTGACATCAATTAAAACACTGGTTAACCTCATACTTGCAACAATCTCGCCCTTTGTCATTGATGGCAACATATGATGTGAAAAACCATCAAGACAAGAACTTCTCCTTTCTGTCATAGCTCCCCCTATCAACAACAACTCTTCACATGTCTTCTCTTCCTTTACTTCTCCCCCTTTGATCATCAACCACTTGTTTTTCACATGTCTTCTCTCCCCCTTTGACATCAATGGCAAAGGGCTCATACTTGCAATTCTAACACATCAGAATCATACCAGCTGCCCCCCCTTAGTAGCAGCTCCCTGTCATCAATCTGGATCACAAGATATGACTGTGATATCCACCAGATTGATGCACATCAGTGCATCCTAGTTCATCACCAGAGGGGCCATGACCCTTAACTTCTCCCTAAGAAACTCAAAAGAGTCCTTGGGAAGAGGTTTAGTAAAAATATCTGCAAGCTGATCCTTGGAGGGCACATACTCCAATCTGACTTCACCCTTGTTCACTTATTCTCTCAAAAAGTGAAATTTGATAGATATATGCTTGGTCTTAGAATGCAATACCGGATTCTTAAAAATATTTATTGTACTTGAATTATCATAGAGAATTGTGATAGGCTCTTCATATTCTACTTGAATATCTCTTAGCATTTGCTTCATCCACAAAAGCTGAGTGCAACTACCTGTTGCTGCAATGTATTCTGCTTCTGTTGTAGACAGGGATATTGCTTCTTGTTTCTTTCTTAGCCAAGAAACCAACCTTTTTCCCAAAAAGAATGCTCCTCCACTTGTACTCTTCCTATCATCCACATCTCCTGCCCAATCTGCATCTGTATATGCATGAAGATAAAAGTCATGATCTCTGAGATACCATAGGCCATACTCAACTATTCCTTTCAAGTACCTAAAAATTCTTTTGATTGCCATGACATGAGATTCTCTGGGATCAGCCTAGAATCTCGCCACAAGACCAACAGCCTACATTATATCTGGTCTAGTCTGAGTGAGATACAGTAATCCTCCAATCATTGATCTGTACTTTATCTGATCTGTCTTAGGAGAGTCATCATCTTTGCTCAACTTACATCCGGTAGCCATAGGAGTGTTCATTGGCTTTGAATCTTCCATTCCAAATTTCTTCAATAGTTCTTTCACATATTTGGTTTAAGAGATAAAGATTCCTTTCTCTATCTGAGTAATTTGCAGACCCAAGAAGAAATTCATTTCACTGAGCATTGACATTTCAAACTTAGTTTTCATTTAGTTTGCAAAGGTTTTACACATACTGTCTCTTCCTCCAAAGATGATATCATCAACAAATACTTCAACAATCAAGATGTTTTCATGATCAATTTTGAAATATAGGTTACTATCAGCAGTACCTTTGTAGAAACTAATCTTCAAAAGATGTTTATCCAGCCTCTCATACCATGCTCTTGGGGCTAGCTTTAGACCATACAGTGTCTTCTTTAATTTGCAGACCATATCACCATGCTCAGATAACTGAAATCCATCTGGTTGTTCAATGTACACCTCTTCTTCTAGGTCACCATTCAGGAAAGTAGATTTGACATCCATCTGATACACTTTAAAATCTTTGAAGGCAGCAAATGTAAGAAATAGTCTGACTACTTCAATTCTTGCCACCAGAGCAAAGGTTTCCTCAAAATCAATCCCTTCTATTTGAGAGTAGCCTTTGCAAACTAACCTGGCTTTATTTCTGATTACTTCACCAACTTCATTTAGTTTGTTTCGGAAGACCCATTTGGTTCCAATCACATTCTTGTTACTAGGTCTAGAAACAAGATCCCAAGTGTGATTTTTCTCAATTTGCATCAACTCTTCCTCCACTGCTTTGGTCCAATTTTTATCATTGCAGGCTTCATTTATTGTCTTAGGTTTAATCTTTGAGATCAGACAACATTCATCTAGATTTTGAGCAACATTCCTTCTAGTTTGCACACCTTTGCTTTTGTCACCTATGATTTGATCTTCAGAGTGGTTCAGTCTTACATACCTTGGAACTTTGGGAGTTTCTTGCACTTTTTCTTCTTGATTAGGCTCATCCAGACCTATCTCTTCTTCCTAATTTATCAGATCAGTCTGAATTTGACCTTCAGGAGAGGATTGAGTTCCTTAAATCAGAACACCATTCTGATCATCTTCATCATACTCAAAAAATCTTAAGGGCTTTTCAATACCTTCATCAACCTTCACATTTGTACTTTCTATCATCTTTCTTAGTCTCTTATTGTAACACCGGTATGCTTTGCTTTGAGTGGAGTAACCCAAGAAAATTCCTTCATTACTTCTAGCCTCAAACTTTCCTAGATCTTCATCTCTTTTAATGTAACATTTGCTACCAAATACTCTAAAATATCTCACAGTAGGAGTGATGCCAAACCAAAGTTCATAGGGAGTCTTATCAGTATTGCTTCTGATTTGAACTCGATTGAGAGCGTAGACTGCAGTGCCAACAGCTTCTCTCCAAAACATCTGAGGAACATTTGCTTCCATCATCATTGTCCTGGATGCTTCCTGGATGGTCTGGTTCTTTCTCTCAACTACTCCATTCTGCTATGGAGTACTAGGAGCAGACAACTGTCTCTTTATACCATGCTTCTCACAAAAGTCTATGAATTTACCAGATGTGAATTCACCACCTCTATCAGATCTCAGACATTTCAGTTTTAATCCAGTTTGATTCTCTACCATAGCCTTGAAGATTTTGAACTTCTCAAAAGCTTCTGATT
Organism: Cunninghamia lanceolata; assembly: GCA_027924645.1. NCBI lineage: Eukaryota > Viridiplantae > Streptophyta > Pinopsida > Cupressales > Cupressaceae > Cunninghamia > Cunninghamia lanceolata. The sequence continues at coordinate 7,081,160 of BSBN01000295.1, read as the reverse complement.
TCTCTTTCAAAAAGGTAACCCACATCATCTGGGAATGGTCATCAATCAGTAACATGAAATATCTATCACCTTGCATACTCTTGATTCTTGTCAGACCATATAGATCAGTATGAACTAACTCCAATAATCTGGTAAAGGACTGATCCTTTATTTTGAATGAGACTCTGCTCTGTTTACCTAGCTGACATTCTTTGCACAAGCTATTTGTAAGTTTTACCAACTTTGGAAGATCTCTTACAGCCTAAGAATTGCTTATCTTGATGATGTTATCAAAATTTACATGACACATCCTTCTATGCCATAACCAACTCTGATCAACTTGAACAAACAGATAACTTTTATTAGTACCAACTAGATGGAAGATATTACCTTTTGTTTGAGTACCGGATGCAATCTTAGTTCCAGAGCTTTCAAAGATCCTGCATCTTCCATTCTTGAATCGGAGATCATAGCCTTTGTCCACCAACTGACCAACACTAAGAAGATTGTGCTTCAATCCTTCAACATATAGTACATTACTGGTTTTGTTCTTTCTATCAAAAGAGATAGTTCCCCTACCTCTGATTCTACCAGCAGAATTATCACCAAACTTTACCATTCCTCCTTCATACCTTTCCAAATCTAAGAACTTGTTCTTGTCACCTATCATATGGTGAGAGCATCCACTGTCAATAACCCAGTCATCCTTTTCTTCAACTTGGGTAGCCAAAGCTCTTTCTATAACCTTATGATTGATAGATTCAGGGGATATTGGATCTTCTTCCTTGATGGCAATGAACACCCATTCATTTCCGGATTTGTCTCCTATCTCTGATTCATCATCTGTTACTCCTTCATTATCAACTTCTTCATGAACATAATAACAATTCTTTTGGAACCTTTGTCTATTAGAATTTGATCTTGTGGATCTTTCCGGACATCTTGAGGCAAAGTGACCAATCTTATTGCAGTTGAAGCACTTAAAGGGTAATTTTCCTTCATACTTACTTGATCCTCTTGGCAGTCTTTTTGCAATGAGGGCTTCAAGTTGAGTTGTTTCTGCTTCTTCCTCTTCCATATCTTTTCTTGCTTGATCATACCATGACAGCTTCCTTGAAGAGTTTTCTCCCAGATCAAATTCTTGTTTGCCTTTCACATAGGCACTGGCTTTGAATGCAGATTCAGTCTTGGGGGGATCATCTCCAAACTCAGTCATTTCAAATGCAGCCAGTTTGCCAGCCAATTGGTCTCTTGTGATAGTTGTATGGGCTCTGAATTCATCAATGGCAGTAACCTTGATTTTGTAGGCAGCAGGAAGGGATTTGAGAATTTTGCAAACAATCTCATTTTCATCCAAAACTCCACCAGCATTCCTAATTCCACACACCAGCTCATTTACTCTTGGCATAAAGGTAGTGATATTTTCATCATCTCTCATCTTCAATCTTTCAAATTTCTCTTTGAGACTCTACAACCTTGCACTCTTAACATACTCATCTCCTTCATGTAGAAGTTCCAGTTTAATCCAGATCTCATAGGCAGTTGGTAGGTCAATAACATTTGAGAGCTCTGAGTCAGTTAATGTACTTAGAAGAGCCTCTTTAGTCTATAGATTGTTTTTAGCAACTGTGATTTCATTTAGAGTTGTCAGACCACCCTATGGAGGTACATATGCTTTTGTGACCATGGACAAGTAAGCTTTTCCCATGCACTCCAAGTGACATTTCATGTGACCTTTCCAAAGAGAGAAGTTGGTTCCATCAGACTTCAGACTATCCTTCTTGTATGATGACATCTTCGATCTCCTCAAGTGGTTAAGCTCCTTTTAGAGGAACTTGGCTCTGATACCAATTGTTGATAATTGAGAGGGGGGGTGAATCAGTTATCCTTAATTTTCTTACAATTCAAACACTTAAATCAACTTCTTAATCAATAGCATAGCAATTAATCATTCATGGAAGCATAAGGCATAAACACCAGAGAAGATACACGTCAACACATGAGACACCAAGATTTTGATTTGGAAAACCCAGTTAAGGGAAAAACCACAGGGTGATTAACCCAAGGATTATTCTCTGTTAGAAGAATAAGAAAAATAGATGGTAAATGCCAATTAGGGCTCACTACCCGAGCACACTGCTCACAAGGAGGCACACTTCCTACAAGAGACACACTGTCTACAAGATAACAAGTATTACAAACTTGAACTAGAGAATGACATCTTTACCATGCCTGGATCAGTTCCATTTAAGCCCAAAAACTCCTGCTTTGCCTTTTGTACTTCTCTTCGCTATATCACTCTCATCACCACAAGACACACCTCAAAATGATTCACAAACCTTTATTTATATAAGGCATCGACTTAGGAATAATCATCTAAGTCGGCAAACACCTACAAGATCATTCGCAAGACGTGTAATACATCCGGTCAGCCAGTCTTAAGAAGAACACCAAAATCCATGGTTATTCTTCGAATGCAAACTCTAAATTCAATGTAGACTGCCAATAAGAATAGAACATGATCCAAAGATCACCAAAACCTTTCCTGAGTCATCGAGAATATCTGCACTTTATCAGCTTACTCGAATTCTTCTATTCTTCATCTAGAACTTCAAGAACACAATCTGTCATCATTGTCATAATGAAAAAGGTTCTTTCAGACCTCCAAATCATTCACAAATCTAGTTGTCACTTCCCACTAACTTCTTCAACACTCCTTCCAATCCACAGAATGAGATAACGTAATTCTGGATCTCACCGGACCAATCTATGACACTCTGTCTCCACTGAACACCTACCGGAACTGGTTCTACACAAGCAGCCATAACTTCTTCAGATCTTTATATGGACCTCTAAAATCTTAACCGAAACATCTCAAGACTCATATCTACAAACCCTTTAAACCACATCCTCTGATCCTCAACCTATTGAGTACTTTTGCCTTCTTCTCATCACTGTTCTTCACTGTTCCTGATGGAGACTAATTTCCTCAATAATCTCAGCACACAGCTCATCCAATCCTTCTTATCAATGCAATATGAGTATGTTGACATCAATGACAACACTGGTTAGCCTCATACTTGCAACAAGTATACCCTCTCTTTTGTCAGTTGTCTCGTCCACCCTTTACCAGGTCTTCCCGTGAACAAGTCAAAGTACCTATATCAGATTATTGCAAGACCTTTTTCAGATCATTTTAGATTCAAGTGAACCTAGTAAGTCTCCACTATCAAGGATCGGACATCCTTTTCTCTCAGAATTTCACTAGTGGTCTTGGTGCAAGACTAGTCTCTACACAGTAAACGAGTACCAGCTATCCTTACTTGTGGCTATCGTCTTGTGTTGACTAACTTACTTGGAATCATTGATCAAAAGAGTCCCTTGTTTAAATCTCATCAAAATAAGTATCCTCTTCTCACCAACCTACACAAGTACCTTACCAGAGTCTCTAGTTTCACCCCACTTCTTCCCACATCATCTTGCATGGTCTTAACTAGATCCCAATACCAAAAACAACTTGAAATGGCTAAAACATCTGACCGCATTGTATCCCCTCATGACAATGATGAGGAAATCTCTCATGAGCAGTACCAAGGAGCCCTCCAATATCAAAAATTTCAATGCATGTTGGACAAAATACTCAAAGAAGAACCTCAAAAATACTTTCTTCATCTTACAAACTAAGGACTTAAAATCCCCACCGCCTTTAACATCAATACATTAAAAGAACCAGGAGAGGGAAGAACTAACAAAAAGAGCACAAATGAGGAAATCTCCCTTGACAAAGACAAAGGAAAGAAAGTCATAGACCCAAACATACGTATGGAAACATTGCAGAAACAAATCGAGACCCTAACACAGCAAATGACAGATCTCAAATTAGGGACACCCACTAAAACTTATTCTTTAGAAGACATCGCACCATATTCCTTTGACAAAATCTTGAACATGGTACCCTTCTCCTTTTGGTTTGAAGTCCCTAAGTTTGACAAATACAAAGGCAGAGGAGACCCAAGACATCACATTAGGGAATTTAATGCCGCGTGCCTTGAAGTAGCTCACAACAAAACCTTCTTAATGAGACTATTCCCTAGATCTCTAGGTGGACAAGCCATGGAATGGTTCTCATGACTTCCACCAGCTATCAAAAATTTTGATGAGTTAGTAAACAAGTTTGTCACACACTTCTCATATAACATTGAGCATGAAGTTTCAATGCTTGACCTATGAAATACAAAGCAAAAGAGTGGTGAAGACTTCACTGCCTTCTTACAAAGGTGGAGACAACTCACAAGAAAATGCTCAAATCATGTGCCTAAGAAGCAAATGACAGAGATGTTCATCCACAACCTTAACCCCAATCTAAGTTACCAAATCCAAATTCAATGCCCTACCTCATTTACGAAAGTCATTGAGATGGGATTATTTATCAAGAAAGCTATGATCACCAAGGGGCAAATAAAGTTGTAAAAGGACACCCCTAACTCTAACTACACCACAAACAAGTAAAAATTTTGGACAAAGAACAAAAATGTAGTCAATGATGGAGTAGTTAATGCCAAAATAGTGGCTCCCAAACAACAACCAATCTTCACTCTCAAAGGAGAAGAAAACAATGCTAGACCAAACAAAACCTTCTCTCGCAAGCCAAGACAATGGTTCACCTCCAATCCTAGACAAAAATTCACACCACTAGGGGAGTCCCAAGAATCTACGTTAAGAAATCTATTAGCCAACAATGAGATCACTCTTCCTTTGACTACCAACTATGAACCACAAGTGAAACCTCATTATTGGAAAGACACTGATTTCTGTGAGTATCATAGAGGAAGAGGCCACTCAACCAACAACTATATTTGTCTAAAACATGTCATTCAAGACATACTTGACCAAAATTAGGTAGGCACTAAAGAACATACCTCAAATGAGACACATGTGGCATACAAGGATCCACTCCTCAACCACGACAGGACTTACAAAAACAAAACCAATAACAACCACGACAGGCCATACAACAACAACAACAACAACAACAACAATAACAACAATCACAACCACAATAGGTAGAATCAAAACAATGGACACAACAATGCTAACTATGTGAGCGTGCCATTTGATTATACCATCAACTGCATATCAAAGCACATCCTACAAGTCAATGTGATCACATCGAACCAATAGTCAAGACCCAACAAAACTGATTGCAACATCATCACCCATAGTGGTAAGGTCACATTAAACATGCTTCCCCCAAGGTCGTCACCTTCTCGGCCTAACTCCCATAAGTACATCGTCATAGACCAACTTCTGAAAACTCCTGCTGACATATCCATTTTAGAGTTGTTGCATCTGTCTCCCTCCCACAAGAAAATTCTTGATAAAGCCCTAGTGGAAACAACTATGCCCACGAACCTGGCCCAAGAGAAGTTTCAAGCCATGGTAGGACATCTAACCTCCTCCAATACCCTATCGTTTACCAAACAAGATGACCTATCAGTATCCCAGCCTCATAACACACCCTTGCATATTGTCACCTTCATTCAAAAACAATGTATCAAAAGAGTTCTCATTGATGGAGGAGCTGGTTTAAATATTTGCACGTTCAAGCTAGTCCTTACATTGGGGTTCTCTGAAGTTGTAGTGGATCCTAGGTGAAAGATCACTATTAAGGCCCATGATGAAGAAGAAAGAACTACTAAAGGAACAATGGTGTTACCAATACAAGTTGGACTAGTGATACAAGATGTTTGCCAAGTCCTCGATAGGGAGCTAGCCTATAACATCCTCCTAGGTAGACCTTGGATTCATGCCATGAAAGTTATCCCTTCTACCTATCACTAATGCATCAAATTCCCTCATGATGGCAAATAGATCACCATCCAAGGTGATCCAGATCCTCTTCAGCATTGCAACTCTATCTGCTCAAAGCCTGATTGCATGATTCCTAGCAATAGAGCTTCTACATCCCCCATCTCATAGCATGATTCTACCTCCGAAGCTTCCTCGTCCAAGCCCAGAGAGCAGAAAATCACAATCAAAGAAATAGGGGTAGGGGAATACTCCATCGAGCACAACCTTAACTTAGCCAAAATGCCTCTATCTCCAAGATCCTTTGGGAAACCTATACCTAAGTACATTCCAAAACCATCCACTCCTCCTGCACCTCCTAAAGCTCCCTTTGTAAAATGGGGGACCCTATCAGAATAGAGTGAGGAAAGAGATGTCTTGCTATGGCTCTATACTGAGGAAGATAACATGCAACAAGAACCACCTAAGCTCCTAATAGAAATCTATGGACATGGTGAGTCTATCCTACACAGAATGGGTTATGAAGGACAAGGTCCCATTGGCCTAAGAAAAGAAGGAAGAATAGAACCCATCCAACCTTTCCATCCTCATTGGCAAGAAATACAAAAGGGCTAGGATACAAGGACAAAGGCAAAGCTAAGGCCAATGATTGTTTTGTGGAGTAGATCCATGCCCTACAAGATGACAGTGACACAAACTCTAATGAGTATGAGTGGGATGAACTCATAGAGCACTCCTATGAGGACAAAGGAGTTGACACCATTCAAACCTAAAGCCCCTACAGTGAGGGAAAAATGCTAACGCATAGACCATTAGAGTGTGATTCGCCAACTCCTAAAAGAACGACTTTCGAGGAAGGTCAGAGTTCCATCACAATAAACAATTTGGAGGAAAGTACCATCCCGAATCCTATCCCTACCAATCTAAATCCTCCCCATATATCCATTCAAACTATCACACCCAATGAATCAGATCTATCTTTTGATCCCCTCCCCCTTGTGCATCCTAAACTTATCAACGGGGATTTACGAGGAACCCCACAACTAGACATGTTCCAAAATGACGATGCCTATATTGACTTCATGGAACTTAGGGACCACCTACCAATGAGAGATCATAAGACTGGCTTCGCCATTGAACTCAACACTGTGGCTTATTTCGGAGAGGGTGCCAAGCCTTCCAGTCACAAAAATATAAAAATAAAAAATAGATCTGGTGGTGAAAACCATTCTGCGGTAGTATCAGATCTTAAAATAGTAAAAAGAAAGGACGCATCAGATGGTGAAAAACTCTCTGAGGTGCCAGATGATGGAAGACTTGACACTCTCCCCACTAACATGCACTAGGAGAAGTCTCAGATTGTTGTGGAATCTATAGAACCTATCAACATTGGAATAGAGGAACAACCTAAGATCATTCACTTTGTAAAATCTCTATCTCAATCGGAAAAGACAAAATTTGTACCATTCTTAAAGAAAAAGCAAGTCAACTTTGCTTGGTCATATGCAGATATGCCCGGTTTGGATCTAGATTTGATTCTACATCATCTTCCACTAGATCTAGGGGTCAAACCAGTCAAACAAAAGCTAAGGAAGATGCATCCCCACATTGCATTACTAGTAAAAGAGGAACTCAAGAAGCTACAGAATGTAGGGTTCATCAGGGAAATAGACTATCCAGAGTGGGTATCCAACATAGTGCCAATATCCAAACCTGATGGTAGAGTCAAATTGTTTAATGATTTTCAAGATCTAAACAAGGCTTGTCACAAGGATGATTTCCCATTACCTAACATTGACATCATAATCAACTTGACAATAGGACATACCATGCTTTCTTTTATGGATGGCTTCTCTGGATACAATCAAATCAGGATAGCACCAGAAGACCAACATAAAATAGCTTTCACTTTTCCATGGGGCACCTTCTGCTGGAACGTCATGCCATTTGGGTTAAAGAACACATGGGCAACATATCAATGTGCTATGACCACTATCTTCCATGATATGATGCACGTCACAATGAAGGACTATGTAGATGACATCCTTGCAAATTCACTCTCAAGAGAATCCCACCTAGATGTACTAGAGAAGGTCTTTCAGAGACTGGAACACTTCAAAGTCAGGTTGAATCCAAAGAAATGTGTGTTTGGAATCACCTCCGACAAGCTCTTAGGCTTCATTGTATCAACAAATGGGATCGAAGTAGATCTTACCAAGGTCAAGGCTATTATGGAAATGCCACTGCCAAAGAATATCACTCAACTGCGGTCTCTATAGGGCAAGTTATAGGCAATTAATCAGTTCATCTCACAACTAGCAGACAAGTGCCAACCTTTCAATCATCTCTTACATAAAAATATTCCATTTAGATGGGATGAGAAGGATGAAGAAGCCTTTGGAAAATTGAAGGAGTATCTTATGAATCCACCTATCTTGATGCCTCTTATCCAAGGTAAGCCATTATTACTTTACATATTTGCTACACCAACAACTCTCGGAGCCCTATTAGGACAACAAGATTATGAAGGCAAAGAAAGGGCTATCTACTACATCAGTCACACATTGGTGGGCTAAGAACTGTAATATTCCCAAATAGAAAGATCGTGTCTTGCAGTAGTTTTTTCTTCCCAAAAACTATGACATTACATACTAGCACATTTAGTCAAGCTTATTACAAAGATAGATCCACTGAAATTCTATTAAGCAAAGCCTCTCTGACAAGCTACCTAGCCAAGTGGGTCATGCTGTTAAGTGAATATGACATCGAGTACATAGAAAGGAAGGCTATCAAAGCTCAAATCATTGTCAATCAGTTAGCAAAAGCACCATTGCAGGATACCACACCAATGACATTCAAGTTTCTAGATGAATCCATACTCAGTATCACAACACACTCATGGAAACTCTACTTTGATGGATCCTATAAAAACCATGGATTAGGGGAAGGAATCTTGTTGGTCACTCTTCACGGCGACACCATACCTAAGTCTTATCGTCTACTTTTCCCATACACAAACAATATAGCAGAGTATGAGGCCTTGGTCATTGGTTTCAAAATGACAATAGAATGGAAAGTAAAAGAGCTACATGTCTATGTCGACTCCCAACTGGTAATCAATCAAGTCAATGATGACTATCAGACCAAAGATGACAAGTTAATCCCATACAAGTGTATGGTAGATGACTTTAAAGAGTACTTTGTGATCATCTTCTTCAAGTAGATACCTCACATTGAAAACAAAGTAGTAGACACTATGGCAACTATTGCCTTGTTCCTCGAGATCCTAGAGAATGAGGCATGGTATGAGTTCTTGGTAGAGTCAGTTATGCAACCAACTTATGATCTTCCTGAAACACACTCCATATGCCTATTAGTCAGAACTGATTCAACCTTGTATGGTAAGATTTACACTTACCTCATGGATAACACCCTACCACTTGACTTGTCTACAGACCAATGTTGAACCTTCATTTGCCAAACCTCCCGATACACCATTATCACCGACACCCTATACCACTGAGGTCTGGATGGTACTTTACTCCAATGTTTAGAATGGGAAGAATCTTAAACCACCTTGCGAGATGTGCACCAAGGAATTTGCAGAACACACTCTAGTGGTCCTTATTTAGCCAAGAAACTCATGCATTTGGGATACTATTGTCCAAACATGGAAACTAATTCATATCAGTTTATGAAGAAATGCAAGCAGTGCTAGATACATGGTAATCTCATCCATGTACCAACTCAAGAACTCCAACCTTTAATGACACCTTGGCCCTTTTGTTAATGGGGACTCAACCTTGTGGGTAAAATTCACCTACCATCATCCAACGGCCACAAATTCATAATAACCGCCACTAAATATTTTACCAAGTGGATTGAAGTCGTTCCCCTCACTAATGTCACAAGAAAACAGATTGCCTCCTTCATTCTCAATTACCTCATTTGTAGATATGGAATTCCCTCATCCATAGTCACAGATAATGGAATACCTTTCAAGAACTAGGATGTACAAGAGCTTTGTGAAAAATTCAAAATCCAACACCATTTCTCCACCCCCTACTATCCACAAGGTAATGGCCAAGTAGAGGCATCCAACAAAACAATCCTGAAGATCCTCAAGAAAACTGTCAATGATGTTGGCCGTGATTGACACATACAACTAAATCCCTCTTTGTGGGCCTATCAAACCAGTATACACACTCCCACAGGTGCTACCCCTTATGCCCTTGTCTATGGATTAGAAGCCATTTTGCCCATCGAGGTCAAGTTACCATCTTTAAGGGTGTCATTAAAAGGTCTTATCACTGATGAAGACTATAGAGTTTCCAGACTGCAAGAGTTAGAGCTATTAGAGGAGAAGAGATAGAATGCTTTCAGTCATCTCAAAGCATATCAACAGAGAATGTCACGAAGCTACAATCATAGGGTCCGTCCGAGAGTCTTCAACATTGGTGATCTAGTACTTAAGGAAAATCTCCGCAATCAGCAAGATCGGGAAAAGAAAGGTAAGTTTGAACCCAACTAGCTTGGTCCTTATGTTATCATTGTATCCTATGGGTCAGGAGCATATCAATTAGCAACATCAGAAGGTGAGCTATTGGATGACCCAATCAACAGTATGCATCTTCGCTGGTTCTATACCTAAGAGAACCTCAATGTAAGGGGGCAAAAAGACAAAAAATCATATCAAAAAAATCAAAAAATAAAAAAAAGATAAAAAAAAGTCAAAAAAATGGAAAAACAACAAAAAAATTCATCCTTTGGTGAAAACCTGGCAAACAGGTGCCTTGGATAGGTACCATGATGAAAACTTGGCAAACAGGCGTCATATGTACTTTTCTAGCTTCTGTGGAAATAAAAGCAAGTGGTGAAAACTTGGTAAACAAACGCTACTTGTGATAAACTGCTTCCTCCATCTTTGGGAAACCAATCACATTGTGTCCATTCCTCCTACCATCATGTCTCATCCAATCCATATCTGTTCCACAATAAAACCCTAACGATAACCTATCATCACTTGATACTCTATCTCTTTTGTTACCTTATCAACTAAGGTCTTATCCCATATCCTATCCATAGTGCCAACCTAGCATAGTGTCTATCGTCAGTATCATAGGGTCAACCCTGAACTACGCTGCCTCTGTGTTGTCACATAGGCAAGGCCATTTTTTAATTCACCCCAGAGGCTCCTTCCCCTCCATCCCATATCTTGTCGTCTATCCTCTAGTCCATCCATAGTCCAAGTCCCGTACTACATTGCCTCTGCGTTGTCACATAGGCAAGGCCATTTTTCAATGCACCCCTGAGGCTCCTTCCCCTCCATCCCATATCTTGTCATCTATTCTTCCAGTCCATCCACATCCTTAGTCCAAGTCCTGAACTACATTGCCTCTACATCATCACGTAGGCAAGGCCATTGTCAATGCACCCCCGAGGCACCAGGTCAGTCCCTTAGGGTCCGTTTCCCCAATAAGGATTGTGATACCTTTCACCAGACACAATCACATGCAACAAACCCTATTTCCAAACAAAAATCTTGACGTAAGACATCAACCTATCCAAAGCAAAGAAAAAACAAGAGCAAAACAGTCCAAATGATTCTATCTAAATTATGGAAAGAAAGATACATCTAAATGCAAGAATGTTTTGTTTTGATTAGTTGCATCTTAAAATCTTGATTTTTGTTATTATGTCTTTCTATGCTACTTGAGGATGTCAAAAACTAGAGATGCTATGATGGGGAAATAATCATTTTCTTTGTTTGCTGCTTGTGGGTTTATCTTTAGTAATGTTAAGCCTTGTCTAAGGACATGATCAACACAATGATCATCAAGGACATCATGGGTCTAAACATGAAACAGGTACAATCCTTGTCTATTAATACACAAGAAATACTCAGGTCATCTCAGTTCAATTATACCTCAATGCTTGTATTATCTTGCTAAATCAAAATTCATGTAAGCGATACTCAGTTTATCTCGGTTCAATTATACCTAGATGCTTGTATTTTCTTACAACATTTCAAAAACACAAAAAAACAAAAAAGCCCAATGATGAAATAAGCACTTCAAAATACTTGCAATTTCAAGATCGTAAAACCATTCATACCCAAGAAGCATCCACAAAGCATCCATATCCCCTGCAATAAGGATCCAACATGTAGAGTATCAATGTGTACACATAAAAGCTTGTGATGCTTCCATCAGTCAGTCTTCTATCTATCATTGTGTCATTTCTGTGTCAATTGAGTACATTTGGACATAAAAAAAACATGGCATAGTTTGTATTTCATATCACATGAGATAGTCATTAACATGATTAAATCATTTGCATACATAATAGGTGCATTAGACCATCCATATCCATTTGCATCAGCATAACATAGTGTCAAAATAGAAAAAATCAAAAACATAGACAAGTACATATAGATCATCACATAAACTGCATAATCATATAGATAAACATTCACATTTGCATATTAGATCATCATAAAATCATCTAAGTCTGCATTAGATCATATTGACATCAGCAGTAATGTGCATCAAATAGAAGCATCACATAGCATCATATAGACAAAATTTACATGTGCATCACATGTGAAACATCATAAGATAGAATGCATCCATGACACATGGTATAAACAACTGCATATAGAGAACATATAACCGCATCATCATAGAAGTATAAATAAGCATAAAACATTTCCAAATGTACAATATATCAAAGTCCATCATCTGTAAGTCAAGGTCATATAAGGTATATACATCACAAGGATAATGATACATGTCTCAGTACAAAATAATATAAATATATACATCTCAAGCTATCTATGAGCCATTAAAAATTTGTGTATACATAAACTAGAATCAGTACAAGTGTAATGGCTAGCCATGTTGCCATGGGACACTTCTCCCGGCACTGTCCTCTCCATCCCCTCCTCTACTAGTCCATGACTGTTATGGGCCCCTCACTGACACTCCTGACCGTGACCCACCTACTCTCTAGGAAACCACTGACTGACTCCTGTAGGTGGGTGCATGCTGGTCTGCCAGCACCGCCCCATGATATAGCCTCCTATAATACTGCGTCTAAGCCTGCACTCTGGACAACTCTCTTTGAACCTATGCAAGCTACACCTGGACCTGCTACACCTGTGTCACTAGAAATGTAGTGTCCCCATTAGTACCCATCACTTCTAAGGTAGAATCTCTCTCTACTTCAATAGCCCGCAACCTCGCCAATGTTGTATCCCGCTCTACAGTGAGCCCAGATATAATTGCTGCATTTGCCTCTCTTCGAGACTCTACCACTCTGAGATGTGCCCTAAGCTGTCTCACTTGACCTTGCAGCGTAGTAATAGCCTACTACTATAAGTCAGGATGAGGAACCTAAATCTGTGGCACCTGCTGCTGAACTACCTGCTGCGGTGCCCACATCTATACCTACTGTGCAACTTGCTGCTGTGTTGTCTGCTACTGGGAGGATCCCTCCCCACCTCTCCTCCTCTATCTCTATCTACCCTCATCTCCATCATCTCCATCATCTCCATCTCCTCGTCCTCCTCTCCTCCTCCTTTGTCTCCTCCTCCTCCTGTTTCCATCATCCTCATTGTCTGAGTCAACCTCCTCCAAGCGAAGAACCAACTCCCCTGGTCCTGAATATCTCAGGAAAGGATGAGATGCAAACCATTCCTCATAGTCTAGAGTCATCCCTGCATCTACTATATCCCTCCTCATGGGCCAAGTTGCATAAGGAATCTATCAAAAGTCTGCTAAGGCCTCATCATAAGATGCGACTAGACCCCACCTTAACCACTTTGCATGTGTCCTCGTGAACCAGGCCTGCCCCTGTGGCATACCCTGTACCCTACCAAACAGTCGCTGCACCTGGCTGACAATCTACCTCTCCAGAATGTACCGTGTCCTCCCAATCAACCACTGAGTCTAAAATCAACACGAAAACTTATCAGCCTCATCATCCCACGGCTTGCACTCTATGTAGGGGTGCCAGATAACTACATCTACATTATCCAACACATGCCTCCAATACTCAAGCTTTCCCAGCTTGTGCTGAGAAATAACACCTACGTAACCATAACTATACAGTTCACCTCTTTGCCTAGAAAAGACGCATATCGGCCGAGTAATAGCAATATGCTCCCATAACCAAAATTGTAATAGTGAAACCCCTACTGATAAACTGGCACCCTTGTGGTAAACCACCTGATGCATATCTCGATATAAGTGTGCCAAAATGCAGACACCCCAAGCAAAGCAGGTGCCCTCTATAACCATCCTCTCTAGAGTCCTATCCCATCCAATAGGGAACCTGTGAGACCTCTTGTTGGGGCATACAACACCTTCGATCAGTCCTACCACTATACCCAGGAAGTAGTCATAATAGTCATAAATATCCTGCCAAGATATCACCTGGCCCTCTAGCTCAGGATCATTGAACATGCGCCTACACTCTACCAGTTCAGCATCGTGTTGAGCCTCATACTCCACCAGCTCGCTCTAGATAGGTAAATGCAAAATCCTATAGACATCCTCTAGAGTGATCGCCATCTCATCAGCAGGCAAGTGAAATGTACCATCCTCACTATGAAATTGCTCCATAGTAGCAGTAAGTAAACTAAGGTTCGCACGAACCTCAGGCATAAAGCACACATAGCCAAACCCATAGCCCTAAGAGCCAATCTATCAACCTTTGTGAGCATGTACCTCTGTAACATCGGCATGGGAAACTTCTCCCGTTACATTAGTGTATCACGAATGTCCTCCTATAATCAAGCAAAGCAATGCATCAATCAAAACTGCAAAATTGCTCAAACTATCACAACTATCCTATCACTTGCTTAACATTTCAAAATTGATCAAAACAACATACACATCTCTTGACTAGATTTTTGCAATCTCAAAGATAGCTTATCGATTGATGCATCGAGCAAGATGCCAATCGAGTCAATTTTGTTAAGTAAACTGGCTACCCTAGTGTAAATGCACCGAAACAAATCACAAATGCACCGATTCATATCAAATGCGCAACTTCTCAATGAATGCACCAAAATACTGAGCAAATGCATAGTTCTGAAACATAGACGCATCTTTATATACATGCGCAACAAGACATTGCAGAAGCGTAGTCCCATACCATATGTGTCGTTCTATAACGTATGCGCTAACTCATGTCATGTATGCACCAAACTTATGCATGCATCGTTTCATATAATAAATGCACTGAACCATATCAAAAGTGCAGTTTCACATGGCATATGCACCGAACTGGAAACAATGCATTCAAATCCCTAAACTTTCCCTAGCATTTATTGCTCTAATAAATGACCCTAGGCAAGTTTTTTTGAACTACATACCTGTGGTCCTGCCTCAGCTGGCTGCCTGAACCATCGAACATGCTCAAAGCGGTGTTCCTTGAGTGGAATATCCATATCTATACCGATTACTCTAGCTCCCATGCTCTCCTAAGATCTCCAAGTAGCTCTCAACAAAAGCCAAGTGTGCAAATGACTAAGATTGTGGACCTAGCTCCTATATATAGCAAGTGAACCCTAACTGGCTGTGTGGTGATCGTGACTACTTCCCAAGCCCATTTTCTCCCATTTCTCTGAACTGTAACCCATTTTTTCTTCAATCCTAAACTATTTTTCACCTTCTTCATCGTGAGATTGTCTATCTCACATCCCTTCTGCCTTCCTTCCCGTCCAATCTCCTGAGGGGGCATCCTACCATCGCTAAACCTATACCAGGGGCAAATTGGGGCATGTATCATTGTTAGAAAAATTATTCTTTGAAACAACGTGATAAAACACATTGCATCAAAGAGGGGCAAAATGTATACACCTAAAAATGACATGACTCAGTCTAAATAAATATTCTTAATATTTATTTTATTTTAATTCCTCTATCAATAAATAAATATATAAATTTATTTATTCGATTCATATTCCTCTAAGTTAATTAAATATCAAAATATTTAATTACCTCTTCTAAAGTCAAAATTAAATAAAATCCTTTATTTAATTCAATTCTTCCAAACAATTAAATAATTCTCAATTATTTAAGTCACTTATTCCTCCAAATTTAAATAAATCAATCAAATTTATTTAAATTCTCTCGATCTCTAAAAATAAAATATAATCAAATATTTTATTTATTCTTCCATCTTGCACAAACAATTAAATAAATTTATGTATTTAATTTGCTCTTTTATCTTCTAAAATATCTTCCAAATCTTCTTAAAAATAAGTCTTCTTCATGCACACAAAATTAAATAATTTATTATTTAATTTCTCTCAAAATCATGCAAAAGAAAATCACAAGTTGAGTTATCTGATTCAATCAACCTTGTTTTACCAACAACTCTTAAATTAGAAAAAAACATTCTAATTTATGAAAGCAAATCTTATCTTTATAAAAGAAAGCAGTTAACTCAAACAAAACAACTTTTTGTGTGACACATGTCTTCTTTCTATTCGTGCACATTCCCTCAACCATTCTATGCAATTGATCTTCTCATTCTTTCTATACCATTGATCTTCTCTCTCACAAGTCTATAAATTGAACCCTATTCCTCCATTTCATTCATCGAAGCTTTTAGTATTGTGACTCTATAGGAATTATAGTGCGCCTTTGGCACTCAAGTCATTCCATTTGCTTGCAATCAACTTGTTACCATATCATTACAATTGTTGTGAAGCTCATCTTCACTACAAAGAACTATCATGGCCATTCTCCATTAACAATCTTGGAAAAGCAAGGAAGTGTGCTCTTTGAGGGCCATATTCATATATGCAAGATCAATTGAGATATGCAACCAATGGAAGCTATGAAGTATTGAGGTTTGCAAGGTTTAGTCTGTGCTATTTTAAATCTTAATTATTTCCCTTTCCATTGAGTTATTTGGATTATTTGATATTATTGATGATCATTCCAATTTTCTGATAACAATTAGTTTTTGTAGGTTTTTGTTGTAAAAACTTTGCATGCTTTAACCCTTGTTTTGCCAAGATTTGGAAGTAAATTTTTGCATGTTGCTTCCTAGTCCAGATCCAACCTCACCATCATGTCTGGGAGGTTTGAGAAACAAAAATTTACATAAAATTCCATATATTTTTGTCACTGGAATTTTTTTGAATTTTTTTTAGTTTTAACCCCTCCGCATGGCTGTACCATACAGATCTGTACGGAGCCGTACGACCTCTATGTAGGGGTCTGGTCATTCAATTTCATAAATATCATCATTATTATTTCAGGTTGTAATTTGATTTCTCATTGTAAGTAAAAGGTTTTGGATTTGTTTTTATACAGGTTCGATCTATTCTTTATGGTTTAAGACTTGATTGTAGGTTTTATGCATTGTTGTTATAGGCTTTGATCGCAGGTTTTAAAACCTTAAAACCTTTCACTCACTGTCACAGTCGACTACTCTTAACACCCTAACATCTATCATTTGTTGGTTGACCTCCATTCAAATCTTCATAGCTGCCAGTGCTCAAATTTTCCCTCACCTCTGGGTATTCCTTATTGCCACTTTCAAACCATGACTGCCACCTTTGGAGTCAACCAAATCTCTATCACTACTGCATACCAACCAGTTGACACCCTTATCCCTCTGATCCACCATTTCTTGCCTGCCACCATCTAAATTTTGACTGTTGCCGTCGCTTATACTCCTGACAACCCAAGATCCTAGTTGCTTCCTTAGTTGTAACCCTACCACTCTTCCGCCACCTTATACCTCCACTGGAGTCTCCTGATCACCATTTTTAGCTTTGGTCTCCACCTTGAAAGTTGTAGTAGTTGCTTAGAAGACTTACCTTCACCTCTGTGTATTCCTATCACTGCTTATATCTTTCTGTTGCTTCTTTAGTGAGTGTTTATCACCACATTAGCTCCAGCTTCTCCGCTCCAAACTCACCATTTGGATTTATCCTATTGCCTCCCTAAGATCCATCGCCACCTCTTTGAAATTTGTCATCATCAGTTTCAAAAAGGCCTAATTCATGTCACTAACATCCTCCCCTATCTACATCTTGTCATGCTTTTATTTTTAACACTCCTCTAGTTAAACATTCTTAGAGATCTTCATATATAGTCTAGTGTATATCCAATATCAGTGATATGAGGCCAGTAACAATAGTTCATCAGAGGTTGGCATCAAACCCAATACCAGTGGTCTCAGATCACTGTCAGTAGTTCCCATAGATGGATTCCTAGCATTGGTGGTAGCAAACATAAACAACAGTGGTCAAGCTTTGTCATCCAATGGTTGTGGCCTACAAGGGTTTACATTCTTCATAAAACACAACCGTTCGACTGATTTCAACAATCTCAGTGTAGTCAAAATCCACTAGACAATCTACAATGAAATCTAATCCAATGACCAACACAAATTCCAGTCAACTCCTCCAAAACATAGACACCCACCGTGCAAATTCCTTGTCACCACCTTTTGAGATCTTTGACCAATGCTCCTTATTTTGCCATCATCATATGACAAAGCCCTAGCCAATAGTCTCCATTGATCTGCTTTATCTCCTATTACCTCACAACATTTCTAGTCTCCAGCAAACCATCTGGGGTCTACAAAAATTTCTCAGCGACCAACTGTGGCATCGGCTATCTTAACCTTCATCATCGACAACATCATTATTCCTGGTAGTTACGATAGAAAATTAGCGGCGGATCTTAATGTTATCAATAAGATATGCACCCTATGTTAAGTTATTCTACCTAACTATCTATTGACACATGGGAAAACTCCTAGGCCTGTGGGTTACCTAAAAATTGGAGTGAACCTCAAGAGTGAACTGGTTCTCCAAATGTTTTTACTAATATAAATGATTTGTAGAGGGAAAAGGTGAAAAGGTGAACTGAAATAAAACAAATAACTGAAATTAACTCCTAAGGTGATGCACCAATACTTAAACTCCTACAAGATCTTACTCACAATCAGTTCACAGAACTATAACTCTCACCCCTTGGTTATATTTAATTCATTAATATTTCATATGAAGATTCATCTAAACACAACATACAACCTAAATCAAATAAAATACTTGCATAACCATCACAAAATTAAGACAAAACAAAGGATAAATAACTATCACAATGCAATATCAAGTTAATCTTGCAAATGAGTAGACAAATGGAAACGAAAACTGCTACTCTATAAACTGGAAGGAATAATGAATATAAAAAATGAAGTACAATTCTCTCAGTGTGAGAGGAAGACTCCAAAATCTCTGAACTCTAATCTCTCTCTCCTATCTCTGATGTTGAGAAAGAACTAGCTATATCCAATATATCCTCTCCAAAAGATCTTCCAAGAAAGGCTGAGAAAAAGCTCCTAAAAATAGTATCTTGATTCATTTCAAGCTCCTAAAAAAAGCTATCAAAAAGCCCACCAAAATGCCACCAAACTAAAAATAAAAGCTGCCAAAGTGGTACCTCAGGTTGTCCTACCAAATCTCCTTCAAATCAAGCTCATATTGATCCATAAAAGCCCTTATTTTTGTCCATATCTGTCTAATTCGCCTAGAAGAAAGCAAATCTAAAAAAAATAGATTTTGTCTATTTTGGTCCTATTTTAACTGCATTAAATGACAAATATTTGAAAGCAATCTATAAAGAATATTGCTTTAAATATTGCCTTACAATAATTTTTTAGTTTTATTCTTCTATCCATCTTGATTTGACTTTTTGTAAAAATAGAAATACAAGGCTTATATCTGTTGGTCATGATGTTAGTCATTCACAAACATAGAATAAAAGTTACACAACAACCTTTACTCATCTTGAAAGATACGATGAATTCAGAGAATTCATGATCCCAAGTCTCCGTTGATTAGGTCTTAATCTACTGACGTTACTCAGTGGTTGATGTGTGTTGCTGTTTTCCATTCAGGGGCCTTACGTATTTCTACAAAGTTCATCATTATTCCTCCAAATATCCTGCTCTGTATGTCTGCCCTGCATAAATCTCCAATAATTCTACCTCTGCACTGTGAATTTAGTCAAATAATGTGCTTACAGACTGATATTTGCATGATTTCTACCATTATTTACAATTCTTTGCATGATATTTTCAATACTACATGCATTTAACTCAAATATGCTAATGATTTTCAGTTACCTACGGGATTTCAGCATATTTCTCTATTTCTGCTTATTATTTGTCATGATTTACAGTTATGGTGATGAATTTATGAAATTAAAAAAAGGAAAAGGGTTAAAGAATGAGATTCCCAAAACTACTTGACTGAGATCACTGATCCACATACAAGCTCCCATACATGCAATGAAAAGAAGGAAACTAGAATCATACTTCACCAGGACATTCCACAAATCCGCATGATCCAGTGCAAATCTTCAAAGGAAAAGTTGACAACAACATGTAATGAAATGAAAGCGCTTCCAGTTGAACACAGCATTCACCAGTACATATCCAGAAATCAACATGAAGATTACGTAAAATTTACAATCAGGATGTAATCTGAAACTTCATATCCATTCAGTATGCTCAAGAACAGGTGCATTTACAGTGATCTAAAGAAAGAACCTTGACATTTCAACAATTCTATCCTCATTAGTCTCAGTAATCCGATCTCCTAATTGATTCTACAGTAATTGGCCTTAATGTGCCAGATATTCCAATGTATCTCCCTATTGTTAACAAGCTCTAGCTCTTATATAGAGCAAATGCCAGAAAACAGTTACAATGATCCAAGGATCAGGATCCTCTCATAATAATCAACGGTCCAGATGAAAAGCACATGCTTCGCCAGTTGGCAAATGTACAGCTGGCACAGAATATTCCAGCATCTTTGATTTGATTCGGTCTCCAGCTGGCAAACAGCATATTTGACAATATCCTCCTCATTTCTGGTTCATGTTGCCTCCATGTGCAACTTTGCAATGCTCAGCAACAGCATCTCCGGGACTTCCTGCAATAAACAGACAAACATTAAGTTCATCATCATGTGGATAAACAATAGGAATTTAAACATTTTATTAAACATGCCTCAAAATGTGCAGCTACAGGCAAATCGAGCCCCAAATCTATGAAAATTATGCACTAAATGCATAAACAGCGTCAAAAAACAATCAGGTCAACCATCATTGACCAAAAATCAGGCAGTCGGGCTTTCAAATTTCTATCGCTCTGTTTTCCCGCCCATTTTCATGTATATCGGGTTCCAAATCTGCATATACAAGCATACAAAAGTCACAATACACATTGTATGCATCGGCGTGACCACACACTGTCGGAATGACAATTTTACATTAGGCCGACGGCTAAACTTATACCGACGCCAAAAATCATGATGATGTCCACCCATCGGGAAGACAACCAATATCGGAGTGAAAAATCAAGACAGGGCTGACAGTTAAAACTTACGCCGATCAACAGCATATCGGCGTGACTATCTCCATCGGGGAGAAAATATAAAGCATGGCCGATATCATATGTTGGGCCGATGGACAATCTTAGGGCTTTCCCTCTATCTGCAGGATATCGTGAAATATGATGCTCCCCCTCCTCGAATGTCCTGACGATGTCCTCGTCATGTTTCACTTCTGTATATTGGGGAAAAGAATGACATCATCATCATCATCATGTCGAAGGAAAATAGGAGGATATGAAATATGATCCTGCTGCTGAGGAATGGGATATGATGGTGACGTCATCGTCATATCCGGGCTTCATTAAAATGCAAAAAATGATGTCACCGTCATGTTTAGTTAAGATCAGGGGATAAATGTAATATCGGGTCACCTAAGGAAGATGATCAGGTGGTGAATGTAATATGACCCCTTTGCGGCCAAGGTAACCCTCTCGAAAGATCAGGATGATGATGATCATCAGGATATCCGGGGCTTTTGTTAAACTTAGAATATGACGTCATCATCATATTCGCGAACCGGATCATGCTTTGGAAAATATCCTGCCGAAGGAGAAATGTGATGATGATGTCATCCTGATATTTGCTTCTTCGTTTATCAGATCGGGATGACGTCATCAGGATATTAGCAAAAGGTCATATTTCTCGGCAGGAGGACATTACGAAATATCGGGTAGACAAACAAGATCATGATGATCTTGACAACATGACTGAGGATAAAAATATGATGATCCTCCTCATCGAATATCATGATGACGTAACCATCATATTCCGTCTTCGGAACATGAGGATGAGTTGAGGTCATCATCATGTTAGTGCTAGGGTGATATTTAAAATATGATCATGCTGAGGAATGGAAAATCACCCTCCCTTAAAAGATAGGATGATCATCATGATCATGCAAAAGGAGATCAGGAGGATATGATGACGTCATCATCATATTAGCGAATATCAGTAAATATGATGCTCCCTTGGAAGATCAGGATGATGACCCTCCGATAGGACTTTGACATGCGCATGCGAATATGCAGATGGTGGATTTTCTAAGCAGGGTGATTTTATAATATCAGCATGATATTATAAAATCAGGTGATGTAAACATATCATGATGCTCGTTGTTATGAAATATCGGGTTACACTCAAAACATGATGCTCATGATGCGCATAAGGTCATTTGACGGGTAAAGGGCACTATCACCTAAGATTGACGTCCGGATATTGGGACTGCATGATTTTATCAGGTGATAGATCAAGATCATGATGATCTTGACAACATGACTGAGGATAAAAAATATGATGATCCTCTTGCGATTATCAGGTTTGACCAAAACTTTGACTGTGCATAACTTCCACATATGGATGAATTTTCAAGTGATGTAAAAGGCAAACCTGCATGGAATTTCAAGCTCTTTCTAAATATGAGGTCATAGAAACAAAATATGAACTTTGACAAACTGACCTCATGATGATGACCTACATCATCGAATGTCATGATGATGATGCACCTGACTCATTTTTACCAAACCGCCAGAAAACAGACAACACAAGCCAAGCCAAAAAGTTGGGTCCCTGTTTTGCCAAGTGCAAAATGGGGCGTGTTGTGTAACCACACAACAACTTGCCACCAAAGAAAACAATAAAATTCAAATAATTCAAAAGGTGAGGATAAATTAAAACATAAATTTCCAACTCCTATTAAGCATAAGCATCCTAATTCTTTCTAACTGGTATCATGTTCATCAATGTAACAATGAATTGATAAGGGATCAATTGTGTGCATGTGATTCATATACTCATCTTGAAAGTGAGTTGAATAAGTCAGTGACTGGTGTTAAGCTACGTAGTTTGGTTCATCCCTCTTAGCCAACCGGATAGAGCCTTGCTGCCAGCAGGCGTCCATAGCCCCGGCAAGGTTATCGTTGCAATTCCCCTAAGGAGAGCCCCACTGCCAGCAAGCGTCTATAGCCCCGGTAGAGTTACTTAGATGACTTAATCTGGATTTTAGAAAATCCATTTTATTATTTTATTTATTTTATATTTTGAATTTAATTCTTAAGATATAACAGTTGTAGCCTCATGATACAAGGAATGGTCACTTGTTGAAATTAAGTTGAGAATTGCAATGGTAGCAAGGGCAACCTTTAGATTTTTCACTTAACCCCTACACTGATATGTTCAACAAACCCAAGGCTGTTAGGTGTGTCATTGTGAGGATCATCTTGACTCAAGAAAAGTAGTACTGATGAATATGATACCACAGACCTGATCAAGAATACCTATACTGACATGAGTTACAACCTATGTAAAAACTTATATTCAACTTTTGAATTCTAACAATTTATGCAGTGTTCTTAAGTAACAAGGTGCACTAGTTTTGCCCAACCAAAACAAAGACTCAACAACGCAAAGCACAAAGCAACCTGTACAAACAGCTAACCTATAAAAAGGAAACAACAGAAACAGAACAAGAAAACAAAACAAGCAAACTGTACAAACAGCTAACCTACAAAATTATATACAAACCACTACTAGGCAAACAAAAACCAGCAAATGACCCAAATACACCTGTATTTGCATACTTCTTTTGATTGTGCAGGAGCATTAGGGTATTAGTTATGGTTCTCAACCTAGCGAATTTATCTTTATATTCTGAAAAATATTCTGATATTCTGAATTCACTGTATTCAACAGAATAACTCTTAATGATCAGCAATTGAGGAAGCTCATCATGTTCATGATTAATCCATGTGCATGTCTTATCTCCTGAATTTCCATAATCAAAATAATAATCAACATCATTCACTGTGGAAAGGAGAAATACAACCTGATGTATTTCTGATTTTGTTGGACATGCTTCTTCATTGGCAATTGGTCTTCCATTTGTCATTATATTTTCACTGCTTAGCCCAATGCCTGGTCTCTCTTCAAATTGAAGGATGTATGACTCTTGATGTATTAATTCTCCATCTTTATCCATATTTGTTCCTTTATTCTGGATGTTCAGTTTATCTTCCAGTTCAGGAAACTTCTCAATATTTTCTTCAATTTCCTGCACATCAGCATCTAAATGAGTATCTTTATTATCACAACCTGAAATACAGAAATTTATCGTTTCTAAATCATTTGACTGTAAAAGAGAATTGGCATTCAACTGATAAGGACACTTCCCTATTTCATTTTCAAAATATTTATGGAGTAACATCTGATCATGCACAACAACTCCAAAGTCTTCTACATCTTCATCTTTCAGGAATTGTTCATTAAATAATTCACATCTTCTATCTATTAGAGGATCTGGTTCCATTAACCTGCAACATTCTTGCATTTGATCACTTAATTCAAAGAAGTCAGGTAATAAATCAGCATTTATTTTCTTTTCTATGACTCCCTGAGTTACTATCATAGGAACTTCATCATCAGCAGTGAATTTAAATTGCTCTACCAGCTGTTTACACTTCTCTTTACCATAGAATGACTCCAGGAAAGACATTTCATCTTCTTTATCAAAAGTATTAGGATCAGAATCAAAAATATTATCCTGATGAGTGGTTTCTTTTCTAAAATTTTCACAAGATTCATACCTGCATACTGACTGATCCTTACTTGTATTAGGAAGTAGAGAACTCCTATCAATCTCACCATAAAATGAATCCAAGAAAGATGTTTCCTCTTCTTTACCTTCTGGAACTGATTTAGCTATTGTATTTTCTAGAGTCTTTTTCAACATGGTCAAGCAAGGGTAGCAATCTCTCTCTGAATGCTCTTCATCATGTAATCTGCACCAGCTTTCAATCAAGACATCATCAATGGGTAAACCTAACAATTGACTACACTGTATATTTCTAGACAAGTATAATTCAAAATCTTCAGAACGATCCACTTCAGTGTCTGGACAATTAATAACTTCTGGTGCTGCATCTGCTTGTTGCTCCAGAATTTCCTCATCTCGCTGCTCTAGAACTTCTTCATTTTCCTGGCAAATTTCAGCCTTGAACACATCCAGAAAGAATATTAATCCTTTACAATATAAATCCAACCTTGTAAGGAAAGTTAAACAATTTATTTCGCTGTGTTCCACAGTCTGGTGTATCCTGCAACAGGTAGGTAAACCAAAGTTAGACAAACTGTGAGGGTAAAGCTGCCTATTCAAAGTTTCCTGAAATAAAGGAATGTTAATTTGACAATTATTTTCGTATACATCCATCAAAATGAGACTCTATTTTTCAATTTTTTAGGATTTTGAAATTTTAATGAGATCTATCATATCTCAGAATAAAACTTGAAAGCTCAGAAAATCAAACTAATCTTTGATGTTTCGAGTTAGATCTTTGCAAAGGTACAACCAAAACATCTCAGATAAGAGATATTTGCAGACATTTAACTAAAATGCTGAAATATTTATGCAATATTTGTAGAAATCCAAAAATTCACAGCTCAGGCCCTCCTTCTAGCGCCAATTTATGTTGCGTTAGAAGCGAGGGGCCTGCAGATTAATTGCAAGACTTAGGGCAAGCTGCTATACTAAGGCAGGGGATATCACATCAACTGAAAAGAATTTATTTGTTGAGAAACAGCTCAGGCCCTCCTTCTAGCACCAATTTATGTTGCGTTAGAAGCGAGGGGCCTGCAGATATGTTTGATGACTGAAGCAATAGTGTCTTTTCCAGTTCTGCCCTCCTTCTAGCACCAATTTATTATGTTGCGTTAGAAGCGAGGGGCCTGCATATATGTTTGCAAGATTTAAAGCGGGCTGGTAAACAGAGGCAGGGGATATCACTTCAATTGAACAGGATTTATTTGCTGAGAAATAGCTCAGCCCTCCTTCTAGCGCCAATTTATGTTGGTCATGATGTTAGTCATTCACAAACATAGAATAAAAGTTACACAACAACCTTTACTCATCTTGAAAGATACGATGAATTCAGAGAATTCATGATCCCAAGTCTCCGTTGATTAGGTCTTAATCTACTGACGTTACTCAGTGGTTGATGTGTGTTGCTGTTTTCCATTCAGGGGCCTTACGTATTTCTGTAAAGTTCATCATTATTCCTCCAAATATCCTGCTGTGTATGTCTGCCCTGCATAAATCTCCAATAATTCTACCTCTGCACTGTGAATTTAGTCAAATAATGTGCTTACAGACTGATATTTGCATGATTTCTACCATTATTTACAATTCTTTGCATGATATTTTCAATACTACATGCATTTAACTCAAATATGCTAATGATTTTCAGTTACCTACGGGATTTCAGCATATTTCTCTGTTTCTGCTTATTATTTGTCATGATTTGCAGTTATGGTGATGAATTTATGAAATTAAAAAAAGGAAAAGGGTTAAAGAATGAGATTCCCAAAACTACTAGACTGAGATCACTGATCCACATACAAGCTCCCATACATGCAATGAAAAGAAGGAAACTAGAATCATACTTCACCAGGACATTCCACAAATCTGCATGATCCAGTGCAAATCTTCAAAGGAAAAGTTGACAACAACATGTAATGAAATGAAAGCGCTTCCAGTTGAACACAGCATTCACCAGTACATATCCAGAAATCAACATGAAGATTACGTAAAATTTACAATCAGGATGTAATCTGAAACTTCATATCCATTCAGTATGCTCAAGAACAAGTACATTTACAGTGATCTAAAGAAAGAACCTTGACATTTCAACAATTCTATCCTCATTAGTCTCAGTAATCCGATCTCCTAATTGATTCTACAGTAATTGGCCTTAATGTGCCAGATATTCCAATGTATCTCCCTATTGTTAACAAGCTCTGGCTCTTATATAGAGCAAATGCCAGAAAACAGTTACAATGATCCAAGGATCAGGATCCTCTCATAATAATCAACGGTCCAGATGAAAAGCACATGCTTCGCCAGTTGGCAAATGTACAGCTGGCACAGAATATTCCAGCATCTTTGATTTGATTCGGTCTCCAGCTGGCAAACAACATATTTGACAATATCCTCCTCATTTCTGGTTCATGTTGCCTCCATGTGCAACTTTGCAATGCTCAGCAACAGCATCTCCGGGACTTCTTGCAATAAACAGACAAACATTAAGTTCATCATCATGTGGATAAACAACAGGAATTTAAACATTTTATTAAACATGCCTCAAAATGTGCAGCTACAGGCAAATCGAGCCCCAAATCTGTGAAAATTATGCACTAAATGCATAAACAGCGTCAAAAAACAATCAGGTCAACCATCGTTGACCAAAAATCAGGCAGTCAGGCTTTCAAATTTCTATCGCTCTGTTTTCCCGCCCATTTTCATGTATATCGGGTTCCAAATCTGCATATACAAGCATACAAAAGTCACAATACACATTGTATGCATCGGCGTGACCACACACTGTCGGAATGACAATTTTACATTAGGCCAACGGCTAAACTTATACCGACACCAAAAATCATGATGATGTCCACCCATCGGGAAGACAACCAATATCGGAGTGAAAAATCAAGACAGGGCCGACAGTTAAAACTTACGCCGATCAACAGCATATCGGCATGACTATCTCCATCGGGGAGAAAATATAAAGCATGGCCGATATCATATGTTGGGCCGATGGACAATCTTAGGGCTTTCCCTCTATCTGCAGGATATCGTGAAATATGATGCTCCCCCTCCTCGAATGTCCTGATGATGTCCTCGTCATGTTTCGCTTCTGTATATTGGGGAAAAGAATGACATCATCATCATCATCATGTCGAAGGAAAATAGGAGGATATGAAATATGATCCTGCTGCTGAGGAATGGGATATGATGGTGACGTCATCGTCATATCCGGGCTTCATTAAAATGCAAAAAATGATGTCACCGTCATGTTTAGTTAAGATCAGGGGATAAATGTAATATCGGGTCACCTAAGGAAGATGATCAGGTGGTGAATGTAATATGACCCCTTTGCGGCCAAGGTAACCCTCTCGAAAGATCAGGATGATGATGATCATCAGGATATCCGAGGCTTTTGTTAAACTTAGAATATGACGTCATCATCATATTCGCGAACCGGATCATGCTTTGGAAAATATCCTGCCGAAGGAGAAATGTGATGATGATGTCATCCTGATATTTGCTTCTTCGTTTATCAGATCGGGATGACGTCATCAGGATATTAGCAAAAGGTCATATTTCTCGGCAGGAGGACATTACGAAATATCGGGTAGACAAACAAGATCATGATGATCTTGACAACATGACTGAGGATAAAAACATGATGATCCTCCTCATCAAATATCATGATGACGTAACCATCATATTCCGTCTTCGGAGCATGAGGATGAGTTGAGGTCATCATCAGGTTAGCGCTAGGGTGATATTTAAAATATGATCATGCTGAGGAATGGAATATCACCCTCCCTTAAAAGATAGGATGATCATCATGATCATGCAAAAGGAGATCAGGAGGATATGATGACGTCATCATCATATTAGCGAATATCAGCAAATATGATGCTCCCTTGGAAGATCAGGATGATGACCCTCCGATAGGACTTTGACATGCGCATGCGAATATGCAGATGGTGGATTTTCTAAGCAGGGTGATTTTATAATATCAGCATGATATTATAAAATCAGGTGATGTAAAAATATCATGATGCTCGTTGTTATGAAATATCGGGTTACACTCAAAACATGATGCTCATGATGCGCATAAGGTCATTTGACGGGTAAAGGGCACTATCACCTAAGATTGACGTCCGGATATTGGGACTGCATGATTTTATCAAGTGATAGATCAAGATCATGATGATCTTGACAACATGACTGAGGATAAAAAATATGATGATCCTCTTGCGATTATCAGGTTTGACCAAAACTTTGACTGTGCATAACTTCCACATATGGACGAATTTTCAAGTGATGTAAAAGGCAAACCTGCATGGAATTTCAAGCTCTTTCTAAATATGAGGTCATAGAAACAAAATATGAACTTTGACAAACTGACCTCATGATGATGACCTACATCATCGAATGTCATGATGATGATGCACCTGACTCATTTTTACCAAACCGCCAGAAAACAGACAACACAAGCCAAGCCAAAAATTTGGGTCCCTGTTTTGCCAAGTGCAAAATGGGGTGTGTTGTGTAACCACACAACAATATCTTGTCTTATTTTGCCAAGTATACTATTTATCACATCATTTAGGCATTTGATTTTCCTATAAAAAATCATAAAATTATTTGGAGGCACTATTAAAGTTGATAAAAATGAAATCCCTTCGGGCTTATCCTCCACTTGACTCTGTATAAAATCCCTAAGGGAAATATAGATATTTAACCTACCCTCCAAAGTTGAAACATGCCATAAGGCAAGACTTAAGCATCACATAGTAGGCACACATAATACCACAGAGGTATTAGTGAGGCCTCTAGTTTTTAAATCAATGTGATAAAATAATCAAAGTGAGTTAGGCAAAACATAGAACCCTAACCCAAAAGCACTCAATGCCCTAAAACTTTGCCACATTTGTCTTTGACCTCTTGCTGGAGTGAGGCTCTCTCTGTTTGGCTGCCATAGCCATGGCTAGGGTTTACAAAACCTTCGATCTTCACTTTTTCTGAGCAATTTCTATGCACTTGATTGAAGATCCTAGCAGGTAAGTGGCCCTTTGTTATATATATGTCATCATTTCTTTCATTTAAGAAGCAAACTTAACTTTTAAGCCGTGGTTGTAGCCATTTTCTGATGCAATTTGTTGTATTTCTTTTGCCATTTGTTACCTGGCATTTTATGCTGAGGCCACCATGAGTGGTTGATGCTAGTTTGAGTTCCTCTCAGAAGCAAGAAAGAGGTAACCATTACTTTCAAACTCTTTATGATTAGAGGCAATCCTTATTTGAGATGTGCTAAATCTAAATTCAAGAACCATGAAACGATATGCATTTTCTTCTTCCTACAGAGGATATCTTGAACTCACTGTATCAACAAACCACTACCATATCTCATGTCGGGTAAAAAAAAGAGACAAAGTTCCACTACTAAAAAGGTCGCGGCCATGCTTGTATTTTAAGCACTCTTTCCTTATCTAATGCTATGGATTTCCATGGCATTTTTTTGAGCATTCTGTTGTATTTCATAACTTGAAAGCCTTTGTATACTTGAGTATAGATAATTCTCTTCAAACCCCAAGTGGTTTTAGCCATACCTCTGAATATTTACTTTCTTTCACATTTTTTGAACTCTAGATCTTCATCTGTATTGGCAATTTTAGATTGAAACCCCAAATGGTTTGTGGAAGATTTCATTATGGCCTGCGGCTGTATACATACTCACTTTTTCTTTATTTCCTGAGTATTTTGAATTGACAGATTGACAGATGAGCCTATACAGGCCGTGACTCTAGTGGAAATGATGAGTACTATGTTAGATTAGGTCCGGACAACTGAGAGGGGGGGTGAATCTGTTGTCAAACATTCTAAACTTTTTCTAACTTGAATATTCCTTCACAACTTATAATAAACTTAATTAAATAAACACTTAAGCATCACATAAGAAAAAATATGAATAACACACTTGGCACCAAGATTTTGACGTGGAAACCCGATTAAGGGAAAAACCATGGTGGGGGTTAACCCAAAAAAATTAATACCCTATTAAAAGTATTTTTACAAATGGGAATGTACATGCATTCAGGCTCACTACTCAAAAGAAGGCTCACTGCCTAGAGAAAATATTACAAGAGTACAACAGAGATTTGAACTGATTGATAGCATCTACCCACACATGAAATTCAGTTTCGGTTAAGTACATAGACTGATTTAACACATTTCATCTTTACTCTTCTCTTCTTACTAATCTACTTTCATTCACACTTTGGATTCCTACTCCTTTCATATATACACCTTATTTACATACACACACACTATGAGTCATCTAATTTCATTGGCTATATATATCCGCAACATGATCTATAATCATTCTGTCAGTTGGCTTCAACAATACTTAGAACTTTTTGAATGTTCTACTTTGTCGGCTAGATCTATGCATAACTTGGAGTGCAGACCAAAACTTACTCTTGGAAATCATTACTCATGTTGACCATAATCATTGAATGCCACCATTTGTCCAACAAGCAACTTCCATACATCTAGAATCAAGATCTTCTGTAAGGTCTACCTATTCTTCTTTTGTCTACTCTGTCAGACTGGAACCCGATACACAGATGCTAATATTATTTGATTTCTTCATCACCAAATGAAAAAATTATGGATTTTGAGTGTATTTGCAATGATGTCAACTACTTTAGATCTACAGCATACCATGCCTTTCCATCAGAGAGATCTAGACCAAAATACCGGACCGTGTTATTGCTATGTTCCTAACTGCCCGGACTTAGACAAATTATGATTCTGACTTTTGGTTTGAACAACTTGTGTTATGTGGATGTCTAGGATGATCTTAGTTGCCATCAATGACAACACCTGTCAACTCAAAGTAGTGTCTCTTGCCAACAATCTCCCCCTTTGGCATTGATGGCAACACTTAGTGAAAAATGACTAAGTGTCTTAGAGAAACTCTCCCTTTGTCTATACATTTGTGCCCTTCACTTAATTTGGTTCTCCCCCTTTGCTGAACTACTCATCTTTCACTACCCTTCACTCCCCCTTTGACATCAATATCAAAGGGTGGGGTTCACAAGTCAAAATTCTTCAAAAATTCTATATATACTACTGTGTATGTACAACAAATCATCAAGTCTTGTTCACATGAACTTGAGAATGTCTACAAAATTGGTTTTTAATTGCACAAGTTCATAGGCCCAAGTGTTCTTCATTCCATCCAAGAGTGAGATATGCCCACTAAGTAAAAATGCATATGCTTCTAGCTTTGCTAGATCTAGAGGATCACTTGTCTAAAGTGCATTTTGGGCTTTGGATAAGGCATTATGCATGGCTTCCAAATTGGGGGCAATTGGTCCCCGGAGTTCACACATCCTCTTCATAGTATTGATTTTCTCTTTTTCAAGTTCCTTTATTTCATCTGTCAAGCTAATGACCTAACATTGCTTGCTTTTAGGAGAGGCATTTAGAGGATCAAAATTTTGGGATAGAATTGATATTTTCTGTTCTTGTTCCTTTATCTTCTTCTCAACATCCTTATTGACTTTAGTCCATGATAGAAAAAACTTATATATATCTCCTCCATCACTTAGAGCATTTTGAATGCTCTTTATACTAATGCCTAGTATCAATCTATCACTTCTTATCAAATTCATAACTTGACTGAATTTCTTATTTAAAAATTCTTTCTGAACCTTTGCCTTTGTAGACTTTTCAAAAGACTCAAAATGTGAGTTTACTAAGCTTACAATATTTTTCAAATGGCCAGAGGGAGAATCATTCTGATTCTTCTAATAGGTTGGCATTAATTTCTCCAGAATTCTAGTTGCAAGCCTTAGTAGCTCATTGTCTTCCATGTGGGACTTTAACATCTTTTCTCTAGCCTTTACTTGCGTGATTGATGCTATTTTTATTAGTTGTATTGGAGAGAGGGCATCTAGATTGGCTAGACCTTGAAGTAGTTCAGGTTCATCAAGCCCAATCACTTCTTTTTCTAGAAGACCTTTCACTGCATCTGTAGTGTCTCTTGTAGCCATTATAGAACCATCCTTTTGCTCATCTAATTTATCAATATTTTCTTTAGGTGCTTCAACATTTGCACCATCTTCTTCTGCATTATCTTTCTTTCCTTTTTTTCCTCTTTTTCTATTTTACTCTTTTCTGTGTTTTCACCAGAGGGACTCTTTCTGGTTGGTTCACCACTAGCTACTTGATCCAGAGGGCTCTATGTGGTAGCTATATCTTCTTTTTTTCCATAGTGATCAGGTGGTGGAGTAACTACTGCATCAGCCATTTTGTCTACCATACCTATATCCTCCTGATTGACTTGTTCCTCTTCCTGACCTTCTCCAGTATTTGGATTTGATGAATCAAGTTCATCATTGATCTCCTCATAGATTGGTTCTAGAGGATCTAGAGTAGTACTTCGGTCATCAATTCTCATGTTAGATTCTTCTTCAGGAGCTTCTTGTTTTGGAGCAGGAGGATTGTTTTCTTCCACTTGTTTTTCTGAAACAATATAGTATTTGTTTTTGTCCAAAGCTTTTCTCAGAATTTCATCTATTTCCCTTACAATTTCCTCAGTCTCACCAAGCATTAGCTTATTCATTCAGATCTTACTTCTGAATTTATCTTTAACTTCTTTGAGGATTTCATCTGCTTCTTTTCTGGTCATTATAGGGCATAAGGAAGAAAGAACATACTCTCTGAGTTCCATGTCTTTTTCCTTGGATACATCTTTCCTCATTTCTATTACCTTCCTTAAAATTTTAGGGAGTTCTTGTAAGATTTCCAATAGGGCTCTATTGAATTTATTTAGGTATATGATAACAACATCTTCTAACATTATCTTATTTGCTTGATCTAGATTATCATAGTAAACTCTGATGGGTTTTAAATTTCCATGAATAGTGATTATTTTTACAATTTCATCAATAGTCATGGTGACCTTACCGGTTACTTGCTTTTTACAAGCCTTCATGCTTATGGAGGGTTGATCTTCAGAAGTCTTTGAAGTTTTGACCTTCTTGGACCTTATTTCTTTCGCTTCTTCATCTGTTTCTGTCTCCTCATCATCTTGTGTGCTCTTGTGAGTTCTTGTTGCCTTGGTTTTCTTTATTTTCCCTCCTTCACCGGATGGAGTGGCTTCTGGCTTCTTAGTGGAAGTGGACTTGAGTGACTCAATAGGAGTTATAGAACTCCTTGTCTTCCTTGGGGCTTCTGGGGGGACTGTACAGACTCAATTTTTGCCTGCTCAGTGCTCTTCTTTAACTTTTCAATCCTTTGTCTATTTACTCTCACTACTTCTTTTGTAATTCCAATACTTTCTGCATACATCTCCACTTGCTTGTGTACCTTTATTTTTTTTCCAACTATCTAAGCTCCACATGAAAATTTAAGCTTAGTTCCTTGTATGTTCTGAACCTTTCAACAGAGATGTCTTTAGGTTTTCTCAGGAGATGTTGAGCATACATGTCTAGAATTTCCTCATCCACTTCACAGCCCATTGGCATTATCCAAACTATTCTTGGTTCTACAACTTCCATAAAACATTGATCTATGTCTACCATAAAACATATTACATTTTCATACTTTTCAACAACTGAACTAGGGATTCTTTCCCTTGCATACATCAAACTTTGAAAGTTTTTGAAATATCCCCAGATTACAGTCTTTCGTGCACCTGAATCTCCAAGATTATACAAGTGGTCTCTTATCTAAATTGCCACTGGCCTGTCATTTGTCCAATGCACACCTTGCATTCTAGGCACTTCATTCATAAAATAGAAGAATAGGTATATGATCAAGGAACCATATTTGAAGGAGTTTTTCTTGTCTCTTTTGATTTTGCTCAAATTCTCTATCAGCTGATTTTGTAGTAATTCACATAAGTCATAGTCTGCATTTTCCTTTAACATTTTATAAGCTACATATATTGCATTTCTAGAAACTAAATTTTCCCTGCTTGAGTGATAAATCTTTTACCTGATCACCATAGAGGCAAATTTAACATCTGGTTCTATGATATCATTAATGGTCATTCCCTTGTTTCAAACTTGGCACCGGTAGAATCAATTATTGTCTTGTTTTTAATGGTTTTCAACATAGGTCCTCTGCTGGAGGAATTTAACCCAGTTATGGTCTTAATAACATCCTTTGTGATCTTAAATGGTTTCATTAGCCACAAGAATTCATCATGTATTCGGCTAAAGATGTAACAAACCCATTCATTTTCATCAAAAGACAGAAATTCAATTAATTGCAGGAAGTGTTTGCTTTCAAGGGCTTCATATTCAGTTCTCAGTTGGTAATTGTCATCTTTCAAATGATTCTTAAACAACTCCATCAATTTCACATTCCCAAATTCTTCTAGATTGCAGTGAATGTATGCCCTAATGTCTTCAACATGTAAAACCCCATAAGGGACAATTAAGAAGGCACCTAGCGGCTCGACTTCAATAGATTTATAGGGATGTTTCTTGAATTTTGGATGAGGCCTCTCAGTAACATTGATGAGTAATGGTGTGTCCATTTGCAAAGATTTAGAGTTCAAGAAGTTTCACAGGAAATAGAAATACCTTGTTCCATAGATTAGGGTTTTGCTTGGAGATCCTCTTTGCACATCAATTCTTGAGAATTCTCAGCTCTGAACTCATTCACTTCTCTTCTTCTTGCTTTCTTTTGATGCAAAATGATCTAAATGTGGAATTAATGATCCTTTTAAGTTCTACAACACCTAATTTGTCTTTGTAATAAATGCTCTGCCCTACTACATCCGGTTACTCTATTTGTTGAGCAGTTTCATATAAATTACTCCACAATTTTCCATATTCTTCTCTTTTCTTTCAGAAATTCTTCTAATTGTTATGATTCACTTTAAGATACCTTCTCTTATTGTGCCAGATCTAGGCACTCACTTATTGGCTGGGGGAATTTGATTTTCAATACTTCCCCCCTAAGCCAAGGCTCTTAATTCAATTCCCAAAGGAATTTTTAGTATCGAATTCCGGTGTGGGTCTGTTACTGTCATTTTTAATTGTTTTCTAGACCCATATCTCGTTTCTTCCATTCTGAGTCTCATTTGCATCAATTTTTTCTTTGCCTTTATCTTGTTTCTGCTCATCTGGTTTTTTATGTACTGGACTTCTTTGATTGTTCTTATTTCTGTAGAATCTTGCAATATGACCAGATTTGTTGCAATTGAAGCATACAACATTTTCTTTCTTATAACCTTGATTTTCTCTTGATCTACATTGATTAGCCATGTGTCCAAATCCATTGCAAACAAAGCAGTAGCCATTGAAAGAATTGCCACTTGAGTTATTCATTATCATACTTCTACATTCATTGAACTTGTGACCATATTGTTTGCATTTGAAGCATTTACTGGAGAAGGATGGACCATTTTGATTTGCTCCTCTTTTGCACTGAGTAGCTTTATGACCAAATTTGTTACAATTAAAATAATTTCCATTAAATGATGGATATCTTTGGGCATTAAACTGTCTTATCAGAGGTTTTCTAATCCTATTTCTTCTATTCCTTGGTTGAAAATTTTTCTGTCCAAATCCAGAGCTTTCACCTTCCTCATATCCAAGACCATGCTTGTCATCAACCTTTTTCTGTCCTTTAAGCAGTGCATCAAGTTTTGCTGAGATTATCTTGAACTTCTCCTTATATTCTTTTACAACTTCTAGGTCATGTTTGAGAATGACAATTTGCCTTTCAAGTTCTCCCTCATTGTCTCTACTTTCTTATAGATCAGATTCTCGATATCCAGCTATTCTGTCCAATTTGCAATATTCTTCAGTTCTTTCTTTTAGTTTTTATTCAGCTCTTCTTCAATTTTCTTCTTGTCTTCACTTTCTTTGGTTTCCCTCATTACCCTAGTTTCCATTTCAATTTTTAGAATAGCAACTTGTTTTGACAGCTTCTCACATTCCTTTATCTTTTCTTCCAAACCTTCATTCATGCCATTTTCTTCAGGTAAAATGGATAGTTGTAGAAGTATCTCCTTTTTCCTTTGCATAGATTTCTTTAATTTATCTTTTAGCATTTCAATGGTGTCATCTGCTTGTTTGAGTTCAACTTTTAGATTACTAATTTCTGCTTTGGACTGAACAAGCTCTTCCAGGGCCACCTAAAGTTGATCTTTGAATGAACCCATTTGAAACTTCTTCCAAGATCTTTTCCTCAAGCTGTTAGGCTTTTTCAAAGGAACCTTGCTCTAATACCAATTGTTAGATTAGGTTTGGACAACTGAGAGGGAGGGGGTGAATCAGTTATGAAACATTCTAAACTTTTTCTAACTTGAATATTCCTCCACAACTTATAATCAACTTAATGAAATGAACACTTAAGCATCACATAAACAAAAATAAGAATGACACACTTGACACCAAGATTTTGATGTGGAAACTCGGTTAAGGGAAAAACCACAATGGGGGTTAACCCAAAAAAATTAATACCCTGTTAAAAGTATTTCTACAAATGGGAATGCACATGCATTCGGGCTCACTTCCCAGAGCTCACTGCTCAAAAGAAGGCTCACTACCTAGAGAAAATATTACAAGAGTACAACAGAGATTTGAACTGATTGATAGCATCTACCCATGCATGAAATTCAGTTCTGGTTAAGTACATAGACTGATTTAATACATTTCATCTTTACTTTGCTCTTCTTACTGATCTACCTCAATTCACACTTTGGATTCTTGCTCCTTTTAGATATACACCTTATTCGCATACACACACACACCATGAATCATCTAATTTCATTGTCTATATATATCCGCAACATGATCTATAATCATTCTGTCAGTTGGCTTCAACAATACTTAGAACTTTTTGAATGTTCTGCTTTGTCAGCTAGATCTATGTATAACTTAGAGTGCGGACCAAAAATTACTCTTAGAAATCATTACTCATGTCGGCCATAATCACTGAATGCCACCATTTGTCCAACAAGCAACTTCCATACATCTGGAATCAAGATCTTCTGTAAGGTTTGCTTGTTCTTCTTCTATCTACTCTGTCATACTGGAACCCAATACACAGATGCTAATATTGTTTGATTTCTTCATCACCAGATGACAAAATTATAGATTTAGAGTGTATTTGCAATGATGTTAACTTCTTTAGATCCACAGCATACCATGCCTTACCATCAGAGAGATCCAGACCAAAATACTAGACCCTGTTACTGCTCTGTTCCTAACTGCCCATACTTAGACAAATTATGATTCTGACTTCCAGTTTGAACAATTTGTGTTATGCAGATGTCTAGGATGATCTTAGTTGCCATCAATGACAACACCTGTCAACTCAAAGTAGTTTCTCTTTCCAACACACTACCCATTTCATATGATTTTGAAACCCTCGACTCTTCCTTCTGCTCAATTACTTTCATCTTTAAAACCCTAGATCATGAACAAATGCATTATCCATTTCTTTGATAGGGGTCTCTGCTTCTCTTAGCACTCTGTAAGATCATTGATTTTCCTATCACTTCTGAATATTGTTCTTTCACTGACTTTGGAATTGTATAATTCTTGAAACCATAAGCCTCATTTCTTTATATTAGATTTTTCATCGATAGGGTTCTTGCCAACCACTTGAATATGCATGTTTATGGGTTATAAAACCCTCCATGATCACAGTTGTTCTCAAAATTCTGAGTATTATCTGTGCCTTGAAATTTAATATCCCACTGTCTTGGTGTTTAGTGGAGAGACTAGATTTCCTCTTAACAAAAGTCATGGCTTTCTTATAGCTGTTGTGACATTTTACTTCTCTGCTCAACTGATAAGTTTTATATTTTTTTTATGACATGAAACCCTACATACCAGTTCTGTAGCATGCATAGATGAAATTGCATATATTGTTCTCACTATTCCTCCTATAGCTGGAACATCACCTCTTGCAGATAGCTTTGAACACCAAGGTTGCACTATTTGACATAATGAATGTATCAGTTAGAACACATGATGTCCTATGGCCTTTGTTGCCCATCACTGTTTCATGACATGGCATTAGTCTGATTGTACCTCAGTTGATTATGAATGCTGCATGGCTGCTCATTCCATTTATCTTCCTATTCATAATGAATGCTATTTGATGAAAACAAACATCTTAAAGGATAAGGAGCTCATTTTCTTGCTGCTCCATTTGTATATTGCAATCATTATATATGTAGCTTCTCTTTCCCACATCCTTCTGTATACACTTTAGATGATTAAACTTGACCTCTTTCACTCCTCTTGATGAAAGATTGAATATAAATATTTGCTGTTCTAATTGTATTGTATAATGGTGACATGTTGTTCCTGTCACTTTACTAGCATGAATAACATGTAAACACAACTTGCAACTACATCTTCATGTTATCAGTTTGATCACTATATCTGTATGGTTCTCTTTGGAACTCTTTAGTTACTTAATCATGCATAGAATGATACTAATCTTTGATGTTATACTCATGCTATGATTAAACATTAATACAACATTTATTCATTTGAAACTCTATTTGATCATTCATATAGTTGTTCTATGGCCCTTTTTCTAATTTTTGATTTGCTATTGTAGCAATAATGACAACTATTCTCATACATTGAATTTTGTCCTATATGAGTTCAAGTCACTTTAATGCTTCCATTTAATCATTAATTGAATTGTAAGCATTAGATTGATATTGTACTCCTTTAGTTAACCTATTTCAATTGATCATTATGAATAGAATTGGCATTCCATCCCCTTTGAGGGCTAGGGGCAGCATCCTAAGCTCAACCCTTGTGGGAGCCCACTTTACATGACATGTTGATATGTCTTCAAACAACTACATGACTTATCCTATACCTACACATGAAACAAACATGTTAGATAAAATCAGTGAAGTACAATGATTGTTTCTTTTCAATCTCTCTTGTATGTGAATGAGTTGTATCCGATCTAGTGCACTATAAGCAATGCATTATGCCTATGCTGATAGGCCCATATGGAACTCATAACCAAAGCTCTAATAGGTCTCTTCCAATCTTTGCAGTTTCTTATTGGAGATTGGGAGTGTTGTGAGCTATTCACAACATCACCCCATTCAAAGATGGGGACCCCTCTTTTGAGTTTTTGGCTTGAGGTTGCTTTGTTTTGGTGGTGGTCTGTTATTTCAATTTTCCCACCAGTGAATTGTTGAGCTTATGCATAGTGATTCAAAGGGCCCACTTAGGTGCGTGATGGAGGTCAGTTTGCAAGAAATGGAATGTGAATCTATTCACATTAGATAAAAAAAATCATCTAAGCGCATACTTGAGAAGGTTTCACATTTCCTAAACTTAGTCTCATGAATAAACCTCAGATGTTTGCATGTTGGACGATGGTCTTAGCATGTAATTTGTGTCTCACAGCTCATTCAATGTCATATGTAATGGCATGCCCGCTCCAACATTGTAGTTCATATCCATGCCGAATGGTTTGAAAAGTCTGCTTCAAGATATATGTTCATAGTCGCTATTCATACATGGTGCGTTTAAGTATCCGCTCAAGCGGACTTTTTGGTTCCATTTTGATGCTTGTTTTTTGAATAACATAGACATTGGTCAAAGCCATCTCCTTGATTCATTGGTGCATAACTTACATTTTTTTGTTGCATCGCTTATTATACGTCGAGCATCCAAATTTCTGCTCAAGCAGACTTTTGCACTCATTTGAATTTCATTTTTTCTTTCTAAATGCAGTGATTCGATGATTGTCTACCTGAGCATTATTCACACTCTTTCTGAGCCTAGCTCATCTCCACATGTACATCCATGATTTGGCATCTCACTTTACGTAGTTATTCAAAAATCTCCATACGCCTTTGTAAAGTGTAAGCTAGTTTAATAATACCGCTCAAGTGGACGTTTGATGCTCTTTGTAAATCTTTTTCTCCATCTTAATGCATGATGACCTCAGATGTCCGCTCTAGCACATATTCTTAGTTACCTTGCCAATTGTTTTAAACTCCAAATCATGCATGGTGTTCCAAAATCCCCGCTCAAGTGTGCCATTTATGTGACCTTGTAATTTGAATTTCAAAGATTGCATGGAACATCCAAAATCTCCCTTCACATATCGAAATACACGCCCATCACCTTCTGGCATCATTAATGTTATGCAAGGAACATTCATGAAGTTGCATAAACACATGTCAGGGGCCATTCTATGTTTCCTAAGATTAGAATTATAGAAGGGTGCACAAAGAATAGTTTAGATGCATCTCAGAGGATAAGAATGGGGATTTCTAATATTATGCACAAAGAAAGAATAAGTCTGCTCAAACAAGTGAGCCATTGAGATGTAAAAGTAGTAAAATTTTGAGTATGCACAATCATTCCTCAAGACTGCTTAAGTGCAAAGTATAATTGAAGTCTAAAAATGCATTGGCGTTTAAAGGGACCACTTCAGGTAGTTGTCAAAGACTATACACATATCTTTCCATTTGACTCGAGCGCATGTAACAGTTGTGTTTTTTAAGAATGGAGTTATGTTTTAAAATCATGATTTCTAATTTTGGTCTCACTTAGTGAATTTAAGGCCCGTCGCATTAGATATATAAGAAGAGGCCTACATTTAAACCTCACTTAACATATCAAAGTAGAGGCTTTTGAATTTGCAAATAGAGTTCGTAGTTTGCATAGGATTCTAAATCATTCACATCTACTTGGAGTCCAACACCCCTCTCAATTAGGTGTACATTCGCAGATTCAACATTAGGAACTATAGACACCCAAATTTGTCCCAACTTTGTTCATGTCTAGCAACACCTTGTCAAAAATATTATCCTAGACATCATGTAGCATTTTGTCCTAAATCCCACTCTTAATCCCATTTATCCATTAGCCAATTAATTAAATAAATTTTATTTATTTAATTAATATCCAACTCATATCCCAACTAATTCAAATATTTTATTTGAATTAAGTTCTCACATTTCATTATAAGCCGACCTTCCAATTAATTAAATAAATCTTATTTATTTAATTAATTTATCTTATCATTTAGCCGACATGTGTGCCTCTTTCATTTAAAAAAGATAAGTGGTACTACAGCCTTTTATTTAATATCTTTCACATGTAGTACTTTAAATGTACACAAGCACACATGAGCCCTATTCTCCTTGACACTTGTAAAATGACTACAACTCCCTTGAAGAGTGGGAATACCTAATCAATCCTATCCATCCACATCAATCAATTAGCTTTTTAATCTCAACCATCCATTTGAACCAAGCCTTTCCTATAAATCAAACCCCTCACAAGCCATTAGCAATGCATTGAGCCTTAAGTACCCTTATTCTGCCAAATTTTCAAAGATGCATTGAGCTTCAAGTACCATTATTCTTCCAAATTTTCTAAAATGCATTGATCCTCAAGTATCCACATGCTGTTGAAATATCATTAGAGCCTTTGCATCCTTCATCTATCATTCATTCTATCATCTTCATCTTAATGTTATGCTGCAGAAATGAGCACCCAACATTCCTCCAACAATAATCCTTCAAAATCTTGCATGCTCATGCGAGGTGGAGAAGAGCAATGGAGATAAATCAAGCATAGCATGGAGATCGGTTTGCATTTACATTTGTTATTTTGATTTTCATGTTGTCTTGTGCTTCATTGTGCATTGCTAGGGTTTTTATCATTGCTGATTATACATTTACCCTAATTTGCAATTTTACCCTAACTACAGGAACGTTCCAAATTCACCGAGGCAAGAATAAGTATTGGAATAATAGATGAAACCGATTAAAGTCTTAAAACGTTTGTGTTGTTGACCCTTAGCATATATTTATACATGACTCCATTCCTTCATTCAAGATACTCATTAATTGAAAATGATGTTAGAAACATATCTCGATAACTAAAATGGCCAGTTGGAGCTAGATTTATCAATATTATCAAGAAATTAGTCAAGTTTTATTTTTTGCAAGAAGCTCGCATTATTGATTTTTATTATAATAAGACAAGGTAAAATTACAAATTTAATTTATCCCACATGCATTAGGTGGTGAAAATTGTTCTATTTTCTTGTCTATTAAGCATTATTCTACTATGTTGATGTCAGGAAGTTTATGTAGGTGAACAATGAATACGAAGGACATGCATGCAATGATGAGGAGCGATATGAAGGGAATGTGGCTAGAAATGGAGATCGTGTCGAAATAGAGAAATCTTGGTGACACCAATCTGGGGAGAACTAACATGGAGGAGATTCAAAAAAACTTATATAAACCCAATCCTTCAGATTTGATCAAGCGAATGTTGAAAAATGGAATTGTGCAGGCTGCCTGCTTCTTGCCTATGATATTGAGTTTGAAATTGATGTTGGAGTTCTATAAGCAGTATGATCAAGAAAAGAGATGTATTGTGACAATGGATGGCAAAGTAATCGCTCACCTGAGAAAAGAAGCAATCGCAGAGGCCTTTGATATTCTTTCACACAAAACTACTATATTCTGTACCAAGTAGTCTGCTTTGTAACTTTATCTTGCTGGACTTAAAAAATGTATGGGAGTAATAAATAGAAACTGGTTGGTACAACTGAGGCCACAGGTGAGCAGAGTTGCTAAGAAACTTCACAAATCTTATTTTCATTAGGAGATCGGTTACATGGTCATATTTCTGAGTCGCATCATGAGCTGCCCACAATTAGAAAATTTTGAGTCTTGGATGTTCTTCATCAAGCAAATTATAAGTGGAAAGAGGATGGCTGATTGGGCTGAAATGATCAACAACAATATCGATGATCAGCTCAAAGATTTGCAAGGCACCAAAACATTTTACATGAGCTCATATGTAATATACATGCTCGCCAGGAACGAGAGATACCCAAGACTAAATTGTAAAGGGAGAGTTGGAAACGGAGATGGGAAATTCAAAGTTTATGACTTCTATCCCTAGCTACCCTTGTAGGCTATATTTCATTATAGGAGGTTTAATGATGCTTTCTCCATGTACATTGTCAGATTATTGCAAGGAAACACATGTAGGAGATTGTCCAAAGAGGCTATGAATTTTGTGGAAAAGTACGGAAAGTGGTTTATTTAGTTCCCCAAATTCACATACCTT
The DNA here is from genome assembly GCA_027924645.1 of Cunninghamia lanceolata. Taxonomy (NCBI): domain Eukaryota; kingdom Viridiplantae; phylum Streptophyta; class Pinopsida; order Cupressales; family Cupressaceae; genus Cunninghamia; species Cunninghamia lanceolata. The sequence goes on along the minus strand of BSBN01000295.1, from coordinate 7,037,254 downwards.
CGTGTTGAAGGATATTCATCATTGCCCTATAGGTTGCCAAGATATTGTATAGATATAATGGTATTGTTAGAAGTAGCGAGACAATTGGTGCCCTTCGACAAAATTCAAAGAAAGAGGAAGCTACTACAAAGTTTTTGATTAGCATTGGGAGGCTGGAAAATTATTTGTTATTGCAGGCAACTAAAAATTTGGAGATAGAACTACAAGCTTATAATCTAGTGTGACATAATGATGCACATGGCAATTTTGATCCATTCAATGCAGTCAGGTAGAAATTTGGAAGTAAATATGAGCACAGACCATAGCTCAAGGATCATTGGGAGGATGCACGTGATGACATGGAAATAAGGAAGAAAAGATGCTACAGATTATCTTTAGACTTGGTTAGAGAAACAAGGGTAATTAACATTCTAGATCAGATTGAGGAGAATCACATAAGGCTGTCACAGAGTTCATATGATCAAGAGAAGGACAAACCTTTCACCATCAATTGGTCAGAACAGGAGGTCAGACGTAATGATGATTTGATGATACCAATTGTGGCACATACAAGAAAATACGTGGACTTCCAAGTTTGAAGGCCTTAGGAGAAAAATGTTCAATTCACTTACAATTTGATAGGAACAGTTAGTGCGCATCAGTCCAAAGATACTTCAAGTAGTGAGTCAACCAGTGACTCTAATGATTCTAGTGATTCAGAAAGTATAGGTGCTGATTTGCAAGAAGATATTCAGCCAAGTAAGAGGGTGAAAAATATATCGAGGAAGATGAAGGAAGACCTGATGAACAGATGGCCTTGAATGTAGAGGTGGAGAATGATAAACATGAATCTTTGGAATCCAATATGCAAGGGAATTGGATTGATGAAGTCATGTCAAATCCATTGAAGGAGAAAAATCAAGTCCTGATTGAGATTGATGCAGAAAATCAAGATGATAGGGAGTTGGATAAGTTTGATGAAGAAGCTCTTCCTACTTTTTAGAAGAAGAAAATTCTAGAAGAAAATTAGGAAGATTTGTCTAACTTGCTGGAGTGGCCAAGGGGAGAGTCAAAGAAAAATCTATTGTCGAAAGAGAGCCCATCCTGAGTTTGGAGGACTTGCTGAGCAGAGCCAAACTGGACAAAGGGAAACAAAAGATTACTAAATTTTCAAAGATCACTAGAGATAGCTCTAGATCAAGACAAGTACATGTTGCTATCCCAAGAATCAACATGGATGCAGGTGAGGATGTTCCTGATAGATCTAGGGCACACAACTGAGAGGGGGGGTGAATCAGTTGTATAAAAACTTTGCTTCTACTTCAAACATTTGATTCTTCTTGTTAGTTAATAGCATATCAAATAATCATTCATGAAAGTACAAAGCATAAACACTGGAGCAGATAAACATCAACACATTTGACACCAAGATTTTTGACGTGGAAAACCCGATTAAGGGAAAAACCATGGGGTGATTAACCCAAGGATTATTCTCTATTAGAAGAATAAGAAAAATGAATGGCACATGCCAATTAGGGCTCACTACTCAAGCACACTGCTCACAAGGAGGCACACTGCCTACAAAGAGACACACTGTCTACAAGATCATAAGGATCACAACCTTGAACTAGAGAATGACATCTTTACCATGTCTGGATCAGTTCCATTTAAGCCCGAGTCACACCTGCTCTGTCTTTCACTCTTTCGCTATACCACACTCATCCGCTCCACACCACACACTATGAAGTGAACTCACAAACCTTTATTTATACAAGACATCAACTTAGGAACAATCATCTAAGTCGGCAATCAACCATAAGAACATTCGTAGGATGAATAACTCATCCGATCGGCTAGTTTGAACAAGAACTTCATCTGGAAGAATATCTTCAATTTCAGGCTCTACCACCAATGCAGACCAACAACACAACTTCAACATGATCCAAGAACCTTCACAAGCTTACCTGAATGACTAGGTACATCCGCACTTCCTCTACTCATTGGAATCTCTTCTCTTCCTCATCTGGAACTTCAAGAACACAGTCTGTCACCACTGTTATACTGTAAGAGGTGCTTCCGGACCTCCAAACCATGAAGAAATTGGGATGAAACATCATAAGGACATCCCCAACACTCTGTCCAATCCATAGAATAGGACAAAGCACTTCCAGATCTCACCGGACCTTTTTGTAACACTCTGTCACTCTGGAGCACCTCCCGGGACCGGTTCTACTTGATCAATCACAACTTCTTCAAATCTTCATACGGACCTATGAAAACTTAACTGGATCATCTCAAGACTCATATCTACAAACCCTTTAATCCACATCCTTTGATTCTCAACCTATTGAGTACTTTTGCCTTCTTTTCATCACTGTTCTTCACTGTTTCTTATTGAGACTAATTTTCTCAATATCCTTAGCACACAACTCATCCAATCCTTTTTGCCAATGCAATATGAGTATGTTGACATCAATGACAACACAGGCTCACCTCATACTTGCAACAGTTCCAAGTGGATATGACAATAATACAGTTGATTTGGGTGCAACCACGATGGAATAGGAAATGGAAGAATTCAAAGATTCAGTCACAACTATCAAAGAAAGATTGAAGAACAAATGAGAATGGAGGATCCAGTTGGAAAGAGATAATCAAACATTTCAACATTATATCCAATAATTGATGATGCCAGTGAACCAAGCAGAGGGGATACCTACACCACCTGTCTTGCTTTCATAGGAATCCATCACACACCTAGAAGGGATGAGATCTTCATCTTAGGTATTGCAAGAGTGGAAAGCAAACTTCAGGATCAAAGCTGATGGATTTATTGATGAAATTGTGAAATTGTATAAAGAAGCATCTTCTCTTTTGGATCAAGTTCAAGTTGTTTTGGTGTTTTGTACAGAATTCAGAGTTGTCAGGGAAGAAGTGATGCCTCAGTTGAAAAGGTTGATATATACTTTGAATGCCACCTTAATAGATGAAGGAATAATTGAGCAAGGTTCATCATATGATTTTCACTCTTGGTACTATACTCTAAACATAAAGGAGCAGATCCTAGGGAAGATTGAGAGTGAAAGCCTCTGAGAAAAAGAAGCACTTTGAGAAATTCAAGGCAAAATACTTGTTTCAATAAACAAGATAGTTGATCCCAATGGAGAAATTGATGAGTATTTGTTGAAGGATAAAATGCATACAAGGTATTTTCAGCATACACAGACTATTTCCAAGGAGCTTTTGGATGATGTGTACACACTTTCCACTTTCATGGGCATGTTTCAAGAATCCATGGCTAGATGGGAAATGACACTTATCAAATGCACGAAGGAGCTGCAAATCATGGAATGCACCATTCAAACACTGCCAAGTGTCCCTATGGAGGAGGTTACACGTGTCATATCTAGATTTGTGGAATTTGTCACAAAAAAGGAAATTCATAAAGGAGGGGATCCCACTTAGTGAGTGCCTCATAAATGCAATGCCTAATATTAGTAAATTTTTATAACCACTTGCCTATGTGGCACAATAAGGGCCCTTGATTCCTTGATTCAATCTTGGCCATTCATTGTATTTTGAGGGTTATATAAGCCTCACTTTTCTCTTATTTGAAAGGGGGAATGCTTTGAGAAATTGTTGCAAAAGACTCTGTTGAAATAAATGCAAATTCATTGTTGAATTCTTCATGGTGATTTTGTGTTGTTTCAAATGGATGCATGGTTTCTAAGTATTCTCTCATAGAATAGGATTAGCTTAGTTTATTTTCAGCAATTTCATTTTATGTTCATGGGAGCTGTTATTGCTGATTCATGTTTGGAATCCTTATAGTTCATACCATTTATAGTTTGTTAATGGCAAATTGTAGTGCATGGTTAGTCTGAACCTTATTTGAGCTTAACTTTGATTACTTTATGATCATTTACCTTCATGTTTGTGGGGATTTATGCACATAAGTAATCTAAAAATCTTATCTTTTCCCTTAGAAGATTGCATCACCTTTGTGTAGTTGTTACCTTATGGAGAAGCAAAGTGTGGTTTAGATTCCATTGAACTAGTGGTGATTGCTTGCATTTAGATTAGAGTTCTCTAAACCTATCTCTTTTACATTTTCTTTAGAATCCTGTTAGAATTAGATTCAAGAGCTCTCATTGTCATACCTTAAGTTAACATATTACTAGACCTTCTAAAGAGATATATTGCCTGTTATCCAAGAGAAACAAGTTTCCTATTGTTGAATAGTTGCGTAAGTCCCTTTGTGTTAAACAACAATTCACATCCTACTGCTAAGCTATCCTAAGTCATGAAATCGAAAGAACTAATGAAGAACCTTGGAATCTACTCATTTGATCACCTAGTTTAGCATTTGAGTGATTTTGTTCAAGAGAGGATAGAATACATAGGTATTTTATTCTACATCGTATGTGCAAGGAAAACACATCAACAGAATTGGCGCTAGGAGGGCCTCTCTTGGAATGCAAAGATAGTTGAAGGAAGGACACATTGGAGGGTATTGGTTCTTTCTCACTTGAAAGGAACCAAAGAATTCTAAGGTCTACTCCACAAACTTCAAAATAGCTTATCGAATTGGAGTTTAATCGTAGGTTTAAGCACAATAAGAAGACAAATTTATCAAGTGAAGGATCACCTAGCATGGAAGACATTGCAAGTTTGTTCCAAACTCCTCCACCACAAAATACATTCACAAGAATTGTTCAACCAAGTAATACACAAGGATTTACTCAAATAGTTCTGGCACAACAAGCAAACATTCCAATGGCTTGGCTTTCAAAAAATACTTCTCCTCTTGCTGATTTTGCTCCAAGTTCCATATCAATGATGTAAACTAGACAATAGAGGAGCATATCAAAAATTTTGAGGATACTCTTTAAAACAGGAGGATTGCTCATGAAGATGTAGCTTGTAGATTGTTTCCTTATTCACTTGATGGAGATGCATTCTATTGGTATATCAATCTACCTGCTAATTCTATAACTAACTGGCAGGGATTGAAAGTTGTTTTCTTGGCTAAGTTCATAATTCCTATTGCTTCAGCAGATTTGTACAAGCAATTTGTCAAAGTTAGGAGAGAAGAGCATGAACCTATAGGTGCATTCAACAACAGATTTCATAAAGCTTATTCAAGATTGCAAGCCCCATATAAAATCAATGATGCAATGGCCAGAGAGGTATATTATGTAGCACTGGACCGTCTTACTTCCATGTTTGTGGAGAGGGCAACTGCACCTCCAACTAGTCTGACTGAACCATATGCGGAAGCTATCAAGGTGAACATAGATTTGGGATTAAACATTCAAGGCCCACTTAATCATATTGGGTACCCAGCTATGCCAAATCAAATTCAAGGAATAAATCAGGCATTGGCACATCACAATCCTGTAATGAATCCTATTCCTACTCCAAATAATCAGTTCGTGTTGCATCTGTCAGCACCCATTTCACAAACTTCACCAGTGCAACCTATATATTTACAAGGGTCATCATCCTCTACAAGGACTCAAGAAGAGAAGGATGAAATGAAAGAGTTAATTGATCAAGTAAAGAGGTTATCCACCGAGGTTACCCACCTGAGAAACTAGAATAATTATTTACCAAATATGCCAAGGATCTTTCAAGGGAATTAGAGGGATCATGGAAATCAAAATGGATATCAAGGAAATCAAAGAGATCAAGGAAATTATCAAGGGTATAATCAGGGATTTTGAGGAACAAACCAATGATTCCAAAGGCAAAACAAAACATGGAATACATCTCCAAATAATGGGAATGTCCCTTCTCCATTGGATAATACTTTAAATTCAAATTCTAGACCAGTAGATAAGGTATTCTTAGCAGAGGCAACACTATCAAGTTGGTGCAGATTACATAACATAAATTAGCATTCTGAGTTGTAATGTATGGAGTTTAAAATAGCTACTGATATATTTCAGAAGGAGATGCAAAGCACACAGGCTCAAGAGGCTTCTTAATCAACAATAGGACATGAGATTGTGTTGATAACCAAGAGGGGGGAGTGAATCAGTTATCTTAAATCTTGAACTTTCTTTTCTTCTTAATCAATTAGTAAGTATCAAAACTTATAAGCATAAATGAATATGAAAGCAGAAATAAACTCAATACACATGACACAATATTTTTGACGTGGAAAACCCTATTAAGGGAAAAATCACGAGGTGATTAACCCAAGATTGTATTCTCTGTTAAAAGAATAAAGTAGTACAAAATGGCACTTACCAATTAGGGCTCACTACCCTAGCACACTGCTCACAAGAGGCTCACTGCCTACAATAGTCTATAGAAGGAAACTAGATACTTGAACTAATGAGAAGCATCCACATGTGCTTAGGTTTAGTTCTGATTAAGCTCAATATACTAATCTACAGCACTTCATTCTTCCTCTGCCTTAGTGCTGCTATTCTATCACATACCGGACCTCTTGTTGGCAAGAGACACATTGTAGCTTCATGAGTGTTGTCATTGATGGAAACAAAGTTCATCCCACCCATTCGCAGGACATGGTGTGTCTATACCAGAAGTTAGATTGTAGAGTAACTTGGTCTGATGACCAAGAACAGAGTATGCAGCAAGGTCTGACAATCAGGTCTAGATCTCTTAGAGGAAGTATCTATGTAAAGTACAGACTTGGGGAAGTCAAGAGGAGTACCTTGACTGATAGATTCCAGGGATTGAGCCTCCGGTGATGAAAGAATGAAGAGATATAAGCACCTAAGTATTGGGTTCCTATTTGGCAGTGTAAACAGAGGAAGAACTGACTGACAGAGCATCAAACCTTGATCCAGATGAGATATTGATGGTGATCAAGCTTACTAAGGTATCATTCATGATTGGCTGACATGATTGATGACTTCTATGAGCATCTCTTTGATACGCATCACTTGATAAGCAAGGATTCAGCTAACCAAGAGTTTGGGAAAATAATAAGTATTCTGGCTGCCGACTAGAAAGTAGATGAAATCCTTAGTGCGGATATATATACCAGATTGTTTTTGGTATGAGGTGAAGTGTGTGTGTAGTTGTGTGCAAAGAAAAGCAAAAGTGCAGTGTGGAAGCAGCAAGGTAGGTCCGGTATGTGAAAGGACAATAGCACAAAAGAAGAGAAATAATGAAGTGTAGTAGATCAATATACTGAGCCTAACCAGAACTAAACTCTAGCATATGTGGATGCTTCTCATTAGTTCAAGTATCTTGTTACTCTCTTTATAACTTGTAGACAGTGAGTCTCTTGTAGGCAGTGAGCCTCTTGTGAGCAGTGTGCTCGGGCAGTGAGCCCTAATTGGCAAGTGCCATTTTGTATTTCTATTCTTCTAATAGAGAATACATTCTTGAGTTAATCACCCCGTGGTTTTCTCCCTTAACAGGGTTTCCACATCAAAAATATTGTGTCATGTGTACTGAGTTTATTTCTTCTTTCATGTTCATTTAAGCTTATGTGTTTTGATACTGTACTAGTTGCTAAAGAAGAACAGAAAGTTAAATTGATTAAGATAACTGATTCACCCCCCCTCTCAATTATCAAGAATTGGTATCAGAGCCATGTTCCTCCAAACAGAGCCTAACAGCTTGAGGAAGATCTAGGAATTCAAATGGATGTGTATGGTATGAGGGAACAACTTTAGTCTGCCCTAGATGATCTTGAGCAATCTAACTCCGAAGTCAATGAATTGAAGGAAAGACTCAAACAGGCTGATGATTTCATAAATGAACTAAAAGGGAAACTGAGTATCTCTATGAAAAAGAGAAAGGATCTACTTCAGCAATTGGCAAGTCAAGGTGAAGCCAATGATACAAATGAAGACCTAAAGGAGAGAACCAAGTTGTGTGAAAAGTTATCAAAAGAGATCATTATGGTAAGACATGAAATGGAATCAGGAGTTATAAAATACACTCAAGAAATTGAAGAGAAAAGAAAAACTGAAGATGATCTAAGACAATCTCTCAAAGAGAAATTAGAAGACTACCACAAAATGGATAGAATAATTAGGCATCTACAATCTGATCTTGAAGAAGCTAGAGATAATGAAAAACAACTTAAGAAACAGATTGACACTCTTAAAAGGGATCTTCAATCAGCAAATGAATACAAAGAGAAATTCAAGATAAGCTCTGCTCAACTTGAAGTTCCTCTTCAAAGCCAAAAGAGGGTAGATGACAAGCAAGGCTTGGGGTATGAAAAAGGTGAAAGCTCCGGATCCGGTCAGAAGAACTCCAAATCAGAAAATCCAAGAAACAAGCCTAGAAGACCTCTAGTAAGGCGACCAAATGGTCAAAGATATCCTTCCTTCAATGGATACTGCCATAATTCCAATAACTTTGGTCATAGAGCAAATCAGTGTAGAAAAAGAATCAATCGGACTAACTCATCCTTCTTCGGACAGTGCTTCAACTGTAAAAGGTATGGTCACAAATCTCATGAATGTAGAAATATACAAATGAACAACTCATCCAATGGTAGATGCTTTGCATGCAATAGAATGGGACATATGGCCAATCAATGCAGATCAAGAGGATATCAGTAAAAAATGCAAAGAAATGTTGTTTGCTACAATTGCAATAGATCCGGTCACATTGCCAAATTTTGCAGAAGCAAAAATCAAGATAAAAGGGGTCTGGTAAATCATAATTAGAATCAAGACAAAGGAAAAAGAAAAGTGAATGTGGATGAGGTTCAAAGGGAGATGAACAAGATTTGGGTAAAGAGGAGTACAGAGAATGTTGGGGATGGATCTGCACCAGAATCTGGTGCTGATATTTCTTTCAAAAACTAAATAGATGAGCTTTGGCTCAGGGGGAGTCACAAAAGAAAATATTTTCCCCTAGCCAGTTAATTGGTGCCTGAAATTGGCACAAGGAACGTTGTAGATTAAAGGGTTCTTAGAGAAACATATAAAGAAGGTTTGGTAAAGATATGAAAGATCTGCAAGAAGGTTTGAAGAGTCTAATCTTCCAAGACAGATCTGGTTTTATAGTCATCCTATAAGAAGTAGGTCTTTGCAGTTAGATCTGGTTTGATTCAAAATTGAGGAATCTTGATCTGTGGATAGATTAAATGATTGAGGAAAGAAAGATAGATTGTCAATAATCACCAAGTATAATTTGAAGCATATCTCAGTGATCTGGAAAAAGATCTTTCTCAGAACAAGGAGAACAAGGCAACTGGAATGACTTGAGTTGCGCATTTATTGCAATATGAAATTAGGGTTTGCTCAGTGATAAAAGGGTTCATTTACTATTCATTTGCACATTTGCATTAGTGAAATAGAGAAGAAGAACTCTGCAATCAAGCTTGCCTCATCTCTCTCAAGGATTACTCAGAATTCAAATCAGTTGGTGATCTCTTCAGCTCATTCTATGAACCCTAAAAGGCGTAAGAGGTATTTTTCATTCTTTCTCTGAATCTTTAAAAATGACTACTCTGAATGTTGTGAAGATTTCTGATAGGCCGTGCCCTAGATTTAAGAAACATCCCTACAAATCTCTAGAAACAGATCCTCTAGGTGCATTTTCCAGCATTCCGCATGGGGTTTTGCATGTTGAAGACGTTAGGGCATACATTCATGCGAACATTGAAGAGTTTAGAGAATCCAAGCTATCAGATATCTATCACAATCAGTTAATAGATGGCTTTTTTGATCTCAAACCTCAGTATAAGGCTATCTGAGACAAACATTTTGCATAGTGCATTCATTTCCCCTATTTTCTGGAAGATGAATGGGTCCGATATATTTTGAGCAGCATGTATGACAACTTCATGTGTTTGAATAGGCCGTTTAAGATCACTAAGGATGCCATTAGGGCAGTAACCAGATTACACTCAACTGATGAGATGCCTACTCTCAAATCTGTCAAAAACCAAAATGTAAGTGAGGCTACCAGATCAAAATTTGATAAAAGAGCAATGACAATTAAGGATATCACAAATCCGGATATCAAGTTTGCATCAATGATAATTGGATATAAGATATATCACTCCAGCAGGGAGAATTTAGTATTTGAAACTACTGTATATACTACTTATGAAATGTTGAGGAAGAATGTAGACTATGATCTTTGTGAGCTCCTTCTGAACCAACTCTTGGAGAATCTACAGAAGATAAAGAAGGATAAGAAGAATTCTTTCAAATACAGTGGTTTGATACTCTGCCTATTCTTTTACTACATGAATGAGATACCTGGATCCAATGGATGGGTATGGCAAAATAATAGACCGGTTACAATTCAGATTAGAGATTACTTGCATGGGCTTGGTGATTCCAAGGTACAAAACATGGTGCTATGGGGCTACTTCAAAAACTTCCAATGCATGATGCAAGCTAGAGAAAGAATCCCCCAATCTCTAGTTGAGAAGTACAAAGATACAGTGTGCTTTCTGGTAGAAACTGATCAGTGCCTAATGGAGGCCATGGAGCCAAGAACAGTGTGGATCATGCCAATGGGGTATGAAGTGGATGAGAGAATTGTAGAGCTGCATGTTCAGCACATGCTAAGTCAGCCCAAGCATCCCAAGGCAGAAAGGTTTGGAACCTTTGAAGAATTGAGTATAAAGATTCATGTGGAACTAAGAAAACTGGAAATGAAGAGAAAAGTGAGAAAAGAAGTAGAGAATGTTGCCAAAAGATATGGCATCTCAAAAGAGGCACTTGATGCACATAGAGAAAAGATGGAAAGGACAGAAAAAGGAAAGGAAGAGGTAGAAAAAGAAAGTGCTCCAATAGAAGCCCCCTCCTGGACCAGATCCTCTAAGAGCTCTGCATCTGCCACTGCTAAGAGCTCAAAGGAATCAAAACCGGAAGCAAAACCATCTGGTAAAGGAGAAAAGAGAACAAAGACAAAGGAAACAAGGTCTTATATCAGTCAGAAGGATGAAGAAGAGACATAATCTGATGAAGAGATCAAGAAGATGATGAAGAAGAAGAAAGTATCCAGTGAAGACAAGGCCCACTCTATCCTTAGATGATGTAGTTAAAGCAGTTACTATGGATGGGAACCTACAACCAATAACATAATTCTATGATGCATATCATGATGTAGATAGAAAGATCTTGGAGGAAGACACAGTTAAGTACTTGAACATATACAATAAAGCATTTATTGAAATAATTTCTCTAATTCCTAAAAGTTTAGAAAAGAACTTGAAATGAGAAAAGAAAATGCCAAGGCTAAGGACTTAGAGATTAGAGAACAGATATCTATTCAGCTCTATCCTTTAATTACTCTGAAACAAATGGATATGATCTTCAAAGATTGCAAGGATGAGTCCCAGAGTAAGGCTAGAATGAATTAGCTCATGCTTGGAGAAACTGATAAAGTGGCAAAAGAAACAGAAGAAATCTTGCGGAATGCCTATAAAAGATTCAATATTCCTATTATAGAGGATTTAGGTAATGATCCCTCAGGAATGGATACAAAGAAGAATCTACTGAGATAGTAGCAGAAGAGGTAAAGGAAATAGGTGAAGAGAAAGATAAGGACTTAGAATCCTCTGCTCTGGAAGAGGAGATTCATGAACAAGAAAACATCTCTCCTCTGGTTTCCACTGCTGACTCCGGATCTAAAGAAGAAGAAAAAGTAGAAGAGAAGATCAGTCAAGAAGCAGAGGAGAAGGAAAAAGAAGATGATAGTAATAAGGGTGCAGAAGGAGAGAAAACTCCAACAGAAAAGACCACAGATGATAGTGGTAAGGCTGCAAAAGGGGACAAAACCCTGTCACCGGCAAGAGACACAGCAGAAGCAGTCAAAGAATTCTTAACCAAGGAGATGATGGAATTTGATGAACCAGAACTTCTTCAAGGACCGTTCAATTTTGACTCCCTCTCCCCGGTTCAAACCATGAAGCTAGCATCCTTTACTTCAACAAAGGCAAAAGAAAAACTTCTGAAGCCTCACATGGAAGATTGCAAGCTCATAGAAATTGCATCCAGTGTATTAGAAAAGATCATGCCATCTTTTCAGAAGGATCCCTTAACCTCTTCATTTGGTAATCTCAAATCTCTAGTAAATAGTGTTAGCACACATTTTGATTCCTTAGAGAAGTCAACAGAAGATAAAGTCTGGAAGGAGTTTGTGGAAAAGAGATTCTCTAAAGTACAAGGACTAATAACCAATGATAGGGGAAATATGGATATAGGGATAAAGAGCTTAGAAAATGGTCTTAAAGATGGCAGAGAAATGTATAAATTTTGTTTATCATGGTCCAAAGTAATAGTGGAGATTGAGAAGAAAGTGAAAGAACAGGAGGATAAACTAACAAGACTATCTCAAAATTATGATCCTCTTACCACTTCCATAATAAATCAAGAATGTCAGACTATTGCAGTCTTGAATGAAATTAAGAAGCTTGAGAAGGAGAAGAAAAATAGAATAAGTAGGTTGAGTGAGCTTAGAGGGATAATTATCCCTAAGTTAGAGGTCATGCATGAAGCCTTAAATGATGCTCAAACCACAGCCCGGACAAGTGATCCGACAAATCTGAAGAGGGCAGAAGCTTTTACATTCCTGTTGAGTAGTCACATCTTAATTTTGGATAGGATGAAGCTGAGCTGGGCAACAGAAGTTGTACAATTGAAGAATACTTTTGCAGATATACTAAAGTATATGTAAAGTATAACCGGAAATATACTTATGCGATAGATTGAGTTTTGAAAATTTTGGTGTGCGGACCCCACCCTTTGCCATTGATGTCAAAGGGGGAGTGAGGAGTAGTGAAAAATGAGGAATCTAGCTAAGGGGGAGCTCCGAAAAATGTACATAAGAACAGAGCATTAGCCAAGGGGGAGTATAGTATGACACTTAGTCATTTTTCACTAAGTGTTGTCATCAATGCCAAAGGGGGAGATTGTTGGCAAGAGACACATTGTAGCTTCATGAGTGTTGTCATTGATGGAAACAAAGTTCATCCCACCCATCCACAGGACATGGTGTGTCTATACCAGAAGTCAGATTGTAGAGTAACTTGGTCCAGTGACCAAGAACAGAGTATGTAGCAAGGTCTGACAATCAGGTTTGGATCTCTCAGAGGAAGTATCTATGTAAAGTGTAGACTTGGGGAAGTCAAGAGGAGTACCTTGACTGATAGATTCCAGGGATTGAGCCTCCGATGATGAAAGAATGAAGAGATATAAGCACCTAAGTATTGGGTTCCTATTTGGCAGAGTAAAGAAAGGAAGAACTAACCGGTAGAGCATCAGACCTTGATCTAGATGAGATATTGATGGTGATCAAGCTTACTAAGGTATCATTCATGATTGACTGACATGATTGATGACTTCTATGAGCATCTCTTCAATATGCATCACTTGATAAGCAAGGATTCAGCTGACAAACCAAGAGTTTGGGAAAATAATAAGTATTCTGGATGCCGACTAGAAAGTGGATGAAATCCTCAGTGCAGATATATATACCAGATTGTTTTTGGTATGAGGTGAAGTGTGTGTATAGTTGTGTGCGAAGAAAAGTAGAAGTGTAGTATGGAAGTAGTAAGGCAGGTCCGGTATGTGAAAGGACAGCAGCACAAAAGAAAAGAAAGAATGAAGTACAGTAGATCAATATACTGAGCCTAACAGGAACTGAACTCTAGCATATGTGGATGCTTCTCATCAGTTCAAGTATCTTGTTACTCTCTTTATAACTTGTAGATAGTGAGTCTCTTGTAGGCAGTGAGCCTCTTGTGAGCAGTGTGCTCGGGTAGTGAGCCCTAATTGGCAAGTGCCATTTTGTATTTCTGTTCTTCTAATAGAGAATACATTCTTGGGTTAATCACCCCATCTTTTTCTCCCTTAACAGGGTTTCCACATCAAAAATATTGTGTCATGTGTACTAAGTTTATTTCTCCTTTCATGTTCATTTAAGCTTATGTGTTTTGATAGTGTACTAGTTGCTAAAGAAGAATAGAAAGTTAAATTAATTAAGATAACTGATTCACCCCCCCTCTCAATTATCAACACCTCTATCTCTGTTCCCACATTGTTCTCTGCTTTTCTTCCCACTATATAACATATAACACATTCTTTCTCATCGAAATCCATCTAGTATATATATCCGCACCAAGGATTTCATCATCTTTCTAGTCGGCATTCATAATAGTCAATATTTTCCCAATACTCTAGTCTGTCAGCTGAATCCTTGCTTACCAAGTGATGAGTATCAAAGAGATAGTTATAGAGGTCATCAATCATGTCGGTCAATCATGAATGATACCTTAAGGACCTTGATCACCATCAATATCTCATCCGGAATAAGGTCTGATGCTCTGCTAGTCAGTTCTTCCTCTGTCTACTCTGTCAAACATGACCCCAATACTTAGGTGCTCATATCTCTTCACCCTTTCATCACCGAAGGCTCAATCTCTAGAATCTATCAGCCAAGGTACTCCTCTTGACTTCCCCAAGTCCACACTTTACAAAGATGCTTCCTCTAAGAGATCTAGACCTGAATGTCAGACCTTGCTGGATGCTCTGTTCTTGGTCACCAGACCAAAATACTCTTCAATCTGACTCCCAGTATAGACACACCATGTCCTGCGGATGTGTGGGATGGTCTTTGTTGCCATCAATGACAACACCAATGAAGCCACATAGTGTCTCTTGCCAACAATCTCCCCCTTTGGCATTGATGGCAACATTTAGTGAAAAATGACTGTCACACTACACTTCCCCTTGGCTGATGCTCTATTCTAGTGTACACTTTTTTAGAGCTCCCCCTTAGCTAGATTCCACATTTTGCACTGCTACTCACTCCCCCTTTGACATCAATGGCAGAGGGTAGAATCCGCGCACCAAAATTCAAAAATCTAACTATACTTAGCCGCATAAGTATATATACATGCTACACTTACATATATTGAGGTATATCTACAAAACTTGTCTTTAACTGGACAAATTCTGTTGCCCAACTTTGCTTCATCCTTTCCAAAATTGAGATGTGACCACTCAATAGGAATGCAAAAGTTTCTGTCCTCTTTAGATCTGTCAGATCACTGGTCTGGGTTGTGGTCTGGGCATCGGTTAAGGCCTCATGCATGACCTCTAACTTAGGGATAATCATCCCCCTAAGTTCACCCATCCTACTTATTATGTGTTTCCTCTCCTTCTCAAGCTTCTTTATCTCATTTATGACTGTAATAGTCTGACATTCCTAGTTTATTATGGATATGGTGAGAGGATCAAAATTCTCAGAGAAGCTTGATAGTTTATCCTCTTGTTCTTTCACTTTCTTCTCAATGGCCTTTTTTCACTTTAGACCAGGATAAACAAAATTTATATACTTCTCTGCCATCTTTAAGAGCATTTTCTAAGCTCTTTATTCCAATATCCAAATTTCTCTTATCATTTGTTATTAGCCCTTGAACTTCATAGAATCTCTTATCCAAAAACTCCTTCCAGACCTTTGCTTCAGCTGACTTCTCTAAGGAATCAAAATGTGTATCAAAAGAATTGACAAGAGACTTTAGATTACCAGATGTGGAGGCTGAAGAATCCTTTTGGAAGGTTGGCATGATTTTCTCTAGCACACCAGATGCAATTTCTATCAGCTCACAGTCTTCCATGTGAGACTTTAGAAGTTTTTCTTTTGCCTTTTCTTGGGCAAAGGAAGCTATCTTCATTGTTTGAACCAGGGAGAGAGAATCAAAATTGAGTGGTCCTTGAAGTAACTCTGGTTCATCAATTTCCATCATTTCTTTAGACAAGAAATCTTTAACCATTTCTGTAGTGTCTCTTGCTGAAGACAAAGTTTTCTTCCCTTCTGCATCCTAAGCATTGTCACTTGTGGTCTTTTCATTCTGACCTTCTTCTCTTCCCTTCACTTCTTCTCCTTGATTGATGCTCTCTTCTTTTCTTTCAATTCTAGAGTCTGCTTCCCCAAGAACTTCCTCTTCCAGAACAGAGGAATCTAAGTCCTTAGCTTTCTCTTCATTTGACTCCTTTGCCTCTTCTGCCATTGTCTCAATAGATTCTTCTTTGTCATCCATGGTAGAGGGTTCATCACCTAAGTCCTCTATGACAGGAATATTGAATCTTTTATAGACATTCTTGAGGATCTCTTCATTATCTTTAGCCACTTGATCAATCTCTTCGAGCATGAGCTTATTCATTCTAGCTTTGCTCTAGAACTCATCCTTGTAGTCTTTGAAGATCATGTTTATTTTCTTTGGAGTGATGGAGGGATAAAGTTGGATAGCAATCTACTCCTGGATTTCTAGGTCTTTTGCCATGGCATTGTTCTTTCTTATCTGAAGCTCCTTCTCTAAGATTTTGGGAATCAGGGATATAATTTCATTGAATTCCTTGTTATAAATATTAAGATACCTGACTGTAGCATCCTGCAGGATCTTCTGATTAGTCTCACTGTAATCATCATAAAATTCAGTCATTGGCTTCAAGTTCCCATCCACAGTGACTGATTTGATGATATCATCAATGCATAGAGTAGGCTTTTCAACAAATTCTTCTTCTTTTTCTTCCTTGCCTTCACTGGTAGAGGATTCACTGGATGTTTTCTTCTTCTTCTTCATTTTCTTGATCGCCTCATCAGATTCTGTCTCTTCTTCATCCTTCTAACTTGTATAGGACCTTGTTTCCTTTTTCTTTGTTCTCTTTTCTCCTTTTCTAGATGTCTGGGCTTCCGATTTTGATGCCTTTGAGCCCTTAACAGTGGTAGGTACAGGGGTCTTAGAGGATCTAGTCTAGAAGGTAGCTTCCATTGGAGCACCTTCTTTCTCTGTTTCTTCCTTTTCTTTTTCTTCCCTTTCCATCTTCTCTCTATTTGCATCAAGTGCCTCCTTTGATATTCCATATTTCTTGGCGACTTCTTCAAATTCCTTTCTCACTTTCCTCTTGATCTCAGGCTGTCTAAGTTCAACATGAACTTTTACACTCAGCTCTTGATAGGTTCCAAACCTTTCTGCATTAGGGTCTTTGGGCTGACTCAGCAGATGTTGGATATGTAGTTCTAGGATTTTCTCATCATCTTCATACCCCATTGGTATGATCCATACAGTTCTTGGTTCCACTGCTTCCATCAGACATTGATTAATGTGTACCATAAAGCACACTGTATCTTTGTATTTTTCAACTAGAGATTAAGGAATTCTTTCTCTAGCCTGCATTATGCTTTGGAAGTTTTTGAAGTAACCCCATAGTGCAGTATTACATGCCTTAGCATCACCAAGCCCATGCAAGTAATCTCTAATCTAAATGGCAACAGGTCTGTCATTTGGCCATATCCAACCACTGGATCTAGGTAGTTCATTCATAAAGTAGAAGAACAAACATAATATTAGCCCTCCATACTTGAAAGAATTCTTCTTGTCCTTCTTGATCTCTTGAAGGTTTTCCAATAGTTGGATTAGAAGAAGTTCACAAAGATCATAGTCTACATTCTCTTTTAACATCTGATAGGTAGTGTAAATTACAGTTCTGGGTACTGAATTTTCCCTGCTGGAGTGATATATCTTGTAACCAATTATCATGGAGGCAAACTTGACATCCGGATCAGTGATGTCTTCTATTGTCATTTCTCTCTTGTCAAATTTTAATCCGGTAGCCTCACTCACAATTTGGTTTTTGATGGATTTGAGAATAGGTAACTCTCCGGATGAGTGCAAACCGGTTACTGCCCTAATTGATTCCTTGGTGATCTTAAATGGTCTATTCAACCATATAAAGTTGTCATGCACTCTTCTTAGAACATACTGGACCCATTCATCTTCTTCAAAATAGGGGAAATGGATGCACTGACCAAAATGCTTGTCCCAGATAGCCTTGTACTGGGGTTTGAGTTCAAAAGAATCATCTATCAATTGTTTGTGATAGATATCCATTAGCTTGGACTCCCCAAATTCCTCAACATTTGCATGAATATATGCCCTAGCATCTTCTACATGTAAAACCCCATGCAAAATGTTTGAAAAGGTGCCTAGGGGATCAACTTCTAAGGATTTGTAGGGATGTTTCTTAAATTTAGGACACGGCCTATCAGTGATCTTCACAACATTCAGGGTAGCCATTCTTCAAAAGATTTAAAGAGAGATTTTCAAGAACGGAGAATACCTTTTACGCTTCTAGGTTTCATGAAATGATCCGGATCAAGTTGCTTGAATGAATCGACTTTGGCAATTGATCTTTGAGAAGTTTGAGATAACTTGTTGCAGATCTCCTTCTCTCCTTTTTTTGAATGCAAATTTACAAATGATGAACCAAAGAACCCTTTTATTTCTGCACAAACCCTAATTTCATTTTGCAATAAATGCACAACCTAAGTTATTCCGGTTGCCTTGTTTTCCTTGTACTGAGAAAGAAAATCTTATCTGGATCACTAAGATATACTTACAGTTGATAATAGGGATGAATTACAATGACCATCCTTTCCTCAAATCATCCCATTTATCCGCAGATTAAGATGTTTCAATTTAGAATCACACTGGATCAAACTATGAAAATCTTACTTTTACTAGAAGACTGTTAGACTGGATCAATCTAGGAAGATTAGACTCTTCAAATCTCTTTGCGGATCTTTCATATCTTTACCAAGGTTTCATTAGATATTTCTATGAGAACGCTTTAATCCGCAACTTATTGTGTGCCAATTTTAGGCACCAAATGACTAGTTGGGGGGAAATGTTTTTCCTTTGTGTCTCCCCCTGAGCCAGAGGTCATAACTTAGTTTTTAGAAGGACTATCAGCACTAGATTCTGGTGCAGATCCATCCCCAACATTTTCTGTACCCCTCTTCACCCAAATCTTGTTCATCTCCCTTTGAACTTCATCCGGATTCACTTTTCCTTTTCCTTTGTCTTGATTCTGATTATGATGTACCGGACCCCTTTTATCATGATTTTTGCTTCTGCAGAGTTTGGCAATATGACTGGATCTATTGTAATTGTAGTAAACAACATTTCTTTGCATTTTTGATCGATATCCTCTTGATCTACATTGATTAGCCATATGTCCCATTCTATTGCATGCAAAGCATCTACCATTGAATGAATTGTTCATTTACATATTTCTACATTCATGAGATTTCTGACCATACCTCTTGCAGTTAAAACACTGTCCGAAGAAGGATGAATTAGTCTGATTCATTCTCTTTCTGCACTGATTTTCTTTGTGACCAAAGTAATTGCAGTTGTGGTAGTATCCATTGAAGGATGGATATCTTTGAGCATTTGGTTGCCTTATCGAAGGTCTTCTAGGCCCGTTCCTTGGATTTCCTGATCCAAAGTTCTTCTGACAGGATCCGAAGCTTTCACCTTTCTCATATCCCAAGCCATGCTTGTCATCTACCCTCTTTTGGCTTTCAAGAAGAACCTCAAGTTGAGCAGAGCTTATTTTGAGTTTCTCTTTGTATTCATTTGTTGTTTGAAGATCCTTTTTAAGAGAGTCTATTTGATTCTCAAGTTGTTCTTCATTATCTCTAGCATCTTCAAGATCAGACTCCAGATGTCTGATTATTTTGTCCATTTTGTGGTAGTCTTTTGTCTTCTCCTTGAGAGATTGATTTAGATTATCTTCATTTTTTCTTTTCTCTTCAATTTCTTGGGTAAATTTCATAACTCCTGATTCCATTTCATGTCTCACCATAATGACTTCTTTTGATAGCTTCTCACACAACTTATTTTTCTCATTCAATTCTTCATTAGTGTCATTGGCTTCACTTTGATTTGCTCATTGTTGAAGTAGTTCCTTTCTCTTTTTCATAGAGATACTCAATTTTTCTCTAAGTTCATTTATGAAATCATCAGCTTGTCTGATTCTTTCCTTCAGGGTATTGACTTCAGAATGAGATTGCTCAAGATCATCTAGGGCAGACTGAAGTTGTTCCCTCATACCATACATATCCATTGATATTCCCAGACCTTCCTCAAGCTGTTAGGCTCTGTTCAGAGGAACTTCACTCTGATACCAATTGTTGATAACTGAGGGGGGGTGAACTAGTTATCTTAAATCTTTAACTTTCTTTTCTTCTTAATCAATTAGTACAGTATCAAAACTTATAAGCATAAATGAATATGAAAGAAGAAATAAACTCAATACACATGACACAATTTTTTTGATGTGGAAAACCCTTTTAAGGGAAAAATCACGGGGTGATTAACCCAAGAGTGTATTCTCTGTTAAAAGAATAAGGTAGTACAAAATGGCACTTGCCAATTAGGGCTCACTGCCCGAGCACATTGCTCACAAGAGGATCACTAGCTACAATAGTTTATAGAAGGAAACTAGATACTTGAACTGATGAGAAGCATCCACGTGTACTTAAGTTCAGTTTTGGTTAAGCTCAATATACTGATCTACAACACTTCATTCTTCATCTGCCTTAGTGTTGTTGTTCTGTCACATATCAGACCTCTATCTCTATTCCCACACTATTCTCTACTTTTCTTCACACTATATAACATATAACACATTCCTTCTCATCAAAATCCATCTGGTATATATATCCACACCAAGGATTTCATCATCTTTCTAGTTGGCATCTGGAATAGTCAATATTTTCCCAATACTCTAGTCTGTCGACTGAATCCTTGCTTACCAAGTGATGCATATCAAAGAGATAGTTATAGAGGTCATCAATCATGTCGGCCAATCATGAATGATACCTTAAGAACCTTGATCACCATCAATATCTCATCTAGAATAAGGTCTGATGCTCTGTCGGTTAGTTCTTCCTCTGTCTACTCTGTCAAATAGGACCCCAATACTTAGGTGCTCATATCTCTTCACCCTTTCATCACTGGAGGCTCAATCTCTGGAATCTATCAGTCAAGGTACTCCTCTTGACTTCCTCAAGTCTGTACTTTACAAAGATACTTCCTCTAAGAGATCCAGACTTGAATGTCAGACCTTTCTGCATGCTTTGTTCTTGGTCACCGGACCAAAATACTCTTCAATCTAACTTCTGGTATAGACACACCATGTCCTACGGATGTGTGGGATGGTCTTTTTTGCCATCAATGACAACACCAATGAAGCCACACAGTGTCTCTTGCCAACAGATTGTTCCTACAACAAGGTATGATCAAGCCTTGATTATTGAAGATTTTACATTCCCACCTATGATGGAGTATGATACAATGGAGTACAATGGAAGGTTCCCTCCAGCATTTGCAAATGGACCAATCAAAGATTTAGATTATTATCCTCCATTTAATGACAATTTTTAGGCTGAGACAGTAGGGGAAGTATAAGCATTTCAACAATCAACTGGAAATCCACCCTTAAAAAGCTATCAGAGAAATCATCGAGTACAAGACCCATTAACCACATCAGTTCCTCCTAACAATTTTCAAACTCCACCAATTCCAAATGCTAGTAATAATCCAAATTATCTGAAGGATTCACCAGAATACAGACAAAGGGATGCTACTCAAAGAGTTACTCCAACACAAGAAATTTAGCCACGAGACATTGCACAAAGAGTCAATCCTTCGCGAGATGTTGTTACATCAAATGGAGAACTGAAGCGTTTAAGCTTAATTGTCATAGAAGAATTCAAGAAAGTGAAGGTAAGCATGCCTTTAGTTGAATTGATGAGAATCCCTGAGATCAGAAACATAGTTTAAACAGCCTAAATGATACATCTACTTCAAGGAATGCTACAACAAGCCCTTCAAATTCACCTAATGTTCAGAATACACATGTTGTGGATAGTGCGCCATCTTGTTCTTAGAATTCATCATAAGGTGCTACTCAGTTTCTAAACTTAGTGTGTATAGCCCAAGACCCTACAAAGGATACAAAAGAATGAAGTATTGTTAAAAATGAAAAGATTGTCAAAAATAAAAAAGATCAAATTCCACTTGTAACTGATGTAGGAAAGAATGCACACCCAAAGGCATCAAAAGAAAAGTTTGTATTTTTTTACCAAGGAAGAGATGAACCTACTCCTTTCTTGTTATCAGTTCACATTTTTGGGAAGATGCTACACAATTGTTTAATGGAATCAAGAGCATCAAGCAATGTAATGTCACTTTCAATATGTAAAAGGCTGGGTTTGATCCCTACCCAAACCACGAAGAAAGTTACACAGCTGGATAAGACAGAAGTTCCTGTGGTTGGAGAGTTGAATAATATACACATGTAGTTGTCATCTAATCCAAGAATATAGAGCTATATCGACATCTCAATGGTTGATATCCCATGCGGATATGGTATGCTCCTAAGAAGAGATTGGTCAAGAAGATTGAATGGGTATGTAGCTATTGACTTCTCGCACATGTGGCTTCCATGGAAAGGAATTCCAAATCAAATTAGAATTGATAGTACTCAAAGATTAAAATTGATGATCACATAATATGGTGAAGATAATGAGGTTTTGTTCTTAGAAATTGATTTGGGAAATTACAGGCCAAATATGAAAGAAGTCCTCATGCTACAATGTTCAAGAATGAAAGAAGGTGAATGTCAAATGATTTTGAATGAAACTAAATTCTGGTAGAAAGTGATCATGGGTCCTCTTCTGATGAAGATGATGGTACATTCCAAAATTTTTGAAATTTTCTACTTAAGAATGTTTGGTAAGCAATAGAGTTGGGTCAACATGCAAATGTCAAGGACCTGTTATTACCCAACTGGTGCCGAATACACAATGCTTTTCATTCTGATATTTCTTGCACTATGTGCAAATTTACCTTAGAACAAGTATACAAGAGAGTTCTGCAAGTCACAAGTCAAGAAATCCTAGAAGTAAAGAAAGAAGATAACCCTATAGAATCATCCACTAAAGCTGAAATGGTTGAAAATTTTGAGAAAAACGGGGATCAACCAAAGAAGGATCCAATTTCATCGAAGACTCCCAACAAGGGTAACAAAAAAACAAATCCAGGTAAAACTTCAATAGATCTGGAAGGGAATAAAGTATGGACTTTGTGTTTTGATGGGTCTAAGTCAAAACAAGGAGCTGGTGCTGGGTTCAAGTTGATCAATCCATCAGGTGAATCATTGTTGGCTACACATAGACTACAATTTCCATGTACAAATAATGTTGCAGAATATGAATCATTAGTTCATGGATTACTAATGGTTATCAAGAAAGGGGTTAAGATCCTACATGTTTATGGAGATTCAGAGGTAATTATCAAACAAATAAGGAAGAAATATATTTGTCATGATAAGATATTGAAGCGATATAGAAACTGTGTTTGGGATTTGATTGAAAGTTTTGATGCATTCAACATCAAATTAGTTTATAGATCAAATAATCTGGTTGCTAATTCCCTAGCACATGTTGTAAGTTCACTTACACCACTTTCTATGGAAGGGTTAAGGAAGTTCACAGTAGAGTTGGTTTCAGTACCATCAATTCTGGATAATATTACAAATTTTTAGGTGTTCAATGATGATAAACATATATTGGATTTCATCACAAACACTGGGGTTTTTGAGGCTCAAATCATAGATGAAGAAGATTTGGAACATGCAGAATTTGATGCATATGGTATCTTAAACCTAAATAATAACACAATACCATGATGAATGATTGAGTTGGAAAGACTCTCTGATCTAGATAAATTGAATGCATTGAGAGATCATAAGATTGAAGGAGATAAATGTGAACCTGTTAATATGGGAATAGATGGTGAAGAGAAGAATGTGTTAATAGGAAAGGTGTGTAAACCTGAAGAGAAAGAGAGTATACTCAAGTGCATGAAATAATTTTCAAACACTATAGCATGGAGTTATGACAATTTGAAGACTTATGATACTTCAATCATTACACACACCATTCCTCTAAAACCCAATAGCAAGCCATTCAAACAAAGGCAGAGACCTGTCAATCCACTTTTAGAACCACTGATATACAATGAGGTAAGGAAGTTGTTGAGCACAAAAATAATATTCCCAGTAAGGCACTCAATGTGGGTCGCTAATCTTGTTCCTGTCTACAAGAAAAATGGAGAGATAAGACTATGTGTGGATTTCAGGAATTTGAACAAAGCATCTAAAAAAGACAATTACCCATTGCCATCACTAGATGAAGTTTTGCAAATTGTAAATGGTTCCTAGATGATGTCTTTCTTAGATGGATATTCAGGATACAACCAAGTAATGGTGGAACCAGAAGATAGGTTGAAGACTACTTTCACTTGCAAGTGCAGAAACTATGCATATAGACAAATGCCATTTGGACTAATTAACGCATGAGCAACCTTTAAGAGAGCTATGGACATTTCTTTTAATGATTTGATTGGAAAATGTATAATCATATACATGGATGATCTCACAGTCTTCTCCCACAAAAGGGAAGACCACATAGAAGATTTGAGAAAAGTATTTCAAAAGTGTAGGAAGCATGGAATCTCTTTGAATCCAAAGAAGTGCATGTTTGGAGTAACAGAAGGTAAATTACTGGGAAATTTGATTTTAGAAAGGGTAATTTCAATAGATCCCACTAGAATAGAAGTTATTTCCAATATTGATATGCCTGCAAGTAAGAAGGAACTGAAGTCATTCTTTGGAAAGATAAACTTCATCAGAAAATTCATTATAGGATTTGCAGAGATTGTCAAACCATTAAATGACATGTTGAAAAAATATGTGAAGATAGAATGGACAATTCTTGTAAGAAAGGCATTTGAAGAAATCAAATAAGCTATTGCTAATGGCCCTATTTTGATAAGCCCAGATTACACAAGGCCATTTTATCTATACTCTTTTGTTTTGGAACATACATGTGCAACAACTCTCACACAAAGAAATGAAGAAAAAGATGAGCACCCCATATCATTCATGAGCACACCCTTGAAAGATGTTGTGTTAAGATATCCTAATGTGGAAAAGTAAGCTTATGCACTAGTCAAAGCAATCAAGAAAATCAGACATTATAATTTGAGAAATAAAGTATATCCACTGTTCTAGATGTAGCAGTCAAGACCCTTCTTATGTAGAATGAATTGGGGGAAAGAAGAGGCAATTGGGTCACCACCATTCAAGAATATGACATTGAAATTCAACCAATGAATCTTATTCATGGACAAGGATTGACTCAAACAATTGCCACTGAGGGACCAGGGTTGGTGCAACAAGTTTATACTCTTGAGGAAGTATCACCTGACGAGTGGTACAATGACATCATATATATCTGCTAAATCAGAAATGTCTGACACAGATGAATTCAACCTAGAAGAGAGCTTTGAGAATAAAGAGTCAGTGTTTTATGCTCCAAGGATTAGTCCTATTTCAAAATAATCATGAAGGGATATATTTAAGGTGCATAGGAAAAGATGAAGCAAGTTAGATAATGGAGCACTTTCACAGTAAATTTGGAACATGTCATGGAGGTGGTTTAGCCATGGCACACCAGATTCTGAGGGCAGGCTATTATTGGCCTACTTTGTTTCATGATGCATATGATCATGTCAAGAGATGTCACACATGCCAAGTAGCTACTTCAAGGGAAAGAAATCCGGCCATGCCACTTCAACCTGTGATCAAAGTAAGACCTTTTGCTCAATGGGGTTTGGACTTTATTGGTATGATTAACCCACCTTCCTTGGCACAACACAGGTATATCCTATCCGCTACTGATTACTACACTAGGTGGTTTGAGGCTAATGCATTAAAATTTTGTACCTCTGATGTTGTGATTAAATTTCTTGAGAAAAATATTATCACTAGGTTTGGATGTCCACATGCTGTTGTTTGTGATAATGGTCCTGCTTTTACTTCATTGAAATTTTCTAGTTGGGCTTTTGAATATGGCATCACAATCAAATTTTTGTCAAACTATTACTTGCAAGGAAATGCCCTAGTAGAATCCACCAACAAGAACTTACTAGGTGCAATTAAGAAACTTTTGGACAAAAACCCAAGGGATTGACATACATAGCTTAGATTTGCTTTTTGGGCAGATAGAACAAGAATAAAGAGTTCCCTAGGTACTTCCCCTTATCACCTAGTTTATGGCCAAGATCTTGTATTCCCAATCTAACTAAGAATCCCCACGTTGCAATTTATGTAGGATTACATGGAAGAAAATGATAGGGTCCAAACTAGGTTGTCACAATTATTCCACTTGGAAGAAAAACAAGACGCGACATTAGAGAATTTTGCAAAACATCAGGGAACTGTGAAGAGGTGGTTCAACAGATAAGCTAAGATCAAGTCCTTTCATATATCTAATTTGGTTCTATACTAGGACAAAGCTAAAGAAAGAAAAGGTGAACACAACAAATTTGATAATCTCTAGAAAGGCCCTTACCAGATTGCTGAAATTTTGGGAGAAAATGCTTTCAGATTAAAAACACTCACTGGAGAATCTGTTCCATTGCCCGTCAATGGGCAGTTCCTGAAGCATTATTTCTAGCCCTAAGTTCCTTTAGGGACTTGTTTGTACATAGTTAGGTTAGTTGTTTCCTACTTTCGTAGGTTAGTTTTAGGTTAGATTTGCTGCTTTTGGCTCGATTGATTTTTTGTTGTAGTTTTGGGTTTTCCTGGTGTCCCATTTTCTTGAGTGGCAATTAAATTTCAAGCACATTCTGGTCGACTTTGTGAGATAGTGTTAAGTTTATTTCTGGTATAAGCATTCATGAAATTCTTTGAGTTAGAAGGTAATTTTCTTCAGTTTGTCTATTTGTTAAGATCTATACTTGACTTGAGAAAAGAATCATACATTGCCTCTTGACATGGATATCCTTGATTATATGTTTAAAATGTTTAATCTTAAAATGAACACTTCTTGTTTTATTTTGATAAACTTGCATCAGATGGAAGGATCCATTGTGGACTCCATTATTAGTGTTTGATAGCATGATGCTTTCTCTTGGAGGATAAATCGACTGTTTAGAGCGACTTGAGTTGTTTTGAGATCTTATATCTTTTTGTACTTTTAAAATCTAGAGGTACCTAGGTGAATCTTTAGTGAAAAATCTAAAGTCCACCTTTGTCACCATTAGAATTTCACACCCAGCTAGCTGAGTTATCAACATAACTTGTGCCTTCAAAAAACATGTGTTACAAGGGTAGCGGTACTATATTGTACTCTACCAAATATAAGCTTGTTGAAAATCAAAAGAATAAAAAAAAAGAAATGAAAATAAAATCACATTCACACACTATAACTCAGTTAGATGGACAATCAAATAATCTTTACTGAGGCTATGGATGCCTATCCGACAGTAGGGCTCTGCTTGAGTGGAATTATGAGACAAACCCGTCAGGGCTATAGACTCTCGCTGGCAGCGAGGCCATGTCCAGGTAGTTCATGAGGTGTGTACTAATCACGTAGCTTAATGAGAAGGAATTAAGATGGTCTTAAGTGCTGATAGATGGGAATGAACTCAATTACACACACTTGGATCTTCAGAATATGAATGGTTGTCCTAAGCTTTTGACTTTGACGCCTTGATCAAGTTTTCATGTTTATTTGGCCTAATATGTGGGTGTATGCAGGGATTTTGAAGTTTTGATTCTTGTTTATCTCTAGAACACTTGAAGAACTTTAAATGAAATGCGTATCTTATGCAAACAGTAGAGATGAAATGTCGTGATGCAATTTATGACTCTTTTCTCCTTTTGAGTGCATTTCTTAGCTGATGGATGGGCTTGAGGGAGTTATATGATGATTTTAGGTTTTTTGAATGGGTCTTTATCCCTAAAATATTTAGGAACATTTCTCTCATGGTGTTGCCAGATGTTGTGACCTATTTGCAACATCACCCATTCGAAGATGGGGACCCCTCTTTTGAGCTTTTAGCTTGAGGTTGCTTTGTTTTGGTGGTGGTTCTATTATTTCAATTTTCCCGCTGGTGAGTTGTTGAGCTTATACATAGTGATTCAAAGGGCCCACTTAGGCATGTGATGGAGGTTAGTTTGTAAGAAATGGAATGTGAATCTATTCACATGAGATAAAAAAATTGTCTAAGTGCATACTTGAGAAGGTTTCACATTTCCTAAACTTAGTCTCATGAATCAACCTCAGATGTCTGCATGTTGTGCGATGGTCTTAGCATGTAATTTGTGTCTCATAGCTCATTCAATGTCATACATAATGGGTCAAAGTTCCCACCAAGGCACATGCCTGCTCCAACGTAGTTCATATCCATGCCGAATGGTTTGAAAAGTCCGCTTCAAAATACAGGTTCATAGTCATTATTCATACATGGTGCGTTTAAGTATCCGCTAGAGTGGACTTTTTTGGTTCCATTGTGATGCTTGTTTTTTGAATAACATACACATTGGTCAAAGTTGTCTACTCAATTCATTACTGCATGACTTACTTTTTTTTGTTGTGTCGCTTATTATACGTTGAGCATCCATAATTTCCGCTCAAGCGGACTTTTGCACCCATTTGAATTTCATTTTTTCTTTCTAAATGCAGTGGTTTGATGATTGTCCACCCAAGCACTATTCGCACTCTTTTTGAGCCTAGCCCATCTCCATGCATACATTCATGATTTGGCATCTCACTTTACATATTTATTCAAAAATCTCCATATGACTTTGTAAAGTGAAAGCTAGTTTAATAATGCCGCTCAAGTGGACTTTTGATGCTCTTTACAAATTTTTTTCTCCATCTTAGTGCATGACAACCTTAGATGTCCACTCTAGCGCATATTCTTAGTTACCTTGCCAATTGTTTTAAACTCCAAATCATGCATGGCATTCCAAAATCCCCGCTCAAGCATGCCATTTATGTGACATTGTAATTTGAATTTCAAAGATTGCATGGAATGTCCAAAATCTCCCTTGACATGCTAAAATACATGCTCATCACCTTTTGGTGTCATTAATGTTATGCAGGGAACATTCATGAAGTTGCATAAACACATGTCAATGGCCACTCTATGTTTCCTAAGATTAGAACTATATTAGGGAGCATAGAGAATAGTTTAGGTGCATCTCAGAGGATAAGAATTGGGATTTCTAATATTATGCATAGAGAAAGAATAAGTCCACTCAAGCAAGTGAGCTGTCAAGATGTAAACGCGGTAAAATTTTGAGTATGCACAATCATTCCTCAAGACCGCTTAAGTGCAAAGTATAATTGAAGTCTAAAAATGTATTGGCGTTTAAAGGGACCGCTTTAAGTAGTTGTCAAAGACTATACACATATCTTTCCATTCGACTCGAGCGCATGTAACGGTTGTGTTGTTTAAGAATGGAGTTATGTTTTAAAATCATGATTTCTAATATTGGTCTCACTTAGTGAATTCAAGGGCCGTCGCATTGGATAAATAAGAAGAGGCCTACATAAACCTCACTTAACGTATTAAAGCAGAGCCTTCTAAATTTGCAAATAGAGTTCATAGTTTGCATAGGCTTTTGAATCATTCGCATCTACTTGGAGTCCGGTACCCCTCTCGATTAGGTGTACATTCGTAGATTCAAAATTAGGAACGTTCCAAATTCACCAAGGTACGAATGAGTATTGGAATAATAGATGAAATTGATTAAAGTCATAAAATGTTTGTGTGGTTGACCTATTCTGATGTAATCACACATCACCCCATTGCAAATGGGGATCCCCCCTTTTTTCTGCTTTCTCGCTTCATTTTGCTTTATGGTTTAGTTTTTCTCTGAGCTTGTAGGTTTGGTTGTGTATTCATGTCTCAATAGTTTCTTGCCAAGAGGTCTATATGCCTTCATCTTGATGCATGTCCCTAAGACCTTGAAAATGACTAAGTCTAAAATTTGGTGGATCCTCAAAAATCTAGAATCTGCATGCTAAATCCTATGGATCCAGGACCTATCTCAAACATCTTGGAAGTATATTGATAAATATTTAAAGTACAAGAAATTCAATATCTGACTTATACTTAAACATATTTTCATTATACTTCCATTCAAGAAATCCAAAATTTAACTAAGGCAAGAAATTCCTCAATCCATGTCCAAACCCACCCAGTCTAGGTGGCCTCACAAGGTGCTCTTGGACAATGTCTTCACAAGGAGAAACTATCCAGACACTGCCTCCAAACCCACCCAAGAAAATCCTTAGGAAAACTTGCAAATTAGGAGGAGTTAGGAGTTCATTTTGAGGCAAAAAAGAAAAAGTTTGAGTGAAATTCCACGCAACACTCCCAACCCTGCCCTTTCTAGGCGGCCTCACAAGGTCCTCTTGGATAGTGTCTTCACCATCAAGAGAGCTTGTCCAGACAACACCCTCAAACCCGCCCAAGGAGAAAGTTGCTAAGTTTTCAAGGTTTTCTTGCACAAGACACTAGGATATGATGAAATTCCAATGAAAGTTTGCAAGTTAGATAGAATCAAGGGCATTTCAAGAAAAGTTTCATGGGTCACCTTCAAACCCACCCTACCTAGGCAGCCTCAAGAGGTGCTCTTGGACTATGTCTCCTCCCACATCAAACTCTCCACACACTACCTCCAAGGCTACTCATGGATGTAGGCAACACAATTTGCAAGTATACTTGGTGAAGATGATGAAGTTGACACCAGGAGGATGAGATGATCAAGTTGAGATAAGTAAAAAGTTTCTAAGTACAAAAGTCCAAGGGTAACTCTCAACCCTGCCCTACCTAGGCGGTCTAGAGAGGTGAGTCTAGAATCTAATGTCTAAGCACTGTAACTACTCCATTCAAATCCTCCAAACTTACCATCTTGCCTCATACTCATGCAAGATCACTCAAGAAGAGGGAAGTTGGTGAAAATTTCAAGTCATAAAGAAAAATCCAAACTCTATCACCAAGGCCGCCCTTCCTAGGTGCCCTAGACACCTGAGCATGGAGTGTGTGTTGTATTACTCAAGATCATTCCTTAAACTTCTCCTAACAATGATGAATCAATTGGAAAACAAGGAAAATCACTAAGTCATGCAAATGGAGGAGGGAAGAGTGTCAAGCTTAAGATAGAGAGTGTTCACATTGAATAATCCTCACAACCCCTCCAAAGTCACCCTTCCTAGGTAGGTTTCACCAAGACATGTGGATGGAATCATTAAACATCTTAAGTTTACCTTTCAACTTCACACAAACACCTCAAAAAATGGCTAAGTCTTGATGAATTTGGAGAGGAAGGCCATCAAAAGGAGGAAATGAATATTGAATGAAGTTTAAGTTTAAAATCCACACGCTACCTCCAAAACCTCCCATGCTAGGCGGCCTTCAACACCTTGCATGGACTACATGTCCTCCACAACACACACTCCACCTAGACCCTCCAAACCTACCCAACATGGGTGGCCTAGAGAAGAGGTCTTGGAGTCTCTGACATCTCACATACACTCTCTCCACATTCAACCCTCCAAACCATTCAAGAGAAAGATCTTAGGAAACTTGCAAGGAAAAGATGAAGATGATGATGATGATAAAGGAAAATTGCAACCATGGAAGATAAGGAGCTTTCTCAAACACAAAGATAATCATGTTTTAGTCAAAATCCACACCATACTCCCAAACCCACCCTACTTGGGTGGCCTAGGGAGGTGAGCATGGAATCAAGTGTTTGAGCACTCATGCCACTATCATTTTCCTACCAACTTCACCCATCTGATTCCACACACATGCAAGTCCAATAAGGAGGTAAAAATCATTGAAAATCATAAGTATTGGAGTCAAATTCACACATCACCTTCAAGGCTGCACATCATAGGTAGTCTCCACCATTGCACATGTAGAATACCTCAAA
Source organism: Cunninghamia lanceolata (assembly GCA_027924645.1). NCBI lineage: Eukaryota > Viridiplantae > Streptophyta > Pinopsida > Cupressales > Cupressaceae > Cunninghamia > Cunninghamia lanceolata. The sequence goes on along the minus strand of BSBN01000295.1, from coordinate 7,005,656 downwards.
TGCCATTCAGATCACTCCTTGACTTCACTCAAATGAAGGTAATTTACATGAAGAACATGAAGAGAACACTAAGTCATGCTAAGGAAGAAGGAAAAGATCATGAAAATGAAGCAAGAATTGCCTAAGTATAAAAATCCTTATACCCTCTTCTAGCCCACCCAACCTGGGTGGCCTAGACTATGACCCTTTGATTTTCATCACACATTCCTCACAGGCCCTTCAAACCCACCTAGCTAGGTCAGCCAAGGAGAGAGGTGAATTGTCAAGTGAATTCAAAGTGTAACTTTCCAAATTTGATTTTGACAAGTGATGTATGCTTTGGAATGTAATTTGTCATTGAAAATCTTTTTAAGTCCTAATTTGATGTGTTTCCTTGTGTAGGTAAGTGGTGGGAGTACAAAGTAAGGAAGAGTGTTGTTTCGAGCTCGAGGAAGACATCAATGCCATGCAGAGGGGAGCTAGTCTAAGATGATCAAGGTTACAAATGTAGTTCATCATCAAGAGCATTATCCGTACAAGGTGAGGATTAGTGGAAGGTTGTCACTTCACTATGCACATCTTGAAGGAGGTCATCATCCAGAAGCTCACATTTCATGCACTAGACAAGAAGAACTCTCATCATGCACCAGTCTACTCCATGAGTCCATGCAACTGTCTAGAGGCAAAACCCTACAAGAGTACATCACAAGATGAGAGATGAGCATGATCATCAAAGCGATCAATGAGTTACATCAAGAGAGAAAAATTAAAATATTCTAAGTAAAGTGAACATGAGGTGAACCAGACTAGTTCATTTGAAGATGCTGAGGTGGCATGTACGCATCATCAAGCCAATCACATTTTGCCATGTCATTCATTCAAGAGGACCCACCATAAATATGCTCCTAAGATGCTTATCACATTGGGAAACATGCCTTCATTGCCTCTTTCATGTTCTAAAAATAGTAAGTTTTGTAACAAATTGCTTTGTTGTCTCAATCTCAGCCATTGATTGCTAAATCAATCTGGGCCATTCATTGTAATTCTTGAGCTCTATATAAAGCTCACTTCTCTCATTTGTAAATATACATTAGAAGATACATTAGAGTAGACATTAGATGATACATTAGATTAGAAAGGAGTAGAGTAGAGGAGACTCTACGAAGTCATTGAAGAGATATTGAGAGATTGTTGTAAAGATACACTTCAAGATTAATGCAAGCTCATTATTGAATGTTTCATGGTGATCTTGTGATTTTGGAATGTTAGCATGGCCTTTATTGTCTCCAAGATGGTTAAGAATTATTTACAAAGTAGCTTATTTGATAGATTAGAAGTTCATTGATGTAATGCATGTATGTATTGAATATTTGATCAACTCCTAGCTCATGATTTTGACATCCATCGCTAGTGGAGTGTTGTGTAAAGCTAGTCTTAGCTTCATCATAATTTGCTTAAGTTTGGTTGTGGATGATTGTTTGAGCTGCCCCGTCTAATGGGTGCTTATATGAGCTTTCATGATTTGAAAACCATTCTAGGAGATTACACCTACTCCATGTAGTTGTAGGCATTCTTGGCGAAGTGGAGTTAGGTTTATTGAGGAGTTTGTCTATTCATGCAACATCATTGCCTCATTGACCTTAGATTAGTTTCTCTAAACCTTTATCTTTTGCCTTTTATTTTTGTAGTTGATTAGAAGAAGTTCCATTTCACAAAGAAAGAGTACATATTTGAATGGAGTGATGAATAAATTCTGCATAAGTCCCTTTGTGTAAACAACATTATCACATCATACCACCGAGGCTATCCATTGCAAATTATGTACAAGGAACCTTGGAGCATTTTTGTTTGATCACGTAGTTTAGCATTCAAGATGCTTTGTTCAAGAGAGGATAGAGCACTTGGCATTTTATTCTAATGTTGTTGTTGTCAAGAAAACATCATCAACAAAATTGGCGCTAGAAGGAGGGCTAAACAAAGACATTTCCCCATTCAAAGACATTGCTCCATTCATTGCATGCCCTTCTCCTCCTAATGCTCAACAAAATTAGCACTAGAAGGAGGACCTAAATAAGGAATTACATTGCTTCAAGCATGCAGATGAACTTTAAATTGTGGAATTGGAACCAAAGTGAGCTCTCAAGGAAGAATTCAAGATTTCATGATCTCTCTTATGCCAGAAAATACAAAAAAGTAGAAAAATCAAAAATACAAAAAAAGTGTAAAATTAGAAAATTCAAAAATAGACATGGATTTCTCAGGATCTTCAAGGAAATTCAAGATGGATCATCCTCAAGATGATATTATTCAGCTTTGGTGGACTTTGAACACACAACTTCATCCTAAGAGTTTGGATGACTTTGCATCAAGGAAGGGATGTAGAATTCACAACACCAATGGATACGAGGAGTTGTATTATCTAATGTTTTTATCAAGGATGGAATTAGCATTGTAAGGGAAAAAAAAAATTTCATAGGTGCATGAGCTAATTTTTTCTATAAAGGTGGTTCCCAACGTCTTATTTGATGAAAGAGAGTTCTTCATAAGTTTCAAAGAAATGATCAAGAAAAGATTAAGCATTGAGAAGGACTTGTCTGCCGAAGGCATGCTGATTCCAGATGGATGGTGTAGAATTCATAGCACAAATCATTCAGAACTTGCATGTTCATCTTATCAAGAAGCTATTCATCAAGTGAAGGATCAATTGAGGTTGGAAGAAGAATCTTAGGTACAACTAAGATTAGATGACTTGTGGAGCAAATGTCTTCAAGAAATCAAGTCACCACCCAAAGAAAAAGATGTTCTCATGTTATTCAACAATGAAGATAGCATGAGTAAGATTGATGATCAAGTGGAGAGAATATTTGCATACCTTCTCCCAAGAAAGAAAGAGCCTGCTAAAGAGGAAGTTGAAAAGGTGATAGAAGAAGTTCAAACGAAGGTAACATATGAACAAGATGTTGATTCCTCCATCAAAGAAGAAAGTGACTCGAGTTCATTGCAAGAAGAATTCCTTGATGAACACTCACTCATACTGCATAGGGAGATCCTTGAAGATGAGTTGCAAGAAGTTCAAAAAGAGTTGTTGGAAGATAAACAATTGGATGCATGACAAGAAGTACTTCAAGCTATCATCGAAGAGCCATCAAATGAACAACAATTTGGAGGGGCACTAGATGCTTGCATCCAAGAAGTACAAAAGGAGATCTAGCCAAAGTTGTCTCAAGATGAACAAGCTAATGAAATGGAGGTCAACTGTATGAAGCAATTTGAGTTGATACTAAGCCCTTTATTGAAGATCTACAATGAGCTAACAAGTGAAATGTTCCATGCGTTCAAAATTCAATTGTTTTGACCTTTTCATTTTGATATGCCCACTATTGATTATAATATTGATTTGGATGTTGCAGATGTGAGTGGGATGATTCATCATCAACTCTGACCTCCTGACGTGTGTGTGAATGATGAGCAATGTCCATTCAAAGATGAAGACCACCAGGTTGTATCTTTCCCTGCTATTAATTGGAAAGATTTTGAATTTGATGATTACAAATTTCCTAATGATGAATTTGAAGAATATGAATTTGACTATGGAAATTTTGGAAAGACAACCTATATTTGGATTAATCACAGTCCAAATGAGTTGCCACAATTGCTGATTTTGTGCAAAACTTTTTCTGAATTTGATGATTGCATTGTGTGAGAATGTATTTCTGAGTTTAAGGATAAGTTTGCCAAAATCTAAACTATCACATGTACCTTATTGTTGCTTTTTATTTTGAGAAACCATTCCAGGTCTCATATATATATGGGTCTTTTGAGTCTTGTCCGCTCTTTGTACATAGTTAGAGTAGGTTTTCTTTTTCATTCTGTCGTAGTTTAGATTTGCCTTCCTTGATGGCTTTTGTCTTAAGTTATGTTGGCTTTAGTAGTTAGTTGCTTTCTAGGTGTTCCAATTTGTGAAAATGTGATGAAACTTCAAGAAACATAATCTAGTAGATGTTTAAGTTCTTTTCTTTGATAAATATTCATGAAAGTCTTTTGAATCTAAGGATGATTTTCTCTAGCTCTTTCACAAGGTTAGGATCCATACTTGACTCGAAAAGGAATTATGAAATGTGTCTTGAGATTGATATCTTTTGATTACACATATTTTTCTATTGAATTATTGATATCTCCTAGTCTTCTTTTGAGAAATTTGAGTCATGAGTTGGAAGTTTATTGTGGACTCCATGGTTAGAATTGAACAGTGTGACTGCTTGTTCATGGGAAGAAGAATCCATTGTTTAGCATGACTTGAAGTATTTAGAGGCCTCATAATTTTACACATCTTAATAGTACTGAAGTTCTAAGTGAGTCTTGGTGAGCTTGGATTAAGTGAATATCCTAAGAAAGTTCATGGATTCCATCCATTATATTGCATTTTTCTGCATACCTCCATATATCTATTCATCCATCTCCTCCTACACATAATAAAGGTCTCCATTCACTTTACCTTCTTCATTGAATAATGAGGTCAAGTCTAATGTCTGAATCATCCATATAGTCCTATTGTTCATTACATACTCCAAAAGATGGACTATTAGGTTAAAGGTTTAAGTCCTTTATGAACAATGCATTTGGAGTCTATCCATGTCAATATCCATTCATATGACCTTAGCCACTACACAGAAAGAAAGGTTAAGATGTTGGTATTCCCATCCATTTCACCTAATTGCATTGTTTTCCATTATCCACCCATTACATGTGTATCTGCTCCACCTCCGTTACTATGTAAATTCCAAAAGTATTTGGCCACACACACCTTCCACCATCCATCTTATTTCCATTTTCCTAATTCATATACTCGTATCCCTTTATTCATTTACCCATTTCCTAATCATGATCAATGAATGTAAGTGTCGTCTAAATGAGAAGCTTGCAATCCATCTGCCCATCCCATATTTCTATGAAATGAATATTTGGATGCCTTTACTAATGAAATGAAGAAATTCCTGAAAATCCTATAGATCTTTATGCCTCAGAACACAAATGCCAGAAATCCAAGCACAACATATTCGAAGGCTATGTCATTCCATATTTCCAAAAGAAAAGGAAAAAGTCTAGGTATTTAAGTCTTAAGAAGACAAATTCAAAGCGGATTCCGCATCCGAAGAATCCATTTCCATTCCAACCGAAGTTCCATCTATTACTTCATACCACGAAAATCAAAAGAAAATTCTAAGTCTACATGGGTTATGAAGTCACTATGAAGTTACATTCACTAACCATCACTCTTGTTCCTAAATATACCTCTCTTCCCTTTGCAAGCTTCGAAGTTTAGTTCAGTATGTGCAAACGTTGATTGCAATTTCATTCCATTCTGTTCATCCCAATACATACCATCCATTTCCACTACATTTTCCGCCATCCAATACACTCCACCACTACCTGGTCTATGTTTGGATATGCCCATCTATCTGTTTTGCATAATCCACATCATAGTCCACTTTTTCCCCTCACCTTTATATCGTTCATATCCTATTTGTCACTCCTTACCAACATCGGTGGACATACTGACTTGACAAAGTCTTTGTATGGACTATATTTTCACAAAATTAGACACTTGAGTTCCTCCTATCCATTACCATAGTGAAAACCTAGAAAACAGGTGCTATGTGTAATTGTCATCCTATCTAAAAAATAAAAATAAAAAAATAAAATAAAATAAAATATAAAATAAAGTAAAAAAACAATAATAATAAAAAAGTAAAGAGAAATCCTTTCATCCACAGGTGAAAACCACCTTTGGTGGTGCCTTGGATAAGTACCATGATGAAAACCTGGTAAACAGGTATCATGCGTAGAGACACACTGTCTCATTCCACCTATCCATCCTGTCATTTCCATTGCCATTTTCATTTCCATTCCAATCCATACCATTGTTACCCTTTTCACCCGTATATGCATACTTACACTGTTGAATCCTTTCATCCATCGTCCATGAACTTGCCTAGCTTAAGGTAGGTGAGCTTAGATGATCTTAGTTTCTAAGGGATGGAAATGAATGCAGAAGCACACACTTGGGTCTTTGAATTTTAAATGGTCATTCTAAGCTCTTGATTCCAATTTCTTGATCATGTGTTCATATTTGTTCAACCTAACATGTGGGTGTACATAGAAGGTTTCAATTTGTTGATTCATTTTTATCATTGGAATACTTGGGAGAATCAATGTTTGTTGAACACTGCACACATGGTGGTAATCAAAGGACAAAGTGTCTTGACCCAATTCATCGTTCTTTTCCCTTTTGAGTGCATTTCTTAGCTAAGTGATGGAATTAGGGCTAATTACCTAAAGTTTCTGGGTCTGGATTGAGTCTTTTTCTTTGAAATGTTCAAGAACATTTATTCAGATTGGTGCTAGATGTTGTGATGTAATCACACATCACCCCATTGCAAATGGGCACCACCTCTTTTTTCTGCTCTCTTGCTTCATTTTGCTTTAGGGTTTAGTTTTTCTCTGAGCTTGTAGGTTTGGTTGTGTATCCAAGTCCCAATCATTTTTTGCCAAGAGGTCTATATGCCTTCATCCTGATGCATGTCCCTGAGACCCTGAAAATGACTAAGTTTGATATCTTAAAAATACTAAAAAAATGACTAAGTCTAAAATCTGGTGGATTCTCAAAAATCTAGAATCTGCATGCTAAATCCTATGCATCCAAGACCTATCTCAGACATCCTGGAAGTATATTGATAAATATTTAAAGTTTTGACTTAAACATATTTTCAATATACTTCCATTTAGGAAATCCAAAATTTGACTAAGGCAATAAATTCCTCACTCCATGTCCAAACCTGCCCAATCTAGGTGGCCTCACAAGGTGCTCTTGGACAATGTCTTCACCAAGAGAAACTATCCAGACACTGTCTCCAAACCTAACCAGGAAAAACCTTAGGAAAACTTGCAAATTAGGAGTTAGGAGTTCATTTTGAGGTGAAAAAGAACAAGTTTGAGTTAATTTCCACACAACACTCTCAACTCCGCCCTTTCTGGGCAGCCTCACAAGGTCCTCTTGGACAGTGTCTTCACCATCAGGAGAGCTTGTCCACACAACACCCTCAAACCCACCCAAGGAGAAAGTTACTAAGTTTTCAAGGTTTTCTTGCACATGACACTAGGATATGATGAAATTCCAATGAAAGTTTGCAAGTTAGATAGAATCAAGGGCATTTCAAGCAAACTTCCATGGGTCACCTTCAAACCCGCCCTACCTGGGCAAACTCAAGAGGTGCTCATGGACTACATCTCCTCCCACATCAAACTCTCCACACATTGCCTCCAAGGATGCTCACGGATGTAGGCAACACAATTTGCAAGTATACTTGGTGAAGATGATGAAGTTGACACCAGGAGGATGAGATGATCAAGTTGAGATAAGTAAAAAGTTTCTAAGTACAAAAGTCCAAGGGTCACTCTCAACCTCACCCTACTTGGGCGACCTAGAGAGGTGAGTCTAGAATCTGATGTCCAAGCACTGCAACTACTCCATTCAAAGCCTCCAAACTTACCATCTTGCCTCATACTCATGCAAGATCACTCAAGAAGAGGGAAGTTGGTGAAAATTTCAAGTCATAAAGAAAAATCCAAACTCTATCACCAAGGTCGCCCTTCCTAGGCGCCCTAAACACTTGAGCATGGTGAGTGTGTTGTATTCCTCAAGATCATTCCTTAAAATTCTCCTAACAATGATGAATCAATTGGAAAACAAGGAAAATCACCAAGTCATGTAAATGGAGGAGTGAAGAGTGTCAAGGTTAAGATAGAGAGTGTTCACATTGAATAATCCTCACAACCCCTCCAAAGCTGCCCTTCCTAGGTGGGTTTCACCAAGACATGTGGATAGAATCATCAAACATCTTAAGTTTACCTTTCAACTTCACACAAACACCTCAAAAAATGGCTAAGTCTTGATGAAGTTGGAGAGGAAGGCCATCAAAAGGAGGAAATGAACATTGAATGAAGTTTAACTTTAAAATCCACACACTACCTCCAAAACCACCCTTGCTAGGCAGCCTTCAACACCTTGCATGGACTACATGTCCTCCACAATACATAGTCTGCCTAGACCCTCCAAACATGCCCAACATGGGCGGCCTAGAGAGTAGGTCTTGGAGTCTCTGACATCTCACATACACTCTCTCCACATTCAATCCTCCAAACCATTCAAGAGAAAGATCTTAGAAAACTTGCAAGGAAAAGATGAAGATGATGATGATGATAAAGGCAAATTGCAACCATGGAAGATAAAGAGCTTGCTCAAAGACAAAGATAAGCATGTTTTAGTCAAAATCCACACCATACTCCCAAACCCACCCTACTTGGGCAGCCTAGGGAGGTGAGCATGGAATCAAGTGTTTGAGCACTCATGCCACTCATCATTTGCCTACCAACTCCTCCCATTTGCTTCCACACACATGCAAGTCCAATAAGGAGGTGAAAATCATTGAAAATCATAAGTATTGGAGCCAAATCCACACATCACCTTCAAGGCTGCTCATCATAGGCGGTCTCCACCATTGGACATGTAGAATACCTCAAATGCCATTCAAATCACTTCTTGACTTCACTCAAATGAAGGTAATTTACATGAAGAACATGAAGAGAACACTAAGTCATGCTAAGGAAGAAGGAAAAGATCAAGAAAATGAAGCAAGAATTGCCTAAGTATAAAAATCCTCATACCCTCTTCCATCCTGCCCAGCCTGGGTGACCTAGACCATGACCCTTGGATTTTCATCACACATTCCTCACAGGCCCTTCAAACCTGCCTGGCTAGGTTGACCAAGGAGAGAGGTGAATTGTCAAGTGAATTCAAAGTGTAACTTTCCAAATTTGATTTTGACAAGTGATGTATGCTTTGGAATGTAATTTGTCATTGAAAATCTTTTAAGTCCTAATTTGATGTGTTTCCTTGTGTATGTAAGTGGTGGGAGTACAAAGTAAGGAAGAGTGTTGTTTCGAGCTCATGAGGAAGACATCAACGCCATGTAGAGGGGAGCTAGTCTAAGATAATCAACATTTCAAGTGTAGTTCATCATCAAGAGCATCATCCATATGAGGCGAGGATCAGTGGAAGGTTGTCACTTCACTATGCACATCTTGAAGGAGGTCATCATCTGGAAGCTCACATTTCATGCGCCAGACAAGAAGAACTCTCATCATGTGCCAGACAAGAAAAACTCTCATCATGCACCAGTCTACTCCATGAGTCCATGCAACTATCCAGGGCCAAAACCCTACAAGAGTACATCACAAGATGAGAGATGAGCATGATCATCAAAGTGATCCATGAATTACATCAAGACAACAAGAAGAAAATATTCTAAATAAAGTGAACATGAGGTGAACCAGACTAGTTCATTTGAAGATGTTGAGGTGGCACGTACACATCATCAAGCCAATCACCTTCTACCATGTCATTCATTCAAGAGGGGCCACCATAAATATGCTCCTAAGATGCTTATCACATTGGGAAACATGCCTTCATTGCCTCTTTCATGTTCTAAAAATAGCAAATTTTGTAACAAACTGCCTTGTTGTCTCAATCTTGGCCATTGATTGCTAAATCAATCTAGGCCATTCATTATAATTCTTGAGCTCTATATAAAGCTCACTTGTCTGATTTGTAAATATACATTAGAAGATACATTAGAGGAGACATTAGATGACACATTAGATTAGAAAGGAGTAGAGTAGAGGAGACTCTTTGAAGTCATTGAAGATATATTGAGAGATTGTTGTAAAGATACACTTCAATATTAATGCAAGCTCATTGTTGAATGTTTCATGGTGATCTTGTAATTTTGGAATGTTAGCATGGTCTTCATTATCTCCAAGATGGTTAAGAATTTTTTCCAAAGTAGCTTAGCTGATAGATCAGAAGTTCATTGATGTAATTCATGTATGTATTGAATATTTGATCAACTCCTAGCTCATGCTTTTGACTTCCATCACTGGTGGACTGTTGTGTAAAGATAGTCTAAGCTTCATCATAATTCTCTTAAGTTTAGTTGTGGATGCTTGTTTGAGCTATGCCATCCAATGGGTTCTTATTGAGCTTTCATGATTTGAAAACCATTTACTAACCTTAGGAGATTGCACCTACTCCATGTATTTGTAGGCATTCTTGGTGAAGTGGAGTTAGGTTTATTAAGGCGTTTGTCTATTCATGCAACATCATTGCCTCATTGACCTTAGATTAGTTTCTCTAAACATTTATCTTTTGCCTTTTCTTTTTGTAGTTGATTAGAAGAAGTTCCATTTCACAAGGAAAGAGTACATATTTGAATGGAGTGATGAATAAATTCTATGTAAGTCCCTTTATGTAAACAACATTATCACATAATACTATTGAGGCTATCTGTTGCAAATTATGTACAAGGAACCATGGAGCATTCTTGTTTGATCACGTAGTTCAGCATTCAAGACGCTTTGTTCAAGAGAGGATAGAGTACTTGGTGTTTTATTCTAATGTTGTTGTTGTCAAGAAAACATCATCAACATGAGCCTCAACATATATTTATACGTGACTCCATTCCCTCATTTGAGATACTCATTAATTGAAAATGATGTTAGAAACAAACCTCAGCAACTAAAAAGGTGAGTTGGAGCTAGATTTATCAATATTATCAAGAAATTTGTCAAGTTTTATTTTTCACAGGAAGCTTGCATTATTGATTTTTATTGTAATAGGACAAGGTAAAATTACAAATTTAATTTATCTCACATGCATTAGGTGGGAAAATTTGTTCTATTTGCTTGTCTATTTAGATTATTCTACTATGCTGACGTTAGGAAGTTTATGTAGGTGAACAATGAATGTGAAGGATAGGCAAGCAATGATGAGGAGTGATATGAAGGGAACGTGGCAAGAAATGCAGATCACGTCAAAATGGTGAAATCTCGGTGGTACCAATCTAGGGAGAACTAACCTGGAGGAGATTTGACAAAACTTATATAAACCCAATCCTTCATATTTGATCAAGCGAATGTTGAATAACAGATTTGTGTAGGCTGCTTGCTTCTCGTCTAAGATACTGAGTCTAGAATTGATGTTTGAGTGTACCAAGAACTATGATCAAGAAAAGAGATTTATTGTGACAAGGGATGGAAAAGTACTGGCTCACATGAGAAAAGAAGCAATTGCAGAAGCCTTTGATATTCCTTCACACAAAACCACTACTTTTTATACCAAGGAGTCTACTTTCCAACTTTATCTGGCTGGACCCAAAAAATGCATGGAAGTAATAAACAACAACTAGTTGGTACAACTGAGGCCACAGGTGAGCAGAGTGCCTAAGAAACTTCACGAATCTAATTTTCATCAGGAGATCAGTTACATGGTCATATTTCTGAGTCGCATCATGGGTTGTCCACAATTGACAAATTTTGAGTTCTGGATGTTCTTCTTCATCGAGGAGATTATAAGTGGAAAGAGGATGATTGATTGGGATGAAATGATCAACAGCAATATCAATGATCAGCTAAAAGATTTGCAAGAGACCAAAACATTTTACCTGAGCTCATATGTAATATACATGCTCGCCAGGAATGAGAGATACCCAAGACTAAATTGCAAAGGGAGAGTTGGAAACAAAGATGGGAAATTCAAAGTTTATGACTGCTATCCTTAGCTACACTTACGGGCTATATCTCATTATAGGAGGTTTAGTGATGCTTTCTCCCTGTACATTGTTAGATTATTGTAAGGCAACACATGCAGGAGATTGTCCAAAGAGGCTATGAATTTTGTGGAAAAGTACAGAAAGTGGTTTATTTAGTTCCCCAGATTCACATACCTCCATGTTGAAGGTTATTCATCATTGCCCTATAGGTTGCCAAGATATCCTATAGATAGAATGGTATTGTTAGAAGTAGCGAGATAGTTGGTGGCCTTTGACAAAATTCAAAGGAAGAGGAAGAAAACTACTACAATGTTTTCGATTAGCATTGGGAGGCTTATAATCTAGTGCGCCATAATGATGCACATGGAAATTTTGATCCATTCAATGGAGTGAAGTAGCAATTTGGAAGTAAATATGAGCATAGACCACAACTCGAGGATCATTGGGAGGATGCACACGATGACATGGAAATAAGGAAGAAAAGCTGCTATAGGTTGTCTTTGGACTTGGTTAGAGAAACAAGGGTAATTAACATTCCAAATCAGATTGAGGAGAATCACAGAAGGCTCTCACAGAGTTCATATGATCAAGAGAAGAACAAACTTTTCACAATCAATTGGTCAGACTAGGAGGTCACACGTAACGATGATTTGATGATACCAATTGTGGCACATACAAGAAAATACATGGACTTCCAAGTTCGAAGGCTTTAGGAGAAAAATGTTCAATTCACTTACAATTTGATGGAAGGAGTTAGTGTGCATCAGTCGAAAGATACTTAAAGTAGTGAGTCAATCAGTGACTCTAGTGATTTAAAAAGTGCAGGTGCTCATTCACAAGAAGATATTCAGCCAAGTAAGAGGGTTGAAAATAGTGACCAAAATGCAACCAGTACCTCTTTAAAGTAGGAAGACAATAGTATAATAGATATCGAGGAAGATGAAGAAAGACTTGATGAACAGATGGCCTTGAATGTATAGGTTGAGAATGATAAGCATGAATCTTTGGAATCCAATATGCAAGGGAATCAGATTGATAAAGTTCTGTCAAATCCATCGAAGGAGCTAAATCAAGTCCTAACTGAGATTGATGCAGAAAATCAAGATGATAGGGAGTTGGATGAGTTTGATTAAGAAGCTCTTCCTACTTTTCAGAAGAAGAAAATTCCAGAAGAAAATCAGGAAGATTTGTCTAACTTACCAGAGTGGCTAAGGGAGAGTCAAAGAAAAATCTATTATCGAAAGAGAGCCCATCCTGAGTTTGGAGGACTTGCTGAGCAGAGCCAAATGAGCCAAATGGAAACAAGAGATTACTAAATTTTTTAAGATCACAAGATATAGCTCTAGGTCAAGACAGGTACATGTTGTTGTGCCAAGAATCAACATGGATGTAGGTGAGGATGTTCCAAGTGGATATGAAATTAATACAATTGATTTGGGTCCAACCACGATGGAACAGGAAATAGAAGAATTTGAGGATTCATTCACGACCATCAAAGAAAGACTGAAGAAGGAATGGGATCAGAGGATCCAATTGGAAAGGGATAATCAAGCATTTCAACATTATATCCAACAATTGATGATGACAATGAACCAAGCAGAGGGGATACCTCAACCATCTACCTTGCTTTCACAGGAATCCATTGCACACCTAGAAGGAATGAGATCTTCATCTCAGGCATTACAAGAGTGGACAACAAACTTCAAGATCAAAGCTGATGGATTTATTGATGAAATTGTGAAATTGTACAAAGAAGTGTCTTCTCTTTTGGATCGAGTTCAAGTTGTTCTAGTGTTTTGTGTAGAATTCAGAGTTGTCAGGGAAGAAGTGATGCCTCAATTGAAAAGGTTGATATATACTCTGAATGCCTCCTTAATAGATGAAGGAATAATTGAACAAGGTTCATCATATGATTTTCCCTCTTGGTACTATACTCTAAACATAAAGAAGGAGATTCTGGGGAAGATTAAGAGTGAAAGCCTCCGAGCAAAAGAAGCACTTCAAGAAATTTGAGGCAAAATACTTATTTCAATAAAAAAGATAGTTGATCCCAATGGAGAAAATGATGAGTATTTGTTGAAGGATAAAATGCATACAAGGTATTTTCAGCATACACAGACTGTTTCCAAGGAGTTTCTAGATGATGTGTGCACACTTTCCACTTTCATGGGCATGTTTTAGGCATCCATGGTTGGATGGGAAATGACACTTGTCAAATGCACGAAGGAGCTGCAAATCGTGGAATGCACCATTCAGACACTGCCAAGTGTCCCTATGGAGGAGGTTACATGTGTCATATCTAGATTTGTGGAATTTGTCACAAAAAAGGAAAGTCATAAAGGAGGGCATCCCACTTAGTGAGTGCCTCATAAATGCAATGCCTAATATTAGTAAATTTTTGTAACTACTTGCCTGTGTGGCACAATAAGGGCCCTTGATTCCTTGATTCAATATTGGCCATTCATTGTATTTTGAGGGCTATATAAGCCTCATTTTGCTCTCATTTGAAAGGGGGGAATGCTTTGAGAAATTGTTGCAAAAGACTCTACTGAAATAAATGAAAATTCATTATTAAATTCTTCATAGTGATTTTGTGTTGTTTCAAATGGATGGATGCTTTCTAAGTATTTGCTCATAGAATAGGATTAGCTTAGGTTATTTTCAATAATTTCATTTTATGTTCATGGGTGTTGTTATTTCTAATTCATGTTTGGAATCCTTATAGTTCATACCATTTATAATTTGTTGATGGCAAATTGTAGTGCATGGTTAGTCTGAACCTTATTTGATCTTAACTTCAATTACTTTATGATCATTTACCTTCATGTTTGTGGGGATTTATGTGCATAAGTAATCTAAAAATCTTATCTTTTCCCTTAGAAGATTGCATCACCTTTGTGTAGTTGTTACCTTATGGCAAAGCAAAGTGTGGTTGAGATTCTAGTGAATTAGTGGTGATCACTTGGATTAGATTAGAGTTCTCTAAAACTATATCTTTTGCATTTTCTTTAGAATCCTGTTAGAATTAGATTCAAGAGATCTCATTGTCATACCTTAAGTTAACATATTGCTAGACCTTCTAAAGAACTATATTGCCTATTATCCAAGAGAAACAAGTTTCCTATTGTTGAATAGTTACATAAGTCCCTTTGTGTTAAAGAATAATTCACATCCTACTGCTAAGCTATCCTAAGTCATGAAATCGAAAGAACTAATGGAGAACCTTGGAATCTACTAATTTGATCACTTGGTTTAGCATTTGAGTGATTTTGTTCAAGAGAAGATAGAATACATAGGTATTTTATTCTGCATTGTATGTGCACAGAAAACACATCAATAGGGAGCAAGGATAGAAGGCAGCCTCAAAAATTGAAGACACTGATCAAGAAATGATGGCTATGATCCTTACCCCTCCTATTTCCAGATGCATAATATATTTCTTATATCTGTACTAGTTCAACTATTCCCATGGCTTTTGTGGGACATTTGATCTACCCTATTTTCATTCAATAAAATGTTTATTTCTTTTATGTATCTCATTTATAAAATGAATAATCATTATAGTGAAATGAAATAACTTATCTTTCAAGCAACCTTCTACAAATGAATGATGATTTGAAAATTCTTTTCCTTTGTTGAACAATTGAACTGCAACATAACTAAATATCTCAAACACTCCAACTATGCAAACAAGATGTAGCCTAAACTTTTATTACTGGTTTCACTCTTATTGGCTGCCTCGTCAACTATAACCGACCTTTCCTCACTCATTTGCTCATGAGTCAATCCTTTACCCAAATGGATTTCATCATTTATCTCTTCATCCTATTATTTTGGCTGCCTCATGTAATCCTCTCCTACAGGCTACTCCTATTGATCAACACTTTCCTCCTCCAAAGGTGTTGGCATAACATCCAAGCATGACCAGAAAAGCTCAATTTCAGATTGAAATATATCATCATCGGTCAAGTCAGGGTTGCTTTCATATACATGTTTACAAATCAGCACCTTGTCCAAATATTCTGCAACACTTTGATGGTCAAAACTTGGCATAGACATGTTATTTTCATCTCCAACATCAAAGATAGGAAGCTCATCAAGAAGACTAACTGAAATCTTTTCCACATTGTCTAAATTTGCAACAAAATCATCAAGGTCATCCCAAAATAAAATTTCATCACAATCCTCTTGATTTTCTGATAAAAGAGGGTTGTTTTTATCTCATAATAGTTCTCAGTCAGCTATGTAAGTTCCATGGTAGGCTTATCTTCACACTTTTCCACTTGATCTGAGACCCCATTGTCAGATTTCTTAGCTTCAATCAGCAACACATCACATTGTTGAGGAGCCTCATGCTACTCTGATACTGCTATCTTTGGTATGATCATGCTTTCCTCATCTGGCTCTACAAAACTAGGTAACTGATCAAACAAAGTTACTGAATATCCTTCATTATCTAGTGCCTTCTCCAATGAAACTTGGGCATTCTATCTTTGGAATTGAAGGCTTTTGCCTTCCAACCTTTGTATCTTGCTTTCATGCATCTTATGAGCAGCATTAGAATATTTTTCAAAGGAATCAAAATGTAAAGGATTTGGTGCAAAGCTTGAATGAACTTCCTCTATGCATGCATTATGCTCATATTTGGCTGGGGATGTAGCACAAACAACAACAACTTCTTGCTTCACATCTGGTTTGTCCGGTTGATTATCTTCCACAAAATAAGGAAGCTCTTTAGTGCAAACATTGATACATTCATCAGGAGCAGTCTTTTCTTGTTCAATCTTCTTTTTCTCTAACCGATATTGCTCCATGGATGTATGCAATAAATTTACCTTTCTAGCTTCCTTCATGGTGAATGAGTCATTTTGTAAGACAATAGGTCCATCCTTAGAAAGGCAAATAGTGACAGGACAATCATATTTATCTGGTTGGGAAACTTGGGGAGTTTCTTGGAAGAAAAGAGGCTCTTCAAGTGGCTGGTCTGCAACTTCACTAGGCTAAATATGATTATTTTCCTCAACATGCAAGGGATGAAGGCTTCTAAAACTCGGGATTTCAAGCTTGAGAGGCTAGTTTGGGGAATAAGGGACTTTGTTCTTCCTAAAACTTAGAATCTCAACTTTAGGAGCATTAAGAGGTTCATTATGTCTGAAGCTTGGAAATTTATACTTACATACCTCTTCTAGAGCAGGTTGCTCTAGAACATCGGGAGTTGCTTGGGCTCAAGCAAGTAAAAGCTTTAATTTTCTAGCTACCTCTCTCTCAATATTCTCTTCAAACTGTCTCCTTTGTGCCTCCAACTCTTGATCAGAACCAAAGGTCTCACAAGGTGGCTACTTTGGCTATTGAAGGTAAGCTTGGTGATTTAACTCTTGCAGCTGCAAATTAGACTCTTCATATGGCCTTCCTTGAAATTTCCCTTCTTGTTTGTACTAATAACCTGAGCAAGCCCATTCTTCCTACTGTAAATTATATTGGTACTGCTCCTTAATCTCCTCTACCTGCTTTTTGAAGTCATGCATGAGCTCAAACAACATACTCTTTATACATGCAATCTCCTCCTTGGGTACTTGGTGTGATAGGTAAAAATTAGGCTAATAAGATCAAGCATTACAAATGAAAACGTAATCCTACCACCATCAAAGAATCGAATCAAGGTGAAATCAAAAGCATGCAATTCAATAATAATATCACCTAGATTGTATGATTCCTTATTTTGTGATGTGGATTGCTTCTTCAACAATGAACAATTATGAAGATCAAAGATGCCATGATGGATGGATGATAATGATAATAAGCTCAATGGAAGCTAAAATGCTCAATATGCCCAAGATGATAATGTAGACGTGTTGTGTGGTTACACAACATGCCCCATTTTGACTTGGCAAAATAGGGACCCAACTTTTTTGGCTTTGCTTGTGTGGTCTTTTGCTGGCGGTCTGGTAAAATTTAATCAATTTAGATAATCCTGCACAATGGCTAGGGAAGTCATCATCATGAAGTTAGTTTGTCAAGGTTCATATTTCATTGATTTAACCTCAAATTTGGAAAGAGCATTAAATTTCATGAAGGTTTGCCTTTTACATCACCCCGATATCCCTTAGGATGTGAAAGTTATAAACGGTCAAAGTCTTGGTCAAACCTGATATTCATAGAGCAGGAGGTAAGTCATCAATGTATTTCCTAATATCAGTCATCTTACGAAATATCACCCTGATCCAATTTATCACCTGATAAATTATCTGTTTGCGACCTACGAATGTCATTTTTAGGTGGTTGTGATACTTACCCATTAAGTCGCAGCATGTATTCTGCGAGGATGATATTTTGAAACATCACCTGATATTTTGAATATAACCTTATCTTTCAAATATCATCCTGTCACAAAATATCACCTTGGACCTTTTATCCTGATGACATCATCCAACCCGATAACAAAGAAAATTAACATGATGATGACATCATTCTCATTTTTCACCTTGCAGAGGTATATTTCCTAAAATCACCCTTTCATAAAACATGACGATGGCGTCATAGTGCTTCAATGATAGACTAAGCCAATATCATGGTGACGTCATCATGATATTTTGAGAAAGGCTACTTAAGCAGTGCATAGGGTCATCATCCTTTTGAAATATCACCCGATATTTCAAACATCCCCTGATATTTTATAATATGACCCGATGGTCTAAAGATAACCTGATATATTGACATAAGTTTCCCGCTAAGACGTGGATGGTCATATTACGAGACAGTCATATTTTGAACATCACCTGATATTCAAAACATCACCCGATATTTCAAAAGATCATCCTCGTCTTCTGGCTGCACGACATTGAATGCTCATTAATACGGTAGGTATTTCCAGCTAATGGTTAAGTGTGATGGTCACACCTGGCAACCTCTGCAAGTTTCCATGCGGAAACTTAATGATTATGAGAGATTTAATTAGATTGTGCCCTAACTGATCAAATATATGGGTTTAGAAAGAATTCATAAAGTCATTATGCACTTAACTCATGATAAGATCAGTCTTGACATAGAGCCAAGCTTGCAAACCTTCTTGCAAACCACCTACAGATGTGTACAGCTTGAATTAGAGCAAAAGATGTATCACCAGTATCAGGATTATCCCATAATCATCATTGTAATTCAAAGGGATAAGCAAACCAGCTAAGTAATTGAAAACCAATTGTTGTTGTTTTATGCATATCCAGGTAAAATGATGATTTAGTGATTTGAGATTAGGATTTCTACATATCATGATGAAATAACTGTTTAATAAACTTATGCATGATGACATAGAGTTGTATGTATATACATGCATGCATGAAACAAAGTATCAATCTTGAGACCAGTTCTCAGAATTGCAGGAAATCATGGCAGACAAAAGATTGATGAAGTCCGAGGTGGAATTTGTTAAGCCAATGTTTGCACAACCTAAAGGTGTGCAATTCAAATACAGAACTATAGGTGACACTCACCAGGGTAGTACAGATTTGGTTGCATGGATAGATAAGATCAACATGAATAATGAGGATGCTCTGGTGGAGGCCATTTTTGTGTCCAGGATGTGGAGTGCAGCTAGTTTTCCATACTCTATGGAGGCTCCTGAACTGGTTATCGAGTGTGCCAGAAATTATAATCCTTAGACAAGGAGGGTCAAGAAACATGGGAGAGTGTATGCAGACTTATCTATCAAAAGCCTCTCAGCCATGTTCAGTTTGCCACTGGGCAAGAAGGTTGTTAGCATTGACCTGAAGAAGCTAGAAACTAAGTATGAAAGTAATAAGAAAGCTGCTAGGAAGAGGATGTATGCATGGAGGGCTAAGAATGGTCCTTATATAGCTGCAGCCAAGTTGCCAGTTCATCTATTTAAATTTGACTTTGATGACGAGTATCAGCTCATGATCACCCTACTCAGTCAGGTAACAGGATAGCCAACAGCTAGAAGTTTCAAGGATTGGATGTATGGGGTCATCCTAATGTGCTTATACACTGAGAACAGGCCACTATGGGATAAAATGATAAGTGATGCTCTGGATGAGCAACTGAAAAACCTAGGAGGTATAGAATGTGCTTTCTATATGACCTCATACCTTGTTTATGCATGTGCCTATAAAGGTACATTTAATGGATTGACTACATAGGGGAAGATTGGTGGCACCACCAATGATGCACACATCTGGGACCATTACCCCCAATTACAAAGAGTTAACTACCTCCAGGATTATAAATTGGTGAATGATGCATTCTCTATGCATCTAGTGAGGACCATGGAGGAGGATAGAACTAAAAGACTGAGCATAGAAGCTCAGGAGGTAATATACAGGCATGGAGCCTAGTTCAATCAATTTGCAACCTTTTCATACATTAGGGTTGAAGGATTTCAAGAACACCCTCTCATGCTCCCAAGGTATCCAACTGATGATGTAGTATTGATGGAGTTCATGAGGCAGATTGTGACAATACTGGATGCCTACAAATCTAATACCAAGCTTCCTCCAGTGCTATTTCCAGTAACAATGGGCTGGTATATGTGCCCAAACAGTGAAAATATTAAGAAAGCCATAGTTGGCTTAACCATGATGAAGTTACAGCCATTTCCATTGATAAGGCCATATGATCCTTATGGAAGGATGCAGAAGATCATGGGACAGCCCATTCACCAAAGGCATCTTGAGGATTTTTGGACAGATTGCGAGGATGAGGCAGAGGCTCGAAGAAGAAGATATCAGAGGTTAACCATTAACCAAATCAAAACCTTTGGTTGCATTTCCATTCCAACGCAAATGAAGAAGGATGATGGAAAGATAATGGCAGATGAATATGAAGCAAAGAAGATATATAATGATACTATATCAGCCCCAGATCTTACAATGCAGGAGGATATCTCCTTGGATCCATTCACGGGCAGGATATTACAGCTAACCCAAGCTTGGGTTGATGAGCAAGTAAATATATTGAAGAAAAAGGGTGTGGCCCTTACAATAGAAAGCAAAAAGAAGGGACAAGAGCTATCAACTGATGAATATGATGATTTCCTTAATGAGAAGAGGAAATCCAAAGGACACAGGTTGCCCCCTCAATAAAAACAAAGCAAAAGACCTCCTAGAGGCAAGAAAACTACAGAAGAACCCAAAGGGGTCATCATTGAGAGAATAATGGCCATAGCTAAGGAAGCAGCAGCATCAGGAGAAGCATCAGCTTCAGGCCAAGCATCAGCATCATTTGTGCCTCCTTTTTTAGAGAAGCAAAAGTCAAAGAGAATATAAAGAACTGATGCAGTAGCTACTAAGACCTATGAAGAAGGCCAGGCCTCATAGAAACAAATAGAAGAAGATATCCCTCTAGAAGAGGAAACTGAAGAGGAAGAAAGCCGTTTATTATTCAAAAAGAAGAGGAGGACAGCTTAGGTGATTGCCCCCACATTGAAGAAAGAAAGAACCTCCATGAGGGGTGAAATAAGGCAAAGCCCCATTATGCTAAGAGGGGCAAGTAGTGAAGTTTTTGGAAAGGAGTTACAGCACAATGTACTACTTCCTACAATTGTGAAGTTTAAAGCTGAACAAGATAAAGAGCAATTTAAAGAAACATCTAGAGCAGTCCCAGGTGGTCCTTTCTTGTTGGAAGAAATGGTAGATTTATCTGATGATGATGTGGTTAAGGATGTGACTACTCAAAAAATGGAGACACTTGCCGCAGGCACTTACATCACTCCTTTTGGGACCCCATCAGTGCAGGGAACTGGAGAGAAACCAGTTGAACAAGAAAAGGAAAGAAGCCTCGAGAAAGTTGCACAACAAATAGGGCTAGATGAGTTAGTTAAGTAGGTCACCAGCCCTGAGGTGGTGGACCTTTCATATATAAAGGATGCAATTCCTCAGCATCAAACTAATGCACCTGATGAGGTGAGTAAAACTAAAGAAATAGAGGTGATTGAAGTAGAAATGCATACTCCAGATTTGGGTCAGTCACAACAAGATATTGTTGGTGAACCCAAGATAGTGGAAATCCGAGGAAAGGATGAGGAAGAGAAGGTCATAGCAAATGAGGATGTCATCCAGACTCAAGAGACCTTAGGAGGTAAAGAAAAGTCAGATTAGGATGATCTGAAAACTCAGGAAGAGGTATCTACTTCAAGTATAGAGAAAGATATGACATAGGATCAAGTGGACAAGCCTAAAGTAGATGAAATAATATCCACTGATGTGGGTATATCTCAGGATGAAGAGATCAATAAAGTAGATGAAGTTAGAATGGAGGAAGCAAAAGATCAGGGTCATGATAGTCATGACAATCAATAGGATCACCCTCCAGGAAAAGAGGTTCCTCATCATGAGAATATACCAAAAGATCACTCTCATGAAGAGCATCATGAGGAAGAACAAAGAAAATCACCTTCTTTGTCAAAAACTAATGCACTTATGGGAGATCAAGGTGATGATCAAGATGATGATGTGGAAGCCAAGGTACAAAAGATCAAGTTCCTCAGTGGCCAGAAAGAGAAATTGGCATTGAAATAGGTATGGAAATCCAAGAATTTGGTGTGTCTACACTATTTTTAGAAACACTAATAAAGCCCAAGAGGAAGGCCAGGTTGACCTCGGCCATTAGAAGAGATCCTACAACAGGTAGGAGGATAGCACAGGTAGCAATCCCTACTGTAGATAAAGAGAAAGGTAAAATCACTCTGGATGAATTCAAGATCAGCACAGTAGATTTGGGATTCGCTAATGAAGACCAGGAGGGTCAAGAAGGAAAGGACATAATAGATTCTTTGATCCAAAAAGTCAAAAAGGAAAAGGAGAAGAATAAGCAGCATAAGGAGCACATTGCTCAGCTGTATGCATATATAAGAGGGTTAATTAACCCTGATGATACGCGAACTGATCATGCAGTCCCATTGACTGCTATTTCTCAGGAGGAGGTTAATAATTTGAACCTCATGAAGCATGAATCAACAGTAATTTTGAAATGAATGTCATTCGCGCTCTATGGAGCTGAGGAAGTGGCAAAGGCCTCTCTGAAGAGATGGAATTCTTTAGATACCTCTAGGAGAAAAATAGATAAACTGCAGATGGAGGTTGGCAGGTGGTCATTTCAATTAGAAAAGATCCTAAACATTTTGGATGAAATGAAAAAGATTGATCCATAGATCCTAATAATGAACCAAGTGCTAAATAATAACACAACCCTGTTGATGGATATCTGGAATAAGGATGTCAAATTTGAATGTGATGTACTCAAAACATGCAACAGTAAACTGTGGAATATTAGCATGAAGTTACATGATATGATGTCCCATGAGGCTGAAGTTTTGGAAATATTCAAAGGAGATGCAGAGGGCAAGATAGAAAATCAAGATGAGGAGTTTGTCATCAAAGCTCTACATAGCAATTTCTAGCTAGTTGCTGAGGACCCTCTCAACCACTTAACAGAAGAAGTGCTAGATAAAGTAATGAGAATAAAGGTCAAGGTGGAAGACTATAATGAAACATTCGGCAGTAGGAGGAGTAAGTTGGAATCTCTCCGAAATAAATATCAGCTGCATAAACATGCTATCACCAAAGCAAGAACTTAGGATGGCGGGGAATTGGAGAAAATAGTGCAAGCATACGAGAGTATAAGGACATCTATGCAAGTTCATATTCAAGAAGACCATCATCAGGATGATGAAGATAGTGAGAGCGGTGAAAGTGATGATGACGACAAAGAGCTTGATGAGGAGGCATCATAAATGGGAATGTATGCATCAAATGCTTATGAAAGTATAAGTTGTTTAGATGGTTGCCAGCTGGCAACTTGTGCAATATGAGAAGATTGACTTGGTCAAAGAGAAATGTGAACTGTAGATTTTAAATAGATAAATCTTGATCATAGATCAATTGTAACGGCTCCCTCATCTTGTTTTATAAAAGGTGCAGGGATGCCTCATTTTATTCATTCAAAACTTAATTGAAATTTGTTTGCTGAAGTATTCAGGACTCATTTCAAAGCTATTGTATATGTACATGTCTTTTGCATACTTAATGAAAGAGAAGAGCATTTTGATTACAAATCTTCGTAAATCTTGAGTAATTTATGTCTAAATTCTGGATATATGCTTTGATTTGTTGCATCCCTTGGAGTGCTCATCATGTTGCATGTATTGTTTTCAATCGTCATCCTCTGAAGTTTGCATCAACTATATCTAGCTGTGGAATATCATGGTGAATATATGGTTTGATTTCTTCTCCTAATGACAGTATCAATTGTGTATGTGGATCAATAACTAAAGGTTCAACTTTAATTTGAAGTATTTCTTTCAGTTTCTTTCAATTTTAGAGCATTTCATCATCACAATTGTAAATAATTAACAATCTTAAGCAAATAGTACAAATATGCAGACATCTCGTAGATAAATGAACATATTCAACATATTTGAGGTTAAAGCATGTCATAATGACAAGTATCCTGCAAAGATTTAAAGATAAACACAATATTTGAAGTATATCCTGTGTAGAAATAACTATATGTGCAGTATCATTATAGGAAACATCATCTTACTAAGAAGATCTATGTAAGGCCCCAAAATGGAATAGCAACACACATCAACCTCTGAGTAATGTCAGAAGATTAAGAACTAATCAACAGAAACTTGAGATCATGAATTCTCTGAATTCATCATATCTTTCAAAATGAGTAAAGGTTAATGTGTAGTTTTATTCTATGCTTGTTTATGACTAACATCATGATCAACATAAATTGGTGCTAGAAGAAGGGCCCAGCCGGGTATCATCAAAATTAGTTCAGGTGATGATAAAGATTGTAAGGTAACACTCAGACACCGCTAAATTTCTAAGCTAGATGCAAATATTTGTTGTTTTGAGCTGATTTACACTAATCCTATGTAAAGTTTTTGAAATCAGTCATAAATATTGCAATCTTTATAGTAGATCATCATGTATTTGCAAAGATTGGCATTATTTCGGGTAAATTTTTCAAAGCTTTGAGGTATCCTACTTTAGAAACCCGATATTACCCTGCCAAGTGTTGCCAAACCAAGATCACCACATATTTATAGTATAGCTGCAAATATTCCACAAATACTAGGTCAATTTCCAATCCTGACCATAAATATAGTCACTACTGGTATATTCCAACTGATATTTACAATGTTCTAGCCAATTTGCCTCAAAATTGAGAAATCTTGGCTTACAGGATAAATACCAGGTCACGATCCACTGGACCTTTTGATGAATTACCTGTTAGAGGGTTCAGACCTAGAACTGTGGACATCCATCACACTCCAGGGTCTAGTGCATCAGGAGCTTCACCACAACCTCCTCCTGTAACTCCTATTGGTCTACAAATACCTTATAGAATATCTGTGACACCTCCTATCCAGCCTCAATCCCAAGTTCAACCTCAGCCAACTATACTACAGGCTCAACCTCCTCCGTTGCAATGTCTTTCTTTACGGCAGAGTCACCTTTGACTTTCACTGCGTATCATGAGTTGCCAAAGAATTTGGACAAGCTTTCTCCAAAATATCATCCTTATCAGGATGCTGATGATCATATCAGAACCTTTAAAGAAGCTTGTTGTAGGGCCAAAATAGAGCATCAGGATGTTGTATGCAGATTATTTCCTTTTTCCCCAGGGGAAGAGGCTTATAATTGGTTTATTAGTCTTGGTCAGAGTTCTGTTTGTTCATGGGCTATCCTAGAGAAAGCTTTTATTGATAGGTTCAAAGAACCTATTGATCCTTCAATGAACTATCACCTATTTGCCACAATCAAAAGGTTTGAGGGAGAACCTATTGCCAATTTCAATGCTAGGTTCTAGAAAATGCTATCCAAGTTAGTTGCTCCATATACTGTGGCAGATGCTGCTGCTAGGAGTATCTATTACTCAGCTCTAGATCCCCTAACTTTCATGTTCATCAAGAGAACACATCCTAAAATCACAACTTTGACAGGAGATTTTCAAGAGGCTATCAAAGTCAATCAATAGTTAGTCCCTGCTCCAACTCTAAACATAGCTTTCCCTACATTGCCTGGCATGTATCTAGCATATCCTATAGAATACCCTCCCCAACCCCAGTATAATGGAGTTATGATGCCTCCAGTAGTAATGCTAGCACCATGGCAGATATCCCCATTGAGTATCATGCCTCCTCCTCCTAATGGAAATGGCCAAGTACCTCAGTATCCTGCACAAGCACCAACGCCTCAAGGTGTAGATCAAAACAATAACACTGGATCCTCTTTCTTCAAGCCTCAAACTAAAAATATAGTAGCTAAAGCTCAAGAGGAGAAGGAAGAAATCAAAGAAATCTCTACTCAATTAAGAAAACTAACTATAGAGGTCACTCATCTAAGAAATCAGAACTTCTATTCTCAGCCTAACCAAAATAGAGGCTACAACAATGACAGACCTAGTTATCCTGATAGGGGGTACAATAACAATAATTTCAACAATAGTGGTGGAAATAACAACAATCCTCCCAGACAACCTAGAGTATGGAACTCCAGGCCAAATAATGGCTCACTGCCATAATCCTTAGATAATCAGCCACCTACTGAAACCAAATAGACTACTAGAATCAATCTTGCTGAGGCAGCCCTCACTAATTGGTGTAGAATACACAATACAAATGCCCATGTAGAATTAGACTGTCCACAATTTAGAATTGCTGCTAGCATTTTCCAGACATAAGTGTCTAACACTTCTAGAAATCCACCTCAGGTGGAGGGAAATGAAATTGTCCCTTGTGGATATGACTGCATTTGTATTAGAAAGCTATACTGATCAGCATCATTAGCAGACTGTGTCATCCCACCAGCATTATACTCTGGCATGTGAAGAATCTGCCATGGCTTTTGAATCAAATTATGTTTTCCCCTTTGAGGATGAGAACGAGCCATCCAATGAACATGAGGAGGTACATGCTTACCAACAACAATATCAGGGTAAGCACAATTATAATCTGAGAAGTAACTCCAACAGACTTGCTGGTCCATTAACCAGTTCTTTTCCTCCAAATAATTTCAACACACCTCCTGATCCCAAAGAAAGTAATAACCTGAGATTTCCAAAGGTAAATGCACAATATCTGTCACCACAAAGTACAGTATCAAAAATTGTTGGCCTATCTCATGAATCTGACAAACTAGTCACATATTTGGCAGATGAGATGAAGAAGATAAAGATCAGCCTGTTTCTATCAAAGTTGTTGAAAACTCCTGCAATTAAGAAGGCCTTTATGAAATCACTAGATGATCCTACTTCTAGAGAGGATAGTCATTCCCCAAGTTAGCCTAACAATAAGGATCATGCTACTAAAGATAACACTGTCAAACATAAAGTGCCAGCTACTGTCCAAGCTACGGAAACCTCCCACATGACCTTATACAGGGACAAAAGCGAGTCACCACCTTTCCTCCTTACTATAAGGATGTTTAGCAAGAATTTACACAACTGTTTGGTAGATTCAGGTGCATCTACAAATGTCATGCCCCTGTCTATATGCAATGCTTTAGGGCTGCATCCTACTAAATCCCTAAAGAAGGTGACACAACTAGATAAAACATAAGTAAGTGTGATAGGTGAATTAACTCATATCCACATGCAATTAGCATCTGATCCCAAGATCCAGTACTACATAGATATCCAAGTGGTGGACATACCTGATACATATGGGATGTTGCTCATTAGAGACTGGTCTAAAACCCTCAATGGATATATGGCTACTAACTTCAGTCACATGTGGTTACCTTGGAAAGGTATCCCTAACTAGATAAGGATAGATGCTGAGCCTAGAATGACACACATGATCACTGAGTATAACAAAACAAACAAGATCATGTATGTAAACGTTGAACCTGGAGTTTATGCCATTAGACTGTAGACTATCAAGATAGAGGAGATCCTGATGCTTGACTTTCATCACCATCATGATGATGATCATCAGGAGGCCATACCGACTGTAGAACTAGATAATAACTTTGAAAATGAGAATGAAATAGATCACTTCAGAAAATTTGAAATGCATCTGTCCAAGCAGGTAAAACGTTATCAATTGTTGGATATACCTATTCATGACATTTTGATTGATGGTTGGTGCAGATTACACGATGAGGCATATTCAAAGAAAACTTGTGAAACATGATTAGATATGATGGAGCTAGAGCAGACATGCAGTGAGGCATCATCATCATATTCTGAGGTAAGTTCTACATCTGGTGATGATGATGATACTAATTCTTGTTTGTCTTCTGCAGGCAACATAGAAAAGGTGACAGATCATGACAAAGATCATATTTCAGAGAACAGAAGAAATTCTGGTATATGACCAAATAAATGTTAAGAAGAAAGAAAGGATAACCCCTGGGAGTGATTGTCTAATGGAATCAGATTATGAATTGTCTGATGAAGACAGAGGTAGTAACCTGACCAGATTTGAAGAGTTTTTATCAGGAGAAATTAAAAGGGTGATAAGACAAAAGAAGCATCCACACGATGTGCTAACTGAAGGATGGTGTAGGTTGCATGAGGCATATCATTCAGAGACTACTTGTTCACTGTGTCTACATGTTTTAAAGAAGCATACGGTGCCTGATCCAAAGGATCATCCTCCTAATGATGAAAAGAAAGAAAATGAATCAGCTTCCCAGAAGAAAGAAAAAATAAAGTTTAAGAATGCTGAAATCCCTAAGTTAAAGTGGATATCAGGTGGAGTAGCTGCCAGAGCTGCAAAGAAAAGAGAAGGTTTAGTTAAACCTCCTGTTGAAGATAAGTCCTGGATCCTGAGATTTGATGGATCCAAGTCCAAACAAGGAGCTGGAGTAGGGATTGATCTCATTGATCCATCAGGAAAGTCCTACTTAGCTGCCTATAGATTACAGTTTCCCTATACTAACAATGTGACAGAGTATGAAGCTCTGATTCATGGGATATTGTTTGCTCTTAAGAAGAAGGTAAGAATTCTACATGTCTTTGGAGACTCAGAATTAGTTGTCAGACAGGTAAGAGGAAGTTACTCTTGCAACTATAAGAAATTGTCAAATTCTAGACACAGAGTGTGGGATTTGATTGAAGACTTTGATGCATTTAATATCACCCACGTGCCTAGAGAACAGAATCATAGGGCAAATGCCTTAGCATAGGCTACTAGTACATTAGAACCCCTATCCATATCAGGCCTAAAGAGATTTTCAGTAGAGCTGATTTCAGTGCCATCAGTACCTGATAATGTTACTAACCTCCAGGTTTTTGATGATGATCAGCATATCCTTGATTTCATCTCTAACAGAGATATATTTGATGCTCAAATCATAGATGAGAACAATGTGGAAGATCATGTTTGGGAAGAAGATGAAATATTAGAGCTGCCTAGCAACAAAATTCCCAAAGGTATGATTGAATTAGAAAGAGCTTTTGATTTGGATAATAATGCTGAAACAGAAGGATCTTCCCAAGGCTGATGGAGGTCAGTATTCACAAGTAAATATTGGACAAAATGAAGATAAGAGAAATGTCTTGATTGGTAAAGTTTGCACGCCAGAAGAGTTAGAAGGAATAACTCAGACCCTTAAAGATTACATCCATGTAATTGCATGGACTTATGATGAGTTGAATACATATGACACATTGGTCATAACTCACACTATACCTCTCAAGCCAGATGCTAAACCTTTTAGACAGAAGCAAAGGCTAGTTAATGCTTTGCTTGAACCAATAAAT
This sequence comes from Cunninghamia lanceolata, assembly GCA_027924645.1. Lineage (NCBI taxonomy): Eukaryota > Viridiplantae > Streptophyta > Pinopsida > Cupressales > Cupressaceae > Cunninghamia > Cunninghamia lanceolata. The sequence goes on along the minus strand of BSBN01000295.1, from coordinate 6,976,278 downwards.
TTTGAAGAAGTTAAGAAGCTGCTAAATGCCATGATCATATTTCTTGTGTGGTACTCCACTTGGGTGGTCAATCTAGTGCCAGTAAGAAAGAAAAATGGAGACATCAAACTATGTGTAGACTTTAGGAACCTAAACAGAGCATCAGAGAAGGATAATTATCCTTTACCATCATTAGATGAAGTTCTGTAGATTGTCAATGGAGCTAAAATTATGTCCTTCCTAGATGGCTTCTCAGGTTACAATCAGGTTATGGTTGACAAGATTGACAGGCTAAAGACTGCCTTCACCACAAAGTGGGGGATATTTGTTTATAGACACATGCCGTTTGGGTTGATAAATGCTAGAGCAACATTCCAGCGAGCAATGGACATAGCCTTCAGAGGCTTAATAGGAAAATGTATAGTCATCTACATGGATGACCTCACAGTGTTCTCCAAAGAAAGAACAAATCATGTAGCAGATCTTAGAAATGTACTAAAAAATGTGAAGAGTATGGGATATCCTTGAACCCCAAGAAATGCATATTTGGGGTGACAACAGGAAAGTTGCTGGGCCACCTAATAACTGAAAATGGGATTCTCATTGATCCTGACAGGGTGGAGTCTATTATGAAATTGCAGCTTCCAAGAAGCAAGAAAGAGCTCAAATCTTACTTTGGTAAGATAAATTTTGTCAGAAAATTCATCACTGGCTTTGCAGAAATAGTCAGACTTTTAAATACTATGTTGAAGAAGGATGCAAAGATTGAGTGGACATCAGAAGCCAAGGCGACATTTGAAGACATAAAGAAAGCCATTTCTGATGCTCCTGTCCTTATCAGTCCAGACTACACCAGAGACTTCTATATCTATTCATTTGCTTCAGAACATACCTCTGCAGCAGTACTGACTCAGAGAAATGAAGAAAAAGAAGAGAAACCAATTGCCTTCATGAGCTGCCCTTTCAAAGATGCTGAATTGAGATATGTAGATGTTGAAAGGCAGGCACTTGCTTTGGTTAGAGCAGTAAAAAAATTTAGGCATTATATCCTAAGAAGTAAAGTGATTGCTGTGGTGCCAGATGCAGCAGTGAAGATGTTGTTAATGCAAAGTGAGCCTGGTAAAAAAAGGGCCAAGTGGATCACAGTTTTACAAGAATATGACATGGAAATCACACCCATGAAGCTAGTAAGAGGACAGGCCTTAAGCCAAATGATATCAAAGATTGATCCAAACATAGTAAGTCAGTAGTATGTTATCAATGCAAGGGATAATAAAGAGTGGTATTCAGATATCAGGCACATCCTAATCACTAGAAGATGTCCTCCAAGACTACAGGCTTCACAGAGAAGAGCCTTAAAGATAAAATCCCAGAAGTACATGATGAAAGCAGGAGTACTTTTCAAGAAAAATTATGAAGGAATATATTTGAGATGCTTGGAAAATCCAGAAGCAGGCAAAGTTTTATCAGAATCACATGACAAGTTTGGAACAACACATGGCTCATCCTTGGCCACAACACATGCTATCCTCAAAGCAGGATATTATTGGCCTACAATCTTCAGGTATACAGTTGAACACATTAAATGCTGTCATGTATGTCAGGTTGCTGCTAGCAAAGAGATATGTTGCACAACCCTTACAACCAGTGATGGAAGAATGCCCATTTGCACAATGGGGCATGTATTTTATAGGACCTATTAATCCTCCATCATCATTAGGCCACAGGTATGTTTTAACAGTTACTAATTATTGTACCAGGTGGACTGAAGCCACTAGCAGCAAGACTTGTAGTGTAGAGGATGTCATCAGATTTCTAGAAAGTAACATAGTCACCAGGTATGGGGTTCCCTATGCTCTGGTAAGTGATAATGGCTCTGCTTTTACTTCAACTAAATTGTCAAGTTGGGCCTTTGATTATGGGATCATACTGAAGTTCTCATCTAATTATTATCTCCAAGGGAATGGATTGGCAGAATCCACCAATAAAAATTTGTTGAATATCATAAAGAAGTTGGTAGACAAGAACCCTAGGGAATGGAATGCACTTTTGAAATATGCCTTATGGGTAGATAGAACTAGAAACAAGGCTGCATTAGGAAACTCACCTTATCATTTAGTCTATGGGGTAGATCCAATCCTCCCTGTTAACCTAAAGATTCCTACCTTGTAGTTTGCCCAAGAGTACCTAGGCATAGACAATAACCAAGAAGTCAGGTTGCTTCAACTGATGCACCTGGAAGAGAAAAGAAGTCAGACAATTGACCAATTTGCCAAACATCAGGTTGTTGTCAAACACTGGTTTGACAAAAGAGCCAAAGTTAAAGCCTTTAGGATATCTAATTTAGTCCTGATGTGGGATAGAGCCCATGAGAAGAAAGGAGACCATGGTAAGTTTGACAAATTATGGATAGGTCCCTTCCAAATTTCTGAGATAATAGGAGACAACACTTTTAGGCTTAAGAACTTGACAGGTGAGGATGTTCCATTACCAGTTAATGGACAGTTCCTCAAACATTATTTCCAAGCCTGAGTAGCTTCATGTCAGTCATGTGTATCATAATGTATATTTTGTATAGTTGTTTGTACAGTGTTTTTGTTTGTTTTTTTGCTTTGTTTGCTTGTTGAGTTTTGTTTTGGTTAGTCAAGATGATGCAGCTCATCACCTTAGAAAATAACAAAATTGTTAAGATTCAAGTGATGAAAACACATTTATATATAGGTTGTGACTCATTTTGAGAAAGTCATCATGATCAGGTCTATGATATCCTGTCATCAGGATACCTTTTCTTAACCAAAGTGATTTTTTCACAATGACTCACCTAACAACCTTGGGTTTGTTGAAAATACAAGTATAGATGTTAAGTGAAAAATCTAAAGGGACTCCCTTGCTATCAATGCAATCTCCAACCTAAAGCAGCAAGTGACCATACCTTGCATTTTGAGCTTACATGATGATATCAAATATATGAAGTATATGAAATAAAAAATATATAATAAAATTAGGCCATCTAAGTAACCTTACCGGGGCTATAGACGCCTGCTGGCAGTGAGGCTCTACTTAGGGGGATTGTATAGATAACCTTGCCGGGGCTATGGACACTTGCTGGTAGCAAGGCTCTATCCAGTTTGGCTATGAGGGATGATCTCAAACTATGTAGCTTAACGTCAGTTACTCATGTTTTCAACTTGCCTTCAAGATGAGGATAATTAATCATTTGCACACTACTGATCCTTAGTTAGCATTGTTACCATGAGGACACTTTATCATTCAGAGAGATTATGATGCTTATGCTTAGAAAGAGTTAGAATGCTATGTTAGAATGTGTTCACATCACTTGAATCATTGGAATTTTGATGTTTTCTTTGGTGGCAAGTTGTTGTGTGGTTACACAACATGCCCCATTTTGACTTGGCAAAACAGGGACCCAACTTTTTTGGCTTTTCTTGTGTGGTCTTTTGCTGGCAGTCTGGTAAAATTCAATCAATTCAGATAATCCTGCACAATGGCTAGGGAAGTCATCATCATGAGGTTAGTTTGTCAAGGTTCATATTTCATTGATTTAACCTCAAATTTGGAAAGAGCATTAAATTTCATGAAGGTTTGCCTTTTACATCACCCCGATATCCCTTAGGATGTGAAAGTTATAAACAGTCAAAGTCTTGGTCAAACCTGATATTCATAGAGCAGGAGGTAAGTCATCATTGTATTTCCTAATATCAGTCATCTTATGAAATATCACCCTGATCCAATTTATCACCTGATAAATTATCTGTTTGCGACCTGCGGACGTCATTTTTAGGTGGTTGTGATACTTACACGTCAAGTCGTAGCATGTATTCTACGAGGATGATATTTCGAAACATCACCCGATATTTTGAATATAACCTTATCTTTCAAATAGCATCCTGTCGCAAAATCACCCTGGAACTTTTATCCTGATGACATCATCCAACCCGATAACAAAGAAAATTAACATGATGATGACATCATTCTCATTTTTCACCTCGCAGAGGTATATTTCCTAAAATCACCCTTTCATAAAACATGATGATGACATCATAGTGCTTCAATGATAGACTAAACCAATATCATGGTGATGTCATCATGATATTTTGAGAAAGGCTACTTAAGCAGTGCATAGGGTCATCAACCTTTTGAAATATCACTGGATATTTCGAACATCCCCTAATATTTTACAATATGAACCTGATATATTGACATAAGTTTCTCGCTTAGACGCGGATGGTCATATTACAAGACGGTCATATTTTGAACATCACCTGATATTCAAAACATCACCTGATATTTCAAAAGATCATCCTCCTCTTCTGGCCGCACGACATTGAATGCTCATTAATACGGTAGGTATTTCCTACTAATGGTTAAGTGTGATGGTCACACCTGGCAACCTCTACAGGTTTCCATGCAGAAACTTAATGATTATGAGAGATTTAATTAGATTGTGCCCTAACTGATCAAATATATGGGTTTAGAAAGAATTCATAAAGTCATTATGCACTTAACTCACGATAAGATTAGTCTTTACACAGAGTCGAGCTTGCAAACCTTCTTGTGAACCACCTACAGACGTGTACAGCTTGAATTAGAGCGAAAGATGTGAGTATCACCAGTATCTAGATTATCCCATAATCATCATTGTAATTCAAAGGGATAAGAAAACAAGGTAAGTAATTGAAAACCCCTTACTATTGTTTTATGCATATCCAGGTAAAATGATGATTCAGTGATTTGAGATTAGGATTTCTACTTATCATGATGAAATAATTGTTTAATAAACTTATCCATGATGACATAGAGATGTATGTATATACATGCATGCATGAAACAAAGTATCAATCTTGAGACCAGTTCTTGGAATTGCAGGAAATCATGGCGGACAAAAGATTGATGAAGTCCAAGGTGGAATTTGTTAAGCCAATGTTTGCACAGCCTGAAGGTGTGCAATTCAAATACGGAACTATAGGTGACACTCACCAGGGTAGTAAAGATTTGGTTGCATGGACAGATAAGATCAACATGAATAATGAGGATGCTCTGATGGAGGCTATTTTTGTGTCCGGGATGTGGAATGCAGCTGGTTTCCCATACTCTATGGAGGTTCCTGAACTAGTTATCGAGTGTGACAGAAATTATAATCCCCAGACAAGGAGGGTGGAGAAACATGGGTGAGTGTATGCAGACTTATCTATCAAAAGCCTCTCAGCCATGTTCAGTTTGCCACTGGGCAAGAAGGTTGTTAGCATTGACCTGAAGAAGCTGGAAACTGAAAATGAAAGTAATAAAAAAGCTGCTAGGAAGAGGATGTATGCATGGAGGGCTAAGAACAGTCCTTATACAGTCGCAACCAAGTTGCCAGTTCATCTATTTAAATTTGACTTTGATGACAAGTATCAGCTCATGATCACCCTACTTAGTCAGGTAACAGGATAGCCAACAGCTGGAAGTTTCAAGGATTGGATGTATGGGGTCATCCTAATGTGGTTATACACTGAGAATAGGCCACTATGGGCCAAAATGATAAGTGATGCTTTGGATGAGCAACTGAAAAACCTAGGAGGTATAGAATGTGCTTTCTATATGACCTCATACCTTGTTTATGCATGTGCCTATAAAGGTACATTTAATGGATTGACTATAGAGGGAAGATTGGTGGTACCACCAATGATGCACACATCTAGGACCATTACCCCCAATTACAAAGAGTTAACTACCTCTAGGATTATAAATTGGTGAATGATGCATTCTCTATGCATCTAGTGAGGACCATGGAGGAGGATAGAACTAAAAGACTGAGCATAGAAGCTCAGGAGGTAATATACAGGCATGGAGCCTGGTTCATTCAATTTGCAACCTTTTCATACATTAGGGTTGAAGGATTTCAAGAACACCCTCTCATGCTCCCAAGGTATCCAACTGATGCTGTAGTATTGATGGAGTTCATGAGGCAGATTGTGACAATATTGGATGCCTACAAATCTAATAAGAAGCTTCCTCCAGTGCTATTTCCAGTAACAATGGGCTGGTATATGTGCCCAAATAGTGAAAATATTAAGAAAGCCATAGCTGGCTTAACCATGATGAAGTTACAGCCATTTCCATTGACAAGGCCATATGATCCTTATGGAAGGATGTAGAAGATCATGGGACAGCCCATTCAGCAAAGGTATCTTGAGGATTTTTGGGCAGATTGCGAGGATGAGGCAGAGGCTCGAAGAAGAAGATATCAGAGGTTAACCATTAACCAAATCAAAACCTTTGGTTGCATTTCCATTCCAACGCAAATGAAGAAGGACGATGGAAAGATAATGGCAAATGAATATGAAGCAAAGAAGTTATATAATGATACTATATCAGCCCTAGATCTTACAATGTAGGAGGATATCTCCTAGGATCCATTCACGGGTAGGATATTACAAATAACCCAAGCTTGGGTTGATGAGCAAGTAAATATATTAAAGAAAAAGGGTGTGGCCCTTACAATAGAAAGTAAAAAGAAGGGATAAGAGCTATCTGCTGATGAATATGATGATTTCCTTAATGAGAAGAGGAAATCCAAAGGAGATAGGTTGCCCCCTCAACAAAAATAGAGCAAAAGACCTCCTAGAGGCAAGAAAACTACAGAAGAACCCAAAGGGGTCATCATTGAGAGAATAATGGCCATAGCTAAAGAAGCAGCAGCATCAGGAGAAGCATCAGCTTCAAGCCAAGCATCAGCATCGTCTGTGCCTCCTCCATTAGAGAAGCAAAAGTCAAGGAGAATACAGGGAACTGATGTAGTAGCTACTGAGACCTATGAAGAAGGTCAGGCCTCACAGAAATAAATAGAAGAAGATATCCCTCTAGAAGAGGAACCTAAAGAGGAAGAAAGCCCTTTATTATTCAAAAGGAAGAGGAGGACACCTCAGGTGATTGCCCCCACACCGAAGAAAGAAAGAACCTCCATGAGGGGTGAAATAAGGCAAAGCCCCATTACGCTGAGAGGGGCAGGTAGTGAAGTTTTTAGAAAGGAGTTACATCACAATGTACCACTTCCTACCATTGTGAAGTTTAAAGCTGAACAAGCTAAAGAACAGTTCAAAGAAACATCTAGAGCAGTGTCTTGTTGGAAGAAATGATAGATTTATCTGATGATGATGTGGTTAAGGATGTGACTACTCAAAAAATGGACACTTTCCGCAGGCACTTACATCACTCCTTTTGGGACCCCATCAGTGTAGGAAACTGGAGAGAAACCAGTTGAACAAGAAAAGGAAAGAAGCCCCAAGAAAGTTGCACAATAAATAGGGCTAGATGAGTTAGTTAAGCAGGTCACCAGCCCTGAGGTGGTGGACCTTTCATATATAAAGGATGCAAGTCCTCAGCATCAGACTAATGCACCTGATGAGGTGAGTAAAACTGAAGAAATAGAGGTGATTGAAGTAGAAATGCATACTCCGGATTTGGGTCAGTCACAACAAGATATTGTTGGTGAACCCAAGATAGTGGAAATTCGAGGAAAGGATGAGGAAGAGAAGGTCATAGCAAATGAGGATGTCATCCAGACTCAAGAGACCTTAGGAGGTAAAGAAAAGTCAGATTAGGATGATCTAAAAACTCAGGAAGAGGTATCTACTTCAAGTACAGAGAAAGATATGATGCAGGATCAAGTGGACAAGCCTAAAGTAGATGAAATAATATCCACTTATGCGGGTATATCTCAGGATGAAGGGATCAATAAAGTAGATGAAGTTAGAACAGAGGAAGTAAAAGATCAGGGTCATGATAGTCATGACGATCAACAGGATCACCCTCTAGGAAAAGAGGTTCCTCATCATGAGAATGTACCAAAAGATCACTCTCATGAAGAGCATCATGAGGAAGAACAAAGAAAATCACCTTCTCCATCAAAAACGGATGCACTTATGGGAGATCAAGGTGATGATCAAGATGATGATGTAGGAAGCCAAGGTACAAAAGATCAAGTTCCTCAGTGGCTAGAAAGAGAAATTGGAACTGAAATAGGTATGGAAATCCAAGAATTTGATGTGTCTACACTATTTTTAGAAACACTAATAAAGCCCAAGAGAAAGGCCAGGTTGACCTCAGCCATTAGAAGAGATCCTACAACAGGTAGGAGGACAGCACAGGTAGCAATCCCTACTGTAGATAAAGAGAAAGGTAAAATCACTCTGGATGAATTCGAGATCAGCACAGTAGATTTGGGATTCACTAATGAAGACCAGGAGGGTCAAGAAGGAAAGGACATAATAGATTCTTTGATCCAGAAAGTCAAAAAGGAAAAGGAGAAGAATAAGTAGCATAAGGAGCACATTGCTCACCTACATGCATATATAAGAGGGTTAATTAACCCTGATGATACGCCAACTGATCATGCAGTCCCATTGACTGCTATTTCTCAGGAGGAGGTTAAAAATTTGAACCTCATGAAGCATGAATCAACAGTAATGTTGAAATGGATGTCATTCGCGCTCGATGGAGCTGAGGAAGTGGCAAAGGCCTCTCTGAAGAGATGGAATTCTTTAGATACCTCTAGGAGAAAAGTAGATAAACTGTAGATGGAGGTCAGCAAGAGGTCATTTCAATTAGAAAAGATCCTGAACATTTTGGATGAAATGAAAAAGATTGAACCACAGATCCTAATAATGAACCAAGTGCTAAATAATAACACAGCCCTATTGATGGATATCTGGAATAAGGATGTCAGATTTGAATGTGATGTACTCAAAAGATGTAACAGTAAACTGTAGAATATCAGCATGAAGTTACATGATATGATGTCCCATGAGGCTGAAGTTTTGGAAATATTGGAAGGAGATGCAGAGGGCAAGATAGAAAATCAAGATGAGGAGTTTATCATCAAAGCTCTACATAGCAATTTCCAGCTAGTTGCTGAGGACCCTCTCAACCACTTGACAGAAGAAGTGCTAGATAAAGTAATGAGAATAAAGGTCAAGGTGGAAGACTATAATAAAATGTCTAGCAGCAGGAGGAGTAAGTTGGAATCTCTCCAGAACAAATATCAGGTGCATAAACATGCTATCACCAAAGCAAGAACTCAGGATGGCAGAGAATTGGAGAAAATAGTGCAAGCATATGAGAGTATAAGGATAGCTATGCAAGTTCATATTCAAGAAGACCATCATCAGGATGATGAAGATAGCGAGAGCGGTGAAAGTGATGATGACGACAAAGAGCCTGATGAGGAGGCATCCTAAATAGGAATGTATGCATCAAATGCTTATGAAAGTATAAGTTGTTTAGATGGTTGCCAGCTGGCAACCTGTGCCATATGAGAAGATTGACTTGGTCAAAGAGAAATGTGAACCGTAGATTTTAAATAGATAAATCCTGATCATAGATCAATTGTAATGGCTCCCTCATCTTGTTTTATAAAAGGTGCAGGGATGCCTCATTTTATTCATTCAAAACTTAATTGAAATTTGTTTGCTAAAGTATTCAAGACTCATTTCAAAGCTATTGTATATGTACATGTCTTTTGCATACTTAATGAAAGAGAAGAGCATTGTGATTACAAATCTTCATAAATCTTGAGTAATCTGTGTCTGAATTCTGGATATATGCTTTGATTTGCTGCATCCCTTGGAGTGCTCATCATGTTGCATGCATTGTTTTCATTCATCATCCTCTGAAGTTTGCATCAACTGTATCTAGCTGTGGAATATCCTAGTGAACATATGGTTTGATTTCTTCTCCTAATGATAGTATCAAGTGTGTATGTGGATCAATAACTAAAGGTTCAACTTTAATTTGAAGTATTTCTTTCAGTTTCTTTCAATTACAGAGCATTTCATCATCACAATTGCAAATAACTGACAATCTTAAGCAAATAGTACAAATATGCAGACATCCCATAGATAAATGAACATATTCAGCATATTTGAGGTTAAAGAATGTCATAATGACAAATATCCTGCAAAGATTTAAAGATAAACACAATATTTGAAGTATATCTTGTGTAGAAATAACTATCTGTGCAACATCATTATAGTAAACATCATCTTACTGAGAAGATCTATGTAAGACCTCAAAATGGAACAGCAACACACATCAACCTTTGAGTAACATCAGAAGATTAAGAACTAATCAACGGAGACTTGAGATCATGAATTCTCTAAATTCATCATATCTTTCAAGATGAGTAAAGGTTAATGTGTACTTTTATTCTATGCTTGTTTATGACTAACATCATGATCAACAAGATGCTATGAAAATGTTGGATAGATGTAGTATGGAATGATAGGGTGTTTATATAGAACTCAACCAAAATCAATCAATGGTAGAGATTTGGTGGCTATGTGAAGGGCTAAGATGAAAGGATAGTCATAGGTGAATGTGTAGATGACAAGTGGAGGGAAGATAGGACTTATGTGTGACCGTGTACATAAAAAATACTACATGTGAAAGATATTAATTAAAAGATGTAGTACCACACATGTTGGCTTGATAAATGATAAGAGAAATTAATTAAATAAAATTTATTTAATTAATTGGGAAGTGGGATTTATGATGGGAATTTTAATTAAATAAATAAGATTTATTTAATTAAAATAGATAGGAATAGATAATTAAATAATTAAAGATTATTTAATTATAGCTTAGAGAAAATAGAAGAAATAGCTAATGAATTAATTAAATAAATATTAATTTATTTAATTAATAGAAGAAATAGGTGTTTTTAGATGGCTAGGGAAAATTTCTCAAGTGTGTTAGACAAATACAAATGCAATATTTGATACTAATGATAATTAGGTCAATTTTGGGTGTCTACATTTTGCTCCTCTTTGATACAATGTACGTTAGAATGTTGTGTCAAAGAAGATATGATAATTTGTTTGATAAACAAGGTGATGTCCCAGTCTAACTGGCAAGTGATGCCCCCTTGAGAGGTAAGCCAGGCTAACTAGGAAGGGCTAGGTTGGCTCACAATAAGATGAAAGGCTAGAAACAAGGTTGACACAAAGAAAACAAGGGTAGGGTGGGGTAAATTGGGATAGTGTAGAATAAAATAGGTTGTGGTATCGGAGAATTAGGGCTTGGACAAGGGGTAAAAATAGGTTCCTTGAGGGAAAATAGGCCCATTTGTGCTCATGTGTTTAGAAATCTATAGAGATCTAGAGCTCCTTAGAGTTTGAGTGTGATGAGAGTTGGAGAGCTATCAGGATGGTGATTCCATGCAGAGATCATCATGTTGAGCGAGTGAGGACACACGGGTGACCAGCAGGAGTAGGGCCACTGGTATGTATCGAAACTTTTGCTAAAAGCGTGATTTGGATAGGCTAGAAGCATCATAAATGCACACACGTCACCAGAAGTGACCAGGTTATAGGATAGGTAGTTCAGGTCACTTTTGTAGGAAAAGGAGTCGCTTATGGTAGTTTAGGTCACTTATAGGCTCTAACTAGGCACTTATGGAAGAAATGAATCACATATGGTCAGCTAGAGCAAATAGGTAGGGAAAATGCACATAAGGCTAGAATAATTTGCTTATGGATGTAAAGTGAATGCATATATAAAAATAGCTCACGTTTAAAGAACAAGTAGATGCATATAGCAAATAGGTTGCTTGTAGGTAGAAAGCATGCACTTATAGGGTTTGAGCTCGCTTGCAATCAACAGTCGCGCGCATATGGGAAAGAGGTCACTTATAAGCTAAAAGCATGCACGTATAGTAAAATGGTTCATGTAGGATCAAAAGGATATCACATATAGAAAAGGGGGTCGCTTGTAGTAGATATATGCAGTTATAGTAGGCAGGAGATAATTTTTTTAGTACAAAAGACTCATATGGTGATTAGAATGATGTAGGATATACTACCACCATTGTTATCATGAGAGCCACATCCCAGGGATTTGTGGTTGGTCAAAGTGTTGGATGCAAAGGAGCGGCTGGTGCTAGAGATCCTAGGATTGGAGCATGTGTCGAGATTAGAGCTAGTACAGGCACATCAAGGACTGATTATGTCGATGGTTGAGCGATGGAGGACGAGCATAGTTCATTCTTATTGCTGACAGGAAAGGTGACTATTACATTAGAGGATGTGTTCCAGATTCTGCGAGTTCCTATTGATGGAGACCGGGTAGATTATGATCCTGACATGGGTCTAGCTACATTTAGATGGTTATTCAGGACTCCAGATATTGGGGTGGAGGGCTCAGAGATTCTAATGGCAAGGATGGAGGAGCTATGTGATAGGCTATAGCGAGTAGTGGTGGTTATTATTAGATGGCTGGTTGGAGACAGACAAGCTAGAGGTTTTCCTGTTGGATGGGGGATAGTGATGGAGGGCATGTTTACTTACAGGATGAGGTATGCATGGGCGGAGTGTATGTTGGGATAGTTGTATCATTATTTGCATGATTGTGCTTATATGTTTGGAGCGATTATGTTAGCTGGGGTCACAGTTTTACATGTATTGGCATATGAGCATATTCCAATGATGAGGCCAGATGGATGGGTGGCTAAAGCAGCAGGAGAGCCATATGTTCGGATGTATAGGGGAGCTCTGACTTATCAACAGTGGCAAGGTGTAGTATATTGGCGGCGGATACTAGATGAGGTGGATAGGTTTGTCTGGAGGCCATGGTTATCATGCAAGAGATGGGATGGGGAGGATGCCGAGCTTGTCTATGCGAGGGAGGCTAGATAGATTTTTTGTCACCACAGATAGATTATAGAGTGCTATTTTCCCGAGAGGGTGTTGAGACAATTCAGCTTACCACAAGGAGTTCTAGTAGGTGATGCCATTTTTGGGAGGACTCGGCAGGAGGTGTTTGATTGGGGGCCAAAGATTGTGGTTGACATAGATTTGGTGGAGAGGGATGGACTAGGGCTAGTTATGTGGCCATGGAGATAGGGTCTTGTAGATCCAGGGATGTTACTAGATTATGATGCATACTGGGTTATAGCTAGACCAACTTGGTTGATGAGAGTTGGGGAGATTGGGATGGAGAGGCTAGTGAGGAGGAGGCAGTGACGAGCTCCACCAGCACCGAAAATTGTGCCATCAGCTTTAGGGATTCAGGTGCAGGGACAGGTTCAGGCTCAGCCACAGGTAATGGCACAATTGGCAGCACAGATGATAGGAGATGATGATTTGGGTATGCAATAGCTGAGGTGACAGATTAGAGAGGAGAGGAGATGGAGGAAGCGTGCTCAGATGAGGTTGAGGAGGGTGGAGACAGATAGTTATCAGGTGGTTTTGGGTTTGCAGCATGCTAGAGCACAGGCTCAAGCATACCAGGCCTGACTACAACCTATAGCATAGGGAGGTGATGGGTAGGATGATGGTACACTTGCGAGGGTGACAGGTGAGAGGGATGCAACTATGTAGGAGGTGCAGCTAGTTACAACTAAGAGAGATACAACATTACAGTAGATACATACTATTAGGGCTGAGAGAGATGCAGCTATTCAGTAGGTGCAGATGGTGAGGGTTGAGAGGGATATGGCTATGCAGCAAGTGCAAGTTATTACAGTGGAGTGAGATAGGGTAGTAGCTACATTAGGGATAGATGAGGCCATGATGTACTTGGCTACACAATTGACTTAGGTATAGGGTGAGTTGAGGAGGGCACAAGGTGAGAGTGAGTACTACAGAGGTTTGTACCATGGAGTAGTGCCTGTAGATAGGAGCAGGTCAGGGGCTTCGATGTCATGGAGGACAGGAGGATCGAGGTCTATGGCTTCGGTGATGGGGCCTCCTAGAGATAGGGGGCTAGGTGCAGGACCCACTGGTGGTGGACAAGGAGAGGGAGCTGCCATTAGTCACTAGGGTTACTTTGTTTTGTTGTAGTTTTATTATATCATGATGACGCCTATGAGCCAGTTGTATATACAGTTTTGATGTTTTATGGACATTCCATGTTGTATTTGTAGACACTTGTATATTGACCCATATGATATATATATGATGGCTTTTTTCTATGTGATGTCGTAATGGTTATGCATTTTATATTGTCGTGAATATGTATGGATGTTATGTAAATGATATGAATATGCAAGATGGTAATAATGGAAATGTATTATGTGAATGGTAATGAGGTTATAAGGATAATACAAATATATAGATGGCAATGATAATGATATGGGCATATGCATGTCTAACACACTTGTTTTGCAGGATAAGGAACGCGGAAAAAGAAGATGGAGAAAAAGATTGATCTTGGTTGAGGACTATATAGGTGTATGATGGAATGGATGGATAATATGGAAACCTTTAAAGTAATTGCTTAGAAATAAAAGAAATGCAATCCTTATGTTTGATATAGCATGTGGATGTTATGCACTAGGGTATAGAAGACCAAGGTGTCGAGAGATCCCATGCAAAACTAGTAGACTAAAATCTTGTCTAAATGCATGAGGTCAAGATGTTGAACCAACATACACAAGATATGAATAGTAACTAGTGTTCTAAGAAGGACTTTGATACTACAAGCAAAGGTTTGAGCTTATTTCAACTACACATAGTGACACCTTGTTAGTTATATGTATGGAGCTAGTCTTAACATACAATAGTCTCAAATGCATAGGAGACTATTTAGCTTCTCAAATGCTAGAGATATTGATATGTAAGATGCTAATCCCAACATGTTCAAGATACCAATACACATAGGAAGAGAATAAGATATCCCATAGACACAGCATATAAAATTAATATGACCATGCCCCATTCTGTACTTCATCGCAATGTACCAAGATATGATAGATCAAGGAAGTCTTGATTAAGCATGGGAAAGGGACAAAAGATAAATCAAAAGATAAAATAAAAGATACTATCAACATGTTCTCTTGCCAAATTTAAGTGCTCTTATATGGATTTAAGTTGGCGCCTTGTTGAGAGGAAATCTGCATCCTATTGAAGGCTAAAGATGTTGATAAAATGTTATAGCAGATGTTAGCTTAAGGCATGTAGACAAATAGTTTCTAGCTTATCGCTGATTATTAAAGTGCTTGAGCTTTCTTTGGTATGTGTATACACCTAAAAATGACACGACTCTATCCAAATAAATATTCTAAATATTTATTTAAATCTAATTCCTCTCAATAAATAAACAAACAAATTTATTTATTTGATTCATATTCTTCCAATAATTAAATAAAATCATTTATTTAATTAAATTCTTAAATTCTTCTAATTCTTCCAATAAATTAAATAATACCAATTATTTAATTAGTTCTTCCAAAATCATTCTAAATTAAATAAAACCAATTATTTAATTTTTTTCTTCCAAATAATATCTTCTCTAAATTTAAATAAATCAAATATTTATTTAAGTTGTCTATTTCTTCTGAATTGAGTTATCTCTAAATATAATTCAATCAAATGTGCACATGCAATTAAATATTCCTAATATTTAATAAAGCAAAATATCTTCTCATCCTCATGTAAATCCCTTCTTCTTGTTTTAAATCACTTAACTGATTATTATATTCTTTTAATTGCTTTAACTCATTCTTCTATTTCTAGCAGATCCTCTCATGCAAAAGAAAGCAAGACACATGTCTTCTTCTTATTCATTGCATGTTCGTCAACTATTCTATACCATTGATCTTCTCATTCTCTCTATACCATTGATCTTCATTCTCCCAAGTCTATAAATTAAACCCTATTCCTCCATTTCATTCATCCAAGCTTTAGTATTGTTACTTTGCACGAATCACAGTGCACCTTTGGCACCAATTCCTTCATTGCTTGTGATCACTTTGTTACCAATCTCTATCATTGTTGTGAAGCTCATCTTCATTACGAAACATTATCATAGCCATTCTCCATTGACAATATTGGAATAGCAAAGAACTGCACTCTCTGAGGGCCTTATTCATACATGCAAGATCGATTGAGATAGGCAACCAAAGGAAGCTCCGAATTAAAGAGGTTTGCTTTGTGTTGTTTCATTGTTTGATTTGATCTCTTTTGTTCACTATTTCATTGAGTTATTTGGATTATTCGATATTAATTGATTGATCATTTATCCTAATTTTTTGATAACATTTTTGGTGCCCACCGTGGGGCCTAGCCCCAATTTAACCCAAAAACTAAGTTTTTGTGTTTTAGAAAGCCATACATAGGAGGAAATAGTGCATTTGACACATCCTAACATGCATATATAGTCTGTTCTAGTGCATACATCAGTTCGGTGCATCTGCTTCCTATTCCAGTGCATTTGCTTCTTGTTACAACACATACATCCTTCTGGCGAATACAAACTCTGTTACGGTGCATTCATCCTCTGTTACAATGCATATGTCAGTTCAATGCATTTGCACTATCTTCCTGGACTTTTGACCTCTGTCTTAGTGCACTTGCACTATTGCACTTCTGTTCTCTGTTACGACACATTTACTCTTTGAAGCTATGCATCTGATCTAGGCAGTGCTAGGTACTGGTTTAGAATCACTCAGTTACACTCTTGATCTATTTGTAGGCTAGGTACTGGTTTAGAATCATACAGTTACACTTGTTAACTCACACTTTGATTTCTAACAGGAAAGTAAATGGATGCTCATACAAATCTCACGTAGTTTTAACTAAGAAGGCGGTAATTGAATCATTGCTATCTTGCATATCGTTGAATCATTGCTATATTGCTATCCTTCAAAGTTAACAACTCATTGCTATCTTGGTAAAATTGGACCATTTCTATCTCGTCAATCACTTCAAAGTTAACAAATCACTGCTATCTGGGTAAAATTGAACACATCATTGCTATCTGGGTAAAATTGGACTATTTCTATCTTGTTATCACTTCAAAGTTAACAAATTTTTGTGCTTCATCTACTTTTTCTCATTTTAACTAGGGGAAAATAAACCATTGTCTTATGTGTTTTGGGAATGATACTAGGCCTATGTTCTCCCCTATCTTGGGTGATCAAAATGCTAGACATACCATTTTCACATGTGTTTTTCCTTTAGAGGGGCCTGCTCTTGGATACCGTTCATCCAAGTAGGAATGACACCAAGTGGTAACAGGCTAGACGAAAAGCCCTTCCAATCCACTATAAATAAATTGTGTTTGGAGCAAAAGCTTCAAACAACAAGTGCAGTTGTGTTATACTGATAGCCAACCTCCCCTAAAACCCTCCAAGGCACAACCCTTGTAGGATGGGAGACTCCATAACGGAGAGTAGAGCTGCTGCATGTATAACCACTCAAACGGTTGCCCGTATTAAACACATTTGTTCTAGTGGCCAAAAACCCCTATAATCTAGTGCAAGGAAGGGCGATGATGAGCTTCTGGAGATGCCTCACCTAGAAATAGGGAGAATTTAGTTTTATACTATCATTTGAAACCTAGGTTTGTACTTGCTTTCTTTTTAGTCGAAAAAGAGTCAAAAAATCATAAAAAAATAAAAAACCATGAAAACATTCTTTGTGTTTGTTGTGTCCTCTTGCCATAATTAAAGAAAATCAGATCAAAAGAGACCTCTTACAACCAAAGTACCAAAAACATCAAAAAATTTCTCAAAAAATTTGCAAAAAACATTAAAAAACTAGAGCTGCACTTCTGTCACATCATGCAGCGTATTTGATTCAACTTACTGCGCATATACACAGAATTGCTGCGCATTTGCTACCTATTACAATGCATTTGACTTTTTCCAGTATTGCACATCTGTACTGACTTTCAACACATTTACCAGTTCTTGCAGTGCATCTATTTCGACTCATGCACAACAGTGAGTATCTCCACAGTCTTTGAGAAGAAAATTTTGTCATCTTTAGATAACCATTTCAGTCTTGTTTAGGATTCAAAGATCAGGTTTTACGTTGTATTCACTCTTTCACCCACTCCTAAGCACCCTCTCTTTTTGTCGGTCATCTCGTCCACCCTCCGCAAAAGTCTTCCTAAAAACAAAGTCAAAAGTTTCCCATATCAGATTAGCATAGGCCCCTTTTTTTGGTTCACTTTGGATTCAAGTAACCCTAGTAAGTCATAGAACTTTGCTAGTGGTCTTGGTACATGACTAATCCCTACATAGTAAGACAGGTATCGAGTACCCTTACTAGTGGCTATCGTCTTGTATCGACCGTTTACTTGGAATCATTGACCGAGAGAGTCCCTTGTCTAAATCTTGTCATAAGTATCCTATTCACAGCAGTCTCCACCGGCATCTTGCCCAAATCTCTAGTCCCATCCCACTTCATCTTGTGTCGCCTTGCATGGTTCTTACTAGATCTCAATACCAAAAGAAACTTGAAATGGTTGGGTCATCTAACTGTATTGTCACTCCTCATGATAGTGATGAGGAAATCTCCCACAAAGATTATCAAGGACACCTCCAAGATAGGAAATTCCAACGCTTGCTAGAGAAAGTGCTCCATGAGGACCCTCACAAGTATTTTATCCATCTTGCAAATCTTGGACTTAAACTCCCTGCTGACTTTGATCTCAATACACTCAAAGAAACTGTAGAAGATAGTCATGAACACCACAATGGTGAGGACAAAGGAGAGAATGTCTTGGACCCTAACACACCTATGGCACAAATGAGGAAACAAATCAAGGGTCTAACACAACAAATGTCAGATCTCAAGACGGGTACAAACACAAAAACATACTCCTTGGAAGATATTGCACCATACCCCTTTGATAAGAGTTTGAACATGGTACCATTCCCCTTTCGATTCGAAGTTCCCAAGTTTGAAAAATACAAAGGGAAAGGGGACCCTAGAGATCACATTAGGGAATTCAATGTAGCATGCATGGAAGTAACTCACAATGAGACTTTCTTAATGAGACTATTCCTTAGATCTTTAGGTAGTCAGGCCATGGAGTGGTTCTCACGACTTCCACCGAGCATTAAAACTTTTGATGAGTTGGTCAACAAATTGATCACACTTCTCATACAACATTGACCAAGAAATCTCCATGCTTGACCTATGCAATACCAAGCAAAAGAGTGGCGAATCATTCACCTCCTTTCTACAAAGGTGGAGACAACTAGCAAGCAAATGCTCGTATGATGTACCTGAGAAGCAATTAATGGAGATATTTGTCCACAACCTCAACTTCTATCTGAGCTATCAAATCCAAATATAATGCCCTACCTCATTTTTGAAGGTCATTAAAATGGGATTGTTCATCAAAAAAGCCATGATCGCCAAGGGGCAAATCAAGTTATACAAAGACACACCTACCTCCAACTACACGACCGACAAATCAAAGTTTTGGACTAAAAATAAAAATGTTGTCAATGATGGAGTGGTCGATGCCAAGGTGGCAGCTCCCAAACAACAACCCATATTCACTATCAAATAGAGGCAAGTAATGCTACGCCCAATAAAACATTCTCTTGGGAGCCAAGACCTTGGTTCAACTCAAATCCAAGGCGAAAGTTCATAGAATCCGCATTAAGGAAGCTATTGGCCAACAATGAAGTCACTCTACCACCAAGAAGCGATTATGAACCTCAAATCAAGCCTCGCTATTGGAAAGACACTGACTTTTGTGAGTATCATAGGGGAAGCAGACATACAACCAACAATTGTATCCACCTCAAACATGTTATCCAAGACATTCTTGATCAAACTCAAGGAGGTGCTCAACAACACTAATGAGACACACGTGGCTTATAGAGATGTACTTCTCAATCATGATAGGTCATACAACAACAATAGTCACAATGGAAACAACAACAGCAACAACAACAATGGTCACAACGGCAACAACACTGGCAATAACAACAACTGCAACAGGCAAAATTAGAATAATGGGAATAGTAATGCCAATTACGCGCGTGTGCCATTCAATTATACCATCAATTGCATATCAGAGCATGTCCTGCAAATCAATTTGGTTATGTCTGCCCAATAATCAGAACCAAGCAAAACTGATTGTGGCATCATCACCCACAATGGTAGAGTCACGCTAAATACCCTCCCTCCAAGATCGTCACCTTCTTAGTCCAATCCCCATCAGTATAGTGTCCTAAACCAACTACGGCAGACTCCGGCCCACATTTCCATCCTAGAGTTGTTGCATCTATCTCCTTCCCACAAAGAGATCCTTGATAAAGCCTTAGTGGAAACAACAGTACCCATGAACTTGGCCTTCCCAAGAGAAGTTCCAAGCCATGGTGGGAAATCTCACTTCCTCCAGTACCATATCATTCACCGAGCAAGATGACCTCTCAGTATCTCAACCTCATAACACCCCCTTACATATCATCGCATTCATCCACAAACACTGCATCAAGAGGGTTCTCATTGATGGGGGTGCCGGTCTAAATATTTGCACGCTAAAGCTAGTCCTTGCATTGGGGTTCTCTGAGAATGTAGTTGATCCAAGGAAGAAGATTACCATCAAGGTCTATGATGAAGAGGAGAGGACTACCAAAGGAACAGTGGTTCTACCCATATAGATTGGACCAGTTATTAAGTAGGTTGTTTGCCAAGTCCTTGATAGAGAGCTAGCCTACAACATCCTTCTAGGTAGACCATGGATTCATGCCATGAAGGTTGTTCCCTTTACTTATCACCAATGCATAAAATTCCCCCACAATGTCAAATAGGTCACCATCCAAGGTGACCTTGATCCCTTCCAACATTGCAATACCATACACTCCAAGCCAAATTGCATCATTCCTAACAACAGAGCCTATACATCCCCTATCCCACAGCATGACCATACCTCTAAAGTTTCCTCATCCATGCCTAAAGAGTAGAAGATCATTATCAAAGAGTCTAGAGTAGGGGAATACTCCATAGCGCATAGCCTCAATCTGGCCACAATGCCCTTATCTCCAAAATCTTTTAGCCGACCCAAACATTTTCCAAATCCATCTACTCCTCCTACACCTCCCATAGTTCCCTTTGTCAAATGAGGGACCCTATCCGATGAAACTGAGGAGAGAGATGTCTTATCCTGGCTCTACACAGAAGAACTAGACACACCGCAGGAACCACCTAGGCTCCCAACTAAACTCTATGAGCGTGGTGAGACTATCTTGCGTAGGATGGGCTACGAAGGACAAGGCCCTATTAGTCTAAGAAAAGAGGGCATAGTGGAATCCATCCAACCCTCTTCATCCTCACTAAACAAAAATACAAGAGGACTAGGCTTCTAAGACAAAGGCAAGGCTAAGACAAATGTTTTCTTTGTAGAACAGATTCATGCACTCCAAGATGATAGTGATACTGATTCCAATGAGTATGAGTGGGAGGAACTCACAGAACACTCCTATGAGTACAAGGGAGTCAATACCATTCAAACCTATAGCCCCTACCGTGAGGGACAAATGCTGATGCAAAGACCATTAGAGTCTGATTTGCCTATTCCTGAGAGTACGACCTTCGAGGAAGGTTCAAGTTCTATCACGATAAATAGTTTGGAGGAAAGTACCATCCTGGATTCTACCCCTACCAATAATCCTCACATATCCATTCAACATATCAACAAATCAGATCTATCCTCTGACTCCCTTCCCTTTGTACATCCTGAGCTTATCGACTGGGATCTACGAGGCACCCCTCAATTAGATATGTTCCAAAATGATGACGCCTACATAAACTAAATGGAACTTAGGGACCACCTACCCTAAGGAGGTCATAAAGTTGGCTTCGCCATCAAACTAAATACCATGGCTTATTTTGGAGAGGGTGCCAAGCCTTCCAGTCGTAAAAATATCAAAATTAAAATCAGATCTGATGGTGAAAACTGCTTTGCGGTAGTATCAGATCCTAAAACAGTAAAAAGAAAGGACACATCCAATGGTGAAAACCCAACTGTGGCACCTGACGATGGAAGGCTTGAAACTCTCCTTGAAGACATGCACCAGGAGAAGTCTCAAATTGTCATGGAAACTATAGAGCCAGTCAACATTGGAATAGAGGAACAACCTTAGATTATCTACTTTGCAAAGTCTCTTACTCCACCAGAAAAGACCAAGTTTATACCATTCTTCAAGAAAAAGTGGGGTAACTTTGCTTGGTCATACGCAGACATGCCCGGTCTAGATCCAAACTTGATCCTGCATCATCTTCCACTGGATCCAGGCGTGAAGCCAGTCAAACAAAAGCTTAGAAAGATGAATCCACACATAGCACTATTGGTCAAAGAATAACTCAAGAAGTTGTTAGATGTGGGGTTTATCAGAGAAATAGACTATCCGGAATGGATATCCAACATTGTACCAGTGTCCAAACTAGATGGCAGAGTCTGATTATGCAATGATTTTAGAGATCTAAACAAAGCTTGCTACAAGGATGACTTTCCATTGCCCAACATAGATATCATTGTGGACTTAACAGCAAGGCATACCATGTTGTCTCTCATGGATGGCTTCTCCAGATACAATCAGGTAAAGATAGCACCTGAAGATCAACACATAACAGCTTTCACTTGCCCATGGGGCACCTTTTGTTGGAATGTCATGCCATTCGGGATAAAGAACGTTGGGGCAATGTATCAAAGAGCCATGACCACCATCTTCCACAATATTATGCATGTCACAATGGAGGATTATGTAGATGATATCCTTGCAAAATTTCTCACTACGGAATCACTCCTGGATATATTAGAGAAGGTCTTTCAGAGACTAGAGAAATTCAAGGTCAGATTGAACCCAAAGAAGTGTGTGTTTGGAGTCACCTTAGGAAAACTCCTAGGTTTCAGCATCTCAGCTAATGGAATAGAGGTAGACCCTACTAAGGTCAAGGCTATTATGGAAATGCCCCCACCTAAGAATATCACTCAATCGAGATCCCTACAAGGTAAGCTATAGTCTATCAGGCGGTTCATATCATAGCTAGCAGACAAGTGCCAACCTTTCAGCCATCTCTTGCATAAGAACATTCCATTTTGATGGGATGAGAAGTGTGAGGAACCATTCAACAAACTAAAGGAGTACCTCGTGCATCTACCTACTCTCATTCCACCTATCCAAGACAAGCCTCTCTTACTCTAGATATTTACCACGCCAACAACACTTGGAGCCTTACTAGCACAACATGACTATGAAGGCAAAGAAAGGGCCATATACTATATTAGTTGCACTTTGGTGGGCTATGAACTACAATACTCCCCGATAGAAAGATCGTGTCTAGCTGTGGTTTTTGCTTCCCAAAAACTATGACACTACATGCTAGCACATTCAATTAAGCTTATAGCAAAGATCAATCCACTCAAATACCTATTAGGCAAAGCATTTCGTACAGGTTGCCTAGCCAAGTGGGTAATGCTATTAAGTGAGTATGACATTGAGTATGTAGATAGAAAAGCTATCAAAGGTTAGATCATAGCAGATCAACTAGCAGAGGCACCATTGCAGGACAATACGCCAATGACATTTGAGTTCCCAGATGAATCCATTCTTAATGTAGTAGCATACTCATGAAAACTCTACTTTGATGGCTCCTACACAAATCATGGGTCGGGGGTAGGAATCTTGTTGGTTACTCCTCATGATGACACCATGCCAAAGTCTTATCGTCTGCTATTCCCATACACAAACAACATAGCAGAGTATGAAGCCTTGGTCATTCGCCTCAAACTAGCAGCAGAGTGGAACATAAAAGAGCTACATGTCTATGGGGATTCCCAACGAGTGATCAACCAAGTCAACGATGATTATCAAACCAAAGATGAGAAGCTTATCCCATACAAGCGGATGGTCAATGACTTGAAGGAGCACTTTGATATCATATCTTTTGAGCAGATTCCATGCATTGAGAACAAGGCAGTAGATTGCATGGCAACCATCACCTCACTCCTAGAGATCCTAGAAAATGAGTCACAGTATGAGTTCTTGGTGGAGCCAATTCAGTAGCCAGCTTATGATCTTCTAGAAACCCATTCCATATGCCTACTATTCAGATCTGATTCACCTTGGTACAGTAAGATTTACACTTACCTCAAGGACAACACTTTCCCAACTGACTTATCTTCAAACCAACGTTGAACCTTTATTTGCCAAACCTCTTGATATACCATTATTGCCGATACCTTATACCATCAAGGCCTGGATGGTACTTTACTCCATTGTTTAGAATGAGAAGAATCTCAAACCGCCTTACGTGACGTACACGAAGGGATTTGTGGAACACACTCTAGCTATCCTTCTTTAGCCAAGAAACTCATGCGTTTAGGATACTATTGGCCCAACATGGAAATAGATTCATACCAGTTTGTGAAGAAGTGCAAACAGTACCAAATACATGGGAACCTGATACATGCACCAGCTCAAGAGTTACAACCACTAATGACACCTTGTCCCTTTTGTCAATGGGGACTTGACCTTGTGGGCAAAATTCACCCACCCTCATCCAATGGCCACAAATTCATAATAACTACCATAGAGTACTTTACCAAGTGGATTAAAGCCGTTCCCCTCACCACCATCACAAGTAAACAAATTTCCTCATTCATCCTCAATTACCTCATCTGTAGATATGGAATTCCCTCATCCATTATCATGGATAAAGGAAGGCTGTTCAGAAGCCAAGATGTGCAAGAACTTTGTGAAAAATTCCAAATTGAACACCATTTATCTACTCCCTACTATCTCCAAGGCAATGGCCAAGAGGAAGCTTCCAACAAAACCATTCTAAAAATCCTCAAGAAAACATATAACGATGCTGGTCGTGATTGGCACATTCAACTGAATCCCGCTCTGTGGGCCTATAGAACCAGTATACGCACTCCCACAAGTGCTACCCCTTACACCCTTGTCTATGGATCAGAAGCTATTTTTCCCATTGAGGTCGAGTTACCATCCCTAAGAATGTCATTAAAAGGTCTTATCACAGATGAAGACTACGAGTTTCCAGACTCCAAGAACTAGAGCTATTAGAAGAAAAGAGACAGAAGGCATTCAACCACCTCAAAGCATATCAACAGAGAATGTCTCGAAGCAACAATCACAAGATCCGTCCAAGAATATTCAATGTTGGTGATCTAGTCCTTAAAGAAAATCCCCGCAATCAGCAAGAGCGAGAAAAGAAAGGTAAGTTTGAGCCCAATTGGCTTGATCCCTATGTTATCATTACAACCTATAAGTCAGGAGCATATCAGTTAGTGAGCTGTTTGATGACCCAATCAATAGTATGCATCTTCACCGATTCTATACTTAAGAGAACCCCAATGCAAGGGGGCAATGTATCGAAAAAAAATACAAAAAAATCAATATATGAGAAAAAATACAAAAAAAATAAAAAAATATGAAAAATATGAAAAGAGTCATCCTTTGGTGAAAACCTTGCAAAGCAGGTGCCTTGGATAGGTATCATGATGAAAACTTGGCAAACAGGCGTCATGCATACTTTCTAGCTTCCGTGTAAATAAAAGCAAGTAGTGAAAACCTGGTAAACAAGTGTTACTTGTGATGAACTGCTTCCTCCATCTTTGGGAAACCAATCACCTTGTGTCCATTCTTCATTCACTCATGTCCCATTCAATCCATATCTGTTCCATAATAAAATCCTAACGATAACCTATCATGGCTTGATACTCTATCTCTTTGTTACCTTGTCAACCAAGGTTTTATCCCATATCCTATCCATAGTGTCAGCCGTACATAGTGTCTATCGTCAGTATCTACATGGTCTAAGTCCATGAACTATGTTGCCTCTGCATCATCACGTAGGTAAGGCCATTCTTTCAAATATGCCCCCGAGGCTCCACTATCCCATCCATCACATGTCTGGTCCTTCTATCTATCTGCGTCCACCCCACTTTCTATCACCTAGGTCTTAGGTCCATTAGGGTTTACCCCAAACTACGTTGCCTCTGCGTCGTCACGTAGGTAAGGCCATTAATCAATATGCCCCTGAGGCTTTCCCATCCATTCCATATCTTGTCGTCTTTCCTCTAGTCCATCCATGGTCCTAGTCCCCAAACTACGTTGCCTCTGCATTGTCACATAGGCAAGGCCATTTTCAATGCACCCCTGAGGCACTAGATCAGTCCCTTAGGGTCCGTTTTCCCCCAATAAGGATTGTGGAACCTTTTTCACTAGACGCATGAAAAAGCCCATTCCCAAGCAAACAGTTTTGACACATGACATTAACCTATCTAGAGCAAAGCAAGCAAGCACCTAAGACATTCTAAATGATTTTACCTAAATTATGGCAAGAAACAAACACATCTAAATGCAAGCATGTTTTGTGGTTGGAATCATGGTTAAGTTACAGCGTCTTGATTTCTATTATCATGCCTTCCTATGCTACTCAAGGATGCCAAAAGCTAGAGATGCTATGATGGGAGCATGATTCTTCCTTTGTTTCCTATTTGTGGATTAAACTTTAATAATGTGAAGCCTTGTCTAAGGACATGATCAACCCAATGATCATTGAGGACATCAAGGGTCTAACATGAACGGGGGCAATCCTTGTCTGGTGATACGCAAGAAATGCTCAGGTCATCTTGGTTTAATTATACCTAGATGCTTATATTAACTTGCTAAAGCAAAATCCATGTAAGTGATGCTCAGGTCATCTCGGTTCAATTATACCTAGATGCTTGTATTAACTTACAACATGTGGAAAAAGTACCAAAAAAATTGCCCAATGATGAAATAAAGCACTTCAAAATACTTGCGCCATCAAGATTTCAAAAGAAAAGCATCCATTATACATCCATCATACATCCATACATCCGTATCCCATGCAATAAAAGATCCAAACAATGCAGAGTAACAATACAAGTCAAAAGTCTGTGAGTCTTTCTATCTAGTCATTCTTTCAATCAATCTTCTATCTTTCATTATGTCATTTCTATGTCGATAGAGTACATTTGGACATCACATAAACATAGCATATAGGTGCATATCACATCACATGAGATAGTCATTTACATGATTAAATCAGTTGCATACATAAATAAAGTGCATTAGGTCATCCATATACATTTTTGCATTCATCACATAGTGTCAACAAAAAAAATTCCAAAACATAGATAAGAGCATCACATACACTGCATAATCATATAGATAAGATTTACATTTGCACATTAGAGGCATATCAAGTAACACATCTAAAAATCTGCATTAGGTCACATAGCATCATATAACATTGCACTAGAATAACAGCACATGGACATCATCAGTAGTATGCATCACATGAGTACCATCATACAAATAGAAATGCATCCATAATGCATAAGTATAAAAGACATCAAATTAGCAGCATCATCACATAAATATCATAAACATATCCAAATGTATAATATCAAAAGATCCGTCTCTGAGTCAATGTCATATAACAAGTGTATACATCTCAAAAATAGTGATATGTGTATCAAAATACAAAAATGGTACATATGCATCCAGCTATCTGAGCCATCAAAAGGTAGGTCCATAGGAGTCAAAATCTGTGTCAATGTCTGCTAACCCTACTCCTGTGAACCATGGCTACCTGCAGTATCCTCTATATCTCCTCCTCTGCTAGCCCTAGACTACTGTGGGCCCAGCACAGAGGCTCTCGACCTCGATCCCCCTACTCTCTGTGAGGCCGCAGACTGGCTCTTGTAGCTCAGAGCCCTCTGATCAACTAGCACGGCACCATGGTATTGTTGTGTGGTTACACAACACGCCCCATTTTGACTTGGCAAAACAGGGACCCAACTTTTCTTTTGGCTTGTGTTGTCTGCCTTCTGGCGGTTTGGTAAAATCAGTCATGTTCATCATCATGTGGAGTCAAGATGAGGTAAGCCCCAATATGAGGTCAGTCTGTCAAAATTTGTATTTCATATATATGACCATATATTCTGAAAGAGCATTCAAACTCATGCAGGTTTGCCTTTTACATCACCTTGATATTCATCAGGATGTGAGAGTTACGAACAGTCAAAGTCTTGGTCAAACCTGATATTCGCAAGAAGAGGGTCATATTTTATAACCTCAGTTATGCTGTTTGAAGAATATCATCATCATATTTGAAACGTCCCCCCCGATAATATCCTGCGGTTCAAATATCTGGACGTCAACTTTAAGTGATAGTAAGTCTTCCCTGTCGAACGGTGTTTTGTATCGCGAACATCATGTTTTGAAAGTAACCTGATATTCGTTAATATCATCCTGATGCAAAATATCACCCTTAGCAAGTATCCTGATGACATCATCCGAATATGATAAATGAGGAAAGAAACATCCTGATGACATCATCATCATATTTACATTTCGACAGGATACTTTGTAAACATGATCATGTTCACCCAATGTGACGATGACGTCATGAGACATTTCCAATACAAAGAACAAATATCATGATGACGTCATCCCGTTATTCAAAGAGGAGAATGAGTAAGTTTGAAGGTCATCATCATATTTTGAAATATCACCCGATAGACCAAAATATCCTCCTGATGTGCTAAAATGAAAACAAAGGTGTGTTGTCACCCGAATTTTTGTCGCGATAGCAGTTTCAAGACTAGGGAGGATGATATTGAAACTCAACCTGATATTTATGAATATCATCCTGCCCTCATGATATCTTGTCGTATGAATATCCCCCTGCTCCCTTTGCCGCCATTGCCATTAAATGCGCGCAGACATGGTAGGTGATTCCCGCCGACCCCAGAACCCAATGAAATGTCTGGCGAGATCCTGAGTTTTCGCACGAATGATCAAAGATTGCGATCTAACTTGTCAGAGTTACCCTAAGTTTACCCTAACTGCGAGGTTAAAAGGTAATTCAACCGCCATTGTTACATTTACCTACGTTAAAATTGTTTTACAGAGCACTAGCCTCCATATCTGCATAACAGCTACCGTTGCGCGACTAGAGCTCGTAAACTGAGGGAGGAAGGTGATCAGCAGTTGAATTAAAGGTGTCTTAGAGATATACTGGTATAAAAGGAAATCGGCATAACCAGGTAAGTAAATTGAAACCCTCATCATGTTGTTTCTATATGATGCTGTAAGTTCTGGTTATGTGTCCATGTAAGTAAGTAATGTGGAATTGATGCAATGGGCATGATATTTGTAATATGTATGCATGCATGTCCCTGTTGTGAGAAGAACTGTTGTTAATTGCAGGTACCCATGGCTGAAAAATGCTTAGTCAAGAATCAGGAAGAATTTAGCAGGCCTATGTTCTCTTCACAGAGAGGGGTCCTGTTCAAATTTGGGGCAATTACAGACACCCATCAGGGGATTACCAACCTAGAGGCTTGGTTAGCCAAGCTGAATGATGGGCAGGATAAGAGTCCAGTATTGGACGCCGTGTTTGTATTCGGCATGTGGAACGCTGCTGGCTTCCCCTACTCCATGGAGTCTCCGGAGCTGGTTATTGAGTGCGCCTGGAATTACAACCCTCAAACGAGGCAGGTGGTGAAGCATGGGAGGGTGTATGCAGACCTGTCCATCAAAGGTCTATCCTGAACGTTTGGACTGCCAATGGGCAGTAAGGTAAAGAGTGTGGACTTGAAAAAGTCTGAAAGAGAATATGAGGCCAACAAGAAGACGGCCAGAAAGAATATGTATGCTTGGCGAGCCGAGAACAGCACGTATAATGCAGCGGCCAAGCTCCCAGTGCACCTGTTCAAATTTGATTTTAATGAGGAATATCAGTATGTGATTGCTCTCCTGAACAGGGTGACTGGCCAGCCTGATACTGGAGAATTCAGAGACTGGATGTATGGCATAATAATGATGTGCCTATATGCAGACATCAAGCCACTGTGGGGCCAAATCATAAGTGATGGTCTACATGAGCAGCTGCTGAACCTGGGAGGTTCAGATTGTGCCTTCTATATGACCTCTTACATTGTTTATTCCTGTGCATATAGAGGCACGTTTGATGCCTTAACTACAGATGGGAAGCTAACAGGCACAAATGCAGCCTATATCTGGGATCATCCTCCCCAGCTGCAAAGAACCAACTACACCAAGGACTACAAACTGGTCAATGATGCATTCTCCATGCATCTGGTAAGGACCATGGAAGATGACAGAACTAAAAGACTGAGCATGGAGGCTCAGGAGGTAGTATACAGGCATGGGGCATGGTACATCCAATTTGCCACCTTTTCCTATATCAGGATAGAGGGTTTTGAAGGGCATCCCTTGATGCTGCCAAGGTATCATACGGATGCAATAGTGTTAATGGAATTTATCAAGCAGGGCTCCACCATCATACAGATGTATAAGGATGCCAAGAAGCTGCCACCAATTTTGTTCCCAGTCAGCATCGGCAACTATATGTGCCCTGACTCGGATAATATTAAGAAGGTGATGGTCACTCTGAACAAGATGAATCTATTGCCCTTCCCAGTAATGAGACCATATGATCCTTACGGCCGAATGCAGAAAATCCTAGGGAAGCCTATTCACCAAAGGCACCTAGAAGATTTTTGGGCTGACTGCGAAGATGAGGCAGAGGCCAGGAGGAGGAGGTATCAGAGGTTGACTCTGAACCAGATTAGAACGTTTGATTGCATCTCCCTCCCTCAGCAGCTGAAGAGTGATGACGGCAGGATAATGGCAGATGAATACGAGCAGAAGAAGATTTATAATGATACCATATCTGCACCTGACCTCACCATGCAGGAGGATATGTCCTTGGACCCATTCTTTGCCAGAACCATACACTTGACCCAAGCTTGGGTAGATGCACAGGTAGAGGCATTGAAGAAAAAGGGTGTTGCCATCACGGTGGACAACAAAAGGAAAGGGCAGGATATCCCTGCAGATGATTATGATGACTTCCTACTGGAGAAAAGGAAGACTAAGGGAGAGAGAATCCCTCCACCACAGCAGCCGAGCAAGAGATCCCCAAGGGGCAAGAAGGTGGAAAAGGGACCCAAAGGGGTCATAATTGAAAGGGCAGTATTCATGGCTAAGGAGGCAGCCAGATCAGGATCAGAATCAGATTCTCCTCCCAAGCCCAAGAAAGCCAAGACAGCAGAGGCTGGAACCACAGAGACCCAAGAAGTGGGTCAGTCATCCAGACAACCAGGCAAGGATATCCTCATGGAGGAAGAGCCTGAAGAAGAGGAGGAAGCTCCATTGATAATCAGAAGAAAGAGGAGAGCTCCACAGGTGCTGGTTCCTACCACACCTAAGAAACCAAGAACCTCCATGAGAGGTGAAATAAGTCACCCCCAGCACAAGTACAAGGGGCAGGTAGTGAAGTGCAGAAGGAACTTCAGCACAATGTTCCACTTCCTACCATTGTCAAGTTTAAAACTGAACTGGCAGAAGAGCAACAAAAGGAAACATCTCAGGCACAACCAGAAAAGCATGTCTCGCTAGACGAGACAATAAACTTGTCTGATGATGAGGTGGTGCAGGATGTAGCTACACAAGAAATGGAAACACTTGCGGCTGCTGGCATCAGTGTGACTCCTCACAAGCCTCCATCTGTCCAATCAACGCTCGAGGAGATGAAACAAGTAGAGGCGGAGCGAGAAAAGAGCCCAGAACTAGAGAGGAGCCCGGAGCAGGTAGCTCAGGACATAGGGCTGGACACACTGATCACCGAGGTGACAAGTCCTGCAGTGGTCGACTTGATGGAGAAAAGGGATGCAAGTCCTAAGAAACTAGCAGGATCACCTGATAAGGGCCACCTGACAAAGGAGATAGAGATGGCCGAAGCAGAGGGCCATGCTCTTGAATCAGGCCAACAAAGCCCACAGGATACATCAGTAGGACCTGTTATAGTAGAGGTCCAAGAAGCAAAGGCTGATGATGAGAAGAAAGAAGCGATAGAGGATCCTGGTGATAAGGCACAAGAGGTGGATGCTGCAGGTACAGAGCAAATGGCCGCTGCAGAGCAGATGCCATCACCTTAGGCAGATCCTACAATATCAAAGGCGGTGGACATGCCACCAGAAATGGAGAAACAAAAGGAGGATGATCAACCTCCACAAGGGGAAGAACTGGGAACAGGTGAAATAACGAAGGAAAAAGATCATGATCATCATGATCTACATACAGGTACACCGCAGGGTTCCCCACACAGAGAAGATGCTCCACCAGAAAAAGAAGTTCCTCAATAGGAGGAGGCACCTCAGGATCAACAGCAGCAAGGAGAGCATCATGAGGAAGAAAAAGAAAAATCACCATCTCCACAACACATATTGATGGAAACATGAGATAGAGGTGAACAACATCATGATGCTGAGAAGCATGATCAGGTGCCTCCATGGTTAGAAAAGGAGGTGAATGTTGAGGAGGAACTGGAGATTCAAGAGTTTGACGTCTCCACCCTGTTCGCCGCTGATATAATGAAACCTAGGAGGAAGGCCAGGATGACTTCGGCCATCAAGAGAGATCCGGCGACAGGGAGAAGGACCGCACAGATTGCTGTACCTGCCGTAGAGAAAGAGAAAGGCAAAATCACTGTGGATGAATTCCAGATAAGCACAGTTGATTTGGGTTTTGCCAACGAAGAGCAGGAAGGTCAGGAGGGAAAAGACATTATAGACTCTCTAATTCAGAAGGTGAAAAGAGAGAAAAAAAAGAATAAGCAACATAAAGAGCACATTGCTCAGTTGCATGCATACATTAAGGGTTTAACCAACCCTGAGGATACCATAGCTGAAGCTGCAGTCCCATTGACTGCCATTTCTCAGGAGGAGGTAAATAAACTGGACCTCATGAAACATGAGGTGTCCGTAATAAGAAAATGGGTGTCATCCACATTGGATGATGCTATAGAGATAATGAAAGGTTCTTTAAAGAGGTGGAGCATCCTAGGCGACTCCAAGGCTAAGGTGGATAAATTGCAGATGCAGACCAGAAAAAGGTCTTATAAACTGGAGAAAGTCCTCAGCCTGTTGGACGAAATAAGGAAGATAAATCCACAACTGTTTATCAGTAAGCAGGTGTTAAATAATAATACTGCATTATTAGTGGATATCTGGTATAAAGCTGTACAGTTTGAATGCGGAGTCCTCAAGAGATGCAATAATAAGCTGAGGGAGATCAGCATGAGGCTACGTGATTTAATGGGCATTGAAGCAGACATGCTCGAAACATTAGAGGGCAAAGTGGAAGGGAAGATAGAGAATCAAGATGAAGATTCTACCCTCAAGGCTCTGCGTAATAACTTCCAAGTGGAAGATGATGGTCCGCTAGTCCACTTGACAGAGGAAGTGATAAATAAAATGATGAGGATCAAGGTCAAGATGGAGACCTACAATGAGACACTGCAGGACAGAAAGGATAAGCTGGACAACAGCAGGGATAAGTATGAAGCGCACAAACACGCCATCATCAAGGCAAAGACTCAAGATGGCGGAGGAATAGACCAAGTTGTGCGGTCATACGAACAAATCCAGAGCAGCATGCAGCCCCATATGCAGCAGCGTCATCATCCGGATAGTGAAAGTTCAGAGAGCGATGCACATGATGATGACCCGCATGCATCAGATGAAGAGCATGATGAAGATACATCATGAAGGGGAATATTTTGCATATGCAGTATAGATAGTTGCCAGCTGGCAACTTGTGCCTTTTTGTAAAATTGACAAGTCATGAAGTGATGACCGTTGATTTGTATTGACATATCAGATCCGTGGATCTTTTGTAAAAGATTCCTCACCTTATTCTATAAAAGGTGGTGGAATGCCTTGTTATATTCATTTGAAACTTAATTGAAATTTGATTGCTGAAATATTCAGGGCTCATTTCAAAGCTGCTGTATATGTACATGTCTTTTGTATACTTAATGAAAGGGAAGAGTATTTTGATTACAAATCTTCGTAAATCTTGAGTAATCTGTGTCTGAATTCTGGATATGTGCTTTGATTTGCTGCGTCCCTTGGAGTGCTCATCATGTTGCATGTATTGTTTTCATTCATTATCCTCTGACGTTTGCATCAACTGTATCTAGCTGTGGAATGTCCTGGTGAACATATGGTTTGATTTCTTATCCTCATGACAGTATCAAGCATGTATGTGGATCAAAAGCTAAAGGTTCAACTTAATTAGAAGTATTTCCTTTAATTTCTTTCAATTTCAGAGCATCTCACTGTCGTAATCGCAAATAACAGATAATCTTAAGCGAACCACCCAAAATATGCAGACATCTCATGGATAATCGTAAATATTTAGCATATTTGAACACTAAGCATGCACAATTGAAAATATCATGCAAAGATCTAGGTAGTTTACTTCTTTTCATCAAATAACCGAATAATTTGACTTTTCTATAAGGAATTTCTGCAGGAACGTCATGATGATAGTACATTTTCACGTAAGGCCCCAAAATGGAAACAACAATTCACATTAGCCACTGAGTAACGTCAGTCGATTAAGGCCTAATCACCGGAGACTTGGGATCATGAATTCTTTGAATTCACTGCATCTTTCAAGATGAATAAAGGTTAATGTGTACTTTTATTCTATGTTTGTTTGTGACTAACATCATGACCAACATAAATTGGTGCTAGAAGGAGGGCGAGTCCGGAAGATCACGCTCACCATCATTATTTTCAGGTTTGATGACACATAGAGTAAGGTAAGCTCATATCGTCTGTGAATTGCAGTAAATTACGTAAATATTTGCTGTGAAAAGTTTGTATGTGTTCATTCTATGTAAAGATTTCCAGATCTCACATAAATATTGCAAGCTTTATAGTAGATCTCTCTGAATTCACTAATATCGGCTAAAGATACGTAAATTTATTCAAGCTTTGAGAATTTTTAGGCCTTAAGCACTCGAGATCTTGTGCTACGGGTCAGGATATCCCAATATCCTGTCATATTTGCGGTGTCTTCGCAAATATGTTGTAAATATCCAGTCTGATTTGCCATCTGACCGCAAATATCACCTCATCCTGTGGAATCCAGCCAATATTTGCAAAGTTTCAGCCAATTTGCCTCCAAATCGAGAAATCCTGGCTCACAGGATAAATACCAGGTCTAGACCTAGTGAAATTTTTGAAGAATTGCCTGTTAGAGGTTTCAGACCTAGGACTGTAGACATTCATCATACTCCAGGGTCTAGTGCATCTAGAGTTTCACCAGAACCTCCTCCTGTAACTCCTGTTGGTTTGCAGATACCTTTCGGTGTATCCGCGACACCTCCTGTTCAAACTCAGGGTGTACCTTTAGTTCAACCTTAGCCAGCTGCACCACTAGTTCAAACCCCTCAGGTTGCAATGTCTTTCTTTGCAGCAGAGTCACCCTTGACCTTTAATGCATATCATGAGTTACCAAAGAATCTAGACAAACTTTGTCCAAGATATCATCCTTATCAAGATGCTGATGATCATATCAGGACGTTTAAAGAAGCTTGCTGCAGAGCCAGAATAGAACATCAGGACGTGGTGTGTAGATTATTTCCTTTTTCCCTAGGGGAAGAGGCTTATAATTGGTTCATCAGTCTTGGCCAAGCCTCTGTTGGTTCATGGGCTATCTTAGAGAAATCCTTTCTTGACAGGTTCAAGGTCCCTATTGATCCATCCATGAATTACCATATGTTTGCTACAATCAAAAGATTTGAGAATGAGCCTATTGCCAATTTCAATGCTAGGTTCCAGAAAATGTTGTCCAAACTAGTTGCCCCATATGTAGTAGCTGATGCTGCTGCTAGGAGTATCTATTATTTAGCCCTGGATCCATTAACTTCCATGTTCATCAGGAGAACACATCCTAAGATCACTACCTTGACAGGAGCTTTTCAAGAAGCTATCAAGGTAAATCAGCAGTTGATACCTGCTCCTACTCCAAATATAGTATTCCCTACTTTGCCTGGCTTGCAATCACAATATCCTGCAGCTTATCCTTCACAATATCCTGCACAATATCCTAATGGGGCAGTGATACCCCCAGCAGTCATGCCTGCACCTTTGCAAGTACCTCCATTGAGTATTATGCCTCCTCCTAATAGAAATAACCAATTGCCACAATATCCTGCACATGCTCAGACACCTCAGGGTACCGATCTATCCAACAATAACCATGGATCTTCCTTTTTGAGGCCTCAGACCGAAAATGTAGTGGCCAAAGCTCAAGAGGAGAAAGAGGAAATCAAAGAAATTTTTGGTCAACTCAGAAAACTCACCACAGAAGTAACACATTTGAGAAATCAAGGGTTTTATTCGCAGTCAGGTCAGAATAGGAGTTATTCCAATGATAGACCAAACTACCCTGACAGAGGATATAACAACAATAATTTCAACAATAATGCTGGAAGTAATAATAATCCTCCTAGACAACCTCGAGTGTGGAACTCCAGGCCAAATAATGGCTCATTACCATCACCCCTAGACAATCAGCCTCCAGGTGAAGCTAAACAGACTACTAGAGTCAATCTTACTGAAGCAGCCCTTACCAATTGGTGCAGGATCCACAATACCAATGCACATGCAGAATTAGATTGTCCACAATTTATGATTGCTGCCAGCATCTTTCAGACTGAAGTGTCTAACACTTCTGGAAATCCACCTCAGGCAAAAGGAAATGAGATAGTTCCTTGTGGATATGACTCATCTTTTGTGTTAGAAACATACACAAATCAGCCTCATCAGGATTATAATCAGACCTGTGAGGAATCTGCCTTAACCTTTGAAACAAACTATGTTTTCCCCTTTGAGGATGAAAATGAACCTGCAAGAGAGCATGAGGAAGTACATGCATATCAGCAGCAATACCCTGGTAAGCACAATTATAGCCTGAGGAGCAATGCCAACAGACCTGCTGGTCCATTGACATCATCTCTACCTCCAAACAACTTCAACACACCTCCTGATCCTAAGGCTAGCAATAACCCTGGGTTCCCTAAGGTGAATGCTCAATACTTGTCTTCTCAAAACACAGTAACAAAAGTCATAAATGCACCTCAGGAGTCTGACAAGTTAGTCAGCTATTTGGCTGATGAAATGAAGAAAATCAAGATAAGCCTGTCCCTATTTGAGCTATTGAAAAATCCTGCCATCAAAAGGGCATTCATGAAGTCACTAGATGATCCTGCTCCTAAAGAGGATAATCATCTTTCAAATCAATCCAATGGCAAAGATCATGCTGCTAAAGATAATACTATCAAGCCTAAGGTGTCAGCTACAGTCCAAGCTGCTGAAACCTCCCACATGACCTTGTATAGAGATAAAACTGAATCACCTCCGTTTCTCCTCACCATAAGAATGTTCAGCAAGAACTTGCACAACTGTTTGGTTGATTCAGGAGCCTCAATGAATGTTATGCCTTTGTCAATATGCAACGCTTTAGGACTGCATCCTGCTAAATCCTTAAAGAAGGTCACTCAACTGGACAAGACAGAAGTAAGTGTAGTAGGGGAACTAACTCACATTCACATGCAGCTAGCGTTTGATCCTAGGATACAGTATTACATTGACATTCAGGTAGTTGACATACCTGATACATATGGGATGTTGCTTAGCCAAGACTGGTCTAAAACGTTTAACGGATATATGTCTACAGATTTCAGTCACATGTGGTTACCATGGAAAGGTATACCTAATCAGATCAGGATTGATGCTGAGCCTAGGATGAAACATATGATCACAGAGTACAACAAAACAAATGAGATCATGTATGTAAACGTAGAACCTAGAGTTTATCGCATCAGGCCGCAAACTGTTAAAATAGAAGAGATCCTGATGCTTGATGTTCATCATCATCATGATGATGATTATCATGAGGACATGCCAAGTATGGAATTTGGTAATAATCTAGATAATGAGAATGAAATAGATCGCTTCAGAGATTTTGAGATGCATTTATCTACTCAGGTAAAACGCTGCCAATTATTAAATATACCTGCTAATGACATTTTGATTGATGGGTGGTGCAGATTACATGCCGAAGCACACTCAGAAAAGACTTGTGAACCATGCTTAGATATGATGATACTGGAGCAAACGTATAGTGAAGCATCATCATCATATTCCGAGGTGAGTATTACATCTGATGATGATGATGATACTAATTCCTATTTGTCTCCTGCAGGAACAGAAGAGTCGACAGATCATGATGAAGATCATATCCGGAGAGTAGAAGAGATCCTGGTGTCCGATCAGATAAATGATGTAGACAAAGAAAAGATCACTCCTGGTAGTGATTGCTTCATGGAATCAGATTATGAGTTGTCTGATGAAGACAAAGGCAGTGACCTGATGAAGTTCGAAGAATTTCTGGTAAAAGAAATAGAGAAGATGACACGACAGCATAAATCTCCCCAGGAGATTTTAATTAAAGGTTGGTGTAGGCTGCATGAGGCGCCTCACTCAGAAACAACTTGCTCACTGTGTTTACACATCTTGAAGAAGCATGCAGCTGTATATCCTGAACATCATCCTCCTACTGAGATGGAAGAGAAAACAGAAAAGCCATCAGGCTCACAAAATAAAAGAAAGAAGAAACTCGAGGATGATAATACCTCTAAGTTAAAGTGGATATCAGGCGGAGTAGCAGCCAGAGCTGCAAAGAAGAAAGAAAGTTCAAGTAAATATCCTGTTGAAGACGGATGTCCTGCTGAAGATAAACCTTGGATCCTGAGGTTTGATGGATCCAAATCTAAGCAAGGTGCTGGGGTAGGAATTGACCTTATTAATCCATCAGGAAAATCCTATTTAGCAGCTTACAGACTACAGTTCCCCTGTACTAATAATGTCGTAGAGTATGAAGCTCTGATTCATGGACTGTTGTTTGCTCATAAGAAGAAAGTGAAGATCTTGCATGTCTTTGGAGATTCAGAACTGGTTGTGAGACAAGTAAGAGGAATTTACTCCTGTAACTACAGAAAACTATCAAATTACAGGCATCGAGTATGGGACTTGATTGAAGACTTTGATGCCTTTAATATCGTTCACGTACCAAGAGAACAGAACCAGAGGGTAGATGCACTCGCCCAGGCCACCAGTACGTTGGAACCGCTATCCATATCTGGTCTAAAGAGATTTTCAGTAGAATTGGTGTCAGTACCTTCGGTACCTGACAACGTGACTAATCTCCAGGTGTTTGATGATGATCAGCACATCCTAGACTTCATATCAAACAGAGACATATTTGAAGCTCAGATTATAGATGAGAATAGTATGGAAGATCATGTATGGGAAGAAGATGAGATATTAGAGTTACCTAGCAACAGAATTCCCAAAGGTATGATTGAATTAGAAAGAGCCTTTGATCTAGATAATATGCTTAAACATAAAGATCTGCCTAAGGCAGATGGAGGTCAATATTCACAGGTGAATATTGGACAAGCTGATGACAAGAGAAACGTCTTATTGGGTAAGGTTTGTACACCAAAAGAGTTAGAAGGAATAACTCAGGCCCTTAAAGATTACATACATGTAATTGCATGGACTTATGATGAGCTAAAGACATATGATACTTCTGTCATAACTCATACTATACCTCTCAAGCCAAACGCAAAACCTTTCAGACAGAAGCAGAGGCCAGTCAATGCTCTGCTTGAACCAATCATCCTTGAAGAAGTCAAGAAATTGTTAAATGCTCGGATAATATTTCCTGTCAGACACTCCACTTGGGTGGTGAATCTTGTGCCAATCAGAAAGAAGAATGGAGACATCAGGTTATGTGTAGATTTCAGGAACTTGAACAGAGCATCAGAAAAGGATAATTATCCTTTGCCCTCTTTGGATGAAGTTTTACAGATTGTAAATGGAGCCAAAATGATGTCCTTCCTGGACGGTTTCTCCAGATACAACCAAGTGATGGTTGATAAAATTGACAGATTAAAAACTGCCTTCACCACAAAGTGGGGGATATTTGCATATAGACGTATGCCATTTGGACTTATAAATGCTGGGGCTACATTCCAGTGAGCAATGGACATAGCCTTCAGAGGCTTAATAGGAAAGTGTATAGTCATCTACATGGATGACTTGACAGTATTCTCTAAGGAAAGGGGAAATCATGTTGCTGATCTCAGAAGTGTACTAAAGAAATGTGAAGAATATGGAATATCTTTGAATCCTAAGAAGTGCATATTTGGAGTCACAACAGGAAAGTTACTAGGCCACCTGATCACAGAAGATGGAATTATCATTGATCCTGACATGGTGGAGTCTATTATGAAGTTACAACTTCCAGGAAGCAAAAAGGAACTTAAGTCTTACTTTGGTAAGATAAATTTTGTGAGGAAGTTCATCACCGGCTTCGCTGAAATTGTCAGACCACTAAATGCCATGTTGAAAAAGGATGCACAAATTGAGTGGACACCAGAAGCCAAGGCTGCCTTTGAAGATATAAAGAAGGCCATTTCAGATGCTCCTGTCCTCATTAGTCCAGATTATACAAGAGATTTCTACATCTACTCATTTGCTTCAGAACATACCTCTGCAGCAATGTTAACTCAAAGAAACGAAGAGAAAGAAGAGAAACCAATTGCTTTCATGAGCTGTCCTTTCAGAGATGCTGAATTGAGATATGTAGATGTTGAAAGACAGGCACTTGCATTAGTCAGAGCAGTAAAGAAGTTTAGACATTATATACTGAGAAGCAAAGTGATTGCTGTGGTACCAGATGCAGCAGTGAAGATGCTGCTGATGCAGAGTGAACCTGGTGAAAAAAGAGCCAAATGGATTACTGTATTACAAGAATATGACATGGAGATCACACCAATGAAGCTAGTAAGAGGACAAGCTCTGAGCCAGATGATATCTGAAACTGATCCAAATATCATCAGTCAGTAGTATGTGATCAATGAGAAAGACAATAGAGAATGGTATTCAGACATCAGGCACATCCTGATCACTGGAAGATGTCCTCCAAGAATGCAAGCCTCAC
Source organism: Cunninghamia lanceolata (assembly GCA_027924645.1). NCBI lineage: Eukaryota > Viridiplantae > Streptophyta > Pinopsida > Cupressales > Cupressaceae > Cunninghamia > Cunninghamia lanceolata. The sequence continues at coordinate 6,935,597 of BSBN01000295.1, read as the reverse complement.
AGAGAAGAGCCTTAAAGATAAGATCCCAGAAGTATATGATGAAGGGAGGAACCCTATTTAAAAAGAATTATGAAGGGATATACTTGAGATGCTTAGAGAAACTAGAAGCAAATAAAGTTTTAACAGAGTTACATGACAAGTTTGGAACTGCACACGGGTCAGCGTTGGCCACAACACATGCAATCCTCAGAGCAGGATATTACTGGCCTACAATTTTTAAAGACACGGCTGATCATGTTAAATGTTGTCATGTTTGCCAGGTTGCTGCCAATAGAGAAAAATATGCTGCGCAACCATTGCGGCCAGTGGTGGAAGAGCGCCCGTTCGCACAGTGGGGCATGGATTTCATAGGACCGATCAATCCTCCGTCTTCCTTAGGCCATAGGTATGTCCTAACGATTACTGACTATTGTACTAGATGGACTGAGGCTACCAGCAGCAAAACTTGCACTGCAAATGATGTCATTAAGTTTCTGGAAAGCAACATTATCACCAGGTATGGAACTCCCTATGCATTGGTAAGTCATAATGGTTCTGCCTTCATTTCCACCAAATTGTCAAGTTGGGCTTTCGATCATGGGATCATACTTAAGTTCTCATCCAACTACTATCCCCAGGGAAATGGATTAGCAGAATCCACCAACAAGAATTTACTGAGTATAATAAGAAAATTGATAGAGAAAAATCCCAGGGAATGGAACTCATTTATGAAATATGCCTTATGGGTAGACAGAACTAGAATGAAAACTGCATTAGGAAATTCACCCTTCCAACTAGTATATGGGGTAGATCCTATCCTCCCTATAAACTTGAAAATTCCTACTCTGAAGTTTGCACAAGAGTATCTAGGCATAGATAACAAGCAGGAAGTCCGGTTGCTTCAGTTGATGCACCTGGAAGAAAAGCGGAGTCAAGCGATTGACCAATTTGCAAAACATCAGGCTGTTGTCAAACGCTGGTTTGACAAGAGAGCCAAAATTAAAGCTTTCAGGATATCCAATTTAGTCCTGATGTGGGATAAAGCCCATGAAAAGAAAGGTGATCATGGTAAGTTTGATAGATTATGGATAGGTCCCTTTCAAATTTTTGAAATTTTAGGAGATAGCACTTATAGGCTTAAGAACCTGACAGGTGAGGATGTCCCATTGCCAGTCAATGGACAATTCCTCAAACATTATTTCCAGGCTTGAATGACTTCATGACAGTCATATGTATCATATTGTATATTTGTATAGTTGTTTGTACATTTTGTTTTGGTGTGTTGTTTTTGTTTTGTTGTTTGGGACCTTGTTCTGGTAAGTCAGGATGATGCACTTCATCACCCTAGAAAATAATTAAATCGTTAGGATTCAGATGATGAGATCACATTTAAATATAGGTTATAATTCATTCTAGGAAGTATTCATGATCAGGTTTGTGATATCTTTTCATCAGGGTGCTTTTTCTTGGTCAAAGCGAATCCATCACAATGAAACACCTAACAGCCTTGGGTTTGTTGAACACACTAGTATAGGTGTTAAGTGAAAAATCTAAAGGGACTCCCTTGCTACCAATACAATCTCCAACCTAAAGCTGCAAGTGACTGTACCTTGTACAAATGAGCTAACATGATGATATCAGATATAAATTTTAAAGAAAAAATTAGAAAAGAAATAAAATTAGGCCACCTAAGTAACCCTACCGGGGCTATAGACGCCTGCTGGTAGTGAGGCTCTACTTAGGGAGATTGTACAGATAACCTTGCCGGGGCTATAGACGCCTGCTGGCAGCAAGGCTCTATCTAGGTTGGCTATGAGGGATGATCCCCAAATATGTAGTTTAATACCAGTTACTTATGTTTTCAACTTACTTTCAAGATGAGGATAATTAATCATATGCACACACCTGATCCTTTGTTAGCTTTATCACCATGATGAAATTTTATCATTCAGAGGATTATGATGCTTACACTTAGACAGAATTAGAACATTATAGATGAATGTGATCACATCACTTGAATCATTGGAATTTGTTTATTTTCTTTGGTGGCAAGTTGTTGTGTGGTTACACAACACGCCCCATTTTGACTTGGCAAAACAGGGACCAAACTTTTCTTTTGGCTTGTGTTGTCTGCCTTCTGGCGGTTTGGTAAAATCAGTCATGTTCATCATCATGTGGAGTAAAGATGAGGTAAGCCCCAATATGAGGTCAGTCTGTCAAAATTCGTATTTCATATATATGACCATATATTCTGAAAGAGCATTAAAACTCATGCAGGTTTGCCTTTTACATCACCCTGATATTCATCAGGATGTGAGAGTTATGAACAGTCAAAGTCTTGGTCAAACCTGATATTTGCAAGAAGAGGGTCATATTTTATAACCTCAGTTATGCTGTTTGAAGAACATCATCATCATATTTGAAATGTCCCCCCCGATAATATCCTGCGGTTCAAATATCTGGACGTCAACTTTAAGTGATAGTAAGTCTTCCCCGTCGAACGGTGTTTTGTATCGCGAACATCATGTTTTGAAAGTAACCTGATATTCATTAATATCATCCTGACGCAAAATATCACCCTTAGCAAGTATCCTGATGACATCATCCGAATACGATAAACGAGGAAAGAAACATCCTGATGACATCATCATCATATTTACATTTCGACAGGATACTTTGTAAACATGATCATGTTCACCCAATGTGACGATGACGTCATGAGACATTTCCAATACAAAGAACAAATATCATGATGACATCATCTCGATATTCAAAGAGGAGAATGAGTAAGTTTGAAGGTCATCATCATATTTTGAAATATCACCCGATAGACCGAAATATCCTCCTGATGTGCTAAAATGAAAACAAAGGTGTGTTGTCACCCGAATTTTTGTCGCGATAGCAGTTTCAAGACTAGGGAGGATGATATTGAAACTCAACCTGATATTTATGAATATCATCCTGCCCTCATGATATCTTGTCGTATGAATATCCCCCCGCTCCCTTTGCCGCCATTGCCATTAAATGCGCACAGACATGGTAGGTGATTCCCGCCGACCCCGAAACCCAATGAAACGTCTGGCGAGATCCTGAGTTTTCGCACGAATGATCAAAGATTGCGATCTAACTTGTCAGAGTTACCCTAAGTTTACCCTAACTACGAGGTTAAAAGGTAATTCAACTGCCATTGTTACATTTACCTGCGTTAAAATTGTTTTACAGAGCACTAGCCTCCATATCTGCATAACAGCTACCGTTGCGCGACTGGAGCTCGTAAACTGAGGGAGGAAGGTGATCAGCAGTTGAATTAAAGGTGTCTTAGAGATATACTGGTATAAAAGGAAATCAGCATAACCAGGTAAGTAAATTGAAACCCTCATCATGTTGTTTCTATATGATGTTGTAAGTTCTGGTTATGTGTCCATGTAAGTAAGTAATGTGGAATTGATGCAATGGGCATGATATTTGTAATATGTATGCATGCATGTCCCTGTTGTGAGAAGAACTGTTGTTAATTGCAGGTACCCATGGCTGAAAAACGCTTAGTCAAGAATCAGGAAGAATTCAGCAGGCCTATGTTCTCTTCACAGAGAGGGGTCCTGTTCAAATTTGGGGCAATTACAGACACCCATCAGGGGATTACCAACCTGGAGGCTTGGTCAGCCAAGCTGAATGATGGGCAGGATAAGAGTCCAGTATTGGACGCCGTGTTTGTATTCATCATGTGGAACGCTGCTGGCTTCCCCTACTCCATGGAGTCTCCGGAGCTGGTTATTGAGTGCGCCCGGAATTACAACCCTCAAACGAGGCAGGTGGTGAAGCATGGGAGGGTGTATGCAGACCTGTCCATCAAAGGTCTATCCCGAATGTTTGGACTGCCAATGGGCAGTAAGGTAAAGAGTGTGGACTTGAAAAAGTCTAAAAGAGAATATGAGGCCAACAAGAAGACGGCCAGAAAGAATATGTATGCTTGGCAAGCCGAGAACAGCACGTATAATGCAGCGGCCAAGCTCCCAGTGCACCTGTTCAAATTTGATTTTAATGAGGAATATCAGTATGTGATTGCTCTCCTGAACAGGGTGACTGGCCAGCCTGATACTGGAAAATTCAGAGACTGGATGTATGGCATAATAATGATGTGCCTATATGCAGACATCAAGCCACTGTGGGGCCAAATCATAAGTGATGCTCTGCATGAGCAGCTGCTGAACCTGGGAGGTTCAGATTGTGCCTTCTATATGACCTCTTACATTGTTTATTCCTGTGCATATAGAGGCACGTTTGATCCCTTAACTACAGATGGGAAGCTAACAGGCACAAATGCAGCCTATATCTGGGATCATCATCCCCAGCTGCAAAGAACCAACTACACCAAGGACTACAAACTGGCCAATGATGCATTCTCCATGCATCTGGTAAGGACCATGGAAGATGACAGAACTAAAAGACTGAGCATGGAGGCTCAGGAGGCAGTATACAGGCATGGGGCATGGTACATCCAATTTGCCACCTTTTTCTATATCAGGATAGAGGGTTTTGAAGGGCATCCCTTGATGCTGCCAAGGTATCCTACGGATGCAATAGTGTTAATGGAATTTATCAGGCAGGGCTCCACCATCATACAGATGTATAAGGATGCCAAGAAGCTGCCACCAATTTTGTTCCCAGTCAGCATCGGCAACTATATGTGCCCTGACTCGGATAATATTAAGAAGGTGATGGTCACTCTGAACAAGATGAATCTACTGCCCTTCCCAGTAACGAGACCATATGATCCTTACGGCCGAATGCAGAAGATCCTAGGGAAGCCTATTCACCAAAGGCACCTAGAAGATTTTTTGGCTGACTGCGAAGATGAGGCAGAGGCCAGGAGGAGGAGGTATCAGAGGTTGACTCTGAACCAGATTAGAACGTTTGACTGCATCTCCCTCCCTCAGCAGCTGAAGAGTGATGACGGCAGGATAATGGTAGATGAATACGAGCAGAAGAAGATTTATAATGATACCATATCTGCACCTGACCTCACCATGCAGGAGGATATGTCTTTGGACCCATTCTTTGCCAGAACCATACACTTGACCCAAGCTTGGGTAGATGCACAGGTAGAGGCACTGAAGAAAAAGGGTGTTGTAATCACGGTGGACAACAAAAGGAAAGGGCAGGACATCCCTGCAGATGATTATGATGACTTCCTGCTGGAGAAAAGGAAGACTAAGGGAGAGAGAATCCCTCCACCACAGCAGCCTAGCAAGAGAGCCCCAAGGGGCAAGAAGGTAGAAAAGGGACCCAAAGGGGTCATAATTGAAAGGGCAGTATTCACGGCTGAGGAGGCAGCCAGATCAGGATCAGAATCAGATTCTCCTCCCAAGCCCAAGAAAGCCAAGACAGCAGAGGCTGGAACCACAGAGACCCAAGAAGTGGGTCAGTCATCCAGACAACCAGGCAAGGATATCCTCATGGAGGAAGAGCCTGAAGAAGAGGAGGAAGCTCCATTGATAATTAGAAGAAAGAGGAGAGCTCCGCAGGTGCTAGTTCCTACCACACCTAAGAAACCAAGAACTTCCATGAGAGGTGAAATAAGTCACCCCCCAGCACAAGTACAAGGGGCAGGTAGTGAAGTGCAGAAGGAACTTCAGCACAATGTTCCACTTCCTACCATTGTCAAGTTGAAAACTAAACTAGCAGAAGAGCAACAAAAGGAAACATCTCAGGCACAAGCAGAAAAGCATGTCTCGCTAGATGAGACAATAAACTTGTCTGATGATGAGGTGGTGCAGGATGTAGCTGCACAAGAAATGGAAACACTTGCGGCTGCTGGCATCAGTGTGACTCCTCACAAGCCTCCATCTGTCCAATCAACGCTCGAGGAGATGAAACAAGCAGAGGCGGAGCGAGAAAAGAGCCCAGAACTAGAGAAGAGCCCGGAGCAGGTAGCTCAGGACATAGGGCTGGACACACTGATCGCCGAGGTGACAAGTCCTGCAGTGGTCGACTTGACGGAGAAAAGGGATACAAGTCCTGAGAAACCAGCAGGATCACCTGATAAGGGCCACCTGACAAAGGAGATAGAGATGGCCGAAGCAGAGGGCCATGCTCTTGAATCAGGCCAACAAAGCCCATAGGATACATCAGCAGGACCTGTTATAGTAGAGGTCCAAGAAGCAAAGGCTGATGATGAGAAGAAAGAAGCGATAGAGGATCCTGCTGATAAGGCACAAGAGGTGGATGCTGCAGGTACAGAGCAAATGGCCGCCACAGAGCAGATGCCATCACCTTAGGCAGATCCTACAATATCAAAGGCGGTGGACATGCCACCAGAAATGGAGAAACAAAAGGAGGATGATCAACCTCCACAAGGGAAAGAACTAGGAACAGGTGAAATAACGAAGGAAAAAGATCATGATCATCATGATCTACATACAGGTACACCGCAGGGTTCCCCACACAGAGAAGATGCTCCCCCGGAAAAAGAAGTTCCTCAACAGGAGGAGGCACCTCAGGATCAACAGCAGCAAGGCGAGCATCATGAGGAAGAAAAAGAAAAATCACCATCTCCACAACACATATTGATGGAAACATGAGATAGAGGTGAATAGCATCATGATGCTGAGAAGCATGATCAGGTGCCTCCATGGTTAGAAAAGGAGGTGAATGTTGAGGAGGAACTGGAGATTCAAGAGTTCGACGTCTCCACCCTGTTCGCTGCAGATATAATGAAACCCAGGAGGAAGGCCAGGATGACTTCGGCCATCAAGAGAGATCCGGCGACAGGGAGAAGGACCGCACAGATTGCTGTACCTGCCGTAGAGAAAGAGAAAGGCAAAATCACTGTGGATGAATTCCAGATAAGCACAGTTGATTTGGGTTTTGCCAACGAAGAGCAAAAAGGTCAGGAGGGAAAAGACATTATAGACTCTCTAATTCAGAAGGTGAAAAGAGAGAAAGAAAAGAATAAGCAACATAAAGAGCACATTGCTCAGTTGCATGCATACATTAAGGGTTTAACCAACCCTGAGGATACCACAACTGAAGCTGCAGTCCCATTGACTGCCATTTCTCAGGAGGAGGTAAATAAATTGGACCTCATGAAACATGAGGTGTTCGTAATAAGAAAATGGGTTTCATCCACATTGGATGATGCTATAGAGATAATGAAAGGTTCTTTAAAGAGGTGGAGCATCCTAGGCGACTCCAAGGCTAAGGTGGATAAATTGCAGATGCAGACCGGAAAAAGGTCTTATAAACTGGAGAAAGTCCTCAGCCTGTTGGATGAAATAAGGAAGATAAATCCACAACTGCTTATCAGTAAGCAGGTGTTAAATAATAATACTGCATTATTAGTGGATATCTGGTATAAAGATGTATAGTTTGAATGCGGAGTCCTCAAGAGATGCAATAATAAGCTGAGGGAGATCAGCATGAGGCTATGTGATTTAATGGGCATTGAAGCAGACATGCTCGAAACATTAGAGGGCAAAGTGGAAGGGAAGATAGAGAATCAAGATGAAGATTCTGCCCTCAAGGCTCTGCGTAATAACTTCCAAGTGGAAGATGATGGTCCGCTAGTCCACTTGACAGAGGAAGTGATAAATAAAATGATGAGGATCAAGGTCAAGATGGAGACCTACAATGAGACACTGCAGGACAGAAAGGATAAGCTGGACAACAGAAGGGATAAGTGATAAGTATGAAGCGCACAAACACGCCATCATCAAGGCAAAGACTCAAGATGGCGGAGGAATAGACCAAGTTGTGGGGTCATACAAACAAATCCAGAGCAGCGTGCAGCCCCATATGCAGCAGCGTCATCATCCGGATAGCGAAAGTTCAGAGAGCGATGCACATGATGATGACCCGCATGCATCAGATGAAGAGCATGATGAAGATACATCATGAAGGGGAATATTTTGCATATGCAGTATAGATAGTTGCCAGCTGGTAACTTGTGCCTTTTTGTAAAATTGACAAGTCATGAAGTGATGACCATTGATTTGTATTGACATATCAGATCCGTGGATCTTTTGTAAAAGATTCCTTACCTTATTCTATAAAAGGTGGTGGAATGCCTTGTTATATTCATTCGAAACTTAATTGAAATTTGATTACTGAAATATTCAGGTCTCATTTCAAAGCTGCTGTATATGTACATGTCTTTTGCATACTTAATGAAAGGGAAGAGTATTTTGATTACAAATCTTCGTAAATCTTGAGTAATCTATGTCTGAATTCTGGATATGTGCTTTGATTTGCTGCATCCCTTGGAGTGCTCATCATGTTGCATGTATTGTTTTCATTCATTATCCTCTGACGTTTGCATCAACTGTATCTAGCTGTGGAATGTCCTGGTGAACATATGGTTTGATTTCTTATCCTCATGACAGTATCAAGCATGTATGTGGATCAAAAGCTAAAGGTTCAACTTAATTAGAAGTATTTCCTTTAATTTCTTTCAATTTCAGAGCATCTCACTGTTGTAATCGCAAATAACAGATAATCTTAAGCGAACCACCCAAAATATGCAGACATCTCATGGATAATCGTAAATATTTAGCATATTTGAACACTAAGCATGCACAATTGAAAATATCATGCAAAGATCTAGGTAGTTTACTTCTTTTCATCAAATAACTGAATAATTTGACTTTTCTGTAAGGAATTTCTGCAGGAACGTCATGATGATAGTACATTTTCACGTAAGGCCCCAAAATGGAAACAGCAATTCACATTAGCCACTGAGTAACGTCAGTCGATTAAGACCTAATCACCGGAGACTTGGGATCATGAATTCTTTGAATTCACTGCATCTTTCAAGATGAATAAAGGTTAATGTGTACTTTTATTCTATGTTTGTTTGTGACTAACATCATGACCAACAGGTATAAACCTTGATAGTACTGCATCTGAGCCTGCACCCTGGCAAGCTTAGCTTGTGCCTGTACTAACTGCCCCTGCACCTGTGCTAACTGTGTCTGTGCCTGTGCTAGCTGTGTCTGTGCTTGTGCTAGTTGTGCCTATGCTTGGTGCACCTACCCAACCAAAAAATTGCTGGTGGCATCTGTCCCAAGGGATGCTATCACTGGATCCCTCTCTACCCGGATAACTCGTATCCTTGCCTCTGCCATATCTCGCTCTCTCTTGAGCCTCTTAATAACCTCCACGTCTATGCCCCGCCAAGCCTTGGCCATCCTAAGTTGTGCCCTTAGTTGTCAAACCTATTCTCTCAACATTGTAGTGGACCTCTCCTGAACATCTGACTATGCAGGATCCTAAGGGGTCTGTGCGTATCTCTACCCCTGCGGCTAGGGCACCTGCTGCTGCGCTACATACTGAGGTGGTGGCGTCTTGTTGTGTGGTTGTACAACACGCCCCATTTTGACTTGACAAAATAGGGACCCAACTTTGCTTGGCTTGGTTTGTGTTTTCTACTTGCTGGCGGTCTGGTAAAAGTAAGTCATGCGGATGATCCTACATAAGGGGACTGGGTAAGTCATCATGATGAGGTTAGTTTTTCAAAGTTCATATTTCATGACAATAACCTCATGGTTGGATAGAGTACAAAATTTCATGCAGGTTTGCCTTTTGGATCACCCTGATATTCCTTAGGGAATGAGAGTTATGGTGAGTCAAAGTCCTAGTCAAACTTGATATTATGAGGGGGGGTCATATTTCTTAACATCCGTCATCTTATGAAAGATCACCCTGATCCAATTTTATCACCTGATGAATCATTTATTTACAGATTTGGACGTCAATTTTAGGTGATAGAAGCATTTACCTGTCAAACAACATTATATATTTTGCAGGGGTCATATTCCCAATATCACCCAATATTCCCAATATCACCTGATATTTTGAATATCACCCCGTCGCAAAATATCACCCTAAAGCTAATATCATGATGACGTCATATAATCCCGATGAGATAAGAAAATTTCCATGACGATGACATCATCATCCCTTTTACCTTGCGAAGGTATATTTCCAATAGCGACCCTTTCTACATAACATGACGATGACATCATAGTGCAACAACGACAAACTAAGTCATTATCTTGATGATGTCATCCTGATATTTTGAATATCACCCGATATTCTCAACATGACCCAATCTATTGACATAAGTTTTCCCGCCAAAGGCAGAGGGTCATATTATTCTGAGGGGGTCATATTCAGAATATTACCTGATATTCTGAATATCACACAATCTTCCAAAGATCACCCTGCTCCTCTTGCCACGCAACATTAAATACCATAAATGCAGTAGGTGGATTCTTACCGATTGTGAACACGATCTAGACACTTGGCAGCATCCATGAATTATTGATAGAAGATCAATGGTTAAGATTGAATAAACCCTGTGTTGCCCTAAAATTGCCCTAATAAGGAGGACAAAGTGAATTTACACCGTCATTTTAAACTTACCTTGCGATAAAACTAGTTTTTACAGAGCAACAGAGTTTTCAAACCCTCATACGACCTACCTGCGGACACACACGGCTTGCAACAGAATAGGACACGTGGTTATATCTGGTATTTGAATCTCTTTCATATAATCATTAGCATAATCAAGGAGTTAAACACTATCAAGTAAGTAATTAAAACCCTCCTCCTGTCATTTTCTGCATGTCTAGGTAGTATGCTTTTGCTGGTTTGAAGTTATAGGTTATGCATATCATGATGAAGTGATGATTAATTAATATAACATGCATCATGCCGTGAAGATATAATGTTATGTGCATGTATGTGAAATATTTGTATGGTAAGACTGGTCTTGTTTATTGCAGGAAACCATGGCAGACAAGAGGTAAAAAAGCAGATCTGATGCTGAATTTCTTAAATCAATGTTCGCTCAGCCTGAAGGTGTAAGGTTCAAATATGGCGTTATCACAGACACATACTAGGGAAGCACTGATCTAGTTGCATGGTCATCTAGAATGCATGATGACAAGAATAATGCCCTGTTGGATGCCATTTTCATGTCAGGAATGTGGAGCGCAGCTGGATTTCCCTATTCTATGGAGACTCCAGAATTGATTATTGAATGTGCCAGGAATTACAATCCACAAACAAGGAGGGTGGAAAAGCATGGTTGAGTGTATGCAGATCTATCCATCAGGGGGATTGCAGCCACTTTCAATTTACCATTGGGAAAGAAGGTTGTCAGCATGGATCTGAAGAAATTGGAAACTGAATATATAAACAACAAGAAAGCTGCTAGGAAGAGAATGTATCAATGGAGGGCAAAGAATAGTCCTTACCCTGCAGCTGCCAAACTAACAGTGCATATGTACAAGTTTGACTTTGATGATGAATACCAATAAATGATAGCCCTACTTAGTAGAGTAACAGGCCAGCCTAATGCTAGGAGTTTCAAAGATTGGATGTATGGGGTTATCCTGATGTGTCTGTATATAGACAACAAGCCATTATGGGCCAAAATGATAAATGATGCCCTAAATGAGCAGCTCATGAGCCTAGGAGGCTTAGAATGTTCTTTTAATATGACTTCATATGTGGTATACTCATGTGCATACAAAGGTACATTCAGTGCACTTGCAACATAATGAAAGATTGGTGGCACTACAAATGATGCCCACATTTGGGATCATTATCCCCAGTTGTAAAGACAAAATTATCTTCCAAATTACAAATTAGTGAATGATACATTTTCTATGCATCTGGTCAGGACAATGGAAGAAGATAGGACTAAAAGACTGAGCATGGAAGCTCAAGAAGTCATATACAGGCATGGTGCCTAGTTTATACAATATACCACATTCTCTTATATCAGAATAGAGGGCTTTGCTGGACAACCCCTCATGCTCCCAAAATATCCAACTGATGCAGTTGTTTCAATGGAGTTCATGAGGTAGATAGACACAATACTGGATGCTTACAAAGCAAATAATAAGATTCCACCAGTATTGTTTCTAGTAACAATGGGTTGGTATAGATGCCAAGATTCTGATAACATTAAGAAGGCCATAGATGGTCTAGACATGATGAAGTTACAGCCGTTCCCCTTGGCAAGATCATATGATCCATATGGGAGGATGCATAAAATCATGGGGAAGCCCATCCATCAAAAGCACTTAGAGGATTTCTGGACAGATTGTGAAGATGAAGCTGAGGCTAGAAGAAGAAAATACCAAAGGCTGACTCTCAACCAGATCAAAACTTTTGATTGTATTCCAGTGCCTACTCAGTTAAAGAGGGATGATGGTAAAATAATAGCTGATGAATATGAAGAAAAGAAGATATACAATGACACAATCTCAACACCTAATCTTACACAGCCTGAGGATATTTCATTAGATCAATTTATAGGCAGGATGCTGCAGTTAACCTAGTCTTCGGTAAATGAACAAATAAATGCACTAAGGAAGAAGGGTGTAGCCCTTATAGTTGACAATAAGAAGAAGAGGCAGGAGCTTCCTAATAATGAATATGATGACTTTCTGATTGAAAAGAGGAAATCTAAAAGAGAAAGAATGCCGCCTCAAGAACAAAGCAAGAGACCCCCCAGAGGTAAGAAAACTGATAATGAACCTAAAGGGGTAATAGTTGAAAGAGTGATTATAATAGCTAAGGATGCATCCGCATCAGGACAGGCATCAGCCTCATCAGCACCTTCTCCTATAGATAAACAAAAAGCAAAAAAGAGCTAGAGGCCAGATGTTGAAACTATTGAAACATATGAGGAGGGTCAAGCATCACAAAAGAAAAAGGAAAAGGATGTTCTTCTTGATGAAGAGCCTGAAGAAGAGGACCCTATGCCCCTCATTAGAAAAAGAAAAGCACCTCAGGTGATGGCATCCACACCTAAGAAACCAAGAACCTCAATGAGAGGTGAAATAAAACATGACCCCATAGTATTGAGGGGAGCTGGTGGAGAAGTATTTAGAAAGGAACTGCAACACAATGTGCCACTTCCCACCATTATTCAGTTTAAGATTGAACAAGCCGAAGAACAAATGAAAGAAGCCTCTGGGCCAATTCAAAGTAGTCTTGTTTCGCTGGAGGAGACAGTTGACTTATCTGATGATGAGATAGTAAAGGATGTTACCTCTCAACAAATGAAAACCCTTGCTGCTAACACCCACATAACTCCACAAGGAACTTCCTCAGTGCAGGCGGCTGTGTTAGAAGAACTGAAGCAAGTGGAATAGGAAAAGGAAAAGAGTCCAGAAAGGATTGTTCAACAAATAGGGCTTGATAAACTAGTGGATTAGGTGACTACCCCCAAAGTGATAGATTTAACATACAGGGAGGATGTAGCACATCCTAAAAATCTAGTGGGTACACCTAAGGGAACAGAAAATGTTGAGGAGATTAAGCTGGCAGAAATGGAAAGCCATACTGTAGATATGAGCCAGCAACAACAAGATTCATTTGATGAACCTAAAATAGTAGAAGTCCAACAAAAGGGGGGAGAAGATAAAGATACATCAGCAAATGATGCCCCCCGGACTCAAGAAACCTTAGGTGAGAAAGATGCAGCATGTCAGGATGACCTAAAAACTCAAGACTACATGTGTGGATCAGAATGTGATCCAAAATCAGGTAGAAGCACCTAAGGTAGATACAATGACATTTACAGATGCAAATGTGCACCGTAATGAGGAAATCACCAAGGTGGATGAGACAAAAGAGGATGAAGTAAAAGATCAGCTACAGGATCATCATGCAGAGGTACCGCAAGATCCTCCACCACAAGAAGAAATTCCTCAACAGGAGGAAGGATCCTAGGATCACCCTCATGAAGAGCATCATGAGGAAGAAATAAGGAAGTCACCATCCCCATCAAAAATAGATGCAGTTGCTAGAGATCAAGGTGATCAGCATGATGATGGTGGACGCCAAGGATCTGGAGACCAAGTTCCTTCATGGCTTGAGAAAGAAATAGATACAGAGTCAGGTTTGGAGATTCAAGACTTTGATGTGTCAACCCTATTTTTAGAAACCCTCATGAAGCCAAAGAGGAAGGCCAGGTTAACCTCATCCATAAGAAGAGATCCTGCCACGGGCAGAAGGACTGCTCAGCTAGCACTTCCCATGGTTGAAAAAGACAAAGGCAAAATCACCCTCAAAGAATTCCAGATCACTATTGTTGATTTAGGGTTTACCAACGAAGACCAGGAAGGTCAAGAGGGAAAAGATATAATTGATTCTTTAACCCAAAGGGTAAAGAAAGAAAAGAGAAAAATAAGCAGCATAAGGAGCACATTGCTCAGCTGCATGGCTACATAAAAGGGTTAATTAACCCTGATGATACTTCAAATGCAGAAGTAGTCCCATTGACTGCAATTTCTCAAGAAGAGGTCAATAAGTTGGACCTTATGAAGCACAAATCAGTAATAATGAGAAAGTGGATGGCATCCGCACTCACTGGAGCAGAAGAAGTAGTGAAAGCCTCTTTACAGAGGTGGAATTCTCTAAGTATCTCCAGAAGGAAGGTTGATAAATTGCAAATGGAGGCCGGAAGGAGGTCATTCCAATTAGAGAAAACCTTGAGTGCTTTGGATGAAATGAAGAGGATTAACCCTCAAGTTATAATAAACAAACAAGTGCTGGATAGTAATACCACCATATTGATGGATATCTGGTATAAAGACATCAGATTTGAAAATGATGTATTAAAAAGATGCAACAACAAGTTAAGAGACATCAACATGAAACTGCATGACATGATGTCATTTGAAGCAGAGATCCTGGAGGCCCTAGAGGGGAAGGTAGAAGGAAAGATTGAGAATCAAGATGCAGATTTTGTAGTAAAAGCTCTGCATAATAACTTTTAGCTGATAACTGATGACCCTCTTAACCACCTGATGGAAGAAGCCATGGACAAGATCATGAGGATCAAAGTCAGGGTGGAGAATTATAATGAAACATTAGGCAGCAGGAGGAACAAATTGGAGGCTCTTCGAGATAAATATCAGGCCCACAGGCATGCCATTGTCAACACAAAAACTCAGGATGGCGGAGAAGTTGAGCGAGTGGTGGGAACATATGAAAATGTCAGGATAATCATGCAGGCCCATATACAAAACAATTTTCATCAAGATGATTAAGATACGAGAAGTGATGATCTGGATGCTCTTGATGATGAGGATGAAGAACCTAAAAAATGAAGAATGGATGAAGATGCAATACCAAAGAAGGCATAAGCATATGGCATTTAGAGAAAATAAGTAATTCAGATGGTTGCCAGCTAGCAACCTGTGCCACATGAAATGTTGACTAAGTCAAGGATGAATATCCACCGTAGATCTTAATAGATAAATCTTGATCGTAGATCATGTGTAACTGCTCCCTCACCTTGTTTTATAAAAGGTGCAGGGATGCCTTATTTTGAACATTCAAAACTTAATTGAAATATGTTTGCTAAAATATTCAGGATTTATTTCAAAGTTGTTGTATACATATATGTTCTTGCATACTTAATGAATGAGAAGACTATTTTGATTACAATCCATCATAAATCTTGAGTAATCAGTGTATGAATTCTTGATACATGCTTTGATTTGCTGTGTCCCTTGGAGTACATATCAGCTTGCATGTGTTGTCTTCATTCATTTCGTTTGAAGTTAGCATCAACTGTATCTAGTTGTGGAATGTCCTGGTGAACATATGGTTTGATTTCTTCTCTTCATGACTATATTTGATGTGTATGTGGCTCAATAACTGAAGGTTCCTCATTATTTGAAGTATTCTTTTCAGTTTCTTTTAATTTTAGGGTAATTCACCATCACAATTGCAATAATTGACAATCAGAAGTAAATAGTAAGAAATATGCAGATATCTCGAAGATAATTGAAAATCAGTAGCATATTTGAGTTAAAGCATGTCAAATTGACAAATATCATGCAAAGATTTAAGTATAAATATATCATCTAGAGAAATCTACTGTGAAATAATGTTTCTTTGTAGCATCTTATTAGATCTTGTTGATGAATGTAAGGCCCCAAAATGGAAAATAGCAACGCACATCAACCACTGAGTAACGTTAGTAGGTTATGAACTGTCATGCCCACATTTTCCATGTGGTCACAACACACATCGCACGTGTCATAGCCACATCTGTCATGTGGTTATGACACGAGATATGAAAAACTTTTCTCACACTGTCCTAAAAACCCCTTCGCATGCATAAGCATGCTCGGCAGTGTTCTCTCATGGCAAAACACTACAATTTTCGGCGGGATATAAGTACAATTGCGTGCAACCAGACGCATACAGATCAACAAGAGGGTCTGTACGACGCCGCTAATGTCATTGCAAGAGTGAGATTACCAAAGTTCCTAAATCTAAACCTCGGCAATCTCCGGCAGCATAATGCCTTACGGCATTAGTGGGAATTACGCTGCACTCATTTACGCATCTGGTTCGCTGATAGATTAACAACTTCCCACGACGCCTTGTTCCGACTAAACCGACTAGTGATCTCCCTATTTAGTCATTTTTCATCCAGGCACGGTTGTCTGTCTCCTCTCTTGTTTCCTGAAACATACTCCTCCTACGACTTAGCATTCTCAACAAGGCGGTTTGATTGCTCTCTCTTCCCTTTTCACTGGTTCTTAATTTTGATTGTATTTTTATCGCCCTTACCTTAACTATTTCTCTGTTAATTTAGTGTGTTTATATTTCGGTCTCTCTCTCTCTTTCGTTTTCTATGCTTTCTTTATGTGCATCCAGTCCTTTCTTCATGATTTACGTAAATCAGGGTTATCACTGCAGCTATTGTTGATATTAAACCTAACTTCAGGATGGTCTAGGTCACATAGACTGGTTTACTACTTCGCTGGACTCGGTCTCCTAGTCTTCTCCGATCACGGTATCTCCTCTTCGTTTGTACTTATTAAACTTGTTCCTAAGCAGATTTAGCAGAAGGGTCCGTCAACTTAGTTCTCTTATCCCATGTGGGAAATGTCGCGCATTTTCTCCTCTGTGTTTTGCAATGTTAGTTTTTCTTCTTCGGACTCTCTTACAGGTTTACTTATGAGGTCGTTTACTACAGTTGGGATTAAAATGGCCACATGGAATGTCTGTGGTGGCTTCTTAAGTTTATTTCCAGTGTTCTTTTAAGCAAGGTGACGTGTAATTTTCCTCTTCATTTTCCTTCTTTTTTTTTTTCCTGGTTATTGACATTATGTTGGTAGTGGAAACTTCCGAGAAACTCTTTCCGGAGTATTACAGTATATTCCTTTATGCACCCATTAAATTATAATTTTATTTTCTCTTATCTATAATTACTGTTGTTATTATTACTAATTAGTATTATTAATACTCTTATTGTAAATCATTTACCGTTGTTAATACATGTAGGAGGCTCTTCACTTTATAAAACCCTGTTCATGGAAATATAACTTCTTTGGTTGTTGTGTTCAACACTTAATAAAAACTAACTGTGAAAATATAATTTGTTATTTTATTTTGTATATCCATGTGTCTTATTTTATTACGATTATAAGGGCCCAATAACATGGTTCATAGATTTACTCCTATGTATATTTATATATATATATATCTATATATATATATATATAAATATGTATATATATTTTAATGTATATGTAGAGGACGAAATTGTTCTCTTAAATTTGTTAAACAATATATATATATATATATACCTATATGTATATATATATATATTTCTATATATATATATATAGATATATAGTAAATATTTCATTATATATTGCTATATACATAGACATATATAGTATTTATATATGCCTATATCTATAGCAATTAAAATGTATTCTTTTCAAAATAGACCATTCATATGTTAGGGCCAAAGCCCTAACATTATTTTTTTTGTGTTTGTGTTTTCCACAGCTGAACAGCGGACATGGACGGCGGTGGCCGCAGCGGCAGATGCAGAGAGGGGACCACGTGGTTTAATGGTCGCAGGGGTTGAATGGTGGCGGGGAGGTGTGGCTTCGCGGTGTGCATTGGCCACGGCGGAATCAATGGTGGCGGGGGCGTGGCCCCGCGGGGGTCGGAAGAGGCAGGGGATGTGGGGAGGGGCGGAGCCCCACCCACATCCCACGATGTGGGGTGTGGGTGGGGCTCCGCCCCTCCCCACTCCTCATAGTGAATAGCAAGGGACTGCGGTGGGGTTTTAAACCCCACCGCCCATCATAAAATTTATTTAAGTTTTTTTTTTATATTTATCTCTGCTGTGTCTAAAAACACAGCTACTCTCAATTTCGAATATGTTAATTATTATTTGATAATATATATATATATATATATATATATATATATATATATATATATATATATATATATATATATATATATATATATATATATATATATATATATCAGTAACACAAGAATGCCCAGATGAATCCAATTTAAGTTATATATATATATATAACATTCACATTTTTTTTTTCAAAAGGATTAATAAGTAAACAATAAGAATATATATATCTATATATATATATATCACAGTTTTCACAGTTTTCTCAGATTGCTTTCAATAAGACAACTAAAAATACAGATAATTAACTTCCTCATTTAAGTAATTAAATAGGAAATGAATATATTCATGGCTAAACAAATTTAATTAACAAATTGCCTCTTAGTATAATTTCTTCCATCCTATTTGCATCATTTTAACTTTCTAAATAATAAATAATCAAATGAACCAAGGAATGACAGTTAATCAACAAAATAAATGTAACCATTATTTTATGAAGGAGAAAACTTAATCATTTAAAACTAACTTAGCCGTTTAGAACAATGAATCATAAAACTAATCTTTCAACGAATTAAGCAATTCCAAACTTTCAATTACATAAACCAACTCAGATTAGATTGCAAATCAATAATGAACTCTTCCTTTCAGTAATACTTGAAACACAAATAAAATTGCTATTTAACAAGGTTTACAAACATCAACTTGAAAATTTAAGCACATTCATATTACAGATTTTAAACCATGGATACAACAACTAACTTCCCAGATATGAACTTTCCTTCTCCCAAACAACATACAACTGATAGCTTATGACAACCAAGTAGAAGACCATTACTAACAAGATCAGGGAGGTGGTTTCCTTCACCCCCAGGGTAACAATAAATTACAACAATAATAAGAGAGGTACTCTCTCTTCAACTCTCATGAAATGAACCAGGCCTAATTCTCATGACAAAGAAAAATAACTGTTTCTGCATAAATATAACTCCTCCCAAGCCAACCAGAAGCTCCAAGAGAAAACCTGCGTATCAAAGACAAACAAAGAAGAAAACACCACTCATCTAGCTCTCCTCCCTTCCGTAGACCCGCAAGTGGGTCACCCCCGAGCTAGGGAGACCATACTCACACCTGGGTAACTCAAACACTCCACTTCACAACAGTAACAACAACAATCCCAAAGCACACTAACACCCATGGGTAAATTACACAACACAGAAACTCAACTACAGTGAGTTTCATAAGGGGCAGGAGAGTGGACACACTCGACTCCAGAGTGTCACCCTGACAGATAAGTTAACCAATATAATTTCTCTTGGTCTCAAACCAAGTTTGATCACAAATTTTAAGAAATCTGTATATGACTCTCAAGTCAAGGATACAGTCACAGATACATGCCCTCAAGGCTTTCAACATCCCAAAAGATGGAAACAAGTATGCACCTGAGGAGGATCTCTCCTCCCCTACCCCAAACTTGATGAGCATTTCTCCCAAGTGGGAGAAGCTCTGTCAACAACCCGACAACAAACCCCACAGAAAACAATTCTAAACACAAAATCACACACTTTTCATACACATTCAGCTATACGAAACAAAGGTAAAATTCAAACCAACCTTACAAAGCCTTCCTGGAATGAAGCTGTTGCTGAGCCCACAAAGTTCTCTTCCAACCTTAGCCACCAACTCCCTCTCCCTTCTCTATCCTGCAAGCTAACCTTTCTATATTTGGTAAGGCAAAAAATGAAAGTTTTCCCAAAATTCCACTAACTCCCTCTCATCCCAAAATTGGAAACAAATAACCAAATTCTTTTCAGTTTTGAGGAATGGGGAGGTGACACTTGTCATCTCCTCACTCTCCCCCAAAACCACTATTCTGTCCTGGTGGCTTATGTCACTCTCCATTCCCAAGAGTACTCCTTATTCCTCTCCTCATGTGATTCCTCTTACGCATGGGAGAAATAAAAGGAGTTAATGGGGAAGAAGACAGGTGACCCATGCCCCTTCTTCCCTTCTTCACATGGGTGTCCCCACAGCACATGGGGGAATCTCACTATGGAAGGGGTGACTTTAAGTCAATCCTTCAATAATGGATGGCATCTCTTACCTTGGGAAATGTAGAGTGGATGGGTTGGGTGTTGGTACAACCCATCATGTCCCCTCCTACCTCCAATTTTCGCCACTTAACTTCAGGGGGAAGTTAAGATGACTAGATGGAGGTTACTCAAGGGTTACCCATGCCAAATGGGCCCCTGGACCCATGGGGTATAACCCAGGGTCAACCTTAACCCATACAAGACACCCCTGGTCAAGGTAAAGTACAAGAAAAGGCCTCATAATTTAAATTAAATAAGGAAATTCAATTTCAATCCTTTTTACAACACAAATTATAAAATAATGTTACATGAGGGTAACTTAACCCACTCGACCATACGAAAGAACACATTACATCATTACATCAAACACAAAGAGATCTTGGTTCCTCGTGGAACCAGATCAGCTTAACAGGGAATAACAAATAACAAGGTGCGGAATGATCTCTGAGTTCTATGGTTCGATTAGTAATTCCTGCACACTAAATTACAAGATCAGTAACCACATAAAATCATCATAGCCGAAGCAACTTAAAAAAACATGCATTATCATGACATAGTATTAATTAACATAAATGAAATCATATTACAATTTTCCATCATCACCTAATTAATGTTTTTCTGAAATGTAAACTTATCCAAACATCACCCAACTAGTTTTTCCGAAAACATAATAAAGTTTAATAGTTTGACAATTCCGGGAACTGCTATCCACAAATATTATAAGTAACCATAACAGTAATGTAAGTAGTCATAACAACAGAAGTAAAAAGGGCGGTCCTCACATCCTCTCCCCCTAAGACGGTACTTCCTCCTGGAAGTCGTCAAAAAGGTGAGGATAAAGGGTCTTCAGTCTCTCTGCATCTTCCCATGTTGCACTGACTTCGTCGTATAGGTCCCACTGGACTCTAACCTGGTCCATCTCTTGACCTCGAAGGGCCAGCGTTCGACGAGCCAATATGCGAATTGGCTCCAATGCCAGTTGTCCATCTGCCTCTACCTGAAGAGCACTCCAATCCAACACATGAGATAAGTCAGAAATATATAGATGTAAAACTGATATATGAAATACATCATGGATACGTGACAGGCTAGGTGGCAAGGCTAGACGATAGGCTATTGGTCCTATCCGCTCCAAGATTTCGAAAGGTCCTACAAATCGAGGTGCGAGCTTAGAGCCTTTTCCATAACGGATTGGACTCTTGTGCGGCCGCACTCTCAAAAATACTCTTTCCCCCACAGAGAAGCTTCAGTCTGTCCTCTTAGCATCGGCATACTTTTTCTGCTTGTCCTGTGCTTCCTGAAGCCTCCGTCTTATCTGTTTGACTTGCAGTTCCATATTCTGAACTATCTCTGGGCCGATGACTGTTCTGTCCTCTATCCGATCCCAACTCAAAGGTGTTCTGCATGGTCTGCCATATAACGCCTGGAACGGAGGCATACCCAACGAGCTATGATGCCCATTATTGTAGGCGAACTCAACTAGATACAGGTACTCCTCCCATCTAGACTGGTGGTCCATCACATACATGCGAAGCATGTCTTCTAACACCTGGTTAACTCTCTCTGTCTGTCCGTCAGTTTCCGGATGATATGCTGAACTGAAGTTGAGCTGTGTGCCCAACACCTGATGTAAGGCTTTCCAGAACGATGAAGTGAATACGGAGTCTCTTTCAGATATAATGCGGCGAGGTACCCCATGAAGTCTAACAATCTGATCAAGAAACACCTTTGCCACTGATGGTGCATTGTATGTTGTGCATATTGGTGAAAAATGTGCCACTTTGGTCAGCTTGTCAACTGTCACCATAATAGCATCATGGCGACATGATGACATAGGTAGACCAACGATAAAATCCATAGAAATGGTGTCCCATTTCCATTCAGGTATCTCGTGAGGGTACAATAGTCCCGCTGGATGCTAATGTTCAGCCTTGACCCTCTGACATTCCAGGCAACGAGCAACAAATTCGACAATTTCACGCCTCATCCCAGCCCAATGATAAAGCTGTCGTAAGTCAGCATGCATCTTCTTCACTCCTGGGTGTGCTACGTAGGGTACTCTATGAGCCTTTGATAGGATTACTGTACGAAGATTACCTGCATGGGGTACATAGATGCGCTGCCGATGTCGAAGCATACCATCAGACTCAAGGGTATATCCTGTAAATTTGCCCTCAAGGGCCTTCTGATTTAGTAATGCCTGCTGCACCTCAAGAAACCATTCGTCCTCCGGTAAATGTTGTAAGATGCGATCTTTCAAGTCCACCTTCAAGGTTAGGGTTAGGATCTCGTGGCGCTGTCGACTCAAGGCATCAGCGACCACGTTCTCCTTCCCTTTGATGTAGTGGACATCGAAATCGTATTCGCATAGAAATTCCATCCAACGCCATTGGCGGGCGTTCAAATTGGGCTGTGTAAAAATATACTGCAAACTATGATGGTCTAAATGGAGTTCAAAGCGTCGACCTAGGAGAAAGTGTCTCCAGCAGACCAAAGCATGAACAACTGCTACGAGCTCTAAGTCATGAGTAGGATAGTTTAGCTCATGTGTCTTTAGTTTCCGTGATTCGTATGCGATCGCTCGACCACCCTGCATAAGCACGGCTCCCAAACCTTCTAATGATGCATCTGTACAAACTACAAACTCCTCTGTAGGATCTGGAACCGCTAAAATAGGAGCACTAGTAAGACGCTCCTTGAGGACTCCAAAAGCCTTTTCGCACTGCTCGGTCCAAATGAAACCCTTCCCTTTTCGCTGAAGGGAAGTAATAGGATGTGCTATCCTGGAGAAACCTTCGACAAACCGACGATAATACTCGGCTAACCCCATAAAGCTTCTGACCTCTGTCACGTTAGTGGGTGCCGGCCACTCCTAAATTGCTCTAATTTTAGATGGATCTACGGAGATGCCATCGCCTGATAAAATGTGTCCCAAATACTGCACCTCTGTCCTGAAGAAGGCACACTTCGCCAAGTTGCCATAAAGCTGCTGCTCTCGTAATTGCTGCAAAACTTGACGCAAGTGCTCTACATGCTCCTCCTCAGTCCGTGAATAAATCAAAATGTCATCTAGAAATATGATCACGAACCGATCTAGGTAAGTACGGAACACCCCGTTCATGAGACTCATGAATACTGCAGGAGCGTTCGTCAACCCGAAGGGTACCACGGTGAATTCGTAATGGCCATATCTGGTTCGAAAAGCAGTTTTATGAATATCCGCCTCCGTGATGCGCAATTGGTGATACCCAGATTTTAGATCGATTTTCAAGAACACTCTGGCTCCCTGCATCTGATCAAAAAGGTCATCAATCCTAGGCAGAGGATAACGGTTCTTCACCGTCACCTTGTTCAACTGCCTGTAGTCCATGCATAATCGAAGAGACCCATCCTTCTTCTTTACGAAGATAACCGGTGCGCCCCATGGTGAAACGCTAGGTCGGATGTGTCCCTTCTCAAGTAATTCCTCTAACTGCAGTTTAAGTTTAGTGAGTTCATGTGTAGTCATCCTATAGGGTGCACGGGATATCAGTTCTGCACCCGGCACCAAGTCGATGTGGAAGTCCACTTCTCTGCGTGGAGGCATACCTGGTAATTCTGGCAGAAATACCTTGGCAAACTCTCGAAGGACAGGGTGATCATCTAAAGTAGCCTCAGGTTCATCCTCTGCTCTATCACTGACTGTGATGGCAAACATCTGACATCCCTTCCGCATACAGTGCTTAAGCTGCTGAGCGGATATCATACGAACAGCCGTGGGCTTTTGAATGCCCACTATCTCAACCGACGAACCATGATCGTCTAAACAGCTAATCGTCCTCTGGCGACAATCAAGCTTGGCTCTATGTGCCGCAAGCCAATCCATACCCAGAACTACTCCGTAGGATCCTAATGGCATAATCCTAAGGTCACATGTTGTGGTGAATGACCCCAATGTGATCTCACAATCTCTAACCAAGGAATCTACTGACATCCTGGCCCCTGAGGCCAACTCAACTTCCCACCTAATGTCTTGCCTAGAAGCCACCAGCCTGCAACGCTTCACTAACGATGTAGACAAAAAAGAGTCAGTAGCTCCTGAGTCAAAAAGGATCGAAATGGAAAAGTCTCCAATCGTACCTGCTGCCTCGATGACAGAAGCCTGGAAATCGGCCTGGCGGTTATCAACCGCTGCAAACATGTGGTGGGTTCTGCCCACGTCACCTACGGTCTGCTCCAACCCTCCTGATCGGGGCTGACCCCCTGCAGTAAATCCCTGCGGGCACTCTCTAGCCAGATGCCCTGCCCCACCACATACATAACATGGTCCTCTAACCTGTAACTGCCCTGACTATGTTCTGCCCGATTGTTGTTGCCCAGTCCATCCGGTGGATCCCTGTGAGCCTCTGTAAGACTGCTGGGACCTCGCGGGTCCTGCCGATGAACCCTGCTGTCTCTGATCTCTGCGTGGACCCTGCTGCTGCCATCCACGGTTCTGTCCTCCCTGTCCCCTCTGTTGAAATTTGGATTTTGGCTGATGTTGCTGCTGCTGTGGAGGCCTAGGAGGTAATGATGAAGGATTATATCCTCCTCTCTGTGTTGTGTTTTGAGGCCTTCAGAAATTTTTCTGTTGTTGGGGATTACGTTCCTGGTACTGCAGGCGTGGATTCTATCCTCGTCCCTGAATTTCCTCTGATATAAGGGCCTTTTCAACAGCCTCGCTCATGGTATGGGGATTTGCCATACGAACTGGTCCTGCTATCCCGTGATTTAGCCCTCTGATGAATTTGTGTATTAAGATTTTCTCATCATGGAGGTATTCCGCGTAACGAGAAAGCTCTATAAATCAGCTCTCATACTGAGTAACGGTGAGTCCCCTCTGCTGTAAATCATGGAACTCATCGATCCTGCGCTGTCTATAATGTTCGGACAAATATCGCGCATTGAAGCGCTCAATGAAGATGTCCCATGTGAGTGTATCCACGGAGAGTCGGCGCTTGCACTCCTCTGTATGCCACCAGGTAGCTGCTGCATCCCTAAGAAGATGGACTGCCACTCGTGCTTTCTTGTTGCTTCCATATGGTCGCAATGCGAAACACCTATCTAAGCTAATCAGCCAAGCCTCGGCCGCAGCTCCCTCTGTAGCACCTACGAAAGTGGGTGGGTTGAGCCTCAGTAGATCTCTGATGGGGTCCCCTCTGTCTCTAAGTCTCACAAGTGGCTCTTCCACACCATCCTCATATAATCCATGCTGAACCTGTTCTTGTCTCAAAAGTCTCGGAGGACTCCTGCTCCGTGCTCAGGAGGCTGACCCTACCTCCTCTACTGTTGTGTCGAGAATCTCAACGAAGGGCTCCACACGTGGCACCTCTAGTGGATCAACGCGGGGCTCCATACGTGGCTCAATACGTGACTCGGCACGTGGCTCCTCTCGCGGATCAACACGAGGCTCTATACGTGGCTCAGGAATCACTGGTGGTAACCTGTCTAACATAGTCTGTAGTGCCTGTAAAATCTGTGGCCCTATATCCAATACTGGTGTCGCCTGTGGTACTAGTGGTGCTTGTGGTACAGGTGGTGCAGGTGGTGCTGCTGTAACTACTGGTGTCGCCTGTGGTACTAGTAGTGCTTGTGGTACAGGTGGTGCAGGTGGTGCTGCTGTAACTACGGGTGCCAGTCCCTCGGCTGAGGAATCACTGTGCACCTCGACTGACGCTGTGTGGCGTGATCGCGCTCGTCGAACACGTCGGGGAGGCATCCTACAAAATAAGGTAGAAACTAATTAGCCAAAGTTACGGAATAATAACGTGCCCAAATACGCCCAGTGTTTAAAACTGTGCTCTGATACCAAATGTCATGCCCACATTTTCCATGTGGTCACAACACACATCGCACGTGTCATAGCCACATCTGTCATGTGGTTATGACACGAGATATGAAAAACTTTTCTCACACTATCCTAAAAACCCCTTCACATGCGTAAGCATGCTCGGCAGTGTTCTCTCATGGCGAAACACTACAATTTTCGGCGGGATATAAGTACAATTGCATGCAAGCAGACGCATACAGATCAACAAGAGGGTCTGTACGACGCCGCTAACGTCATTGCAAGAGTGAGATTACCAAAGTTCCTAAATCTAAACCTCGGCAATCTCTGGCAGCATAATGCCTTATGGCGTTAGTGGGAATTACGCTGCACTCATTTACGCACGTGGTTCACTGATAGATTAACAACTTCCCATGACGCCTTGTTCCGACTAAACCGACTAGTGATCTCCCTATTTAGTCATTTTTCAGCCAGGCACGGTTGTCTGTCTCCTCTCTTGTTTCCTGAAACATACTCCTCCTACGACTTAGCATTCTCAACAAGGCGGTTTGATTGCTCTCTCTTCCCTTTTCACTGGTTCTTAATTTTGATTGTATTTTTATCGCCCTTACCTTAACTATTTCTCTGTTAATTTAGTGTGTTTATATTTCGGTCTCTCTCTCTCTTTCGTTTTCTATGCTTTCTTTATGTGCATCCAGTCCTTTCTTCATGATTTACGTAAATCAGGGTTATCACTGCAGCTATTGTTGATATTAAACCTAACTTCAGGATGGTCTAGGTCACATAGACTGGTTTACTACTTCGCTGGACTCGGTCTCCTAGTCTTCTCCGATCACGGTATCTCCTCTTCGTTTGTACTTATTAAACTTGTTCCTAAGCAGATTTAGCAGAAGGGTCCGTCAACTTAGTTCTCTTATCCCATGTGGGAAATGTCGCGCATTTTCTCCTCTGTGTTTTCCAATGTTAGTTTTTCTTCTTCGGACTCTCTTACAGGTTTACTTATGAGGTCGTTTACTACAGTTGGGATTAAAATGGCCACATGGAATGTCTGTGGTGGCTTCTTAAGTTTATTTCCAGTGTTCTTTTAAGCAAGGTGACGTGTAATTTTCCTCTTCATTTTCCTTCTTTTTTTTTTCCTAGTTATTGACATTATGTTGGTAGTGGAAACTTCCGAGAAACTCTTTCCAGAGTATTACAGTATATTCCTTTATGCACCCATTAAATTATAATTTTATTTTCTCTTATCTATAATTACTGTTGTTATTATTACTAATCAGTATTATTAATACTCTTATTGTAAATCATTTACCGTTGTTAATACATGTAGGAGGCTCTTCACTTTATAAAACCCTGTTCATGGAAATATAACTTCTTTGGTTGTTGTGTTCAACACTTAATAAAAACTAACTGTGAAAATATAATTTGTTATTTTATTTTGTATATCCATGTGTCTTATTTTATTACGATTATAAGGGCCCAATAACATGGTTCATAGATTTACTCCTATGTATATTTATATATATATCTATATACATATATATATAAATATATATATATTTTAATGTATATGTAGAGGATGAAATTGTTCTCTTAAATTTGTTAAACAATATATATATATATATATATATATATATATATATATATATATATATATATATATATATATACCTATATGTATATATATATATATATATATTTCTATATATATATATATAGATATATAGTAAATATTTCATTATATATTGCTATATACATAGACATATATAGTATTTATATATGCCTATATCTATAGCAATTAAAATGTATTCTTTTCAAAATAGACCATTCATATGTTAGGGCCAAAGCCCTAACATTATTTTTTTTTTGTTTGTGTTTTCCACAGCCGAACGGCGGACATGGGCGGTGGTGGCCGCAGCGGCAGATGCAGAGAGGGGACCGCATGGTTTAATGGCCGCGGGGGTTGAATGGTGGCGGGGAGGTGTGGCTTCGCGGTGTGCATTGGCCGCGGCGGAATCAATGGTGGCGGGGGCGTGGCCCCGCGGGGGTCGGAAGAGGTAGGGGATGTGGGGAGGGGCGGAGCCCCATCCACATCCCACGATGTGGGGTGTGGGTGGGGCTCCGCCCCTCCCCACACCTCATAGTGAATAGCAAGGGACTGCGGTGGGGTTTCAAACCCCACCGCCCATCATAAAATTTATTTAAGTTTTTTTTTTTTATATTTATCTCTGCTGTGTCTAAAAACACAGCTACTCTCAATTTTGAATATGTTAATTATTATTTGATAATATATATATATATATATATATATATATATATATATATATCAGTAACACAAGAATGCCCAGATGAATCCAATTTAAGTTATATATATATATATAACATTCACATTTTTTTTTTTTCAAAAGGATTAATAAGTAAACAATAAGAATATATATATCTATCTATATATATATATATCACAGTTTTCACAGTTTTCTCAGATTGCTTTCAATAAGACAACTAAAAATACAGATAATTAACTTCCTCATTTAAGTAATTAAATAGGAAATGAATATATTCATGGCTAAACAAATTTAATTAACAAATTGCCTCTTAGTATAATTTCTTCCATCCTATTTGCATCATTTTAACTTTCTAAATAATAAATAATCAAATGAACCAAGGAATGACAGTTAATCAACAAAATAAATGTAACCATTATTTTATGAAGGAGAAAACTTAATCATTTAAAACTAACTTAGCCGTTTAGAACAATGAATCATAAAACTGATCTTTCAACGAATTAAGCAATTCCAAACTTTCAATTACATAAACCAACTCAGATTAGATTGCAAATCAATAATGAACTCTTCCTTTCAGTAATACTTGAAACACAAATAAAATTGCTATTTAACAAGGTTTACAAACATCAACTTGAAAATTTAAGCACATTCATATTACAGATTTTAAACCATGGATACAACAACTAACTTCCCAGAAATGAACTTTCCTTCTCCCAAACAACATACAACTGATAGCTTATGACAACCAAGTAGAAGACCATTACTAACAAGATCAGGGAGGTGGTTTCCTTCACCCCCAGGGTAACAATAAATTACAACAATAATAAGAGAGGTACTCTCTCTTCAACTCTCATGAAATGAACCAGGCCTAATTCTCATGACAAAGAAAAATAACTGTTTCTGCATAAATATAACTCCTCCCAAGCCAACCAGAAGCTCCAAGAGAAAACCTGCGTATCAAAGACAAACAAAGAAGAAAACACCACTCATCTAGCTCTCCTCCCTTCCGTAGACCCGCAAGTGGGTCACCCCCGAGCTAGGGAGACCATACTCACACCTGGGTAACTCAAACACTCCACTTCACAACAGTAACAACAACAATCCCAAAGCACACTAACACCCGTGGGTAAATTACACAACACGAAAACTCAACTACAGTGAGTTTCATAAGGGGCAGGAGAGTGGACACACTCGACTCCAGAGTGTCACCCTGACAGATAAGTTAACCAATATAATTTCTCTTGGTCTCAAACCAAGTTTGATCACAAATTTTAAGAAATCTGTATATGACTCTCAAGTCAAAGATACAGTCACAGATACATGCCCTCAAGGCTTTCAACATCCCAAAAGATGGAAACAAGTATGCACCCGAGGAGGATCTCTCCTCCCCTACCCCAAACTTGATGAGCATTTCTCCCAAGTGGGAGAAGCTCTGTCAACAACCCGACAACAAACCCCACAGAAAACAATTCTAAACACAAAATCACACACTTTTCATACACATTCAGCTATACGAAACAAAGGTAAAATTCAAACCAACCTTACAAAGCCTTCCTGGAATGAAGCTGTTGTTGAGCCCACAGAGTTCTCTTCCAACCTTAGCCACCAACTCCCTCTCCCTTCTCTATCCTGCAAGCTAACCTTTCTATATTTGGTAAGGCAAAAAATGAAAGTTTTCCCAAAATTCCACTAACTCCCTCTCATCCCAAAATTGGAAACAAATAACCAAATTCTTTTCAGTTTTGAGGAATGGGGAGGTGACACTTGTCATCTCCTCACTCTCCCCCAAAACCACTATTCTGTCCTGGTGGCTTATGTCACTCTCCATTCCCAAGAGTACTCCTTATTCCTCTCCTCATGTGATTCCTCTTACGCATGGGAGAAATAAAAGGAGTTAATGGGGAAGAAGACAGGTGACCCATGCCCCTTCTTCCCTTCTTCACATGGGTGTCCCCACAGCACATGGGGGAATCTCACTATGGAAGGGGTGACTTTAAGTCAATCCTTCAATAATGGATGGCATCTCTTACCTTGGGAAATGTAGAGGGGATGGGTTGGGTGTTGGTACAACCCATCATGTCCCCTCCTACCTCCAATTTTCGCCACTTAACTTCAGGGGGAAGTTAAGATGACTAGATGGAGGTTACTCAAGGGTTACCCATGCCAAATGGGCCCCTGGACCCATGGGGTATAACCCAGGGTCAACCTTAACCCATACAAGACACCCCTGGTCAAGGTAAAGTACAAGAAAAGGCCTCATAATTTAAATTAAATAAGGAAATTTAATTTCAATCCTTTTTACAACACAAATTATAAAATAATATTACATGAGGGTAACTTAACCCACTCGACCATACGAAAGAACACATTACATCATTACATCAAACACAAAGAGATCTTGGTTCCTCGTGGAACCAGATCGGCTTAACAGGGAATAACAAATAACAAGGTGCGGAATGATCTCCGAGTTCTGTGGTTCGATTAGTAATTCCTGCACACTAAATTACAAGATCAGTAACCACATAAAATCATCATAGCCGAAGCAACTTAAAAAAACATGCATTATCATGACATAGTATTAATTAACATAAATGAAATCATATTACAATTTTCCATCATCACCTAATTAATGTTTTTCTGAAATGTAAACTTATCCAAACATCACCCAATTAGTTTTTTCGAAAACATAATAAAGTTTAATAGTTTGACAATTCCGGGAACTGCTATCCACAAATATTATAAGTAACCATAACAGTAATGTAAGTAGTCATAACAACAGAAGTAAAAAGGGCAGTCCTCACATGAACTAATCCACAGAGACTTGGGATCATGAATTCTCTGAATTCATCATATCTTTCAAGATGAGTAAAGGTTATTGTGTAATTTTTATTCTATGTTTCCTTATGACTAACATCATGATCAACATAAATTGGCACTAGAAGGAGGGTCTGACATCCATGGAAGATCATCATCAGTAGTTCAGGTGATGATAAAGATCATAAGGTAACACTCAGACATCGCCAAATTTTTGATTAGATGCAAATATTTGTTGTTCTAAGTTTGTGCATGCTAATCCTATGTGAAGTTTTCAAAGTTAACCATAAATATTGCAAGATTTAGAGCTGATCATCATGAATTTGCAGAAATAAGCCTTGTCTCATGTAAATTTTCTCAAATCTTTGAGGTAATTAGCTTGAAAAACTTGATATCGTGTCATTTGTGACACAAAAATTTAAATTTTACCTCATATTCGCAGTATCTCTGTAAATATCATGTCAATATCCAATTAGTATACTTTTCTGACCACAAATATAACCTTTGCTGGTAAATTCTAGCCAATCTTTACATTTATCCAGCCAATTTACTTAAATTTGAGACATCCTAGCTCATAGGCCAAATACCAGATCCTGATCTAGTGGAATCTTTGAAGAACTACCTATCAGGGGGTTTAGACCAAGAACTGTTGATATACATCACTCTCTTGGCCCTGGTGCATCAGGTGCTTCACCAGAGCCTCCTCCTGTAACTCCTATTGGTTTACAAGTACCTTCAGGACTATTTGTGACACCTCTTGCTCAGCCTCAACCTCAGGCTCAACCTCAACCAATCATACCTCAAGTGATACCTTAGGCTCACCCTCCACCGGTTGCAATGTCATTCTTTGCAGCAGAATCACCGTTAACTTTCCTAGCATATCATGCTTTGCCAAAAAATCCAGACAAAATTTACCCAAAGTATCATCTGTATCAGGATGCGAATGATCATATCAAAACTTTCAAAGAAGCCTATTGTAGGGCTAGAATAGAACATCAGGACATTGTATGTAGTTTATTTCCTTTTTCCTTAGGGGAAGAAGCCTATAATTGGTATATTAGCCTTGGCCAAGGTTCTGTCGGATCATGGACTGTCTTAGAGAAAGCTTTCACTGATAGATTCAAAGCACCAATTCATCCCTCAATGAATTATCACCTATTTGCCACAATTAAGAGGTTTGAAGGAGAACCTATTGCCAACTTCAACGCTAGGTTCCAGAAAATGTTATCCAAGTTAGTTGCACCATATGTTATAGTAGATGAAGCTGCTAGGAGCATTTATTATTCAGTCCTGGATCCTTTAACCTCCATGTTCATTAGGAGAGCACATCCTGGAATCTCAACTTTAACAAGAGCTTTCCAAGAAGCTATCAAAGTCAGTCAACAGCTAGTTCCTACTCCTACACCAAACATAGCATTTCCAACACTTCCTGGTTATCCTGGATATCCAAGTTATCCTACCCAATAACAGCCTAATGGAGCCATAATGCCTGCTGCTGTAATGCCTAGTCCTTTGCAAATACCTCCATTGTGTATTATGCCTCCACCTAATGGAAGCGACCAGATGTTGCAATATCCTGGACAACCATAGATGCCACAGTCTGCAAATCAATCTAATGAAAAAAGTGGATCTTTTTTTAAGCCCCAAACTGAAATGTAGTTGCCAAGGTTTAGGAAGAGAAAGAAGAGATCAAGGAAATATCAGCTCAGCTAAGGAAACTTACAACTAAGATCACTCACTTAAGCAGTCAAAACTTCTACTCGCAACCTAATCAAAACAGAGGCTATAATAATGACAAACCTAGTTATCTTGACAGGGGGTATAATAACAATAATTACAACAATAATGGTAACAAAAATCCTCCTAGACAGCCTAGAGTATGGAATTCTAGGCCAAATAATGGTTCCTTACCATCACCTTTAGATAATCAGCCTCCTAGTGAAGCTAAACAGACTACTAGAGTCAATCTTGTTGAGGTAGCCCTCACTAATTGGTGTAGGATACACAATACTAATGCTCATGTAGAGTTAGATTGCCCACAATTTCAAATTGCTGCAAGTATTTTCCAAACTAAGGTGTCCAATACTGTAGGAAATTCACATCATGTAGAAGGGAATGAGCTTGTTCCCTGTGGATATGATTCAGCTTTAGTACTAGAAAGTTATACTAATCAGCCTTATTAGCAGACTTTGTCATCTCATCAGCATTATACCTAGACATGTGAAGAATCAACTATGGTTTTTGAATCAAATTATGTTTTTCCTTTTGAGGATGACAATGAGCCATCAAATGAACATGAGGACGTGCATGCTTATCAATAGCAATACTAGGGTAAACATAACTATAACTTGAGAAATAATGCCAACAGGCCTACTAGTCCATTGACCTCTTCTTTACCTCCGAATAATTTCAACACACCTCCTGATCCCAAAGCAAGCAATAACCTAGGATTTCCCAAGGTCAATGCTCAATATTTAGCATCACCAAACACAACATCAAAAGCTTTGAATATGCCTCATGAATCTAACAAGTTAGTCACCTATTTGGCAGATGAGATGAAAAAGATCAAAATCAGCCTATCCTTGTCAGAGTTGCTGAAAACTCTAGCCATTAAGAAAGCATTCATGAAATCACTAGATGATCCTGCTCCCAAAGAGGATAGCCATACTTTAGGTCAGTCTGGAGGTAAGGATCATACTGTCAGAGATAATAATGTTAAAACTAAAGTCCTAGCTACTGTTCAAGCTCCAGAGACCTCTCACATGACCTTGTACAGAGATAAGAGTGAATCACCTCTATTTCTCCTTACCATACGAATTTTTGGTAAGAATTTGCATAATTGTTTAGTGGATTCAAGAGCATCCACCAATGTCATGCCTGTTGATGATGGTTTTGATGAAATCATAACAATTAGTTAAAATTCACATAAAATGAACCAAAACTTACTTGAAAGATATGAAGGAATCGGTTAAGATTCACTTAATCCCAAGTTTAATATGGTCAGGTCTTGACCTGTTGGGCAAATTCAGTTGGTCAATGTGAAGCTGTAATGTTCAAGGGGCCTTACGTAGTTTAGGGTTTCTTATTGGTTTACTGGACTTAAACTATGTGAAAGATTATAAATATCAGCATGTTGATCATTCCTTTTGCATAAAAGTGTTACTGTGATGCAAAGCTTTTAAATGGTCTTCTTGAATTATTGCAGCTTTCTCCTCTTAAATATTATGAAAACTGTCTACTTTCAACTCAACTATACATGCTTCTTTCAAATATGAAACAGTTTCCTTTAAATTTCTACGTTTTAATCTAAGTATTTTCAGATGGGTTGGGAAAAGTTAGAAAGATCTAATCTAAACTTCATTCACTCTATTTGAAGGATCTAATTGTTCTGGTATGCACTCTATAAATCATACAGTAACTTGCTCAAATCCACAGACAAAACCTTAAATGTATATTTTGAGCATTTTCACAAACATACACCTAAGATTGCAAGCTCTAAGAGAAAATGTTTCAAACACAATGAAGAGCAAGAAAACACTTAGAAGATAGGTGCAAAATTTCAGATTTAATTGTATTAGAAACAGACAGTCATATAAGATTTACAATGTCTGAATGACTCTTAGCTTTAATGATCAAACTACAGAAAACTTACAAGCTTTACAGATATAGTAAGGAAGCCAGATGTTCCACGCATTCCTTATTGCAGACATAGGTGACCTCCTTCTTCTACTTCTAAACTAAAAGGTCCCTCTATTTTAAATGTTACTTCTACAAATTTCTACTGCTACAAATCTCTATGTAGCCCCTATGTAAAGTTTTACAGTGTATAGAGGCGCAATATATAGACTTTTTGATTGTCCTTAATACAACTCAAAAAACCCTAGTTTAAACCCTGGTTTAAACCTCTGGTTACAACAATAAATGCTGGAGAACAAGTCTCCCAAAATATCTCTGAGCATACATCAAATCTGGGCGAAATATACCCTTTTGAAAACCCTAGTAGCTTAATAATAACTTCTGTGGTCTACTGCAATAATGTCTTCAGCTACATTTTGTCTTCATCAATGAAGACCCTTGACTTCCTTGCCCTTCATCCTTATCTTCGTCTACTCCTGAAATCTGATTTCCTCCTCCATGATGTCACCGCCACTAAGTTTCAGCTACCTTCCTCAACTGCAAACCTGTAAAAAAAGATAAGCAATAAGTATCATTTCACTTAATAAACAATAGGAAGAAAAATAGCTGCCAAATCTAGTCATGACTATGTGAACGCAAGTATCAGGCCATAAATATGTGAAAATTGCATCTAAAAAATGCATATACAGTGTCCAAAATAGTTAGGTCAACTATCGTTGACCAAAAACATGCATTTGGGCTTCAAAATCGACCTCCAAAAACCTATCGCTTCATTCTCTCGTGCATTTTTCTATTTAAAACCTATGTATATCTGATATACAATCCGAACGTGATACAACGTTTTAATTGGATTCCAATCCTTTTGGATTCCAACTTGTATTCAGCGATGTATGCTTGATAATATACAAGTTGGATGCGATACAATGACTTCATTCTAGTTTATAACTTTTTGGATTCCGCGCGATGCATATTTTGTTGTATGTTATAATGTATGTATGAAATATACATTGCGCCAAATATACCATGATTTAACATCATTTGATAACTCTTTTAAGTCCGCCATTGTATATTCTGTATTGTTTATAACAATATACAAGGTGTGAATATACAAGGAATTTACTCATTTTAATAAATCCGTCAGGTCCGCTCAATGTATATTTGCATTGTATGTTACTCAAATATACAAGCCCGCGGATATACAATGAATTAACACCGTTTCATAACCTTTTTGGGTCCGTGGTATGTATGAAGTGTTTGTACTTTTTACCTGCCAAAAATACAAACATTAGATACAAAGTGGATTTAAAACATCAATTTATTTTAACCTAAAATCTACTTCGGGTCCACCTTGTATGTGTATACTTCAAAACCTTTACCAAATGCATACAAGATAAAGGACATGCAATTAACCTTGTATATGAAAGCGATATACAAAAGAGATTGTATATGCAACATACAAACGACCCAACATGCAAATAACAATGTATATGAGCCCGATTGCAAAAAGCGATTAAGTATAAAAAGGACTTTGCACATACAAAGGACTTTGTATATGCAAACGATATACAAACCTGAATGTACATTTTACCAAAATGATCATAACTTGCAAAATATGGCAAATTTTAAGATGGTTCAAAAAGCAACCCTAGCTCATTTTTCACAAGGAATCCAACCATATCATGCATTGGTACTAAAAATAAATTTTTTCTTCATTTCTATCAAAGTTTGCAATTTTAACCCTCTTTTCCCTTTACCACCAAGCAAAGCAACACACACAAAAGCAAAAAAGTAAAGTCATAGTAGGGGTCCTCATTTTGCTAAGGAGCAAAATGGGGCGTGTTGTGAACATCACAACAACTAGCAACCAAACAAAACAATTAAATTCAAAGTGTTCAAGAAAACTAGATGAAATAAATGCATAATTTCCAACTATCCTTCCTACAAATTATTATTCAACTGGAGACCTAAGGTATTCAATAAGGGTGCATGATATTTTATTTTCAGTTTAGGTGTGTGCACGTGATTAATTATCCTCATATTGAAGATCGGTTGAACAAACCAGTGACTGACATTAGCCTACGTAGTTGAGGATATTCCCTCATAGCCAACTAGATAGAGCCTTACTGCCAGCGAGCATCTATAGCCCTAGTAAGGTTATCGTTACAATTCTCCTAAATAGAGCCCCACTGCCAGCGAGCGTCCATAGCCTCGGTAGAGTTACTTAGATGGCTTAATCTAGATTTTTAGTATAATCTACTTTATTCATTTTATATTTTATATTTTATTAATTTTGGTGCTTGATAAAACTTTCACAAGATATAGCAATTTGTAATTTTATGATGCAAGGAGTGGGCACTTGCTGAAATTAAGCTGAGAATTGTAATGGTAGCAAGGGTGACCTCAGATTTTTCACCTAATATCTACACTGGTAGGTTCAACAAACCCAAGGATTTTAGGTGTGTCATCATGAGAAACCTTCCTTGAATTCTCAATCATATTTATTGAATACAAAATTTCAGAAGCTAAACAAATCTCTACATTCATGATAGTCACAACAAGTTATTCATAAATTGCAAATAATTAACCTAAATATTCTAAACTTTATACTATTTTCAATGGTTGTTAGTTTGCTCCTTAATACTCTAAAGTAAGACAAAGATCCTTGCTGAGGAGACAACAAACAAACCAAACAGCAGACTGTACAAGAAAAATAAAACAAAGCAAAAGAAGACTATACAAACAAAAGAACAGAAACAAAACAACAAACAGAAAGAAACAGAAAACAAAACTATACAAACAACCAACCCACAAAAGAAAACAACAAAAGAAAACAGCAAAAAGAAAATTGTACACTACCTACACTATATTACACAAAATGGACTGCCCCTTTACCTCAGGCCTGGAA
Organism: Cunninghamia lanceolata; assembly: GCA_027924645.1. NCBI lineage: Eukaryota > Viridiplantae > Streptophyta > Pinopsida > Cupressales > Cupressaceae > Cunninghamia > Cunninghamia lanceolata. The sequence goes on along the minus strand of BSBN01000295.1, from coordinate 6,897,874 downwards.
GTAGTGTTTTAAATTTTGGCCATTAACTGGTAATGGTACATCTTCTCCAGTCAAGGTCTTGAGTCTAAATGCATTGTCTCCTATTATTTCTGACACTTGCAATGGGCCTGTTGTGTGGTTACACAACACGCCCCATTTTGCATTATCAAAACAGGGACCCAACTTTACTGGCTTGTTCCCTTGTTTTTGTGCCCTGGGTGGTAATGGTAAAACAGTATCAGTCAGTATGCATATGCCTAAGGTCAGGTATATTTGTGATCTTGAAATCTGAACCAAAATCCAAAGTCTGAATCCATCCTCAGAAAGCTTACCATGTGAAAGAGCTTGAAATTCTAGGCAGGTTTGCCTTTTACATCACCCTGAAATTCGTCCATATGAGGAAGTTATGACAGGTCAAAGGTCTGGTCAAACATGATGTTGAGAGGGTCATATTTGCTGATATTCACTAATGTGATGATGATGATCCTGCATCCTCCTGTTTCTTCTTTGCCATGATCATGATGATGACCCTATCTTTTAAAAGGGGGGGTGATGTTCTTCAGCAGGATCATATTTCAAATATCACCCTAGCGCTAACCTGATGATGACCTCAACTCATCCTCATGCTCCGAAGATGGAATATGATGGTGACATCATCATGATATTCGATGAGGAGGATCATCTTCCTAATGTAACTCGATATTACGTTTATCCCCTGATCTTACGAATATGACAGTGACGTCATCTTTTGCATACTAATCAACCTCATCAGAGTTATAACCAAGTATGTGAGGAATCTGCCTTAACTTTTGAAACAAATTATGTTTTCCCCTTTGAGGATGAAAATGAGCCTGCAAGAGAACATGAGGAAGTACATGCATATCAGTAGCAATATGTTGGTAAACATAATTATAACTTGAGGAGTAATGCCAACAGACCTGCTGGTCCATTGACATCATATCTACCTCTAAATAACTTCAATACACCTCCTGATCCTAAAGCTAGCAATAACCCTGGGTTCCCCAAGGTAAATGCTCAATACTTGTCGCCTCAGAACACAGGATCAAAGGTTGTAAATGCACCTCATGAATCTGACAAGTTGGTCAATTATCTCGCTGATGAAATGAAGAAAATTAAAATCAGCCTGTCCCTGTCTGAGTTACTGAAAACTCCTGCTATCAAAAAAACATTCATGAAGTCACTAGATGATCCTGCTCCTAAAGAGGACAACCATCTTTCAAGTCAATCCAGTGGCAAAGATCATGCTGCTAGGGATAATACTATCAAGTCTAAAGTGTCAGCTACAGTCCAAGCTGTAGAAACCTCCCATATGACCTTGTATAAGGACAAAACTGAGTCACCTCCATTCCTCCTCACCATAAGAATGTTCAGCAAGAACCTGCACAACTATCTGGTTGATTCAGGAGCCTCCATGAATGTTATGCCCTTGTCAATATGCAATGCTTTAGGACTACATCTCACTAAATCCTTAAAGAAGGTTACTCAACTGGACAAAATAGAAGTAAGTGTAGTAGGAGAGTTGACTCATATCCACATGCAACTAGCATCTGATCCTAGAATCTAGTATTACATTGACATTTAGGTAGTCGACATACCTGATACTTATGGGATGTTGCTCAGCTGAGATTGGTCCAAAATGCTTAACGGATATATGTCCACAGATTTCAGTCACATGTGGTTACCATGGAAGGGTATACCTAACCAGATCAGGATTGATGCTGAGCTGAGAATGAAGCATATGATCACTGAGTACAATAGAACAAATGAGATCATGTACGTAGACGTAGAACCTGGAGTTTACTGCATCAGGCCACAGACTATCAAAATAGAAGAGATCCTGATGCTTGATCTTCATCATCATCATGATGATGATCATCAGGAGGACATGCCAGTTGTGGAACTTGATAATAATCCTGATAATGAGAATGAAATAGATCGCTTCAGAGACTTTGAGATGCATCTGTCTAATCAGTTAAAGCATTGTCAATTGTTAAATATACCTGCTAATGATATTTTGATTGATGGATGGTGCAGATTACACAATGAAGCACATTCAAAAAAGACTTGTGAAACATGCTTAGATATGATGATGCTGGAGCAGACATGCAGTGAGGCATCATCATCATATTCTGAGGTAAATGCTACATCTGATGATGACGATGATACTAATCCTTATCTGTCTTTTGTAGGAACAAAAGAAGTGACAGTTCATGATGAGGATCATATCCTCAAAACAGAAGTTCTTGTTTTTGATCAGATGAATGATTAAATGAAAGAAAAGATCACCCCTGGGAGTGATTGTTTTATGGAACCAGATTATGAATTGTCTGATGAAGACAAAGGTAGTGACCTGACTAAGTTTGAAGAATTTCTAGTAAAAGAAATAGAGAAGATAACACGACAGCATAGATCTCCCCAGGAGGTCTTAATTAAAAGTTGGTGTAGGTTGCACGAGGCACCTCACTCAGAAACAACTTGCTCACTATGTTTACACATTTTGAGAAAGCATGCAGCTGTAGATCCAGAAGATCATCCTCCTGCTAAAGTGAAAGAGAAAATAGAAAAGCCATTAGGCTCACAGAAGAAAGGAAAGAAGAAATTTGAGAAGGATGATGTCCCTAAGTTAAAGTGGATATCAGGTGGAGCAGCAGCCAGAGTTGCAAAAGGAAAAGAAGGTTCAGCTAAACGTCCTGCTGAAGATAAGCCCTAGATCCTAAGGTTTGATGGATCCAAATCCAAGCAAGGTGTTGGGGTAGGAATTGATCTCATTGATCCATCAGGAAAATCCTATCTGGCAGCCTATAGATTACAGTTCCCCTACACTAACAATGTAACAGAGTATGAGGCTCTGATTCATGGGATACTGTTTGCTCATAAGAAGAAAGTAAAGATTCTGCATGTCTTCGGAGATTCAGAGTTGGTTGTGAGGCAAGTAAGAGGAATCTACTCCTGTAACTACAGGAAGCTATCCAATTACAGACATCGTGTGTGGGACCTTATTGAGGATTTTGACACCTTTAATATCACCCATGTACCAAGAGAACAAAACCATAGGGCAGACGCACTTGCCCAAGCTGCCAGTACATTGGAGCCACTATCTATATCTGGTCTGAAGAGATTTTTAGTAGAACTGGTGTCAGTACCTTCAGTACCTGACAATGTGACTAACCTCCAGGTGTTTGATGATGATCAACACATTCTAGACTTCATCTCAAACAGAGACATATTTGAAGCTCAGATTATAGATGAGAATGGTATGGAAGATCATGTCTGGGAAGAAGATGAGATATTAGAGTTACCTAGCAATAGGATCCCCAAAGGTATGATTGAATTAGAAAGAGCCTTTGATTTGAATAGTATGCTTAAACAGAAGGATCTGCCCAAGGTAGATGGAGGTCAGTATTCACAAGTGAATATTGGACAGGATGAGGACAAGAAAAATGTACTGATAGGTAAGGTTTGCACATCAGAAGAGTTAGAAGGAATAACTCAGGCACTCAAGGATTACATACATGTAATTGCATGGACTTATGATGAGCTGAAGACATATGACACCTCTGTCATAACTCATACTATACCTCTCAAGCCAGATGCTAAACCTTTCAGACAGAAGCAAAGGCTAGTCAATGCTTTGCTTGAACCAATAATTCTTGAAGAAGTCAAGAAATTGTTAAATGCCAGGATAATATTTCCTGTGAGGCACTCCACTTGGGTGGCAAATCTCGTGCCAGTTAGAAAGAAGAATGGAGAGATCAGGTTATGCGTAGATTTTAGGAATCTGAATAGAGCATCAGAAAAAGATAATTATCCTTTACCCTCATTGGATGAAGTTCTGCAAATTGTAAATGGAGCCAAAATGATGTCCTTCCTGGATGGATTTTCAGGATACAACCAAGTAATGGTTGACAAAATTGACAGATTGAAAACTACCTTCACCACAAAGTGGGGGATATTTGCATATAGACGTATGCCATTCGGACTTATAAATGCTGGAGCTACATTCCAGCGAGCAATGGACATAGCCTTCAGAGGCTTAATAGGAAAATGTATAGTCATCTACATGGATGACTTGACAGTGTTCTCTAAGGAAAGGGGGAATCATGTCAATAATCTCAGAAGTATACTGAAGAAGTGCGAGGAATATGGAATATCACTGAATCCCAAAAAGTGCATATTTGGGGTGACAACAGGAAAGTTACTAGGCCACCTAATCACAGAAGATGGAATTATCATTGATCCTGACAGGGTGGAGTCTATTATGAAGTTACAGCTTCCAGGAAGCAAAAAGGAACTCAAGTCTTACTTTGGTAAGATAAACTTTGTGAGGAAGTTCATCACCGGCTTTGCTGAGATTGTCAGACCATTAAATGCCATGTTAAAAATAGATGCACAAATTGAGTGGACACCAGAGGCTAAAGCTGCATTTGAAGATATAAAGAAAGCCATATCGGATGCTCCGGTCCTTATCAGTCCACATTACAGAAAAGATTTCTACATCTATTCATTTGCTTCAGAACATACCTCTGCAGCAGTGTTAACTCAGAGAAATGAAGAGAAAGAAGAGAAACCAATTGCTTTCATGAGCTCTCCTTTCAGGGATGCTGAATTAAGATATGTAGATGTTGAGAGATAGGCACTTGCATTAGTCAGAGCAGTAAAGAAATTTAGACATTACATACTAAGAAGCAAAGTGATTGCTGTAGTACCAGATGCAGCAGTGAAGATGTTACTGATGCAAAGTGAGCCTGGTGAGAAAAGAGCCAAATGGATTACTATATTACAAGAGTATGACATGGAAATTACACCAATGAAGCTGGTAAGAGGACAAGCTTTGAGTCAAATGATATCTGAAATTGATCCAAACATCACTAGCCAGCAATATGTGATCAATGAGAAAGACAATAAAGAGTGGTATGCAGATATCAGGCACATCCTGATCACTGGAAGATGTCCATCAAGAATGCAAGCTTCACAAAGAAGAGCATTGAAAATAAGATCCCAAAAGTATATGATGAAGGGAGGAACCCTATTCAAGAAGAATTATGAAGGAATATACTTGAGATGCTTAGAAACGCCAGAAGCAAATAAAGTCCTGTCAGAATTACATGACAAGTTTGGAACGGCACATGGATCAGCATTGGCCACAACACATGCAATCCTCAGAGTAGGATATTACTTGCCTACAATTTTTAAAGACACAGCTGATCATGTTAAATGTTGTCATGTTTGCCAGGTTGCTGCCAACAGAGAGAAGTATGCTGCACAACCCTTGCAGCCAGTGATGGAAGAACGTCCATTTGCATAGTGGGGCATGGACTTCGTAGGACCAATCAATCCTTCATCCTCCTCAGGTCATAGGTATGTCTTAACAATTACTGACTATTGTACTAGATGGACTGAGGCTGTTAGCAACAAAACTTGTACTGCAGATGATGTCATTAAATTTCTGGAGAGTAACATTGTCACCAGGTATGGAATTCCTTATGCTTTGGTAAGTGATAATGGTCCTGCTTTCACTTCCACCAAGTTATCAAGTTGGGCTTTTGATCATGGGATTATACTTAAGTTTTCATCCAACTATTATCCCCAAGGGAATGGATTAGCAGAATCCACCAATAAAAATTTGTTGAGTATCATAAGAAAATTAATAGAGAAGAACCCTAGGGAATGGAACTCATTTCTAAAGTATACCTTATGGGTAGATAGAACTAGAATGAAAACTGCATTAGGAAACTCACCTTTCCAATTAGTAAATGGGGTGGATCTGATCCTCCCTGTAAACTTAAAAATTCCTACTCTGCAGTTTGCCCAAGAATACCTAGGCATAGACAATAAGCAAGAAGTCAGGTTGCTTCAGTTGATGCACCTGGAAGAAAAAAGGAGTCAAGCAATTGACCAATTTGTAAAACATCAGGCTGTTGTCAAAAGCTGGTTTGACAAGAGAGCTAGAGTTAAAGCTTTCAGGATATCTAATTTAGTCCTGATGTGGGATAAAGCCCATGAGAGGAAAGGTGACCATGGTAAGTTTGACAGATTATGGATTGGTCCCTTCCAAATTTCTGAGATACTAAGAGACATCACTTATAGGCTTAAAAACTTGACAGGTGAGGATGTCCCATTGCCAGTCAATGGACAATTCCTCAAACATTATTTCCAAGCCTAAATGACTTCATGATAGTCATATGTATCATATTGTATATTTGTATAGTTGTTTGTATAGTTTGTTTGTTTTTCTTGTTTTGTTTTGTTGGTTGAGACCTTGTTCTGGTAAGTCAGGATGATGCACTTCATCACCAAAGAAAATAACTGAATTGTTAGGATTCAAGTGAGGAGATCACATTTAGACATAGGTTATGATTCATTCTAAGAAGTATTCATGATCAGGTTTGTGATATCCATTCGTTAGGGTGCCTTTTTCTTGGTTAAAGTGAATCAATCACGATGAAACACCTAACAGCCTTGGGTTTGTTGAACACACAAGTATAGGTGTTAAGTGAAAAATCTAAAGGGACTCCCTTGCTACCAATACAATCTCCAACCTAAAGCTACAAGTGACTGTACCTTGTACAAATGAGCTGACATAATGATATCAGATACAAATTTTAAAGAGAAAATCAGAAAAGAAATAAAATTAGGCCATCTAAGTAACTCTACCGGGGCTATAGATGCCTGCTGGCAGTGGGGCTCTACTTAGGGAGATTGTATAGATAACCTTGCCGGGGCTATAGACGCCTGCTGGCAGCAAGGCTCTATCCAAGTCGGTTATGAGGGATGATCTCTAACTATGTAGTTTAACACTAGTTACTTATGTTTTCAACTTGTTTTCAAGATGAGGATAATTAATCATATGCACACACCTGATCCTTTGTTAGCATTGTTACCATGATGAAATTTTATCATTCAGAAGATCATGATGCCTATGCTTAGATGGAATTAGAATACTATAGATGAATGTGATCACATCACTTGAATCATTAGAATTTATTTGTTTTTTTTTTTGTGGCAAGTTGTTGTGTGGTTACACAACACGCCCCATTTTGACTTGGCAAAACAGGGACCCAACTTTTTGGCTTGGCTTGTGTTGTTTGCTTTCTGGTGGTTTGGTAAAAGTAAGTCATGTGCATCATCATGTAGAGTCAGGATGAGGTAAGTCACCATCATGAGGTCATTTTGTCAAATTTTGTATTTCATTTCTGTGACCTTATATTTGGAAAGAGCGTTAAATTCCATGCAGGTTTGCCTTTTTCATCACCTTGATATTCCTTAGGATGTGAAAGTTATGAACAGTCAAAGTTTTGGTCAAACTTGATATTCGCAAGAGGAGGATCATATTCTTATAACCTTAGTCATGTTGTCGAAGATCATCTTGATCTTGGTACATCACCTGATAAGTCATGCGATCCAGATATCCGGACGTCAACTTTAAATGGTGGTAAATCTTCCCCATCAAACAGTCTTATATATCACGAGCGTCATATTTCCAAATGTAACCTGATATTTCTTAATATCCTCCTGCTGCAAAATATCACCCTAAGCCAATATCCTGATGATGTCATCCAAATCTGATAAGCGAAGAAACAAATATGATGATGACATCATCATCACATTTACATTTCGACAGGATATTTTCTAAACATGATCATGTTCGCATAATATGACGATGATGTCATGATGCCTTTTCGATACAAAGAATGAATATCAGGATGACGTCATCCTGATATTCCAAAAGAGAGACATGTAAGTTTGTCTCGTCATCATCATATTTGAAACATCACCCGATACATCGAAATATCCTCCTGAGGTACTAAACATAACCAAAAGGTGCTTTTGTCACCCAAATCTTGTCGCGATAACTATTCCAATTTGGTGGAGGAGGATGGCATTGAAACTCGACCTGATATTTACAAATATCATCCTACCTTCATGATATCCTGTCATATGGATATCCCCCCGCTCATGTTGCCGCCATTATCATTTAATGCGTGCAGACATGGTAGGTGGTTCCCGCCGACCCCGGAACCCGATGAAACACCTGGCAAGATCCTGCGTTTTCACGTAGATAATCAATGAATACAGTCTAATTTGTCAGAGTTGCCCTAAATTTACCCTAATTGCAATGTTAAAAGGTAATTCAACCGTCATTTTTACATTTACCTTGCGATAAAATTGTTTTATAGAGCACCAGCTTCCATATCCTCATACAGGCGATAGTTGCATGATTTGAGCTCATAGACAGAAGGAAGTGTGGGATCATCAACTGAATTAAGAGTGTTGTTTATAGTCTACTAGTATAAAAGAGAAATCTGCATAACCAGGTAAGTAAATGAAACCCTCATCATGTTGTTTTTGTTCAGGTATGATGATGTAAGTTCTGGTTTATGCATCCATATGATTAAGTAATGTTGAAAAGATATAGTAGGCATAGTGATTTATGAAGTTAATTGCAATATGCATACATGTGTATACCCATTGTGAGATAGGATTTTATTAATTGCAAGTACTCATGGTTGACAAAAGGTTAATGAAGTGTCAGGAAGAATTCAGTAGGCCCATGTTCTCTTCTCAGAGGGGCGTCCTATTTAAATACAGAGCAATTACAGATACCCATCAGGGGAGCACCAATTTGGAAGCCTGGTCAGCTAGGCTGAATGATGGGAATGATAAGAGTCCTGTGTTGGATGCAATGTTCGTATCCAGAATGTGGGACGCTGCAAGTTTTCCATACTCCATGGAATCTCTGGAGCTCGTCATCAAATGTGCCAGGAATTATAACCCAGAGACAAGGCAAGTGATGAAACATGGGAGGATATATGCAGACCTATCCATCAAGGGTCTCTCCCAGACATTTGGATTGCCACTGGGTAGCAAGGTCAAAAGTGTAGACCTGAAGAAGTTAGAAAAGGAATATGACGCCAACAAGAAATCAGCCAGGAAGAACATGTATCAATGGCAGGCTGAGAAAAGCACATATCCTGCAGCAGCCAAACTTCCTATGCACCTGTTCAAATATGATTTCAGTGAGGAATACCAATACATGATTGCACTCCTAAATAGAGTAACAAGCCAGCCTGATGCTGGTAGTTTCAGGGATTGGATGTATGGAATAATAATGATGTGTCTATATTCAAATATCAAGCCCCTGTGGGGCCAGATAATAAGTGATGCTCTGCATGAGCAGCTGATGAACCTAGGAGGTTTAAATTGTGTATTCTATATGTCATCATACATTGTTTATTCCTATGCTTATAAAGGCACTTTTGATGCTTTAGTTATAGACGAAAAGCTTACAGGCACAAATGCTGTGTATATCTAGGATCATCATCCCCAGCTGCAAAGAGCCAATTACCTCAAAGATTACAAACTAGTCAATGATGCATTCTCCATGCATCTGGTGAGGACCATGGAGGAGGATAGAACAAAGAGATTGAGCATGGAGGCTCAAGAGATAGTTTACAGGCACGAGGCCTGGTATATACAGTTTGCCACCTTCTCTTACATAAGGATTGAAGGTTTTGAGGGACATCCTCTGATGCTGTCGAGGTATCCCACTGATGCAGTGATACTAATGGAGTTCATCAGGCAGGGGTCCACAATGATAAAAATGTACAAGGATGCCAAGAAGCTGCCACCAATTTTGTTTCCAGTTAGCATTGGCTGCTATATGTGCCCCGATTCAAACAATATAAAGAAGGTGATGGTCACTCTAAATAAAATGAATCTGCAGTCTTTTCCACTAACAAGACCATATGATCCTTACGGCAGAATGCAGAAAATATTAGGAAAGCCTATTCATCAGAGGCACCTAGAGGATTTTTGGGCCGACTGTGAGGATGAAGCAGAGGCAAGAAGAAGAAGGTATCAAAGGTTAACTTTGAACCAAATTAGAACCTTTGATTGCATCTCCATCCCCCAACAATTGAAGAAGGATGATGGCCAGATAATTACAGATGAATATGAGCAGAAGAAGATATATAATGACACCATCTCTGCACCTGACCTCACCATACAGGAAGATCTATCCTCGGTCCCCTTCATTGCCAGGACCATACAACTAACTCAAGCTTGGGTTGATGAGCAGGTAGAGGCATTAAAGAAGAAAGGTGTTGCCATTACGGTGGACAACAAGAAGAAGGGACAGGATATTCTTGGGGATGAATATGATGACTTTCTGAATGAGAAGAGGAAGACCAAGGGAGATAGACTCCCTCCACCACAACAACAGAGCAAAAGACCCCCAAGGGGTAGGAAGGTAGATAAAGAACCCAAAAGGGTTATTATTGAAAGAGCAGTATTTGTAGCTAAGGAGGCTGCAGCATCAGGATCTAGATCAGAATCAGCATCCCCTCCAAGGACAAAGAAAGAAAAGTCCAAGAAGAGTAAGACAGCATAGGCTAGAATCACTGAGACCCTAGAAGAGGGTCAGTCCTCAAGGAAACATGATAAAGAGGATATCCTCATGGAGGAAGAGCCTGAAGAAGAAGAGGCTCCATTGATAATAAGGAGGAAAAGAAAAGCTCCACAAGTGCTGGTGTCCACCCCACCTAAGAAACAAAGAACCTCTATGAGAGGTGAAATAAGACAACCCCCAACATTATTACAAGGGGTAGGTAGTGAAGTACCTAAGGAACTTCATCATAATGTTCCACTTCCTACCATTGTCAAGTTCAAAACTAAACTTGCAGAGGAACAAATGAAAGAAACTGATCAGACGCAATCAGGGCATGTCTCACTAGACGAGACAATAAACTTGTCTGATGATGAGGTTGTACAGGAAGTAGCTACACAAAAGATGGAAAAACTTGCTGCTGGTACAAGCATGACCCCTCACAAACCTACACCAGTTCAAACTATACTTGAGGAGATGAAGCAAGTGGAGGTAGAGCAAGAAAAGAGCCCAGAGCAGGTAGCTCAGGAAATAGGGCTAGAAACATTAATTGCAGAGGTGACAAGTCCTGTAGTGGTAGACCTGATAGAGAAACAGGATGCAAGTCCTGTACACCCAGCAGGATCACCTGATAAAGGGCACCTAGTAGAAGAAATAGAGATGGCAGAATCAGAAGGCCATGCTCCTGAATTAGACCAACAAAATCCACATGATACATCAGCGGAACCTGCTATAGTAGAGGTTCAGGAAATGAAGGCTGATGAAAAGGAGAAAACAATAGAGGATCCTACTGCCAAAACACAAGAGGTTGATAGTGCAGGCCCGGAACAAATAATGGCTACAGAACAAACACCAGCACCTCAGGCAGAATCCACAGTATCCAGTACGGTGGACATGCAACGAGAAATAGAAAAGACAAAAGAGGATGATAAACCTCAACAAGGGGAAGAGTTGAGAATAGATGAAGTAATGATGGAGAAGGATCATGATCATCATGATCAACATACAGATGCACCACAGGATTCCCCACACCAAGAGGATGCTCCTCTGGAGAAAGAAATCCCTCAACAGGAGGATGTGCCGCAGGATCAACAACAAAGTGAGCATCAGGAAGAAGAAATGAGAAAATCACCATCTCAACCACATCTGCTGACAGAAACGGAAGACACAGGTGAACATCATGATGATGCGAAAAAACATGATCAGGTGCCTTCGTGGTTGGCGAAAGAGGTAAATATAGAGGAAGAATTTGAAATTCAGGAATTTGATGTCTCCACCTTGTTCTCCGGGGATATAATGAAGCCTAAGAGGAATGCCAGAATGACTTCGGCCATCAAGAGAGATCCAGCAACCGAGAGGAGGACCGCACAAATTGCAATACCTGTGGTGGAGAAAGAAAAGGGTAAAATCACCTTGGATGAATTCCAAATTAGCATAGTGGATCTCGGTTTTGCCAATGAAGACCAAGAAGGTCAGGAGGGAAAAGACATTATTGATTCTCTAATTCAAAAGGTAAAAAGAGAGAAGGAGAAGAATAAGCAACACAAAGAGCACATTGCTCAGTTGCATGCCTATATAAGGAGGCTGATTCATCCTGATGATACAACAATTAAACATGCATTCCCATTGACTGCTATTTCTCAAGAGGAGGTAAATAAGTTAGACCTCATGAAACATGAGGCATCTGTGATAAGAAAATGGATGTCATCCACATTGGATGATGCTGAGGAAATGGTAAAGGCCTCCTTGAAGAGGTGGAGCATTCTCAGTGACTCCAGGACCAAAGTAGATAAATTACAAATGCAGACAGGGAAAAGGTCTTATAAATTGGACAAAGTCCTAAACATCCTGGGAGAAATAAAGAGGATAAATCCTTAGCTACTTATTAATAAATAGGTATTGAATAGTAATACCACATTGTTAATTAACATCTGGTACAAGGACATTCAATTTGAATGTGGAGTGCTTAGGAGATGCAATAATAAGCTAAGAGAGATCAGCATGAAGTTGCACGATTTAATGGTTGTTGAGGCAAAAATATTAGAAACATTGGAAGGGAAAGTAAAAGGAAAAATAGAAAATCAAGATGAAGAGTCTGCCATCAAGGCTTTACATAGAAACTTCCAATCAGAGGCAGATGGTCCACTGGTCTACTTGACAGAAGAAGTTATAGATAAAATAATTAGGATCAAGGTTAAGATGGAAAAATACAATGAGATGCTGTAGGACAGGAAAGACAAACTGGATAGCAGTAGGAATAAATATGAAGCACATAAGCATGCCATCATCAAAGCAAAGACTTAGGATGGTGGAGGAATAGATCAAGTCATGCAGTCATATGAGCAGATCCGGAGCAGCATGCAGCCCCATATGCGGCGTCATCATCATCAGGATAGCGAAAGTTCAGGAAGTGATGTACATGATGATGATCCACATGAATCAGGTGAGGAGCATGATGAAGACACATCATAAAGGGGATATAAGCGTAAGTAATCTAGATAGTTGCCAGCTAGCAACTTGTGCCATTTTTGTAAAGATTGACAAAGTCAAGGAAATTGTGATCGTTGATGTACATTGGTAAATCAGGATCGTGGATCTTTTTGTAATGGATTCCTCACCTTGTTCTATAAAAGGTGATGGAATGCCTTATTGTAAACATTCAAAAATTAATTGAAATCCATCTACTGAAACATTCAGAGCTCATTTCAAAGTTTTTGTATACATTTATATTTTTGCATGCTTAATGAATGAGAAGACTGTGTCGATTACAATTCATAGTAAATCTTGAGTAATCAGTGTATGAGTTCTGGACATATGTGGTGACCTGCTGCGTCCCTTAGAGTGCATGTCTACTTACATGTGTTGTTTTCATACAAATTCCTTTGAAGTTAGCATCAACTATATCTAGCTGTGGAATGTCCTGGTGAAAATATGGTTTGGTTTTCTTCTCTTCATGATAGTATCTAATATACATGTGGTTCAAAAGCTAAAGGTTCAACTTTAATTAGAAGCATTTCTTCAAATTCTTTTAAATTTCAGAGCGTTTCATCCTCATAATTGCAAATAATTGATGATCTTAAGCAAATAACACAGATATGCAGACATCTCGTAGATAATTGCAAACATTTAGCATATTTGAATACAAAGCATGCACAATTGAAAATATCATGCAAAGATTGAAGTATTTTTGCATCTTTTCACCAAATAACTATATAATATGACTTCTCTATAAAGAATTTCTGCAGGAGTGTCATGATGACGTTGAACTTTCATGTAAGGCCCCAAAATGGAAACAACAACTCACATTAACCTCTAAGTAACTTTAGATGATTAAGACCTAATCACCGGAGACTTGGGATCATGAATTCTTTGAATTCATCATATCTTTCAAGATGAATAAAGGTTAATGAGTACTTTTATTCTATGCTTGTTTGTGACTAACATCATAACCAGCATGGACTTGAACAGACCACCGACCTTGAGGCAGTTGCAGGTACCTGAAAAAAGATTGCCAAACCTTGAATTTGAATTAACATAGATCCAAGTGATGAGACTCACTTTTCAAATAACCCCAAGGATCTGATGCAGGAGCATCTAGAAGTTTGATCTAGAAGCATCAGGAAGAATTCAGAATGATTGAGATAGTTGACAGAAGCTTGAGCATGCAAAGAAACTGACCTTTGACAATTATGGATTTTGAGTATGAGAGGTTACAGATCTAGACTTAGCATATGGACATAGGAATTTACAACATATCAAGATATTAGATCATTTGGCTTTAATTCCAGAAGTTATCATTGTTTGATGATTGACTATTCTGACAGAATAGAGTGAACTATGTTTAGTGAGGTTGAATTGTCTTGCGGACCAATCTAGTGACTTGTAGAGCAAAAAGAAGAATTGGTTGATGAAGTTTAAGGACCTGGCTGACCTTTAGTGAGGTCCACGTGAAGTTCTATGCATTTGTGGAGCAGTGCCTTATTTTAGGCCCGACCTATTTAGAGTACATGTTACATAAGCTAGTTGTTGCAATTAGGCCGACTTGATAATGATTTGAAAGATTGCGGAGGATATAAATAAGAGGATAAGGATTGTTTCTAGGCAAGTGATTGATAGCACAAAGAATGGAAACAAGATCTTAATTTTTTTTGATCCAGTTGACCAGTAGAACAGAGTAGAAAGTAGAAGGAAGCAGAATGAGTTGTAGAGCAGAGAATTGAGATGTAGAAGAAAGAAATCATGAAAGAGTATTGTTGTATGAAGCTTTTGTAATCCCTGGGCTATGACCTAGCATATGCAAAGCCCTTGAGGCATGTGTAATGTGTTTTGAAATCAAATATATATGAAGAATGAGATTTGAAGGCTGGGTTTTTCCATGTTAGGGTTTTCCTAGGATACATCTTGTGTTGTGTTCTTGAATATCTATTATCTTTTTATGGATTAGATCTTAGCTTCCATTGCACATCCTTTATGATCTTAGTGTTAAATTATTTAAGGCTGTAAGGTTGGACAGTCCCTCACCAGACCCTCCTACCTTGACTGCATCAAGTGGTATCAGAGCTGGTTTCGAATTTGCTGGGCTGGTTATGAATCTATTAGAAGGTGGTGAATCTGATAAAGTATTGTGTGAAACCCTAGACTAAAGAAGAATCATTGCAGAAAGATCTGGGTGAGTTTTTGTTTTCAGTTATCTTTGCCTAATTTGTTTCAATGGGGAAAATTGGAAAGAGGATCAAGAAAGAAAATGAAACCCTAATGTGCGAAAGGGATATTTTGGATGAAGAATTGTGCAAAATCAAGAAATGCAATGCATAATTGTTGAAGAAGATGAAAGATCTTGGAGGAGACAAGTTTGATACCCTTGAAAAAAAATTGGAAGATGTAAAGAGCAAAAATGAAGACCTAGAAGTAGAGCTGAAATTGTTTGAGGATTTTGAAAAGAAATTTATAGAATTAGAGAAAGGATTTAAGTTGTTTGGTAAGCTTGAATAGAGGAACATAGATCTAGAAGATAGTTTGGAAGAATTGAAGAAGGAAAATAGTTTGCAGAAGAATGAAATATCTAAATTAAAGGAGAAGATGGATCAGTTGGAGCAGTCACTTGTAGTATACAGAGAAGAGAATGAAAATTTGAGATCTAAACCTGAATTTTGTGATGTTTCTTGTGAAATGAATGATTTGTGTGATGATGTAGAAGTTTCTTTAGAAAGTGAAACTAAAGATGACAATATAACTAAACCTAGAGTTGTTGGTGTTGGCATTGGTTTCAAGATTATGCAAAGAATGGGATATGAAGGAAAAGGATTGGGAAAGCAACAACAAGGAATTATAGAACTTGTTGAACCAGTAATTAGATCAAGAAGTGAAGGGATTGGATATGACAGAGCTAAGGATGTTATGGAAAACTTTAAGAAATCAAGTCAAAGCAGAAAAGGTATGTATTGTTTACATTGTAATAGGCATGGACATGAAGAGGAATCTTG
The DNA here is from genome assembly GCA_027924645.1 of Cunninghamia lanceolata. NCBI lineage: Eukaryota > Viridiplantae > Streptophyta > Pinopsida > Cupressales > Cupressaceae > Cunninghamia > Cunninghamia lanceolata. The sequence continues at coordinate 6,882,007 of BSBN01000295.1, read as the reverse complement.
TTGGGATATACACCCTTGTAAGTTATGTGGATTGAGGAACCATTCTAAAAAGTTGTGTTGGAATAAGTTAAACAGAAGAAAGCCTATGACAAGTTGTATATAGAAGAACTATGGGTGGATTGATGGATAGGAATGGATACATATTACTAGTATGTTCAGAGGAAGATATAGACTAAAGTGTTCATATGTTGGATTAGGATACAAAGAAAGAAGACAATATGTGGAGTAGAACAAAGAAAGAAATTCAAATTACAGATGGAGAAGTGATAGGAGTCATAATTCTTATCATAGTGCAAGATACTAGAAGTATGAAAGAGGATTTGCAAGAAGAACATGTTTTCAAGTTTGGAGGAGAAAATAATCAAGCAAGGAAAGTCATCAAGAACCTATAACTAAAGAAGCTGATAAAGGAGAAGCAATAGGTAATTTAGAGATTGTTTATGCAGAGGTTGAAAAGCTTTTTGATACAGAAATGATTTGTACAGAAGAAGAAGAGCTAATTGAATCACTAAGTTTGATAGAGGAACTAGAAGAAACTAATGCAGAGATAGTTTATACAGAAGATGAAGGAGAACCTTTTGAATTATTGAGTTTAATAGAGAAACTGAAAGAAGGAGAAGCATTGGTCTTAAGAAGATTTGTGTTATAGAATTAAGAAAGCAAAGCAAGAGAGAGTTTGTGTAAAATCATCTGATAAAGTAGTGTAAGATAAAGTTGTGTGAACAAATGTGAAGCATAGTAGAGAAGATCATGTGGATAAAGAAACAAAGAAAAGTATTGAAGCATTATATGTAGAGCAGAAAATGTAAGATTCTGATTTGTGTGAGAGAAATTGTATCTGAGATTAGGATTGGAAATTGTTGTAGAGAAGTTTAGGAAGTGTATTGGTTGGATCAAAAAGTAACTTGATTGTTCTAGAGGATGCATGAATGAATTTTGATAAAAAAATAGACATTGTTCTAAGGAAAATTGGGGAGAAGACTTGGTCAGACCATTGATCATTAAGGCAGTGCAAGGCTTGTAGGTAGACGCCAAACCTAGAAGAACCGGAGGTAGTTTTGTAGGGTGGACTTGAACAGACTGCCGACCTTGAGGCAGTTGCAAGTACCTAAAAACATATCACCAAACCTTGAATTTGTCCTAACACAGATCCAAGTGATGAGACTCACTTTTCAAATAACCCCAAGGGTCTAATGTAGGAGCATCTGGAAGTCTCATGCAGAATCATCTAGAAGAATTCGGAATCATTGAGATAGTTGAGAGAAGCTTGAGTATGCAGAGAAAGTGACCTTGGAGAATTCTAGATTTTGAGTATGAGAGGCTACGAATCTAGACTTAGCATATGGACATAGGAATTTACAACATATAATGATTTTAGATCATTTGGGTTTAATTCTGGAAAGTTATCACTGTTTGAAGATTGACTGTTCTAACAGAACAGAGCCGACTGTGTCCAGTAAGGTTGAATCAACTTGCGGATCAATCTCGTGACTTTTAGAGTGAAAAGAAGAATTGGTTGATGAAGTTTAAGGACCTGGCCAACCTTTGGTGAGGTCTACATGAAGTTCTATGTATTTGTGGAGTAGTACCTTATGTTTAGGCCCGACCTATTTATAGTACGCGTTACATAAGCTAGTTGTTGCAATTAGGCCAACTTGATAATGATTTGAAGGCTTGCAAAGGATATAAATAAGAGGCTAAGGATTGTTTCTAGGCAAGTAATCAATAGCATGAAGAATGGAAACAAGATCTTAAGTTGTTTTGATCCGGTTCAGCAACAGAATAGAGTAGAAAGTAGAAGGAAGCAGAATGAGGTGCAGAGCAGAGAATTGAGATGTAGAAGAAAGAAATCATGAAAGAATATTGATGTATGAATCTTTTGTAATCCCTGGGCTGCAGCCTAGCATGTACAAAGCCCTCGAGGCATGTGTAATGTGTTTTGAAATCAAATATATATAAAGAATAAGCTTTGAAGGCTAGGTTTTTCCCTATTAGGGTTTTCCCAAGATACATCTTGTGTTATGTGTTCTTGAATATCTATTATCTTTTTGTGGATTAGATCTTAGCTTTCATTGCACATCCTTTATGATCTTAGTGTTAAATTGTTTAAGGCTACAAGGTTGGACAGTCCCATACCAGACCTTCCTACCTTGACTACATCAAGTGGTATCAAAGCTGGTTTCAAATCTATTGGGCTGGTTGCAAATCTGTTAGAAGGTGGTGAATCTGATAAACTATTATGCAAAACCCTAGACTAAAGAAGAATCATTGCATAGAGATCTGGGTGTGTTTTTGTTTTCATTTGTCTTTGTCTAATTTGTTTCAATGGGGAAAATTGGAAAGAGGATGAAGAAAAGGAAACCCTAATGTGTGAAAGGGATATTTTGGATGAAGAATTGTGCAAAATCAAGAAATGTAATGCAAAATTGTTGAAGAAGATGAAATATCTTGGAGGAGACAAGTTTGATGCCCTTGAAAAAGAATTGGAAGATATAAAGAGCAGAAATGAAGACCTGGAAGAAAAGCTAAAATTGTTTGAGGATGTTGAAAAGAAATTTGTAGAATTAGAGAAAGGATTTAAGTTTTTTGGTAACCTTGAGTAGAGGAACAGAGATCTAGAAGACAATTTGGAAGAATTGAAGAAGGAGAATAGTTTGCAGAAGAATGAAATATCTGAATTAAAGGAGCAAATGGATAAGTTGGAGCAGTCACTTGCAGTATGTAGAGAAGAGAATCAAAATTTGAGATCTAAACCTAAATTTTGTGATGTTTCTTGTGAAACTAATGATTTGTGTGATGATGCAGAAGTTTCTTTAGAAAGTGAAAATAAAGATGACAGTATAGTTGAAACTAGAGTTCTTGGTGATGGAATTGGTTTCAAGATTATGCAAAGAATGGGATATGAAGGAAAAGGATTGGGAAAGCAACAACTAGGAATCTTGTTGAACTAGTAATCAGATCAAGAAGTGAAGGTATTGGATATGACATAGCTAAGGATGTTATGGAAAACTTTAACAAATCAAGTCAAAGCAGAAAGGTATGTATTGTTTACATTGTAATAGGCATGGACATGAAGAGGAATCTTGTTGGGATATACACCCTTGTAAGTTATGTGGATTGAGGAACCATTCTGAAAAGTTGTGTTGGAATAAGTTAAAGGGAAGAAAGCCTATGACAAGTTGTATACAGAAGAACTATGCGTGGATTGATGGACATGAATGGAGACATGTTATTGGTATGTTTAGAGGAAGATATAGACTGAAGTGTTCATATGTTGGATTAGGATGCAAAGAAAGAAGACCTTATGTGGAGCAGAACAAAGAAAGAAATTCAAACTACAGAGGGAGAAGTGATAGGAGTCATAATTCTTATCATAGTGCAAGATACTAGAAGTATGAAAGAGGATTTGCAAGAAGAAGAACACATTTTTGAGTTTGGAGGAGAAAGGAATCAAGCAAGGAGAGTCATCAAGAACCTATAACTAAAGAAGCTGATAAAGGAGAAGCAATAAGTAATTCAGAGATAGTTTGTGCAGAGGTAGAAAAGCTTGTTGATACAAATATGATTTGTGCAGAAGAAGAACTGATTGAATCACTAGGTTTGATAGAGGAACTACAAGAAAGTGATGCAGAGATAGTTTATGCAAAAGAGGAAGGAGAACCTTTTGAATCATTAAGCTTAATAGAGAAACTGAAAAAAAGAGAAGCATTGGTCTTAAGAAGATTTGTGTTATAGAATTAAGAAAGCAAAGAAAGAGAGAGTTTGTGTAAAATCATCTGATAAAGCAGTGTAAGATAAAGTTGTGTGAACAAATGTGAAACATAGTAGAGAAGATCATGTGATGATACTCACTTTTCAAATAAACTTGAGGATCTGATGCAGAAGCATCTGAAAGAATTTAGAATCGTTGAGACAGTTGACGAAAGCTTGAGTATGCAGAGAAAGTGACCTTGGAGAAATTTGGATTTTAAATATGAGAGGTTACGAATCTAGACATAGCATCTAGACATAGGAATTTACAACATATGAAGAATTTAGATCATTTGGCTTTAATTATGGAAAGTTATTGCTATTTGAAGATGACTGTTCTGACATAACAGAACTGACTGTGTTCAGTGAGGTTGAATCAGCTTGCAGATCAATCCCATGACTTGCAGAGAGAAAAGAAGAATTGGTTGATGAATTTTAAGGACCTGGCTGACCTTTAGTGAGGTCCACATGAAGTTCTATGCATTTGTGATGGGGAGCGCTTAGTGGAAGCATACAACTGATTAAAAAAAATCGATCGCTATGACCTTTACCATCGGCAAACACTTACAACCTATTGCCGATACACTGATACACCAACTTAGTATGTGCTTGGTGTGACTTGCTATTACTGGTTCCTATACCCTAATTCACCATTATGACTAGTCACCATTTGTATCCGATGAAAGGTACATTCTCAATATACATTCCCCACATGCTTTCTCAACATACATTCTCAATATGCATTTGCGATATACATTCACAATATACATTCAAACCACACTCGTCGACAAGAACTAGATCATCAGTGAACTCTTTGTTTTTTCTCCTGATATGTTGATATGTGTTATCTACCCAATGTACTTTGTCACTCCAATACGCATCTCAGGCTGTGACTTCCGTTCAACGCCTTGAACCTCTCTTCAGCCAGACTATCCTCATTGCTCTGAGCAAGGAATGTTTTGTCGATGGCCTCTTTCTCACCAATAATGGCTCCAACTCTTCCAATCAAACCCTAGCACATGGAGATGCTAGGTGATCTACTATGCACACTCCAATTTGGTCCTCTGCGCCATCGAACAGGAAAACAAAATAGGAAACAAAAATATATATCTATACAACAAAGCCATTCCACTGATTTTGACAGAAATCTTATTAGTGGAATGCTTCATATTGACATTTTGCAACAATGGAAGTACAGAAAGGAAAAGAAATCTACAGCTATGCAATTTGTATTTACAAAGAATGGAAAATAGATTGACAACACAGAATAATTTAATTTCTCCTTCATAATGCTCGATTACATTCGCATAATTGCATTCGATTACAATATCATCTTCAATCTGATTACAATACTATATCTCAGTTGGTTCATTTCCCTAGGGCTTATAAGCTTGCCTCAAGGAACACCAACCTAATTCCAAGCAGCTGCGAGACTAATTCCAATTAGCTAGGAGAACAACTCCAAGCGGCTGGGAGAAATTAACCGTCTCCAAGCCGTTGGGAGATCAACTGTCTAACAACTTGACAAATGCAACCTAATTACTTGGGACTTACAAACATAGGTTCTAGGTCTTGAAGAACCCAGATACAAATAGAAATGGCATTCATTGGTCAAATAGACCTTATTACAACATAAAACATGATTTAAAATAAAACATTAACTTAAATGCCTCACGGAGGCCACCTTGTGTTAGGTGCTCCTGCACCATACACCCCACCTAGAAAAGAACTCATGTCCCATGAGTTGAGTCTGTGTCTTGCACCACCTTTATCCTTCACTACCTCATGCCTTCCCCATGATCTCTGGACTACAACTAGCTTCCATGGAAGCAAAAACTCATGCCTAGCATTGTAGGCTCTACTCACACCTTGCCATGAGTGAGTGCTTGCAACCAAACTTGGATGTTGTATGCCATGATTGCTTATTGTCAGAACTGCCTGAACACTTGCATTCAAAATCTTGGTCAATACTACTGGTACTGCTGCTATGGTAGAATATGATTGTCTTACAACTCTTGTTGGCTCTAGAGGACAAACAATGGTCCCTACTATGATAGCATCTCTTTCTTTCCAATCAACTTGTGGCTGCTTACAGACCTACACTTTGACCTTCATCTGATCCATTACAGACATTACCATCTGATCTCCATCATTCAAAACTGAAATCACCTTCAAACTGTGATTGTTGGCAACCCCACTCCTTGAGGTATCCTCAACTATCCTTGTCTCTTCTTCATTGATCTGCACAAACTCTTTCTTACCCATCAAAATGATCTTGGCTACCTTCTTTGCTTTAGCATCCTCCTACAATGGTGTCATCACAAAAGTCTTTCCATCCTTCTTGATGGTGTATGTGTTAGCATATCCATCATATAATGCTTGCCTATCAAATTGCCATGGCCTACCTAAAAGTAGGTGACAACACTCCATGGGCAAAATGTCACATAAAATTCTCTCCTTATATTCTCCAATCTAAAAATCAACATATGCTTGCTCATCTACCAAAAGTGATTGACTATCATTACCCAAGATGCTCTATAAGGAGTTTGATGAGGAATCCTTTCTATGTTCAATTTATCCACCATTTCCCTAGACACCATATTATTTGTTGAACTAGAATCTATGACTACCTTGCATATTTTACCTCTGCTTTTGCAATTGATCCTGAAAAGAGCTCTCCTCTGTTGGAGAACTTGGATCCTCTATCTGATCTATTTGTCCCACCTCTTTCATTAGGCCTTCTTCCTCGGTAGCTTCCTCTACTACTTGAGTCTCCAACTTGCTCTTCTTGGCCAGACTCACCACTAGGCCTTTGGTTAGGACTTCTTCCTCCAAAACTACCTCTAAAATTTCTGTCACCTCTCCCTCTACTCTACTGCTCACCTTTCCTCTTCAGCTTCTCTTCAGCTCTTAATGCTACTTGAAAGCATTTTTCCATGGTTTTAGGGGTAAACAAACTTATCTCATCTTGAATATTGATCCTCAGACCATTTAGATACCTTGCTACCTTGGCTTTTTCATCCTCCATGTACCCACAATGAAGAGTGTATTTGTGAAACTCCTCGTGTAAGTAGCCACATCCATATCTTTTTTCTTAAGGTTTTGCATCTTCCTGTAAATCTGCACCTCGTAGTCAGATGGAAGGAACTGAGACTTGATCTTCTCCAACATTCTGCTCCACGAAGATATCATACTTTTCCCATTCTTTACCCTCTCTCCTTGGGTGTAATTCCACCATGTAAGGGCAGCACCTTTGAGTTTAGTTTTTACAAACTTAACTTTCTTACTGTTAGGAACTTCTTTGTACTCAAAGTAGTTGTTTAGAGCCTCAATCCACTCCATAACTTCATCAACATTCATCTTTCCACTAAACACGGGGATATCTATCTAAGCCTTTGAAGAGTCCTTGCCAATAGCCTTAATGGCTTCCAAAAATTACTTTTATTCAGCCGATATCTCTGCCTCTTCTTGTTTCTCTTCTCCTTCTTCCTCTTTCTCTTCTTCTTCATCTGAATCTTCCTCTATCCTTTTTCCTATCTTCATTGCCTTCAATTCAGCCTGAATTGCTTCCTTGACTCCAGTCTTGATCATCTCCTCCATCTCCTTAAATTTCTTGACCACTTCGGTGGTCATCCCCTTTGGAGGCATATCGCTAGCCTCTCCTTCACTTTCTCTATCTAACATAAACATTCACAGACAACACCAACACTTCTACAAATCATCAATTCAACTACAACACAATGCTCAATCAGTTGTTCCTCCTACACACTGCTACAGACCCATTCCTCTCATCCAACAATAGATCCTGGAGATGCACTACCACTCTCTCTCGCAGTGGCCTCACTCTGCACTCTCTTCTAGCCAAACCTCTATTGGTGAATGGTCATGATAGACCTCATCATCACCTGCCCACACACTATAGGAATAGGATTCATTTGCCTTCAAAAAATCAAATACATAACTACCTAGACCTTTCACTGGCTTTGATACCAATATGATGGGGAGCACTCAGTGGAAGCACACAACTGATTAAAAAAAATTGATTGTTATGACCTTTACCATTGGTAAACACTTACAACCTATTGCCGATATGCTAATACACCAACTTAGTATGTGCTTGGCGTGACTTGCTATTACTGGTTCCTATACCCTGATTCACCATTACGACTGGTCACTATTTGTATCCGACAAATAATACATTCTCAATATACATTCCATAAATGCTTTCTCAATATGCATTTGCGATATACATTCGCAATATACATTTGAACCACACTCGTTAGCAAGACCTAGTTCATCAGCGAACTCCTTGTTTGTTCTCCCGATATGCCGATATGTGTTATCTACCTGATGTACTTTGTCACTCCAATATGCATCTCAGGCCGTGACTTCCATTCCATGCCTTGAACCTCTCTTCGGCCAGACTATCCTTGTCACTCTAAGTGAGGAATGTTTCGTCAATGGCCTCTGTCTCACCGATAACGGCTCCAACTCTTCCAATCAAACCCTAGCACATGGAGATACTTGGTGATCTACTGTGCACACTCCAATTTGGTCCTCTATGCCACTGAACAGGAAAACAAAATAGGAAACAAAAACAAATATCTATACAATGAAGCCATTCCACTGATTTTGATAGAAATCTTATTAGTGGAATGCTTCATATCAACATTTTGCAACAACGGAAGTACAAAAAGGAAAAGAAATCTACAGCTATGCAATTTGTATTTACAAAGAATAGAAAATTCATTGATGACATAGAATAATTCAATTTCTCCTTCACAATGCTTGATTACATTTACACAATTGCATTCAATTATAATATCATCTTTGATCTGATTACAATACTATATCTTGGTTGGTTCATTTCCCTGGGGTTTATAAGCTTACCCCGAGGAACACCAACCCAATTCCAAGCGATTGGGAGACTGATTCCAAGTGGCTGGGAGAACAACTCCAAGTGGCTGGGAGAAACTAACCATCTCCAAGCAGCTAGGAGACCAACCGTCTAACAACTTGACAAATGTAACCTAATTACTTGGGACTTACAAACATAGGTTCTAGGTCTTGAAGAACCCAGATACAAACATAAATGACATGCATTGGTCAAATAGACCTTATTACAACATAAAAAATGATTTAAAACAAAACATGAACTTAAATGCCTCATGGAGGCCACCTTGTGTTAGGTGCTCCTACACCAATTTGTGGAGCAGTACCTTATGTTTAGGCCTGACCTATTTAGAGTACATATTACATAAGCTAGCCGTTGCAATTAGTCTGACTTGATAATGATTTGAAGCCTTGCGGAGGATATAAATAAGAGGCTAAGGATTGTTTCTAGGCAAGTGATTGATAACACAAAGAATGAAAACAAGATCTTAATTTGTTTTGATCTAGTTGAGCAACATAACAGAGTAGAAAGCAGAAGGAAGTAGAATGAGTTGCAGAGCAGAGAATTGAGATGTAGAAGAAAGAAACCATGAAAGAGTATTTTTGTATGAATCTTTTGTAATCCATGGGCTACGGCCTAGCATCTTCAAAGCCCTTGAGGCATGTGTAATGTGTTTTGAAATCAAATATATATGAAGAATGAGCTTTGAAGGCTAGGTTTTTCCCTATTAGGGTTTTCCTAGGATACATCTTGTGTTATGTGTTCTTGAATATCTATTATCTTTCTATGGATTAGATCTTAGCTTCTGTTGCACGTCCTTTATGATCTTAGTGTTAAATTGTTTAAGGTTGCAAGGTTGGACAGTCCCTCACCAGACCTTCCTACCTTGACTACATCAAGCAGAAGCATGATCTTCAGAGAGCTCAATTCATCTTATGTTGTCTTGCAGCTAGAGAAAGAAGAGAAGAAAGATGATGTGGTTCAGCTTCCTTCCACCCTTGAGAAAGTTGAACCAAAAACATCTATTTGACCTGATAATGAGGAGAGCTCTAGTAGATCTAAAAGTTTAGAAGAAGATGAATAACCTCAACCTCAACCTTTGAGGAGGTCCACATGGATAAGGTAGCAACTTGATTGGTTTGGTTCTTCATTGCATGATTCCAGTTGTATTTTTTCTTTGATTTCTAACATTGATGAGCCTAGAACTATGAAAGAGTCTATGTGTATGAAAGATGTAGGTTCCTAGAAGGAGGCCATGGAAGAGGAGATGGCTTCTTTGGAAAAGAATAATACTTGGGACTTAGTGCCTTTGCCTAAAGGATGAAAACCTATTGGATGCAAATGGGAGCTCAAAAAGAAAATCAGTGTAGATGGCAGTGTTTATATATAAGGCTAGATTGGTTACGAAGGGGTATTTTCAAGTGGAGGGAATTGACTATGCTGAGATTTTCTCTCCCATTACAAAACTGACATCTATTCAGTTCCTATTATCTCTTTCTATAGTGTATGATCTAGAAGTGGAACAGATGGATGTGAAGACATCATTCCTTCATGGTGACCTAGAGGGGGAAATCTATATGTCACAACCAGAGCACTACGTGGTGAAAGGTAAAGAAAATATGGTTTGCAAGTTGAAAAAGTCTTTGTATGGTTTGAAATAGTCTCCTAGGATGTGGTACCATAAGTTTGATTCCTTTGTGTTGAGTATTGGAATTTAGAGATAAAAATCAGATCATTGTGTTTACTACAAGTTTGACAATGATCACATTCTCATTATTGCATTGTATGTCGATGATATGTTACTCATTAGGAATGGTAAAAGTTTGATTTCTGATTTGAAGTCTCAGTTGTCAGTACAATTTGAGATGAAAAATCTAGGGGCAAGTTGGTAAATTATGGGAATGGAAATCAGAAGAGACAGGGCAAACAGAAAAATTTGGATAGGTCAGAGTAAGTATGTTAACACTATGTTGGAGAGATTCAACATGATGGATTGCAGACCTTTGACTGTTCCTGTTACAATGGAGACAAAGATAACTATTGAAGATTGTCCAAAGTCTCCTTCTGAGACATAGGATATGAGCAGAGTTCCTTATGCTAGTGCGGTTGGTAGTTTGATGTATGTGATAGTTTGCGCAAGACTAGACATTACCCAAGTAGTGGGAGTCCTTAGTTGATTTATGGCTAATCCTAGATGGGTACATTGGGATGCAATGAAGAGAGTGTTCAGATATTTGTAGGATACTTCTAAGTATACCTTATGTTATCATGGTTATCCTACAAGACCTCAGCATTCACTTTGTATTCGTGGATTTGTGGATTCAGATTGGGCATGTGACATTGACAATAGGAGATCCACTAGTGTTTATCTATTCACTATGTTTGGTGGTGCTATTAGTTGGATGAGTAAGAGGAAACCTGTGGTTGCATTGTCCACTACTGAAGCTAAGTACATGGCAGCAACTCATTCTTGTAAAAAAGCCATTTGAGTTAAGAGATTGTGCTGTAATGTTGGGTTTGATGCGGGGAAAATTACTATTTTTTGTGACAGTCAGAGTGCCATATGTTTGGAGAGGAATCCTACTTTCCATGCAAGGACTAAGCATATTGATGTCCAGTACCATTTTGTTCATGACATGGTAGAGGATGGGAAGGTAAACTTGGAAAAAGTTGAAACTTTGATGAATGTTGTAGATTCCTTAACAAAACCTATAAGCACAGAGAAGTTCAGATGGTGTTCAGTGTCTATGGGCCTCTCGACCCCTAGCAATTAAATCATGGTATTTATACTTCCTTTGCTCTTGCAAGGTGTTTGAAAAGTGGGAGGATGTTAAGAAGAGTGTCTCAACCTTACAACTTTGAAAGATTACTATTTTTCCTAGTTTTGGTCTTTTTGAATACCCTTTATCTTGGATAATGGTCTGGAATTTTTAAAGTTTCCAAAAGTTTCCAAACGAGCTAAAAATAGGGAGACTTACTATTTTTAGTAAGTCCTTTGATTGAGCTCAGATTGATCTAAAATTTTTCCTAGAAGGTGTGGAACATCTAAGTGAACATCTTGGGTGAGTTTTGTCTCAAGATCATATCTAGATCGCGAGATATTAAAGTTTCTATTTTTTGAAACTATTGGAAAAATTCTTTGAACTCAATTACCAACATTAAAACTTCTCTAAACATCCCAAAAATTGTCATAACCAGAATAGTAGGTTATAGGGTGATAGATTTATTTACAAGCTTTATGATGCATTAAACGATTTGTCAATCGGACACCCGGATCAAAAGTTATGGCCCTGGAAGTTGGACCTTCTATTTTTGGGAAATGTAAAAACATGTTGGACACATAAAAGAGCTATAAAGGGGAGAGTTACATGTGTTGGTGTGTGTTTTGGCACATTACAAGGCATATTTGATTGTATATTATTTGGGTGCCACTTTTGGGTGGTTTTAGCTCATGGTTTTGTAATTACTATTGGCAGTGTATTGTATTGTATCTCCTATATATCAGGAACTTGAGATGGAGGTTGTATGTAAGAATCTTATAGATGTCGAGTTACCTTCTGGTTCTCTGGTTGGATATACACATGTCAAAGCTTGGTCTACAAGTATATTGTAATCTTCTTGATTCCTAAATAATATATTGGGCAGCTTTGTAGTGTGGGGTTGTTTACCTGAAAGGGTTTTCCCCATGTATGTCTTGTGTTGTGAGTTTTGTGTTTGCATTTGAAAGTTGTTATTGTCTTTATGTTAATGTGCATCTTAATCTGTAACTGTAAAAGTTGAAATTTGCATAAATATTTCCTCAGTAGATTAGTGTAGGAAGCATTTTCCACGTACCTTGCTTCCTTTTAGGGATGGCCTCCTTGGATTATGATTTTGGGCTTATGATTTATCTCATTGTTTGCATAGAGTGATAGCCCCCTTGAAGTACGATTTTGGGCTTGTTTATGATTAGGGCCATTTTGACAAGTGTTGATTAGGACTAGGTTGATGTGCAATGATGTGAAATGAAGTGATTGGAGATTAGGAATGATTAGGAGGGAATTAATTGGAAATGTGAAATGATGATTAGGATGAAGGTTGAATGATGAAGATATGATTAGAATGTGATTAGGAATTATTAGAATAGAATTTGATTGGATGATATATAATGATTAGAATGATGTTGATTTGATGATGTAGAATGACAAGGATATAATTAGGATTGGATTAAGATGATTTGGATGTGATTAGGATGATGATTAGAATGAAGTTGATTGATGAAGATATGATTACATTAATTGGGAATAATTGGAATAGAATTTGATTGGATGATGTGTAATGATTAGAATTATGTTTATTTGATGATGTAGAATGACAAGGATATTATTAGGATTGGATTAGGATGATGACTAGGATGATTAGGATATGAAGTGGAATGATAAGATGAAATTGATTGGATTTGAATGGTGAGGATGATGAAATGTAATGATTGGGAATGATTTGGATTTGATTAGGAAGAAGGTGACAAGGAATGATTAGGGTTTGAATTATAGTGACTTGGATATGACTAGGATATGAAGTGGCTAAGAAGGGTGATTAGGATGAAAGTGATTGGATTTGAATGTGTTGGCATGAATGTGTATGATGACTTGTCTTTATGTGTTTGGTGTTTAGCTTGATTTGGCAATGTTCAAACAAATGATCACACATGTACAAACATGAATCACTCATGCAAGACACATGAGCAAGTTTGAATTTGAATTTGAAGAATATGATGATGATTAAACAAGCACACGTGGAAGACACATCAACAAGCCCTAGAATTAGTCAAGTAGGGTATGGCCAATTAGGTCTTAAACTAGGTTGCACAAGGTTGACTAGAGAAATGGATTGAAAGCAAAATCCTGCCACACAGTCAGGAAAAAGGGGTAACCCACCCTTCACCTTCACTTCCCAAAGGTATAAAGTTCTTTGTGGCTTAGCCAAGAGTGACAAGATTTCAAGTCCCAATAAGGGTATCTTTTGATTCACACCTCGGTTGAGGTCGTCCCTTGGAGTGGTGTGTCTCCAAGCAGCCCTCCTAAGAAAGGGCAAACAAAAGTAAACCAAGTGAGGTATTTTTGATCTCCAAGATCACCTTGAGTGTGAAGAGAGAGCATACACACATGCACTTGATTCACACTTGCACTTGTTAATTTCCCTTAAGAAAATTGAAATGTGTGTTGTGAAAATGAATGGATGAGAGGTGTTTTTGATTCTCAAGATCGCATGAAGTGCATGAGAAGAGAATACACACCTTCGATCGCATTCAAGTTCACCAAACAGTTCAAGCATTGGTTCCTTTTATGCACAAGTAGAAATATGGAAATAAATGACCAGGTGACTAAAACTTTTAGTCATGTGACCAAACTTTTAGTCACATGACCAATTTTTTTTGTAACATAGCTATAAATGACTAAATAAATGACTAATTTGGTCATTGATTGAATTGACTAAATAAATGACCAAATAAATGACTAAATAAATGACTAATTTGGTCATCGGGCAAAAAACACAACAAAATAATTGGTCAGACAAATAAAAATGACTAAATAAATGACTATTACTCTATTCTTTTTTCTTTCCAATTTGATCATAATCCATGAATTCAAAGACAATACAAGGCAAGGCAATAAATGTCCACTTAGACCAAAGGAATAAAGGGAGAGAAAGGATTGAACAAAGGGTTAAGAAGAAAAAAGATAAATCAATATACAATAGGAAATATACAAAAAAAATTAAAAATAAGACAAGAAAATAGACAAACTAGATAGATACAAATAAAATAAAGACAAAATTATTAATTATAAAACTTTTAAATATACTATAATATTGATAAATTATTTAATTTTGCAAGTCCAGTATGCACATGTATAATTTAAGTTAAATTAATTTAAATTATATAATTTAATAACTTAAGTTGTATAATTTATAACTTATTTAATAGCAAAGTAATTATATAATTTAAGTTAAATATAATTTAATAATATTTCATATTATTTAAATATTATAATAATGAATAAGGGAGAGGGGCCAGTAGCCACCCACCCTAACTTCATGCACGTCAAGCTCATAGCTAGACATATCAGATTTTGATGATTTTTTTTGGGTTTCTCCATTTGTGACCGAAGAGATTAAAGCTATTCTTTCAGCTTCTGAGCACTTATACATTTCCCTGTAGGATGCGTTATGTGCACATGGGTTGAAAAAGTGTCATTTCAACATGAAGCCCCATGCATGTGCAACAATGTGCCAGTAGGTGCTCGCCATTGCATTTGTGCACTTGTCTTAATTTCAATGGTTAATTTATTAGAGTTGTGAACATGTACAATTGTTCTGAACATGTATTGGTGCATTTGTGTTAATTTATTAGGTTGGTATTTTACATGTATTGGTTCTTTTTAAAATTTTAATTGGGGGGTCAAGTGCACAAAAACATAGTGGTTATTAGGGCGTGGGCGGCAACTGGCCCATCTCCCTTAATTATATTGTAATATAATTTCATAATTTTATAATTAAAATTATAATATAAGTTTTTGCCTTGTCGTGCATGAGTTTAGTTCACTTTAGTTTTGGAGGGAATTAATGGAGGGAATGTGGGTTTATGTATTTTGAACAAAAAGGTGAAACTTGTGAAGAAGCAAATCATAGGTTTAGCAGGAGAAGATTGTTCAAGCTAAGCACGAGAAGGGTTGTTGGTTCATATTAGTTTGGTACTTGGATAGGTGAAGACTTGTGGTGTTAGCATGGGCACAATAGAGTATGATGCAAGGAATTTGTGTTGTCTTGGATCTAGATACTTGTAGGGAAGTCCGAGTAGGACGGGCTGAGTGTGGAAGTTTGGTTTAGGGTTGCATTGTGAGAACTTGGAGGTCTGAAGCTAAAGGAGTATGAGTAGTTGGATAGGAGAAGATTGTTCATGGCCGTAGTTCTTTGAGTTTGGAAATAGTTTTGAGATCATCATGTGAATGAAGAATGGAGGGAATTTTGGGATTTCCAGCTACAGATGAGAGATATCAAAGGAGAAGCAATAATAATGAGATAACAAATGGTTTTATGAAGCAGAGGTAGGGTTTTCCATGTACGTCTATTCTTCTCTTAGCCTTCTCTAAAGTTTTGTATCTTTGAAAGCTTGGTGCTCTGTCATTAGTGACTGTTCTATCTCTTTCAATGACTGTATGAAGAGGTCTCATGGTTCTTTATTGATAAAGTTCTACTTTTTCGATTCATGATTTATACTTATAATACCTTGGCATGAAGGAATTTGATGGTCTTCAACCTGTGACTTAGAAATTGCCCATGTGTGTGTGATTCAACCTTTGAAAGATGATTGTATTTTGAAAATGACTATCACAAAATAGAAAATGAAAGCTTGTTGTTGAGAATGCAAGACTATTCCATGATTTGTTTCATTCCTTAAATCTGTTCTTCACTATCTTTACTATCTCTTACTGCTATCTTGATAGTAACATTTGTCATGAAAACCTTGTTCATTGCTTTATACATGAACTGATCTTTGTTGTCCTATCACTAACTTTCCTACAAATTCCTTAATCCAAAGATATCATTGATGATGATTGTCCTTTGTATGCAAAAATCTGTCACAGTCACATTCCCTTTGTCCATCTACTACTATGACTATCATATAGCATATTAGCTTGATTTTGATAAACTTGAAGATTCTATTCATAGACTTTTGACTGTAAAAAATCCTCTTTGTTACTTTTGTTATTGATAGATGACATAGTTTTCACATAATTCACATTTGGATGCAAAAAGACTGTCAATATTCTATTGTATTTTCTCTGTTGTTGTAGCCCACTTTGGTGACTATGATTAGGGTATCTCTTTGAATGGATAGTGATCTCCTCTTTTCTTCTGTGGTGTTGTGCATTACTCTTTTGATGACTGATTTCACTGTCAGTTTGATGACATGAATGTCATCACTTTCAAAGGCACTTGTGTCACTATTTTAGCATCTATTTAATGATTATATTTGCCTGATAAAATCTTCAAGGATCAGTTAACTAATTAGGTAAGGGTTTGTATTTTGACAAAAGTGTTTGGCTTCATGGATTTTGTATTTTCATCTTTTCAATGTTGTTGCAGACTATAATATCTACCCCCTCCTTTGCAATCAAAGGCATGACTATATTCTCTATGTTGTTTTTCCTAATATCATGATTGTCATTTGAAATGGTTGACAGCTTGAGTCCTTTATTTGGTCACTTTGCCTATGATTTTGGAAAGTGATTTACTTCTATGAATACTTAATCACAATAGCTATTTAATTGGGGTTTTAAAGTGTAATCTTGATCAATTGTTTAGTATTTCTTCTAACTGCTATTTATCTATTGGTTTACATAGCTTGTCTATATTGCTAAGTCGAACAACTTGTAAAATGTATAATTGTCAGCATGGGAATGAAATTGAATTGCTTTTGATGTTTGTTATTCTCATGGACATGTATTGAAGCACTTACTCTATCTGATGCATGTACCTAAAAAAATGTTTTAGGTGCATATACGTGTAGCAACTACTTGCATGGGTGATAAATCTTGTTTGGAGAGGACTTGGAGACTTTTGAAAAGGCAGGTAAAGAATTCAAAGTTTGTTGTAATGAATTTGAAGTCGGCGAGGCCCTCTGTAGCAAAGTCAAATTTGGGGATGCACTCTGCAACAAATTCAAAGGTAATTCAAAACCCTCATTGTCAAAAGTGAACTGATATTTTCATGATATTTGGGTTAGCTTCTTGTGGGTGCCCCCCAGGAGATATTTTCATGATTGAAGCTTGAAAACTCAAAATAAAATGTTATCTTCAGTATTTGTGAAGTTGATCCTTAACTGATCCTTGAACTCAAATAAAACCACACCTCTACTCTACATGATCTCCCTGCATGATGACTAGCCCAAACTGAAGGAAAGGTTATCCTAGCTTGACCATATGCATGATTGAAGGTTAGCTTTTAAGATTTTATATTTAAAGGCCTTCTAGGTGTAGGATAGCTTATTATACTAAATTAATACTAGAATGGACAATATCACAGATGGATCAGCATCGAAGGTTGACTACGGATCAATATCATGCATATGATGAGAGAGTAGCCAATGAGAGGGAAATGGAAAAATATCCATGTCCATGTAATGACTGTCTTGGTGGAAAGGTTAAAAAAAGAAATGTGATTTATCAACATATGATAAGATATGAGCATAGTGGTATAAGCTCTTGGGCATACAATTATTATGAAGATATGATAGAATTGCAGACTGTGAGAGATGAAGAGGCAACAAACATAGATGAAGTGGTGCCAAACATAGATGAAGAGGCAGAAATGTTAGACGAAGGGTTTGAAGTGGAAAGAATGTTGAATGAGGGTCTAAATGATGATTGGGCTAAGTCAATGGAGGATGCTTTAAAGCCTATGTATGCTAATTGCAAGTTAAGTCATTTGACAACAATCCTTCAAATTCTTAACTTGCAAGTGGTGCATGGTTGGACAAATGAGAGTGTAGATTAGTTATTGGCATTATTAAGTTTGTTGTTACTAGCTGACTCCACATTGCCAACAAAATGAAGTCAATTTAAAAAGAAGATCAATAAGCTCGGCTTGGGGTATGAAAACATCCACACATGTGTTAATGGTTGTGTATTATTTCACAAAAATCTTGCAAGTGAGAGTGAATGTATAAAATGTCATGAAGCAAGGTATAGACAAGGGTTGAAATTAATTGTGGTTCCTAGAAAGGTTCTTTGCTACTTTTTGATAATCCCACAATTACTCTGAATGTATAGGTGCAGAGACATTGCTGAACTTATGTAGTGGCATGCCCAAAATAAGAGCATTGATGGAAAACAATGGCATGTGCCTGATTCTAAGATGTGGATGGAATTTGATAATAGATGGCCTAATTTTTCTCAAGATACTCATAATATAAGGTTGGGCTTGGCTCTAGATGGGGTGAACCCATTCTCAGATCAAAGTACTAAATGGTCAACTTGGCCAGTTTTTTTAATAAATTATAACTTGCCTCCATGGTTAGCAACTAAACCATTTTTCTTAATGCTATCATTGATTATACCAAGAAAGAAAAGTGTGACTTTAGATAAAATAGATGCCTATCTAGAGCCATTATATGATGATGTAATGGAATTGTGGAAAGGAATTAAAGAAATTCAATCTTTAAGTGATGATCATTCAATCAAATTCACTTCAAGAGCTTCCTCATTAGTTACGATTCATGATCTTCCTGCATATGGTACATTGTCTGGTCTCACTATTCATGGATATCATGGCTGTCCTTCTTGCAACTTTAAGGATTTTGTGAGGCACTCAAGAAGTTTTCTTAAGTGTATTTATTGTGGACATTGTGCTTACCTTAAAGTGGGTCATCCATATCATTGACAAAAACATGTTTCAATGGTCAAGAAGAGAATCATGAAGCACCTTTGCTAATAATGGGTGATTACATTATTGAGAATGGACAAAAGAGAATGTCATTTATTGAAAATGGTGGGATTGTTGGTAGTAGATATGATCCATGTAATGAAAATGGTGTAAAACAGTTGTGCATATTCTATAAGTTGCCATACTTTAAGGATATAGCCATTAGGCATAATGTTGACTTTATGCATACTGAGAAAAATATAGCCTATGCTATTATAGAAACTCTTTTTGGTGCTTTTGATACTATTCCATCATGTGAAGACTTTCGAGAACTAAAGATTCATCAAAATATTTGGGTTGAAAAATATGATGATGCAAAATATAGAAAAACCAATGCTCCTTATGTCTGGACAAAGGAACAACGTGCACAATTCTTACAATTGATGTCTCAGACTCACTTTCTTACTGGATATGTAAGTAGTACTATCAGAAGCCAAACTGACATTAATAACTTAAGAGGCCTAAAGACCCATGACTATCATGTTATAATCGAGAATATTTTACCTATTGTGGTAAATATATTAGGTTTAGAAAAGGGGCCAAGATTGGCAATTATAAGGTTGGGCCTAATATTAAAGAGAATGAGTTCACATGTATTAGATCCTTCAAACTTTGATAGTTTGAGGGAGGAGGTTGTTGAAGTCCTTTGTCTATTGGAACAGGAATTTCCAGCAACAATCTTTAACATTTCTATGCATCTTTTGATACATCTAGAATATGAACTAGAGCATTGTGGTCTAGTAAGAACGAGATGGATGTATCCTATAGAATGATATATGAAGGTTTTGAAAAAAATTGTTCGTACTAGGGCAAAACTAGAAGGCAACATGTTTGAGGGATATTCAATGTAAGAGGCCATTGGATTTTGCACATAATATATGAAGGATTTTAAAAATGTCAATTGACATGTATGGGATGATGATGAAGATGAAAGAGTTGCAAGTGAAGTATTAGAAGGCAATGGATGTCACTTCAAGCTATCACATCAACAAAGAAGTGCGATACATGCCTTTATTCTTCAAAACACATCTTCGTTCAATAAGTGGCACAGGTTAAAAAAAATTACACAATTATTTATTTACACATTTATATTATTAATCTTACTATTTGCACATTAATATTCTATGTAGAAAATATGAAGAAGAGAATCAAAGTTGGATGCAACATCGACCTCAAAAGTGCAGACGTCATGATTTGGTTGGAGGTGATTCTTTTCCAAAATTTGAAGAATGGATTGCTAATGCAGTTAGTGTTGCAAAAGAAGAAGGTCAAGATATAACAATGGAGGAAAGTGAGATTTCACAACCTCCACATTTATGGGCTATGCATTTTAGTGGAATGTGGGACTATGGTAGCCATTTAAGAGTGGAGGAAAAACACAAAGGAAATACAAATTGTGATTGTGTTGTAAGTGTTGAATTTCTTCACTAAACTGAGAAGAAATTCTATGTTGGATTCATCTAAGAAATTATTCAAGTGGATTTTGGTGAAAATAGTCCTATATTATTAAAATGTAAGTGGATATGACCATCCGTAGTACATTTTGATGAGTATGGATTTGTACATGCAAATATAGGACATTTTTTATCAGAGAAGGATGAGCCCTATGTTTTCCCTTTTCAAATTAACCAATTATTTCTAATTGATGATGTAAGAAGGCCAGGATGGTTGTATGTCATTCAAATAGAGTCTAGTTTGAAATGAAAATTCATGGAAGTTGTTGATATAATGCCTGATGGGCAATATGTTAATTTACAAGAAACATTCGAAGAAGTGGATGAAGATGATGATGGAGTGTTTGGAGAAGATATTTTGATTACCAATGAAGAGATTGGGAGAGAGAATGTATTGCATGACACAGATGGGGATGAGGAAGAAAATCAAGTAGATACAGACATGAGTGATTAGGATTCTGATCTTGGTGGCAATGTAGATGATTAGTGATGAGCCCCATGTGATCAGGATTCTAATATTCCTAGCAATGCAGATGATTAGTGATGAGCCATGTTGGTGCCTACTACAAGTTTGGGTTTCGAGCATTTGAATCTGCAGGCATTTTTCATTCAAACCCATAAAAATTTCTAAGTTCCTTGGCCTCCTAAGTTATATGCTTGTATCATTGTATGTACATGGTCATTTGTATCTACATGCATATGCGAATGTACAAGAGTGGACCTGAAAAGAAGTTCAATCAGTTTCAGAAAGCTGAAAAAATGGTTGTATGCATCGTTGCATGCATATTAGGTTGTGTATGGCATATTCCTGGTATATTCCATAGTTGTATCTTCACAGTTGCATGTATATTTTGTTGTATATTTGATATACAATGGGTGAGATATAATGCGGATTTCAAAAAAGGATTCAAATTGGGTTAAATTGGTGGTCTGGCCCACAGGAATGTGCAAAGGGGGATTGTATGTATGTTCAACATACAAGGCAGACATACAAAGGTGATGTGCAAAGCGCACATGCAAAGGAAAAGATGCAAGGGTCTTATACATTCGCCACATGCAAAAGATACATCGGCGGCAACATACAAGGGAAATATGCAAAGTCAATGTGCAAAGGTCAGATACAAATGGTGGGGCCCACCAATTACATGAATAGGCGATTGTATCTTTGCACATACAATTGCACATACAAGTGCGATATACATTCCTAAGATGCAAAGCTCAGACCTGAAATGAATATACATTTTGATTGATAAAGGCAGAAGTCTGATTGTATGTATGTTTTGCTTGTATATTCGTAGTTGTATATGCGATATACAAGGCAAGGATACAAGGGAGGATATACAAGGCGGACCCAACCAGAAAATGTAAATTGGCAAATTCAAAGGTGGGGTCTGTAGTTTGTATGTTAAGTGCATTGTATATGCCGAAATACAAAGGAGAGATACAAGTCAGACCTGTTCCAAAGTTACAATGTGGTTAATAATCATTTTGAAGTCTGCAGGTTATATATTGCATTTGTACAATGCGATATACAAGGTGATATACAATGGAAAAGATACAAGGCGGGACCCGATGGTAATTTCAAATTTGTTTCATAATGATTTGGGGTCCACTCCTTTGTATGCAGATGATTGTATGTATATACAATCTCATATATACAACTTTAGATGCAAGAAAAGATGCAATGGCTCGTTAGCAGGACAATGCCTATCGGCGGACACTTCCAAGGTCTTCCCGATGGTTGATGGAGATACAAATATTCAACAATGGCAAACCAATCAGTAGCTGCCACGTGTCCAAATGCAGTTGTATGTACATTCTTTTGCATATACAAGAGATTTGAATGTGCATTAGGTAGAAAAGGTAAAAAGGGCAAAAAGGAAAAATGTATGTTGCAAAGAAAAAAGTTAGCGATGGAAAAAGGGTACCTACGTGGTGCGATCTCATTGGCCAATGAATTTTCAAAGTGGGTGACTAGATTGCCCAATCAAATTGAAGCCGTTAATCTCTGCGGGAAGAGGGAAATCGATGGCCATTTTCAAATTTTTAGAATGCGAAGGATTTCTTGTGTTCGCATATGCATTCCAGGTAGGAAGAAACTTCATGAACATGCAACTGTTGTGTTCCCAGAGGTCACGGGTAGGTTGGCATTTATGGTAAATTTGTAGAGGTATGGGTCGATGGATTGATAGGCCAACTACCATCTTAAAAGAGAAAATCTTCAATCGGCGGCTCACATCCTGAGCCCACCTGCTCTTCCTTCTTCTTTATGCTGCATTGAATATTTTGGGTACCATTCAGATGGTATGATGTATCTGGTAGAAGTTGCAAATGACATGTACCTTAATTGCTGAGTGCACATTCTTTCTATAAAAAGCAAACTGTGTTACTCATTTCATGGTTGTTGAAGACTTGGGCAATTTTTTGGAGGAAATAACGAAGATCAGAGCATTTCTTGGCTATTCTATCTCTTTTGTGAGTTTATGAGTTGCATTTTGAATGCAGGTTGCACACATGTTCAGTTTCATGTTGTTTTTTATATGAAAAATTCTCTAATGCATGTTTTTAGCTATTTGTCTCCATTTGTTATATGCATCCCTTCTTTTGAATCTGGTTGCTAAGGGTTTCTTAGATTCTAGGATACAGATTTCCTATATCACATGCTTAATCTATGACTTTCATTCAAGGAGTGGATTAAATTGTTTTAGGTTAAGTATGAAGAAGATTGTATGGCAGCAGGGATATTGTAAGTAGAGATAGCGGAATGCTCATTCTTGGGTGGTGTTTGTAAGGCAAGCACTAATCTGACCCCTTGAAACTTGAATGCTAGTGCAAATCATTCTTTTGTATACATCTAGTTGACTCCTTGCCCTGAGATAGGCACGGGTCTGCCCTTGTGTAGTAGTTATGATCCAAAACCCCATGTCTGGCATCCAAAGCATTAATACAAATCCTTTCATAATTCCAACCTATTAGTTTGTAGGATTAGGATTAGGACCCCTACATACTCTCATCCATAACCAGTCCAATATGTCCAAGAAAGTTGCCAACCTTGTGATCTTATCATGCAAATCTTGGTCCATTCATGAGAGTATTCTGGGTTTATTGTAAAGCTAAATCTTTTGGTCATTGGGTGAGTCAAAGTTAAATCTTTAGCCATAGGGATACCCCCCTTGGTCTGGTAGAACCAGAAGTGAAGGGGAGGTAGCTCATGCAACCTCCCGTATTTGTTGGTCAAATCTACCTATGCATTGGAACTAGCAAACCCTCTGCCGATTCAGAGAGAAAGACCCAACAAAGTGGCGACTCTGCTAGGGAGTCGATGTAAAAGTACCTTGTTGCAACAAACTTGAAAAGTTGTATATGTGGCTCTATTGTTGGAGAACCCAGAAAGGAAAGAAATTTTTATCTTGAAGTTGTTTGAAGCTCATTCCTCTGCCAAGGAGGTGGCGACTTTGCACAAAAAGAACTTGATAAAAGATACAAGATGTGTTAAATTTTCATACTTTTAGTCAGGGAAAGGAATTTGCAGATGTTGCAACATATCCAGGTATTTTCACATGTTTTGGATTTAAAAAAAAACATGGTGTATAAGTTTTAAAGGATTCTCTATTTGATGAAATAGCATTGGTTAAAAAGGAAATATTGGTGATAAGCTTGCATGCTTTGTATTTGCTAAGAACCTAGTTTGTGTTTCAAAAGAAGTATGCAGTGTTGTTGAAAAGACTCATTTAGAGGACTTTAGGCAAGCTGAAACAATAGTTTGTATTTTGAAGGCTAAGGTCATTGTTGTAAAAGAAAATCTAAGTTGAGAAGAGGGTTACAAAAACACCTAAAGATGTATTATCATCCCATGCACCCTTGTGAGGTGTCAAATGTAACCATGTATAATAATCAGTCCCAACCATGTAACAAAAGAAGTTTCAACATTGATAGATATAAGCCCATCAATTTCAATGGCATTTGTGGTTATCCAAATTCTTTTCCATCTAAAATCAAAAAGTATTTTCCAAAATTTAGTGGTACAAAGGATGAATCAGCTGAGAGACACTTGCAGTAGTTTAGAAATGTTATAGATGACTTTGAGGTTGACCATGAAGATGTAGTTATGAGATTATTTGTTCAATCTCTAGATGAAGATGCAAGGGACCAGTTCTCCTACCTTCCGGCCTACTCTGTCAGCTCTAGGCAAGATTTTAAATCTGTATTCCTAGAACAATATTGTGAAAGAATTTCTGAATATGCAGTTATTAGTGACTTTATGTATATCCATATTGAAGAAGATGAGTTAATTCTAGCCTTTAACCTTAGATTTATGAAGGCATTGAAAAGAATTCTAGAATGTATGAGACCTAATGATGCATTGTGCCTAATGGTCTATTTGGGAGCATTTGATAAGAAAATGACCTATAGATTAAGAGACAAGGAGCCCACCACATTACTGTTGGCAAGAGACACTATGTGGCTTCATGAGTGTTGTCATTGATGGCAACAAAGTCCATCCCACACATCTGCAGGACATGGTACGTCTATACCAGAAGATAGATTGAAGAGTATTTTGGTCCGGTGAGCAGGAATAGAGCATGCAACAAGGTCCAACAATCAGGTCTGGATCTCTCAGATGAAGTATCTCAGTAAAGTGAGGACTTGGGGAAGTCAAGAGGAGTACAATGACTGATACATTCCAGAGATTGAGCCTCTCGTGATGAAAGAGTGAAAAGATATGAGCATCTAAGTGTTGGGTTCCTATTTGGCAGAGTAGACTGAGGAAGAACTAACCAGCAGAGCATCAGACCTTAATCCGGATGAGATATTGATGGTGATCAAGCTTCTTAACTGATCATTCATGATTGGTTAACATGATTGATGACTTCTATAAGTATCTCTTTGATACACATCACTTGGTAAGCAAGGATTCAGCTGACAGACCAGAGTTTGGAAAATTATTGAGTATTCCAGATGTCGACTAGAAAGATGTTAAAATCCTTGGTACGGATATATATACCAAATGGATTTCAATGAGAAGAAGTGTGTGGCATGTTGGGAAGTGTGAAGAAAGTAGAGAGAAGTGTGGAAATAGAAATACCAGTCCGGTATGTGACAGAACAATAGTACTAAGGTAGAGGAAGTATGAAGTGCAGCAAATCAGTATATTGAGCTTAACTGGAACTGAATCTCAGCATGTGTGTATGCTTCTCATCAGTTCAAATACCTAGTTTCCTTTTATAATCTATTGTGGGTAGTGAGCCTCTTGTGAGCAGTGTGCTCGAGAAGTGAGCCCTAATTGGCAAGTGCCATTTTGTACTACCTTATTCTTTTAACAGAGAATATAATCTTGGGTTAATCATCCCATGGGTTTTCCCTTAATAGGGTTTTCCACGTCAAAAATATTGTGTCATGTGTATTGAGTTTATTTCTACTTCCATGGTTATGTATGCTTATATGATTTGATATTGCACTAATTGTTAAAGAAGAAAAGAAAGTTAATTAATTAAGATAACTGATTCACCCCCCCTCTCAATTATCAACAATTGGTATCAGAGGAAAGTTCCTCTAGACAGAGCCTAATAGCTTGAGGAAGATCTGGGAATCTCAATGGATATGTATGGTATGAGGGAACAACTTCAGTTTGCTCTAGATGATCTTGATCAATCTCACTTTAAAGTCAATGAGCTGAGGGAAAGACTCAAACAAGCTGATGATTTCATAAATGAACTCAAAGAAAAACTAATTATGTTAATGAAGAAAAGAAAGGAACTTCTTCAACAATTAGCAAGTCAAAATGAAGCCAATGATACTAATGAAGATCTAAATGAGAAAACCATGTTATGTGAGAAGTTATCAAAAGAGGTCATTATAGTAATACATGAAATGGAATCAGGAGTTATAAAATTCACCCAAGAAATTGAAGAGAAAAGAAAAAATGAAGATAATCTAAAACAATCTCTCAAGGAGAAGTCAGAAGACTGCCACAAAATGGATAGAATAATCAGGCACCTGGAATCTAATCTTGAAGAAGCTAGAGATAATGAAGAACAACTCGAGAATCAAATAGACACTCTTAAAAGGGATCTTCAAACAACAAATGAATACAAAGAGAAATTCAAGATAAGCTCTGCTCAACTTAAAGTTCTTCTTGAAAGCCAAAAGAGGGTAGATGACAAGCAAGGCTTGGGGTATGAGAAAGGGGAAAGCTCTGGATCCAGTCAGAAGAACTCTAGATCAGGAAATCCAAGAAACAGGCCTAGAAGACCTTTGGTAAGGCAACTAAGTGCTCAAAGATATCCATCCTTCAATGGATATTGCCACAATTGCAATAACTTTGGTCATAAAGCAAATCAATGTAGAACAAGAATGAATTAGACTAATTCATCTTTCTCCAGATAGTGTTTTAACTACAAAAGGTATGGTCACAAATCTCAAGAATGTAGAAATATGCAAATAAACAATTCATTCAATGGTAGATGCTTTGCATTCAATAGAATAGGACATATGGCTAATCAATGCAGATCAAGAAGATATTAGTCAAATCTGCAAAGAAATGTTGTTTGCTACAATTGCAATAGATCCGGTCATATTGCCAAATTCTGTAGAAGTAAGAATCAGGATAAAAGGGGTCCAGTGCATCAAAATCAAAATCAAGACAAAGGAAAAGGAAAGGTGAATGCGGATGAAATTCAAAGGGAGATGAATAAGATTTGGGTAAAGAGAAGTACATAAAATGTTGGGGATGGATCTGCACCAGAAGCTGGTGCTGATATTCCTTCCAGAAACTAAATAAGATGAGCTCTGGCTTAGGGGGAGTCAAGAAGGAAAACAAATTCCCCCAGCCAGTTAATTGGTGCCTAAAATTGGCACAAGGAAAGTTGTGGATTAAAGGGTTCTCAGAGAAATATCTAAATAAGCCTTAGTAAAGATATGGAAGATCTGCAAGAAGTTTAGAATAGGTTAATCTTCCAAGATTAATCCAGTTTAACAATCATCCAGTAAGAAGCAGGATTTTCACAGTTAGATCCGATATGATTCAAATTAAGGAATCTTGATCTATGGATAGATGAAATGATTGGAGAAAGGAAGATAGATTGTCAATAATCATCAAGAATAACTCTAAGTGTATCTCAGTGATCTGAAAAAGATCTTTCTCAGAACAAGGAGAACAAGGCAACCAGAATGACTTAAGTTGCGCATTTATTGCAATGTGGAATTAGGGTTTGTGCAGAAATATAAGGGTTCTCTTATTGAACATTTACTCATTTACATTCGAGAAGAAGAGAGAAGGAGCTCTGCAACAAAATTGCCTCAAACCTCTCAAATATCAACCGCAAAAGTTGATTCATCCAGCAAACTGATCCAACTCATATCGTGAACCCTAGAAGCGCAAGGTATTTTCCCGCTCTTGAATATCTCTCTCTAAATCTTTGAAAGATGGCTACTCTGAATGTTGTGAAGATCACTGATAGGCTACGCCCTAAATTCAAGAAACATGCCTACAAATCCCTAGAAGTTGATCCCCTCGGTGCATTTTCTAGCATTCCTCATGGAGTTCTGCATGTAGAAGATGTTAGGGTTTACATACACACAAACATTGAAGAATTTGGGGAATCCAAGCTAATGGATATTTACCACAAGGAACTGATAGATAAATCATTTGAACTCAAACCTCAGTATAAGGCCATTCGGGATAAACATATTGGACAATGCATTCATTTCCCCTGTTTTGCTAAAGATGATTGGGTTCAGTATGTTTTGACCAGAATGCATGACAACTTTATGTGGTTGATAAGGCCATTCAAGATAACCAAGGATGAAATTAGGGTAGTAATCGGTTTGTACTCATCCAAAGGGTTACCGGTTCTCAAATTGGTCAAAAACCAAACTGTGAGTGAGGCTACCGAATCAAAATTTGACAAGAGAGCAATGACAATAGAAGACATCACCGATTCGGATATCAAGTTTGCTCCATGATAGTTGGTTACAAGATATATCACTCCAGCAGGGAAAACTCAGTACCCAGAACTGTAATTTACACTACTTATCAAATGCTAAGAGAAAATGCTAACTATGATCTTTGTGAGCTTCTCCTGAACCAACTGTTAGAGAATTTATAGAAAATAGAGAAGGATAAAAAGAATTCATTTAAGTACAGTGGCTTGTTACTTTGACTATTCTTCTACTATATGAATGAGCTAACAAGATCCAATGGTTGGGTATGGCAAAATGACAGACTGGTTGCCATTCAAATTAGAGATTACTTGCATGGACTTGGTGATGCTAAGGTACAAATTATAGCACTGTGGGGTTACTTCAAAAACTTCCAAGGCATGATGCAGGCCAGAGAGAGAATCCCCCAATCTCTAGTTGAAAAATACAAGAACACAGTGTGCTTCATGGTAGACACTGATCAATGCCTAATGGAGGCAGTAGAACCAAGAATAGTATGGATTATGCCAATGGGGTATGAGGTGGATGATAAAATTCTGGAACTACATGTCCAACATCTACTAAGCCATCCCAAGGACCCTAAGGCAAAAAGGTTTGGAGCCTTCCAAGAGCTAAGTATAAAAGTTGATGTTGAACTAAGACAACCTGAGATCAAGAGAAAAGTGAGAAGGGAAGTAGAAGAATTTGCCAAGAGGCATGGAATATCAAAGGAGGCACTTGATGCCAACAAAGAGAAGATGGAAAGGGCAGAGAAAGAAAAGGAAGAAGCAGAAAAAGAAAGTGCTCCAGTAGAAGCCCCCTCCCGGACCAGATCCTCTAAGAGCTCTATACCTACCACTGCTAAGAGCTCAAATGCATCAAAACTAGAAGCAAAATCATTTGGTAAAGGAGAAAAGAGAACAAAGACAAAGGGTACAAGATCATACACAAGCCTCAAGGATGATGAAGAGACAGAGACATATGAGGAAGTAAAGAAAATGAAGAAGAAGAATAAAACATCCAGTGAATCCTCTATTGGTCAAGGCAAGCAAGAAAAGGCAGAAGAATTTGTTGAAAAACCTACTCTCTGCATTGATGATATCATCAAATCAGTCACTATGGATGGGATCCTAAAACCAATGACTGAGTTCTATGATGAATATAATGAAGCTGACTAGAAGATCTTGCAAGAAGCTACAGTCAAGTATTTAAATATCATTGAAATCATATCTCTAATTCCCAAAAGCCTAGAGAAGGAACTAGAAATAAGGAAGAACAATGCTAAGGCAAAGGACCTTGAGATCTAGGAATAGATAGCTATTCAGCTCTATCCCTCAATCACTCTGAAACAAATGAATATGATCTTCAAAGATTGCAAGGATGAGTTATAGAGCAAAGGTAGAATGAATCAACTTATGCTTGGTGAGACTGACAAAATGGAAAAAGAAATAGAAGACATCCTCCGGAATGCATACAAAAGATTCAATATTCCTATTATAGAGGACACAAGTGATGAACCTTCTGATGTCGAAGGACTAAGCATATCAAAGGAAGATCCTACAGAGGAAATTGTAGAAGAATCAAAGGAGATAAGTGAGGGGAAGACCAAGGACCTGGATTCCTCTGTTCTGGAAGAGGAAGTCCATGAAGAAGTTAATATCTCTCATCCAGATTCCCCAGCAGACTCCGAATCTAAAGGAGAAGAAATAATAGAGGAGAAAATTAGTCAAGAAGAAGAGGTGAAGGAAAGAGAAGAAGATCAAATAGAGAAGACCCCAGGAGATGGTTTGAGACTACAGAAGGAAAGAAGACTATGTCTCCAACAAGAGACACTGCAGAAATTGTTAAAGATTTCTTGAACAAAGAAATGATGGAGATTGATGAACTGGAACTACTTCAAGGACCATTCAATTTTGACTCCCTCTCCTCAGTTCAAACAATGAAGATAGCTTCCTTTGCCCAAGCAAAGGCAAAAGAAAAACTTCTAAAATCTCACATGGAAGACTGTGAGCTGATAGAGATTGCATCTGGTGTGTTGGAAAAGATCATGCCATCCTTTCAGAAGGATCCTTCGGCCTCTTCATCCAGTAATCTCAAATCTCTTGTTAATTCTGTTAGCACACATTTTGATTCCTTGGAGAAATCAGCTGAAGAAAAAGTCCAGAAAGAATTTCTAGGTAAAAGATTCTCTGAAGTACAAGGGTATATAACAAATGATAGGAGAAATTTGGACATTGGGATAAAGAGCTTAGAAAATGCTCTTAAAGATGGTGGAGATATATATAAATTTTGTTTATCCTGGTCTAAAGTGACAATGGATATTGAGAAGAAAGTGAAAGAACAAGAAGGTAAACTTTCAAGTCTATCTCAGAATTTTGATCCTCTCACCACATCCATAATAAACCAAGAATGTCAGACTATTGCCATTCTAAATGAACTAAAGAAACTTGAGAAGGAAAGGAAGAATATAATAAGTATGATGGGTGGACTTAGAGGGATAATTATCCCTAAGTTAGAGGCCATGCATGAGGCCCTAATGGATGCTCAGACCATAGCCCGGACTAGTGATCTGACAGATCTAAAGAGGGCAGGAGATTTTGCATTCCTGTTGAGTGGTCACATCTCAATTTTGGATAGGATTAAGCAGAGTTGGGCAACATAATTTGTCCAATTGAAGACAACCTTTGCAGATATACTTCAATATATGTAAGTATAACATGTATATATATTTATGCGGCCAAGTATAGATTGTTTTTGGGGAATTTTGGTGTATGAATCCTACCCTTTGCCATTGATGTCAAAGGGGGAGTGAGGAGAAGTGAAAAATATGGAATCTAGCTAAGGGGGAGCTCCAAAAAAGTGTACATAAGAACAGAGCATCAGCCAATGGGGCGTAAGCTATAACACTTAGTCATTTTTCACTAAGTGTTACCATCAATGCCAAAGGGGGAGATTGTTGGCAAGAGACACTATGTGGCTTCATGAGTGTTGTCATTGATGGTAACAAAGTCCATACCGCACATCTGCAGGACATAGTACATCTATACTGGAAGACATATTGAAGAGTATTTTGGTCCGGTGAGCAGGAACAGAGCATGCAACAAGGTTTGACAATCAGGTCTAGATCTCTCAGAGGAAGTATCTCAGTAAAGTGCAGACTTAGGGAAGTCAAGAGGAGTACCATGACTGATACATTCCAGAGATTGAGCCTCCATTGATGAAAAAGTGAAAAGATATGAGCATCTAAGTGTTGGGTTCCTATTTGGTAGAGTAGACTGAGGAAGAACTAACCAGCAAAGCATCAGACCTTAATCCAGATGAGATATTGATGATGATCAAGCTTATTAAGAGATCATTCATGATTGGCTAACATGATTGATAACTCCTATGAGTATCTCTTTGATACGCATCACTTGGTAAGCAAGGATTCAACTAACAGACCAGAGTTTGGAAAATTATTGAGTATTCCAGATGCCGACTAGAAAGATGTTAAAATCCTTGGTGCAGATATATATACCAGATGGATTTCAATGAGAAGTGTGTGGTGTGTTGGGAAGCAGAGAATAATCTTTGGGTTAATCACCCTGTGGTTTTCTCCCTTAACAGGGTTTCCACATCAAAAATATTGTGTCATGTGTATCTCCATTTCATGGTTATGTTTGCTTGTTTGAATTAATGCTGCATTGATTAATAAGAAAATTTAGAAAGAAGAAATAATTAGGATAACTGATTCACCCCCCCTCTCAGTTATCAACAATCTGTTGCACTTTATTCTTCCTTTTCCTTAGTATTGGCGGCACCCAGAATAGTCAATCTTTTCATCACCTTTCTAGTCGGCACCCAGAATAGTCAATCTTTTCACTAATTCTAATCAGTCGATTGAATCCTTGCACATCAAGTAATGTGGATCAAGTATATACTTGTAGAAATCATTAATCATGTCAGCCAAACATGATTTATGCCTTCATAACCTTTACCACCATCAGTAACACATCTGAAAAGTAGTCTGATGTTCTGTCAGTTAGTTTTTCCTCTGTTCACACTATCACTCAGGAATCCAGTACTCAACTATTCATATCTTTTTCCTCATCTATCACCGGAGGCTAAATCCTTGGAATATACCACTCAAAGTAGTCCTCTTGACTTCCCCAAATCTGCACTTCACCAAGATACTTCCTCTGAGAGATCCGGACCTGTTTGTCAGACCTTGCCACATGCTCTGTTCTTGTTTACCGGACCACAACAATCTTCATTCTGACTTCCGGTAGAGACACACCATGTCCTGCGGATGTGTGGGATGAACTTTGTTGCTATTAATGACAACAATCATGAATCCATATAGTGTCTCTTGCCAACAATCTCCCCCTTTGGCATTGATGGCAACACTTAGTGAAAAATGACTAAGTGTTTACACTATGCTCCCCCTTGGCTAATGCTCTGTCTTTATATACATTTTCTGGAGCTCCCTCTTAGTTGGATTCCTCATTTTTCACTGCTCCTCACTCCCCCTTTGACATCAATGGCAAAGGGTAGGGTCCGTATACCAAAATTTTCAAAAATTTAACTATACTTAGCCGCATAAGTATATATATACAAGTTGTACTTACATATACTTAAGTATGTCTGAAAAAGAATTCTTCAACTCTACAACTTCTATCGCCCAACTCTGCTTCATCCTGTCCAAAATTGAGATGTGACCACTCAACAAGAATGCAAATGCTTTTGCCTTCTTAAGATCTATCAGATCATTGGTCCGGGCTGTAATCTGAGCATCATTTATGGCCTCATGCATGGCCTCTAACTTAGGAATAATAATCCTTCTAAGTTCACCCATCCAGTTAATTGTGTTCTTCCTTTCCTTCTCAAAATTATTTATTACATTTGTGATTGCAATAGTCTGACACTCTTGATTTACTATGGAGGATGAGAGAGGATCAAAACTTTGAGACAAGCTTAGTAGTTTGTCCTCTTGCTCTTTTATTTTCTTCTCAATTTCTACTGTTGCTTTGGACTAGGAAATACAAAATTTGTATATTTCACCGCCATCCTTAAGAGCATTTTCTAAGCTCTTTATCCCAATATGCATGTTTCTCCTATCATTAATGATCAAACCCTGGACCTCAGAGAATCTTTTATCCAAAAACTCCTTCCGGACCTTTTCTTCAGCTGACTTCTTTAGAGAATCAAAATGTGTATTAACACTGCTGACTAGAGTTTTGAGATTACCGGATGAGGAAGCTATGGGATCTTTTTGAAATGATGGCATAATCTTTTCTAGCACTCCAGAAGCAGCTTCTATCAACTCACAGTCTTCCATATGAGAATTTAGGAGTTTTTCTTTAGCCTTAGCATTAGCGAATGAAGCTATCTTCATTATTTGTATCAGAGAAAGAGAATCAAAATTGAATGGCCCTTGTAGAAGCTCTGGTTCATCAATCTCCATTGTTTCTTTGTTCAGGAATTCTTGGATAGTTTGTGCAGTGTCTCTTGCCGGAGACAGATGTTTCTTCTCTTCTGCAGTCTTGGAGCTGTCCTTTGGAGTTTTCTCTCCTTCTACATTCTCACCACTCACAGTTGTGGTCTTCTCTACTGAAGTCTTCTCTCCTTCTGCAACCTTAGCACTGTCATCTTCTTTTTCCTTCACCTCTGCTTCTTTCTATTGTAATTTTTCTTCTCCTTTAGATCCAGAGACTGTAGGTGAAACTGGAGGAGAAATGTTAGTCTGTTTAAGGCCCACCTCTTCTATCATTTTCTCAGTAGTTTCTTCTGCAACACTTGTGGTTGAGGGATCAATACCCAAGTCCTCTATAATAGGAAGATTAAATCTTTTGAGGGCTTTCTAGAGAATCTCTTCTATGTCCTTGGCTACCTTGTCGGTCTCACCAAGCATAAGCTGATTCATCCTTGCTTTGCTCCTGAATTCATCCTTGCAGTCTTTGAATACCATGTTCATTTTCTTGGGATCAATTGAAGGATATAACTGAATAGCTATCTGTTCCTGGATCTCAAGGTCTTTTGCCATGGCATTTTTCTTTCTCATTTCCAACTCCTTTTCTAGGCTCTTGGGAATAAGAGATATAATTTCAATGAATGCTTTGTTGTAGATATTTAGATACCTGACTGTGGCATCTTGCAATAGCTTTTGATCTGCTTCACCATAATCATCATAGAACTCAACCATTGGCTGAAGATTTCCATCCACTGTGACTGATTTGATTATGTCATCAATGTGAAGAGTGGGTTTCTCAACATATTCCTCTGTCTTTTCTTCTTCCTTCTGTCCGGTAGAGGGTTGACCAGATGTTTTCTTCTTTTTCTTCATTTTCCTGATTTCTTCATCAGATTCAGTCTCCTCTTCATCCCTTTGACTTGCATAATACCTTGTGGCTTTTGTCTTTGACCTTTTCTCTCCTTTGCTGGATGCTTGGACTTCTGATTTTGAGCTTTTAGCAGGGACAGGTGCTGATCTCTTTGACGATCTGGTCTGGGTGGAAGTTTCTACATGATCACTTTCCTCACTTTTCTTTTCTGCTTTTTTCTTCTCTTCCTCAACCTTTTTCCTCTTTTCCCTGTTGGCATCAAGTGCCTCCTTGAGATGCCTAGGCCCTTTGCAATTTCTTCAACTTCTTTTCTAACTTTCCTCTTCATTTCCGGTTGCCTGAGTTCCACATGAACCTTTATACTTATCTCTTCAAAGGTTTCAAACCTCTCTGCCTTTGGATCCTTTGGCTGACTTAGCATGTGTTGAACATGCAGCTCCACAATTTGTTCGTCAACTTCATACCCCATAGGCATGATCCACACAGTTCTTGGTTCTACTGCCTCCATTAGGCACTGATCTATCTCTACCATAAAGCATACTGTGTCTTTGTATTTCTCAACAAGAGACTGGGGAATTCTTTCTCTTGCTTGCATCATGCTCTGAAAGTTCTTGAAATATCCCCAAAGGTCTGTATTTCTTGCTTTAGCATCCCCAAGCCCATGCAAATAGTCTCTGATCTGAACTGCTACCAGTTTGTCATTCTGCCATACCCATCCATTTGATCCAAGCAACTCATTCATGAAGTAGAAAAATAAACATACTATTAGTGCACCATATTTGCAAGAGTTTTTCTTGTCCTTTTTTATCTTTTGTATGTTTTCCATTAATTGGCTCAAAAGAAGTTCACAGAGATCGTATTCTGCATTTTTTCTCAGCATCTCATAGGCAGTATATATTGCAGTTCTAGATACTGAATTCTCCCTACTGGAGTGATATATCTTGTATTCTATTATCATAGAAGAAAATTTAATGTTCGGGTCAGTAATATCTTCAATAGTTATTTCCCTCTTATCAAATTTTAATCCGGTAGCCTCAGTTACAATGTTGTTTTTGACAGATTTGAGGACAGGTATCCCTCTAAAGGAGTATAAACTAGTTACTCCCCTAATTGCCTCCTTCGTGATCTTGCAAGGTCTGTTCAGCCATAGGAAGTTATCATGCACCCTACTCAACACATACCGGACCCATTCATCTTCTTCAAAGGAGGGGAAATGAATAAATTGATCAAAATATTTCTCTTGGATACCCTCATATTCTGGTTTAAGCTCAAAGGCATCATCTATCAGTTGTTTGTGATAGATATCTCTTAGTTTGAACTCCCCAAACTCTTCAACATTTATGTGTATATAAACCCTAATATCTTCGGTGTGCAAAACACCATGTAGAACACTGGAAAATGCACCTAGGGGATCTACCTCCAAGGATTTGTATGGATGTTTCTTGAATGTGGGGTGAGGTCTATCAGAAATCTTTACTATATTTGGAGTAGTCATCATCAAAAGATTTGTAGTGAGATATTGAAAACAAAAAATACCTTTTGCACCTTTCGGTTTCACAAAGTTGGTTGGATTGATTTCTGGATGTAATGACTTCTGCAAATGATCTTCGATGAACTTGAGGAAATTTGTTGCAGAGCTCCACTTTTTGTTTCTTCTTGAATGTAGAATGAACAAGTGGTTAATGAGAAAACCCTTATATTGCTCTGCAAACCCTAATATTAGATTGCAATAAATGCTCAACCTACATTATTCTGGTTTGCCTTATTCAGATGAATTGAAGAACCAGATCTGTCCTAATATTTAACATCATGCGGATCTTCCAAATCTTAACCATAGTTTGTTTGGATGTTTCCCTTATGAACCCTTCAATCTGCAACTCTTCTTGTGCTAGTTTCGGCACCACTTGACTGGCTGGGGGAACAAGGTTTTCTTTGTGTCTCCCCTGAGCCAAAGCTCACTTTTTAATTTCTGGAAGGAATATCAGTACTAGAGTCTGGTGTGGATCCAATCTCTACATTCTCAGTAATTTTCTTCACCCAAATCTTTCTCATCTTACTTTTAACTTCATCTGCATTTACCTTTTGTCCACTCTTATCTTGATTCTGATTATGATATACCATACCTCTTTTGTCTTGATTCTTGCTTCTATAGAATTTTACACTATGACCGGACCTATTGCAGATTTGGCAAACACATTTCTTTGCATATTTGACTGATATCCTCTTGATCTGCATTGATTAGCCATATGACCTATTCTATTGCATGCAAAGCATCTACCATTGAATGATTTGTTCATTTGCATATTTCTGCATTCATGAGACTTGTGACCATACCTTTTGCAGTTAAAACACTATCTGGAGAAGGATGAATTAGTCTGATTCATTCTCTTTCTGCACTGATTAGCTTTGTGACCAAAGTGATTGTAGTTGTGGCAGTATCCACTGAATGATGGATATCTTTGAGCATTGGGCTGTCTTACTAGAGGTCTTCTAGGCCTATTCCTTAGATTTTCTGGTCCAAAATTCTTTTGACCAGATCTGGAGCTTTCTCCTTTCTCATATCCCAAACCACACTTGTCATCTGCCCTCTTTTGACTTCCAAGAAGAACTTCAAGTTGAGCAGAACTTATCTTGAATTTCTCTTTATATTCATTTGCTGATTGAAGGTCCCTTTTGAGAGAGACAATTTGATCCTGAAGTTTTTCTTCATTTTATTTAGCATCTTCAAGATCAGATTCAAGTTGTCTAATAATTCTATCCATTTGGTGGCAATCTTCTGATTTCTCCTTGAGAGATTGTCTTAGATTATCTTCAGTTTTTCTTTTCTCTTTAATCTCTTGGGTAAACTTTATAACTCCTAATTCCATTTCATGTCTTACCATAATGACTTCTTTTGATAACTTTTCACATAACTTAGTTTTTTCAGTCAGCTCTTCATTTGCATCATTAGCTTCACCTTGTCTTGCCAATTGCTGAAGCAGCTCCTTTCTCTTTTTCATAGAGACTTAATTTGTCTTTTAGTTCTCTCATGAAATCATTAGCCTATTTGAGTCTTTCCTTTAATTCATTGACTTCAGAGTTTGACTGTTCAAGATCCTCAAGGGCAGTCTTGAGTTGCTCCTTTAAACCATATGCATCCATTTGAATTCCTAGATCTTCCTCGAGCTGTTAGACTCTATTAGGAGGAACTTAGCTCTGATACCAATTGTTGATAACTGAGAGGGGGGGTGAATCAGTTATCCTAATTATTTCTTCTTTCTAAGCTTTCTTATTAATCAATGCAGCATTAATTCAAACATGCAAACATAACCATGAAATGGAGATACACATGACACAATATTTTTGACGTGGAAACCCTGTTAAGGGAGAAAACCACGGGGTGATTAACCCAAAGATTATTCTCTGTTAGAAGAATAGAAAAAAAAATGGCACTTGCCAATTAGGGCTCACTGCCCAAGCACACTGCTCACAAGAGGCACACTGCCTACAAGAGACTCACTGTCTACAAAAAGAATGTTATACAATACTTGAACTGATTGGGAGCATCTACAAATGCTAGAGTTTAGTTCCGGTTAAGCTCAGTACACTGATCTACTGTACTTCATCTTTCCTCTTCTCTTTTGCTGCTTTCCTTTCACATACCGGACCTTCCTTACTGCTTCTACTCTGCTCTTCTCCTTTTATTCACACACCACTAACAACAACAACAACTGTCACAACTAAATCCATTGTGTATATATATCCGCACAAGTAATTTCATCACCTTTCTAGTCGGCACCCGGAATAGTCAATCTTTTC
The DNA here is from genome assembly GCA_027924645.1 of Cunninghamia lanceolata. Classification (NCBI taxonomy): domain Eukaryota; kingdom Viridiplantae; phylum Streptophyta; class Pinopsida; order Cupressales; family Cupressaceae; genus Cunninghamia; species Cunninghamia lanceolata. The sequence goes on along the minus strand of BSBN01000295.1, from coordinate 6,843,407 downwards.
ACTAATTCTGATCAGTCTGCTGAATCCTTACACATCAAGTAATGCGGATCAAGTATATAATTGTAGAAATCATTAATCATGTCAGCCAAACATGATTCATGCCTTCATAACCTTTACCACCATCAGTAACACATCCGGAAAGTAGTCTGATGTTCTGTCAGTCAGTTCTTCCTCTGTTCACACTGTCACTCAGGAATTCGGTACTCAACTATTCATATCTTTTTCCTCATCTATCACCGAGGGCTAAATCCTTGGAATATACCACTCAAGGTAGTCCTCTTGACTTCCCCAAATCTGTACTTCACCAAGACACTTCCTCTGAGAGATCCAGACTTGTTTGTTGGACCTTGCCACATGCTTTGTTCTTGTTTACTGGACCACAACAATCTTCATTCTGACTTCCGGTAGAGACACACCATGTCCTGGGGATGTGTGGGATGAAATTTGTTGCCATCAATGACAACAATCATGAATCCATATAGTGTCTCTTGCCAACACAGATCAGTACATTGAGCTTAACTGGAACTGAATCTCAGCATATGTGTATGCTTCTCATCAGTTCAAATACCTATTTTCCTTCTATAATCTATTGTAGGCAGTGAGCCTCTTGTGAGCAATGTGCTTGGGCAGTGAGCCCTAATTGGCAAGTGTCATTTTGTACTGCCTTATTCTTTTAGAAGAGAATACAATCTTGGGTTAATCACCCCATGGTTTTTCCCTTAACAGGTTTTTCCACGTCAAAAATATTGTGTCATGTGTATTGAGTTTATTTCTGCTTCCATGGTTATGTATGCTTATATGATTTGATATTGCACTAATTGTTAAAGAAGAAAAGAAAGTCAATTAATTAAGATAACTAATTCACCCCCCATCTTAGTTATCAATAATTACATTAGCCACATCAGTTTGCAATAGATATTGAAAACAACTGGAGATATGGAATTCAAAAGGGTTATTTCTCTACAAATTTCTACTACCCTAGGGTCACCAATGTTGGTGAAAGATATAATTTAGGTGTTGAAAATGAATGTCAAAGCACTCACACCCCTGCTATCCATGTTTATGCATCATTCCAAGTTAATGATGACTTTACCATAAAGGTGGATGCCCTGATTTGCCGAGCAAATGAAGTTGATAATAATGATTTTTCAAGTGATATTTATATGCCAGTCCTCAGCAAAGAGTGTTCATGTTTAAATGATCCAGTTGTGCATAGTTGTGATCATATGGATCATGAGTCAATATCAATTTCATCAGGAAGCATTAGAGGGATGGAAAGTGATATGGATAGTGCAGCTTTAGAGTGCATTGAAGTAGCAGAGATTTTGTATGTAGGTCAATTAGGGCAATCAGATGATAAGAATGATATCCATGATCAGTTCATGGATCAGGTTTGTTCTTCTTATGACTCTAGATTTGATAATGCTAAAGAAGAGGTGGATTGTCATGAAGAAGAAGTAGAGACCTTTGCAATGAGTATGAATCCCCTTTATGATGAGCCTTTAGATGCATTGAACATTGTGAGTCATGACCTTCATTGGTGTAGAATTAACCCTCTTTTTGAAGATAATGATGAATATGAACAGACAACTGACATAGGTGTTGCATCAGTTTGTGAAGAAGGGACATATGAACCAAAGGTAGAGATCTTTAGCTCTTGTGAAGATAATATGGATATGCAAACTATGGATAATGAATGTTCAGCATCAGTTGTTTCGGATGTATACAACTATGGGTGTATGGATCAGGATTTGTTTTCAATATCAATAAGTGATATAAGTGATATTGGAGGTCTCATTTATTCTGAGTGTTTTGAGTTTCTAGATCAGCTGGATGAGTGCCTGGTAATGTGCAACAGCCAGGTAGATAATGAGGAATGCCACATGCAATATGATGATATACTATCTGAGGAATATAATATACATATGTTACCTAATGTTGAAAGATATTCTAGTATGTATGGTTATATGTCTAATTGTGAGATGCAGAGTGGCAGAGGCAGTACTAACAGAGGCAAGTTTTCAAAAATGGTGAAGTATGTAAATGACAAGATTGGCTTATGGGTAGATTATGTTGATGTTTTCAGTTGTGGTTGGGGTCATTCAGATCAGAATCAGGCATTTGGCACGAGGAGATTATGGTTTTTCATTTTTTGCTGCCCAGGGCTGCCAAAATAGTGTTTGAAGATGTGATTTATGGTGCAGGTTGGTGTAGTGTTTGACTCTATGGCCCAATGGATAGGGGACTAGTTTGCATCCCAAAGATCTAGAGTTCTCGCCATGCCTGCAAGAGGCATGCATCCCCAAATAGAGCCAATGTTGGTGCCTGCTACAAGTTTGGGTTTCAAGCATTTGAATCTACATGCATTTTTCATTCAAACCCATAAAATTTTCTAAGTCCCTTGGCCTCCTAAGTTGTATGCTTGTATCTTTGTATGTACATGGCTATTTGTATCTACATGCATATATGAATGTACAAGGATAGACCCAAAAAGAAGTTTAATAGGTTTCAGAAAGGTGAAAAAATGGTTGTATGCATTGTTGCATGCATATCAGGTTGTATATGGCATATTCCTAGTATATTCCGCAGTTGTATCTTCGCAGTTGCATGTATATTTTTTTGTATATTCGATATTCAATGGGTGAGATACAATGCAGATTTCAAACAAGCATTAAAATCGGGTTAAATTGGTGGTCAGGCCCACAGGAATGTGCAAAGGGGGATTGTATGTATGTTCAACATACAAGGCAGACATACAAAGGCGATGTGCAAAGCGCACATGCAAAGGAAAAGATGCAAGGGTCTTATACATTCGCCACATACAAAAGATACATCAACAGCAACATACAAGGGAAATATGCAAAGTCAATGTGCAAAGGTCAGATACAAATGGTGGGGCCCACCAATTACATGAATAGGTGATTGTATCTTTGCACATACAATCGCACATACAAGTGCGATATACATTCCTGAGATGCAAAGCCCGGACCTGAAATGAATATACATTCTAATTGATAAAGGTAGAAGCCTGATTGTATGTATGTTTTGCTTGTATATTCACAGTTGTATATGCGATATACAAGGCAAGGATACAAGGGAGGATATACAAGGCGGACCCAACCGGAAAATGTAAATTGGCAAATTCAAAGGTGGGGTCCGCAGTTTGTATGTTAAGTGCATTGTATATACCGAAATACAAAGAAGGAGAGATACAAGCCGGACCTGTTGCAAAGTTACAATGTGGTTAATAATCATTTTGAAGTCCGCAGGTTGTATATTGCATTTGTACAATGTGATATACAAGGCGATATACAATGGAAAGGATACAAGGCGAGACCCGATGGTAATTTCAAATTTGTTTCATAATGATTTGGGGTCCATGCCTTTGTATGCAGGTGATTGTATGTATATACAATCTCATATATACAACTTCAGATGTAAGAAAAGATGCAATGGCTCGTCTGCAGGACAATGCCTATCGGCAGACACTTCCAGGGTCTTTCCGACAGCTGATGGAGATACAAATATTCAGCAATGGTGAACCAATCAGTGGCTGCCACGTGTCCAAATGTAGTTGTATGTACATGCTTTTGCATATACAAGAGATTTGAATGTGCATCAGGTGGAAAAGGTAAAAAGGGTGAAAAGTCAAAACGTATGTCGCGATGAAAAAAGTTAGCGATGGAAAAAGGGCACCTACGTGGCGCGATCTCATTGGATGATGACTTTTCAAAGTGGGTGACTGGATTGTTCGATCAAATTGAAGCCGTTGATCTCGGCGAGAAGAGGGACATCAATGGCTAATTTCAAATTTTTAGAGTGCAAAGGATTTCCTGTGTTCGCAGATGCATTCCAGGTGGGAAGAAACTTCATGAACATGCAGTTGTTATGTTCCCAGAGGCCATGGGTAGGTTGGCATTTATGGTAAATTTGTAGAGGTATGGGTCAATGGATTGATAGGCCAACTACCATCTTAAAGGAGAAAATCTTTAGTTGGCGGTTCACATCCCAAGCCCACCTGCTCTTCCTTCTTCTTCATGTTGCATTGAATATTTTGGGTGCCATTCAGATGGTGCGATGTATCTGGCAGAAGTTGGAAATGACATGTAACTTAATTGCTGAGTGCACATTCTTGCTATAAAAAGCAAACTGTGTTACTCATTTCAAGGTTGTTGAAGACTTGGGCAATTTTTTGGAGGAAATAACGAAGATCAAAGCATTTCTTGGTTGTTCTATCTCTTTTGTGAGTTTATGAGTTGCATTTTGAATGCAGGTTGCACACATGTTCAGTTTCATGTTGTTTTTATATGAAAAATGCTCTAATACATGTTTTTAGCTATTTGTTTCCATTTGTTGTATGCATCCCTTCTTTTGAATCTGGTTGCTAAAGGTTTCTTAGATTCTAGGATACAAATTTTCTGTATCACATGCTTAATCTGTGACTTCCATTCAAGGAGTGGATTAAACTATTTTAGGTTAAGTATGAAGAAGATTGTATGGCAGTAGGGATGTTTGTAAGTAGAGATAGCTAAATGCTCATTCTTGGGTGGTGTGCACTAATTTGACCCCTTGAAACTTGAATAACAGTGCAAATCATTCTCTTGTATACGTCTAGTTGACTCCTTGCCCTGAGATAGGCACCGGTCTGCCCTTGTGTAGTAGTTATGATCCAAGACCCCATGTCTTGCATCCAAAGCATTAATACAAATCCTTTCATAATTCCAACTTGTTAGTTTGTAGGAGTAGGATTAGGACCCCTGCATACTCTCATCCATAACCAGTTAGATATGTCCAAGAAAGTTGCCAACCTTGTGATCTTATCATGCAAATCTTGGTCCATTCATGAGAGTATTCTGCCTTTATTGTATAGCTAAATCTTTCTGTCATTGGGTGAGTCAAAGTTAAATCTTTAGCCATAGGGATACCCCCTTGGTGTGGCAGAACTAGAAGTGAAGGGGAGGCAGGTCACGCAACCTCCTATATTTGTTGGCCGAATCTGCCTGTGCATTGGAAATGGCAAACCCTCTGCCGATTCGGAGAGAAAGACCCAACAAGCCCCATGTGATTAGGATTCTAATCTTGCTGGCAATGCAGAACTACTTTTTAATAATTACGCAACACTACAAATGTTATGGTACTGCTGTTACATTGTTTCATTTCATTGAAGGCATCAAGAAAACAATGAGCTTGTAAAATGTAGTAGAGAAGCAACCAGATAGGAAAGGGCATTAGTGTATAGGAATTTCTTCCACTTTGGGTTTTTCAGGGTAATCTCTCATGTTGAGCTCTACTTTTTGTTGTTTTTCTAGTTCTTGTCTTGTTGCAAGTCATGCATATAACTAGCTATATTTGTTCCAAAAATAAATTACTCATTTTTAAAGCACATATTGACTATTTTTGCTTACTTACATTTGTGTGTTCAGAATTTTTGCAGAATTATATAAGTAGAAATAATGAGGATTTTATAAGTAGAAATAATGAGGATTATATAAGTAGAAATAATGATGATTCACACTATCAGAAAGGCAACTAGTTTATTCTCAAATAGAAGGATAAACAAATAGAGTTTCCTTTGGGTTTCAATATGTGTTCCACATTTACATACTAAATTTTTGCTCCTCCATATAATGCATCTTATATGCTGTCATCCTATGTCATGTCACTTGTCATAGACCATCTCCTCTAATTTCTACGAATGCATCTTATATGCTCTGTGAATGTATTTCATATGGGGATTGTCCTTATATATTGTATCATTAAAATGGAAATGAAATCCTTATATATTATGACTGCATTTGTTTATATGCTCTAGTTGACTGAAAATAATGGCTTTGTTTATATTCCACTCTTTTTCTACTGGTTCAAGTTGTTGATTTATATATTATTATTTATTTGGACTTCAGAAAATAAGGAAAAAGACTTTGAGGCACAATTTAGATGATAGTGATCATATTGTTAAAGTTCCACTGACATCTTATGAGTGCTTTCATAGAGAACATGTGGCAAAGAATAGTGGATATTTATCACATCTTGGTTTGACAAACAGGCAAGTTGTAAATCCACTAAGTAGTATATTATTTGTTTAATTGTGTTTATAAAATTTTATAGGCAAGAGGATTATGTATATAAGACATAATATGATATTTTTTTGTTTTATAGGAAAGAAAAAGAACGCAAAGAAAATGCAGAGAGAAAACAATGGAAAGTAAAGATACAGTGCTGCCAACTCATAGAAGCCAACACATTTAGGATTCAAGTACAAATGCAGTTGGTGAAAAGAATAGTTTTCATGATGTGTAGCCTGATATAACACATAGTGATGTACAACCTAATATAGCACATGGTGATGTGCAACATCGTGATGATCTCTTAGCACATAGTCTAAGAGAGATTATTGAAAACAATGAGAGTAAAGGAACAATAAGTTTGCAGATGATTTATAAAAGATTAAAGGATGTGTTTGAAGTGAAATCTACAGAGACTAGTACTGATCTACCTACTCATGACACACCTGATGTGACCAAGGATGATGAAGTTCTGGTTAATGAAAGTCATGAAGAGAGACCACTTGCATCTGATGTGCCTGCTACAACTTTTGATGGAACTAGTGGATCAGCCAAAAATATTGGTAGTGATGTGCCTGCTTTTGTCAAAAGAAAAAGATTGAGTCAAGATTTATACATATCTATAAAGAGGAATGCAAAAGAAAGAAAATTAGAAGGCAAGAATCCATTCTTGGTTGAGGTATCGAGAGATGGTGAGCCCATTGGGAAAAATGTTGCAAGGTGGGCCTCTGAGTTAGGTGTAAGATGTAGGGCCCATTTGGATATTTGCAAATCAAATTTTGCAGATCAAGATCCACAAAGTGTGGAAAATGTTATACAAAAAATGGAAAATGCTTTTGAGACTATTGGTGGACAAATCTCTAGAAGATATTACAAGCAAAAGATGAGAGCTTTGATGAACAATTTTAGATACAATTGTAGAAAAACAATCTTTGAGGGAAAAGAGAGATTAGAATCCTCTCTATCTCCCAAATAGTGGGAGGTATTGAATGAAAATATGTGTTCTGAAGAATATCTGACAAAGTTATAAAGGAAAGAGGGAAAGAGATAATGTGACAACTGGATATACATTTGGCCAAGGCGGGTTGTAGGCCAAAATGGACAAACTTGGAGTAAGTGTATGGCTTTTTGGTTTAATTTACGTTGGTTATTTATTTCAATTTTTTATTGAATTGACTATATGTTGATATTGACATTGTATTTTAGGTAGAAAATAGTAATAGAGAAGCATGTGTGGAAGATATTGTCAATTATATGGCAGCACTAGATCCTAGTAAATCTAATCGTAGTGTGAAATGGAAATCTAGTTTGTCAATAGAGATTTCATAGCCATCTATTAGATGCCCAGTAAGAGCCTCTACAAATGATGTCAACTCAAATGAAGGGTACCAACATATAATGAGTTGCTTACATGGTCTCACTAAGAAAGTGTTGCAGTTGGATTCCTCCATTAAGCCTATGGTTTCTACATGGAATGACCATAATATTATGGACGCAGATGAGGTAAGAGGCTCTATTACACTATCCTTTCATTTCGTGTGCTTGGAATTGGGTAAACGTGTACCATGTTTTTGTTATACTTCCTTGTGATTGCATTTTTTGGATACTTCAATGGTTATCATAGCTCTTGGATACTGTAAACAAAGAATGAACCTACCCTCAATGTGCACTACTAGAATTCTAGCCATTATAACATTAGCATTGATGCTTTACATAAATGTTTTATCATGAATTGTCTCACTGTTCTACTTATAGAACCAAAAGAAACATGCAATACTGCAATTTACCAGGTTCTACTTCAAACATCCAAAAGAAACCTCTTTATTACTGTGATCTTTTAAGAGGGAAATTTAAATCTTCCCAAGAAGACCCAATTAATCAACCACACAAAGTAAGGAAATTACACTGACAAATTAGAAACATAAAAGCAATTTGAATAATAATGATATTCCAAGTTGGAGACAACTTAAGAAAATTATAACCATTCACATTAATCACAATAATTTAATAATAAACAAATTAGGCACCAAACTCAAAGCTTTGTTTCCATTGATTGTTTCAAAAAAAGCTTCACAAAATGATTCTTTCTCCCAAAGTTTGAATATCAAAATATCACTATTCAACCTTGCATTACCCCTTACCCACAGTCTTGGTTTCCTTATAGAAAATGAAGGAAGCAACAAGCTTCAGACTGTTCACATTCAAAACTTTTGAATTATCCCTAGCAAAATATTATGACTATTCATTTGCCAATTTTCTATTGAAAATACAACATATACAAGGTTTGAAAATATTATATGCAAGTACGTACACAAGACAAGAAAAGACAAGAAAGAGGGAACAAAAGTGATTGTGCTTAATCAACAAAAGAAAATATGTGATGATGGTCTCTCTATTTTATGATATAAATATTTCTCTTTCACTACAATGATGGTTGATCCTACTAACAGTTAAACCACATGCAGAGCAATTTTATCAAAGAATCACAAAACTGAAAATACCTTGATGTCAATAGAGCTATCGATATTGATGGTGATCATGATCAACTAGAGAACACGAATGTGCAACACAGTCATAGTTGTGCTGAAGTTAAGGTAATATAATAGTTATTGTCAGTTATCTGTTCCAATTTTTTATCATTCTTCATGCTTAAAATGTTCTTATGATGAATTCTATGGGAGTGTCTATTGAAAATGGTTGTCATTACACAATATTTCTGCCCCTAGCTTATACTTACCATTTTTCTTGAGTATTCACTTCATTATTGTTGTCCTTGTCATGTTTATGACATGCTCCTCTGTTGCATTATGACATTTAACTCTATCATTCTAGACAGACACTTTGAGTATGTTTTAGTAAAGCTCTTAATCACCGATCCTAAAGTCAAGGCTATCATATCTGCTTTGTTGTTGTCATTCCAAGTGTTCTTGGTTATTGTCTACCAATTTTGACAGTGCCTTTATCTCTTCTCTTTGTTTGGTGAAACCCTACTAGCTGTTGTATCTCTTTATCTTCTCCTATACCTTCCATGCTATGGATTGTCCTAAGACAAAGATATGGACTACCATCTTACAACTTTTATTGTCTTCCTTATCATATGAAGGACTCTGATTGTCCCTTCTTGTTGAAAATCTTATGCTCATGACTATAAGAATCCTCCTATAAACTAGAATCTATTGCTTACAATAAAGGAAGAATCTCACAACATACCTTGACTTAGTCATTTAAGAGTGGAAGAAAAATGTTATTTTGAACAAAAATTTATAGTTTTTGTATTCTTTACTTGACTTATATTAATTTTTGCATAATGATTAAACTGCATGCAGAGAAATTATATGAAAGCGGAACAAAAACAAAAAGGCCTTGTCAATAGAGCTCTCTACAAAGCTACACAACTTGAGGACAATGATGATAGTAATTATGTTGAATGTCTTGATGAGAATCTGCATGATATTCAGAGTAGTAGTACTGGTGCTGGAATTGAGGTGAGTATTATTTATTATTTTTATGTCTTTCATGGTAGTCATTGTTGTTTTAACACACACATGCAAGTAAGTACTATTCAAGTAAGTTGTTAGGTCAAAATGGAGATAATCAAACAACTTATGAAGATAGTCAAACAACTTATGAACTTGAATATTAATAGAAAATCAAAACACCATACATACCCACAAATTTAAACATCCTTGCCCATTATAATATTAAATTATCATAGAAATGTAATGTCTTGAATTTGAAATATGATTGGATAGATAATATTGGAATATATAAATTGTCTTGCTGAAAGATGATGATTGGCTAGGCCTTGGATAGATAATTATAAAACATAATTAAGAAACATAAAGCATGGGCTTAGCAATTTGACTAAGATTTGGCTCCATTAATCAATGTAGAACACACGTGACCATAGGCCTGGCAAGGAATTCCTCTCCATGTTGCAATATCTGTCAGATGTGCTTTGCCCATCCGTATTGCTAAAGAAATACATCGATTTATATATTACCAAAATTATCAAAACTTCATTCAATCTTCCACGCTTCTTTTCACACTATTCTAGCAATAAACAGGTTTACCTTGGCAATGTGATCGATGTATTCCTGAGATATACAAGTATCAGTGGGAATTATTTCTTCCATGATAGGTTCTAGCCTGAAGAATTTGTCCATCTGTTTATGAACATTCTCTATCACTTTATCTTCATCGTTGGCTTTCTCCAAAGCTATGGGTAATAATTGCACCAGCTCATCTTGCCATAGATCTTTATCCCATATATTACCCTCATTATTGAAGAAATTGGGAAATACCAGATCGCCATGTAGATCAAAATCACCAATGTCATCTGACAATATTGTATTAAACCTTTCATGTTTAATGATCAGTCCACTACATTCCTTGAGTGCTTGCTCTTTGGCTTTTAATTCTTCTTTCTTCTCAAGCAATCTGAGATGCAATCTTCTATGTTCCTGATAAGCATTATGGGTTATTTTATGTAAGTCCCATACTTGATCACTATGTTTCATCATCTCCTCATATCTTCTTTTTATCAATTCAGAAGCCATATGATACTTAACAAATTTTATGTCACTTTCCAGTTTATCACTTTTCTTTTGAAATTTATCTGCTTTAACTTTCCAATAATTTTTATTTGCTATGGCTTCCATCACCTTTTTATCTAGTTCTTGATAAGATGACCGATTACTGGATGATGATATTTTATTCTTATACATAGCAATCTCTTATTTTAATTTTGCATTTTCTACTATATATGCATATTTATTCTTGACTAGTTTCTCTATCTGGGCTTTTGTAAATTTGGCAACATTGATATTTAGGTCAGCAGTATCTAGTGAGTCAGTGTCTTCAACTCTCTATATTATGAGATGACCAAATGCTTTGTTTGGATCATCAACAATTTGAGGCCTCTGATGTGGGGGGTAAAGTGCCCATATTAGCAGAGCTTCCTTATCAGATTCATACCTAGAACCTTTCTGGATTTTATCCAAAGCTTCAATACTTAACTACATCTTCTTATCCTAATTTCTTTTGAAGGTATCAAAAATAATGGCTGAGGTCATATCCCAACCTGGGACTATCATCACCCTTGCTTCTTCTAGCAGATTTCTTCCCTTTTCTAGGGTCGTGTCTTTCATTGCTTTATCAATTTCATTTTGAAGTTGATGTAATACCTCAGCTTGTATCTCAGGGGAAATATCTTTCATCTTCTCCCTGGCCTATCTACCTTTGAATTCATAAAGAAATGCTTTAAACTCAGGAGTTTTTATAGTCTTTATCTGGGACAAATTTTTTGCTAGCTAGGTGTCTTATATCTTCTAATAGTTCATTAGGGGATTCTATATCAACTACTTCTCTGTCCATGGGTGGCTCATAGCTAGCAATCATAGGTTCAAAACCCTACACATTTTCATCCTCACCCTCCAGTTCCTCATCATTTGCAATGCTAGTATCCATAGAAAAATAAATATCAGGTGTAGGTTGAGGAGAAAGATGACTTAGAGGAGCCTCATATCTAGCTTGTGTTTCCCTAATATTTCTGCCTCTTCTTTCAAAGATCTTAGGTGGGACATCCATAATCAATTCTGGTGCCTTTAAAACTAACATGTTCAATCTGTCTATGGGATCAATAATTTTAGGAAAAATTCCCTTCTAGTTAGGGTTTTGGGCTACCCTCCAAGCCTCGGATAAAATTACTTTATGATACAGTTCTCTCCTCTCAATGGCAGAAGCTTCATCAACATTTCTAATCAAATCCTCATCCACAAATAGTACATGTTGATACCTTTTCAACTTTTGACTTGTACTGACATGATTGATGAAATGCTCAGGGTCAAAATTTTCCCTAGCATTTCCTTTATCCATCCCAGAGTAATCTAATCTCTTTTCAATTTCTTCATATCCTTTCTCAGAAAAAGTAGTAAAATCTCCAAAACACAAGGTACCTAGCATAAAGATTGCTTATTGTGTCTCTTCAAATGCATGAAATTGGATGAAGCTAATTGCCTAACAATTTCCAGATATGTAATTCTATCAGGGGAAGTCTTTGGGAGTATAAATGGTGCTCCTTCATACCCAAAAACTCTAATCTTTGTGCAGTCCCTGTATACGTACCAATCACCCCAATTGTCATTGATTTTTTGTTCTTATCCATATCCTTTGGCCTGAGAAATCTTTCTATATTGGGTGACAAATTGTAATTGCATGGATAACCAAATTTAGCATATAAAGGTTAACAAAATACTATTCAAAATACAAATAATGTGACCTATCACACCTGCTATCCCAAATGGTAGTCCACATTTGTATTGGCTTAATGTCTCCATTTTTATCTAAATATCCAACCTTGAGAGATTCATCCCATAGGCCCATGTTTTGCCCTTCATATAAAACCAAATGCATAAATAAGGAATAATGCTTAAATCTAAAGCCTTTCTTGTTATCCTTTATAGCCTTTAAATCATTGTGAAGATCATTCGAGAGATATTTAGCATAATCAGATGCTTTGGCATTAGGGCTTTGTATATCTACAGTTAGAACCATTGGTGCTATATCCATAAATTCAGGGGCATCCACACCTAATACTTGATAGACTGAGTAATAAGTATATCTGAAATATGGTTCAAATAGATCAACCAAATAATGGGGATCCTCCACCCCTAAGAACACTCTGAGCTAATTTTTTTCATCCCTAGTTCTGTGAAATGGTAGCCTCCACTTTTTATAAGTGTTACTCAGATTTCGATACTCATTCAATAAGTCCTTCATCTTGAATACCATATCAAAGCTTGAATCTAACTAAGAAACCATTGATATATAATCCTAGGTAATAGGAATAAACCCAGACCCATCTTTAAGCTCAAGTATACGAGTTTGTGGAGTATAATGATCTACCAACATTTTAAGTAGTTCTATATTTAGAAACACATTGGGTACTACTAATTTCCCCAAATTTAACTTCTAAGGATTTGAGATTTGTTTATGCCTATGCATTTTCCTATAATGGTACATGAACAAGTCATATCCCCTTATAGGGGTCCACAAATCCCCTACATGTCTGTTAGAATCTTCCAATTTCTTAGCATGTGGATTTAGTTGAGCATTTCTTCTGGACCTTTGTCCAAACCCCAGGCATTGTTCTATCAGGTCTTTGTTTAAATGTCCATCCTCAGTTTTCTGCATTTTCTTAAGGGTTTCATTCTTAATTTTCATAGTTTTATGTGTTTATGACTTCCACAATTCTCTGTAAATTTAAATTTAGGCTTAGAGTACTTACTTGACCAAGCTTCCCCTAATATGAAACTTTGTCATTTCCAAACTCTAAGCTCCTCAATTTTCTCTGTCTACTCAACAGTTTCAAAAATCTTTTAGAAATCACTTCTTTCAGCCCTGGCTCATTGATGGCATATCTGTGGCAAATTCAATATCTTATGCAAAAATAATGAATTCTTTCAAACATGAGCCATCTAATTCATGTCAAATAGTCATGCCACTGACTTATCGGGATGGTCACTTTTTCTTTCTTCGACATTATTTCATCATTCTTTGGGCTATCATGATGACTTCGGATAGTGTTACATTGATATCATTTGTCCCATCGATATCTTTTATGTGTTAAATGATCCCATTTATTTATTAACTTCCTTCAAAATGCCCTTTAATAAGCATTATCGGTGTATTGATGGGACCTAAACTTATGTCACTTCGATATCCTTGAGTCCCCCTAATATGTTTTTATTGATAGATATCGCTGTATCGGTGTGACACATTTAGGTGTCACACCGATATGCATTGGTCCCATCGATATGTTTGGTATTATTGGGATATCGAAGAGATATGTGATTGAGTCATCCCGATACCCTTTAGTCTCCTTGAAATGTTTTATTCTCTTTAATTTTTCTAATGTCAACCTTACATGTAAGATGAGGTTTATTTACTACTTCAGGCTATCGAAGAGACACTACATTGAGTCCTCTTGATATAGCATTCTCCCAATGATATCCCTTTGAATGGTCTTTTTATTTAAGGGATTTTTTGGGTTAACTTTAATGATTTTATTCCTTTTCAGTATCGGTGGGATGTCGTGGGATTATTAAGGCTAGGATATAAGCTGATCAGATTTATTGTTTCGAATGAAAAATTAAAATAACATTGTGAGAATAGTTTATTTGGAATAATGGTAGGAATTAACAAAATTGTAGGGTTTTAAAATTTTGTTCCAACATAAGTAATGGTTGTTTTATTATGTAAATAAGGGTAATCATTACCTATGTAATAATTATTATGTATTTCAATATAATGTGTATTTTTTTTTTTGCAGAAATGTATTGATAAACTCCAAGAAGGGGATAAAGTTAGGGTGTTGGATCTGTTTGATGGTGTACCTATGGGTATTGGATGGATTCATGCACTATCTATTATACATGGAGTAAACTTGAAAGGAATAGGAGATGCAAATGTAAATATTTTAAAGGTCACAAGTAACATACGTCTTGCTTATAAAGACAAAATAGATGGAGTTGTCCGTCTAAAAGAGAAAGAAGGAACCTTCACACGGTGGCCACTAGAATATTTGTAAAAAATGGCATAGTTGACGTTATCATGTACTAGTTGTTAGACATCTTGGCCCACTACTTTATGTAGTATTTTGAATGTGTTGTTTAGGAGTCTTAATTTTCATGGTGTATTTGAAAGAGTTGGAAACTCTTTTCGATTATATTTATATATATACTCTTAGACAATTTTGATATCTTATAACTTGATATATATATTTGCATTATATTTTTTATTGCAGATTACCTTTCTTTATCATGATGTTGAATCAATCTTTTAATTCTAGCATGTTGTAGCTTGTTCGTATATGTAATTTCTTTATTTGCTTTTATGTTTTATTTCAAATTTAATATGTTTTTTCTGCATTATGAAATTTATGGTATTTAATAAATTATTCATATCATGGCTAAATTTACTACCAATTAATGGAAACCAATAAATAAAAATGACTATTGTAATGGGTAAAATGGGATAATAAAATGAATTACAAAAACCCAATAACATCAATGACTAAATTAAGGTACTCTACTCATGTCCTCCACCTTAGTAGGAGATTTTGGACAATTCTCAATAGACAACTTTGTCCCCAAATAAATGGGAACACATAATGGTCTACAATCTACCATGCTGAATCTGTCCAACACGGTCTTCACATACTTACTCTGGCTTAACCAAAGTTTTCTGTTGGTTCTGTCTCTTCTAATTTCCATTCCTAGAATGTACCTAGCTGCCCCTAAATCTTTTATTTCAAACTGTGCTAACAACTGAGATTTAAAATTAGAAATCATATTCTTACCCTTCCCAATGAGCAACATATCATCAACATACAGTGCAACAATGAGAATACAATCACCATCAAATTTATAGTACACACAGTGATCCAATTTTGATCTCATAAATCTAATTAACAACACAAAGGCATGAAACTTCAAGTACCATCTCCTAGGGGATTGCTTCAAACCATACAAAGACTTCTTTAACTTGTAAACCAAATTTTCTTTACCTTTCACCATATAATGCTCTGGCTATGACATGTAGATTTCTTCCTCCAAATCACCATGAAGGAAAGATGTCTTCACATCCATATGTTCTACCTCCAAGTCATAAGTTGCTGTGAGAGACAACATGAATCAAATGGATGTCATCTTTACAATGGGGGAGAAGATCTCACCATAATCTATATCCTCCACTTGTGAATACCCCTTCACAACCAATCTGGCCTTATACTTCTCAACAGTACCATCTACACCAAATTTCTTCTTGAACACCCATTTGCATCCAATAGGTTTCCATCTAGGAGGCAAAGGCACCAAGTCCCAAGTTTGATTCTTTTCCAAAGAAGCCATTTCATCCTCCATGGCCTCCTTCTAGGAACCTGCATCTTTCATGTCCATAGTCTCTGATGTAGTTCTAGGTTCATCACTATTAGTGATTAAAGCATAAGCACAACTAGAATCAAGCAATGTAAAACCAAACCTATCAGGTTGCTTTCTTATCCGTGTAGACCTCCTCAATGGCTGAGGTTGAGGTTTAGCTTCTTCATTTGAACTTTCAGAGCTGCTAGAGCTTTCCTCTTCATCAGGTCCAACATTGTCTTTCTGTTTAGTCTTCTCAGGCATGAGAGGAAACTGAACAACATCCTCTTTCTTTTCTTTTTCTTTTGGTTGTAAAATAGTGGAAGAAGGTGTAAGCTCTCTGAAGATGACACTTCTTCTATACAACACTTCTTCAGACACAAGGTCCCAAAGTTTGTATCATTTCACACTGACACCATAGCCAATGAAGATACACTTAATAGCCTTGTTCTCCAACTTTGACTACTTCTCCCTAGGCACATGTGCATATGCCTCACAACCAAAAACATGAAGATGCCTTAATGAAGGCTTTCTACCAGACCACACCTCCATGGGTGTCTTACCAACAAGAGCTGATGTAGGAGATCTGTTTACCAGATAGAAAGCAATGGAAATAGCTTTAGCCCAAAACTTTTGTTCTAGGCTAGCTCCACTAAGCATACTCCTAGCCTTCTCCATCAGTGTCTTGTTCATCCTATCTGCAACTCCATTTTGTTGTGGGGTGTATGGAGTTGTCTTATGCCTTTCAATCCCAAGTTCCTTACAATATTTATCAAATTTTGTAGAATAGAACTCACCACCATTGTCAATTCTCAAACATTTAATCTTTTTACCAGTCTAATTTTTAGCAAAGGCCTTAAACTCCTTAAACTTGCTATAGACTTTAGATTTGCTTCTGAGAAAATAAATCCATGTCCTTCTACTGTAATCATCTATAAAAGATACAAAATATATAGACTTTGATAATGAAGGAACATTAACAGGACCAAACACATCAGAATGAATAAGGTCCAACATAGCAGAAGACTTATGAGAACTCGAGTAAAACTAAACACAGTTTTGTTTTCCATAAATGCAATGTTCACAAAAGTTGAACTCAAGATTACAATCATCTAACCCCTCAATGAGGTTCTTATTTTTTAGGGTACGCAGACCCTTCTCACTAATGTGGCCAAATCTCTTATGCCATAACATTGTCTTTTTAGCAGGAAGTTTAACTTCTAATGCACGATTACAACCATCAAGACTAGAAACAACAGATTTCTTCACTGCTCATTCAGATGGTGGGGATGAAGTGACTATTTCCACCATCGCTCCTCTAGTCATCTTGCATCCTTCTTTTGAAAAGACAACCTGGACACCTGCATCATTCAAACTACTTACAGAAAGAAGGTTTCGTGCTAAGCCTGGGATGTGCATAACCCCAGATATCCCCTTCACTCGACCATTAGGGAATCAGATAGAGACTCTTCCATGACAAACAATCTTCAGATGAGAGTCGTCACCCAGATATACCTTTCCACCATTGAACTCCTCATACTTGTGAACCAGTCTCGATGCAAGGTCATGTGGAATGATGCACCAGAGTTAATTAGCCTCACATCGTTAGATGCATGGGTTGCCAGGGCTGCAATGAAAGCATCACCATCATCTTGTGACTTGTCAGAATCTAAATAAGGAGCTTTCTTCTTCTTCTTCTCCTCTTTGCATTCCTTTCAGAAATGCTCAGTTTTGCCACAATTCCAACAAAGAGCCTTGGACTTTCCAGGAGATTTGGATCTCCCACGAGATTTGGATCTACCCTTCTCAGCTTTCTTGTCCTTCTTCTTCCCTTTCTCCTTGGGTCTTCCACGAACTGCAAGAGCCTCTTTGGTTGCATCAAAAGACTTCCTCTGCATCTTTTTAGATAACAATGTAGATACCACATCTTCCATCTTGAATGTGGATGTGGTGCTTCTAATAGCCATGACAAGGTGGTCCCACGAGTCCAGTAAAGAGCAAAGCAAGGTCATACACCGATCCTCCTCCTCCATCTTTACACCAATAGATGTTAACTATGCAACCAGCATGTTAAAAGAATTCATATGTTTAGCAATGGATCCTTCATCCTCCATTTGAAGAGAATACAACTTTTTTCATAGAAAAAGTTTATTAACCAGGGATTTGTCCCCAACTTCTTCCAAAGCAAGGTCGCAGTCTTCTCCTCATGGACATTTAACAACACAGAATTAGCAAGACTAAGTCTTATGAGACCCTTAGCCTTCCGATCCTTGAGATCCCAATCAATTTGTGACATTGTAGCTAGTTTCGTTCCATTAACACTTTTCCAAAGGTCTCGGTCTACAAGCATGTCTTCCATCTTGAGCTTCCACAGCTCAAAATTAGTGCCATTGAATTTCTCCACTTCATATCTTCCAGATGTGCTTGCCATCTTCTTGCTGCAACAAGATCATAGAATACTCTGCATAGACTCCCACTCAATCAAAGATTAGCTCAAAAAACCCCTACGCAACAACTAGGATCACAGGTGATCAAGCTCTGATACCAACTGAAAGGAAGCAAGGTACATAGAACACACTTCCTACACCAATCTAATGAAGGGAATGGAATGCAATTCATTTTAATCCTTACAATTGCAGCAACATTAAACTAATAACATAAAGATTTCAGCAACAACACAACATAGAAAGGAGGTGACACAAGATATACTGTGGGGAAAACCTTTTCAGGTAAAAAACCTCACACTCTAAAACCTGCACAATGTATTATCTGAAACAAAGGGTGTTTATAATACACTTGCAATGAAAGTCCTTACAAGAGTCTTCCAATGTCGATTCTGGAGTTATTCTGGCAACATAATAGTACCTGTAAAAACACTATTCAACTACAACTCCAAACTATGCATTTTATAAAGATTACAAGGCATATCTTGAGAGCATCTTGAGATAGGCATCCACCTTGGCCTCATGGCCATTTTTAGCATCAAAGGACACTTGTCCTTGCTGTCCTTACATCCCCTTACATCTGTCATACATGGTAGATTGGACTTTCCCAAAGTAGAGAGCTCTAGGCTAAAAATAGACTATGATAGATTCTCTTACACAACTTACAACCGTCATAAAATCTGCCCTTAATAGTAATCTTGAAAGTTGTAAGAGAATCCGTCATACAATGCTAAATATAGAATATTCTACTTACAACATGTCATAGCCCAACTTGGGCACCCAAAGATACCTTTCTCTTATGCAAAGATGCCAACCGACACTTGTCTGTACTTGTCATAAGAATCTCCAAAATTGGCCCTTACGCATCATAGATTCTATCATATGGAATATTCCCTTCCACATACCAAAGATTTTGACACACAGAAAATTAATACCACCTCAAGATGGGATGTCCAAATCCATGTAGGATTAACTTGACTATCCAAGTCACATTCCAAGTATGCTGACATGTCACCATGACACCTCACTATGTGACCAAACTGAATGTGCAAGTAAAATACAATATTAGGCAATAATTAAATATACATTAAATTACCAATGCTAAGAATTTGCAAAGTTTGAGACACCTTAATTCCCAACATTAACAACAATCAATGACTAAATTAATGACTAAATATACTACCAAATTAATGGTTGCAATGACTAAATAAATGACCAGTTAACAACAATCAATGACTAAATTAATGACTAAATGTATGACCAAATTCATGACTAAATATACTACCAAATTACCAAATATACTACCAAACTGATGACTAAATATACTACCAAATTGATGACTAAATATACTACCAAATTAATGACTAAATATACTACCAAATTAATGAATAAGATTTATTTGGTCATAAATTTGGTAGCGAGATAAATGACTAGCAATAAACTACCAATGATCACGTGACCAAACTACTGGTCACATGACCAATTTTTGGTAGTTTATTTAGTCATTTATTTCTATTTTTCTACTAGTGTTTTAATGCCCAATTTTGAGGTGTGTTGAAGACAAATGTTCGTTTTATGAGCCCAAATTGAAATGTGAGACAAGCGATGATCATGAGAAATGAAAGATTAGAATGAATGCACCTAAATGTTATCACTTCCAATCTACTGTGTATGCTGATGTTGATGTTGTTCTAGCTCCGTGTGATCATCTACAAGCCACAAAATCAAAAAAGAAACAAGTAGACGTATAAAGAAGAATGCTACGTGAAAATAAGGAATCTAAAATATTTGATGAAAGTGACTAAATATAGCAGAATAAATTGCATAAACAGATTCTTCAGGAAATTCTATGCACTTTTAAAAAACATTTCATGAAAATCAGATAAAAAAAATGTAAGAGATATGAGCATTTGAAGTTGAAAAGCAATGTTGACTTTGACTAAGAAAAAACTAGTGAAAATAGTATTATCACCTAAAATAGTCTTCGAAATTGCATAGTTTGCAGAGTCATCTTTCCAACGCCACCAATTTTGTGAAAATATGCCTCCGTACGCAAATGTTATGTGAGTTTAAAAAAAAGGCCCTATTAGGTCATGTAGAAGGTGAGGGGTAGACTTGAAGGTTAACGTTAACCACTAGCTGTGAAAGAAGATATTGGTCACATGGATGTGGTTAAGGATGGCAGTCTATTATGGCAGTTAACTTCTAGGGGAGCCCTCGATCTCCCATATGACCGAGGGTGAGGTGAGAGCAAAAATAAAAAATGAAAGGGGGCTAGCCCCCTTTCCTCGCCACTGGTCACGGATGAGACCATGCATTAAGTGCACTGCTAAGCCCACAACAAATGACTAACCAATACCACTAGACCCTGCATTAAACCCTACCCTAGATGACTATCGATGAGGCCTATGTTGTTTGAGGTGGCGAGAAAGTAGTCAGTGGTGGAGGAAAGCTTAGGCGATGTCGACAGTAAATAAGTCACCACCCACAAAATGGTACCAACAATGGCTTAGGTGGCGAGAACAGAGTTGTATTAGGGGTGGAGAAATGATAGAAATGGGAGAGAGCCTCGGATTTTTATTGGAGTGCAATCCTTCCATGTTTGGGAAGTAGCCTCTGTCATGTTATTAATTTATTTGATTGTATAGTTGGCAAACAAATTTTGTTTTGGAAGAAAATTGTCATGTTGAGAAAGTTGTCTTGTTGAAAATGGTTAAATTAGGACATTGGAGTCCTTTGTTATATGTTGTAATGTTATCTAATGACATCATTATGAGTTGAGTTGTAATGTACCCAGATTATGGTTGAGATATCCATCATTATATTTGGCCCATCTTGAAGTTGGTGTCAAACCATCATGGCTTTCTATATGGCATCTCTTTTCTAAAATGAATGTTAATTTGAATTGGGAAATCATATTACCTTATTTTAGTTGTTATTATACTTTTGATTTATTTAACTTTGATTAATGGTTAGTGAGTAGATGCATTGTGAATTGGATTCATTTCGGACACCTCTTTCTTGCAAGGTTTCATGATCAATCCTCCATTTGACTTCTTGGCCATTTATCGAGTTTGGGTTATTCTTGTCTTGAAGAGAAGTGTATGGCCTTGTGTCCATCTTCTCTCTTGTGCCTTTTTATGGCACTTGAGTGATTTTGTGTTTGAGTGTGCAATTGTGACATGTGAGTTTTACAATTGCATCACAAAAAATTATTCACCCTATTTGTGTTTGTTAATGTCCTAGTGTAAAAGTGTTGGGAATTAAGGTGTCTCAACCTTTGCAAGTTCCTAATATTGTATTTATTTATTCAACACTATCTTGTAAGATCCCATGTTGAGTTGGCATAGTCAGCACCTTGTGTACATGTAGCAGGATAAATTTTGGTGACTTTGGCAGCTGCGGTTTCCCCCTTGAATAATTAATGGGGGTTTGGGGGCAGTGCCCCCAAAACAGGGTCAAGGGATAGGCCCCTTGCGGGGTCTAGGGGCAGTACCCCTAATCCACTCCCTGTTGCGATATAGGGCAGGGTCAAGGAGCAGTGCCCCCAAAACCTTAAATGACTTTTATTTAATAAATGCGTCGGTGGTTAATTTTGTTAGCCGACAAAATGAAAAATGACATTGTAAAGCCCTAATTTCTAGAAGCTTCTAAAATCTTATTATAAGTGGCTAGAGAGTGTGAAAGGTCATGAGATGCAAATGAGAATCGACAGTGTGTACTCCTGAAAGAACGTGCATTGCAAGTGTGTTGTAATCATCTTTTTTTATTTGATAATACATTGTGCAGGTTTTGGAGTGTGGAGTTTTTCACCCAAAAGGATTTTCCCTACGTATATCTTGTGTTGTGAGATTTTATTTTGCATTTGAATGTTGTTATTACCTTCCTATTAATGTGCATCTTAATCTGTAACTGTAAAAGGTTAAAATTTGCATAAATCTTTCCTCAGTAGTTCAGTGTAGGAAGCATTTTCTACATACCTTGCTTCCTTTGAAAAAGCTAGGGCATTACAATAGAACATCATATAAGTGAAAGGAATAAGCACTTATATATTTAAATCTACACAAACAACAATTCTAATTTTTTTGAGATGTTTTCTTCTTAAATAGTATTATGATGCGAAATCCTAATTACATAGATAGAACTACAATAAAAGTTTGCAGGAAAATGAGAAGCAACAACGAAGCATATTACTTAATGCATTTAGATATACAACCATATTCTAAACCATATATATAATTAGTAGTATTACATTAATTAGACTTGATGACATCTAATTATTTTTAACATCAAGTTCTTGAAGTGAGATGTTATTGAGGGTTGAGAAATTGGAAACTAGGACTATATCAACCGCTTCAAATCCAAAGACTATCACATGTGAAATTATACTGAGATCTTGTAGGTGATTTACCTAGATGGAAAAAAAATGCTCATGGATATCTCTTTGTGTTGGTTGCTAGGTTTAGAAATTTAGATGAATGTCTATAACATGTAGGAATCTAATTTATATTAATATTAAATCTAAAATTAGATACTATACTCAAACCCTAGATTTGAGGAAGTATTCCAGAAAGAGATACAAACTCTAGAGAGAAACTAGGGAATCAAGTGAATTTAACCTAGATAATTTAGATGAATGTAGAACAAACACGAATCTAATATGTAGTTTAAAATTAAATCTAAAACTATAGACTATGCTGAAAAATATATTTTTGAATCTAACTCTAGACCATTGAAAACTATTTAGAACATGTAGGAATCTAATATTTTTGAAACATTTGTATACATACCTTGTTTTTTAAAATATCTTTGCATCTTTTCTTGAGATAATTTATGTTCCTCTTCTACAGAATATGATTGCATAGATTTATTTTGCCTTGTACTTTTATTTCTCATTTTCTCCTTCAAAAATTATGATTCGAAACTCCTTCACCAAATTATTTGTCTTCAAAAAACTTCCAAAATTAAAAAATGCAAATAAATTAGTACATATATTTTTTACTTTTACTAAACATTTGATTATTTATATATAGTCCACATAATTTTTTTATATTACAGTTGGCTTCATGAGCTTCAAAAAAGGTGTTTTGTTATGCATTTTTTTATTATTGTTTTCTCTGTGACCTTTGTTCAAAGGTAGAAAGTTAAGATTTTTTTAATATTTTTTAAAGTGGCCCAACTAACCTTTGAACAAAGGTACCTTTGTGTGAAGGTCTCTTTGAACAAATGTCCATCTTTCATGTGAAGGTACCTTTGTTCAAATAGACCTTCACACAAAGGTCCTTGGATGGCCTCTCCCACTCTAGGCCTCAAGATTTCCTCAAAATTTTTAGTTTCAAACCTTAGGTTAAACCTCCAAATGGAATGAACTTAGCTAGATTGTAACATGCCTTCTCATATTACTCAAAATTACAAACAATTTACTTAGAATGTAAAACAACATGATAAATAGGAATGAAATGTTTTCTTTTTTACTTTTGCTAAATTTCGAAGAAATAAAAGCATACCTTTTCTGAATAATTTTCAATCTTGAAATTCATTATATTCAAAGATAATCTCTAGTGATAACATTTCACTTTATATTTACAAATATATTGCTAGATTGGGAAAAAATAATATTTTACATCATATCATAACTGTTGGTCATGATGTTATTCATTCACAAACATAGAATAAAAGTTACACAACAACCTTTACTCATCTTGAAAGATACGATGAATTCAAAGAATTCATGATCCCAAGTCTCCGTTGATTAGGTCTTAATCTACTGACGTTACTCAGTGGTTGATGTGCGTTGCTGTTTTCCATTCAGGGGCCTTACGTGTTTCTGCACTGTTCATCATCATCATCTTCAAATATCCTGCTCTGGATGTTCGCTCTGCATCAGTCTTCAATAATTTCTACCTCTGCACTGTAAATTTAGTCAAATAATGTGCATACAGGCTGATATTTGCATGATTTCTACCATTATTTATGATTCTTTGCATGATATTTTCAATACTACATGCATTTAACTCAAATATGCTAAGGATCTTCAGTTACCTACAGGATTTCAGCATATTTCACTGTTTCTGCTTGTTATTTATCATGATTTGCAGTTATGGTGATGAATTAATGAAATTAAAAAAAAAAAGGAAAAGGGTTAGAGAGTGAGATTCCTAAAATTACTGGACTTAGATCACTGATTCACATACAAGCTCCCATACTTGCAATGAAAAGAAGGAAAACTAGAAATCATACTTCACCAGGACACTCCACAAATCCGCATGATCTAGTGCAAAGCTTCAAAGGAAAGTTGACAACAATATGTAATGAAATGAAAGCGCTTCCAGTTGAACACAGCATTCACCAGTACATATCCAGAAATCAACAGAAGATTACGTAAAATTTGCAATTAGGATGTAATCTGGAACTTCATATTCATTCAGTATGCTCAAGAACAGGTACATTTACAGTGATCTGAAGAAAGAACCTTGACATTTCAACAATTCTATCCTCATTAGTCTCAGTAATCCGATCTCCTAACTTATTCTACAGTAATTGACTCTTTGCGCCAGATGCGTCTGTGTATTCTAATGTATTCCCCCCTTTTTTTTAAAATGACAAACTCTGGATGTTATATAGAGCAACTGCCAGAAAACGGTTACAATGATCCAAGGATCAAGATCCTCTCACAGCAAACAACGGCCCAGATGAAAAGCACATGCTTCGTCAGTTAGCAAATGTACAGCTGGCACAGAATATTCCAGCATCCTCAACTTGATTCAGCCTCCAGCTGGCGAACAGTATATTTGACAATATCCTCCTCATGTCTGGTCCCATGTTGACTCCATGCGCAACTTTGTAATGCTCAGCTTCAGCAGCATCATGATGATATCCACGCCCAGCTTCAGCAGCATCATGACCCCAATGTTCAGCTTCAGCAGCATCATGACTTCAATGTTCAGCTTCAGCAGCATCATGATGATTTCCTGCAAGTAAACAGACAAACATAAGGTTCATCATCATCATGATAAACAGCAGGAAGTAAACACTTTATTAAACATACCTCCCCATGTGCAGCTACAGGCAAACAGGTCTTACCTGTGAAAATATGCACTAAATGCATAAACAGCATGAAAACAACCAGGTCAACCCCGTTGACCAAAATCAGGCAGTCGGGCTTTCAAATTTCTATCGCTTCATGCTTTTGCCCATTTTCTTGTATATCGGGTTCAAAATATGATGATGATGATCTCAAATAAACAAGGAAATAATCGCCTTTCAACCATCCTTAGAAACCGGCATTGCATCATCATCATATTTGCATCGGCGTGACTACATATGATCAGTGTGACAATTTTTCTCAGGCTGACGGCAACAGTTATACCGACGCCAAAAATATCATGATGATGACCAACTATATATCTTCAAAGTGGCCGCAGGATATCATAAAATATGATGATCCTCCTTTCCTAATGTTCTGATGAAAAGCACATCAGGATGTTCTGTTTTTGCACATTCGGGAAAGAAAGACATTGTCATCATCATCATGATGAAGACAAACAGGAGGACTCGGAAAATGATCCTGCCGCTGAGGAAAAACATGATGACGTCATCGTCATCATCAGGCTTCACTAAAATGCAAAGGGATGACGTCATCGTCATGTTTCGTTAAGATCAGGAGGTAAATGGAATATCGGGTTCCCTCTAAGGAAGATGATCAGGTCATGAAAGCAATATGACCCCATTCGGCCAAGGCAATCCGCTCGAAAGATCAGGATGATGATGATCATCATCATCATATACGCACTGGGCGATCAAAAATATGATCCTGCTGAAAGTCCTGAGGACGTCATCAGGATATCCGGGGCTTATGTTAATCCTCGAAGATGACGTCATCGTCATCATCATATTGGCGAAATGGATCATGCCTTGGAAAATATCCTGCCGAAGGACAAAGGTGATGATGACGTCATCGTCATCATCATATTCGCAAAAGTTTATACTTCTTGGCAGGAGGATATTACGAACTGCTGGGAGAGACAAAGATCATGATGATGATGTTCAACATGACCTGGTCGTGCGCGCAAATTATGCAGATGGCAGATTTCTCTAAGTAAGGTGATATTATAATATCAGCATGATATTATAATATCGGGTGATGCCAAATATCATGATGATGCAATGCGAGAATATCATGATGCTGCTGATGCTAGAATATCATGATGCTCGCTTGACGGGCAAAACACACTAGCATTTAAGATTGACGTCCGGATGTTTCGGGACTGCATGATTTTCATCAGGTGATAAAGTAAGATCATGATGATGACTTTTGTCGATATAAAAGACCGCCTGACGGGAAAAGATTACAACGACTTAAACTTGACGTCCGGATGTTTCGACCTCAGGATATTATCGGGGGGCTTTTCAAATATCATGATGATGATGTTCACACAGCAATTATCAGGTTTGACCAAAACTTTGACCGCTCACAACTCCCTCATATGGACGAATTTTCAAGTGATGCAAAAGGCAAACCTGCATGAAATTTCAAGCTCTTTCTAACCATGAAGTTATAGAAACAAAATATGAACTTTGACAAACTAACCTCATGATGATGACCTACCGGACTTACTTTTACCAAACCACCAGAAACAGACAACACAAGCCAAAACAAAAGCTGGGTCCCTGTTTTGCCAAGTCAAAATGGGGCGTGTTGTGTAACCACACAACAACTTGCCACCAAAGAAAACAATAAAATTCAAATGATTCAAGTTATATGATCATATTCATCTATAGTATTCTAATTCTGTCTAAGTAAATCATCATGATCTTTGAATGATAAAATTTCATTATGGTGATAAAGCTAACAAAGGATCAGGTGTGTGCAGATGATTAATTATCCTCATCTTGAAAGCAAGTTGAAAACATAAGTAACTGGTGTTAAACTACATAGTTGGAGATCATCCCTCATAGCCAACCTGGATAGAGCCTTGCTGCCAGCAGGTGTCTATAACCCCGGCAAGGTTATCTATACAATCTCCCTAAGTAGAGCCCCACTGCCAGCAGGCGTCCATAGCCCCGGTAGAGTTACTTAGATGGCCTAATTTTATTTAGTTTCTGATTTTCTTTTAAAAATTTAAATTTGATATCATCATGTCTGCTCATTTGTACAAGGTGTAGTCACTTGCAGCTTTAGGTTGGAGATTGTATTGGTAGCAAGGGAGTCCCTTTAGATTTTTCACTTAACACCTATACTCATATCTTCAACAAACCCAAGGCTGTTAGGTGTTTCATTGTGTTTGATTCACTTTGGACAAGAAAAAGTACCCTGATGGAAAGACATCATAAACCTGATCATGAGTATTTATCAGAATGAATTACAATCTATATCTAAATCTGATCTCATCACTTGAATCTTAACAATTTAGTTATTTTCTTAGGTGATGAAGTGCATCATCCTGACTTACCAGAACAAGGTCTCAACCAACAAAACAACAACAACAACAAGCAAACACTGTACAAACAACTATACAAATATTCAATATGATACACAGGACTGCCGTGAGGTCACTCAGGCCTGGAAATAATGTTTGAGGAATTGTCCATTGACTGGCAATGGGACATCCTCACCTGTCAGGTTCTTAAGCCTATAAGTGCTGTCTCCTAAAATTTCAGAAATCTGAAAGGGACCTATCCATAGTCTGTCAAACTTACCATGATCACCTTTCCTTTCATGGGCTTTATCCCACATCAGGACTAAATCCGATATCCTGAAAGCTTTAATTTTGGCTCTCTTGTCAAACCAACGTTTGACAACAGCCTGATGTTTTGCAAATTGGTCAATTGCTTGGCTTCGTTTTTCTTCCAGATGCATCAACTGAAGCAACCTGACTTCTTGTTTATTATCTATGCCTAGGTAGTCTTGGGCAAACTGCAGAGTAGGAATTTTCAAGTTTACAGGGAGGATAGGATCTACCCCATATACTAGCTGGAAAGGTGAGTTTCCTAATGCAATTTTCATTCTAGTTCTGTCTACCCATAAGGCATACTTCAGAAGTGAATTCCATTCCCTGGGATTTTTCTCTATCAATTTTCTTATGATACTCAGTAAATTCTTATTGGTGGATTCTGCTAATCCATTTCCCTGGGGATAGTAATTGGATGAGAACTTAAGTATGATCCCATGATCAAAAGCCCAACTTGACAATTTAGTGGAAATGAAGGCAGAACCATTATCACTTACCAATGCATAAGGAGTTCCATACCTGGTGACAATGTTGCTTTCCAGAAATTTAATGACATCATCAGCAGTACAAGTTTTGCTGCTGATAGCCTCAGTCCATCTGGTACAATAATCAGTGATTGTTAGGACATACCTCTGGCCTGAAGAAGATGGAGGATTGATTGGTCCTATGAAATCCATGCCCCATTGTGCAAATGGGCGCTCCTCCATCACCGGCTGCAATGGTTGTGCAGCATATTTTTCTCTGTTGGCAGCAACCTGGCAAACATGACAACATTTAACATGATCAGCTGAGTCTTTAAAAATTGTAGGCCAGTAATATCCTGCTCTGAGGATTGCATGTGTGGTGGCCAACGCTGATCCGTGGGCAGTTCCAAACTTGTCATGTAGCTCTGTCAAAACTTTATTAGCTTCTGGTTTCTCTAAGCATCTCAGGTATATCCCTTCATAATTCTTTTTAAACAGGGCTCCTCCCTTCATCATATATTTCTGGGATCTCATCTTCAAGGCTCTTCTCTGTGAAGCCTGCATCCTCAAAGGACATCTTCCAGTGATCAGGATGTGCCTGATGTCTGAATACCATTCATTATTGTCCTTCTCATCCATCACATACTGCTGACTGATGATGTTTGGATCAGTTTCAGATATCATCTGGCTCAGAGCCTGTCCTCTTACTAGCTTCATGGGTGTGATCTCCATGTCATATTCTTGTAGTACCGTAATCCATTTGGCCCTTTTTTCACCAGGTTCACTCTGCATCAGCAGCATCTTTACTGCTGCATCTGGTACCACAGCAATCACTTTGCTTCTCAGTATATAATGTCTGAACTTTTTTACTGCTCTGACTAATGCAAGTGCCTGTCTTTCAACATCTACATATCTCAACTCAGCATCCCTGAAAGGACAGCTCATGAAGGCAATTGGTTTCTCTTCTTTATCTTCATTTCTTTGAGTTAACACTGCTGCAGAAGTATGTTCTGAAGCAAATGAGTAGATGTAGAAATCTTTGGTATAATCTGGACTAATGAGGACAGGAGCATCTGAAATGGCCTTCTTTATATCTTCAAAAGCAGCTCTGGCTTCTGGTGTCCAGTCAATTTGTGCATCCTTTTTCAACATGGCATTCAGTGGTCTGACAATCTCAGCAAAGCCAGTGATGAACTTCCTCACAAAATTTATCTTACCAAAATAAGATTTAAGCTCCTTTTTGCTTCCTGGAAGTGGTAATTTCATAATAGATTCCACCCTGTCAGGATCAATGATAATCCCATCTTCTGTGATTAGGTGGCCTAGTAACTTTCCTATTGTTACCCCGAATATGCACTTCTTGGGATTCAAAGATATTCCATATTCTTCACACTTCTTTAGCACACTTCTGAGGTCAGCAACATGATTTCCCCTTTCTTTGGAGAACACTGTCAAGTCATCCATGTAGATGACTATACATTTTCCTATTAAGCCTCTGAAGGCTATGTCCATTGCTCGCTGGAATGTAGCTCCAGCATTTATCAATCCAAACGGCATACGTCTATATGCAAATATCCCCCATTTTGTGGTGAAGGCAGTCTTTAATCTGTCAATTTTGTCAACCATCACTTGGTTGTATCCTGAAAACCCATCCAAGAAGGACATCATCTTGGCTCCATTTACCATCTGCAGAACCTCATCCAAAGAGGGCAAAGGATAGTTATCCTTTTCTGATGCTCTGTTCAGGTTCCTGAAATCCACACACAATCTGATGTCTCCATTCTTCTTCCTGACTGGTACCAGATTTGCCACCCAAGTGGAGTGCCTTACTGGAAATATTATCCATGCATTTAACAATTTCTTGACTTCCTCAAGGATGATGGGCTCAAGCAGAGCATTGACTGGCCTCTGCTTCTGTCTGAAAGGTTTTGCATCTGACTTGAGGGGTATAGTATGTGTTATGACAGAAGTGTCGTACGTCTTCAGCTCGTCATAAGTCCATGCAATTACATGTATATAATCCTTAAGGGCTTGAGTTATTCCATCTAACTCTTCAGGTGTACAAACCTTACCCAACAAGACATTCTTCTTGCAATCAGCTTGTCCAATATTCACCTGTGAATATTGACCTCCATCTGCCTTAGGCAGATCCTTATGCTTGAGCATATTATCCAGATCAAAGGCTCTTTCTAATTCAATCATACCTTTGGGAATTGTGTTGCCAGGCAACTCTAAAATCTCATCTTCTTCCCAGACATGATCTTCCATACCACTTTCATCTATGATCTGAGCTTCAAATACATCTCTGTTTGATATGAAATCCAGGATGTGTTGATCATCATCAAACACTTGGAGATTGGTCACATTGTCAGGTACCGAAGGTACTGACACCAATTCTACTGAAAATCTCTTCAGGCCAGATATAGACAGTGGTTCCAGCGTACTGGCGGCCTGAGCAAGTGCATCTGCCCTTTGGTTCTGCTCTCTTGGCACGTGAACGATGTTGAAGGCATCAAAGTCTTCAATCAGGTCCCACACACGATGTCTGTAATTTGACAGCTTTCTGTAGTTACAAGAGTAAATTCCTCGTACTTGTCTCACAACTAGTTCTGAATCTCCAAAGACATGCAGGATCTTCACCTTCTTCTTATGTGCAAACAACAGTCCATGAATCAGAGCTTCATACTCTGTGACATTATTAGTGCAGGGGAACTGCAATCTGTAAGCTGCTAAATGGGATTTCCCTGATGGATCAGTAAGGTCAATCCCTACTCCAGAACCTTGCTTGGATTTGGATCCATCAAACCTCAGGATCCAAGGCTTATCTTCAGCAGGACATTTATTTGAACCTTCCTTTTTCTTTGCAGCTCTGGCTGCTGCTCCGCCTGATATCCACCTTAACTTAGGTGTGTCATCTTCAAGCTTCCTCTTTCCTTTATCTGATGAGCCTGATGGCTTTTCTGTTTTCTCTTCCATCCTAGCAGGAGGATGATGCTCAGCACATACAGCTGCATGCTTCTTCAAAATGTGCAAGCACAGTGAGCAAGTGGTTTCTGAGTGAGGCGCCTCATGCAGCCTACACCAACTTTTGATTAAAACCTCCTGGGGAGATCTACACTGTTGTGTCATTTTTTCTATTTCTTTGACCAGAAATTCTTCGAACTTCGTCAGGTCACTGCCTTTGTCCTCATCAGACAACTCGTAATCCGGTTCCATGAAGCAATCACTACCAGGAGTGATCTTTTCCTTTCTCGCATCATTTGTCTGATTGGACACCAGGATCTCTTCTGTTTTTCGGATATGATCTTCATCAGGATCCATCGACTCTTCTGTTCCTGCAGAAGACAAATAAAAATTAGTATCATCATCATCATCAGATGTAGCACTCACCTCGGAATATGATGATGATGCTTCACTATACGTCTGCTCCAGCATGATCATGTCTAAGCATGGTTCGCAAGTCTTTTCCAAGTGTGCTTCTCCATGCAATCTGCACCATCCGTCAATCAAAATATCGTTAGCAGGTATATTTAATAATTGACAACGTTTTATCTGAGTAGATAAATGTATCTGAAAATCCCTGAAGCGATCTATTTCATTCTCATTATCAGGATCATTATTAAGTTCTACAACTGGCATATCCTCACGATAATCATCATCATGATGATGATGAACATCAAGCATCAGGACCTCTTCTATTTGGACAGTTTGCGGCCTGATGTGATAAACTCCAGGTTCTACGTTTACATACATGATCTCATTTGTTCTGTTATATTCGGTGATCATATGTTTCATCCTAGGCTCAGCATCAATCCTGATCTGATTAGGTATACCTTTCCATGGCAACCACATGTGACTGAAGTCTGTTGACATGTATCCGTTAAGCGTTTTAGACCAGTCCCGGCTAAGCAACATCCCATATGTATCAGGTATGTCAACTACCTGAATGTCAATGTAATACTGGATCCTAGGATCAGACGCTAGCTGCATGTGAATATGAGTGAGTTCTCCTACGACACTTACTTCTGTCTTGTCCAGTTGAGTGACCTTCTTTAAGGATTTAGCAGGATGCAGTCCTAATGCGTTGCATATTGACAAAGGCATAACGTTAGTTGAGGCTCCTGAATCAACTAAGCAGTTGTGCAAATTCTTACTGAACATTCTTATGGTGAGGAGAAACGGAGGTGATTCAGTTTTGTCTCTGTACAAGGTCATGTGAGAGGTTTCAGCAGCTTGGACTGTGGCTGACACTTTAGGCTTGACAGTGTTATCTTTAGCAGTATGATCTCTGCTATTGGATTGACTCGAAAGGTGATTATCCTCTTTAGAAGCAGGATCATCCAGCGACTTCATGAATGCCCTTTTGATGGCAGGAGTTTTCAGTAACTCAGATAGGGACAGGCTGATCTTGATTTTCTTCATTTCATCAGCCAAATAGCTGACTAACCTGTCAGACTCATGAGGTGCATTTGCAACTTTTGTTCCTGTGTTTTGAGGAGACAAGTACTGAGCATTCACCTTAGGGAACCCAGGGTTATTGCTAGCCTTAGGATCAGGAGGTGTGTTGAAGTTATTTGGAGGTAGAGATGATGTCAATGGACCGGTAGGTCTGTTGGCATTACTCCTCAGGTTATAATTATGCTTACCAGGGTATTGCTGCTGGTATGCATGTACTTCCTCATGCTCTCTTGTAGGTTCATTTTCATCCTCAAAAGGGAAGACATATTTTGCTTCAAAGGTTAAGGCAGATTCTTCACAGGTCTGATTATAATCCTGATGAGGCTGATTAGTGTATGTTTCCAGCACAAAAGCTGAGTCATATCCACAAGGAACTATTTCATTTCCTTCTGCCTGAGGTGGATTTCCAGAAGTATTAGACACTTCAATCTGAAAGATGCTGGCAGCAATCCTAAATTGTGGACAATCTAATTCTGCATGTGCATTGGTGTTGTGGATCCTGCACCAATTGGTAAGGGCTGCCTCAGCAAGATTGACTCTAGTAGTCTGTTTGGCTTCACCAGGAGGCTGATTGTCTAGGGGTGATGGTAATGAACCATTATTTGGCCTGGAGTTCCACACTCTAGGCTGCCTAGGAGGATTATTGTTATTTGCAGCATTACTGTTGAAGTTATTGTTGTATCCTCTGTCAGGGTAATTTGGTCTGTCATTAGAATAACTCCTATTCTGACCTGACTGTGAATAAAACCCTTGATTTCTCAAGTGTGTTACTTCTGTGGTGAGCTTTCTCAACTGAGCAGCAATTTCTTTGATTTCCTCTTTCTCCTCTTGAACTTTGGCCACTACATTTTCAGGCTGAGGCTGGAAAAAAGAAGATCCATGGTTATTGTGGGATAGATCTGTACCCTGAGGTGTCTGAGTATGTGCAGGATATTGTGGCAATTGGCCATTTCCATTAGGAGGAGGCATGATACTCAATGGAGGTACTTGCAAAGGTGCAGGCATGATTGCTGGGGGCATCACTGCTCCATTTGGATATTGTGCAGGATATTGTGAAGGATAAGCTGCAGGATACTGTGCTGGATATTGTGACTGCATGCCAGGCAAAGCAGGGAATGCTATATTTGGAGTAGGAGCAGGTATCAGCTGTTGATTTACCTTGATAGCTTCTTGAAAAGCTCCTGTCAATGTGGTGATCGCAGGATGTGTTCTCCTGATGAACATGGCGGTTAATGGATCCAAGGCTGAATAATAAATACTTCTAGCAGCATCATCAGCCACCACATATGGGGTAACTAGCTTGGATAACATTTTCTGGAACCTAGCATTGAAATTTGCAATAGGTTCATGCTCCAATCTCTTGATTGTGGCAAACAGGTGGTAATTCATGGATGGATCAATAGGGACCTTGAATCTGTCAAGAAAGGCCTTCTCTAAGACAGCCCACGAACCCACAGAAGATTGACCAAGACTGATGAACCAATTATAAGCCTCTTCTCCTAAGGAAAAAGGGAATAATCTGCACACCACATCCTGATGCTCTATTCTGGCTCTGCAGCAAGCTTCTTTAAACGTCCTGATATGATCATCCGCATCCTGATAAGGATGGTATTTTGGACAAAGCTTGTCCGGATACTTTGGTAACTCATGATACGTAGTAAAGGTCAATGGTGATTCTGCTGCAAAGAACGACATTGCAACCCGAGGGAGCTGAACTGGTGGTGCAGTTGGCTGAGGTTGGACTAAAGGTATACCCTGAGGTTGAACAGGAGGTGTCACTGGTATACCTGAAGGTATTTGCAAACCAACAGGAGTTACAGGAGGAGATCCTGGTGAAGTTCTAGACGCACTAGACTCTGGAGTATGGTGAACGTCTACAGTCTTAGGTCTAAAACCTCTGACAGGCAATTCTTTGAAAATTTCACTATGTCTAGACCTGGTATTTATCCTGTGAGCCAGGATTTCTCGATTTGGAGGCCAATTAGCTGAAACTTTGCAAATATTGGCTGGATTCCACCGGACGAGGTGATATTTGCGGTCAACTTGCAAATCAGACTGAATATTTGCGCAATATTTGCGAAGATACTGCAAATATGACAGGATATTGGGATATTTCGACCGGTAGCACCAGATCTCACGCGTCTAAGGCTCAAATCCTCAAAGCTTGAACAAATTTATGCATCTTTGGCCAATATTTAGTGAATTTAAAGAAATCTACTGCAAAGCTTGCAATATTTATGTGAAATTTGGAAATCTTTACACAGAATGTGCAAATACAAACTTGTCGCAGCAAATATTTACGCAATTTGATGAAATTCACAAACGATCTGAAGTTACCTTACTCTGAGCGTTATCAAACCTGGAAATACTGATGATGAATGTGATCTTCAATCCTTTGCCCTCCTTCTAGCGCCAATTTATGTTGGTCATGATGTTATTCATTCACAAACATAGAATAAAAGTTACACAACAAACTTTACTCATCTTGAAAGATACGATGAATTCAAAGAATTCATGATCCCAAGTCTCCGTTGATTAGGTCTTAATCTACTGACGTTACTCAGTGGTTGATGTGCGTTGCTGTTTTCCATTCAGGGGCCTTACGTGTTTCTGCACTGTTCATCATCATCATCTTCAAATATCCTGCTCTGGATGTTCGCTCTGCATCAGTCTTCAATAATTTCTACCTCTGCACTGTAAATTTAGTCAAATAATGTGCATACAGGCTGATATTTGCATGATTTCTACCATTATTTATGATTCTTTGCATGATATTTTCAATACTACATGCATTTAACTCAAATATGCTAAGGATCTTCAGTTACCTATGGGATTTCAGCATATTTCACTGTTTCTACTTGTTATTTATCATGATTTGCAGTTATGGTGATGAATTAATGAAATTAAAAAAAAAAAGGAAAAGGGTTAGAGAGTGAGATTCCTAAAATTACTGGACTTAGATCACTGATTCACATACAAGCTCCCATACTTGCAATGAAAAGAAGGAAAACTAGAAATCATACTTCACCAGGACACTCCACAAATCCGCATGATCTAGTGCAAAGCTTCAAAGGAAAGTTGACAACAATATGTAATGAAATGAAAGCGCTTCCAGTTGAACACAGCATTCACCAGTACATATCCAGAAATCAACAGAAGATTACGTAAAATTTGCAATTAGGATGTAATCTGGAACTTCATATTCATTCAGTATGCTCAAGAACAGGTACATTTACAGTGATCTGAAGAAAGAACCTTGACATTTCAACAATTCTATCCTCATTAGTCTCAGTAATCCGATCTCCTAACTTATTCTACAGTAATTGACTCTTTGCGCCAGATGCGTCTGTGTATTCTAATGTATTCCCCCCTTTTTTTTAAAATGACAAACTCTGGATGTTATATAGAGCAACTGCCAGAAAACGGTTACAATGATCCAAGGATCAGGATCCTCTCACAGCAAACAACGGCCCAGATGAAAAGCACATGCTTCGTCAGTTAGCAAATGTACAGCTGGCACAGAATATTCCAGCATCCTCAACTTGATTCAGCCTCCAGCTGGCGAACAGCATATTTGACAATATCCTCCTCATGTCTGGTCCCATGTTGACTCCATGCGCAACTTTGTAATGCTCAGCTTCAGCAGCATCATGATGATATCCACGCCCAGCTTCAGCAGCATCATGACCCCAATGTTCAGCTTCAGCAGCATCATGACTTCAATGTTCAGCTTCAGCAGCATCATGATGATTTCCTGCAAGTAAACAGACAAACATAAGGTTCATCATCATCATGATAAACAGCAGGAAGTAAACACTTTATTAAACATACCTCCCCATGTGCAGCTACAGGCAAACAGGTCTTACCTGTGAAAATATGCACTAAATGCATAAACAGCATGAAAACAACCAGGTCAACCCCGTTGACCAAAATCAGGCAGTCGGGCTTTCAAATTTCTATCGCTTCATGCTTTTGCCCATTTTCTTGTATATCGGGTTCAAAATATGATGATGATGATCTCAGATAAACAAGGAAATAATCGCCTTTCAACCATCCTTAGAAACCGGCATTGCATCATCATCATATTTGCATCGGCGTGACTACATATGATCAGTGTGACAATTTTTCTCAGGCTGACGGCAACAGTTATACCGACGCCAAAAATATCATGATGATGACCAACTATATATCTTCAAAGTGGCCGCAGGATATCATAAAATATGATGATCCTCCTTTCCTAATGTTCTGATGAAAAGCACATCAGGATGTTCTGTTTTTGCACATTCGGGAAAGAAAGACATCGTCATCATCATCATGATGAAGACAAACAGGAGGACTCGGAAAATGATCCTGCCGCTGAGGAAAAACATGATGACGTCATCGTCATCATCAGGCTTCACTAAAATGCAAAGGGATGATGTCATCGTCATGTTTCGTTAAGATCAGGAGGTAAATGGAATATCGGGTTCCCTCTAAGGAAGATGATCAGGTCATGAAAGCAATATGACCCCATTCGGCCAAGGCAATCCGCTCGAAAGATCAGGATGATGATGATCATCATCATCATATACGCACTGGGCGATCAAAAATATGATCCTGCTGAAAGTCCTGAGGACGTCATCAGGATATCCGGGGCTTATGTTAATCCTCGAAGATGACGTCATCGTCATCATCATATTGGCGAAATGGATCATGCCTTGGAAAATATCCTGCCGAAGGACAAAGGTGATGATGACGTCATCGTCATCATCATATTCGCAAAAGTTTATACTTCTTGGCAGGAGGATATTACGAACTGCTGGGAGAGACAAAGATCATGATGATGATGTTCAACATGACCTGGTCGTGCGCGCAAATTATGCAGATGGCAGATTTCTCTAAGTAAGGTGATATTATAATATCAGCATGATATTATAATATCGGGTGATGCCAAATATCATGATGATGCAATGCGAGAATATCATGATGCTGCTGATGCTAGAATATCATGATGCTCGCTTGACGGGCAAAACACACTAGCATTTAAGATTGACGTCCGGATGTTTCGGGACTGCATGATTTTCATCAGGTGATAAAGTAAGATCATGATGATGACTTTTGTCGATATAAAAGACCACCTGACGGGAAAAGATTACAACGACTTAAACTTGACGTCCGGATGTTTCGACCTCAGGATATTATCGGGGGGCTTTTCAAATATCATGATGATGATGTTCACACAGCAATTATCAGGTTTGACCAAAACTTTGACCGCTCACAACTCCCTCATATGGACGAATTTTCAAGTGATGCAAAAGGCAAACCTGCATGAAATTTCAAGCTCTTTCTAACCATGAAGTTATAGAAACAAAATATGAACTTTGACAAACTAACCTCATGATGATGACCTACCGGACTTACTTTTACCAAACCGCCAGAAACAGACAACACAAGCCAAAACAAAAGCTGGGTCCCTGTTTTGCCAAGTCAAAATGGGGCGTGTTGTGTAACCACACAACAATAACATGAAATTTTACATAAAAAGTATTGTCTGTAGAATCTTGATATATATCGTTCAAATCTTAGTGATTCTTCTACTTCCGAGGGAGAGTATCATCCGATTGCTTTACCTCCAACCATAGATTGGTTTTCCCCGCACACCTTCCTTCCTAGAAGTGGCCCTACCCTTCATGAAGTGTATAGACATGTGGATCTAACAAGTTTCCATCTGAGTCCTATTGTTGTGTCCTATGCAACTCAATCAACCATACAACTCTACATGATCTTCTAGCTAAGTGTGATCAAACTGACCAGCTACACCATCTAGACATTATAAACCAACTAATGGATGTAGAGATAAATGCATCACTTTGGCCAAATTTTCTTTTTAAATGAACATTTTCAATAAATGTAGTCATGTGTTCACACACCTCTAACTCAACTTGAAGACTATCTCATCCTATAGTTTATTTTACTTGGATAGAACTTCTAGACATAATTGTCTAATCAATATTCAATTCTTAGTCCATCTAACTTAGAAATATATTCCTTAACTAGGATATACACAAAATAAAAATACTTTTATCTTTTTTGAGAGTTCTTTATTGCATAACTACAATTTAACAAGGTCTATGACTTCTTGTCATTATACTCTCTACTCAATTTTAACCATACTTGGTTTATAACTAGTATTGACTTTCTATCAAAAAAGAGCTTCTTAGTCTCATAATAATGTCTAATTCTATGGTTTCTTGACTTTTTATCTGTCGACCAATATACACAATGGACTAATTTCAATATTGAAATCAACTTGAGAGTTTAAAGAATTTTAAACCCTTGGGAATAAATAAAAGGTTGACTACATTCTTTTCTCCAATACTTTACAACATCATAATACCCTTAAAAAATAATAAATTGTATCCATAACAATGTGAATAAAATAACCACTTGTCAATCTTGACTTCTTGGTGATTGATCTAATTCACCTTTTCTCATAAAACATATTATATAAGGTTATCCTCCTCTATGTCAAGTTTTAATATAAACTAGTCAAAGAACAATAATTCTTGACTAACATCAATCTTTTAACCCAATAAAGGAAATAAGAGTAGGTAGATAAGGTAAATATGTCTTGGAATTAACAGTCACCTTTCGTTCTCTAATAAAGAAAAGTATAGAATGATAAAGCATCCTCTTTACATAATACAAATACCTAATATGGTTGAATAAACATATACGTTGTTATAACTAAGATAGTTCCAAGTGCATCTAATGATATTCATATCATTTCTATACACTTTGTGATATGAGAGAAAATAGATCTCATGAGACTCAAGCTCTTGAACAGCTCAAAATAATATCAAAAGAATAAATTTATTAGACCTTAAAAGAAATAAACATCATTGGTTTCCTTCATTCTTTTGAGTGCAAGATATCTATGTTGATAACTGAGAGGGGGGGGTGTATTAGTTATCCTAATTAATTCTTCTTTTTGAACTTTCTTATTAATCAATGCAGCATTAATTCAAATAAGCAAACATAACCATGAAATGGAAATACACATGACACAATATTTTTGACGTGGAAACCCTATTAAGGGAGAAAACCACGGGGTGATTAACCCAAGATTGCATTCTCTGTTAGAAGAATAGAAAAACAAAATGGCACTTGCCAATTAGGGCTCACTGCCTGGGCACACTGCTTACAAGAGGCACACTACCTACAAGAGACTCACTATCTACAAAAAGATTGTTATACAATACTTGAACTGATTGGGAGCATCTACAAATGCTGGAGTTCAGTTTCGGTTAAGCTCAGTACACTGATCTACTGCACTTCATCTTTCCTCTTCTCTTTTGCTACTTTCCTTTCACATATCGGACCTTCCTTACTGCTTCTACTCTGCTCTTCTACTTTTATTTGCACATTACTAACCACAACAACACATCTCACAACTAAATCCATTGTGTATATATATCCGCACAAGTAATTTCATCACCTTTCTAGTCGGCACTCGGAATAGTCAATCTTTTCACTAATTCTGATCTGTCGGCTAAATCCTTGCACATCAAGTAATGCGGATCAAGTATATGCTTGTAGAAATCATTAATCATGTCGGCCAAACATGATTCATGCCTTCATAACCTTTAACACCATCAGTAACACCTCTAGAAAGTAGTCTGATGTTCTGTCAGTCAGTTCTTCCTCTGTTCACACTGTCACACAGGAATCCAGTACTCAACTATTCATATCTTTTTCCTCATCTATCACTAGAGGCTAAATCCTTGGAATATACCACTCAAGGTAGTCCTCTTGACTTCCCCAAATTCATACTTCACCAAGATACTTCCTCTGAGAGATCTGGACCTGTCTGTCAGACCTTGCCACATGCTCTGTTCTTATTTATCGGACCACAACAATCTTCATTCTGACTTCCGATAGAAACACACCATGTCCTGTGGATGTGTGGGATGAACTTTGTTGCCATCAATGACAACAATCATGAATCCATATAGTGTCTCTTGCCAACAATCTCCCCCTTTGGCATTGATGGCAACACTTGGTGAAAAATGACTAAGTGTTTACACTATGCTCCCCCTTGGCTGATGCTCTATCTTTATGTACATTTTCCAGAGCTCCCCCTTAGTTGGATTCCTTATTTTTCACTGCTCCTCACTCCCCCTTTGACATCAATGGCAAAGAGTAGGGTCCGCATACCAAAATTTCCAAAGAAAAATTTTACTATACTTAGCCGCATAAGTATATACATATGGAATACTTACATATACTTAAGTATGTCTGCAAAAGTGTTCTTCAACTATACAACTTCTGTCACCCAACTCTGCTTCATCCTGTCCAAAATTGAGATGTGGCCACTCAACAGGAATGCAAATGTATCTACCCTTTTTAGATTTGTCGGATCATTGGTCAGGGCTGTAATTTGGGCTTCTTTTATGGCCTCATGCATGGCCTCTAACTTAGGGACAATTAACCCCCTGAGCTCACTCAACCTGTTTATTCTATTTTTTCTTTCC
Organism: Cunninghamia lanceolata; assembly: GCA_027924645.1. Lineage (NCBI taxonomy): Eukaryota > Viridiplantae > Streptophyta > Pinopsida > Cupressales > Cupressaceae > Cunninghamia > Cunninghamia lanceolata. The sequence continues at coordinate 6,801,812 of BSBN01000295.1, read as the reverse complement.
TTCTCTAGCTTCTTGATTTCACTCAAGACTGCGATAGTCTGACATTCTTGATTTGTTATAGAGGAAGAGAGGATCAAAATTATTTGAAAGGTTTGATAGTTTATCCTCCTGTTCTTTTATTTTCTTCTCAATGTCCAGTGTTACTTTGGACCATGATAAATAAAATTTATACATTTCTCCTCCATCTTTAAGAGCATTTTCTAGGCTCTTTATTCCCGTATTCATATTTCTCCTATCATTAATTATCAACCCTTGGACCTCTGAAAATCTCTTATCAGAGAACTCTTTCTGGACCTTCACCTCAGCTGACTTCTTAAAGGACTCAAAATGAGTGCAGATAGAATTAATAAGAGACTTGAGATTACCAGATGAAGAAGCTGAGAAGTCCTTCTGAAAGGATGACATAATCATTTCTAGCACTCTAGAAGCAGCTTCTATCAACTCACAGTCTTCCATATGAGACTTTAGGAGTTTTTCTTTAGCCTTAGCATTAGCAAATGAAGCTATCTTCATTGTCTGTACCGAAGAAAGAGAATCAAAATTGAATGGACCTTGTAGAAGCTCCAGTTCATCAATCTCCATTGTTTCTTTGTTCAGGAATTCTTGGACAGTTTGTGCAGTGTCTCTTGTCGGAGACAGATGTTTCTTCTCTTTTGCAATCTTGGAGCTATCCTTTAGAGCTTTCTCTCCTTCTACATTCCCACCACTAGTAGTTGTGGTCTTCTCTGTTGAAGTCTTCTCTCCTTCTGCAACCTTAGCACTATCATCTTCTTTTTCCTTCACCTCTACTTCTTTCTCCTATAATTTTTCTTCTCCTTTAGATCTGGAGACTGTAGGGGAAACCGGAGGAGAAATGTTAGTCTGTTCAGGGCCCACCTCTTCTGTCATTTTCTCAGTAGTTTCTTCTACAACATTTGTGGTCGAGGGGTCAGTACCCAAGTCCTCTATAATAGGAAGATTAAATCTTTTGAAGGTTTTCTAGAGAATCTCTTTAGTGTCCTTGGCTACCTTGTCGGTCTCACCAAGCATAAGCAGATTCATCCTTGCTTTGCTCCTGAATTCATCCTTGCAGTCTTTGAATACCATGTTCATCAGCTTGGGATCAATTGAAGGATATAGCTGAATAGCTATCTGTTCCTGGATCTCAAGGTCTTTTGCCATGGAATTGGTCTTTCTCATTTCCAACTCCTTTTCTAGGCTCTTAGGAATTAGAGAGATAATTTCAATAAAAGCTTTATTTTAAATGTTCAAAAACTTAACTATTGCTTCCTCCAGAATCTTTTTATTTGCTTCATTATATTCATCATAGAATTCAGTTAAGGGTTGCAGGTTCCCATCCACTGTGACTACTTTCACTACATCATCTAAGGAGAGAGTGGGTTTTTCAACAAATTCCTCTTCCTTCTCTTTTTATTTGCTAACATATGACCTTGTTGCCTTTTTCTTTGTTCTCTTTTCTCCTTTTCCAAATGTCTGGACTTCCAGTTTTGAGCTTTTAGTAGGGACAGGTGCTGGTCTCTTTGATGATCTGGTTCGGGTGGAAGTTTCTACCAGGGCACTTTCCTCACTTCTCTTTTCTACCTCTTTCTTCTCTTCCTCAGCCTTTTTCCTCTTTTCCCTATTGGCATCAAGTGCCTCCTTTGAGATGCCAAGGCCTTGGGCAATATGTTCTACTTCTTTTCTCACCTTTCTTTTCATTTCTAGTTCTCTGAGTTCCACATGAATCTTTACACTCAGCTCCTCAAAGGTTCCAAACCTCTCTGCCTTTGGATCCTTTGGCTGACTTAGCATGTGTTGAACATGCAGCTCCACAATCTGTTCATCAACTTCATACCCCATGGGCATGATCCAGGCTATCCTTGGTTCTACTACCTCCATTAGGCACTGATCAGTCTCTACCATAAAATAGACTGTCTTTGTATTTCTCAACAAGAGACTGGGGAATTCTTTCTCTTGCTTGCATCATGTTCTGAAAGTTCTTGAAGTATCCCCACATGGCTGTATTTCTTGCTTTAGCATCCCCAAGCCCATGCAAATAGTCTCTTATCTGAATTGCAACTAGTTTGTCATTCTGCCATACCCAACCATTGGATCTGGGAAGCTCATTCATGTAATGAAAGAATAAGCAGAGTAACAAGCCCACATACTTGAAGGAGTTCTTCTTATCCTTCTTGATCTTTTGTAGATTTTTCAATAGTTGGCTGAGAAGAAGTTCACACAGATCATAGTCAGCATTTTCTTTTAGCATTTGATAGGATGTATAAACTGTAGTTCCCGGTACTAAATTTTCCCTACTGGAGTGATAAATCTTGTAACCAATTATTATGGAAGCAAATTTGACATCCGGTTCAGTGATGTCTTCAATTGTCATAGCTCTCTTGTCAAATTTTGATCTGGTTGCATCACTTACTGTCTGATTCTTGACAGACTTGAGAACAGGTATTCCACCAGATGAGTGTAGACTAGTTACTACCTTAATTGCATCTTTGGTGATCTTAAATGGTTTATTCAACCATAGGAAATTGTCATGCACTCTACTCAATACATACCGGACCCATTCATCTTCTTCAAAACAGGGGAAATGAATGCACTGTGCAAAATGCTTATCCCGGATGGCTTTATATTGAGGTTTAATCTCAAAAGAATCACCTAACAACTATTTGTGATAGATATCTACTAACTTTGATTACCCAAATTCTTCAATACTCGCATGTATGTAAACCCTAATATCTTCGGTGTGCAAAACGCTATGCGGAACACTAGAGAAGGCTCCTAGGGGATCTACCTCCAAGGATTTGTATGGATGTTTCTTGAATGTGGGGCGAGGTCTATCAGAGATCTTTACTATATTCAAAGTAGCCATTTTTCAAAAGATTTGTAGTGAGATATTGAAAATGGAAAATACCTTATGCGCCTTCGGTTACACGGAGTTGGTTGGATTGATTTCTAGATGTAATGACTTCTGCAAATGATTTTTGATGAACTTGAGGAATTTTGTTGCAGAGCTCCACTTTTCGTTTCTTCTTGTATGCAGAATGAATAAGTGGTTAATGAGAAAACCCTTATATTTCTCTGCAAACCCTAATATTAGGTTGCAATAAATGCTTGACCTACATTATTCTAGTTTGCCTTATTCGGATGACTTGAAGAACCGGATCAACCCTAATCTTTAAACATCTTGCGGATCTTCCAAATCTTAACCACAGTTTGTTTGGATGCTACCCTTATGGACCCTTCAGTCCTTAACTCTTCTTGTGCCTGTTCCGGCACCAATTGACTAGCTGGGGGAACAAGGTTCTCTTTGTGTCTCCCCCTGAGCTAGAGCTCACTTTTTAATTTCCAGAAGGAATATCAGCACTAGAGTCTGGTGCGGATCCAACCTCTATATTCTCTATACTTTTCTTCACCCAAATCTTGCTCATCTCACTTTTAACTTCATTCGCATTCACCTTTTGTTTACCCTTATCTTGATTCTAATTATGATATACCGGACCTCTTTTGTCCTGATTCTTTCTTCTACAGAATTTTGCACTATGATCGGACCTATTGTAGATTTGGCAAACAACATTTCTTTGCATATTTGACTGATATCCTCTTGATCTACATTGATTAGCCATATGACCTACTCTATTGCATGCAAAGCATCTACCATTGAATGATATGTTCATTTGCATATTTCTGCATTCATGAGACTTGTGACCATACCTTTTGCAGTTAAAACACTGTCCGGAGAAGGATGAATTAGTCTGATTCATTCTCTTTCTGCATTGATTAGCTTTGTGACCAAAGTGATTGCAACTGTGGCAGTATCCATTGAAGGATGGATATCTTTGAGCATTGGGCTGTCTTACAGGAGGTCTTCTAGGCCTGTTCCTTGGATTTTCTAGTCCAAAATTCTTCTGACCAGATTTAGAGCTTTCTCCTTTCTCATATCCCAAGCCACACTTGTCATCTACCTTCTTTTGACTTCCAAGAAGAACTTCAAGTTGAGTAGAACTTATCTTGAATTTCTCTTTATATTCATTTGTTGTTTGAAGATCCCTTTTGAGAGAGACAATTTGATCCTCAAGTTTTTCTTCATTATCTTTAGTATCTTCAAGATCAGATTCAAGATGTCTGATAATTCTATCCATCTGGTGGCAATCTTCTGATTTCTCCTTGAGAGATTGTCTTAGATTGTCTTCAGTTTTTCTTTTCTCTTCAATCTCTTGGGTAAACTTTATAACTCCTGATTCCATTTCATGTCTTACCATAATGACTTCTTTTGATAACTTTTCACATAACTTGGTTTTCTCAGTCAGCTCTTCATTTGCATTATGTGTTTCACTTTGTCTTGCCAATTGCTGAAGCAGTTTCTTTCTCTTTTTCATAGAGAGACTTAATTTGTCTTTTAGTTCTCTCATGAAATCATTAGCCTGTTTGAGTCTTTCCTTTAATTCATTGACTTCAGAGTTTGACTGTTCAAGATCTTCAAGGGCAATCTTGAGTTTCTCCCTTAAACCATATGCATCCATTTGGATTCCCAGATCTTCCTCAAGCTATTAGACTATGTTAGGAGGAACTTGGCTCTGATACCAATTGTTGATAACTGAGAGGGGGGGTGAATTAGTTATCCTAATTAATTCTTCTTTCTAAACTTTCTTATTAATCAATGCAGCATTAATTCAAACAAGCAAACACAACCATGAAATGGAAATACACATGACACAATATTTTTGATGTGGAAACCCTGTTAAGGGAGAAAACCACGCAGTGATTAACCCAAGATTGTATTCTCTGTTAGAAGAATAGAAAAACAAAATGGCACTTGCCAATTAGGGGTCACTACCCGAGCACACTACTTACAAGAGGCACACTGCCTACAAGAGACTCACTGTCTACAAAAAAATTGTTATACAATACTTGAACTGATTGGGAGCATCTACAAATGCTGGAGTTCAGTTCTAGTTAAGCTCAGTACACTGATCTGCTGCACTTCATCTTTCCTCTTCTCTTTTGCTACTTTCCTTTCACATATCGAACCTTCCTTACTACTTCTACTCTGCTCTTCTGCTTTTATTCGCACATTACTAACCACATCAATACATCTCACAACTAAATCCATTGTGTATATATATCCGCACAAGTAATTTCATCACCTTTCTAGTCGGCACCCGGAATAGTCAATCTTTTCACTAATTCTGATCTGTCGGCTAAATCCTTGCACATCAAGTAATGCGGATCAAGTATATGCTTGTATAAATCATTAATCATGTTAGCCAAACATGATTTATGCCTTCATAACCTTTAAAACCATCAGTAACACATCCGGAAAGTAGTCTGATGTTCTACCAGTCAGTTCTTCCTCTATTCACACTGTCACTCAAGAATCTGGTACTCAACTATTCATATCTTTTTCCTCATCTATCACCGGAGGCTAAATCCTTGGAATATACCACTCAAGGTAGTCCTCTTAACTTCCCCAAATCCACACTTCACCAAGATACTTCCTCCAAGAGATCCGGACCTGTCTGTCAGACCTTGCCACATGCTCTGTTCTTGTTTACTGGACCACAACAATCTTCATTCTGACTTCTGGTAGAAACACACCATGTCCTACGAATGTGTGGGAGGAACTTTGTTGCCATCAATGACAACAATCATGAATCCATATAGTGTCTCTTGCCAACAATCTATAGGAAACAAATCACTCAGATATTCATATATTGACATTAACTAATCTCTTCACAGTGTTAGTCATCACAGAGGTACTTCAACCTCCACATAAAACACACTATTATTCATACAAACTATTCAAACAACTAAAAGTTGACTAACAACATCAGGTTAAAAACCTAATATGAACATCTACCTTTCAACCTACTTAGAATTAATTTAACAATCTAATCAATCAACATGCATAGTGCTATAACTATATAATAAAAATGATACACAGAGAAAGATTCATTATAATCATAAATAAAAGGAGTCTGAGATAATCTAGTTTCATCCAAAAAGGATTAGTGTATGTGACCATTCGACCTAAGCATCATATAGAACAATAGAAGAAAAAATTCTTGGTTTTCTCAGAATTAAGAGGGTATACAAACTTCATACGACTCTATAGAGGTGTCTATGCCATCGGTTTCACATTATATATGCCAAACTATCATCTATACCTATGTAGAGGTAAGTAGACTCTATTTCTATTTAGAACACATAAACAAAACAAACTATCATTTTCACAATTATAGATGTCCAAAGAGCTCTTGTCTCTTTACTCACAAAGTTTCTTTAGCTCTTTGTTTTCTAAAATAGAAAGATGCATATATAGTTGACTTCACTGAATATAGTGATAACATCATAAACTACTAACTTCAGTGATTATAGAGATAACAATATAAATTTTTTGGCTTACGTATTATAATAAAAGATGTATACTATGAACTACTCATCTCACAGTAATTATATATAAATACTATGATATCAAATACTCACAACACAGTGATATAAATATATATAAGCTAAGTTGTCGATTATCATAACATAGTGAGATATATATGCGCCTATGTTATCGATTATCATAACGCAATAATAAGTAAATCTACAGGCTGACAATCAATCATGAAGTCTTTAAAATCATAAAACATAAATTCTTAAAAAGAAGAGAACCTGTGAGCTTGTCCTACAGACAAGGTTCTTCTTGCTCCTTAACATTTGTCTAATGTCCTATTTCCTTAATGCACCTCTAACACAAGTGCTTTCCTCATTTGTCTCTCGTTATACTTTGGTGTGTATTCAAGAGAACTCCTACATGATATTTAATATAGAACTCCTCTAAATCACATCCCACTACATATTATTAATGCTTGTCTTTACTCCCACGACAACATACTTAACAAAAAAGATAATGGTCGTTAAAGACCACTAGCAGTTTGGTCAAAAGTTTCTCCACTCTTAATAGCAGTTGAGGGAAAGTAGGGTCAAAGGACCACGTATCACAAGTAAAATGAAAAACACATCTCTTAACCTCTTCTAATTTAGAGGTCATCGACCTAACACAATAGGTCTCATTAAATATATATGTCATAACTTAGGAAACATACACAACATATAGCTTACATTATTTTTCATACACATGATGAGATTCAAGAATGGGGTTGAGGTATTCTCCCCCTCTCCATCTCACATACTTCACAAAATAGACAAAAATAGATAACTTGATAGGATATAAAATAGGGAAATTTTTCAATCAGAAATTACCAAAGAAAAGATAGCTAGCCACTAGCATATATATTCTCCTGAATATAAACTATATTAGGAAAATATCGACTATAAATTACATCATGTCAATGGTCAAACTGTCCCTTCTTGGTTTATGACAAAATCTATGCTTAAGGAATTGATGTCAAATCAACTATTGTCAAAACAAAACCTAATGAAGACCATAAAGTCAAAAACAACTTACCAAACTTATCAAAGTTCACTAACTGAGCAACACTAGACTTAGATGGCAACAACTTGTTCTTTCCATACACCTATTCACTTCTCTCCAATGATGCTCTCCCTCTCTTTCTTGGAGGGTGGAAAACTTGTTTCCTGAATACAACTTGCAATCACCAAAATAGGATTAGTGTATCATTAGTTAGCCCATATTTATTATGAATAAATAATCATGATATCTTATAATCACATGTCTAAATTCTATAAATATATACTCAACTCATAAAATCATTGATTTATCATGACATTTTCACATAACGTCAAATCATTAATCATGTAAAATTAACTACTAATTACATCCAAGTAAAAAATTAAACATTGTCAAAATTTAGGGATGTGACATATCTCCCCCCATAAGATTCATCATCCTCGATGATCCAATGTATCCAAAAATAATAACATAATAATAAAAAAAAAAATTCAACTTTGAAAAGCATAAAACAAGTTAGGAAATCTCCTTTGAAATTCATGATAATATTCCCAAGTACCATTATCCTTTGCATACTGGTCCCAATGGACCTTGCACTAAGTAACCTTTCTATTACGCAAGTTGAGCTTCCAAACTTCAAGCACTTTGAGAGGCTCAATCATGTCCACTCCTAGGTCTTGTACCTATAAAGAATTCCAATCAAGAATATGATTATCACCTATTATATACTTTTTCAAATATGAAACATGAAAAACATTATGCATCCTGGCAACAGCTAGTGGTAGAGTGATTTTGTAGGCAACCCAATTGATCACTTTGAGAACTTTGAAGGGTCCTACATATCTAGGAGCGAGTTTGAAAGACTTCCAAAACTTTATGGAAATTTTTTGTGGTTTGACCCTCAAAAGAACTTTTTATTCAATTAAGAATTGTCTTGTGTACGTTTGGCATCAACAAAGCTTTTATGTCTATCATTTGCTTCTGCTAATCTTTTTTTGATTAGCTTAACATGTTCTTCCATTTCTACCAACATTTATGGACCAATGCTAATTCTATCTTCTATCTTATCCCATCTTATAGGAGTTTGAGATCTTCTTCCATACAATGCTTCAAATGGAGACATCTTAATAGCAGAATTGTAGGATTTGTTATAAGTAAACTCCACAAGTGATAGATATTTTTCCCACTTGTATTGTTGATCCAGACAATACATTCACAACAAATCTTCAAGAACATAATTTACCCTTTCTGTCTGACCATCTGTCTCAGGGTGATAAGTCAATCTTATGTTAAGTTGAGTTCCTAGTGCTGAAAATAAAGTTTTTCCAAAATCTTGACGTCATGCACGCATCTCTATCTGAGATAATCTTCTCAGAAACTCCATGCAATGTGAACACTTCTTGCACAAACTTATGGGCTATTATTGGTGTTCCATCTATGAAATTTCTAGATATAAAGTGGGCTACCTTGGTGAGTTTATCCATCACTACTAAAATTGTATCATGTCTATTTCGATATACTTGAAGACCTTGCGCAAAATCTATGCTAGTAACCTACCATTTCCACTCTGTAATATCATGAGGATATAGAAGTCCTGTTGGATGTTGATGCTTAGCCTTGACTCTCTAGAAACTGACTACAAATCTTGTAGCATCATTCTTCATTCCTTTCCATAAATAAAGATGTTTCACATCAGCTAGAAGTTTAGTTACTCCTGGATGACCTAAATATGGTGTGGAATGAACTTCCTTTCATAGAATGTTTCTCAAATCTACCGAATCTAGAACATACATTCTTCCTCTATATATTAGAAGCACATCTGGTTCAAAATAGAACCCATCATACCTTGAATCTTGAGGATTTATAGAGAGAGCCTGGTTAACTTGCTCATAAAATTCATCGCCTATAGAATTTTGGAATACCAAATCCTTGAAATTGGAATGGATACAGACAATTGATGTGATATGTCTCTGCCAACTCAAAGAATCAGCTATTCAATTCTCTTTGCCCTTGAAATAATTTATCTCGAAATCATAGTCAGATATCAATTCCAACCATCTTCTTTATCAAGCATTCAGATGGGATTGGGAAAATATGTACTTAAGACCATGATGATATAACTTCAGCTCAAAAGGCTTTGCTAACAAGTAGTGTCACCACACTTGCAAAACATACACAACTGCTACTAACTCTAAATCATGAGGAGCCTAATTCTACTCATATGATCTCAGCTTCTTGAATTCATAGGCTACCACTTGCCCATTCTGCATAAGCACTCCTCCCAAACCTTCTCTTATGGCACTAGTTATGACAACAAATTGACTTTCTGAATCTGTAACTTTCAATATTGGGGATAATCTTTCTTTCAATTGGTCAAATGCCTTCTGACATGCTACTGTCCAATCAAAAGGTTTTCCTTTTGTCTGAAGTGAAGTGATTGGGCTTGTAATCTTAGAAAAGTTTAAAATGAACTTCCTGTAGTATCTTGTTAAACCCATGAAGCTATGCACTTCATGTACATTCTTTGGTATAGGTCATTCAAGAACAGCTTTTATCTTTGCAAGGTCTACAAATATTCCTTCAGTTGAAATATTATGCCCTAAGTATTGTACCTCCTTCTAAAAAAAGTACACTTAGAAAGCTTCCCAAATAATTTATGCTCTCTCAGCCATTGCAAAACTATCTGAAGATGTTGCAAGTGCCCTTCTTCATTCTTAGAGTAAATAAGAATGTCATATTAAAACACTAGGACAAATTTACCCAAACAATCCTAGAAAATACTATTCATCAAATTCATAAACGTAGTAGGAGCATGTTGGAATTAGTCTGAACAATTGAGAGGGGGAGTGAATTAGTTGTCCCACAATTTAACCTTTTCTTCTTTTAATCTTCTTTATCAACTTACAATCAAATTAATGATGTAAACATTAAAGCATGAATCAACAACATGAGTAGAAACAAATTGAACACACATAACACCAGAATTTTTACGTGGAAACCTAGTTAAGGGTAAACCATGGTGGGGGTTAACCCACAAGATTTGTACCTTGTTAAAAGTACTTAAAGGAAAGGAAAATGCACTTGCCTTAGGTCGTACTGCCTAGAGCTCACTACTCAAAGAGGCTCACTACCTACAGGAGGCTCACTGCCTACAAGATTTTATGTTTAATACAGAAAGAATAAATTGAGAAATAGCATCTTCTTCATGCTTGGTTCAGTCCCATTGAAAGATCACAAAACTTCTTCTTTGCCCCAAATACTTCTTCACATTCTCTTCATACCTTACTACTCTAGTCCCTCTACTTCTCTTTTCTGCTCTGCCTTTATACCTTTCTTAGGATGTTATCATTTTCACACCAAGACAACTTTCCACAACTGATCCACAAGTATTTATACTCTTCATCAACCTTGGAATGAACATCAAGGTTGGCACTACAAACATCTAACTTAATGCGAATCATTATACTGTCGGCCAATCATAACTAGGATCTAAATCTTCCTCGAGAAATATGCCATGCTTCATATAACTCATCTTAGATCATTCGCAACATGCTTGAATCATCTGGTCAGCCAAGACTACGAAGAACAACAACACCAAGGAAGAAATCTTCAAAAATGAGCTCAAACTTCAATGCGGACCTCCAACACAGCAGGAACAAAATCCAAAGACCACCACAAGCATATTGAATTTAACAATAACATCCACACTACTCCAAATCATCAGAATCACTTGCATCTTCATCTGATACCTCAAGAACACTGTCTGCCATGAATAACACATTAGAAAGATTGCTTGTGGACCTCCAAACCATGAACCATTTGAATTGAGGATACACACTAACTTCCCAAACATGCCTCTAGATCCGCAGATCATAATATTCTAATGTGGATCAGTCTAGACCAAATCTCTGTCACTCTATCACTTCTAAACAACTTCCAAAACCTGGTTCTACTCAGATGGCCATAGCTTCTTCAAATCTTCATGTAGACCTCTCAAATCTTTACTAAAGCTACTTTAGACATTCCTCTACACAGCCATATGGTCTGCGAACTTTGATCTTCATGCTACTGGAAATGCAGAGTAATCTTCTTCTATGAACTGCATTGTCTTTACTATCTTTTGCAAAGAGATGTGTAACTGACTTGTCTCTTTCAGAGTCTAATTTTCTCAATATTCTCAACATATAGGTCTTTTAAATAGGTACAACTGACATCAATGACAACCTCGATTAGGCACATATTTGCAACAATCTCCCCCTTTGTCATTGATGGTAACATATGATGTGAAAAACTAATTCCACCATCAAGATAAGAACTTCTCCCCCTTCCTCTTATCACTTCTGCAACCACTTTCTTCACTGCTTCCCCTTTTCATCAGCAGCTAGTTTTTCACATGACTTCTCTCCCCCTTTGACATCAATGGAAAAGGACACATATTTGTAATCTTTTCTCCCCCTTTTTGTTTCAGATTGATCTCCAAAATGCATACTAACTACTCCCCCTGAGTAGTATCTCCTTAACATCAATCTAGATCAAGATATGACTGTGAATTTCTTCGGACTGATGCACACTAGTGCATCTTAGTTCTGAATAGGAGGGGTAATAAACCCTAGCTTCCCTCTGAGATACTCAAAAGTATCCTTAGGCAGAGGCTTGGTGAATATATCTGTAATCTGATCCTTTAAAGAAACAAACTCCATTTTAACTTCATTCTCACTTAATTTCTCTCTCAAGAAGTGAAACTTGATGCATATGTGCTTAGTCTTTGAATGCAATACTGGATTCTTTGAGATGTTTATTGCACTTGAATTGTCATAGAAAATTGTAACAGGTTCTTCAAACACAATTCTGATATCCTTCAACATTTGCTTCATCCACAAGACTTGAGTACAATTGCTTGCTACTGCTATATACTCAACCTCTGCAATAGACAAAGATATTGCCTCTTGCTTTTTGCTCAACCAAGAAACCAATCTCCTTCCCAAGAAGAATGTACCACCACTTGTACTTTTCATGTCATCCACATCTCCTGCCCAATCAGCATCTATATATGCATGAAGAGTGAAGTCATTATCCTTTGGATACGATAAGCCATAATCAGATGTTCCCTTTAGATATCTAAAAATTCTTTTGACTGCTACAACATGGGATTCCCTAGGATCAACTTGAAATCTAGAAACAAGTCCAACGATATTCATAATGTTAGGTTTGGTCTAAGTTAAATAAAGCAGTCCCCTAATCATTGATCTATACCTTTTCTGATCTACCTTAGGTGAATCATCATCTTTACTCAACTTGCATCTGGTTACCATAGGAGTATTTACTGGTTTTGATCCTCCATCCTAAACTTTTTCAACAATTCTCTCACATACATAGATTGAGATATGAAGATACCTTATCTAACTGAGTGATTTGCAGACCTAGGAGGAAATTCATCTCACCAAACATGGACATTTTAAATTCACTTTGCATCTGATCAGAAAATTTCTTAAAAATGCTTCCATTTCCACCAAAAATGATATCATCAACAAATACCTCAACAATTAATATGTGCTCATGATCAATCTTGAAATAAAGATTATTGTTAGCTGCGCCTTTGCTAAATTCTAGCTTTAGTAGATACCTATCCAATCTTGCATACTAGGATCTTGGGGCTTGTTTAAGTCCATACAAAGCTTTTCTCAATCTACAAACCATATCTTCTTCATCAGACAAATGGAATCATTCGGGTTGCTCAATGTAGACTTCTTCTAGCTCTCCATTTAGGAATGTTGACTTGACATCCATCTGGTAAACTTTGAAATCTTTGAAAGTAGCAAATGCAAGAAATAATCTGACTGCTTCTATTCTTGCCACTGGAGTAAAAGTTTCTTCAAAATCAATTCCTTCCACTTGAGAATATCCTTTGCATACCAACCTTGCTTTGTTTCTTACAACTTCACCATCTTCATTTAGTTTATTTCAGAAGACCCATTTAGTTCCAATCACATTTTTATCCCCAGGTCTAGAAACAAGATCCCAACTATGATTCTTTTCAATTTGCATTAATTCTTCTTCCATTGCTTTTACCTAGTTTTCATCATTGTAGGCTTCACTTACTGATTTTGGTTCAATCTTTGAAATCAAACAAATCTCTTCTTGATCTTCAACAATTCTTCTCCTAGTTTGAACACCTTTATTTCTATCTCCTATGATCTGATCTTTAGGATGATTCATCCTTACATATCTGGGAGTTTTGGGATTTGCTTGAACTTCTATTTCCTGAGCTTGTTCCTCAACTTCTACACTATTTTCTTGAGTCACTAGATTTTTTGGATCAATTTGGATCTAAGTTAGGGTTTGAACTTGTCTTCCTTGACTTTGACTTTCATCCTAATCATTTGAGTCATATCTGTAAGACTTGGAATGTCCTTCTTTGCTCTCATCAACTTTGACATTAGCACTTTCAACAATCTTTTTCAATCTCTTGCTAAAGCACCGGTATGCCTTGCTTTGAGTAGAGTAACCCAAAAATATTCCTTCATCACTTCTTGCATCAAACTTGCCTCGATCCTCATCTCTTTTGATATAGCATTTACTACCAAAAACCCTGAAATATCTCATAGTAGGAGGATGACCAAACCATAGTTCATAAGGTGTCTTACCAAAATTGCCTTTGATCTGCACCTGGTTAAGAGTGTAGATAGTAGTACTCATAGCTTCTCTCCAATAGACTTGTGGAACATTGTCTTCCATCATCATGGTCCTAGTAGCTTCTTGAATGGTCCAGTTCTTTCTTTCCACAACTCCATTCTGCTGAGGAGTCCTAGGAGCAGATAACTATCTTTTTATTCCATGCTTTTCACATAATGTATCAAACTCACCGGAAGTAAACTCTCCACCCCTGTCAGATCTCAGACACTTTATCTTCATACCAATCTCATTCTCCACCATAACCTTGAACACCTTGAATTTGTCAAGAGCTTCTGATTTTTCTTTTAAGAAGGTTACCCACATCATCCGGGAGTAATCATCAATCAACAACATAAAATATGTCTCCTTGCACACTCTTAATTCTGGCAGGGCCACATAGATCAATATGCACAAGTTCTAATAGTCCACTTGAAAATTGTTCTTTACTCTTGAATGAAGTTATGTTCTGTTTATCCAATTGACATTCTCTACACATGCTATCAGGTTTCACAAGTTTTGGAAGATCTCTCACAACCTGAGTAGAACTTATCTTGACAATGTTATCAAAATTCACATGACACATTCTTTTATGCCATAACCAACTCTGATCAATCTAAAAAATCAAGCAACTCTTACTAGAACTACTTGAATGAAAGATGTTACCTCTATTCTGAGTACCAAATGCAATTTTAGGTCCAGAGCTTTCCAAGATTCTACATTTTCCATCCTTGAATCATCTATCATAGCCCTTGTCAAACAAATGTCCAACACTGAGAAGATTATGCTTCAGTCCTTCCACATACAAAACATCATTAGTGTTGATAAGAGACATCAAATTTCCACAGTCCATAATGTTAATTTAAGTGCTTCAGGAATAAACTATGTGCAATTTTTTATCTCAACATTTCAGATCACACTCCATGATCCATCATCAGGAGAGAGCAAGAGAAGAGAGAAATAGAAATGATAATTTATAGACTGGTTCTTCTCAAATAGAACTAGGAGCACGGGAACCAAGTAGTTGTTGGGAGAAAGAGATAAAATATAATAACCAAAGAGATAACAAGGAAAAAACAAGTAAATTAAAAGAAGAGAAAAGAATAATGTGAAAGTTATGATAAGTATAAATAAGATGAGACTATGATTATAAATATATACAAAATATAAATTGTGCTAAGAAATATATACAATAAAAATGCATATAAGTAGGAAAAAATAAAAGATAATATATATATGTCTATATATATTTGAAATAGATAGACATATAGGTATAGCAATCTAATATATGCATAGCAAAATGAATATATATATTTTCCATAACGAAGGTGGAAATTATGAAATGAAAAATTAAAAATACTGACAGGTTTACATGTATAAATATGGGCAAATAGAACTAAAAATTAGGTCAAGTATAATATGACTATCAAAGAATAATAAATCTAACAATCTATAAATAGAGAAGAGAGGCAATGATAAAAAATGAGAAATGAATGGGAACAAGAAATAAGCCAAAGAGGAATAGTCAAAAAAAGGGGGAAGAAATATAGGACAAAGAATAGATAAAGGAAGTGAAACAAGGCAAGGCAACGAGAGGAGCAACCACGTAATAAATGACAAGGAAAGGAGGAGAGAGAAGGTTAAGCTAAGCTAACTAAGTCCAAAATGAGATTGTGGGCAGGAAAGGAAGACATGATAAGAAAAGAATAGAAGGAGAAAAAGAGAGGTAGAATGAGAGCAGGTGGATAAGGAGGAATCAGGAGATGGAGAGAGGGACAAGAATAACAATAAGAAAGGAGAAGGGAAGGAGAGGAAAAACCAAGGTGGAGAGCAAGGAGGACCTAGAAAGGGAGGGAGAGACAGGAGGAAGGAAGGAAGCTACAAGGATTAGAAAGAAGACCAAATGGGGCAAAGAGGGAAGGGATGAGGGGAGTGACAGGTCAAGGTGGGAGAGGAGAACTGAGGAGGGTGAGGAGAGAGAAGAGGGGGGCACAAGAAAGGGAAAAAAGGAGAAGCAAGATAGGTTCAAGAGGAAGGTCAGGAGTCATTACAAATGCGGGTAAGCAAGGGTTTCCAAGAGAAACTTAAATCCCATCCATCATCGTGGTTGAGATTGAAGGTGTGGTTACTAATCTCTATGGCCTCTTTGAGTTTCTTCTTGAAGAAGTCATCTTCTTTGGATAGGATCTAAGTGTCCTCTAGGCAGATGTGGTGTTTGGTTAAGGTGGAGTGATCTGCAAGGGCGGATGTTTGGACCCGTTCATGTCTAATATCCACACTATGTTCTTTGATTCTGGTGTTAAAGGAACACCCAGTCTCACCTATGTAGGGGGTTCCACAAGAACAGGCAATCTTGAGACACCTGAGTTGAGAAGGAGGTCTCTAGGGTCTTTGGGAGAGGGGATCTGATTCCTGAGGGTAGAGATGGGTTTAAAGGTACATTGGAGGCCCTTTTTAAGGAGGATCTTAGAAATTTTGTTAGAAAGGCCTTCAATGTAGGGAAGGGTGGCAATGGGGAAGGAAGAGGGGTCGGTAACCTTAGGCTCAGAACTACAGCAAGACCTGGCTTGCTTGAAAGCTCTCAAGATTTGTTTTCTCTTGTAGCCATTTAGTATAAAGACTTTGGTGAGGTGTGCAAGCTCTTGGTCTAGGTTATCTTTATTGCAAATACGAAAGGCTCTGGTGGCTAAAGTTTTAAGGATACCAGCCTTTTGAGTAGGGTGGTGATGGGAGGATGAGTGGAGATAAAGGTCCATGTGAGTAGATTTACGAAACACATGCTGACCTAAGGATCCACCAGGTTTTTTGACCACATAGACTACTCTTCCCCCTCGTTGACCACATCTCTTAGCCCTCAAGCCCCTCATGATATCCATGCTCCTCCCCCAGCTAACCACTCCTTGTACCAGATATTTCACTCAACCCCAATCTTGAAAATCATTTCCCCCCCTCGTCCCTGGTCCCATGCTAGCTATCTTCATCCCACTCCCAATGCCATTTTGGATTGGGAAAATAAACTTGTGGTCAATCTCTCTAACATCCCCTTAGACCCTCTCGCTGTTAATCTTTTAAAGAGAGGTCTTGGCTTTGCAATCACCCCTCATCATGTTCCTTATGTTGATTTCATGATTGAGATTGAAAATGCTGTTCGTGCCCTTCTGATGGATTTGGCTGAAGAAATCTGACAAGATTGTGTTGTTGTTCTAAGGCATGCTAAGCCACCAAAGTACAACATCCCCAAAAATGAACTCCAAGCCTTTAAGAGTTTATTGAACAATAGTAACCTCACGATTACCAAGGCAGACAAAAGGAATGCTACAGTCATTATGAATAAGCATGACTATGTCTCGAAGATGCTCAACCTTCTATCTGATAATAATAGCTACAAAGTCTTACCCCTCAACCCGATCTCCAAAATTTTGAAAAAAGTCAAGACCGCCATCTCCCTCTCTTCCTTCGACAATGCCACTAAGAAGTGTCTTATGCCCTCTAAAGAGTCCACCCCCCGCATTTATGGAGTGCCTAAAATCCACAAAGATAACATCCCATTACGTCCAATTGTTGACACCATGGGTTCCCCTACATATAAACTTGCTGGCCACTTTGCCAAGCTTATTTCTCCCCTTATTGGTCAAACTAACTCCTTCATCAAGAATTCTACCCATTTCGTAGAATTCATCAAGGACAAAAAATTGGAAAGTAATGACCTTCTTCTTAGCTTTGATGTTGTCTCCCTTTTCACCAAAGTCCCCATTCTGGGATCCATTGAAATAATTAGATGCAAAAACAACAACGAGATTGCCTCCTTGGTTGAACTCTGCCTTAGATCCACTTTTTTCACTTTTTCTCTCCCCTATCATGGCTAACCTCTACATGGAACATTTTGAAGACATCACCCTTAACTCCTTTCCACTCCAACTAAAATGGTTGAAACGCTATGTTGATGACACCAACATCTACTGGCCGCATGGCCTTGAAAAACTGGAAGATTTCCAATCTCATCTCAACAACATAGCTAAGAGCATTTTCTTTACCAAAGAGCTTCAAACTAACAATGAGCTCCCATTTCTTGGCATTCTTCTCATCAAAAAACCTGGTGGATTCTTAGGTCAGCATGTGTTTCGTAAATCTACTCACATGAACCTTTATCTCCACTCGTCCTCCCATCACCACCTTGCTCAAAAGGCTGGTATCCTTAAAACTTTAGCCACCAGAGCCTTTCATATCTGTGATAAAGATAACCTAGACCAAGAGCTTGCACACCTCACCAAAGTCTTTATACTAAATGGCTACAAGAGAAAGCAAATCTTAAGAGCTTTCAAGAAAGACAAGTCCTGCTGTAGTTCTGAGCCTAAGGTTACTGACCCCTCTCCCTTCCCCATTGCCACCCTTCCCTACATTGAAGGCCTTTCTAACAAAATTTCTAAGATCCTCCTTAAAAAGGGCCTCCAATGTACCTTTAAACCCATCTCTACCCTCAGGAATCAGATCCCCTCTCCCAAAGACCCTAGAGACCTCCTTCTCAACTCAGGTGTCTACAAGATCATCTGTTCTTGTGGAACCCCCTACATAGGTGAGACTGGGTGTTCCTTTAACACCAGAATCAAAGAACATAGTGCAAATATTAGACACGAATGGGTCCAAAAATCTGCCCTTACAGAGCAGTCCACCTAAACCAAACACCACATCTGCCTAGAGGACACTCAGATCTTATCCAAAGAAGACAACTTCTTCAAGAGGAAACTCAAAGAGGGCATAGAGATTAGTAACCACCCCATCAATCTCAACCACGATGATGGATGGATTTAAGTTTCTCTTGGAAACCCTTGCTTACCCGCATCCGTAACGACTCCTGACCTTCCTCTTGAACCTGTCTTGCTTCTCCTTTTTTCCCTTTCTTGTGCCCCCCTCTTCTCTCTCCTCACCCTCCTCAGTTCTCCTCTCCCACCTTGACCTGTCACTCTCCTCATCCCTTCCCTCTTTCCCCCATTTGGTCTTCTTTCTAATCCTTGTTATCTTCCTTCCCTCCTCCTGTCTCTCCCTCACTTTCTAGGTCCTCCTTGCTCTCCACCTTGATTTTTCCTCTCCTTCCCTTCTCCTTTCTTATTGTTATTCTTGTCCCTCTCTCCATCTCCTCCTTCCTCCTTATCCACCTGCTCTTGATCTACCTCTCTTTTTCTCCTTCTATCCTTTTCTTATCATGTCTTCCTTTCCTTCCCACAATCTCATTTTGGACTTAGTTAGTTAGCTTAGCTTAACCTTCTCTCTCCTCCTTTCCTTGTCATTTATTTCGTGGTTGCTCCTCTAGTTGCCTTGCCTTGTTTCACTTCCTTTATCTATTCTTTGTCCTATATTTCTTCCCCCTTTTTGGTCTATTCCTCTGTGGCTTATTGCTTGTTCCCATTCATTTCTCATTTTTTATCATTGCCTCTCTTCTCTATTTACAAATTGTTAGATTTATTATTCTTCGATAGTCATATTATACTTGACCTAATATTTAGTTCTATTTGCCCATATTTATACATGTAAACCTGTCAGTATTTTTAATTTTCTGTTTCATAATTTCCACCTTCTTTATGGGAAATCTATATATTCATTTTTCTATGCATATATTAGATTGCTATACCTATATGTCTACTATTTCGAATATATATAGACATATATATATTATCTTTTATTTTTTCCTACTTATATGCATTTTTATTGTATATATTTCTTTGCACCATTTATATTTTGTATATATTTATAATTATAGTCTCATCTTATTTATACTTATCATAACTTTCACATTATTCTTTTCTCTTCTTTTAATTTAGTTGTTTTTTCCTTGTTATCTCTTTCATTATTATATTTTATCTCTTTCTCCCAACAACTACTTGGTTCTTGTGCTCCTAGTTCTATTTGAGAAGAACCAGTCTACAAATTATCATTTCTATTGCTCTCTTCTCTTGCTCTCTCCTGATGATGGATCATGGAGTGTGATCCAAAACATTGAGATAAAAACTTGCACACAGTTTATTCCTGAAGCACTTAAATTATCATTTGTGTTATTCTTACCATCAAAAGAGATGGATCCTCTGCCACAGATTCTACCAACTGAGTTGTCTCCAAATTTCACAATTCCACATTCATATTTTTCAAAGCTTACAAACTTAGTTTTATCACCAGTCATATGATGAGAACATCCACTATCAATCACCCATTCATCCTTCTCAACAACTTGAGCAGCCAAGGCAATTTAAACATTTTCATAGCTAGCATTTTCAGTAGACACTGGATCTTCTTTGATAGCAATGAACACCCAATCACCTTCAGTGGAACCACCATGATCAGATTCATCATCTGTGACTCCTTCTTGTCCAACTTCTTAGACATAGTAACATTTCTTCTGACCTTTATAACTGTTAGGGTTGGTCTTTGAACCATTCTCAGGACATCTTGAGGAAAAATGACCAAACTTATTACAAGAAAAACATTTGAATGGAAACTTTCCTTCATACTTACCAGATCCTCTTGGAATTCTTTTGGCAATAAGAGCTTCAAGTTCTGCAGTTTCAATTTCATCATCTTCAAGATCCTTCCTTGCCTTCCCAAATCTATTTGATCTTCCTGAAGAACTTTCACCCAGATCGTATCTTTGTTTTCCATATACACTGGCCTTAAATGATGATTCAAACTTAGGAAGAGAATCACCAAACTCACTCATTTCAAATGCTAAAATCTTACCAACTAACTGATCCCTTGTAATAGTTGTCACAGTCCTGATCTCTTCAATGGCAACAACTTTATGCTTGTATGCTACAAGTAAGGATCTGAGCATTTTTGCAACAATCTTTGATTCTTCTAATACTCCACCAGCATTCCTGATACCAGTCACAAGTTCATTCACTTTCTGCATGTAGTAAGTAATATTTTCATCTTCACTCATCATCAATCTTTCGTATTTACCCTTTAGGCTCTGTAGCTTGGCACATTTGGCATATTTGTCACCTTCATATAGATTTTCTAACTTTTTCCATATTTCATTTGCAGTTTTCAATTCCAGGACATTTGCCAATTATGTATCAGTCAGAGCACTCAATAGTGGTTCTTTAACTCGAATATTGTATTTAACTTCCATGAGTTCATCTAGAGTTGTAGGGCCATTCTTCAGAATCTTATACTCATTCTTAGTTATCAACCAAAAGGTATCACCCATACATTCCAAATGACACTACATGCGCACCTTCCAAAGGGAGTAATTTGTTCCATCAAATCTCAGACTTTCCTTCTTATAAGTTGACATCTTGGATCTCCTCAAGCAGTCAACCTTCTTTTAGAGGAATTGGCTCTTATTCCAATTGTTGGAATTAGTCTGGACTTACAATCAGATTAATGATGTAAATTTTAAAGCATGAATCAACAATACATGAGCAGAAACAAATTGAACACACATAACACTAGAATTTTTACGTGGAAACCCAATTAAGGGAAAACCACGGTGGGGGTTAACCCACAAGATTCGTACCCTGTTAAAAGTACTTAAAGGAAATGAAAAGGTACTTGCCTTAGGGCATACTTCCCAAAGCTCACTTCTCAAAGAGGCTCACTTCCTATAGGAGGCTCACTGACTACAAGATTTTATGTTTAATACAAAAAGAATGAACTGAGAAATAGCATCTTCTTCATGCCTGGTTCAGTCCCATTGAAAGCTCACAAAACTTCTACTCTACCCCAAATACTTCTTCACATTCTCTTCATACCTTACTTCTCTAGTCCCTCTGCTTCTCTTTTCTGCTCTGCCTCTATACCTTTCTTAGGATGTTATCATTTTCTCACCAGGACAACTTTCCACAACTCATCCACAAGTATTTATATGCTTCATCAACCTTGGAATGAACATCAAGGTTAGTACTACAAACATCTGACTTAATGCGAATCATTATATTGTCAGCCAAACATAACTAGGATCTAAATCTTCCTCGAGCAATATACCATGCTTCATATAACTCATCTTAGATCATCTACAACATGCTTGAATCATCTGGTCGGCCAAGACTAGGAAGAACAACAACACCAAGGAAGAAATCTTCAACAATGAGCTCAAACTTCAATGCAAACCTTCAACACAGCAGGCACACGATCTAGAGACCACCGCAAGCACATTGAATTCAACAATAACATCCACACTACTCCAAATCATTAGAATCACTTCCATCTTCATCTGATACATCAAGAACACTATCTTCCATGACTGTCACACTAGAAAGATTGCTTACGGACCTCCAAACCATGAGCCATTTGAATTGAGGATACACACTGACTTCCCAAACATGCCTCTAGATCCAGAGATCATAATATTCCAATGCAGATCAGTTTGGACCAAATCTTTGTCACTCTGTCACTTCTAAACAACTGTCAAAAGTTGGTTCTACTCATATGGCCATAGCTTCTTCAAATCTTCATGTGGACCTCTCAAATATTTACTGGAGTTACTTTAGACATTCCTCTACACATCCATATGGTCCATGAACTCTAATCTTTATCCTACTAGAAATGTGGAGTAATCTTCTTTTCTAAACTACACTGTCTTTACTATCTTTTGCAAAGAGATGTGTAACTAAATTATCTCTTCCAGAGAGGCTAATTTTCTCAATATCCTTAACATACAGGTCTTCTAAATGGGTACAGTTGACATCAATGACAACAAGGATATGTTGACATCAATAACAACACCGATTATGCACATATTTGCAATAGAGAATTCGTAAGTCCAAAAGGTAGAACTATGAACTCATAATGTCCATACCGTGTCCTAAAAGTTGTCTTATGAATGTCCACATCTTTTATTCTCAGTTGATAGTATCCAAATCATAAATTGATCTTATAAAACACTAATGCACCAGTCATCTAATCAAAAAGATCATCAATACGTGGTAGAGGAAACTTATTCTTTAGTGTTGCTTACCAGAGATTGATCTAATCTTAACTTCTCTCTAAGTGCCTTGCAAAAAAGACTTTGTTTCCTTCATCATCTAGACAATACTCCACTATTTTTGTAAAATAGTCAATATTGGCTCTATGCCTCCATAGCCAATTTATTCCTAAGATAACATCATAGGAACTAAGAAGAACCTCCTGCAACAAGATAATGAAAATACAACAATATAGCAAAAATAGTAGAACTCAGAAGAATTTATTGATCGTAGGCCACTTCGAGGGGGAAACCTCCTTTGAGCAAGCTCAATACAATAAATTTGTGGTACCTTCATAGGCCTCAACACATACTTAAATACTAAGTCTAACTAAACAACCATTACTCCCAATGAATGTGGGATAAAACCAAATACTCACAGGATGACTTACAAAGCATATGCATCCAACAACAACATACTAATATAGTAAAGAGAAGGGCTAAACATGGGTTCTTAACATCCCCTCCCCCATAGAAAAGCTTTGTCCTCAAATCTTAAGATGTGGAAATTGATGCTGAATCTGAAGGAGTGGTTCCCAGGTAGCATCCTCTAGTTGCATTCTGTGCCACTGGATTAATACCTTGGTGATGGATTGAGAGCAAAGCTGATGGGTGCGCCTATCGAGGATTGCCTCTGGCTCCAAAATGATGGATCCTTCATTATCCAATTCAGGTAAAATAGTGTGTGCTCTGATGTTGGAGCCAAGAACTTGTTTGAGGCAAGAGACATGAAAGACTGGATGAATGCAGGAAGAAGGAGGAAGCTCCAATTTATAAGCAACTGACCCAATCTTCTGAAGAACCTTATATGGCCCATAAAACTTAGGAGCTAGCTTTAGACGCCCTTTGAGTTTCAGGGAGGATTGCTTGTAGGGCTATAGACAAAGAAAAACTAGATCACCTACGTGAAAAGTGCGCTCAGAACGGTGTTGATCGGCTTGTTGTTTCATGCGATTTCATGCCAGGTGAAGGTTATCCTACAAAATGTGAAGGAGCTAATCTCAGGTTCGGAGAACCGTGTCAACTGCTTGAACTAGTGAACTATTGGGGTGGTATGGAAGGAGCAGTGGCAGTGCCTGGCCATAGACCGCTTCATATGGAGTCATTTTAGATGCAGTGTGGTAGGAGGCATTGTACCACCATTTAGCGAGAGGGAGACACTTTGCCCACTGATGCTGTTGTTCTGAGGTGAAACAACAAAGATAAGTTTCTAAACATTTGTTGAAAACTTTAGTCTAACCATCTATTTGTGGGTGATACCCAGAACTCATCTTCAGTTTGGTGCCAGTGTGGCAAAAGAGTTTGGTCCAAAAATGACTAGTGAAAGTGGCATCATGATCTGAGACAATGGAAGAAGGGATGCCATGAAGACGGAAGATCTAGTCCAAGAACATCTATGCGATGGAGGAGGTGGTATAGGGATGGCTGAGGGCACAAAAATGACTATATTTGGAGAGGCGATCAACCACAACCAAGATCACTATCTTCCCGCCTGATTTAGGGAGCCCCTCAATGAAATCCATAGAAATATCTATCCAAATCCTTGTAGGGATGGGCAAGGGTTCGAGTAATCCCAGAAGGAGTGTCATTTCACCCTTGTGGCATTGGCAGGTATCACATTTAGCCACCATCTGTTGAATGGCCCTTTTCATTCCCTTCCAAAAGAAGTTACGCCGTTCCCGCTCATAAGTTTTGAGGAACCCAGAGTGCCCTGTTGATGGAGAAGCATGGAGTTCATAGAAGACAGCCTGTTGAAGATCCGTGTTCTGGGGAAGCACCAAACAACCCTTGTATCTCAGAGAAGCACCATCCCAAGAGTAATGCGGTACAACAGAAGAGGTATTGGCCAACTGTTGGATGATTTGAGATAATGAAGAGTCATTGACATAGCCTTGCTGGATAGATTCTAGCCAATTCAGAACAAGCATAGAAATAGCTGAAAGAGAAGGTTGGTCATCAAATGTGCGAGAAAGAGCATCTGCCACAATATTGTCCTTGCCTCTCTTGTAAGTGATTTCATAGTCATAACCCATGAGTTTGCTAACCCATTTTTGTTGTGCTGGGGAGGAGACCCATTGTTCAAGGAAATATTTCAGACTTTGGTGATTAGTCTTGATGCAGAAATGATTCCCTAATAGGTATGGCCGCCACTTCTGGACTGCATGCAAAATAGCCATCATTTCCTTCTCATATGTAGAGAGGACTAAATTCTTACCTGAAAGGGCTTTGCTAGTGAACGCAATGGGATGTTCATCTTGAAGAAGAACAACACCAAGTCCATTGCCGCAAGCATCGCTCTCAATAGTGAAGGTCTTGGAAAAATCTGGCATAGCTAGAATAGGTGTAGTACACATGGCATGTTTCAATTTGTCAAATGCACACTCAGTAGTAGGCATCCACATAAAAGCATCCTTTTTCAATAGAGCTGCTAATGGAGCTGCAATCTTCCCGTAATCCTTGACAAACTTGTAGTAGTAGCCAGTCAGTCCCAAAAACCCACGAAGGCTCTTGAGTGTTTGAGGATGCGGCCAATGTGTCATGGCGTCAATTTTGGTAGGATCCACTCGAACCCCTTGGGTGGAAACAATATGCCCAAGATACTCCCCTTCTGCCTGTCCAAAAACACATTTAGACTGGTTTACATAGAGATGATGAGTAGAGAGAAGTTGCAGTACAAGATCCAAATGCTGGAGATGCTGAGCCCATGTGCTATAGATGAGGATATCATCAAAGAAAACTAGAATGAATTTCTGCAAGTAGGGCTAGAATATTTTATTCATCAATGCTTGAAATATGGAAGGAGCATTAGTGAGGCCAAAGGGCATGACCAAAAACTCATAGTGGCCATCATGCGTGCGGAAAGCCATTTTAGGGATATCATCCTCATGAACCCGAATTTGGTGATACCTAGAACAAAGATCCAACTTGGAGAAAAATTGAGCACCATGAAGCTCATTAAAAAGCTCATCAACAACAAGAATCAGAAACTTATCTTTGATTGTAAGGTGATTAAGTGCTTGGAAGTCAATGTAAAGGTGCCATGACCCATCTTTTTTTTGGACAAGGAGAACTTGTGAAGAAAAAGAACTGGTACTAGGGCGAATAACACCCTGCTGGAGTAAGTCCCGAACAAGCATCTCAATCTCCGTCTTTTGGTGAAAGGGGTAGTGGTAGGGCCTAATGTTGGGAGGAACGCTTCCAGGAAGGAGCTGAATATGATGGTCCTCTAGACATTAAGGTGTCAAGCCCACGGGTTTCGCAAAAACACAAGCATATCTATCCAAAAGGGGTTGTAGATCCAAAGGACTAGTGGGGACCGCTGATGGTTGCATCTGAATGGAGTGCAGCTGAGCGATGACACCATGTGAATTCTTCTTAAGGAGCTTTTCAATGTGATGTGAACTGATGATGTTGAGAGACCCTGGTTGTAAGCCCTTCAATGTGTGTTGTTGCAACTGCATCCACAGTTCAGCAAAATCCCATAAGATGGGGCCAAGTATGCGTAACCATTGAGTGCCCAAAATGACATCACATCCACCTAAGGGCAAGGCAAACATGTCAGAGCACGGGTTATAATCTCCAATAGAGAGACGCACATTTCGACACTTCCCTTTGCAAGGTAAGGTGCCCCCATTAGCAATCATGACTTCAAAGCTGGAGCAAGGATGGATAAAACAATCAGCCTGTGTGGCGATCTGAGGGTCAATGAAGTTATGAGTGCTACCAGAATCAATGAGTATTGTCAGAGGGAGCTTCTTGAAGTAACCCTTGACCCGCATGGTTTGTGGGGTGGTGACTCCTGCTAAAGCCTAGAGAGAGATCTCTGGGTGGTCTTCATGAGAAGGAGAGTCAACATGCGGCTGCTGAATGTTGACTTGATCATCTACTGTATCCTGAGCATCTTTAGAAACATCAGGTGCAGGCGGGGAATCCACATCCAATAGATAGAGATTTTGCTGAACACATCTATGTCCCCGAGTGAATTTCTCATCATAATTGTAACAAAGCCCTTTTTCTTGACATGCCCACATCTCAGCTTCAGACAAATGCTTGATCGGCGTTGTTCGAGGAGCTGGTGTGATTGGAGGTCTTTGGGGACTCATATTTCTGAATGGAACAAAAGTGGATTTGGAGCGTTGTTGAGTTGTGATCTTGTCCTCTGCCAACTTAGCCAACCCTAGGGCTTCCATCATTGTGCTAGGATGGAACATCTTAACCTCAGAGCGGATTGCATCCTTCAAACCACTGACAAAACAACTCCAGAAAAATTCATCAGACAATCCTTCGGTGTGATTGGCTAGTTTCTCAAATTCAATCTGATATTCTCTCACGGTACCAGTTTGGCAAAGTTTAGTGAGTGCACCAGTGAAGTCATCAAAAGAACTAGGGCCAAATCGTTGCAAAATGAGTGTGCAAAAATCTGTCCATTTTGGCTCTTCATGAGCCTTGATGTACCAACAAAACCATTGAAGAGCTTCATGTTCCAAATGAAAGGATGCAAGTGGGACTTTGTTGTCATCAAAAGTAGTATGTAGGCTGAAATATTGTTTGGCCCGGTATATCCATCCAGTTGGATCATCACCATTGAAGCGAGGAAAATCAAGCTTCGGCCCACGAAAATGGCTGGTAGAAGAGGACCCAATGGCTACAGAAGAGGACCTATTGTTCATGGCTGAATGCTGAAGATTAAGACCAAGAATTTTTTCATCCAGATCTTGGAGTTTGGTCTTGAGGGCTGCAAGTTCATTCTCCATGTTTTTTTCTCCTGTGCGTGTGACAACCATAACTAGGATTTTTTTTTTTTGGGAATGGGTAGAAAAATAGAAACAAAAACTTTTTTAGTAAGGGAAAATTGGGATTTGGGAAAAACTCAGATGGGTAATGGGGGATTGACTAGGGTTTGGGCACTTTCTAAGGGACAGGGAAGTAGAAAAATTAGGATTTCAGAAATGGGGTGAAAGAATGAGAAAATCTGTCGAAGAGGGACAAATGAGCAGAAATGGGAAAGGAACACTGTGGTCAAATTTGAAGGTGTTTGGGTGAAAATCAAATAAGTTATGGCAAACCCTCAAAATAGAGAAATTGAGGATTTTGGGCTTCGATAAGGGAAATTTGGAATATGGTCCTCAAGGAAGGAATTATGTAGAATGAAATGTCAGGGTTCCAGTGAATTTTGAGAGGAAATGGAGTGAAAACAAGGAAGATATGGCGAAAAAATAGATTTTTTTTTTTTTTGTTTTCTATTTTCTATTTTCTAGAAATGAACAGAAATAGGATTTGTCTACAACAAGCTCTATTTTCTATTTTCTAGAAATGAATAGCAACAGGATCTACAAATGAGCGGCAATAGGATCTGCAAAAAGCTCTGCAACAAGATTTGCAACAAGCTCTGCAACAGGATCTGCAACAAGCTCTGCAATAATGGACCCCAGGTATGTTCAGCTTCCTAAAAGTTCAGGGGATTCACTCGGATACCAATGCTGTCTAACGGCTTGCGTATTGGGGCAGTACCCCTCACTCCATGGCTCAGGTAAAATTGATAACCGCTTTGCCACAAATGACAGCTCTTGGTTTACCTCATGGATGGAAACTAGTCAATTAGGTAGGGGGTGCCTTTTTCACTGGCAGGTCCTCTCAATGGGCCAGCTACTTTGGGGTTCCTATGGTACTGCTCACAATGAGTTTCAAGGCTATGCCCAAGCACTTCCCACAATTAAGCGGATAGGGATTATTCCCTAATCTGAAACTGCAAGTAAAATGAATAGAGAGATACAGATGCAAAGAAAAACAAGACTACTGTAAGAAGCACAGTGCCTAGATGCTACTGAAAAAAGAAATTTTGACAGAATGTCCACCCAGTGAGCCCAAGAAATACAGTGAAAAAAAATTGTAGAATTTTCACCCAACGAGCCCAAGAAAGTGCTCTGATACTAGATGAGAAGAACCTCTTGCAACAAGATAATGAAAATACAACAATATAGCAAAAATAGTAGAACTCAGAAGAATTTATTGATCGTAGGCCACTTCGAGGGGGCAACCTCCTTTGAGCAAGCTCAATACAATAAATTCATGGTACCTTCATAGGCCTCAACACATACTTAAATACTAAGTCTAACTAAACAACCATTACTCCCAATGAATGTGGGATAAAACCAAATACTCATAGGACGACTTACAAAGCATATGTGTCCAACAACAACATACTAATATAGTAAAGAGAAGGGCTAAACATGGGTTCTTAACAAGAACCTAGGGGCTACAAAAAAATTCACTTAAGTCCAAAAAATAGGCAGATCAATCTTAGATTCAAACATGTATTGCTCTACCTAAGCTCTAGTCTGGTTAGCATATTCTACTGACTGGGGTTTAACCATAAATCCAATGCTTCTAGAAAATTTACATAATACTTTTGGAGAAACAAAACTTTCAATTGCTCCAGTACTAATCAAAATAGTATAGGAACTCCAAACAAAGTACATGTTGTCTCAATGGGAGTAATATGGTACTCCACCTAGTGATTGTCCAAAGCTACATGGATCCTTTGTTAAAAAGCTATTTACTGAGAGGGTAAAGCATTACCATGCTGCAAAACTCCTTGATTCTTAGTTGGGCATTGGTTTGCATAGTGATCTCCACCACAAGTGAAACACCCTCCAAGAGGCCCTCACTTCTCAACAAGTCTACTTAAATTATTATCATTCCTTTAAACATTGGCATTGTTCTTCTTCTTATTCTTGGGTCCACTCTGGCAATTTCTAGAACCCTTGTCACTTTTCTTAGCCATATCTAGCTTGCCATTCCTTTTCTTGATAGGCTAAGAAGTTGGTGCCTTATTAAACCTCTTTTGATTCTTCTCATGATATGCAAAAATTAACTTCATTTTTTGCTCTTGATTGATTACCTTCTCTAAAACTTGGTCCATAGTACAAGGGCCATGCACATCCATTCCTCCACCTATCTAGGCATTTAGATGTTGCATGTATGTGCATAATCGGTGTTGTCATTGATGTCAACATATTCTTTTGTCATTGGTGTCAACTGTATCTTATTCTGTTACTTGTTTAGAAGACTTGTATGTTGAGGATATTGAGAAAATTAGCCTCTTTGGAAGAAACAAGTGAGTTACAGAGAACTACAGTACAGACAGTGAGTTGTATGCTGAAGAATAGTCTGGAAAACTGCTTCACATTTATTCCTACTTGAAGATTGTGCTCTGTGGATTAGAAGTAAGTTAGAGGTATGTATGAAGATGTTACATTCTTGTTTTGAGGCATTTGCATGAAGATCTAAGTGAGTTGTGTTCACCAGAGTGAAACCTGCCTTTTCTGTAAGTTCAGTTGGGACATGAAGAAAGTATTCTACTCCACATTCCTTTGCAATAAATTATTTGACTCTACAGTTCTAAAGGGAAGTTTGGAATGATGATAAGTGCCTACAGTTGCAATGGTTCATGGTTTTGTGGTCTTCAAGCTATCTTTCTTTTATGACAGTTGAAGACAGTGAAGTTCATGTGTTCTGGTGAGAAGATTCCTATGGATAAAGTGGTTAAGGTTTGTGTAGTTTCTCCTGATGATTATAACGTGCTTGTGGATGTCTCTTAATTGTGTTCCTATCTAGACTTTGGTCATGTTAAGAAAATGATATTGTGTTTGAATATTGTTCCTAGATAATGTAGCGTGTAACCAGTCTTGGCCGACCTAGTTAATCCTAGTGATTGCAGATATCTTTGGAAGATTGAGGAAGCATCTTGTGGCGTGGAAGATCATGTTTGAGCCTTATCTAAGGCATGGTGTGATTTGCATTTCACACCCCTTGCGCATTGTTGTAATAGGTTAGAACCTATTTTGTAAATGTTTGTAATATTGACCTTGGAGATTGTTTCAATGGTTGATGCCGACCTTGATGATCATTCCAAGGTTGATGTAGTGTATAAATACTTGTAGCTGAGTCATGGAAAAGGTGTCCTTGAGAGAAAATGAAAATATATTAAGAAAGGTCCAAAGGTAGAGCAGAGAAGGGCAGAGGAAAGAAGAGGAAGAGAAGAATAGAGGAAGAACAGAGCAAAGGAAAGGTAGAGCAAGAAAATTATTATACTTTAGTTACAAATAAAGGAAGGTGTTGATTGTGGTAGTGAATAGGGTTTAATAGCCCTCAGGGTTTAACAACCCTTATTGTAATCTTGCTAGGTTTAGGGTTGAGGAAGTGAGCCTGCTAGACCTAGTTGTTCTTCATGGCAGTAAGCTAGTATGTTTAGGCCCATAGAGTGACCAAGTCTTAACATCACTATTTCAAGATTACAA
Organism: Cunninghamia lanceolata; assembly: GCA_027924645.1. Taxonomy (NCBI): domain Eukaryota; kingdom Viridiplantae; phylum Streptophyta; class Pinopsida; order Cupressales; family Cupressaceae; genus Cunninghamia; species Cunninghamia lanceolata. Next base: position 6,770,479 of record BSBN01000295.1, on the reverse strand, counting down.
TTTATATTGAGAGTTAATCCTCTCCATGGTTTTTCCCCACCTTGGGGTTTTCCACATAAATCTGGTGTCTCTTGTGTTTGATGTTGTATCTGTTGTTAAGTTTCTGATTTCATGCACTCATTGTTAAATCATAAAAATTGTGGCTAAGTGATGAATGTTTAATTACAGAAAGTGTTTAAGTTTTTGTGACAACTGATTCACCCCCCCTCTCAGTTGTCTGACGCATATCAATAATTGGTATCAGAGCCATGTCCCTTTGGAAAGAGTCTAACAACTTGAGGGAGATCCTAATGGAAGGAAAACAGATACTCTTCGATGCACCCAAATTCTCATCAAGAGATATCAAGAACAGATTGTCAAAGGAAGAGGTTCACGAAGAATAGAATGTCAACTATCAAAGATGCTCTGAAGCTTGTACTAGTGATGAAGACTGTTGGGCTATTGATAGTAGCTACTCAAACCACATGACTAGTGATAGAAGTAAGTGTGTCAGTCCAGAAGAATACAATGAAGGGCTAGCTAGGTTTGGAGATGACTACATTGCTAAAATTTATAGAATATGATTGACAAATTTTGGAAATAGACAAATTTCTAAAGATGATCTTTATATAAAAGGTTTGAAACAAAATCTCTTGAGTGTTGGACAATTATGCAGGAAGGGATTCAAGTTTGTGTTTGAAAATGATTCTCTTGAAATCAAAGAAAAATCTAGAGCTACAATAGAAATTGCAAAAAGAATAGAAAAGAATCTCTATCTATCATCTCAGAAAAAGTGACTTTCTTGGATACACATCTCAGACCAATAAAAGATAGGTTTAGCATAGAAGACTTTACCATACAAACCTTGATGATTTAACAAACTCAGTTCAGATTGTGAAGGACCTACCAGAGATTGATTATTCAAGTAACAATAGTTGCAAGAAATGCCAAAGATTGTCAAGAAAAGTATGGAAAGATAAAGAAAGATTCTCCACTGAATGATAGGATTTGATTCATGCAAACTTTTTTTGTCCTACAAAATTACCAAGCCTCCATGGTCACAGGTACTTTATGTTTTTTATTGATGATTTTTCTAGAATGACTTGGGTATGTTTCTTAAAGGACAAAACATAGATTCTAGAGGCTTTCAAAACTTTTAAAGAAACCCTTGAAAATGAGCTAAGCATGGACATCAAAGGCCTAAGAATTGGCAAAGAAGAAGAACTTATATCCAATGATTTCAATATATTTTGTGAAACCTATGGGATAGAAAAATAGCTTGTGCTCCCTGTCAAAATTAAGATAATGGAAGAAGCAAGTAGAACTATTCAGGAGAATGCAGAATTAATAATGGAAGAAGCAAATTTACTAGATGTATTTTGGAAGGAGGCAATTCAAACCACTGTCTATACATTAGACAGAGTTTAGGTAACAACCAAAGAAGGAAAGACTCCTACTGGGTTATGGTGTGGATCAATACCCATTGTGAAATATTTTAAAATCTTTGGAAGCAAATGCCTCATCAGAATGGAAAAGGACAATGCTAAGTATGAGGAAGGCATTTTTATTGGATACTCATCCTAGACAAGAGCCTATTAGTGTTACAACAATAGATTGGGAAGGATCATGGAAAGTACAAATGTTAAGGTTATTGAAAACATCCAGGAGAATTCAATCTCAACCAACAAGGGTTTCCAAATTGAAGAACAAGAAGGTTCCTAGACCACTGAATATGATATGGAAGATCACAAAGCTACTGTGAATCAAATGAATATGTGCTTAATTGCTAGTATTGATAGAGATAAATCAAGAACTGTAGATAAAGACATGGATTTGAAAGAAGATTTAAGAAGGCAAATCAGGTAGTTACAACAAACTCTAAAAGAGAACAATGAATAAAAGACAAAGATTGAGAATTATCTAAAAGAAAAAATTAAAGACTACATGAAGCTTGAAGAAGAGGTTGAAGACTTGAAATCTGGTCTAAAACATGTACAGGCTCAAAGAGATCAATTTAGTGTGAGTGCTACTAGATATGATAAACTAATAACAGAACAAAAAGATGATGATGATAGAGAAGGAATAACATTTGAAAAAGACAAAAGATTCAAAACAAGTCAGGAAGATGACAAGATCAGACAGACTTAGAATGAAAGAAGCAGAAGACTGTCAATTAGATAGCTAAATGCTCAAAAGTACTCTTCTTTCAATGGTTATTGCAATTTTTGTAACAAATTTGGTCACAAGGCTAATTGGTGTAGAAATAGGGTGAATCAAAATATCCCATCCTTCTCTAGTCAGAACTCCATTAGATGCTATGCTTGCCACAGAATGGGACACAGAGCTAATGAGTGTAGAAGCCAAGTGAGAAAAGGCTATGAGACAAATGAGAAAATGGAATCCTTCAGTGGCTACTATTATATATGCAATAAATTTGGGCATAAATCTAACCTATGCAGGTCAAGGATGAATGAAAGGAACAATGGTCAGAAAAACACTATGTACTTTAATTGCAACAAGCCTGGACATACTGTAAGATTTTGCAGAAGTAAGAACGTGAAGAAGGATAATCAAGAAGAATTGAATAAATCAATAGAAAAGGTTGATCCAATAGAAGTCAAGGAAGAGATGAACAAGGTTTGGGTTAGGAAGGAAACAAATGAAGGAAGGGATGAGTCTTCTTCAGGCTCTGGAGTAGCTACTTCCTCTGAGAAGTAGATTGTGAGTCATGGCTTAAGGGGAACTGTATTGAAAATTCTAAATCCCCTAGCCAGATAGTTAGTGCTAAGATTTGACACAAAGATGTGAGGATTTACATGGAAGATTGCCTGAAAGGAACTCTATAGATCAAGGCACAAAAGGATTCTAGTCCGAGAGCCCAAAATGACTAAAGTTTGAGTAGTATATAAAGTAAGTAATAGAGATTTGATCACTATGCCTCCAGAGTTGAAGATCATTATATGTGGTTCAGGTATGTTATTCATAAATATCTGGTGAACAAAAAGACAATCAAGTTAAAGAAGAAGAAGTTCTAGAAAGAATTCCTGAGATCCCTAGAAATTGTGTAGAAGTACCACACTGAAGACCAGTTCTTGGGTAAAAAGAGCAAAGGTACATTGGCAAAGAAAAGGAATCGCAGATGAGCAGATCAAAGATTAAATTGAGTGAGAATAGAGAAGTGCATACAAAGATTTCAAGGTTTATCAAATGGATGTGAAGTCTACCTTCTTAAATGGAGAGTTGGAAGAGGAAGTCTATATTGAACAACCAGAAGGTTTTCAGTCATCAGAACAAGGGGATGTGGTATGCAGATTGAAGAAAGCATTATATGGATCAAAACAAGCTCCCAAGGCATGGTATGTATGGTTGGATAGGTACCTGATATAGATAGGGTTTAGTAAATGTACTACAGATAGTAATCTCTACTTCAAGATCAATGATGAACAAACCTTGATTGTTGCAGTTTTTGTTGATGATATTATTTTTGGAGGCAATGAAGGTATGAGCTCAGTTTTTGCTGGAGAAATGGAAAGTGAGTTTGAAATGTCTATGTTTGGAGAGATGAACTTATTTTTAGGTCTGTAAATAAGTCAATAAGATAAAGGTATCTTCATTTCTCAGTCTAAGTATGTGAAAGAGTTGTTAAAGAAATTTGGGATGGAAGACTCTAAACTAGTATGCACACCTATGATAACTGGTTATAAGTTGAGAAAAGATGATAACACGCCCATGACAAACTAGAAAAAAGTATAGATCTATGATTGAATGATTACTTTATCTAACTCAAACAAGACCTGACATAATGCATGTAGTGTGTCTTGTGGCAAGATTTCAGGCAGAACCTAAGGAATCACATGTGATGGCAGTCAAGAAAATTATGAGATATTTAAAAGGCACAATAGATTATGGCTTGTGGTACCCTAAGGATAGTGACTTTATTCTTAGTGCATATACTAATGCAGATTGGGCCAGAGATGTGGATGACAGAAAAAGCACAAGTGGAGGTGCATTCTTCTTGGGAAAAAGATTAGTATCTTGGTTGACCAAGAAATAGGATTCAATATCCCTGTCTACTACAAAAGTAGAATACATTGCAGTAGCATGTAACTACACTCAAGTGTTATGGATGAAGTAGACTTTGAAGGACATCAGAGTTGTGTATGAAGATCTGATTACAATCTTTTGTTACAATACAAGTGCCATCAACATATCAAAGGATCTAGTGATGCATTCAAGGACAAATCACATATCCATTAGGTATCATTTTCTGAGAGAAAAGGTGATAGAGAATGAAGTGAAGTTAGACTATGTTTCTACCAAGGATCAGATTGAAGACATTTTTACCAAGCCTTTGCCTAAGGATACTTTTGAGTAGCTCAGATAAAAGTTAGGGGTTATCACCCTGACTGCTCTAAACTCAGATGCATAATAGTGCATCAGTCCAGAGGTGCTCAAAGGTCTAGATTGATGCTTTTTAGGGCTAATTCTCAAGGAGAGTAGTCAAAGAGTTCAGAAGAGATATTAGATCATAGACGATGAGTGCAAGCATGTGCCCTTTGCCATTAAAGTCAAAGGGGGAGATAACTCATGTGAGAAACTTAGAGTGCAGATGCATAAGAGAAAGGGGGAGAATTTTGGAGAAAGAAAGAGTGCAGGTGTGTAAAGAGAAAGGGGGAGAATCATTTCTTGATGGCTATTGCAGTTTTTCACATCATATGTTACCATCAATGACAAAGGGGGAGATTGTTGCAAGTATGTGTCTAATGGGTGTTGTCATTGATGTCAACATATTCTTGTTGTCATTGGTGTCAACTGTATCTTATTCTATTACTTGTTTAGAAGACTTGTATGTTGAGGATATTGAGAAAATTAGCCTCTCTGGAAGAAATAAGTGAGTTACAGAGAAGTACAGTACACACAGTGAGTTGTATGTTGAAGAACAGTCTGGAAAACTACTCCACATTTATTCCTTCTTGAAGATCATGGTCTATAGATTGGAATTAAGTTAGAGGTATGTCTGAAGATGCTGTATTCTAGGTTTGAGGAATCTGTATGAAGATCTGAGTGAGTTGTGTTCACCAGAGTGAAATTTGCCTTTTCTGTAAGTTCAGTTGGGACAGGAAGAAAGTATTCTGCTCCGCATTCCTCCATAATAAAGTATTTGGCTTTGTGGTTCTAGAAGGAAGTCTGGGATGATGATAAGTGCCTACAGTTGCAATGGTTTGTGGTTTGGTGGTCTGACAGTATCTTTCTTTTATGACAGTTGAAGACAATGAAGTTCACATGTTCCGGTGAGAAGATTCCTATGGATAAAGTGGTTAAGGTTCATGCAGTTGCTCCTAATGATTATAACATGCTTGTGGATGTCTCCTAATCATGTTCCTATCTAGACTTTGGTCTATTTTAAGAAATTGAGATTGTGTTTGAAGATTGTTCCCAGATAATGTAGCATGTAACCAATCTTGGCCGACCTGGTTAATCCCAATGATTGCGGAGATCTTTGGAAGATTGAGGAAGTGTGTTGTGGCATGGAAGATCATTTTCAAGCCCCAGCTAAGGCATGGTGTGATCCATGTTTCATTCCCCTTGTGCATTGTTGTAATAGGTTAGGACCTATTTTGTAAATGTTTGTAATATCGACCTTGGAGATTGTTCCAATGGTTGATGCCGACCTTGATGATCATTCCAAGTTTGATGTAGTTTATAAATACTTGTAGCTGAGTCATGGAAAAGGTGTCCTTGAGTGAAAATGAGAATATATTATGAAAGTTCCAAAGGCAGAGCAGAGAAGGGGCAGAGGAAAGAAAAGGAAGAGAAGAACAGAGGAAGAGTAGAGCAAAGGAAAGATAGAGTAGGAAAATTATTATACTTCAGTTGCAAATAGAGGAAGGTGTTGATCGTGGTAGTGGATAGGGTTTAACAACCCTCAAGTTTTAACAACCCTTATTGTAATCTTTCTAGGTTTAGGGTTGAGGTAGTGAGCTTGCTAGACCTGGTTGTTCTTCATGGCAGTAAGCCAGTTTGTTTAGGCTTGTGGAGTGACCAAGCCTAAACATTACTATTTCAAGATTGAAATATATATTGAGAGTTAATCCTTTTCATGTTTTTTCCCCACCTTGGGGTCTTCCACATAAATCTGGTGTCTCTTGTATTTGATGTTGTATCTATGGTTAAGTTTCTGATTTCATGCACTCATTGTTCAGTCATAATAATTGTGGATAAGTGATGAATGTTTAATTGTAGAAAGTGTTTATGTTTTTGTGACAATTGATTCACCCCCCCTCTCAGTTGTCTGGCACATATCAACATCAAACCCATGATAAATTTATTAATCCTGAACCTTTCATCTATCTAATATTGAGGTACATACTTTAGGAGATGGGTGAACTTTTCCTAGTATTCGACCATTGACATATCCCCTTGTCTTAGATTCTAAAAATCCATTATCTTTTGGTCAAATAAAAGCTATGATAACCACCTTTGGTGAAATAAGACCACAAATTGATCCCAAGTTAAGCTCAAAGAACTTAACCCTAGATCCATCTTCTTATTCATATACCACATGGATGCTTCTCTTGCTAGCTAAAAAGTACCCCATATTGCCTTGGTTATCTCAGAGTAATTTTGGAACTCAAAATACTTTTCCATCTCTATCAACTAAGCTTCAACAGCATCACCACTTTTGGTTCCATTGAACTTGGGTGGTGTGACTTTCTTCATATCTCTAGATAGTTCAGAGGCAAGTCTACTTCTCTTCTCTTATTGAGCCTTAGTTTTATCAACATTCTCTCTCAGCTCACTATGAATACTAGATTTGTGGACATATTCATCATCTCCTTGATGTGAATCCTCATGTCCTACTTCAGATTTACCTTGACCTCTAACCTCCTATTCCAAGTTTCTGAGCCTATCCTTAGTTTCATTTAGCATGGTCAATATCTAATCTAGCTTAGCCATACAATTTTCAAAAGGATTTGACTCTCTTTGACTATCTTCAAGAGTTGTTCAACTTTGGACCACGATGATACTCTATATCACACCTAATATTTGTATCAACTTATAAATTAAAATTTGAATAATGCAACTCATTAATTCAAATTTCATATTTCAACAATAAAGTCCATTCAGAAAAACTCAAATGGAAAACAATCTCAACTTTATTATAGTTTAATCAAAGTATAATTACATCCTTATTTAGGTAATTAATGCGATAAGACTACATGTCACTATAGGTTAAAGGATATTCCTCAAGTTCCTCTTCCCTAGTGGAATCCAATAAAACAAATTTAGAGGGTGGATGTACATGCAGGTACTCTTCCAACACATCTTTTCCTAAAATAGGAGCGTCATGACCACATCCAAATGGCATGTCGCAACTAGCAGATGGTTTACTTAGTTTAACAACACAAGTATATACAATAGGATTCTTGGCCAATTTAATATGTTGTTTCCATTCTAGCCATATATGCTTAAGAGTGTCAGCCAAAGTCTCTGAATCCTCTAGCCATGCACCCTTAGCATAATCAAAATGCTCCTTAAGTTCAACCTCTTCAATAAGTTATTTTGCTAAATTTCAAAGAAATGAAAGTATATCTTTTCTAAATAATTTTCAACCTTGAAATTCATTATATTCAAATATAATCTCTAGTAATAATGTATTTCACTTTACATTTAGAAATATATTGCTCTTGCAAAAAAAATAGCATTTTACAACATTACATAACATTTTACATAAAAAGTATTATCTCTGGAATATTGATATCTATCATTCAAATCTTAGCGAGTCTTCTGCTTTAGAGGGAGAGAATCATCCGAGTGGTTTACCTCTAACCACAAACTGGCAGTCCCCCACACACCTTCCTTCTTAGAAGTGGCCCTACCCTTCACAAAGAGTATAGACATGTGGATCTAACAAGTTGCCATTGTTGGCATTTAAGAAAGAGACACTTCTTTACAATCATGATTGTTGGCATGTCTGGTGGCAACAAGGTCCAGTAGGTTATGAGTATGGCAATAAGAAGGTAATGACTAAGTGTTGACGGTTTATAGGGTAGTTGGTAGAGTAAGGATTGGTATGTCTACAATTGAAGCTCACATTGTGTAGTTTAGGTATGTTGTTTGTAGTCATTTGAAGGTGTTATATTCAAGTTTGTAAGTCTTGAAGATCTTTGGAAGACTTACTATGATTTATTTAGGTTCAGGTGAGAAAACCTAAGTCAGGAACAGTGCACAGTACCAAAGTAAAAGGGTTTGCATTCCTCCATTGTTCTATATTTTGTCTTGCAATTCTGAGGAAGAAAAGATACTTATTATGACTACCTAAATCCAGAGTTATAGCTTCTGAAGCTCTATTTATCACATTCTACAAGTTGTTCTTTATTGGATTACAGTCTAACAATGTTTCACAGTGACTAAGTGATAGTTCTGAGATCTATATTTATCTGTAGTTAAATATTATATTCTGTGGATCTAAAGGTATGATAAGAGATCAGTAATGAATCATTAACAAGGATTTTAGAGTTTCATAATAATCATATTTGAAGTTATGGGCCAACTTGGTATTACTTTTGTATACAAGTACTATTTGTTTTAGGCTAACCCAATTATGATCCATATCTATGTGCTGATATATATATTGGATGTATTACAATGTGAAGGGTGTGTATGTAGTGATGAATATGAATATGTGAATTAATTTTGCTTTTGTGATCAGATTAGTGCAAAAGAGAACAAAATTTTGTAGAAGAGTAGAGTAAATGTAAAGTAGAGCAAAAAAAATAGATTAGACATTATGAAGACATTTAAGTCTGTATACTATGCTATAAATGGAATTACACCTCAGCATTTTGTAGATGTACTAGTAGCAGTTTTCTTCTGGTAGTGAGCCATTCCTTCTCTATCTTCTCTTCTCTTCTTTTTTGGTAGTGAGCCTATTGTAGTGAGTGCTTATTTGGATAGTGATTCCTTGGGCAATGATCACTAAGGTAGTGAGCCTTCATGTAGTTTGGTGTTGATATCATAATATATTGTGAGCTAACACTCACCATGGTTTTTCCCTTTTTGGGTTTTCCATGTAAAAAACCTGGTGTTTATGTGTTATGTCTTTATGATTGTTGTTCTTATGTTTGTTTTTATTTCATCTTATTGAATGTAGTAAATGGATTAATAAATATGTGAAAAAGAAGTTTTACAGAATAATGATTTACCCTCCCTCTCAATATTCTTGGTGATCAACAACTAGTATTAGAGAAAGGTTCCTTGGAGAAAGTTTAACTTAAGGAAGATCTTGGAAAGTAAAATCATGGAAGCTAGAAGACATCCTACCTCTCTAAAAGCTATTCATCTAGGTAGTATCAAATTGGAAACTACACATATGAGAGAAATAATGAATTGGAAGCTGCTCTTGAAGATCTTGAAAAGTCTGAAGCAGAAGTTAGGGATCTAAAGGCAAATGTCCAAGAAGCTAATAAATGCATTCTAAAGTTAAGGGAGCAAGTCATGAAATTCAAAGAAAAGAGAAAGGATCTAAGTGAATAATTGAATGAAGAAAATGAAACCCTAAACAATTTAACATTCAAAATTGAGGAGAAAGAGGAGAATGAAATGAATCTGAATCAAGTTGTAAAAGATAAGTTTGAGGAATGTGAAAAAATGATTAAAGATGTTTTGCTTCTGAAAAATGATCTGGAAGCAACTATTAGCTATAAAGAAAAATTCAAAATAAGCTTTGCAAAGCTTAAGGGGCTGATTGAAAGTTAGAAGAGTTCACATGACAAGCAAGGCTTCAGATTTGAAAAAGGAGAAAGTTCTAAATCAGGTCAAGAAAACATTGAGATGAGGAAAAACAAAGGCAATCAGTTCTAGAATCATAGAAGAAGACCTAGAAGACCTCTGGTCAGGTAGCCAAATGATCAAAGGTACCCATCTTTCAATAGCTATGTTTTAATTGCAATAAGTTTGGTCATAAGGCTACTTAGTGTAGAAGTAGAATGAATCAGAATGCTCCATCATTCTCTGCTCAATGTTTCAATTGCAAGAAAATTGGTCATAGATCAAATGAATGTAGAAGTCTAGTAAGGAATGGTTTTAACCATGCAAGAAATACTCAATATTTCAATGGAAAGGTCTTTGCATGCAATAGATTTGGGCATATGGATAATCAATGTAGAATAATAATGAATCCAATCAATAGAAGGAATCGAGAACAAAGGAATGTGGTATGCTAAAATTGTAATAAGTTTGGACATATTACAAGATTATGTAGAAGAAAGAATGAGAAAAGAGACTATCCTAAAAAGAAGAGGAAAGGAAAGAACAAGATTGATCCAGTGGAAATCAAGAAGGAAATGAGTAAAGTCTGGATTAAGAAGGATGTTAATGAGGTTAGGTGGTGCAATCACGGTAGGAGGGTTCATAGAATGAACTATCCAGACCGTGTAGCAAGAGTAAACACAAAGGAAACAACACAATAATATAGAACATATGCAAAATCAGTCATTCAGTATATCATAGAATTCAAAATAGAGATCTGTCAGCAACATGCGGGCTTACAATTCATCTCACAGGCTTGATTACATACATGCGCAAGATAAAGCTTTGAAGTCCTCTTGTGAAGGAGCCAACTATCTATCTTCTAAATCATGAGAACTTGTTAACTACTTTCCTAAGGATCTATTACATCATTATATATCATATCTAGAACAATAGATTCCTTTGCGTCGGCCACAAGAGGTTTGGAATCCTGATGAAGAGGTATAACATGTGTTCTTGGATAGGTCAAACCTATCGGCTTGAAAATCCTTCTCCAATGGATACAACAGAGTGCAGACCTATGAGGAAGGTTGGCCATGAACCAAGGAACATTGTAGAATGAGTCTTCAGGATCTGCAAGTCGGCCAATGCTCCCAATCCTTCTCCTTCAGCTGATTACTCATGACTATTAGAAAGCTTTGTACTGAGAAAATAGAGGATCTTCTGATAGTGATAGATTTTCGATAACTAATCTAAATGTTCTGTGGACTTAGAGTGATGTTGATGGACATGTCTAGATGCTAAATCTAGATCTACAATGCTTTTGAGATAGAATACTGAGCAAGATGCTGAAGCTACTTATTGACTGAACTGCTTATACTGAATAGGAAACGAAAGAAACAAACTAATCTATAAACAAACTAAAATGCAAATATTTTTGGTTGATGCAAGATTGATTTGAACCAAGGATGCTCCTGCATTAGACATCTGGGGTTATTGAAAAAGTGAGTCCCTCACTTTGCTGGGGCTAGGGGAGAACCAAGACGGTCCAACTTAGCCTAAGATATCCATGATGAATCTTCTTCTGATCTGCCTTTCTACTTCACAAGGTATTCTTTGTATTGCTTTCCTCTAGTGTTACGTCCAACTTAGTTGTCCAAAATGTCTTCAATCTAGTTTGGTGCTCGTTCTTGTAATTGATTTTTCAAGTCTTCTTCCATGCTGTCACTAAACTCTGCTTCATGATACCGATATAGGTCTACAATGTTGAAAATAGGTGATATACCAATGTCTCTGGTAACTCTACTTCATATGCATTTCCTGAATCAAATTTCCTGAGTATCTTACAAGGTCCAAACTTCTTCATCTTCAACTTGTTATATGTCCCAATTGGAAATCTTTCTTTTCTTAAGTACACCATCACTTCATCTCCAACTTCAAATTCCTTATGTCTTCTCTTCTCATTTGCCTTATCTTTATACTTGCTATTCATATCCTCCAAATGCTTCTTCACCTGATTATGCACTGTCTTCATATGATCTGCAAATTCTTCTACTTCTGCACTCCTCTTTTCTTCCATGCTAATACCTCTCAACTCTGGTACTCCTCTAGGATTCACTCCAGTCACAATCTTAAAAGGTGTTCTTCCAATACTCCTATTTATTGAATTATTGTATGCAAACTCTGCTTGTGAAAGAATCAAATCCCAACTTCTAGTTTTCTCTCCAACCAAACATCTCAACAAGTTTCCCAAACTCTGATTTACTACCTGTTTGTCCATCGGTCTATGGATGAAAAATAGAACTGAACTTCAAATCTGTCTTCATTTTCTTCCAAATTGTCTTCCAAAAGTAACCAACAAACTTTATATCTATGTCTAAAACTATACTCCTAAGTAATCCATGCAATCTCACAATCTCCTTGAAAAATAGGTCAACCACATACACTACATCAGTTGTCTTCTTGTAAGGTATGAAATGAGCCATCTTTGAAAAACTATCAACCACTACAAATATTGAATCATCTCCTCTTTGTGTCTTAGGTAATCCCATTACAAAATCCATGCTTTTGTCTTCCCAAGGTATCTCCGGTATTGTCAAAGGTTTATACAATCCAACATTCTGACTACTCCCTTTTACAACTTGACAAACTCTACAACTCTACACAAATCTCTAAACATCCTTATGTATCTTAGGCCAAAAGTAATTTTCACTCACCAAAGCCACTATCTTATCAATGCCAAAATGTCTTACAAATCCACCACTATGCTTCTCCTTGGTCATATTATCTCTCATTGAACTTTTAGTACGCACAACTAACTTCCTTTGAACAACATATCTTCTTGAATGAAATAATCCAACCACTTACTCCCATCTGTCACAATAGGTTCTTTACATGCTCTCCAAGGTTCTACAAAATTAGTGTCTCCCTCATACATATTCTTCAATTCATCAAAACCCAACACTTCAACTCTCATCTCTGTCAATAAATTTCTTCTCCTACTCAATGCATCAACAACTTTGTTTGATTTTCCACTCCTATGCTTCAACACAAAAGTACAACTCTGCATGAACTCTACCCATCTCATATGTCTCTGATTCAACCTACCTTGACTATTCAAATATTGTAAAGCTTGATGATTTGTATACAAGACAAACTCATTAGGCAACAAGTAATGTCTCCACTTCTTCAAGGCTTGAATTATGGCATATAACTTATGATCATAAATTGAATATCTTCTCCTTGCATCATTCAACTTCTCACTAAAATATGCTACTAGTCTACCTTCTTGACTTAATACTACTCCTATTGCATTTCCACTTGCATCACAATCAACTTGAAATACCTTATTGAAATCTGGTAATGCCAAAACAGGTTGCTCTATCACTTTCTACTTCAACAACTCAAAACTTTTATCTTCTCCTAATGTCCACTTGAAATCTTTTTTGTCACCTCTCATTGTTTCTATCATAGGGTTACAAACTGAACTAAAATTTTTTATGAACTTCTAGTAGAAACTAGCCAATCCATGAAATGATCTAACCTCTCCAATGCTCTTCGGTGTAGGCCATTCAACAATTGCTCTTAGTTTCTCAGGGTCCAGCTTCAATCCTTCCGCAGAAATCACAAATCCCAAATACACTAGTTCTTCCTTCATGAAACTACACTTCTTGATATTTATTAGCAATTTCTCTTCTCTCAACCTCTGCAAAACTTGTCTAATGTTCCACAAATGTTCTTCTTTTGTTTTATTGAAAATCAGAATGTCATCCAAATAAACAATCACAAACTTACCCAAGAATTTCTTCAAGACTTCATTCATCAATCTCATGAAAGTACTCAGTGCATTAGTCAATCCAAAAGGCATCACTAACCACTCATAGAATCCTTCATTTGTCTTAAAAGCAGTCTTCCATTCATCACCTTCTCTAATTCTGATCTAATGGTATCCACTCTTCAAGTCTATCTTTGTGAAATATCTTGCTCCACTCAAACAATCCATGATATCATCCATCCTAGGTAAAGGAAATCTATACTTAACTGTGATCTTGTTTATTTCTCTAGAGTCAGTACACATTCTCCATTCTCCATCTTTCTTAGGTGCTAACACAGTAGGTACTACACAAGGACTCAAACTTTCTTTGATCAAACCTTTCCTCAACAACTCTTGTATCTATCTATTCAACTCTTCATTCTCTACTAGTGTTATTCTATGTGCTACTTTGTTAGGCAAACTTGCTCCCAGTATAAGATCCATGTGATGATTGATACTCCTTATAGGTGGTAATCATTTAGGTACATTTTCTGATATGATGTCTTCATATTCTGTCAGCAACTCTCTTATCTCCGCCGGTTGTGGTTCTTCAATTTTTTTCTTCAATGCTTCAGGCTTCTTAGGAATTAAGGCATAACACATATTCTCATGTATCAAACCATCCATAAATTTTCTTCCATCCACCAAATAGATTCTAGAATTCACACATACTTCACTCTTAGGGTCATGCTCCAAAGGAATCAAATTAATTCTCTTTCAATTTGATGTTATAGTATATGTATTCTTTCTTCCATCATGTACAACTTTTCTATCATATTGCCAAGGTCTACCCAACAAGATATGACAAATGTCCATAGGCATTATATCACACAAGACTTCATCATGGTAAGATCCAATATGAAATTTCACCAAACATTGTTCACTCACCAGTACCTTATGATCATCCTGAATCCATGCTATCTGATAGGGCTTAAGGGTGTTTCAATCTTTCCAACTTTAGCTTAATCACCATCTCCTCTGAAACTAGATTATCCGAACTACCACTATCAATCACAAATTTACAACACTTACCTCTTGATTTGCATCTTGTTCTAAACAAACTTTTCCTTTGTGATGGTTCTTCATTTGTCTCTGCTTGAAATAGTGCTCTCCTTATCACCAATGATTCTCCTTTCTTTGGATTGCCAACTAAACAAGGGGATCCAATAGGTTCTTCCTCAACATAGGATGCTCTTCCACTATTTTCTATCTTCTTGCTTGTACTACCTTGATTACACTCAAATGCTCTATGTCCTTCACCTCCACACTTGGAACAAGTACCTCTGAATGTTCTCTTATCAAATCCTCTTCCTTCTCTTTCATATCCTTCATTCTAGTATGCACTAGGGTTTCCTCCCTGGTAAAAATTTCTGTCATCTCTCTGATAAGCATTATTATCTCTATCATCCTTCTTCAACAGGTTGTCAAACTTGTTCTACTCTGCAAATGATCTATCTCCTCCAGAATAAGTCCTACCTCTCTAAAATTTACCTTCTCTGCCTCTCTATCTCTGATCATGCCTTTTATTCAATTTCTCTTTAACTTTCAAGGCAAATTGATATGCTTCTTCTAAATATGTCATCCTTACCAGGCTTAATTCTTCTTGAATGTTTAATCTCAGTCCATTAACGTATCTAGCCACTTTATCCTTGCTTGCTTCACTATGTCCTATTCGTATGATCATCTTATGAAATTCTTCAGTAAACTCCAACAAATTTCTCCTTTTGTCTCAGGTTTTGCAATCTTGTCAACAACTCCAGCTCATAGTCAGCAGGTATAAATTGATTCTTCAACTTTGTCACCATCCGGTCCCACTTTGTAATCTTTTCTTTCCCTCTTCTATTTCTTTCCAACTAGACTTCTTCCCACCATATGCAGCGTCTCCTTTCAATTTTGTCTTTGTAAATTTCACTCTTTTTGGATCTTCAACTTCTTCATATTCAAAGTATTCTTCAATAGCATTTATCCAATCTATTATCTCTTCAGGGTTCAAATTACCAGTATAGTTTGGTACATCAATTCTAGGTTTGTTTCCAATCTTCGAGATAGCTTGCAACACCTTAATTTGATATAATTCTTCTTCTTCATCACCTTCTAAGGTTTCTTCGGTTTGATTTGCAGTTTGAATTTCTTCTTCTTCATCGCTTTCAGCATTAGATCTAGGTATCAATCCTCTTTACCTATCTTCTTCAATAGTATCCAAATGAATCCACATTGTTCTCATCAATTCCATCATCTCATCCATTCTACTACCCATTATACCAATAGAAACAACTCTCCTCGGCGGCATCCTTCCTAGGATCAATTATAAATTGTCTCAAGTTCAGCAATCAGGCTACAAGCAACAACTGCCTCACAATTAGTGATTGGTTGCGTACAAGTAACCTACCTCAGATTTGTGATCTGCTCACAACAAGATCTTACGGAATCTCCTTCGCCAATTCACTCCAAAGAATCAAACTTTTTCTTTGATACCACTTGGTGCAGTCACAGTAGGAGGGTTCACAGAATGAACTATCTGGATCGTACAACAAGAGTAAACATAGCGGAAACAACACAATAATATAGAACATATGTAGATTCAGTCATTCAGTATATCATAGAATTCAAAATAGAGATCTGTCGGCAACATGCGGGCTTATGATTCGACTCACATGCCTGATTATATACATGCGCAAGATAAATCTTTGAAGTCCTCTTGTGAAGGAGCCAACTATCTCTCTTCTAAATCATGAGAACTTGTTAACTACTTTCCTAAGGATCTATTACATCATTATATATCATATCTGAAACAATAGATTCCTCCATGTCAGCCATAAGAGGTTTAGAATCTTGTTAAAGAGGTATAACGTGTGTTCTTAGATAGGTCAGACCTATCGGCTTGAAAATCCTTCTCCAATGGATACAACAAAGTGTGGACCTATGAGGAAGGTTGGCCATGAACCAAGGAACATTGTAGAATGAGTCTTCAAGATCTGCAAGTCGGCCAATGCTCCCAATCCTTCTCCTTCAGTTGATTATTCATGACTGTTAGAAAGCTCTGTACTGAGAAAATAAAGGATCTTCTGATAGCGATAGCTTTCCGGTAACTAATCCAAATGCTCTAAGGACTTAGAGTGATGTTGATGGACATGTCTAGATGCTAAATCCAAATCCGCAATGCTTGAGATGCTTCTGAGATAGAATACTCATCAAGATGCTGAAACTGCTTACTGACTAAACTACCTATATTGAATAGGAAAAGAAAGAAACAAACTGAATTGTAAACAAACTGAAATACAAATGTTTTTGGTTGATGTAAGATTTATTTGAACCAAGGATGCTCCTGCATCATTAGGGATGGATCTGTGCCATCTTCTGGTGCAGATACTTCATCCAGGAAGTAAATTGGGAGCTCTGGCTCAGGGAGAACTGTACTAAAAATCCTAATCCCTTAGCCAGATAGTAAGTGCTGGGATCCAGCACGAAGATATGATGAAAAGTTGCATATGAAAGATCTTTTGAAAGAAAATCCAGTAGAAAAGGTTTAAGTGCAGAGCATTGAGGAGTAATCCTAATTGACTATATTCTATAGTGAAAAGTTTTGATAGCTTTTGAGAACAAGCATTTTTTATGACTAGGTCATCTTGATAAGGGTTAAAAATGAGGTCATTTGACAAACAATTCACTTTGCATTCAAGCTATCAAGAGTCCAAGGAGAGCTGAAGCAAAATTCTAAATGACCATAGCTATTTCCAAAGCATCTCAACGCAAATCAAGTAAACCCTAATTCAGAAAAAGAGGTATTTTTCAGTTTGAAACCCTACTATAAACTTATTTGAATTCCTACAGAAATGGCTACACCACATGTTATTGATATCACTGAAAGACCATGACCTAAATTCAAGAAACATCCACACAAATCCATGGAAGTTAATCCTCACAGTGCTTTTTCAGAAGTACCCTATGGAATTATGCATGAAGATGATGTTAGGGCTTATATCCATGTTGCCCTAGATGACCATGATGGTGGCAAACTTGCAAAGTTATATTTGAATCACTTAAGTGGAGATTAGTTTGAATTGTTGGACAAATACAAGGCCTTGGAAGACAAGAAATTCATATAGTACTTGGATTTCCCTACCTTCATTGAAGATGCATGGGTTCAGTATGTGTTAAGATGAATGCATGATGAGTTCATGTGGCTCGAGTCTATACATATGATAATAAAGGATGCAATAAGGGAAATTACCAGTCTAAGCTCTACTGGTCTGATACAACAGTTGAAATCTGTAAAGAATGCAACAGTGATAGAAGCCACTGGAGCATAATTTGACAAGAGGGCTCTGACTGCAAATACAATTGAGGATCATGTAGTCAAGTTTGCATCTATGATCATTGGCTATAGGATATACTTTACCAATCATGAGAACTCAGTCTCTAGAATAGCTATATACACAGCATATGAGATGATCAAGTAAAATAAGGATGATTCAATCTATGTGAACTTCTCTAGCAACAGCTGCTAGAGAATTTGAAAAAGAGTAAGGAATCAAAATATCCTTTCAAGTTTGTGATGTAGAGCATGGTGTAATATCACTTAACTAACTCAATTAATCCACGTCTTGAGTCTTGACACTTCAAACAATAGGCATCCTTTCACAACTGCCCCTCTAACCTAGTAGCCCTTCAAAACAAGTTTTTCAAGGATAAATTTCAGAGGAGGACTCAAACCCAAAAACCAAATACCATTTGAGATACCCTTTATGCCCCTTTGTAACATATCAAATCTTTTGATAGGGTTACTTTGGATCAAAACCCTCTAAAATTGATTGTTCCTCTCCAATTAGGTTTAATTAGGCCTATTTTATAAAGCAACTATGTGAAAATCAAAGCCCAAACTACAAAAATTCTTTCCAAGGTACTCCATACATCACATGGAGTCTGAATATTGTATTTCTCTCACTTGAAATAGTTCCCACCTTTTCTTTTCACAAAACCCTCTATCTACCTAATCCACTAAGCCTAATACATAGAGATATTAGGCTAGGGTTGCCTCAAACTTGGCCCTAACTCCATCCCCTACTCCTGTAAACACTAAAAATGTTGAAAAACATCTAACTACCTCCATTCCACTAATTCTTAGATTTTTCCACTGGTGGAATGGGTCAAAAACTCATTTTTTCAATCAAAACAACCCTAAACTAGGGTTTCTGACTGTTTTCAGAAAAATGACTAACTCCTTTCAAGCTTAATGAAAATGAATGAAACCAAATGCAAATGACATAAGATTCATCCACACATCTATTTCACTAAATTTTAGAGCATGTACTGGTTGTATAGGATCGTACAAACGTTTGTAGCAGCAATAAATACCCAGAAATGTAGAAAATAGTGAATATTTTTATTGTTTGATCTTCAAAATTTCTTTAGCAGCCTGCCTCAACCACACAAGGCATTATTTAAACATTTTCAAGCCAAAACAACTAAATCCAAATAACTCTTCAATGACTTGACTGTTCAACTTCCTTTGCACACACAAAATGGCCACTTTGCAATTATACAACTACTACAAACTAATCCACATGCCTAAAAATAACTTAAGAACATGTCCACATGGTCTAAATAGACCTTATTACATCAAAAAGTGTCTTAACATCATGAAAGACTCACATTTGACGCATATTTACAAAAAACACCTAGGTGCCCTGCACCAGTTTGGCACGTTAATACTTTGTTTATTCTTCTATTTCAAAAGAGAAATTTCAGGAATCAATAATATTTTTTGGGATCCAAGCAAACCTATAGTTGTACAAATAAGAGATTATATTAGCAATCTAGGTGATGTAAATGTTCAGAATACAGCATTGTGGGGATACTTTAAGAACTTTCAGAAGTCAATACAATCTAGTATGAGGATCCCTATGTTAGTTGTAGAAAAGTACAAGAATGACATTTGTTTTATTGTGAATAAAGATTAGTGTATGATGGTGGTAGTAGAGCCTAGGACTATTTGGGTACCACCCATGGGCTATGAGGTGGTAGAGGATGTTCTAATAGGTCTTGCTGATCTTATGTTGAGCAAGCCATGGGATCCTAATGAACAAAGATTTGGCACTTATGAGGAAATATCTGTTAAGGTGCATGTGGAGATCAGGTAGCCTGAAACAGTAAAGAAAGTTTAGAAGATGTTGGAAGAATATGCACAAAGCAAAGGGTTTACCAAGGAACAAATATCTGACACAAGAGCTAGAGTTGAGGCTGAAAAGATAGCTAAAGAAAAGGAGAAGGAGCCAGAAAAGGAAGCTAATAAAGCTTCAAAAATTCAAGAAGTGCAACCAGAGATACCTGCTACACCCAAAAGGAAAACAAGGGGTGCAAGCTCCTCATAGACAATTTCTAAATCCTCCAGTGCTCCATCCTAATCAACTACATAACCACCCATTAGTAAAGGTCACAAAAAGAAGAAGACAAAAGGACAAAGGATGTATGTTAGTGCTAGTGGTGATGATGCAAAGGAAACAGAATCTGATGAAGAAGTGAAAAAGATTAAAGCACAAAGTCACAACCCTCAAGTGCTACTAAAGAGAATACCTCCGAAAAGGAAAAGGGAAGAAGGAAGGCTAAGGAATAGGCTACCATTAACCCTTAGGACACTTTGAATGCCATGTATGTACATGGCAACCTCAAGCCAATAGTTGAACTCTACGATAAGGTTAATGATGCTGACAAGAGAATCATTGAGACATCTATAATAATATTCTTGGAGATGTTCAATAAGGATTTGATTGAAGTCATAATAGACCTTCCAAACAGCTTGGCAAGCATAAACCGATCAAGGAAAAAGGTTGCTATGGGTAAGGATGTGGAACTTCAGGAGTGTACACTAATTAAGTTGTGTCCAAACATCACTCCATAAGAAAGAGCAAAGATATTGTTTAGGGTAAAATTGGATTTGTTGATCTTTTGTTGTTTAGATGTTAAAATCCTCCTTTCACCCTAACATTGAAGGATCTAGGGTTGAGTGGCGAGCACTATCATACCCTAGGTCACTTGTAAATGAGGGGAAGCTTGGATTAGGGAATTAATTATTAATTTTTCCTTCTACTATGCTCAATTAACCATTAAACCCCTAATTATGCAAATACGATAGCAAATTGATGAATAACAGAAAAAGCTCTTGCAGACGGGAGTAAAATACCAAATTACATAATACCTATTTTTGAGGTTCCAAAATGGAATAGTCAGGGACACTGAAGCGAGTGCCCAAGTCCAAGGTACTTACTTTTTTAGGGAATCTGGACCTCCTTCGGACACTGATCAACCCTGTAACTTATGTTTTCTAGAATCTATCTATGGAGGACACTAGAGCAAGTGCCCTAGTCCCAGAAGTGCTCCTTTTTCCATCTTTCCTTCAGATCCTAAATCCCTGATGTCTTCCCAGCCTTCCTACAACTGTACTTTTCCCAGATGTGACACCTATAACCTACAATCACAAGACTTGGTTTGGAGGTTGTGGTGTTTATAGGTTTGCCTCAGTCAAACCCCAAAGGACACTTAAGTCTCCAAACACCGTTGTCAGATAAAGAGGGTGTGCCCTTATGAGGTAGAGGCCAAAAACCAAAGGAATCAATGATAAAAAAAACCATGATATGTCACCTTGTAGTGAAGCTTTCATGGAGGAAGATGCTCTTCATGCCATGAAGGAATCGATGCTCAAATCTACAAATATCAATGCACAAAACACACAAGTCTGCTCTTACAACACAATATAAAGCCTTGAATCACCTTGAGAACACAATAGCTTGCTCATTAGAATCTAGTTTACAAATGAATGCCTACACATGCTTATATATGCACCTACAATCATTCCCACGAAGATATTAAAAATCAAACATTACCATGTCGACAAAATAACCTCCTAACGGTCATAAACTGACACCCAAAAATTGGGGCTACCCAAAAATAGGGTAGGACTAGGGCGTGGGCGCCCAAGTCCTCCTCCCCTATTTTAGGCAGGGTGTAGCTTAAGGGGTCCTCCTAGGTCCTATTTACCATGGGACTTAGGTCTCATTCCATCGGGATGCTAAAATATGAACTAAAATTTCCTAAATGCACTCTAAAGAACCAGGAGCTAAACCTTATGAGGGAAAAGCCCCCAAGGGGACATTTTTTGATGTTACATTTAGCCCCCACTTTAATGTATGTATGAACATGAGGCCCATACATGCATTAAAGTAAGGTTACAAACATAGCAAACACACCAAGCACGGAGAAGACACGCCAATCATATAGAAAATAGTAACAAGCATGCAAAACATGGAGGAGATAGTAACAGTCATGAAAAACACAGAGCAGATAGTCAATGCATAGAAGACACATTAATGCATGGAAGACATAAATGATATCTTTTCTTTTCTTTTTTTTATATATATGAAATGCAAATGCAAGTACTAGAAAGTAAAAAAACCTCCCATATTAGACGAAGCACTACTCAGAGGCACTCATCTTTGTATAAGGGGCAACACACATGCAATACACGCAAAACCTCCCAAAATGCATGAAGCACTACTCAAAGGCACTGGTCTTTGCATATGGGGAAACAAACACGCCAAACAAAACAAGCACACCAAAACATACACACTTGAAGACATAGAGAAAACATGGTAGACAAGCGATGGTGTGTTCCCTATTTCTACGCTCATCACCATCTCAGGCACATTACAGGTGTAGAGTGCCTCTACATGTTGTTTCAGTTTCACAGTGTTGCGGTTAAGTGATAGTGGCTTAATATTTGTGTCTCTGTTCTGTGCCTTTTATGTTTCTGTGTGCGGATCGCACCAAGTGTCAAAGTCACGATAATGAAACAAGCATCCAGTTTGGTGCGAAGTGTGTCACGTATCAAGTAACTTCTTTTGGTACATTTTGTTTCAAGCCTGCGGAAGGTGCCATGTGTCGATAGTGGAAGTAGTCTCAAAAGGTTTCTTTCCTTACTATAGTTATATGGAGGCTGCCATGTGTCCTTTTGAGTTTTATATGGATGAGGCCACGTGTCCCTTTTTAGAATTATATGCATCAATATGGTGGGCCACAATACATTTTGTTTCGAGCTTGCAGATGGTAACACGTGGCAATAGTGAATAAAGGGTTACTTTATTCATAATCCTCTTTTACCAAGAAGCATTTTATTTCATAGTTGTTGTAGAACATGCCAAGTTTTTGCTTCTGAGGGACCTTTCAAAAGTTTCATTTGTTTCAATAGTTATGCAGAGGTTGCCGCGTGTTAGTTTGTATGCCCGTAGGTGCTGCCATTTGTCCCAGTTTTTTCCCTTTGAGGGTAATGAGTAATGAAGGCAGTGGGTCCCATTAATATTTGTGTCTCAGTTCTAAGTGAAGTGGGTTGCAACAGATGTCAAATGAAGGGTGCTCGGGTATAAAGACACAGGTTTTGTTTCAAGTTTGCGGAGGCTGTTGTGTGTCATTTTTCAAACCTGCGGAATGCGACAAGTGTCTACTTCCTGTGAATTTATTTAAAGGAAAAAGAGTTTCTAAATATATGCAGACACTTCCATGTGTCTTGGTTATGAAGATAGTTAGTGTGCCACATAATATTTTGCCCCAGCCAATGAGCGCATTGGAGGGATGACCATTACAGATTTAGAAGATAATAACCGCCATGGATTTCTAGTAATCTTTAGTTTTGTTTGGCTGTTGACGATTGGGGTTGTTACAGACAATCTTGGGTTTAGTCTTCAATTATAAATATGCAGCATTTGTAATCATTTAGGGATGGAACTTTGATATAAGTTTCAAATTAGAAATCTAATAGAGGAGTCGGAGACTTTGCTAAGACCATTTTATGTCATTTTGCCTTTATTTTTTTATTCTTGAAAAGAAAGTAAATATATCTGTGCATGTTCTATGCCTTTTATGTTGCTGGAAGATAAATAAGAACTCTGTTCTATGCCTTGGTTGATATTATCTGTGTCTTTGCAAAGTCATCTATTGTAAGCCTTTGATAATATTCATTATATCTGCTTATATTGATCATGCAGTATCTGCTCTTTAATATAGCTGTACCTTGAGAATAGTTTCACTGTGCTTGAATTGAAGGAATATTTTTACTTAGGTGCATCACCATAAATTAGATTTTCTTATTGTATCTGTAATCCTATTTATTTCTTTCCCTTTCGTTCAAAACCCAATTGAAATAGGAAGAGCCAACTTCTTTAAAATCTGGAGGTTGTTTCAAGTGGCAAGTCTCACATTCTTGAAATTTCCCATGTTGGTGTTGGAACCCGCATAATTTTACACATCAACAACAAGAACACACTGATGATTGGGCTTCACCACAACAATTGCTGAAAACATGCTTAAGGGTTGAGTTACTCACAGAACCGCTCCCCGCCTCTGTAGAGGACTTTTGAAAATGACGGGATGATGCAATATGCTCTGAGAAATACACCATCTCTGCCTTCGCAGAGGGATTAAGAAAAAGGATATGCTCAATATCCTGCCTCTGCAGAGGGCTTACATGATTGATTGATTGATTGCAAACAAACTCAGGATGCATGATGCACTACTCTGGCACATGTCTTTGCATCTAAGGTTAAACACATTGCTACCATCTATAACAGACAGCTTACCTTATATGCCCCCACCTTAAGGTGGTTTATATCAATTATCGATATCAAGCACGTTAAGGTAGGAAGAACACACATAAGGGAACATCAGCTTTCACAAAGCCCATGCCCCCCAGAGGTGACATGTACTTTATGATTGCCAAATGTTCCCACAAACACATCCCTGCAAGAAACATGTTAGTGTCTACAACATCATGATAAACAACAACATTAATGCATATGATTAACCACACAAAGAGCCAAGGTTATACAACAAATTTGGAGTTTGAGGATAACCAGGGGCTATATCATGAAGCTCTCCAAATAGAGTACCGCCAAGGCTAGATTCAAAGGCAAACAAAGGTGCACAGAGCAGTAGTATTGTTAAGGTTTGTAAATGCAAAAGAAACATCATGAAATTCACTATGCAGAAAGCATGAGTGCTTCCACTAACCAAGCGTCGGATAATATATACAACCCCATCATCATATTAGGAACTAAGTCCATTTGTTGATTGCTCTTGAAAGGGACACTAGGTCTGCATCAGTATAAATGTTTGTCGTCATCCGCCCGCTAGATGGAAACACTAGAGGAAGGGAAACAATAAATAAGAGAGGAGAAAACAAGTGTCTTAGGGACAGTCACGTAGGAGGGTGCCCCCAAGTCACCAACCACGATGCTATGTCTGTAAGACACAACACACAACAATGAAATCAGAGTGAGAGGCAATTTAGAAGAATGATGATACAAATAGAAGAAGGTCACAACAGAAGCAATCTCCTGGTATCCTAAACCTTACAAGAGAATCTAAGATCATCCTAGGAGGCCTAAATAACACAAAACACATCACGGGGGAAGCACATTACGATAGAAATAAAAATTTATAGATACTTACTTGTAGGGCCCCTTTCGGGCTAGAGGTTATCTATAAGTAAATCATCGTCGTCATCGTCCCATTCCCTAATGATGGAGGATAGTGAGACCTATGGTACCATAGCCAAATGCATATCTTGTTCATTATGTTGTTCATTGTTAGGATTGTTTTTGTTTGGTTGAATGTTAGGATCGATGTTTTCTTGTTGAGAGGCAAGATTTATAGCATATTCTTGTCTTCTTCTCCTTCTTTCTCTTGCTTTTCTATTTCATTTTGTTTTACCACTTCTCTTTTGTAAGATAGGGCTATCCTCTTTCATAGGCTTGTGCAAATTAGAAGGTGAAGCACCAAGATCAAACCTCATTTGATGTGGTGGAACACTTTCTTGTTGACAATGACCTCCCAATCTTTGTAAGGATTTCAGGGAAGAAACCTCAGCATAGGGACCTTGTCCTTTTGGTCTAAAGTTTTCTTCACATGTGATTTGTTTCTCTTTTTTCATTTCTTGTGTAGGAGGACTAGGTACTTCAGTTTTATCTCAAAAGTAATTTAATTTGTAATGTTTTTCCTAAACCAAAGGTTTATACTTGTTCCGAGGGATGGTGATTATATAGTCATCCAAAGGGAATTTTAGACAATGGTGTATTATTGAAGGGATAGCTTTCATTTATTTTAGCCACGGATGTCCCAATTTAATGTGAAAGAGGTCAGAAATGGGGACAACATTGAACCATTGCTTGACATGTTTTCTGGATAATGTTACTAACAAAGATATCTTACCCAAAGGCTTGATAAAGGTTCCTTTATGCGTCTTAATCATCACGCTCAAGAGATCATAAGAACCTTGCATTAGTTGATGTGAAAAGAGGAACTACTCAGTGGCAATATTATTCATGTAATTAGGATTGATAAGGGTTCCATTCATAGGGTTTTCTGTTATTTTCATAGTAATGTAAAGAGGTCCTTCTTTTTCTTTAGTTGTTCTATCATGAGGAGTAAAGACAATTTCAGGTTCAGGAACCTTTCTTTTCATGTAAGGTCTAGGAGGGAACCTATTTTTTCTATTATGATTAGAGGCCATGATTACTACTCAAACCAATGCAAAATCAGATTTTGAAAGCCTTGCAAAACTAGTACAAAAGGTAAGAGCAAAAGTAGCCAAAAATGCTTATTTTTTTATGCTTTTCAATGCAAATGAATGACACAAAGGATGTTGTAAGGATTTTGATTGAGGATAGAAATTTATATGTCTGATGTCAGTCCAAAACAAAAATCTAATCACTCTCAATACACTCTTGATGCAAATCCAAGATAATGCCAAGTCAAAATGTAGTGAAATTATGTCAAAATAGGCAATATTTTCACCAAAATTCAATGCAAAAGAGCATAACAAAGGGTGTTGTGAGGAAAATGGTGATGAAAAGAAAATAATATCAGCAATAACAGCCACTTTATGCAAAAATACCCAACACAACATGATGTAGCACCACTTAAGGTAAAACCCTAGTGAAAATATAGCAAAATAGTCTATTTTTCACAGTTTTTCAACTCCAAGACCTAGAAAAAGAGGTGTTGTAAGGAATTTTAGGATGTAATGTAAATAATATTAGTAATATCAGTCACCTCAATCCATAAAATTGATCACAACATGCTTGGAGTGCAAACCAGGCCAAACCCTAGGGCAAAAATAGTCAAAATGTGTAGTTTTTCACCAATTTTTCACTACAAGAGCCCGTTAAAAGGGTGTTGTGAATATTTTTATGAGGGGAAGAAAATTATTACCTAATAACAGAAAATTAATGTAAAAATATCTTTCACAACACACCTATGGTGCAAATTTATGAAGTCGATAAGGCCAAAATTAGTGAAAATTGTCATTTTCGAAGCCCTAGGTTTGAGATTTTGGAACAAAATGCTATACGAGTGATTTAATGTCTGATTTATGATGTAAATTAAATAATCTCAGATCTGAAAATGATATTCAAGCTTAATCATGCAAAATTCCCATGTAAATTTAATGAAATTGCACCAAAATTGCTAGTTTTTTGTTGAAATTTTCAAAGCAAAAATGCAAATAATTTAAAGTTAAATGCAAATTCACACTAAATGCAAGAATACAGCCAAATTAAAATTTGAATGAGCCTCTAAAATTAATAGAAAAATATGATAAAATATTTTGCCTATGAACCCTAGATTTTGGAATTACTAGGTTATCTAAAAATTGTCAAAATTTCCACAAAACCCTAGCAATTAAATGATGGAAATGCAAAGAAAGATTTTGATTTTTTTCATTTTTCTATATTTTATATCAGATCTGATGCAAAAATCATGAATTAGGAAAATTTAGGAAGAATTGACACAATTTAGTAAGCCCAACAATGCAATTTTTTTATATTTTTCCAATTTTTCAATTTTTAAAATTTTTTCTCAATGTAATAAATTAAATGACCAAATGGATGAATGAAATCACACCAAATCTATAGATAAACACTCAAGAAGTTGCAATTTAAGTTCAAATACATGGGTTCACCAAAATGTTTAGGGTAAAATTGGATTTGTTGATCTTTTGTTGTTTAGATATTAAAATCCTCCTTTCACCCTAACATTGAAGGATCTAGGGTCAAGTGGCAAGCATTATCATACCCTAGGTCACTTCCAAATGAGGGGAAGCTTGGATTAGGGAATTAATTATCAAATTTTCCTTCTACTATACTCAATTAACCATTAAAACCCTAATTATGCAAATACAATAGCAAATTGACCAATAACGGAAAAAGTTCTTCCAGACGGGAGTAAAATACCAAATTACAAAATACCTATTTTTGGGGTTTCAAAGTGGAATAGTCAAGAACACTAGAGCGGGTGCCCAAGTCCAAGGTACTTTCTTTTTCAAGGAATCTGGACCTCCTTCAGACACTGATCAGCCATGTAACTTCTATTTTCTAGAATCTATCTATGGAGGACACTAGAGCGAGCACCCTAGTCCCAGAAGTGCTCCTTTGTCAGTCTTTCCTTGGGATCATGAATCCCTGATGTCTTCCCAGCCTTCTTGCAACTCCACTTTTCCTGGATGCGACACATGTAACCTGCAATCACAAGACTTGGTTAGGGGGTTGTGGTGTTTATAGGTTTTCCTCAGTCAAACCCCGGAGGACACTTAAGTCTCCAAACACCATTGTCAGATAAAGAGGGCATGCCCTTGTGAGGTAGAGGCCAAAAACCAAAGGAATCAATGATAAAAACACAATGATATGTCACTTTGTAGTGAAGCCTTCATGGAGGAAGATGTTCTTCATGCCATGAAGGAATTGATGCTCAAATCTACAAAAATCAATGCACAAAACACACAAGTCTGCGCTTGCAACACAATAGAAAGCCTTGAATCACCTTGAAAACACAATATCTTGCTCATTGGAATCTAGTTTATAAATGAATGCCTACACATGCTTATATATGCACATACAAGCATTCCCACCAAGATATTAAAAATCAAACTTTACCATGTCGGCAAAATAACCTCCTAATGGTCATAAACCAACACCCAGAATTGGGGCAGGTGCCCAAGTCCTCCCTCCTGTTTTAGGTAGGATACAACTCAAGGGGTCCTCCTAGGTCCTATTTTCCATGGGACTTAGGTCTCATTCCATCGAGATGCTAAAATATGAACTAAAATGTCCTAAATGCACTCTAAAGACCCGGGAGCTAAACCTTATGAGGGAAAAGTGCCCAAGGGGATATTTTCTGATGTTACAGATATCTA
Source organism: Cunninghamia lanceolata (assembly GCA_027924645.1). Classification (NCBI taxonomy): domain Eukaryota; kingdom Viridiplantae; phylum Streptophyta; class Pinopsida; order Cupressales; family Cupressaceae; genus Cunninghamia; species Cunninghamia lanceolata. Next base: position 6,741,701 of record BSBN01000295.1, on the reverse strand, counting down.
AAATGTTGAATGAAAGGTTCAGGACAAAGAAGAGAATCAACACCATAATGTTAGGAGATGTTGAGAAGTTAGGAAAGGAAATTGAAGAAATCACCTTTGAAGTACTTAGAGAGTTTCATCTTCCAACTATATATGACAAGGAAGAAATAAATATTGAAGATGATGCTCCCTTACTGGATGTCAATATAGATCAAGGAATAGATAAAATTAAAATTCAAACCTGTTGTGTGGTTGCATAACAAGCCTCATTTTGCCTTAGCAAAATAGGGACCCAACTTTTTGCTTCTACTTGTTATTTGCTTTCTTGCTTTGGATGGTTTGGTAAAAGGTCAGTTAAGTATATCACCCCTGCACATGCATGTCCCCCATAAGAAAAGGTCAAGTGTCAAAGTAAAAATTTGCCTTCATAAACCTCATAATTTGGAAGAGTGTAAAATTTTAAGCAGGTTTGCCTTTTGTATCACCTTGATATTCCTTAAGGATAAAAAGTTATGCTTGGTCAAACTTTGGTCAAACCTGATATTCCCATAGGGTCACATTTGTTAATATTAGTCACATTCACCAGATGACCTTGACATATGAAGATCACCTAATATCTACATATACTTCAATATGCGAACATCAAAGTTAAGTGTGAAGGAATGTCTACCTGTCAAATGTGCATGCATATTCCTGGAAGGTCACATTTCTGAATGTTTGTCATATTTCATAATATCACCCTTCACAAATATGACCATGACGTTATCTTGTTCCAATTTATGAAAGGACTCAACATGATGATGACATCATCCTAACCTGATACAAACAAAACGTGATCTGATGATAATGTCATCATGACTCGGACCCAAGAGGGTCATATTTCCAAACATCCATGATCTTAACTAATATGATGATGATGTCATTCCCTCAAACAATTTAAAAGACTTATAAAATGCTGACATCATCCTCACATTCTCAAATAGGGTGATATTTCATAGTGTTGAATATCTAGATATGTCCCAATATCCCTCATATCGAACCTTGAGACCTGAGATGCAGAGATTTCTAGCGATTAATCAAATGATGCCACGTGGTACATCCATCTGATCATATTGATAAAATGTGTTATCACGGTTATTGACAAAGGTATAGTGACCCAACTTTTGTCATTGGTCAATAGTTGACCATCCTCCTGATGACGTCACCCTCACCTTCTAGATATTAGTCATATTTTCAAATATCCCTGACCTCTGCGAGTATCACCCTCTACATTAAATGCAATCCCAACGGTAGGTCGAGCCTTCAAATTTCAAATGCACGCCCGCCACTTGTCAACATCTACAAACATCATGTGTCAATCAATGGACATGAACAAAAGACACTAAGCACACCCTAATTCTCTATGTTAATTGGTTAAAAGTGAGGATTTGGTTTCATTTCAAATTTACCATATGTTAAATAGAGAATTACAGAGCTCCGGAGAGATTAAAATATCACTGTAACTTGCAAACATAATGGATACACATTTGAATAGAATGGAAAATAGTAATTGTAACAGGATCCCATTCATCTGAATATCACCCAGACAATAAAAGGGAAGTGATTATCAAGTATGTAATGGTCAAACCCTCCTTTGTCATTTATGGTAAATGAGGAGGTAAAAATAGTTTTAACAGAGTTAATTGACATGATGATGAATAAAACAAACTAGAATGCTAGGATTATCACCATGAAATGCATGTGATCACTAAACCACTACTACATACGACACGTTAGGGAAAGATATGCATTTTTTATTGCAGGATCTAATGGCAGTCAGAAAGAATTGGTCTGCTACTGAATTTTTGACACCTATGTTCATGTAGCTAGAGAGGGTAGCATTCAGATATGGGCAAATTAATGATACGCATCAAGGAAGTACTAATCTTGATGCATGGATAGTGAGACTATAGAAAGGAGGTGGGAACCCTCTGCTTATGAGCATATATAGTTCAGGAATGTGGAATGCTAGCGGATTTCCATATGCGATGGAGGCCACTGAACTAGTGGTAGAATGCACCTGACACTACAATGTGGAGACCAGAAAGGTAGAAAAATATGGGAGAATTTATGCAGATTTCTCAACTGCAGGCATCACCGTTACCTTTAATTTGCCTAAGGGACCTAATGTGGTTCACCTAAACCTGGGTAGATTGGAAAAAGAGTATAGTAAAAGGCAGAAAAAAGCTAGAAGGATCATGTATCAATGGAGATCCAAGAGTAGCATGTATAAGGCCTCTACCAAATTACCTATATATCTCTTTAAGTTTGATTTTGCTCCAGAATATCAGTACATGATGGTAATGCTCAGCAGGATGATAGGGAAACCAAGTGTTGGGGCATTCAAAAATTGGATGTATGCTATTATAAGGATGGTAGGGTGTTCTGATGACAAACACCTATGGCGAAGATCATAAGTGACAACCTAGATGAAGGCATGAAGAAGCTAGGAGGGAAAATTAACATGTTCCATATGACTTCCTATGTAGTATATGCTTGTGCATTTAGAGGCACATTCAATGGATTGCAAATAGTAGGTAGGGTTGGAAGTAACCCTGGAGATGTGAAAATCTGGGAACATTACCCATAGTTGAAAAGAAGAGTCTTTCCAACATTATAGGAGAGTGAATGATTCATTCTCTATGCACCTTGTCAAGACCATGGAAGAAGACAGAGCAAAGAGATTGATTGTGGAAGCACAAGCTGCTATATACAAACATGGGGCTTGGTTCATCCAATTCCCCACATTTTCATATAAAAGGATGGAAGGTTTCATTGGGCAACCTCTCATGTTGCCAAGTTATCCAAATTACAAAGTCATCTTGATGGAGTTTGCTAGAAAGATACTGCCCTCAGTGGAGGCTTATATTGAAAAGGAAAAGATACCAAATGTCTTGTTTCCAATCATGATTGGCTGGTATATGTGCCCTGATAGGGAAAGTGTCAAGGATGTAATTGGAGGATTGAATTTGATGCATTTGCAACCCTTCTCATTGGCTAGGCCATATGATCCTTATGATAGGATGCTGGCATTGCATAAGAAGCCTATGCATCAAAAGCATATTGAAGATTTCTAGGTTGATTGTGATGATGAGGTAGAAGTTAGAAGGAGAGGTTATCAAAGGCTCACCTTAAATCAGATATGCACCTTGGATTACATGCCAGTGTTTGCTCAGTTACATGAGGATGATGGTAGGATCATGTCCCAAGAATATGAGGACAAAAAGGTATACAATGATACCATATTAGCTCCAGAGTGGAATCAGCCAGAGTAAACTTCCTTGGACAAGATAACTCAGAAGGTCATACAATTGACCAAGGAATGGGTAGAAAGTGAGATCACCCAACTAAAGAGTAAAGGAGTATCCCTCACTGTAGATAACAAAAGAAAGAGGTAGGAATTATCTGATGAGGAGTATGATGATTTCCTCTGGGAAAAGAGGCAGTCAAATGGAGAAAGGCAACAAATTAAAAATAAGAAAGGAAATCAAGCAGCTTGGGTGATGGTCATTCAACAACCCCAACCAAAAGAAAATGTAGCTTCCACATCAGCTGTAGCATCACCTCATACACCTACAAAAAAGAAAGAAAATTGTTGAAAAGCCTGCCCCTATTATTGTAGAGGAGGAAGAACCCTTAGATGATGATCTCTTGATCAAGAGGAAGAGGAAGAAGGGCCAAATGCCACCTCAAAAGAAACAAAAGATTGCTATGAGGGGAACTGTGGATATAAATCCTATTCTATTGAGAGGAGTAGGTGATGAAGGTATTTTTAAGAACTTGTAACATGAAGTTCCCATCCTGATATAGTGCAATTTAAGAGTGAAAAGGCAAAGGAAGAAAGAGAACAGATGATTAGTGCAAGGAAAGAGCAACCTTTTCCATTAGATGATACAGTGGACTTATCTGATGATGATGTAGTCAATGATTTTTTTTCTCATTCTATGGAAACATTGGTAGAAAATACAAAGATGACCCCTCATGGCACTCCTGTGGTTCAAAATGAAGTCCATCAGGAGGAGGTTGAAATGGAAGAAATAGAAGAAGATAACCATGAGGTGGTAGCTCAACAAATTGGATTGATAGACTTGGTTGATCAAGTCACCAGATCTACAGCAATAGACCTGGCTTATCAGTGTGATGAGGATCAAGATAAAGGCAAAGATTTACCTTCAGAGCAAGATAATGTAGAAGTTAATGTACATACAGAGGGTGATGAAGAGATGCCTGATAGGAATGATAATCAGGATAATGAGCCAGCACCTGGAAGAGGAACAAATGAAAATGAAATGGATAAAGCCCAAGACCTCAGAGAAATAGATGCATCCAAAGGTGGAGAAAAGAGTCTTCAACAAGGTGATGATCAGAAAAAGGAAGCAAAAAATGTGAGCAAGAATGATCAGGGTGATCATCCGGATAAATTAGATCAGAAGGTCTAGTCTCCTCGTGAGGATCAAGTGCAACAAGATACCCAAGATCAAAATGTGAAGGCATCACAAGAGACTCCTGTACAATAGGAGATCCCTCATGAGAAAATTTAGGAAGATGAACAAAGGAAAGAAACTTCTCCATCGAGGGGAGAATAGAGTGTAGAGTCTCAAGATGCTCACATTGAGCAAACTGACCAACAAGAACCCACCGGTGATATACCATATTGGTTGTAGCTAGAGATAAACCCACCCCAGGATAGTGATGTGCCTAAGTTTGATGTTGCTACATTGTTCTCAATAGATATGATTAAGCCTAAGAGAAAGGCAAGGCCTACATTCACAATCAAGAGAGACCCTGCCATAGGTACGAGAACAGCTCAGGTACCTTTGCCAATAGAAGATAAGGAAAAAGGGGAAATAAGTATTGATGAATTCTAGATAACTAATGTCAATCTAGGGTTTTCTACTGAGGAGCAAGAGGGGCAAGAGGCTAAAGATATTATTGACTCCTTGATGAAAAGTGTGAAAAAGGATAAGGACAAAAATAAAATGCACAAGGAGAACATTTCCCAACTGCATACATTTACAAAAGGGTTAATTGATCCTAATCACATGCCAGTCAATACAGCCATCCCTTTGACTATCATATCTCAAGATGAGATAACAAGGTTGGACATCATGAAGCATAAGGCTCATGTGGTGGACAATTGGTTTATTCTTTTCATTTCTGAAGTAGAGAAGGTGATAAAGACCTCCCTCTCCAATTGGAACTTGTTCAGCATATTGAGGAACAAAGTAGATAAATTTCAAAAGGAGGTTGGATGGAGATCCATCAAAGTAGAGAAAAATCTGGATACCCTGGCTGAGATGAGGCACATAGACATGAAGGTGCTCATATATAATAAGGTATTGGACACCAATATTGCACAATTATTAAGCATATGGTATGAGGATACTAGGTTCAAGAGTGATATCCTGAAGAGATGTAACACCAAGCTTAGGGATATTAGTGTTAAAGTGCATCACCTTATGGCTGAGGAGATAAATATCTTGGAAGCTCTAGAAGAAAATGTAGAAGGAAAGATAGAAAATCAGGATGTTGATTTTGCAATTCAGGCCTTCCAAAGTAATTTCAAACAGGCAACAAATGACCCTCTCCACCATTTGACAGAGGATGTAGTCAACAAGGCTATGAGAATGAAGGCCAAGTTGGAAGGATACAATGAGATGTTAAATAACAGAAAGAGCAAATGGACTGCTCTACAAACACAATTTCATTCCCAAAAGTATGTTGTAGTAAAAGATAGAGTTTAGGATGGAGGAGAAATTGAAAGAATAATACAGGCATATGAACCCATCAGGGAGATAATCAGCACACATATATGCACAGTAAGAGAAAAAAGTGATCGAGTCTCACCAGATGGTTGCCAGCTAGCAACCTGTGCCACGTTTAATATCTGCTGACCAAGTCAAAAGAAGATATGGACCTGTCATGCCCACATTTCCCATGCGGTCACGACACATGACACATGTGTCATGTCCACATTTTCCATGTGGTCATGACACGAATTATGAAAAAAATTTCTACCTATCCCTAGGAACCCCCTCGCATGCATCTACGTGCTCGGTGGCAATACGCCTAAGGCGTAAACATGTCAACATAACCACTAAGGTGATGGCCGTCTAGGGGGTATGCGACACATAGTGTGTCACTTCTAGGGTTAGACTGATTTAAATCTAAACCCCTAGTTTCCTAGGTGAAGATGATTACAACATTGAATCCTAACTTAACTCAGATCAAAAAGTGATAAGTAAAACAACGACAAGGTGGCGTGTGATTCAAGTGGAATGATGGAATGGAATAAATAAAACATCGCATAAAGTAAACCCTAGGAATCTAGCAAAATTCTGGCAACATAACGCATTTTTGATAAATGTAAAATAAATTTAAAAATAAAACATCCAGAAGGGATTTAATAAAATTTTAAAAAATTAAATTAAAACTTAGGAACAAAATCAAACGATTTAAAATAGAATAATAAAATTAAATTAAATGACAAGACGTCAAGTAAATCCAAAAGAGAGTTGAGTCTGTTATTAAATATAATTTCGGCATTATATTTAATAACTAACTCAAATAATTAAATAGATAGGATAGGAGAGTTTAAATAACTCATCCTATAAAATAATAATAAAATAGATCAATAATTTAAAACGGTGCAAAATCCCCGCCAAGAAAAGATGAAATCAATAGCCCCATTAAAGTGAATTTAACAACAGGGGGAAGAAATCCTTCCCAATTAGAATAAAATTAATCCCCTCCCAAATGAATTTAACTCACAAGTCAACAATCAAAATACAAAGTTAATCCAATTAAAAAAAAATTATAAATTAATGTAAAAGAAAATCCCCAAGAGATAAATAACATCCAAGGGAAAAAGAGGCTTAAAAATTAAATTAAGATTTAAAATTTAAAACCCTCATCCTCACATATTCCTATCAAAAAAATATAGAACCTTTTTGCTTCCAATTTAAAAACTAACCCTAGTCATATTTAAAATTCATTTTAAAAAAAACAAGGTTGCCCTAATTTCTCTTATTCTAAGATTCTCTTCTTGAGCCCTAATCTCTTGTCTTCTTTCTCCTCTTGTTAGGGTTTTGTTTTATGCATTTGCAGGTTAGGGATTTTAAATCCAAAGGAGGCCATGGATGGTTCCCCACGGAGGTTTGTATTCGAAGCTCAGAAACCTCCAATGACTGCCTTTAAACTGAATACGTCTGTATTGTTCTTATAGGAATGGTGGAAAACAATGTAATGCAAAGAGTGTTGTTTTTGTGCAGGGTAGGTGGATCGACAGCAGCCATTAGGAAGGCAGAGTTACATGGTCTTGGCATCGAGGGGCCGCTGCAAATGTCATGGGGTTTGGCCGCGAAGAGGGGCGGCGCTCAGCAGTGGTTCGGGGCTACGGGGAGTGTAAACAGGCAGAGCAGAGGGAGTAATGGCACCACCGGAGTTTAGAGGGAGAGGGTGTATGCCACAGAAGGAGGAAGCTGAGGGGTGAGGGGAGGCTATGTGCAGCAGTGGGGAATTTGGAGTAAAGGGGGGGTGTAAGGTGTGGGGTTCTGGCCATGGCAGGAGTGTAGAGGGGGCTGGGGTGGGCACCAACGCCCATCCCAGTCCCCTCACACTTTTGTTTCATTTTTTTTTTAAACATTGCTTACTGTTTAAGAACTGTCCCCCAAGATTATCCACCATGGTTTAATCACAGTAGTTTACTCTAGTATGTTTTTTTTGTGTGTAAATCTTAGGATTATATATATATATCTATATATATATATATATATATATATATATATGATTTAGGTGTATCTACATTTATATAATCAAGTTTTGAAACCCAGTTTGTTCCAGATAACACAACATAAATTTATTTTCTTCTACTGCATATTCATATACCTAAATGTATACACCCATATATGTATATAAATATAAATATATATATATATATGAGTATTTTTTTTTATAATATAAACAACCATTAAATCTACTACTGGACTTATTCTATTTTTTTTTCGAAGATTTCAACAACCAGATACACATATATATATGATTTTTTTGTATGCAGAAATATATGTATTCCCAAAGCATTCCTTAAAAGAAACGTTGAATAACAATAGGATACTAACTTTACAAGTTGCAATAGAATGAATCAACAGTACTCTTCTCTTTTTTTTTGAAAGCATAAAACACATACAAAATATATATATATATATATTTTAAAAAGGCAGCAATAAGGTAGGAGGCTAAATTCCATATAATTTTCAGCTAGCTTTCTTTTCTTATCCAACAATAACCACTAGTAATATAACAGTCCAACAGACAATAGAAAACTACTGAATTATTCTCTTCCTTTTCTTTGCATTCACTAAAATTCTTCTAAAACTTTCACATGGATATATTTTTTTTCCCTTTTTTTAAGGATTAATGACAAAAATGTAAAATACATTTTCTCTTTCTTTCATCGAATGAAATAAACTTTTATTCAGCAAGTTCCACACATAAAAATACCTTTTAAAAAAAAGGTGGCAGAAAAATAAATCAACTCATCCCTCTCTCAATTCAAACCCAACTTCATAAGAAGGGGAAACAACAATTTCTTTTATAAACTGAAAGGAATGTTTTCATTTCACTATACATCACAACCAACTCCATGGCAAATAGCTTAACCATCTTTCACAAAAATAACATACAATAAGGCCACAATGGCCATGGCTTCAACAGCCAAGTAAATACAACTAAAAACACACAAGAAGGGGCTCTCAACCACTTCATTTCTTCACTCAAAACCTACAAGTAAACATAACAAAGAAGAACATTCCAGCCACTATGAAAATCTCTCCTCCCTACCATAGACCCGCAAGTGGGTCACTCCCAAGCTAGGGAGGTAGGGATTCACACAGGTTGAACACTCCACAACAAAAATCACTCACAATAACACAAAAATAGCCCATAGGTTTAACACAAAACTCAACTCATAAAAATGAGTTTGATGAGGGTAGGGAATGGACCCCTCAACTTCAAAGGGCTCCCAAATGATAAAATCTCAACTCATGGCCTCAAGCCAAAATTTTCAAAACACCACTCTTCACAAAAATCACAAATAATCTCCATGGCACTCTTGCCATTCAATAATCTCCTTAACAAATAGAAGCCCTCAAGACATAAATACATAATGTGGGAGAGACCTCAAGGAGGTTGATTTCCCTACCCAAACAAGTTGAGCATTACCTCCATTGGAGGTGCTCTCACCATACTCCCATCCCAACAAAAAAAACAATGCAAAACAACAAGCAACCAAAAACTATAACACAATACATTAAATAGCAAGTGTGAGAGAACAAGTCTAAGAGGCATACCTTCAAAGCCCTATAATGGAAGCTCATTTGGTGAAGAGCTCCAAGCCTTTCCAAGCCTTCCAATCCTTCAAGAAAAATCCTCTAATTCTCCCAAACTCCTCCAAAATAGCAAGAAAAATTAAAATTGCAAGAACCCCACACTCCTCAACAAGAGGAGATAATATAGGCCATAAATTTGGCCTTGAGGAATGAGAAGGTGACACTTGTCACCTTCTCCTTCCTCCTCCCATGCCACTTGCAAGGGAGAGGAAGTGTGAGGATGACAAGTGTCATCCTCCCATTCCCTCTCAATCCTCACCTTATCCACTTGTGCTCTCACACGTGTGAGAGGGCAAGTGGTGAGGTGGCAATCCCACACACACCTTCAAGAGGATAAGGGATGCCATATGGCATCGTCTTATTCTCTCAAGGAGCCATCTTCCTCCAAGATGCTCTCACACATGTGTGAGAGTCTTGGGGGAAGCTCCCACACACTTGGGAGTCTTGGAGACCTCCCAAGTCTTCCTTGGGAAAGGGTTCCCAAACTTTGGGAAGGGAGATGAGTATTTCCCAAGGCATGACTCATCTCCCACCTTCCCTTATTTCAAATTTTCGTCACTTTTACTAAACCATGGTTTAGAGTGATCAAAAGTGAGTCAAATCTAGGGTTAGATAGTCCAAGTTGACCCTAGACTCATGGGTAACCACCTAGGGTAACTTTTGGAACACTAGGGTTCATGAAGGGGGTTAAAAATCCACTTTTAAATGGCCTCAATAAAATTAAAAAAAATACCAAGTGGTGTAATTCAAGTAAAATTTATACAACACTTATTATTAATCAAATAAAACAAAAAAGGGTACTAAGGCCAAAATAATAAAATCAAATCAAGCACTTAAATCAACATTCAAAATCCAACATGATCCTTATCCCTCTTGGGAATGGATTGGTTTCATAGGGGGATAACATAGTGTGAATTCTACCTCCAATTTCCTGTGGCTAGGGAATGTAAAACCTGCACATCTTGATCAAGTGTCAATCATATCAAGAAAAATCATAGCCGAAGCAACTAGAATAAAATTCACGCAATCAAATACAACAATAATCATTAATACATAATTCCAAATTAAACTACATTTTCCAATCTCATGTCAACTAGTCCACATCACATAAATAACTAGAATCTCATCACAAAACATCATCACAAATATATCTCAAATGTCAAATCACAAAATAGCACCAAATCAGATCAAATTGAATCACATATGTCTAATCAATGTCCTATCATAATGAGGAGATAAAAATCTAGTCTGCATAATGAAACATAGTCACTAAAGGTTTGATAATGTCATCAACTGAATAGCATAATGATCAAAATAAGGGAGGTAGAATTATCAGCCTCACATCCTCCCCCCTAAGACTAAACTTCCTCCTAGAAGTCGTCGAAAAGGTGAGGATAGAGTGCCCTCAAACTAGCTGCATCCTCCCAAGTCACTATGACCTCATCATAACGATCTCACTGGACCCTAACCTGGTCCAGCTCTCAACCTCAAAGGCCCAGCGTCTGATGAGCCAATATGTGAATTAGCTCCAAAGCCAATTGCCCGTCCGCCTCTACCTGTAGAGCACTCCAGTCCAGTACGTGAGATAAATTAGATATATATCGTCTTAAAATAGAAATATGAAAGACATCATGGATACGTGATAGGCTAGGTGGCAATGCTAGATGATAGGCAACTAGTCCTATCCGCTCCAAAATCTCAAAGGTCCTACAAACCATGGTGTGATCTTAGAGCCCTTTCCATAATGGATAGGACTCTTGTGTGGTTGCACTCTAAGGAATACCCTATCACTCATTGAGAAGCTCTGATCAGTCCTCTTGGCATCGACATACTTCTTCTGTCTATCATGTGCTTCCTGCAACCTCTGTCTAATCAGTGTGACCTGCTGCTCCATATCCTGAACTAGCTCTAGACCAATGGCAACTCTGTCCTCTCTCCAATCCCAACTCAATGGTGTCCTGCATGGTCTTCCATATAAAGCCTGAAAGGGAGGCATACCCAATGAGCTGTGATGCCCATTATTGTAGGCAAAATCAACCAGATATAGATACTCCTCCCATCTAGACTGATGGTCCATAACATACATCCGAAGCATGTCCTCCAACACCTGATTCACCCACTCTGTCTACCCATCTGTCTTGGGATGATAAGCGGAGCTAAAGTTGAGCTATGTGCGTAACGCCTACTACAAGGCTCTCCAGAATGCTGAAGTGAATACATAATCTCTATTTGAAATAACGCGGCGAGGTACTCCATGTAATCTCATAATGTCGTCTAAGAATACCCTCACCACTGCTGGTGCATTGTACGTCGTGTGTAGAGGTGAGAAATGTGCTACCTTGGTCAACTTGTCGACTGTCACCATGATGGCATCATGGTAATGCGAAGACATAGGAAGACCAACAATGAAATCCATGGAAATGGTGTCCCATTTCCACTCAGGTATATCCTGTGGGTATAGAAGACCCGCTGGATGCTGATGCTCGGCCTTGACCCTCTATCACTCAAGGCATCAAGCAACAAACTCTACTATAACTCGTCTCATACCCGCCCAATGGTACAACTATCGTAGATCAGAATGCATCTTCTTCACCCCTGAATGTGCTGCATATGGTGCTCTGTGAGCCTCTGATAGCACTACAGTACGTAGGTCACCTATGCGGGGTACATAGATGCATTGTCGATGAAGTGTCAATCATATCAAGAAAAATCATAGCCGAAGCAACTGGAATAAAATTCACGCAATCGAATACAACAATAATCATTAATACATAATTCCAAATTAAACTACCTTTTCCAATCTCATGTCAACTAGTCCACATCACATAAATAACTAGAATCTCATCACAAAACATCATCACAAATATATCTCAAATGTTGAATCACAAAATAGCACCAAATCAGATCAAATTGAATCACATAAGTCTAATCAATGTCCTATCATAATCAAGAGATAAAAATCTAGTCTGCATAATGAAACATAGTCACTAAAGGTCTGATAATGTCATCAACTAAATAGCATAACGATCAAAATAAGGGAGGTAAAATAATCAGCCTCACAAGACCGTTGATTTAGATAGACAAATCATGATCATTGGATCATTTGTAACTGCCTCCTCTCTTTGTCCTATAAAAAGAGGTGGTGTGCACATTGTATTATTATTCAAAACTTAATTGAAGTTAGATTGTTGAAGTTCCTCAGGACTAATTTCAAAGCTGATTATAGATATACATGTCTTTTGCATACTTAATGAAAGTGAAGATCTAGATTACACACAATCGTATACTTTGAGTAATCTGTAGATGAATTCTTGGCTTGTGCTTTGATTTTTTGTGTCCCTTGGAGTGCGATTCATGTTGTACATGTTGTCTTCATCTATTTTCCATTGAAGTTTGCATCAACCATACTTAGTTGTGGAACACCTTGGTGAACCTATGGTTTGATTTTCTTCCTTTCATGATAGTATTCGGAGTGTATGTGGACCAATAGTTGAAGATTCATTCAATTTAGTAAAGATTAGAAAGCTTCTAACATAATTTGTTTAATTTCATTACATTCACCATCATAATTGCAAATACACAGCTAATCGTAAGCAAATACACAGAAATATGCAGACATCCCAAAAGAAATTGAATATTCTTAGCATATTTGAGTTAATCTACATGTATAATTGAAAATCTCATGTAAATACATATAAATATCAACAAGAATCATGCAAATATTATCTTGATGGCACATTATTTAGAGAAATTCATAGTGCAAAAGTGAAAATTAATCAATGACAGTTGATGTTCAAAAGAATTGATGAAACTTAGAAAATATCATCATCATCTGTTAAATACAATTGAATTAACCTTGTTTGTGGAGAAATTTACAGAAGGTAGGTGTAAAACTGGATGTTTAGACATCATTTCTTGGTAGCAGAACAACATAAGGCCCCTTGAATGGAAAACAACATATCACATCAACCTCTGAGTAACATCAGATGATCATGACCTGATCAATGGAGACTTGGAGTCATCAATTTATCCTAAATCAATCGTACTTTTCAAGATAATAAAGGTTTGTTGTGTGAACTTTTATTCATGTTGTTTTGACTAACAATCATCACCAACATAAATTGGTACTAGGAGGGCCATCTGTTCTCTTTTGCTACTTGAATTAGTCAACTACATCTAATTCCTGAGTGTTTAGAAGGTGATCTTGTTAAAGTTCATTAAATTTGGTTATGCTTTGGACATTTGTGCAAAGATTCACTTGTTCAGGTTGTTTCAAGAGTCTTGATCATAAATATTTCAATTTAATGTATAAATGCTTTGATCTTTGTAGTCATTTTCTTAAAGTCTTCAAATACTAACTTATTGCTCAGGTTTTTTCTACAAATATCTTCTAGTAACTTGCTTTGGCAACCAAATATCCAATCATTTCTGAGTCTTGACCATAAATATCCACCTTGGAAGATCATTTTCTCTGATCTTTGCAAAGATTATTCAAAATATCCATATTTTGTCCTAAGCTATTAGAATCCTGGCTCACTGGCCAAATACTAGGTCGAGATCCAGTGGACTCTTTGAGGAATTGCCTATTTGTGGACTTAGACCTCGTACTATTGATATTCATCATACTCTTGGGTCTAGTGCATCAGTGTCTTCATCAAGACATACTGTAACACCTCCAGTATCTCCATCTATGCCTCAGACACCTCCAAGATCACCAATTATACCTCAAATGCAACAATCACTAGTCACAATGTCATACTTTGTTGTTGATTCACCCTTAACCTTTACTACATATCATCCTTTGCCTAAGAATCTTGATAAAATTTGCCCTAAATATCATCCATATCAGGAGGCAGATGATCATATCTAGACATTTAAGGAAGCTTGCTTTAGAGAAAGGATTGAACATCAGGATGTGGTATGCAGGTTGTTTCCATACTCCTTGGGAGAGGAAACCTACAATTGGTACATCAGCCTTACTCAAAGTTCAACGCTAGATTCCAAAAGATGTATTCTAAGTTGGTAACTCCATACAATGTAGGAGATGAGATGGCCAGATTGATATATTATTTAGCCTTAGATCCCTTGACCTCCATGTTCATAAGGAGAGCACATCCTGGTGTCACAAATCTGACAAGAGCTTTTGAAGAAGCAATAAAAGTAAATCAACAACAAATTCCTGCTACAACACCTAACTTAGCATATCCTGCATATCCACAATATCATGCTCAACCACAAATCAATGGAGCCATGATGCCTCCTATTGCAATGTTCAGTCCATTACAAGTACCTCCCCTTAGTATCATGTCTCCTTCAAATGGGAATGGTCAGATGATACAGTATCCAGAACATGTCCAAATGCCTCAAGATGTCAGATAGAACAATAGTAGTGGCTCTTCTTTCTTTAAACCTCAACAAGAAAATGTAGTAGCCAAAGTTCAAGAAGAGAAAGAAGACATCAAAGAGATATTTGCACAATTGAAAAAGTTGACAACTAAGATCACACACATGAGGAGTCAAAACTTTTATTCCCAGTCAAATCAGAATAGAGGATATAACAATGATATATCCAGATATCCTGATAGGGGACACAACAATGATAGGAGCTTCAATAGCAATAATGGCAATAACAATGTTGCACCTAGGAAACCTAGAGTATGGAATACCAGGCCAAACAATGGTTCTTTGCCATCACCCTTGGATAATCAGCCTCCTTATGAACCAAAGAAGACTACTAGAGTTAATTTGGAAGAGGTAGCACTTATAAACTGGTGTAGAATACACAATACCAATGCACATGCTAAGATGGATTGTCCTCAGTTCAAAATAGCAGCTTTTATCTTTTAGGATGAAGTGTCTAAGTGACCCTCCTTTCATTGAAGGAAATGAGATTGTTCCTTGTGGATATGACTCTACCCTTGTACTTGAGAGTTTTGTAAATCAGCCTCATCATCACATAGCCTCAACTCATGAAAACTACATATTAGCATGTGAAGAATCTGCCATGGTATTTGAGACAAATTATGTGTTTCCCTTGGAGGCTGAAAATGAACCATTAGTAGAACATGAAGAAGTTCATGGTTATCAGCAGCAATATCAGGGTAGACACAATTATAACCTTAGGAGCAATCCTAACAGACCGTCCAGTCCTTTGACCACATCCTTACCTCCTAATAACTTCAACACTCCCTCAGATCCAAAAGCAAGCAATAATCCTGGTCCTACCAAGGTAAGTACTCAGTATTTTAAACCTCAAAACATAGTGTCAAAGGCTAGTAATCAATCTCCAAAATCAGACAAGTTAGTCGTATATTGATGCAGGAGCATCCACCGTCAATGGCAATCTTGCATCACCAAAAATATTGTTATTTTAATTTGGTTTGTTTTCAATAAGGTTTATGGGCTTGGGAAATAATATTTTAATTTACAAAAAATGTAATTTCCCTTGGGTACAATTATAAATGTAATTTTAGTGGGATTTGATTGATTTTGTCATAAGTGGGGCTACCAAGAATCTTGGAATTGATTTCCAAGAGGTGGGGCCAGAAGCTTTGCATGTTGTTGCATGTCTAGGTCATTATTATGAAACCCAGTATTGGTAAAATGGACATAACATTCTCCTTTCTTATTAAAATTTTAAAATTTAAAATGTTCTAGAAATTTGAAAAGAAGATGCACAAAACCCAGAAACTGTTTTAGAAAATACTAAAAATTGAGGGAGCGATGACAGGTTGGAAGTGACAGGTTTTTCTTGTGGATTTGGAGAGGTTGTTTTGAGAAACTAATAATGGTTTTCTTCTCACACAATTTCTACATATTGAGGATTGCTCATTTGGGAGAAAGGGCTTTTGGATGAAGATATTTGCATAGCCAAATTCTTCTAGTATGAGTCCAAATTGATGAAGACAAAAAATTTGTTGCAAGTGTGGATTGTATCTCTCAGAAGCTCATATGCTTCCATATATTGTAATGAAATTTCAAATTGAATAAATATTATTGTGCATATTTCTCTTCTTCTATTTGATGTTCCATTTTATTTTTTAGCCTTCTTTCGGAGGCTTGTGAAGTGTTTTTTTGTAGAATTCTAAGTGAAGACAATCTCTGTCTACATCAATTGGTATCAGAGCTCAGAAGGTATGGGAAAGAGAGTTTGGTGTTTGTGTGTTTGTGTTTGTGTAGGTTGAAGAGAGAACCTTGTTGCCAAAAGACTAGGTAGAGAAAAAAAAAAGAGACCTAGGTGAGGCAAAGACAAGAGGAAGCAAGGTTAAAGGGACTTTCTTGAAGAGGAGATGGATTTGTTTAGAAGGTACTTGCAGGCTGGGGGTTCACAAAAGAAGAAGCAAGAAGAAAAAGAGAGGAAGAGGAAAGAGGAAAAGATGAGGATAATAGAGGTTGAGAAAGAGATAAGAGAACTAAGGCAAGCTGTGGAAGAGATGAAAAAAGATATGGAAAGAATAGTTTAGCAATTGCAAAGCTGACACTTATTAGTGAAGAGGAAGGTTACATGGCCCATCAAGAAAATTGTCCAAAGAAGAAGAAGACAAGAAAGGACAACAGCAATAGAGGAAGAACAAAAACAATCTCAGATAGAGGAAGAAGTAAGCAATGAAATTGCAAGTACATCTATAACTATTTTGACATCAAGCATTGAAGAAGACATGGTAAACATAGTTGTGGATGAGTCTCCATGTCATTTTCAATTATTTGAGTCTGATGTTCAAGATGAGCAAGTGGAAAGGCATGTTGATGATTAAGTTGTTGTTGATAATAAGGTTACTAATGAAGATGTTGGAGATTTGTTTGTTAATAAGGTATATGAATATTTGCAAGGGTATTATGAAACTTGTGGTAATGGTGAATATGCTGCTATATTGTATGATGAAGAAATAAATGATGATGCTACTGAGGTATATGCACACAAAATAAAATTTTGGAACCTAAAAGTTGAGAAGATGCTAAATAGGAGATGGTATAAGAAAAAGAAGAGGAAGAAGGACTCAGGGACAGTTGCAAAGATGAAGGATAAATTACAGAAGAATTGGAAGACCAGGAAGAAGGAGCAACTGAAATTCAATGGGACTTGAATTATTTTTTCTCTGGGAGTCTGATGCAGGAGCATCCACGGTCAATGGCAATCTTGCATCACCAAAAATATTGTTATTTTAATTTGGTTTGTTTTCAATAAGGTTTATGGGCTTAGGAAATAATATTTTAATTTGCAACAAATGTAATTTCCCTTGGGTGAAATTCTAAATGTAATTTTGGTGGGATTTGACTGATTTTGTCATAAGTGGGGCTGCCAAGAATCTTGGAATTGATTTCCAAGAGGTGGGGCCAGAAGCTTTGCATGTTGTTGCATGTCTGGGTCGTTATTATGAAACCTAGTATCGGCAAAATGGGCATAAATTTATCATTTACTATCAAAATTTTAAAATTGAAAATGTTCTAGAAATCTAGAAAGAAGGTACACCAAACCTAGAAACTATTTTAGAAAATCCCAAAAATTGAGGGAGCGATGACAGGTTGGAAGTGACAGGTTTTTCTTGTGGATTTGGAGAGGTTGTTTTGAGAAACCAATATTGGTTTTCTTCTCACACAATTTCTACATATTGAGGATTGCTCATTTGGGAGAGAGGGCTTTGGGATGAATATATTTGTATAGCCAGATGCTGCCAGTATGAGTCCAGATTGATGAAGACAAAAATTTGTTGCAAGTGTGGATTGTATCTCTCAGAAGCTCATATGCTTCCATTTTTTGTAATGAAATTTCAAATTGAATAAATATTATTGTGCATATTTCTCTTCTTCTATTTGTTGTTCCATTTTATTTTCAGCCTTATTTCAGAGGCTTGTGAAGTGTTTTGTTTCAGATTTCTAAGTGAAGAGAATCCCCTCTACATCACATATTTAGCAGAGGAGATGAAGAGAGTTAAAATCAACTTGTCATTGTCAGAATTACTGAAAACTCCAACCATCAAGAAAGATTTCATAAGATACCTAGATGAATCCACACCAAAAGATGATAATCATGTGCATAATCTAACTCAAATTTTGAACAAAGATCATGCAACTAAAGAAAACAATGTGAAACACAAAGTTCCAGCCACTGTTCAAGCTGTTGAGACCTCGCATATGACTCTCTATAGAGATAAGACTGAGTCACCCCCATTCTTTCTCACATTGAGGATGTTTGGTAAGAACTTACACAACTGCCTAGTAGACTTAGGTGCATCCACCAATGTGATGTCCCTATCCATTTGCAATGCCTTAGGGTTACATCCAGCCAAGTCCCTTAAAAAAGTGACACAACTAGACAAAATTGAAGTAATTGTAGTGGGAGAATGAACACATATACACATGCAGTTAGCATTAGATCTAAGAATTCAATATTACATTAACATTCAAGTGGTAGATATCCCTAATACTTATGGAATGTTGCTTAGTAGGGATTGGTCAAAAACCCTTAATGGTTATATGTCTAATGATTTTAGTCACATGTGGTTACCCTGGAAGGGGATTCCTAATCAAATTAGGATAGCAGCTAAGCCTAGGATGAAGCATATGATCACTGAGTACAACAAGACCAATGAGATATTATATGTAGATGTCAAACCAGGGCTATATACCATCAGACCTTAAACAGTCGGGATAGAGGAAGTCCTCATGTATAACACACATATTCATAAAGATACTCATTAGGATAACAGAGTGATCATAGAATGTGATTATAGTTTAGGAGATGATGATAGAGTAGATCATTTTAAAGACTTTGAATTGTATGTCTAGAGAAATGCAATGTTACCAAACACTAAGCATGCTTGATCAAGATATTTTAATTGAAGGCTAGTGCAGGCTACATGATGAAGCAAATTCAGAGAAAACTTGTCAGGCTTACCTAGATATGGTGGAGCTGGAATGAGCTTATAGTGAGAGGGAATCATCTTCAACCAAGGTAAGTAGTACACATAGTCATGACAATTCTGAATCTTGTTTGTCATCTATAGATATAGAAGAAAGGACACCTTAGGATGAAAGTTACACTTATAGTTCAGAAGAGATCCTGATGTATGGTGAAGATACTTACAAGGATGAAAATAATATCACCCCTGAACTAATTGTTTGATTGAATCATATTATGAAATGCCAGATGAAGACACGGGAAGTAACTTGACAAAGTTTGAAGAGTTTTTATCTACGCAGTTAAAAGTCTTGTATCACAGGAGATCTCTCCACATCATGCTTTAATTAAAGGCTGGTACAGGCTACATGCAACACCACATTCAGAGACCACATGCTCATTATTCTTGCATATACTAAATAGGAAAGAGTAGCTTTATTCAAAGAATCAGTTATCCAGTAACAAGGATATACCAAGAGATAAGAAGAAAGAGATTAAAGTACAATCAGGTACTAATAGTAATGATACCAAAGATGTTAAAAAGAGAATGGTATAAGGTTCATATCAGCTACTAAAAATGACAAAGATTGAGTCACAAAAATTAAAATGGATATCAGGTGGTACAACTGCCAGAGCCCAAAAGAAAAGAGAAGGCCTTGATAAGCCATTAACAGAAGATAAACTATGGATCCTTAGGTTTGATGGATCTAAGTCCAAGAAAGGAGTTGGGGTGGGCATAGATCTTAATAACCCAACAGGAAAGTCATATATGGCAGCATATAGATTGCAATTCCTATACACTAATAATGTGACAGAATATGAAGCTTTAATTCATGGGTTGCTGTTTGCTCTCAAGAAAAGAGTTAAGATTCTGCATGTCTATGGAGACTCATAATTGGTGTTAAGTCAAGTGAGGAGTATCTATGCTTGTAATTACAAGAAGTTGTCCAACTATAGACATAGAGTTTGGGACTTGATAGAAAAGTTTGATGCATTTAATATCACTCATGTCCCTAGAGAACAAAACCATAGAGAAGATGCCTTGGCACAAGCTACCAGCACTTTGGAGCCTTTGTTAATTTCTAGATTAAAGATATTTTTAGTTGAACTGATATCAGTGCCCTCCATACCAGACAATGTCACTAATCTTCAAGTGTTTGATGATGATCAACATATTTTGGACTTCATAGCAAACATAGATGTATTTGATGCACAAATCCTAGATGAAAGAAATTTAGAGGATCATATTTGGGAAGAAGAAGAGATCATGGATTTACCAAGCAATAAGATTCCCAAAGGTATGAGAGAACTAGAAATGGCATTTGATCTGCATAACATGCTGAAACAAAAAGATCTTCCCAACATTGATGGATGAGAATACTTACCAATCAATATAGGATAGAGAGAAGATGTAAGGAATGTCCTAATTGGTAAAGTTTGTACTGAAGAAGAAAAGGTGGGGATAACTCAAGCTTTGAAGGATTACATCCATGTTATCGCCTGGACCTATGATGAGTTAAAGACATGATACATCAATCATCACTTATACTATTCCATTGAAGCCAGATGTTAAGCCTTTCAGACAAAAGAAAAGACCTATTAATGCCTTGTTGGAGCCTATTATCTTTGAAGAAGTTAAGAAGTTGTGGAATGCTAGGTTCATATTTCCTGTGAGACACTCAATATGGGTAGCCAATCTGGTCCCTGTAATAAACAAAAATAGAGATATACGCTTATGTGCAGACTTCAAAAATTTTAATAGTGCTTCTAAGAAGGATAATTATCCTTTACCTTCACTAGATGAAGTCTTATAGATAGTAAATGGAGCTCAAATGATGTCCTTTCTGGATGGTTTCTCAAGATATAAACAGGTGATGGTGGATAAAGTAGATAGATAAAGAACAACATTCACCACAAAGTGGGGAATATTTTCTTATAGACGCATGCCTTTTGGCTTGATCAATGCTAGAACCACCTTCCAGCATGCAATGGACATAGCATTTAGAGGCTTGGTTGGCAAATGCATAGTCATACATGGATGACTTGACCATCTTTTCAAAGAAGAGGGGTGACCACATAGAAGACCTCAGAAAGGTGCTTAAGAAATGTGAGCATTATGGTATCTCACTCAATCCAAAGAAATGCATATTTGGAGTAACCACAAGTAAATTACTAGGTCACCTAATATCAGAAAATGGGATCACCATTGACCCTGCTAGAGTAAAATCAATCATGAAGATGCAACTTCCTGGAAGTAAGAAAGAGCTTAAATCTTATTTTGGTAAGATAAACTTTGTTAGGAAGTTCATCACCAGGTTTTTAGAGATTGTTAGGCCATTGAATGTAATGCTTAAGAAAGATGCCAAGATCGAATGGGCACCTGAAGCAAAATCTACCTTTGAGGACATTAAGAAGGCCATATCAAATGCACCTATCCTGATCAGCCTGGATTACATAAGAGAATTTTACATTTACTTGTTTTCTTCAGAACACACATGTGTAGCAGTCTTGACACAGAGGAATGAAGTTAAAGAAGAAAAACCCATAGCTTTCATGAATTGCTAATTCAAGGATGCTAAACTTAGATATATGGATGTTGAAAGACAAGCTCTTGCTTTAGTTAGAACAGTAAAGAAATTCAGGAAAAACTATTATCACCCAGATTTACACCCTTGCTGCAGTTATAAAACTTTGGCAATCTAGAGAAACATGGGATCTTTCCAAGGTCTTTGGGTCACCTATATTTGGAAAGAACCTCCGGAGAAGGCTGGCTTCCTAGCTGGTTATCACTTAAAATCTACTGAATTTGTAGAGGAAAAGGGAGAAGGAATGCTTTTAAAATGAAAGATAAAACTGGAAAAAACTTGAAAGTAAAGGTGATTCACCAAGTTAAATAAAAGAACCCTCACAATACTGAGAAGATGCACAACATGACCAGATACAACAAGTAGACATACATAGATTCAAATAATTCTAGTAGAGGTGAGGAACAAAATGGTTGAGAGGAACAAAATGTTCACAGACAATCATACGTAGATTCACACTGAACTAAAAATCAATAAAAGAGGTAAAAATAACTTGCATATATTCAATAAGAAGGCATAGTTACAATAGAGGAAAGTTTTGTTTGGAAATAGAAAGAATGAATGCTAAAAATTTCCAACCCTATTTACATCTCAAATTGATGCCTATATAGCATTTAAAAATGACCTAAGTTGGTTACAAAGAACTCACCTCATGGGCTCTGTTAGGAAATATCTACCTCCGAAAGGACGTCCATCTACAAGAAGTTATGGCGTGAAAAAATCTGGAATAGGGTAGATGGAAGATATTTTTTAGGGACATGAATGTCGGTAGCTCAAAACATCCATCTTCAACAATGAATACATAAAACAAATCTGAAAGCAAGGTAGTTGAGAGATATTTCTGGTCATCAATGCAAGCTGCTGAACATCAACCTTCACCCATAAATGCAACAAATATCTGCACCATCGGGCCCTCTGCAAAACTTAAATTTAGCCGCTGAAACATCTTGTCGAACGAGCATGCAAATCTAGATCTAAAATTTTGAAAGTGAAGATATCCTGCTCAAAGTGTACCAGATGAAAGAAGAGGCAAAAATAAGCACTTTTGCCTTTTGAAGCATGTTGAAATTCACCAGGATGAGGGAGAAATAGGCGGTCAAAGTTGCAGTCAACTGCATCTGTATATCGCTTTGCATCTGCGACCTGAATCGTGTAGGAGTTAAGGACAACACTGAGAGGGGGGGTGAATCAGTTTTGTGTGAATTTTGAATCTTTTTACAAACTTTAACTTGGAGAGCACAAGGAGAGAAAGTTATCATTGAATTGTCAAACACATAAACAAAACTCATGAGTAAAACATACAACCATAGAGAGAAGATCAATATGAATCAAGACACAAGAATTGCACGAGTGGAAAACCCTCCAGGGGTAGAAAAACCACTCCAGAACAGCCTCACTGGCTTAAATGAAAAATCTTCTTACAAATGTCTCACTGACATATACAGAGGTCTCACTGACCATGGTCTCACTGACCACAAGCCTCATTGGCATACTGTGCCTCACTGGCAAACACAATCACTATTAACAAAACATCAAACTTTGTGTGCAAGACATGATTGTTGTTCAATCAGATTTGTGCCATTGTATACAACCTTATACCTCCTGTTTGATTTTCAAATCAAGACCATTTTCTTTTACATACTTCTACAAACAAGCTCCATATGTGATTTCTCCATGTGTATGTCTCTAATCCTACATCTGATGCTCAAACAATTCATTCACCTCATTTAGATTATTTCTGCATATTCAATTTCATATTATCTTCTTGCTTGATTCAAATCGATCTATATCATTCAAGAGGATGTCATAGAAAAATGTCTTCATTTTTATATTCAGTTCCACACCTACCTCTGTCAATGTGAAGCCAATTAATATGAGATACCTCTCAACATTTTGCAAAATCATTTTCATATGACCTTTCATATTCTTCAAAACAAAATCAATCCCCTGTAACAAAGTTAATTTGACTTTGCATCTGAAACAAAAACATATTATTCCATCTTCCTCAGTCTTGTTGAAGCACCTAGAAATTCTTTTCAAAAACTTCACATAACAAAAATTACAATATTTCATTTTGTCTACAAATGACCCTTCAGATTCAAAATCCAACTTCCTATTTTCTTCAATGTCTTCAAATAAATCTTTTCATATTCTCATCTTTTCAAATTCCTTCAGTCTACTCCAATTTCTTCATATTCCTTTGAATAAACTTCATTTCAATTCCCACCATAAATTATTCTTCAACCTGCAAGAATAAAAGACATATGCAAATATATTTTCTCCTCTGCATCATTGTTATCCTGTTCTTTTTGAAATCTTCTCTCTACAATTTTTTCACAAAAATCTTTACTAAATTCTTCATTTCAAAACCACCTAATGCAATTTTTCTTTCTCCCCCTTTTTGACATCTAATGACAAAGACACAAATCTATTTACTCCCCATGTGTTGAAGTACACAAACAAATCACTACTCATAAATGTCACTAGCAACTATCCTGACAAGAAATACCAATATGAGGTTGAAGAAAACATATCTCTTTTCAAATCTCCCATGATAGTGACAACTCAATCCTCTGATTAACTCCCCCTGAGAACAACTCCACTTAAAGTTGTTAAAACTCCTATTAACCTTTTAACAAGTAATGATTTATGATGATAACAAACCTGAAGCCAACATATGACAAACCTTTTTGAACATTACCATCTACTATTGCTGATTCAAAACATACCTTTAACTTCCTCTGATGAAATGCAGGATATCACCATCAATGTCATAGCTTGAAGAACTCTGTCTGAAACATATTAGTGAGGAAGATCATCAATGAAACCAATGAAACACTATCTCCAAATCACCTGAAAGCTTCAATACTTATGCAAAACATATGCCATAAAAACAACTCAACAAGGTAGTAGATATGACCATCAAATTGACTTCTTTGATATGAAGTTGAATTTCATGCAATGACTACACTTTTCACCAGTCAGTATGAATCACAATCCATGATGAATATCACATAAGAGATGTCCTTGTCAATGAACTATTATCCTGCAACCAATCTATTTTTGCACACCCCTTTTGACATGAAAAAGAATGAAGACCATCTTGTTGTTCCTGCACACACTGTCAAATCTGATATGTACATAACCACATCTGAAAAATACTGCAATCAACAAGAACTCTTGCCTCTTGACTTTATCAAAATAATCAGGATCATTTGTCTAACAAATTGTGCATTTGAACTCCTGAAACACTTTTTCAATATCTTGAAAGCATAATAAGTCAATGATTACCTGTATCACTGTCAAACATTATCAAAGATGAATTCAACAAAAACAAGATCATCAAACTGATAAATATCAATTGATCTTCTTCCTGAAACCCTTTTGGGGATACTTGATAGAACATGAATAACTCCCCCTCACTTCATGCTATCTATTATGCAACTAATGAAGTGACTTGTGCAGGATGCACAAGCTTAGATTTTGACTCCTCTTTACTTTCTTTTTTCTTCCAAACTTTCTCAAGTTCTTGCTTCTGTTCAAATTTCTTTTTCCAAATCTTTTCAACCTTGTTCTTTTTCCAATCCATCTAACTAGGTAAAGCAATTCTTCCAAACCTTCTACAACTATATGCTTTGTGACTAGGAGAATTACACTTGAAACAAACAATATTAGTATTCGTGATTGAAGCAAAATGATTTCTTTTGCAACTAACTGATTTATGTCCAAATTGATTACAAGTATGACAATATCCATTAAATGAATAATTATACCTGTACATATATGCTTGTCTTGCAGGGGCATTTCTTCTAAATTTTCTCCTTTGATTATGCATTTTGTCTTCAGGGGCAGCAGTATGATAATTTAAATCAATCTTCCTTTTAGGAGTTTCTCTAATTTTTGAACATTCTCCCTTTTCATCAAATTTTTGATTCTTTTCCAACTACTTTCTAACATCCTCAATTTCTTTACTTAAAGAAATTATTTCTTTTTCTAGCTTTTGACATTCAACCTTTTTAGCCTCCAACTTGGATTTTATTTCATCATTTATCTTCTTAGCTTTCTCAACCTCTGTCTTCAAACTGACAATCAATTTATCTGATTCACCTGCTTGATTCTTCAAGTCTACAATCAGGTTTCTTGCCTCTTCAAGATCTAAAACAACTTTGTCCTTGAATTCTTTCTCTTGTTTAAGCTGATCTTTTAATCTCCTGTTTTCTTTACAAAGTTGCTTAATTGTATCTAGGGCACATAGAAGCTCTCCTTCAAAATCAACCTCACAAATATCTTCATTAAATTCCTGTTCATCTTCATCATTAGTCCCAATAGCAAAGATATCTTTTCTTTCATTAAATTTATCAAAATTCTCAACTACATGACCATTCTTTGTACCAATTATCAAGGGTGACAAATGCAACAAATCATTGTTGGGCACAATTGAGGCTTGTTTTACCATCTTTTGATCAGCATCTTTATTTGACATCTTAATTCTATTCTTCTTACCTATTTTACTCCACTACTAGGACCTATCCGAGCCTATTAGACTTCAAAAAGGGAACTTGGCTCTGATACCAATTATAGGAGTTAAGGACAACACTGAGAGGGGGGATGAATCAGTGTTGTGTGAATTTTTGAATCTTTTTACAAACTTTAACTTGGAGAGCACAAGGAGAGAAAGTTATCATTGAATTGTCGAACACATATGCACATAGCTTTGTCAAACACATAAACAAAACTCATGAGTAAAATAGACAACCACAGAGAGAAGATCAATATGAATCAAGACACAAGAATTGCATGAGTGGAAAACCCTCCAGGGGTAGAAAAACCACCCTAGAACTGCCTCACTGGCTTAAATGAAAAATCTTCTTACAAATGTCTCACTGACATATACAGAGGTCTCACTAACCACAAGCCTCATTGGCATACTGTGCCTCACTAGAAAACACAATCACTATTAACAAAACATCAAACTTTGTGTGCAAGACATGATTGTCGTTCAATCAAATTTGTACCATTGTATACAACCTTATACCTCCTGTTTGATTTTCAAATCAAGACCATTTTCTTTTACATACTTCTGCAAACAAGCTCCATATGTGATTTCTCCATGTGTATGTCTCTAATCCTACATCTGATGCTCAAACAATTCATTCACCTCATTTAGATTATTTCTGCATATTCAATTTCATATTATCTTCTTGCTTGATTCAAATCAATCTATATCATTCAAGAGGATGTCATAGAAAAATGTCTTCATTTCTGTATTCAGTTCCACACCTACCTCTGTTAATGTGAAGCCAATTAATATGAGATACCTCTCAACATTCTACAAAATCATTTTCATATGACCTTTCATAGTCTTCAAAAGAAAATCAATCCCCTGTAACAAAGTTAATTTGACTTTGCATCTGAAACAAAAACATATTATTCCATCTTCCTCAGTCTTGTTGAAGCACCTGGAAATTCTTTTCAAAAACTTCACATAACAAAAATTACAATATTTCATTTTGTCTACAAATGACCCTTCAGATTCAAAATCCAACTTCCTATTTTCTTCAATGTCTTCAAATAAATCTTTTCATATTCTCATCTTTTCAAATTCCTTCAATCTACTCCAATTTCTTCATATTCCTTTGAATAAACTTCATTTCAATTCCCACCATAAATTATTCTTCAACCTGCAAGAATAAAAGACATATGCAAATATATTTTCTCCTCTGCATCATTGTTATCCTGTTCTTTTTGAAATCTTCTCTCTACAATTTTTCACAAAAATCTTTACTAAATTCTTCATTTTAAAAAAAATCTTTTTGTGCCAAAATATTTGCTTTAAAAAATCTCCTCAAATTCTTCTCTATCAAACTCTTTATCTTCTTTTTAATCTCCAATTCTATAAAAATCTCTCTTAAAAAAATTCTTTTTAAAGCTCCTAGTCCTATTAGAAAGGAGACCCATTAGACTTGGAAAGAGAAAAAATCTCCCAAAAAAAAAATCTATAAACTAGGTGAAGAAAAGTTTCTATAAAAAAAAACTAGTTCTCCATTTTTTATAAACCATATTTAATGCCAAAAATACTGATGCTTTTTCTTTTAAAGCATAAAACATATTTATGAAAATCGGGCTCCAAAAACATTAACTTTCTTATTCAAGCAACCATTGTTCTTTGTAATAAAGCATTTCAAATTCATAGTGCTCATTCAAATAAAATCTCCCTTTATGAAATATATGCTATGCTCTCCAAACAAATTGATGCCTTCCTCTTTCGAAATAAAATTCCTTCTTGAGCTTGCTTTTCAAAAAAGGTAACCGAAATTAATGAAGAGTGAGGTCGATGGGGCCGGTTGCCCACGATCCTTAAACCCTTAACATTGCCACTTAAGTGGCTTTTACCTACTCAACAAGTCAATGAGCCAATATAACATAAAAATGTTACAAGGCAAGAAATGCACCAATTTAGGATTTTTAATATTCTTTGAAGCACTTCAATACTTCAACAAACACTTTGACAATACCCTCATTGTGATTTCATTTAGTTGAAAAAAACTATTGCAAAGAAGTAAACTTTACCAAATGACCTCACAAATAAGAGTCTTTCAATATCAAACCAATCAACCTCAAGCCACATTAGTATCAATGTCAAGACATGAATTCTGACTGAAGACATCATCTAAAATCACCTTGTATCATCATACCATATTGTATCAAACCTTCTTATAACTACCTGATCTATATTGCTGAAGCATGTGAACTTTGTCAAACTAAGATCGATTGAAACATACATTGTAACACCAATGATAAACAACCTGATTTAACAACAAGGCAAGAACATGATCAACCTGTGTCAACATTGCTTGAATATGAACATGCATGTAAACCATTTGAACTCCTATATGATCAACATCTAAAGCACATGACTATCCTCAACACATCATTGACATCCTGATGTAACTCAATCTTGAGGATCTATTCAAGAAGACTTTGCACAAACACAATTGATATCCTTAAAGCAACATTCTTTTCTTTACCAAGCTAATCATACCAATCCATATGATCATGTATTTACAAACTAACTCCACAAATATGACATCCATAACATGAGCAACAATATCAACCCAAGATCTTTTGAACACAAATCTGAAGCAAGTCCTTATCTTTTGAAGTATAACCTCCTGATTAGTGACCTTCAGATGTTTACAAGATCAACCCAAGATCCTGCAAGACCTTTTTGACATCAATGACAATCTGACACCATCAAATCAGCATCTAAATGACCCTTTGAATCTGCGCTTGCATATACAAACTGCCTTGTATCTATCAGGTTGTCGGAGAGACTTTAAATTGAGTCACTGATGCACCTTGTCATGCCAAAAACCTTTGCATGCAACCCTTTGTATATCAGATTGTATAATCCTTTGTATCTTTTTCTGATGTATCTTTTCATTGCATATGACCCTTTGTTTATCAGATTGTATATCCAGACATACAATCGCAAATATACATACAATGTGGAACTTAAACGATTATCGGCCATATTAGAACTTTGCTACAGGTCTGGCCCTTACATCTTTTCTTCTTTGCATATTGGCATATACAATGCACTCAACATACAAATTGTAGACCCCATCACTGAATTTGCCAAATTTGACTTCCCAGCCGGATCCGGCCTGTATGTTTTCCCTTTGTCTATTGGCCTTGTATATCGCATATACAATGCGAATATACAAGAAAAACATACATACAATCAGACTTCTTCCTTTATCTACCATAATGTATATTTATTTTAGGTCCAGGCTTTGCATCTCAAGATTGCATATTCCCTTGTATGTTCGATTGTATGTACAAACATACAATTGTATACATATACAATTGGTGGACCCCACCCTTTGTATCTTTCCTTTTGTATCTTCTCTCTTTGTGTGCTTTGTATATGAGATACAAATGCCTTTGTATGAAAGCAGACCCCGCTTTCCCTTGTATCTTCATCGGCCGCTTGTATATTCCCTTTGCATATACCCTTTTTATATCGCATATACAATGCAAAATATACAAAGGAAAATTGCATGCAAAAACTTGCACATACAAACTTGCATTTGAACTTGTACTTGCCCTCTGAATGTGACCTTTGTATCTGCGCCTTGTATATGTCTCTGATATACATTTGCCTTTGTATGTCGCCAATGTATCCTTGTCCTTGTATGTTGCCGATATATATTTTCCTCGTATGTCACCAATATACATTTGCCTTTGTATGTTCCTTTGTATCTTTCCATCGATATATCCTTGTATCTCTTTTCCTTTTTATATGACCCTTGTATCTTGGCCTTGTATGTCGCTGCTATACATTGACCTTTGTATGTTTTCTTTGCATCTTCCCCTCGTATGTTGTCCCTTTGCATGTTTCTTTTGTATCTGCGACTTGTATATCCATCTTGCATATGCGAACATACAATCTGAACATACAAAGAAACATACAATATATATGCAGATAAAAATGACTAAGTACAAAACTGAGAATTTTCTGCAATGGAAAACACTTGGAGACAAAAGATTTCTGGGTTTTTTTGGGGTTTCTGCAAGGATAGTTCAGGCAGGATTTTGGGATTTTTGGCAAGGCATAGCATGAGTATTTGGAAGATTTAAGGTTTGTAGGGACATTTTCCAAAAGATTTTCAAGGAAAATACAAGGTGAACTATTTAACTCTGGACAGAGGAAAATAGGTCAACATTTTGGCAACTTCTATGGGATGTTTGCCTGCTAAACAATTAGACCAGTGGCCTTAAGCATCCATTGGGCATGGAGTCATACATACTTGACAAAACTTGAAAAAACCTCCCCTTTACTACAACTCACTCCTGACTACTATCTTTTCTAATCCATCAAGTGCATGGGTATGGTTGGTGATAGTGAACCAATAAAAATCACTGTTACTGATGATATGCATCTCCTTGATGGGTTAGAAGGGATAACCAATAGGAACAACTCCTTTGCAAACTACTGCAATTTATTACAGCCCTATGAGGATAGGTGTGATGTGTGACAGTGAATGCATGTATTCACTATTTCTTGAGATGGTTGTACAACATACAACTATAGTACATTATAGTAGTTTCAAGCCTTGCACAACCAGTCTCAGGAACAAAACTAACAACTGTGCAGAATCGCACTTAGGGAAAAGAAATCTGCAACTAATCTATTGTGCAGAAGCACTTATTTAACAACAAAAACTTCACGAAATATGTACAAACATGAAAGATCCTACCTTAGAAGCAATGTTTGAGGTGAATCCCATTGACCAGGATTGGCTTGATATCACTATCCATCTTAGACAGCTAGAAAGAATTATGCTGTTTGCATTCTGAAACAATGTCTGGCCCACTCCAAAAAGTGTCAAACTTAGAGTGCTTCCTAGGTTTGCTTTTCAACACATCCCACTTTAGCACTATGTCACCCTCTTGGAATGTTCTTAGAGATACCCTTTTGTCGAACGACTTTTTCATTTGGGCTTGATGATGCTCTATGTTTCTCATAGCATCATTTCTGGTTTCCTCAAGCTCAAACAGTTGAGCTAGACTTACTGTCATAGGGCCTTCCTCTAGCATGTCCAGCTGATTTACCAAATCAAGTGCTGGTAACTCAAGTGTGATAGGAAGCCTTGCTTCCTTGCCATACACTAACATGAAAGATGAATGCCTTGTTGATCATTTTGTAGTGATTCTATCAGCCCATAGTGCTGACTTTAACTATGTATGCCAAGATCTTTGGTTGCCCTCCATGGTCTTCTTAATGATTCTAATCAAGTTTTTATTAGTGGATTCTGCTTCGCCGTTGCCTTGTGGATAGTAATTAGAGGATGCATTGAGATAAATGCCATTCTTTACAGCCCAATTAGAGATTTTAGAACCAACAAAAGTAAGGGTGTTGTCTAAAATGATGGATTCAGGCACCCCAAATCTGATAACTAGCTCCATAAAAATTTAGAACAACAGACGCATTAGCTTCCTTAA
Organism: Cunninghamia lanceolata; assembly: GCA_027924645.1. Classification (NCBI taxonomy): domain Eukaryota; kingdom Viridiplantae; phylum Streptophyta; class Pinopsida; order Cupressales; family Cupressaceae; genus Cunninghamia; species Cunninghamia lanceolata. Next base: position 6,709,806 of record BSBN01000295.1, on the reverse strand, counting down.
GTGCAACTGCTTCAGTCCACTTAGTGAAATAATTAGTGGCTATTAGAATCCACTTATGGCTGACACTAGATGAAGGGTTTATAACCCCAATAAAGTCCAATCCCCACCTCATAAAGGTTGTTCCACCTGAACTGGCTGCAAAGGTAAGGCTGCCAACCTCTCTTTTCTGGTGAACAGAGCACATTCCTTGCATTTTCTGACCCATAAGTGTGCATCTTTAAACAAATTGGACCAATAATAGCCACCTCTCATCACCTTCAGAGCTATCACTCTAGGTGAAAAATGGCCTCCAGCTGACCCCTCATGAAATTTATGCAACACTTTTTCAACTTGGTTAGGTCCAATGCATCTCAGCAAAACTCCATTAAAATCCTTCCTAAAAAGCAAGTCATTAATGAGCACATAAGGTATGGACTGCAATCTGAAATACCTTCATTTGGCTCTATCAAAGCCCCAAGGACACTCACCGATCTGCAAGAAATTAACCATTTCTTGCACCCAATCAACAACAGGATCTGAAACAGCTATTTGTTCTTGATATTGCATTGTTAGAACAACTTCTTGATGACATTCTTCTTTGTTGATAACACCATTAGCAAGCTATTCGCACAACTCTTTTCCTCTGACCAACTTGGTAACCTTAATGTCCACGTCATACTCCATGACTTTAGTCACCCAACCAGCCCTCTTATCACTGAGATCTTTACTTAGCAGAAATTCTTTTATGTTCGGATGAGCAACCATTAGATTAATCTTGTTGCTTGACAACATGTGTTTAAACTTTTTCAAACTCCTTATAATAGCAAGTACATGCTTCTCAACAAAAGTGTACCTTAGCTCATAATCCTTCAACACTTGACTGAAAAAAGCTAAAGGCTACTCCATTTCTAGCTCATTTTTTTGTACCAACATAGCTGAAACAAAATCAACATTACCATATGCATACAAGGTAAAATCCTTAGAAAAAATAGGATTTAGAAGTGTAGGTGCAGTAGCCAAAGCCTCCTTAATAAGCTCAAAACTTCACTTTCCCTCTCTAGTCCAGCTGAAAGACATGTTCTTCCTCAACATAGCAGTTAGTGGATTTAACAAATCAGCAATATCGAGAATAAGCCTCCTGACAAAGTTGATCCTACCAATGAAACTTTGTAGGCCCTTCTTGTGTGCTGGTAAAGGCAGAGCCAAAATAGCACTTATTCTCTCAGGATCAATGGTGATGCCTTATTTTGACACCATGTAACCAAGCAATATTCCCTCATGGATAGCAAACACACATTTTTTGGGATTAAGTGATATCCCAAACTCCCTACACCTCTCAAAAATCTGCCTTAGGTGTGTTGGTGCCTGAATTGACTCTTAGTTTTGGAGCAATTTTCATGCAGGCACCTTCCCAAAAAATCCAAAAAGGTTCTAAGTTTTGGGGCCCCTCAGTGTTTTTCAACGTTTACATCTTAGTTCAATGGAGGTGGTCTTCGTGTTTTCTCCATCGACATGAGTTCATTTTTGTGTCTTCGACATTTCAGTTTGGACGTGAACCCCTTTTTTCAAAGGTTCATTTTCTCAATGGTTCAAGGTTCAATGGTTCAATGCTTTGTGATTTTGGTCTCGGCCGAAGTGTTTTGCCGATGGAGTATTGAACTTCTTGTTTGAACCTCGCCATTGAACCATCAGGTTGAACCGATTCATCAGTTCAATGGGTTCGCGGGGTTACATTTTGTGCTGCTGACAGAGGAACTATCAGGTTGAACCTCGCAGTTGAACCTTTCTTTTGAACTTAGCCAATGGTTCAACCCGATGGAAGGAGAAGTAGGAGGCCGATGTGTTATCGGCAGGAGTATGTATGTCGGCAGGCAGATTTTCGGCTGGGCCAATGGTGATAGTCTTGCCGAAGAGGGTATGTTTTGTTTGGCCATCGGAGTGACTTTGGCTATTGGGAGCAGTGTTTTATCGTTTGCCGATGGGGGGAGTCACCCTAATGGGGAGTGCCATCGGCGTGAGTTTGTGTATCGGGTTAGCCGTTGGAGGGTCCGCCAATGGAGAGTGTTTGGCCGATGGGGTGTCATCGGCGTGGGTCTGGTCGATGGAGGAGCAGTATGTAGCTGGCGAAGGTGTCGTCGGTGTGACCTTTGAGATTGGCAGGAAACTTTTTGGATGCCCCGATGGAATGTGTCACACCGACGGAGGGGAGGATGCCAGGGTCTATCGGCATGAGTTGTATTGTCAGGTGAAATGTGGAATGGTTGGCCGATAGACTAATCTCTGGCCGATGAAAGGGAGTGTAGTGTAGCGGTCGGCGAGACTGATGAGGTCGGTGAGAGGTTTTTCGAGTTGGCCGATGGTAGTGGTCTTGGCGATGGGCTTTTGGAGAGAAAGGCATGTGTTGAGCATGGCAAAAGCACTCAACACCTATTATGCTCGCGGCCATGCTTTTAAACTACTGAAGGAGTCTCCACACCATGCATGTGGGATTAATGTTCCTGCATAATTTGAACCTTCAGGAAGCGCATTTTGGTGGGAGATCTTTTTTTGAATGCAGCGACAGTTTTCTCGGTGGTTGCGGGTTGTTGGGCCATCAATGGCGACTGTAGCAGGAGTATGGGTGATGGTACACATGATCAGGTTGCCTGATTTTTGGATGAAGACTTCTAGATGGCAGCACAGGGCTCAAGGCCACCCTTGTCTACTCTTCTATCTAATGCAGCAATAACTTCTGAGTGTCATTCCTTTGTGGGGTCTGTATCTAGTGGATTTTTGTCAAAACCATGTAATTAATGCTGAGTACACTTCTTTAGCTGTTTTAAGCAGGAAGTGTTACTCATTTTTGGGGGTTGTTGAAAGTTGAACATTTTTGGCTCTATAATGCAATACAGCTGATTTGGTTGCTCTGTGCAGCAAAACTTGTGAGTTTATGTATCTCCTATTGTATGTTTTTGTATGAATCCACTAATTTCATGGTTAATCCTATATGAGTAATGTTATGTTTGCATGTGTTGTGCTAATTCTATCTCCAGTGTTGCATGTATCTTTCTTCTGAGTCTAGGTATTCAAGGAATGTCTAAGATTCTAGAACATAGAATTCCTGTGTTGAATGTTTAATCTCTTAACTTCTGCTCAAGGGGTAGATTAAATTGTTCTTAGATTGAATATTGGGAAGGATATACTGCAGTAGGGATGCCATAAGTATAGATAGCTTAACACTCTGTATTGGGAGATATCTGTAAGGTAGATATCACATGTGTCCCCCTGAAATCCAGTTTTAGTTGTTCATGCATATCATTCACAGGTGTATGTCTACTGACTCCAGGCCCTAGATAGGCACCAATCTTGCTTTGTGTTAGTGTTATATACCATGTCTAGCTTTGCATCCAACTATAAAATCATAATCAAAACTCCAAAACAACCATTAGGACATTAGAATTAGTTTTAGGATCCAAGTCCTTTGTCTACAACTGCAAATAGGCCCAAAGCCAGCCCCTTTGCTCTTATCTTACAGTTTTGGTCTACTTACAGGAGGACTTATCCGCTTTCTGTCAGCATCCCAGCCTTTATATGCATATCCTCATGGATGTTGAGTAGGGAATACCCCCTAGGTTTTGTAGAGCCTAAAGAAGAAGAGGAGATAAAATATAGAGTCTATCTCCTACACTGTTGGCCCCTGACCCAGAGATCCTATTGATCATTGATGGCTACCTTGTAGGGAAATCTGGGAGTAAGCATCCAGTCTGGGAAAAAACCAATAGAAATTGGCGACTCCACTGGGGAGACAATGTCATATTCGTGAAGCTTGAGTCTAAGAAGAATCAGACCTGGAGGTGCCTTGTTGCAGCAAAAGAAAAAGTTTTATCTGTGGCTTTGCTGGTGGATGACCCAGAAAAAAAGAAATCAATTTTCAGCTTCAGCCTGTTTGAAGCTCATTCCTCTGCCAAGGAGGTGGTGACTCTACTGAATGAATCTATCAAGTGCTGCAACATATCCAGGTATTTGTACAAGTTTTTGAAAAGTTCCCTATTTGGTGAAATGGCACTGGTTAAAAGGGAAACATTGGTGAAAGCAGAGCTTGCATGCTTTTGTTAAAACTTACTTTGTATTTCAAAAGGGCATGCAGTATTGTTCAAAAGACTCATATAGAGGACTTTAGGCAGGTTGAAATAGTAGTTTGCATTTTAAGGGCCTGAGGTCATATTGTGATTGAAAATCTGAGTAGAGAAGAGGGTTGCAAGAGCATATAAAGATGTATTGTCAGCCCATGCACCCTTGTGAGGTGTCAAGTGCAAAAATATATAATAGTCAATCCCAACCATGTAATAAAAGAAGTTTCAACATACATAGATATAAGCCCATAAATTTTAATGGCATTTGTGGCTATCCAAATGCTCTTCCACCTAAAATCAGAAAGTGTTTGCCTAAATTCAATGGTACAAAGGATGAATCAGCTGAGAGACACTTGCAACAATTTACAAATGTTATAGATGACTTTGAGATTGACCATGAGGATGTGATTATGAGATTATTTGTTCAATCTCTAGATCAAGATGCAAGGGACTGGTTTTCCTACCTTCCAGCTCACTTTGTCAGCTCTTGGCATGATTTTAAATCTGCATTTCTAGTACAATATGGTGAAAGAATCTCTGAATATGTAGTTATTAGTGACTTTATGTATATCCACATTGAAGAAGATGAGTTGATCCCAGCCTTTAACCTCAGATTTGTGAGGGCATTGAATAGAATTCCAGAATGCATGAGACCTAATGATGCACTATGCTTAGTTGTCTATTTGGGAGCATTTGACAAAAAAATGAGTTATAGATTGAGAGATAAGGAGCCCACCACATTGCATCAGGCACATCAGTTTCCAATAGATATTGAAAACAATTGGAGGTATGGAATACAAAAGGGTTATTTTTCTGAAAATTTTTGTTGTCCTGTAGTCCCCAATGTTAATGAAAGTTTTAATTCAGATGTTGACAATGAAAGTCAAAGTAATCACACCCTTGCTATCCCAGTTTTTGCATCATTCCAAGTTGATGATGTTACTGTTATAGAGGAGGATGTCCTTTTTAACCCAGCAAATGAAGTTGAAAACAATGGTTTTTCAAGTAGTATTTGCATACCAGTCCTCATCAAAGAGCCTTCATGTTTAAATGATCCAGTTGTGCAAAGTTGTGATCATGTGGATCAACAGTCAGTATCAGTTTCATTAGGAAGTATTAGAGGGCTGGAAAATGATGCAGATAGATCAACTTCAAAATACATTGAAGTAGCAGAAATCTTGTATGTGGGCAATCAGATGATAAAGATGATATCCATGACCAGTGCATGGATCAGGTTTGTTCTTCTTATGACTCTGGATCTGATCGTAATGAAGAAGAATTGGATTGTCATGAAGAAGAAGCAAAGACCTTTATAATGAGCATGAATCCCCTTTATGATGAGCCTTTGGATGCATTTGGTGCTGTGAGTCATGACCCTCATTGGTGCAGGATTAACCCTCTATTTGATGATGATGATGTGGATTTGCAAATTGTGGATGATGGATGTTCATCATCAGTTGGTTCAGATATGTGCAATTATGGATGTGAGATCAGGTTTTGTTACCATTACCCATAAATGATATAGATGATGATGAGGGTCTCATATTTTCTGAATGTCTTCAGCTTTTGGATCAGCTGGATGAGTGCCTGATGGTATGCAACAGCCAGATAAATGATGAAGAATGCCAAGAGCAGTATGATGTACTGTCTGAGGGATATACCATACATATGTTACCTAATGTTGAAGAATATAATGTGTATGATACTATGTCTAATTTTGAAATCCAATATGGCAGAGGTGAAAATGATAGTGGCAAGTTTTCAGAAGTGGTGGAATATCTAATTGAGCAAATGACCTTGTGGGCAGATTATGCTAATCTTTTCAGTTGGGATTGGGATCTTTCGGTTTGCAATTAGGCATTTGACAAGAAAAAATTATGGTTCTTCCTTTTTGGCTGCCATGGGCTGCCAAAATACTGTTTAAAAAATAATGTGATTGGTGATGCAGATCATGGTAACTTCATGACTCTATGCCTAATGGATGGGGACTGGTCTGCATCCCAGAGATTTGGTTCTCACTATAGTTTTGCACCTGCACGTCCCTAGACAGAGCCACTGTTGGTGCCTGAATTGACTCTCAGTTTTGGAGCAATTTTCATGCAGGCACCTTCCCAAAAAATCTAAAAAGGTTCTAAGTTTTGGGGCCTGTTAGTGTTTTTCAGCGTTTGCATCTTAGTTCAATGGAGGTGGTCTTCGTGTTTTCTCCATCGGCATGAGTTCATTTTTGTGTCTTCGACATTTCAGTTTGGACATGAACCCCTTTTTTTGAAGGTTCATTTTCTCAACGGTTCAAGGTTCAATGGTTCAATGCTTTATGATTTTGGTCTCAGCCGAAGTGTTTTGCCGATGGAGTATTGAACTTCTTGTTTGAACCTCGCCATTGAACCATCGAGTTGAACCGGTTCATCAGTTCAATGGGTTCGCGGGGTTCAATTTTGTGCTGCCGACAGAGGAACTATCAGGTTGAACCTCGCGGTTGAACCTTTCTTTTGAACTCAGCCAATGGTTCAACCCGACAGAAGGAGAAGTAGGAGGCCGATGTGTTATAAGTAGGAGTATGTATGTTGGCAGGCAAATTTTTGGCTGGGCCGATGGTGATAGTCTTGCCAAAGAGGGTATGTTTTGTTCAGCCATCGGAGTGACTTTGGCTATCGGGAGCAGTGTTTTGTGGTTCGCCGATGGGGGGAGTCACCACGATGGGGAGTGCCATCGGTGTGAGTTTGTGTATCAGGTTAGCTGTTGGAGGGTCTACCGATGGAGAGTGTTTGGCAGATGGGGTGTCATCGGTGTGGGTCTGGCCAATGGAGGAGCAGTATGTAGCTGGCGAAGGTGTCGTCAGCGTGACCTTTGAGATCGGCAGGAAACTTTTTGGATGCCCTGATGGTGTGTGTCACATTGACGGAGGGGAGGATGCCAGGGTCTATCGGTGTGAGTTGTATTGTCGGGTGAACTATGGAATGGTTAGCCGATAGACTAATCTCTGGCCGATGAAAGGGAGTGTAGTGTAGCGGTCGGCGAGATTGATGAGGTTGGTGAGAGGTTTTTCGAGTTGGCTGATGGTAGTGGTCTTGGCGATGGGCTTTTGGAGAGAAAGGCATGTGTCGAGCGTGGCAAAAGTGCTCGACACCTATTATGCTCGCGGCCATGCTTTTAAAATACTGAAGGAGTCTCCGCACCGTGCATGTGGGATTAATGTTCCTACATAATTTGAACCTTCAGGAAGCTCATTTTGGCGGGAGATCTTTTTTTGAACGCAGCGACAGTTTTCTTGGTGGTTGCAGGTTGTTGGGCCATCAATGGCAACTGTAGCAGGGGTATGGGTGATGGTACACATGATCAGGTTGCCTAATTTTTGGATGAAGACTTCCAGACGGCAGCACAGGGCTCGAGGCCACCCTTGTCTACTCTTCTGTCTGATGCAGCAATAACTTCTGAGCGCCATTTCTTTGTGGGGTCTATATCTGACAGATTTTTGTCAAAACCATGTAATTAATGTTGAGTACGCTTCTTTGGCTATTTTAAGTAGGAAGTGTTACTCATTTTTGGGGGTTGTTGAAAGTTGAACATTTTTGGCTCTGTAATGCAATACAGCTGATTTGGTTTCTCTGTGCAGCAAAACTTGTGAGTTTATGTATCTCCTATTGTACATTTTTGTATGAATCCACTAATTTCATGGTTAATCCTATATGAGTAATGCTATGTTTGCATGTGTTGTGCTAATTCTATCTCCAGTGTTGCATGTATCTTTCTTCTGAGTCTAGGTATTCAAGGAATGTCTAAGATTCTAGAACATAGAATTCCTGTGTTGAATGTTTAATCTCTTAACTTCTACTCAAGGGGTAGATTAAATTGTTCTTAGATTGAATATTGGGAAGGATATACTGCAGTAGGGATGCCATAAGTATAGATAGCTTAACACTCTGCATTGGGAGATATCTGTAAGGTAGATATCACATGTGTCCCCCTGAAATCCAGTTTTAGTTGTTCATGCATATCATTCACAGGTGTATGTCTACCGACTCCAGGCCCTAGATAGGCACCAATCTTGCTTTGTGTTAGTGTTATATACCATGTCTAGCTTTGCATCCAACTATAAAATCATAATCAAAACTCCAAAACAACCATTAGGACATTAGAATTAGTTTTAGGATCCAAGTCCTTTGTCTACAACTGCAAATAGGCCCAAAGCCAGCCCCTTTGCTCTTATCTTACAGTTTTGGTCTACTTACAGGAGGACTTATCCGCTTTCTGTCAGCATCCCAGCCTTTATATGCATATCCTCATGGATGTTGAGTAGGGAATACCCCCCTAGATTTTGCAGAGCCTGAAGAAGAAGAGGAGATAAAATATAGAGTCTATCTCTTACACTGTTGGCCCTTGGCCCAGAGATCCTGTTGATCATTGATGGCTACCTTGTAGGGAAATCTAGAAGTAAGCATCTAGTCTGGGAAAACACCAACAAGGTGATTTAGATGATCTTTGGTTTCTTTAGAGAAAACAGTAATGTTGTCAAGGTAGACTAGGATGATCTTGTACATTATCCCCTAAAAAGCCATATCCATAGCCTTTTGAAAGGTTGCTCTAGCATTGGACAAACTGAAAGGCATCTTTTTGTAACCCATAGTCCCCCATTTTGTGGTGAAGGTTGTTTGTACTGGTCTTCCTCTCTTACTAAAATTTGATTGTAACCGGAATAGCCATCTAGCAAGGAAAACTTTTCTGATCTTGACACTACTTGGAGTATCTACTCCATGGAAGGCAAAGGATGACAGTCTTTCAAAGAAGCTCTATTCAAGTCACGGAAGTCTACACACAACCTTATCTCCTCATTTTTCTTCCTAACTGGCACAAGATTGGAAACCCATGAGGTGTGCTTGATAGGAAATATTATGCAACTCTCAATCAGCTTATTCAGTTTCATTTTCATGAGAAGCTCTAATTTAGGATTCAAAGGCCTCTGTTTCTGCCTAACAGGCTTGGCATCAGGTTCTAGCTCAATAGTATGTTGAGCAAGCTGGGGATCAAAACCCTTTAAATCACCATATTCCCATGCAAAAATGTCACTAAATTCTTGAAATAGTTGAATAAATGCACATTTTTCCTTTGTCGTACATACCTTGCCTAGTTTAAGGAGTTTACCTTTAAAGATCTCAAATTCTTCATAGTGATCTTGCTGAACCTATAGGCTGGACTTGGGCTTTGTAGCTTCATCATCAATGTTAAAAATGGACTCTAAGGTGACCAAACCCTTTGGCATCTTGTTGTTTTTTAGCTGAATGATTTGGTCAGCATACTGGTGATGTAGCTTCCCCTAGTTGGCATGAGAGAATTCAGCTTCCTCCCTCAAGAAGTTTACAATTTACTGATCACTATCAAACACCTACCAATGTATGTTATTATCTGGCACATCAAGCCTAACAACAATCTTAATATGCTGATGTATATGCCTAAAAATGACACAAATCATCCTAAATAAATATTCTAAATATTTATTCCATTCTTCTATTAATTAAATAAATATTCCAAATTTATTTAATTGATTCACGGTTTCATAATTAAATAAATTCAATTTATTTAATTAAAATTCTTCTAAATGTCCTACATAATTAAATAATCATAAATTATTTAATTAATCCAAATTCCTCTATCCTAAGTTTTAAATTCAAAAATCCACCTCACCTTTACACCTCACCTTTTCCACCTCACCTTGTCCACCTCATCAGGTTGCACATGTAATTAAATATATTTAATATTTAATTACCTATTTTTCTCTCACCCACATGGCCTATTTCTTCTCAAATCAGAAGTTAGTTAACTAATCAATCAAATCTGTTAACTAATTAGTCATTTGAGTTCACTGGTCAATCTATTCTGCTGACTCCTCAATCAACCCAGTTCACTGGTCAATCAATTCAGTCAATCCCATAATCCACTCTTCTAACTGATCAATCAAGTTTGTTAACTGATCAGTCAATGGAGTTAACTCTCCAATCAGTTTTGTCACATCCCCTCTTTCATGATGGAGCTGGGACACTTGTCACATTTCTACTGGTTGCACATTCCTCAACCATTCTCAGCTATTGATCTTCATATCTCCTCTCAACTGTTGATTCTCATTCTTCTGAGTCTATAAATGAAGCTTCATCCAATCTTTTGACATCGTTACTCTGCAGAAATATCACCAGTGCGCCTTTGGCACCCTTTGACCATTCACAAGCTTGAGATCACATACCTGCTTTGAATCTCATCTTCATTGCATATCACCATAGCCATTTACCATCGACTTCCTACGAACAGCTAAAAGAGTGTACTCTCTGAGGGCTCACATCATCTGCAAAAGGATGGTTGTAATAGGCAAACAACAGAAGTTTCAAAACGGGAGAGGTTTGCACTGTATTGTTCATTGCTTCGTTTATTGAATCTTTCTTATTTTCACTATTCTGTTGATGTTTGGGTCATATATAACTCATTTGATTGATTCACGTTTTACCCTTACATTTTTGGCGCCCACCGTGGGGCCTTTGCCCCTTTATCTCATCAAAATCTGAGCTCTTTTGAAGACAAGTTCCGTACAGGTCACGCAGAATCACGCACAGGCTACTTCGGTGCATTTAAACATTTCCGTGGTGCATATAAAGACTATTATGGTGCTTTTGTCCTTTCTGCGCATCTGTGTATTTTCACTACACTTTTGCGCACTGTTACAGTGCTTTTGACTTTATTGCGCATATGTTCCTTTTTACTGCGCTTTTGAAGACTGTTGCTGCGCATCCATTATAACTGCACATTTATTCCTTTTAACTGCACATACGTACAATATTACGGCGCATTCATTATTGTTGCGCTTCTGTTGATTATTTCTGCACATATGATCACTAAAGCTGCGCATTTGTAACAAACTGAGGTTTTAGTACTTTCTAGGGGAATTTGCTAACTCTAACCTTTTCGCAGGTGTTTGCTGGAGCGGTTTTTGCAGGATAGGATCGGGTTTAGTTCCATGTAGTTGCATCTAATTAGTTCACATTTCATTTTCTGAGGGAAAGTAAAATTGATGTTCATTCAAATCTTCATCTAGTTCTAATTAGGGAGAAAGTAACTAGATTATTTCTTGCTTGCATTGCAAACACCTTCCAAGTTATTGCTATCTAAGATTAAAATTGAACTCATCAATGATCTTAAAGTTAAAATGAACCATTGCTATATCGTGAGACCAGAATTTCAAAGTTAACAATCTCATGCTATGCGGTTTAAAATTGAACTCATCAATGATCTTGAAGTTAAAATGAACCATTGCTATATCGTGAGACCAGAATTTCAAAGTTAACAATCTCGTGCTACGCGGATTTAAAACTGAACTCACCACTACTTTTTGGGGTTTAAAACTGAACCACTGCTATATTGCTAAAATCACTTCAAAGTTCTATGTTTGAGTAGATTAGCCCATTTAGTTTTTCACTTTTAACTAGGGTGGATTAATCAGTGTTTTCTGTGCTTGCGAATGACAATAGGTTTATGCTCTCCCCTCTTCTGGGTGATCAGAGTGCCAGACTTGTCATTCTATTTGTTTAACCTTTAGGAGGGGCCTGCCCTTGGATGCACGCTTGTCCAAGTGGGAACGACCCTGAGTGGTAATAGGCTAACGCCAAGCCCTACCAAGCCACTTAAAATAAATTGTGCTTGAGGTGAAAACTTCCTGTAACAAGTGATGTTATGTTACACCGATGGCCAACCTCCCCCAAAACCCTCTCAAGCGTAACCCTTTGAGGCTGGGAGACTCCATAACTGAGAGTAGTGCCGCCGTACGTGTAACCACTTGAACGGTTGCCTGCATTAAATACCTCTTGTTCTAGTGGCCCAAATCCCTTATAATCCATTTCTTGCCTAGGATTTTTGTGCTTGCTTTTGTTCAATTCAGTCCAAAATAGAGTCGAAAAAACTACAAAAACAATGGAAAAATACAAAATATTCTTTGTACTTGCTATGTTTTCTTGCTGTTAATTCATAATATCAGATCAGGAAGACCTTTTCCAGCCAAAAAATACCAAAAAATAGAAGAAAAATCCAAAAATTTTGCAAAATATCAGAGCTGCGCATATACCCTTTTTTGCTGCGCATATACTACGACTTGCTGTGCTTTTGTCTAGACTTGCTGTGCATATATACTGTTGCTGCGCTTATACATACTGTTGTTGCACATTTAGACTTAACCAGAGCTGCGCATATACTGAGACTTACGGTGCATTTGTTCATTCCTGCTGCGCATCTGTTTCTGCGCATATGCAACAGTGAGCACTTGCCCTATTTTTGAGAAAATATTTTCACTTGATTAGAGCACCCATTTTAGCCTAGTTTCACTTTCTGAGGTTAGATTCCACCTTGCAGTCAGTCTTCATCCATTTCACCCAAGTCTCTCTCTTTCGTCACTCATCCCATTCACCTTCTGTCCAAATCCCTCTTGTCCCAAAGTTAGTTTGTCCCATACCAATTTGACATAGGTCCTTTTTTTGTGTCATTAGTGAATTCATGTAAGCCTAGTAGGTCACCGTACCTTTGCTAGTAGTCTTGTTGAATGACTAAGCCCTACACAGTAAGACTGGTATCGACTACCCTTACTAGCGGCCAACGTCTTGTGTCAACCATCTTACTTGAAGTCATTGAGTGAGAGAATCCTTTGTCCAAATCTTGTCCTAGGTATCCCATTCACCACAGTCTCAGTCGGCACCTCACCAAGATCTCTAATCCCGGTCCACTTCATTCCACCCCACCTTGCATGGTTCTTACTTGATCCCAGTACAACAAGCAGATTGAAATGGCTGACGCATCTGATCACCTCGCCCCACCACGTGGTGGTGATGAAGAAATTTCTCATGAAGAATTAGTAGCACACATCCAAGATAGAAAATTCCAACGCCTGGTAGAGAGGGTGCTCCTTGAAGACCCTAATAAATACTTCCACTATCTTGCTAATCTCAGAGTCAAACTCCCCGCAGACTTTGACATAAGCTCCATCATGGAAAATGTAGACAATGATCATGAGCAGAGACGTGATGATCATGAGAGAAGCACGAATGACACAGGCCCGAATGCAAATGATAGAGGCAAGAAACCCCTAGATCAAAATGCTCCTATGGATGACGTGAGACAACAAATCGAAAGTCTAAAACAAGAAATATCCAACCTTAAGACCGGTACAAGTTCGAAGCAATACTCTTTGGAAGATATAGCTCCGTATCCTTTTGACAAAAGTTTGGTCATGAAACCCTTCCCCTTTCAGTTCGGAGTCCCAAAGTTTGATAAATACAAAGGGAAGGGGGACCCTAGAGATCATATCCAGGAATTCAATGCCACATGTTTAGAAGTAGCTCACAACGAGACCTACTTGATGAGACTATTCCCAAGATCTTTAGGTGGTCAAGCTATGGAGTGGTTCTCGCGCCTCCCACCAGGGATCAAAACTTTTGATGAACTTGTCAATAAATTCATAACACACTTCTCTTACAACATAGAACATGAGGTATCTATGCTAGATCTATGCAATACCAAACAAAAGAGTGGTGAGTCATTCGCCACCTTCTTACAACAATGGAGACAACTAGCTGGTAAGTGTTCTTATGATATACCTGAGAAACAACTATTGGAAATATTTGTCCACAATTTGAATACAGATCTTAGCTATCAGATTCAGATACAATGCCCTACATCATTCTCCAAAGTCATTGAAATGGGCCTATTCATTGAAAAAGCTATGATCACTAAAGGAACTCTCAAGCTATATAAGGACACGCCTAATTCCAATTACACAATAGATAAATCAAAGTTTTGGACCAAGAACAAGAATGTGGTCAACGATGGGGTAGTTGATGCCAAGGCGGAAGCTCCTAAACAACAACCCATATTCACTCTTAAGGGGGACGCAAACAATGGTGTAATCAACAAACCACCCTCTTGGGAGCCTAGATCTTGGTACAATTCAAACCCAAGAAGAAAATTCACACCGTTAGGCGAGTCTCAAGAATCTGTGCTACAGAAGTTGTTGGCTAACAACGAAATTTCTCTACCGCCAACAAGTGATTATGAGCCTATAGTCAAACCTCCCTACTAGAAGGACACAGACTATTGTGAATATCATCGAGGAAGGGGGCATACAACTAACAACTGTATCCGCCTCAAAAATGTCATTCAGGATATACTGGATCAGAATCAAGGAGGGGCACAACAGCATACCTCTAATGAAACTCATGTGGCCTACAGGGATCCACTTCTGAATCATAACAGGCCATATAACAACAATGGCCACAACAACAACAACCATGGCCACAACAACAACGGCAACAATAGTAATGACAACAACAATAATCGCAACCGGCCAACTCATAACAGTGGGACGAGTAATGCTAACTATGCAAGTGTTCCATTTGGCTACACCATAAACTGCATTTCTAAACATATTCCGCAAGTCAATGTCATCTCACCCAACCAACAACTAGGACCTAACCGAACTGGTTGTAGTATAATTACCCGCAGTGGTAAAGTCACGCTCAATACCGCCCCTCCAAGGTCTTCACCATCTCCATCCAACTCCCGTCAATACAATGTCCTCGACCAGTTACAGAAAACCCCAGCTCACATTTCTATATTGGAGCTCTTGCGTCTATCTCCTTCTCATAAGGAGATTCTTGAGAAAGCCTTAGTGGAAACCACTATCCCCACTAACCTGGCCTAAGAGAAGTTTTAGACCATGGTAGGCAATTTGACATCCTCCAATTCCATATCGTTTACTGAGCAAGATGATCTTTCTGCAACCCCACAACACCCCTCTGCACATTGTCGCATTCATACACAAACACCACATCAAGAGGGTTCTCATTGATGGGAGTGCTGGTTTAAATATCTGTACATTGAAGCTAGTCCTTGCATTGGGGTTCTCCAAACAAGCAGTTGATCCAAGGAGGAAAATTACCATTAAGGCATATGATGAGGAAGAAAGAACCACAAAAGGAACGGTTATCCTACCCATTGAAGTGGGACCGGTAATTAAAGATGTGGTGTGCCAAGTCCTTGATCGGGAGCTTGCTTATAATATTCTACTAGGGAGACCATGGATCCATGCCATGAAGGCTGTCCCCTAAACCTATCATCAATGCATTAAGTTCCCGCACAATGGCAAGCAGGGCACCATCCAAGGTGACCCCGACCCCTACCAGCACTACAATTCTTTCCTTGCCAAACCCAAATGTGTCATACCCAACAACAGAGCCTACATTTCCCCTACCCCACAGCAAGACCATACTGCTGAAGCTTCCTCCTCAAGACCCAAACCGCTGAAACTTACTATAAAAGAAAATGGCATGGGGGAATACTCCATTGAGCACAGCCTTAACCTGGCCAAGATGCCTTTTTCTCCTTGCTCTTTTGGCCAACCCAAACATCCACCCAAACATTTTTTGAAGCCATCTGCTCCTCCTACAACTCTTGCAAATCCCTTTGTCAAATGGGAGACCTTATCTGATGAAACAAAGGAGTGAGATCTCCTACAATGGCTTTATGCTGAAGAAGAAAACACACCCCAAGAACTGCCTAGACTCCCTACAGAACTCTATGAGCGGGGTGAGACTATTTTGCACAGGATGGGGTACGAAGGACAAGGCCCCATAGGCCTCAGAAAAGAAGGAATCATTGAACCTATACAACCTTCTTCATCCTCTTCGGCTAGAAACACAACTGGTCTAGGGTACAAAGGCAAGGGTAAAGCCAAGGAAAATGCCTGCCTTGTGGAGACAATCCAAATACTCCAAGTGGATAGTGACACAGATTCAGATGATTCAAATGAGTATGAGTGGGACAAGCTAACAGAGCACTCCTATGATGACAAAGAGGTTGACACCATCCAAACTCTTAGCCCCTACCATGAGGGACAAACGCAATGGGACAGACCACTAGAGTCTAATTTGCCCACCCCTGAGATTATGGCTTTTGAGGAAAGTTTAGATTCCATTGTGATAAACAACTTGGAGGAAAGTACCACCCAGAACACTACCCCCGCTAATGCCCCTAACATTCCCATTCACACCATCAATGAATCAGGTCTCTCATCCGACTCCCTTCCCCTCTTACACCCTGAGCTTATTGACTAGGATCTGTAAGGAACCCCCCAATTAGATATGTTCTAGAACGATGATGCTTACATTGATTACATGGAACTTAGGGACCACTTGCCAAAAGGAGATCATAAAGTTAGTTTTGCTATAGAATTGAATACTGTGGCTTACTTCGGGGAGGGTGCCAAGCCTTCCAGTCACAAAAACATAAAGATCAAAAATGGATCTGACAGTGAAAACTGCCTTGCGGTAGTGTCAAATCATAAAATAGTAAAAAGAAAGGACGCGTCTGACGGTGAAAACCCAACTGTGGCACCTGACGATGGAATGCTTGACACCCTCCCTAGTGATATGTACCAGAAAAGGTCACAGATTGTGGTAGAGCTGACAGAGCCTGTGAATATTGGAACCGAAGAGCAGCCCAAGATTATCCACTTTGCCAAGTCTCTCACACCACCAGAGAAAACCAGATTCATACCATTCTTTAAGAAGAGAGGCAGCTTTGCTTGGTCATATGCAGGCATGCCAGGTTTGGACCCAAACCTAATTCTACATCATTTGCCATTGGATCCAGGGGTGAAACCTATAAAGCAGAAGCTAAGAAAAATGCATCCTCATATAGCCCTTCTGGTCAAAGAAGAACTCAAGAAATTGCTAGATGTGGGGTTCATTAGAGCCATAGATTACCCAGAATGGATATCTAATATTGTGCCAGTGTCTAAACCAGATGGCCGGGTTTGACTATGCAATGATTTTCGAGACTTAAACAAAGCATGCCGCAAGGATGACTTTCCACTGCCAAACATCGATATCATAGTCAACCTTACTACAGGACATACAATGCTATCACTCATGGACAGATTCTCAGGGTACAACCAAATCAAAATAGCACCAGAGGATCAACACAAAATAGATTTCACTTGCCCATGGGGTACCTTTTGCTGGAACATCATGCCTTTTGGGCTAAAAAATGCAGGTGCTACATATCAGCGGGCCACGACAACTATATTCCATGACATGATGCATGTAACTATGGAAGACTATGTTGATGATATCTTGGCAAAATCTCTCACAAGGGACTCACACCTAGACATATTAGAAAAAGCCTTTTAGAGATTGGAGCAATTCCAAGTCAAACTGAACCTGAAGAAATGTGTGTTTGGGGTAACATCAGGCAAGCTGCTAGGCTTCATCGTATCGGCAAACGGAATAGAGGTAGACCCGGCCAAGGTCAAAGCTATAATGGACATGCCACCGCCCAAGACTCTAACACAGTTGAGATCCTTATAGGGCAAGCTGTAGGCCATCCGTAGGTTCATCTCACAGCTGGCAGACAAGTGCCAACCCTTCAGCCATCTCCTACATAAGAACATTCCATTTAAATGGGACGAGTGGTGAGAAGAGGCATTCAACAAGCTAAAGGATTATCTTATGAATCCTCCCATACTCATGCCTCCGATCCAAGGAAAACCTTTAATTCTCTACATCTCTGCTACACCCACTGCTCTTGGAGCTCTTCTAGCGCAGCAAGATTACGAGAATAAGGAGAGAGTTGTATACTACATCAGTTGAACCCTAGTAGGCTACGAGTTGCAATACTCACAGGTTGAACGATCATGCCTTGCGGTGGTTTTTGCTTCACAAAAACTCTGACATTACATGTTGGCACATCCTATCAAACTCATTGCCAAGATCGACCCACTGAAATATCTTCTTAGCAAAGCAGCTCTCACAGGTCGACTAGCAAAATGGGTGATGCTTCTTAGTGAATATGATATAGAATATGTGGATAGAAAAGCCATCAAAGGACAAATCATCGCTGACCAACTGGCTGAGGCACCATTACAGGACACTTCACCAATGCAGTTTGAGTTTCTTGATGAGTCTTTATTTACTCTATCAGCATCCCCTTGGAAACTCTATTTCGACGGATCTTACACCAACCATGGATCGGGGGCAGGTATCCTGTTTATCACTCCCCAAGGCGACACAATTCTAAAGTCCTACAGATTGTTATTTCTATGCACAAACAACATAGTGGAATATAAGGCCTTGGTAATTGGTCTCAAGATGGCCACTGAGTGGAAAATCCAAGCACTACATGTCTATGGTGATTCTCAGCTTATCATAAATCAGGTCAATGATGAGTATCAAACCAAAGATGAGAAGCTCATCCCATACAAACGGATGGTTGACGACCTCAAAGAACACTTTGGGACCATCTCCTTTGAACAAATACCCAAGATAGAGAACAAAGCAGTAGATGCAATTGCTACCATAGCCTCTCTTCTAGAAATTCCTGAATATGAGTCACGGTATGAGTTCTTAGTGGAAACCATCCGGCAACCAGCATATGATCTCCTTGAAACCCATTCCATTTGCCTCCTAGTCAGATCTGATTCACCTTGGTACGGTAAGACTTACACTTATCTCAAGGACAATATTCTCCCACCAGACCTCTCTTCCAACCAAAAGCAAACTTTCATCCGACAAGCCTCTCGTTACACAATCATAGCCAATACCCTTTACCGACGTAGTCTGGATGGTACTCTACTCCGTTGTTTGGAACAAGAAGAATCCATAACTGCCTTGCAAGATGTACACGAAGGGATATGCGGAACACACTCCAGCGGCCCTTCCTTAGCCAAGAAACTCATGCGTTTGGGTTATTACTAGCCAAATATGGAAATGGATTCATATCAGTTCATCAAAAAGTGCAAATAGTGCCAAATACACGGGAACCTGATCCATGCACCTGCTCAAGAGTTGAGACCTTTAATGACACCCTGGCCCTTTTGTCAGTGGGGACTTGACCTTGTTAGAAAAATTCATCCACCCTCTTCCAACGGCCACAAATTCATCATAACCGCCACTGAGTATTTCACAAAGTAGATTGAAGCCGTTCCCCTAACCACCGTCACAGGAAAGCAAATTTCCTCTTTCATTCTGAATTACATTATTTGCAGATATGGCATCCCTTCATCCATCATAACGGATAATGGAAGACCATTCAAAAATCAGGATGTCCAGGAGCTCTGTGAGCATTTCAAAATCTAACATCGTTTCTCCACTCCATACTACCCCCAAGGTAACGGCCAAGCTGAGGCATCGAATAAAACCATTCTTAAAATCCTAAAGAAAACTGTCAATGAGGCTGGCCGTGATTGGCATGTCCAACTCAACCCCGCTCTGTGGGCCTACAAGACCAGTATACGCACTCCCACAGGTGCTACACCCTACACCCTTGTCTATGGTTCTAAAGCCATCCTTCCCATTGAGGTTGAACTACCATCCCTCAGGGTGTCATTGAAAGGTCTCATATTAGATGAAGAATACAGAGTCTCCAGGTTACAAGAACTAGAGCTGCTGGAAGAAAGGTGCCAGAAAGCCTTCGATCATCTTAAAGCCTATCAACAGATGATGTCACAAAGCTACAACGACAAGGTTCACCCACGATGTTTCAAGGTTGGGGACCTCGTCCTTAGAGAAAACCCTCGCAATCAACAAGATAGAGAAAAGAAAGGTAAGTTCAAGCCTAATTGGCTTGGACCCTATGTGATTGTAGCTGCCTATAGATCAGGGGCATATCAGTTGGCCACTTCAGAGGGTGAGTTGTTAGATGATCCAATCAATAGCATGCACCTTCGACGGTTCTATACCTAGGAGAACCCCAATGCAAGGGGGCACAATAAAATCAAAAATCAAAAAATCAAAAAAGTTGAATAGAGAAAATTCAAAAAAAAAATTAGAAAAAATAGAAATCATACAAAAAAATCGTCCTTTGGTGAAAACCTAGCAAACAGGCACCTTGGATAGGTATCATGATGAAAACCTGGCAATCAGGCGTCATGTTACTTTCTAGCTTCTCGTGCAAATAAAAGCAAGTGGTGAAAACCTGGTAAACAGGCATTACTTGTGATAAACCGCCTTCTCCATCTTTGGGAATCCAATCACCTTGAGTCCATTCTTTCTCCATTTCCCCCATTCGACCCATATCTATCCCACAAATAAACACTTGATAGTTACCTATCATGGCTTGATACTTTCCTTGTGGCCTTGTCAACCAAGGTTTTGTCCAATACCGTCTCCTCAATATGAGCCTAGCATACAGTCTCTTGTCAGTGTCCATGGTCCAAGTCCGTGAACTATGTTGCCTCTGCGCCGTCATGTAGGCAAGGCCATTATTCTAATGCGCCCCCAAGGCTTCCATTTCTCCCGCGGTCCTATTCGTCCCCTTTCTTGTCTTCATTCTTGTCGTCTTTCTTCTAGTCCATCCATGGTCCATTAGGGTTTACCCCGAACTACGTTGCCTTTGCGTCATCACGTAGGCAAGGCCATTTAGCAATGAGCCCCTGAGGCACTAGGTCAGTCCATTAGGGTCCGTCTCCCCAATAAGGATTGTGCAAACTTCTCACCAAGCAAACAAATACAAGCAGAACCCGTGCCTCAAGTAGAAATCTTGATTGTGAGCATCTTAACCTATCCAATGCAAAGCAAATACCCAAGGTCTTCTAAATGATTTTATGCAAATTAAGGCAAGAACTAAACACATATCAACGCAAATATGCTTTGTAGATCAGAAACATGGTTAACAATTCGAGTCTGAATTTTTGCTATCATACCTTCCTATGCTACTCGAGGATGCCAAAAGCTAGAGATGCTATGATGGGGGCATGATTATTTTCTTTGTTTGCTGTTTGTGGATTAAACTTTAGTAATGTGAAGCCTTGTCTAAGGACATGATCGGCAAAAGATCATCAAGGACATCAAAGGTATAACATGAATGGGGGCAATCCTTGTTTGGTGAAATGCAAGCAATACTCAAGTCATCTAGATTCAATTTTGACTAGATGCTTGTATTAACTTGCTAAATCACAATCCATGTAAGCGGTACTCAGGTCATCTCAGTTCAATTATACCTCGATGCTTGTATTCACTTACAACATTTCAGAAAAGTACCACAAAAAACAACGCCCAATGATGAAATAAAGCACTCTAATAGCAAAGCATCCATCCTATATCCATTTATACATCCATACCATACCCCATGCAATAAAGATCCAACAATGCAGAGTATCAATACAAATAAAAGCTTGTGAGTTCTTCTATCGAGTCTTTCTTCTATCAATCATATTTCTATCTATCATCATATCTTTCATCCTTGTCCAGTCAGTCTGAGGAATGATCCAAATGCAAGCTCCATGCTTACTCCATACTAATCAAGTCAAGTCAATCTTGCACAAATGATCCAATCACAATCAGTGGTCTTGATCCTTGTCTGGTCATAAACCAACTCGATCAGTTAATCAATCAATTGTCTTATATAGGATGTTGCATTGTCGAAATCAGACCAATGCACGCATCTTACACGACATGTTTCATTTCTTGAAACCAGACACTATCCTTCATGTTGCTCTAGGGATATATCATTCCCCGCCATGACAACACTGTCGTATATCATTATCAGTATATCGTTGGTTTACCGCTTGACAGGGGCAATACCTTGTTTGTTCTTGTGTCATTTGTGCATACTTGCTTGCTTGCTTGTGTGTGTCATCATTCCATCTTGCATCGCGTATCATTCGACTCTTTCTTCAACTAATTTCTTCATTCTAACCTATCCTAACCCCTTCGTCTTCATGAGATTGTCCGTCTCCGAATCTTTCGCCCTTTTCCTGTCCAATCTCTCGAGGGGGCATCCTATCGTCATAACATGTACTAGGGGCAAACTGGGGCATGTATCACTATCAGACTATTTATTCTTTGAAACAATGCTGTAAACAGCATTGCATCAAAGAGGGGCAAAATGTATATGCCTAAAAATAACACAAATCATCCTAAATAAATATTCTAAATATTTATTCCATTCTTCTATTAATTAAATAAATATTCCAAATTTATTTAATCGATTCACTATTCCATAATTAAATAAATTCAATTTATTTAATTAAAATTCTTCTAAATGTCCTACATAATTAAATAATCATAAATTATTTAATTAATCCAAATTCCTCTATCCTAAGTTCTAAATTCAAAAATCCACCTCACCTTTACACCTCACCTTTTCCACCTCACCTTGTCCACCTCATCAGGTTGCACATGTAATTAAATATATTTAATATTTAATTACCTATTTTTCTCTCACCCACATGGCCTATTTCTTCTCAAATCAGAAGTTAGTTAACTAATCAATCAAATTTGTTAACTAATTAGTCATTTGAGTTCACTGGTCAATCTATTCTGCCGACTCCTCAATCAACCCAGTTCACTGGTCAATCAATTCAGTCAATCCC
The DNA here is from genome assembly GCA_027924645.1 of Cunninghamia lanceolata. Classification (NCBI taxonomy): domain Eukaryota; kingdom Viridiplantae; phylum Streptophyta; class Pinopsida; order Cupressales; family Cupressaceae; genus Cunninghamia; species Cunninghamia lanceolata. The sequence goes on along the minus strand of BSBN01000295.1, from coordinate 6,687,324 downwards.
ATAATCCACTCTTCTAACTGATCAATCAAGTTTGTTAACTGATCAGTCAATGGAGTTAACTCTCCAATCAGTTTTGTCACATCCCCTCTTTCATGATGGAGCTGGGACACTTGTCACATTTCTACTGGTTGCACATTCCTCAACCATTCTCAGTCGTTGATCTTCATATCTCCTCTCAACCGTTGATTCTCATTCTTCTGAGTCTATAAATGAAGCGTCATCCTTCCATTCTAATCATCTAGGCTTTTGACATCATTACTCTGCAGAAATATCACCAGCGCGCCTTTGGCACCCTTTGACCATTCACAAGCTTGAGATCACATACCTGCTTTGAAGCTCATCTTCATTGCATATCACCATAGCCATTTACCATCGACTTCCTACGAACAGATAAAAGAGTGTACTCTCTGAGGGCTCACATCATCTGCAAAAGGACGGTTGTAATAGGCAAACAACAGAAGTTTTGAAACGGGAGAGGTTTGCACTGTATTATTCATTGCTTCGTTTATTGAATCTTTCTTATTTTCACTATTCTGTTGATGTTTGGGTCATATATAACTCATATGATTGATTCATGTTTTACCCTTACAGCTGATTTGTCTTATTACTACTAATTTCCTTGGGAATGTCAAATTCTGCCCCTATAGTAGCCAGCCTATTAGCGTGTTTATTCTAATTTTTGGGTATGGAGATCAAATTGAATGCATCAAAACCTTCCAAAAGATCCCATACTCTATGCTTGTAAGACCTAAGCAGATCATTTTTTGTGACATTAATCTTTCTTACCTGATTTACAACTAGTTCACTGTCCCCATAAACTTTCAGACAGCCAATACCTCTTTTTCTTGCCCATTCTAAGCCTTGAATTAGCACTTTGTATTCAGCCACGTTGTTAGTGCAGCTGAAACAAAATCTGAAAGCTAAATAGTACTTTTCAGCCTTCAGGGAAACAAGCATGCATCCACCTCGGGCACCCATTCTACTCCTTGAACCGTCAAAAAATAGCTCCCAAACCTCATTTTCTTGTTGCCCATTCTGTTGTTCTACATTTTTGTCAATGTTAGGTAGAAATAAATCAGCCTCATGCATCATATATACACCCAAACCAACCTCGTCCAGGTGCTCACATGGCTCAACCACTTGAGTTTGATCTACCCATTCATCAAGAAGGATTTCTGGTATGCCTTCAATCAATGTACTGCCTTCTTGAACAACGGGCTATTCCATTTCTGATTCACTTGCAACCAAGTTGGCATTGACGGGGCATGTAGTGTAAGGCTCAATATGGTCTTTGGCAATGGGTTCTGACTTGATATTCACCCTAGTGCCATACCTAGTTCTAAACAACATATGAGACTAATCTAAGGACAGGTAACCTCCTATCTTTGCAATGAAATCCCTTGACAAGAAAATGGCAAAATAAGGAGGTAATTCAATGACATATATATCCTATGGGATAGAAAAACTTGGATAGGCATGTAGAGTTAAACTTAGTCCTTTAATGACACCCGCTGTATTAATAGCAGTTCCATCTAGCTGAACAATTCCCTTCTCTAATGGCTCATATTTAATGCCTAACCTATCAACAATCTATTTGGGCATGACAGAACTGCTAGCACCTGAGTCTATCATGCAGTTATGAACTAAATGATCCCCTATGATCAAAGATACGTAAAATGGTGGGGGTTTAACCTTTGAAACTTGTTGTTCTACATTTTTTTCAAGGCTACTTGTCAAAACAACTTTGGACTTACCTAAATCAGACTCTTGAGACAGTTTTAAATTAGACAAGGCTAATTGAAGCAAGTCTTTTTGGCCAGGGATACTCAGGGAATCCCACATAGACATGGGTACATTTACTTTTTTCATATGCTCAAGGCTATTGAAAGCAGATGTACCTGATTTAGCTTGGCTTTTGGGGGCAGCCACATCACCTTGAGCACAAGTTGGTTGAACTAGCAGATTAAGTTGTTCCTTACCTATCAAAGGCTGATCCTTTGATAGAACCTAAATTTTTTTAGCCTTTGATGGGTTAGAAACACCTTGACCCACATTCGGCACTTGATGCCCAAGAGTTTGAACTTTACCAACTTGTTGCCCTTCATCAATAGCCCTTTTCTTGTTGCATGTATTGTCTGCAACTGAAGAACCAACTTGGTTCATACCGTAGAATTCTTCCCCTTGCTAGTTCAGGAGTGTTGTCTCATATACTTATTCTTCTTGCTACTAAACAGGAGGTTCTACAGGCACATTAGACTGCACTGCTGGACTGTTCTGAACCATCAGAGCTTGGTTAATCACCCCATTAGCATATGTATTTTGGTTATGGGGTAGGTTACAAGGAAAGCACCAGCCATATTCTTGAGCCAAGTTGTTTTGCGTGGGCACAACCTCCTTCGAGGAACTGGCAGCATTTGGATTGTAGGCCTGGTAAGGTTTAGAGTTAAAGGCTTGCCTTGGACCTTGATTATTAGGCTGATAAGGTGGCCTATTTGGCTGATTTTGCTAGTAATTGGATTGGAATGGGGGTTGATAAGGTCTAAAATTTTGACCTTGCTGCCTCTTGAGGTTCACTATTTCATTACCAAAGGATTGCAACAATCCTTTGATCTCTTGTAACTCAAAAGATTGAGTTTGAATAGTGTTTTCTGATTTATTGGGCTATACATTAGGTGCTGGTAATGCTGGTACATCAGGTATAACAGCTATAGGAGGCACATGCATTGGCATTAGTGGCTGAATAGCAGGGAATATTGGCAAAGGAGGCCTTGGCGCAATTTTACTAGCCTGTATGAGGTTGTTTTCAGCTCTTATGGCTATGGTATAAGCTTGTGGTAAGGAATTTCCTCCTATAGATTGAATCATGATGGAAATATCATTGTTTAAAGATCTCAAATAATATAAGAAAGCATAGTTAGCTGTAGGCCTTACCGTTGGTGGGATTCTATCCCACATCTTCTGGAAATGGTGGTTGAAGTCTAACATAACTTCATGAGGAGCCCTTTTAATTGTGGATAGCTGCTCCACTAATGACAAATGATCTAATTTGCCCTCAAAGAAGCTGCATAGCTCCTCTCCCAAATGATCCCATAAATCTATGGAGTTCACTGGCAGGCTTTCGAACCACTGCAAAGCCTTCCCTTTGAGAGAAGCTGCTAATAACCTGATTGCAACATTCTCTTCTATCACATGGTGGACAACACACAAGTTTGCAATGTCTTTTATGTGTTCAGCTAGAGTAGTCTGATCTTCACCATTAAAATATGGTAAACTTTTCAAGGCAGTGACAGGAATATCATCATGCTGAGCTAAATTCTGTGGGCTACCTTGGTTGAATGCAACAAATAGCTGATTTCTAATTGCAGGAATCATTGTAACTGGGATTCTTGGGACAATATGAGTTCCAACAGCAGGAGGAGTAGACTTGGCTCTCCTAGGATAGACACAAGTCTTCTTGGGTTTCTCAGCTATTATCCCTCTTCTCCTAGGTGGAGATAATTGCAAATATTCAAAAGATGAAGAACTGTTTCTGGTTTGTATTCTTCTCATAAGTAGAAATATACTAATTTGCTAAACCAAAGTTTAGAGTCACCAGATATGTAGGTTTTAACCTCTTATAGGTCTCAAAATTATTGGCTGCACATCAAAACCAGCAATAAAAGGTAGTATTGAACTGTTTCTAATTCCACAGTCCCACCAGGCATACCAAAAACTGTTATCACCCAGATTTGTACCCTTGCTGCAGTTATAAAACTTTGGCAATCTAGAGAAACATGGGATCTTTCCAAGGTCTATGGGTCACCTATATTTGGAAAGAACCTCTAAAGAAGGCTAGCTTCCTAGCTGGTTATCACCTAAAATCTACTAAATTTGCAGAGGAAAAGGGAGAAGGAATGCTTTTAAAATGAAAGATAAAACTAGAAAAAACTTGAAAGTAAAGGTGATTCACCAAGTTGAATAAAAGAACCCTCACAATACTGAGAAGATGCACAACATGACCAGATACAACAAGTAGACATACACAGATTCAAATAATTCTAGTAGAGGTGAGGAACAAAATGGTTGAGAGGAACAAAATGTTCACAAACAATCATATGCAGATTCACACTGAACTAAAAATTAGTAAAAGAAGTAAAAATAACTTGCATATATTCAATAAGAAGGCATAGTTACAATAGACGAAAGTTTTGTTTGGAAACAAAAAGACTGAATGCTAAAAATTTCCATCCCTATTTACATCTCAAACTAATGACTATATAGCATTTCAAAATGACCTAAGTCAGTTACAAAGAACTCACCTTATGGGCTCTATCAGGAAATATCTACCTCCGAAGGGACGTCTATCTGCAAGAAGTTATGGCGTGAAAAAATCTGGAACAGGGCAGATGGAAGATATTTTCTTGGGACATGAATGTCGGCAGCTCAAAACATCCATCTTCAACAATGAATACATAAAAAAAATCTGAAAGCAAGGCGGTTGAGAGATATTTCTGGTCATCAATGCGAGCTGTTGAACATCAACCTGCATCCATAAATGCAACAAATATATACACCATCGGGCCCTCTGCAAAACTTAAATTTGGCTGCTGAAACATCTTGTCGAACAAGCATGAAAATCTAGATCCAAAATTTTGAAAGTGAAGATATCCTACTCAAAGTCCACCAGATGAAAGAAGAGACAAAAATAAGCACTTTTGCCTTTTGAAGCATGTTGAAATTCCCCAGGATGAGGGAGATATAGGAGGTCAAAGTTGCAGTCAACTGCATCTGTATATCGCTTTGCATCTATGACCTGAATCGGCATCTGAATGACCCTTTGAATCTGCACTTGCATATACAAACTACCTTGTATCTATCAGGTTGTCAGAGAGACATTAAACTGAGTCGCCGATGCACCTTGTCACACTGAAAACCTTTGCACGCAACCCCTTGTATATCAGATTGTATATTCCTTTGTATCTTTTGCCTTTGCATCTTTTACCAATGTATCTTTTCATTGCATATGACCCTTTGTATATCAGATTGTATATGCAGACATACAATCACAAATATACATATAATGTGGAACTTAAACGATTATCGGCCATATTGGAACTTTGCTACAGGTCTGACCCTTGCATCTTTTCTTCTTTGCATATTGGCATATATAATGCACTTACAATACAAACTGTGGACCCCACTACTAAATTTGCCAAATTTGACTTCCCAGCCGGATCTGGCTTGTATGTTTTCCCTTTGTATATCGGCCTTGTATATCACATATACAATGCGAATATATAAGCAAAACATACATACAATCAGACTTCAGCCTTTATCTACCAGAATGTATATTTATGTCGGGTCCAAGCTTTGCATCTTAGGATTGCATATTTCCTTGTATGTTCGATTGTATGTGCAAACATACAATTATATATATATACAATTGGTGGACCCCACCCTTTGTATCTTTCCTTTTGTATCTTCTCTCTTTGTGCGCTTTGTATATGAGATACAAATGCCTTTGTATGAAAGTGCACCCCGCTTTCCCTTGTATCTTCATCGGCCGCTTGTATATTCCCTTTGCATATACCCTTTGTATATTGCATATACAATGCAAAATATACAAAGGAAAACTGCATGCAAATACTTGCACATACAAACATGAATTTGAACTTGTACCTACCCTTTGAATGTGACCTTTGTATCTGTGCCTTGTATATGTCGCCGATATACATTTTCCTTTGTATGTCACTGATGTATCTTTGTCCTTGTATGTTGCTGATATATATTTGCCTTGTATGTCACCGATATACATTTGCCTTTGTATGTTCCTTTGTATCTTTCCACCGATGTATCCTTGTATATCTTTTCCTTTGTATATGACCCTTGTATCTTGGCCTTGTATGTCACCGATATACATTGACCTTTGTATGTGTTCTTTGCATCTTCCCCTCGTATTTTGTCCCTTTGCATGTTTCTTTTGTATCTGCGACTTGTATATTCATCTTGTATATGTGAACATACAATGTGAACATACAAAGAAACATACAATGTATATGCAGATAAAAATGACTAAGTACAAAACTGAGAATTTTTTGCGATGGAAAACACTTGGAGACAAAAGATTTCTGGGTTTTCTGCAAGGACTCTTTAGGCAAGATTTTGGGATTTTTGGCAAGGCATAGCATGAGTATTTGGAAGATTTAAGCTTTAAATGGACATTTTCCAAAGGATTTTCAAGGAAAATACAAGGTGAACTATTTGACTCTGGACAGAGGAAAATATGTTAACAATTACATCTTAAGAAGTAAGATAATTGTTGCAGTACCAGATGCAGCAGTGAAAATGCTCCTAATGTAGAGTGAACCTAGAGAGAAAAGAGCCAAGTGGATAACAGTTCTTCAAGAATATGATATGGACATAGCACCCATGAAATTGGTAAGAGGGTAAGCCTTGAGCCAGATGATTTCTGAGACTAATCCTAACATTGTGAGTCAGTAATATGTAGTGAACACCAAAGAGAATAAAGAATGGTATTTGGATATCAGACATATCTTGATCACTGGGAGATGCCCTTTAAAGATGCAAGCTTCTCAAAGGAGAGATTTAAAGATAAGATCATAGAAGTACATGATCAAAGGAGGAGTTCTCTTGAAGAGAAACTATGAGGGGATATACCTTAGATTCCTGGATAGACTAGAAGCTAACAAAGTTTTAACTGAATTACACGACAAGTTTGGAACAACACATGGTTCTTACTTGGCTACTACACATGCTATTCTGAGAGCAGGATATTATTGGCCAACCATTTTCAAAGACACTGCTAAGCACATCAAATGTTGCCATACTTGTCAGGTCGCTGCCAACAAAGATAAATATGTTGCCCAACCCTTGCAGCCAGTGATGGAGATGCATCCATTTTCTCAATGCGACATGGATTTCATTGGTCCTATCAACCCTCCATCATCTTCAAGCCATAGGTATGTTTTGACAATCACTGATTATTGCACCAAGTGGACTGAAGTAGTCAACAGAAAAATATGCATTGCAGAAGATGTAATCAAATTCCTAGAGAACAACATAATAACTAGGTATGGAGTTCCATATGCCCTAGTATGTGATAATGGACCAGCTTTTGCATCATTAAAATTATCTAGTTGGGCTTTTGATTATGGAATCATTTTGAAATTTTCTTCAAACTATTATCCCCAAGGAAATGGCTTCGCAAAGTCAACAAACAAAAACTTATTGAGTATCATAAAGAATCTAATAGAAAAGAATCCTAGTGAATGGAACACCCTACTTAAGTATGCCTTGTGGGTGGACTGAACCAGAGTGAAGGTTGTATTAGGAAACTCTCCTTATCAGTTGGTATATGGGGTAGATCCTATCCTCCCTATGAATCTAAAAATCCCCACATTGTAGTTTGCACAAGAATATCTGGGTGTAAACAAGAAGTTAGGTTGCTTCAACTTATGCACCTAGAAGAAAAAAGAGATAGAGTGATTGATCAATTCGCTAAACAACAGGCTACTATCAAGCATTAGTTTGATAAGAGCCAAAATAAAAGCCTTTAGGATTTTAGATTTGGTCCTAGCATGGGACAAAGCACATGAAAAGAAAGGTGATCATGGAAAGTTTGATAAACTTTGGGTCGATCCTTTTCATATTTTAGAGATCCTAGGAGATAGTACTTATAGGCTTAAGACCCTAATAGGTGAGGATGTTCCATTGCCAGTTAATGGACAGTTCCTTAAGTATTACTTTCAAGCTTATATAGGGTCATGTCAGGATGGTGTATCATAATGTACATATTGTATAGTTGTCTGTATAGATTTGCTTTGTGTGTTTGCTTGTTTGCTTGTTGTTGTTGAGTCCTTGTTTTAGTCATGCAAGATGATGCACCTTGCCACTTTAAGAAATTAGCAAAATTGTTAGAATTCAAGTCATGAGTACAAATTCTTACATAGGTTGTGACTCACACTAAGTGGTACCTCTAATCAGGTTTGAGATGTCTTGTTCATCAATGATATCCCTCTTCTTGATCAAGGAGATTTTCACAATGACTCACCTAATAGCCTTGGGTTTTTTGAATACCTTAGTATAGTTGTTAAGTGAAAAATCTAAAGGGTCACCCATTCTACCATTGCAATTCCTAACCTAAAGCAGCAAGTGATCACACCTTGCATGATGAGCTTACATGATGATATCTTATAAAAAAAGAGAAATATATTGAAAATCCAAGAGAATGAAATTAACCCATCTAAGTAAATCTACTGGGTCTATGGATGTCTGTTGGCAGTGGGGATCTACTTAGGGGAATTGCAAAGATAACCTTGTCCAGGCTATGGATGCCTGCTGGCAACAAGGCTCTATATCGGTTGGCTATGATGAATGAACCCAAACTATGTAGCTTAACACCAATTACTAGTGTCTTCAACTTACTTTCAAGATGAGGATTATTAATTACATGCACAAACTTGATCCCTTATTAGCATTGGTATGTTTATGAACTTGACATCATTCAAAAGGATCATGATGGTTATACTTAGGGAGAGTTAGAATACTATGTGTCAATGTGTCCTCATCACTTGAATCATTTGAATTTGGTTGTTTTATTTGGTGGCAAGTTGTTGTGTGGTTGTATAACATGACCCATTTTGCCTTACCAAAATAGGGACCCAACTTTTTGCTTATGCTTGTTCTTTGCTTCTTTCTTTGGGTGTTTTGGTAAAAGGTCAGTTAAGTATATCACCCCTGCACATGCATGTCCCCCACAAGAAAAGGTCAAGTGTCAAAGTCAAAATTTGCCTTCATAAACCTCATAATTTGGAAGAGTGCAAAATTTTAAGTAGGTTTACCTTTTGTATAACCCTTATATTCCTTAAGGATAAAAAGTTATGCCTAGTCAAACTTTGGTCAAACCTAATATTCCCATAGGGTCACATTCGCTAGATGACCCTGACATATGAAGATCACCTGATATCTGCGTATACTTCAATATGTGAATGTCAAAGTTAAGTATGAAGGAATGCCTAATCATCAAATGTGCATGCATATACCCAGAGGGTCACATTTCTGAATGTTCGTCATATTTCGTAATATCAGCCTTCACAAATATGACCATGACGTCATCTTGTTCTGATTTATGAAAGGACTCAACATGACAATGATGTCATCCTAACCCGACACAAAGAGAACATGATCTAATAATAATGTCATCATGACCCGGACCCAAGAGGGTCATATTTCAAAACATCCATGATCTTAACTAATATCATGATGACATCATTCCCTCGAACAATTTAAAAGACTTATAAAATGTTGACGTCATCCTCACATTCTCAAATAGGGTGATATTTCATAGTTTTGAATATCCAGATATGTCCCAATATCCCTCATATTGACCCTTGAGACCTGAGATGCAGAGATTTGCAGCAATCAATTAAATGATGCCATGTGGTACATACATCTGATCATATTAATAAAATGTGTTATTATGGTTATTGACAAAGGTATAGTGACCTGACTTTTTTCATTGGTTAACAGTTAACCATCCTCATGATGGCATCACCCTCACCTTCCAAATATTAGTCATATTTTTGAATATCCTTGACCTCCGTGAGTATCACCCTCTGCATTAAATGCAATCCCAATGATAGGTTGAGCCTTCAAATTTCAAATGCACGCCTGCCACTTGTCAACATCTACAAACATCATGTGTCGATAAATGGACATGAACAAAAGACACTAAGTGCACCTTAATTCTCTATGTTAATCAGTTAAAAGTGAGGATTTGGTTTCATTTTGAATTTACCATATGTTAAACAGAGAATTACAGAGCTCTGAAGAGATTAAAATATCACTGCAACTTACAAACAGAACGGATACACATTCGAACAGAACGGAAAATAGTAATTGCAATAGGATTGCATTCATCTAGATATGACCCATACAATAAAAGGGAAGTGATTATCAGGTATGTGTTGTGTGGTTACACAACACACCTCATTTTGACTTGACAAAACAGGGACCCAACTTTTTTTGCTACTTTGGCTTGTTGTTTTCTACTTTGGGCAGTCTAGTAAAATAAGTCATGTAGGTAACCCTACAGGGGGTAGATAGGTCATGGTGATGAGGTTAGTTGTCAAAGTCAATATTTCATATCATCAACCTCATGGTTGGAAAGTACATGAAATTCCAAGCAGGTTTGCCTTTTGGATCACCCCAAAATTTTTTAAAGGGAGAAAGTTATGTTGAGTCAAAGTTTTGGTCAAACTTGATATTCCGAGGAAGGGGGTCATATTTCAAACATTAGTCATATTATATAAGATCACCCCAATATAAGTTTGTCACCCAATAATCAGTTGGTCTGCAAAGTCTGAACATTAATTTTACATAGTAACGGTTATCTGCCCGTCAGATGACTTCACGTATTTTGCGGGGGGGTCATATTTTTAATATTCGTCATCTTACAAATATCACCCTCATCAAAAAATATCACCCTATGCCAATATGATGATGATGTCATCTAAAGCCAATGAATAAAGAATATCACCCTGGTGATGAGGTCATCATTTCATTCTACCCTACGGAGGTATATATCTGATGCCCACCATATTCGATAACATGACGGTGACGTCATTACAACACAATGCTTAAACAAGGTCGTCAGTATGCTGAGGTCACCCTGATATTTCAAAGGGGGTCATTTTAGTTGCGGGGTCATATTTTAAACATCCCTTGATCTTAAGTTCATGACCTGATTTACATGTGGTCAACGTTGACCACATCACCCCATTCCTTTGCATTAGTTTTGCTGCTCAAAGGCGTAAGGTCATTTTATCGAGAGGGGGGTCATATTTTGCACATCACCCAATCTTTCAAAGATCACCCCTCCCCATTGTTTCCTAACATTAAATGGACATAAATACAGTAGATGGATTCCCACCAATTGCAAATACAATTCAAACACATGGCAGCATCCATGGATTCTCTGTAGAGGATCAACGCATTTAATCGATTTAACACAGTTTTACCCTAATTCTGCCCTAAGGATACATTTAAAGGTAACTTTCCAAGGTTATTTCCATTTACCTTGTGAAAAAATGAGAATTTACAGAGCAGAGAAGTCAAACCCTCATACAAGCTACCTGTGAACGGACTACAGCTTGTAGCATAACAGAACAACTTTGATTGCATCTACTGCCCTTTTCTGTAATCATCCACCTAACCCAGGAGAAAAGTGTTATCAGGTAAGTAATTGAAAACCCTCCTATTGTCATTATCTGCATGTTTAGGTAGTATGTTCCGTCTTATGGTTTGAATCTGTAAATGTGCATATCACGACAAAGTAAAGAGTAATGAATATATAGTATGTATGATGCCATAGAGATATAATGTTGTATGAGGATATACGCATATTGTATAGTAAGACAGATCATGTTTATTACAAGAGTCCATGGCAGACCTCAGATGGAACAGGTCTGATTTTGAGTTTCTTAAACATATGTTTGTTTAGTCCGAGGGGGTACAATTCAAGTATGGCGTCATTGGTGACACTCACCAAGGGGAGATAGATTTAGCAGTATGGTCCACCAGGATAGATCATGATAAGGACAATACCCTTCTGGATGCAATATATGTATCGAGGATGTGGCATGTAGCTAGATTCCCATATGCTATGGAGACCCCAGAACTAGTAGTAGAATGCACTAGAAACTATAACTCTTAGACAAGGCGGGTGGAGAAACATGGAAGGGTTTATGCAGACTTTCCAATAAAGGGTATCACATCTACGTTTAACCTGCTAGTTGGAAAGAAGGTGGTCAGTGTGGATTTGCATAAACTGGAGACAGAATATAATAACAACAAGAAAAATGCAAGGAAAAGGATGTACTAGTAGAGGTCAAAGAGCAGCAACTACACTGCCTTGGCTAAATTACCAGTACACTTGTACAAATTTGATTTTGATGATGAATACCAATACATGATTGCCCTGTTCAGCAGGATGACAAATTAGCCTCATACTGGGAACTTCAATCATTGGATGTTTGGAATCATCCAGATGGTCCTTTATACAGATAACAAGCCACTATGGGCCAAGGTCATCAGTGATACATTAGATGAAGAGATGATAAACCTGGGAGGTCAGGAGTGCTCATTCCACATTACCTCATATGTTGTGTATTCATGTGCCTACAAGGGAAGATTTGATGCCTTGACTACAATGGGGAAGGTTAGCGGTGGTGTAGATGATGCCCATATATGGGATCATTATCCTTAGATATAAAGAAAGAACTACCTCCAAGATTACAAATTGGTGAATGATGCATTCTCTATGCATCTAGTCAGAACAATGGAGGAAGATAGAACCAAGAGACTGAGCATGGAGGCTTAGGAAATTGTTTACAAACATGGGGCCTAGTTTATCCAATATGCCACATTTTCATACATGAGAGTAGAGGGATTTGAAAATCAGCCCCTCATGCTACCAAGGTACCCTACTGATGGGGTAGTCTTAATGGAGTTTCTAAGACAGGTGTCTACCATAATGGAGGCATACAAAGCACAAAAGAAGATACCTCTAGTACTTTTTCTAGTATCTATGGGATGGTACATGTGCTCAGATTCATAGAGTATAGAGCATGCCATGGGAGGTCTAAAACTAATGTACCTGTACCCATTTCCATTAGCTAGATCCTATGACCCCTATGGCAGGATGAAAATAATGGGAAAGCCAAACATCAGAGGCATCTAGAGGATTTTTGGACAGATTGTGAGGATGAAGCTGAGGTGAGAAGAAGAAAATACCAAAGTCTCACCTTAAACCAAATAAGGACATATGACTGCATCCCAGTCCCAGCACAGCTGAAGAAAGATGATGGAAAAATAATGTCAAATGAATATGAAGACAAGAAGGTCTACAATGACACCATCTTAGCCCCTGATCTAACACAGCCAGAGGATATTTCCTTGGATCAATTTACAGGTGGGGTGCTATAGTTAACCCAAGCTTGGGTAGATGAATAGATAAGTAGATTGCAGAAAAGGGGTGTAGCTCTTACTATGGATACCAAGAAGAAAAGACAAGAATTAATTGATGAGGAGTATGATGACTTCCTCAACAAGAAAAAGAAATCAAATGGAGAGAGACTACCTACCCAGAAATCGAGGAAGGGTCCCCCTAGAGGAAAGAAAACTAATGATGAACCTAAGGGGGTGATAATCGAGAGAATGGCCATACTAGCTATAGGTGCATCAACATCAGGATAGGCATCTACCTCATCTGCACCGCCTCTGATGGATAAACCTAAAACAAAGAGGATCCTGAGGCCAGCTGTAGAAACTGCGGAAGTATAGGATAAGGGCCAAACCTCACAACAAGTGGTAGAGGAGGAGATTCTGTTTGAAGAAGAACCAATAGAAAAAGAGCCTGCAGGTAATGACCTGATGATGGTCAGTAACAAGAGGAGCATGGTGCCCCTAATGTCACCACCCAAGAAGCAGAGGACATCCATGCAGGGTGAGATCAAGACCGATCCCATAGTACTAAGGGGAGCTGGTGGTGAAGTGTTTAGGAAAGAAATGCAACATGATGTGCCACTTCCTACCATTATCAAATTTAAGACTAAAAGAGTAGAGGAGTAGGTGAAAGAGACTTTCAAAGCAGGTCATGGTGGTCCTTTGTCCTTATAAGACACCATGGACCTATCAGATGATGAAGTAGTACAGAATGTGGCTTCTCAAAAAATAGAAACTCTCACCTCCAGTAACCGCATGACCCCACATGGAACCCCACTAGTACAGATGGTGGTACTGGAGGAGGTGAAGCAAACAGCTCAAGAAGAGAAAGAGAGTAGCCTAGAAAGGGCAGCCCAACAAATCAGGTTTGACAATTTGGTGGATCAGGTGACTAGCCCTGCAATTATAGATTTGACATACAGGGAGGATGTGAGCCCCAAAGAAAAAGTAGGCACACCTGATGTAATAGAGAAAGCTGAAGTATCCAAGTAGGTAGAGGAAAGGAGCAATGCTCCAGATATGGCCAGCAACAATATGAAATACATGCTGAGCCAAAGATAGTTGAAGTCCAACAAAAGGGTGAGGGTGATAAAGATACATTAGGTGATGATGTCACCTGGACCCAAGGAGACGTGGGATAAAAAGATAAATCGGGTCATGAGGACCTTAAGACACAAGATGTAAGTACCTCAAGTGCAGAATAGGGGGTAGTCTAAGATCAAGGTGATGCACAAGGCCCAAAAACCCATGCATCCATAGATGTCAACAAGCCTCAAGATGAGGAAAACACCAATGTGGATGAAATTCCAAAGGAGGGAGTGCAGGATCAAGCACAGGATCATCATGTGGACATCCCACAGGATCCTCCCATACAGAAAGAGGCCCCTTAGGAAGAAGATATGCAACAAGATCCCCCTCAACAGGAGCAGCATGAGGAAGAAACTAGGAAGATGCCTTCTCCACCCAGAATAGAGACAGATACTGGAGAACAAGGCAAACATGATGATGACAAAGGACATCAAGGATCCAGACAGGATGTACCTCAGTGGCTGGAAAAAGAAATAGTTATGGAAGGAGGGTCTAAAATCCAAGAATTTGATGTTTCTACCCTATTTACAAAGACAATCATGAAGCCCAAGAGGAAAGCCAGATTAACATCGGCTATTAGAAGAGATCCTGCTACAGGTAGAAGGACAACTCAAGTAGCACTTCCCATTGTAGAGAAAGAAAAGGGTAAGATCACCCTCGAGGAGTTCCAAATCACAACTATGGATTTGGGTTTTGCTAATTGAGACCAAGAGGGTCAGGAAGGGAAGGACATCATAGATTCTTTCACCCAAAGGGTAAAGAAGTAGAAAGAGAAAAATAAGCAACATAAGGAGCACAATGCCTAGCTGCATTCATATATAAAGGGGTTGGTTAACCCTGATAGTACACCCGTGGATCTGGTAGTCCCATTGACTGTCATCTCCCAGGAGGAGGTCAATAAGCTAGACCTCATGAAACATGAAGCCATGATAATGGAGAAATGGATATTGTCAGCCCTCATAGGAGCTGAGGATGTATTGAGAACCTCTTTACAGAGGTGGAATGCTTTAAGCAATTTGAAGAGAAAAGTAGATAAAATGTAGAATGAGACAGGAAGATAGTCATTCCAACTGGAAAAGGACCTTACTGCTTTGAGTGAAATAAAGAGGATTGATCCTCAGATATTAATAAATAATGGAGTGTTGAATAATAACACCGCCCTGCTGATAGATGTATGGTATGAAGATATCAGGTTCGAATGTGATATCCTAAAGAAAAGTAGTGGCAAGCTCAGGGATACAAGTATAAAGCTGCATAGCATGATGGCATATGAGGCAGAGATCCTAGAAGCTTTGGAAGAAAAAGTGGAGGGGAAGACTGAAAACCAGGATGCAGACTTTGCAATCAAGGCACTGCATGATAATTTTCATCTAGTAGCTGATGACCCCCTCACCCACCTGACATAAGAGGTGATGAATAAGATCATGAGGATCAAAGTCAAGGTGGAGATTTACAATGAGACTCTAAACAGTAGAAAAGGTAAGCTGGAGGCGATCAAAGCCAAATTCTAGTCTCACAGGCATGCCATAACAAAAGCCAAAACTCAACATGGCGAGGAGGTAGATAAGATAGTACAGGTATATGAGAATATCATAACAATGATGAAGGTCCATATACAGGATGATGTTCATCAGGGTGATAGCGATACAGAAAGTAATGATGATGATGATCATGATGAAGAAGAAGAACATGACGAAGAGGAGCCCAAGGAATAAATAAAGATGCATCACAAAGAAGACATATGCATTAGGTACTCATAAGATAATGAGTCACCCAAATGGTTGCCAACTGGAAACTTGTGCCATGGAGGAGGGTTGACTAATTCAAAGGATGATAATCTGTCGTTGATCTTAATCGACAAATCCTGACTGTAGGTCATTTCTAACTGCTCCCTCATCTTATTCTATAAAAGGTGTAGGGGTGCCATATTTTGAATATTCAGAAACTTAATTGAAATTTGATTGTTGAAGTATTAGGACTTATTTCAAAGCTATTGTCAATGTACATGATATGCATACTAAATGAAAGAGAAGAGAATTCGATTACAAATCATCATAAATCTTGAGTAATCTATGTTTGAAATCTTGATACATGCATTGATTAGCTGCGTCCCTTGGAGTGCTTATCAGTTTGCATGTGTTGTTTTCATTGCTTATCCTTTGAAGTTAGCATCATCCATATCTAGCTGTGGAACATCTTGGTGACATATGGTTTGATTTCTTCTCCTCATGAATGTATCTTGTATGTATGTGGTTCAATGGCTAAAGATTCATCAAAATTAGAAGCATTCATTTAAATTTCTTTCAATTTCATAACAATTCATCATCACAATTGCAAATAACAGAGAATTAAAAGAACGTAACATGAAATATGTTGATATCCCATAGATAATTGGAAATATATAGCATATTCAGAGTAGAAGAATGTTAAATTGACAAATATCATGCAAATTCATACATAAATCCATGAAATTCATGCACATATCCACTTACAGACATATTATTTGAGCAAATATACCGTGTAAGAAGAAAGAAAAGGATCATGATGATCAATGGTTAGAGGAATCGATCAAACTTACAAATACATCCGCTATCTTGGAAGTAGAGTAGAAATAACCTCTCTGTGAAGCAAATTTATAGGAAACAATGTAATACTGATCATCCAGACAAACGTATGACCCCTTGAAATGGAAAACATGTCACATCAACCTCTAAGTAAGGTCAGACGATCATGACCTAATCAACGGAGACTTGGAGTCAACTTGTCCTAAGTTGATTGTACTTTACAAGATAATAAAGGTTTGATGTACAAATTTTTATGCATGTTGTTATGACTCATCATTCATCAACATAAATTGGCACTAGAAGGAGGGCCATTCATCAGTAGATTTGTTTGATATGATGATGTGGACAGAAAGGTAATACTCACTCAGCTCTGTATTTCATGTCATATACAAAGATTCATTGTTTTAAGTCTGTGCATGCTTGTACTATGCAAAGTTTTCAAAATTGATCATAAATATTTCAAGTTTTGAGGTTGAACATCATGGATTTTTCAAAGATAGGTTCTATTTCAGGTATTTTTGATAAAACTTTGAGGTAACCTGTTTAAGAAACCTGATATCTAGTCACTTGTGTCCAAAAGTCTCATATCACCTCATACTTGCACCATTTCTACAAATATTGTATAAATATCCAGTCAGTTTCAAATTCTGATCATAAATACAGCTTTTGCTAGGGTGTTCCAACTGATCTTTACAGTAAACAAGCTAGTTTTCCTTAAATTTAGGAAATCCTAGCTCTTAGGCCAAATACCAGGTCTAGATCCAGTGGACTCTTTGAAGAATTACCTATCTGGGGATTTAGACCTAGAATAGTAGATATTCATCACTCTCCTAATTCTAGTGCATCTAGAGCTTCACCAGAATGTGCTCCTGTAACTCCTATCAGGTTGCAGATACCTACAGGACCACCTATCACACATCAGGTTCAACCTCCACTAGTCACAATGTCATTCTTTATTGCAGAGTCGCCTCTGACTTTTACTGTATATCATGCTCTGCCTAAAAATCTTGATAAGATTTGTCCAAAATATCATCCATATCAGGATGTTGATGATCACATTAGAACTTTCAAAGAAGCTTGTTGTAGGGCTAGAATTGAGCATCAGGATGTGGTATGTAGGTTATTTCCATTTTCCTTAGGGGAAGAGGCATATAACTAGTATATTAGTCTTGGTCAAGGTTCAGTCGATTCGTGGGTTGCTTTGGAGAAAGCCTTTAAAGATAGATTCAAAATACCTATAGATCCTTCAATGAATTATCATCTGTTTGCCACAATCAAGAGATTTGAGGGAGAGCCTATTGCTAATTTCAAAGCAAGATTCCAAAAGATGCTCTCTAAGCTAGTAGCTCCATATACTATAACAGATGAAGCTGCTAAGAGCATATATTACTTAGCCTTAGGTCCTTTGACTTCTATGTTTATCAGGAGAGCACATCCTAGAGTCACAACTTTGACAGGAGCTTTTGAAGAAGCTATCAAAGTCAGTCAGCAGCTGATCCCTACTCCTACCCCTAATATTGCATTTCCAACACTCCCTGCTTATCCTACACATCCTTCTCAACAACAAACTAATGTTGCCATGACACCTCCAACTGTAATGACAAGTCCTTTGCAGATACCTCCACTTAGTATCATGCCACCTCCAAATGGAAATAGCCAAATGTTACAATATCCAAGACATACACAGGTACCTCAGATTGTAGGACAATCCAATAACAACAATAACAATGGATCTTCCTTCTTTAAACCTCAAACAGAAAATGTAGTAGCCAAAGTTCAAGAGGAGAAGGAAGAAATTAAAGAGATATTAGCACAGTTGAGGAAACTCACCACCGAGATTACTCATTTAAGGAGTCAGAATTTCTATTCCCAACCAAATCAGAATAGAGGATACACCAATGATAGACCAAATTATCCTGATAGGGGATACAATAACAACTACAATAACAACAGTGGTAACAATAATCCCCCTAGACAACCTAGAGTGTGGAACACTAGGCCAAACAATGGTTCTCTACCATCACCCCTAGATAATTAGCCTCCTAGTGAACCTAAGCAGACCACTAGAGTGAACTTGATAGAGGCAGCCATTACAAACTGATGCAGGATACATAACACCAATGCTCATGCAGAGCTAGATTGTCCATAGTTCAGAATAGCCACCAGTATATTCCAAACTGAAGTGTCTAATACTTCAGGTAATCCACCTTGTGTGGAAGGAAATGAAATTGTCCCTTGTGGATATGATTCTGCATTAGTGCTAGAAAGTTTCGTCAACCATCCTCATCAAGATTACACCTTAGCATGTGAAGAATCAGCCATGGCTTTTGAAACTAATTATGTTTTTCCATTTGAGGATGAAAATGAGCCATCAATTGAACATGAAGAAGTACATGCTTATCAACAACAGTATTAGGGTAGGCATAATTATAACTTAAGGAATAACTCAAACAGACCTGCTGGTCCTTGGACTACATCCTTGCCTCCAAATAATTTCAACACTTTTCCTGATCCTAAGACAAGTAATAACCCTGGATTTCCCAAAGTCAATGCTCAATACTTAACACCTCAAAATATTGCACCAAAGGCTGGTAATCTGCCTCCTGACTCTGAAAAGTTAGTCACATATCTGGCAGATGAAATGAAAAAGATCAAATCAGTCTGTCATATTCAGAACTACTTAAAACCCTTACTATCAAAAAAGCTTTCATGAAATCCTTAGATGATCCTGCTCCAAAAGAGGATAGTCATACCTCAAGTTAGACAGGGAGTAAAGATCATGCTGCTAGGGATGTTAATGTTAAACACAAGGCCCCAGCCACTATTTAGGCTGTAGAAACTTCACACATGACTCTTTACAGAGATAAATCTGAGTCACCTCCTTTTCTCCTTACTGTAAGGATGTTTAGTAAAAATTTGCATAATTGCTTAGTAGATTCAGGAGCATCTACCAATGTAATGCCCCTGTCCATATGCAATGCCTTAGGATTGCATCTCACTAAGTCACTGAAAAAAGAAACACAGTTAGACAAAACAAAGGTGAGTGTAGTAGGAGAACTAACTCACATTCATATGCAGTTAGCGTCAGATCCAAGAATCCAGTACTACATTGATATTCAGGTAGTTGACATACCTGATACCTATGGGATGCTACTCAGTAGGGATTGGTCAAAAACCCTCAATGGATATATGTCTACTGATTTTAGTCACATGTGGTTGCCTTGGAAAGGGATACCTAATCAAATTAGGATAGATGTTGAACCTCGCATGAAACATATGATCGCTGAATATATAATAAAACTAATGAGATCATGTATGTAGATGTAGAACCTAGAGTTTACTCTATCAGACCCCAGACAGTCAGGATAGAGGAGATCCTCATGTATAACGTTCATGTTCATGATGATAATATTTAGAGTGATAGAATAACTTTAGGGTCTGATTGTAACCCCAAAAATGAAATAGAGGTAGATCACTTCAATAGTTTTGAGATGCACTTGTCCAAAGAAGTGCAACGTTGTTAATTGTTAAAAGTACCTATTCATAATGTTTTAATTGAAGGATGGTGTAGGTTACATGATGAGGCACATTCCAAAAAGACTTGTGATGCTTGCTTAGACATGATGGAACTAGAACAAGCATGTAGTGTGGCATCATCATCATCATCCATGGTAAGTTCTATAGATAGTGATAGCAATACTAATTTTTGTTTGTCATCTACAGGAACAGAAGAATACACATATCATGATGAAAGTCATATTTAGATAGAGGAGATTCTAGTATGTAGCAAGAGTAATAATAAGAGTAGTAAGAAAATCACCCCAAGGAGTGATTGTTTGGTTGAATTAGATTACAAACTTTTTGATGAAGATAGGGGCAGTAATTTGTCCAAGTTTGAAGAATTTTTGTCAAAACAAATTCAAGAGATGATACGGCAACAAAAATCTCCACAAGATGCCCTGATTGAGGAATGGTGCAGGTTACATGAAGTACCACATTCAAAAACTGCTTGTTCACTATGTTTACATATTCTGAAAAGGTAGATGTTGCTTAATCGAGAAGACCCTTCTTCTGATGGTAAAAGTAAAGAAGAAATATCAGCTTCACATCAGCCAGATAAGGTGAAGTTTGGGAAGATTGAAACACCAAAATTGAAATGGCTATCAAATGGTACAACTGCTAGAGCTAAAAGGAAAAGAGAAGGCCTAGATAAGCCTTTAATTGAAGATAAGCAATGGATCCTTAGGTTTGATGGATCCAAATCGAAACAAGGGGCTGGAGTAGGAATAGATCTTATTCATCCATCTGGTAAATGTTTGCAAGAGAAACTATATGGATTCATGAATGTTGTCATTGATGGCAACAAAGTTTATCCCACACATCCGCAATACATGATAAGTCCTCACCAAAAGTCAGATTGAAGAAGTGTTGAGGTTCGGTAAGCAAGAACAGAGCAGTCCATAAGGTCTGACAGACAGGTCCGGATCTCTCAGTAGAAGTATCTCAGTGAAGTGTGGATTTGGGGAAGTCAAGAGGAGTATCTTGACTGATAGATTCCAAGGTTTGAGCCTCTAGTGTGGAAAGGATAAAGAGATATGAATGCTTGAGTGTCAGGTTCCCAAGTGACAGTGTGAACAGAGGAAGAACTGACTGGTAGAACATCAAACATTATTCCAGATGTGTTTCTGATATTGGTAAAGGTTATGAAGGCATAAATTATGTTTGGCTGACATGATTAATGATTTCCACAAGTATATCCTTGATCCGCATTACTTGGTAAGCAAGGATTCAGCCAACAGATCAAAGTTTATGGAAAATATTGACTATTCCATGTGCTGACAAGAAAAGTGATGAAATCACTTGTGCGGATATATATACAAGATGGATTTAGTTATGAGAGGTGTTGTGGTGTTTTGTGATGTGTGAAGAAAAGCAGTAAAGCCAAATAAAAGCAGAAAGGAAGATCCAGTATGTGAAAGGAAAGAAGCACAAAAGGAGAGGAAAGATGAAGTGCAACAGATCAGTATACAGAGCCTAACGAGAACTGAACTCCGGCATATGTTGATGCTCCTTATCAGTTCAAGTATTGTATTACACTCTTTATAAATTGTAGACAGTGTGTCTCTTGTAGGTAGTGTGCCTCTTGTGAGCAGTGTGCTCGGGCAGTGAGCCCTAATTGGCAAGTGCCATTTTGTACTTCCATTCTCTAATAGAGAATATAATCTTGGGTTAATCACCCCGTAGTTTTCTCCCTTAACAAGGTTTCCATGTCAAAAATATTGTGTCATGTGTATTTCTATTTCATGGTTATGTTTGCTTGTTTGAATTGATGCTGCACTAATTATTAAGAAAGTTCAGAAAGCTAAAATAATTAAGATAACTGATTCACCCCCCCTCTCAGTTATCAACAATTGGTATCAAAGCTAAGTTCCTCCTAAACAAAGTCTAACAGCTTGAGGAAGATCTAGGAATCCAAATGGATGCATATGGTTTAAGGGAGCAACTCAAGACTGCCCTTGATGATCTTGAGTAGTCAAACTCTGAAGTCAATGAATTAAAGGAAAGACTCAAACAGGCTGATGATTTCATGAGAGAACTAAAAGACAAATTAAGTCTCTCTATGAAAAAGAGAAAGGAGCTACTTCAGCAATTAGCAAGTCAAGGTGAAGCAAATGATGCAAATGAAGATCTGAAGGAGAAAATCAAGTTATGTGAAAAGTTATCAAAAGAAATCATTATGGTAAGACATGAAATGGAATCAGGAGTTATGAAGTTTACCCAAGAAGTTGAAGAGAAAAGAAAAACTGAAGATAATCTAAGACAATCTCTCAAAGAGAAATCAGAAGATTGCCACAAGATGGATAGAATTATCAGACATCTTGAATCTGATCTTGAAGATGCTAAAGATAATGAAGAAAAACTTGAGGATCAAATTGTCTCTCTCAAAAGGGATCTTCAAACAGCAAATGAATATAAAGAGAAATTCAAGATAAGTTCTTCTCAACTTGAAGTTCTTCTTGGAAGTCAAAAGAGGGTAGATGACAAGTGTAGTTTGGGTTATGAGAAAGGAGAAAGCTTCGGATCCGTTCAGAAGAATTTTGGATCAAAAAATCCAAGGAATAGGCCTAGAAGACCTCTGGTAAGGCAGCCCAATGCTCAAAGATATCCATCCTTCAATGGATACTGCCACAACTACAATAACTTTGGTCATAAAGCTAATCAGTACAGAAGGAGAATGAATCAGACTAATACATCCTTCTCTGGATAGTGCTTCAACTACAAAAGGTATGGTCACAAATCTCATGAATGCAAAAATATGCAAATGAATAATTCATTCAATGGTAGATGCTTTGCATGCAATAGAATGGGTCATATGGCTAATCAATGTAGATCAAGAGGATATCAATCAAATATGCAAAGAAATGTTGTTTTCCAAATTTGCAATAGATCCGGTCATATAGCAAAATTCTGTAGAAGCGAGAATAAGGATAAAAGAGGTCCAGTATGTTATAATCAGAATCAAGATAAGGGAAAACAAAAAGTAAATGCGGATGAAGTTCAAAGTGAGATGAACAAGATTTGGGTGAAGAAAAGTACAGAGAATGTAGGGGATGGATCCACACCAGACTCTAGTGCCGATATTCCTTCCAGAAATTAAAAAGTGAGCTCTAGCTCAGGGGGAGACACAAAGAAAACCTTGTTCCCCCAGCTAGTCAATTGGTGCCGAAACTAGCACAAGGAGAGCTACGGATTAAAAGGGGTCATACAAGAAACATCTAAAAGGGGTATGGTAAAGATTTGAGAGATCCGCAAGAAGATTTGAAGAATCTAATCCTACCAGAATTGATCCGGTAAAACAGTCTTCCAGTAAAAATAGATTCCTTACAAGTTTGGTCTGGTATGATTCAAACTATGGTGCCTTGATCTGCAAATAGATCAAATGACTAATGAAAGGAAGATAGATTATCACTACTCTCCTAGAATAACTTCAAAATCTATCTTAGTGATCCGGAAAGGTTTTGTCTCTGAATAAGACAAACAAGGCAAACCAGAATGAATTAGGTTGCGCATTTATTGCCGAATGAAAATTAGGGCTTCTCAGAAATAAAAGAGTTCATTCGCTCATCATTTGTACACTCACATGCGAAGAAGAGAGAAAAGGACCTCTGCAACTACTTCTCCCAAAGATCAAGATGATTCTTCATATAGCTCAATCCGGATTTCATTATGTGTGCTCTAAATAGTGTAAAAGGTATTCTTTATTCTTGATATCTCTTAGTAAAATTCCTTGATGATGGCTACTCTAAATATAGTAAAGATTTCTGATAGACCTTGCCCCATATTTAAGAAGCATCCATACAAATCCTTGGAGGTAGATCCCCTAGGAGCCTTCTCTAGTGTTTCACATGGTGTTTTGCACACATAAGATATTAGGGTTTACATACACGCTAATATTGAAGAATTTGGGGAATCAAAGTTAGTGGATATCTATCACAAACAATTGATAGACGATGCTTTTGAGATTAAACTAGAATATAAGGGCATCCAGGAGAAACATTTTGATCATTTCATTCATTTCCCCTACTTTGAAGAAAATGAATGGGTCCGGTATATGTTGAGTAGGGTACATGACAACTTTCTATGGCTTAACAGACCTTGCAAAATCACCAAGGAAGCAATTAGGGCAGTAACTGGTTTACACTCCTCTGGAGGAATACTTGTCCTTAAATCTGTCAAAAACAGCATTGTAACTAAGGCCACCGGATCAAAATTTGATAAGAGGGCAATGACCATTGAAGATATTACTGACCCAGATATCAAGTTTGCATCTATGATAATAGGATACAAGATATATCACTCCAGTAGGGAGAATTCAGTATCTGGAACTGCAGTATATACTGCCTATGAGATGCTGAGAAAGAATGCAGAATATGATCTCTGTGAACTTCTTTTGAGCCAATTAATGGAAAACATACAAAAGATCAAAAAAGACAAGAAGAACTCCTTTAAATATGGTGGACTAATATTATGCCTATTTTTCTACTTCATGAATGAGTTGCCTAGATCAAATAGATGGGTATGGCAGAATGACAGACCAGTTGCCATCCAAATCAGAGACTATTTGCATGGGCTTGGGTATGCTAAAGCAAGAAATACAGCCCTGTGGGGATATTTCAAGAATTTTTAGAACATGATGCAAGCAAGAGAAAGGATTCCCCAGTCTCTTGTTGAGAAATACAAAGACACAGTATGTTTTATGGTAGAGATTGATCAGTGCCTAATGGAGGCAGTAGAACCAAGAACTGTATGGATCATGCCCATGGGGTATGAAGTTGATAAATAAATTATGGGGCTGCATGTTCAACACATGCTAAGTCAGCCAAAGGATCCAAAGGCAGAAAGGTTTGGAACCTTTGAGGAGCTAAGTGTAAAGATTCATGTGGAACTTAGACAACCAGAGATCAAGAGGAAGGTAAGAAAAGAAGTTGAAGATGTTGCAAAAGGCTTTGGCATATCAAAGGAGGCACTTGATGCCAACAGGGAAAAGATGGAAAGGGTTGAGGAAGAGAAGAAAAAGGCAGAAAAGAAAAGTGGGGAAAGTTTTCCAGCAAAACCTTCCACCCGGACCAGATCATCAAAGAGATCTACACCTACCACTGCCAAAGGCTCAAGGACATCAAAAACGGAAGCACAATCATCAAACAAAGGAGAGAAAAGAACAAAGACAAAAGCTACAAGAGCTTATGCCAGTCAAAGGGATGAAGAGGAGACTGAATCTGATGAAGAAATTAGGAAAATGAAGAAAAAGAAGAAAACATCCGGTCAACCCTCTACCAGACAGAAGGAAGAAGAAAAGACAGAGGAATATGTTGAAAAACCCACTCTTCACATTGATGACATAATCAAATCAATCATAGTGGACATAAATCTTCAGCAATGGTTGAGTTCTATGATGATTATGGTGAAGCAAATCAAAAAATATTGCAAGATGCCATAGTCAGGTAACTAAATATCTACAACAAAGCATTTATTGAAATTATATCTCTGATCCCTAAAAGCTTGGAGAAGTAACTAGAAACAAGAAAGAACAATGCCCAAGCTAAAGACCTAGAAATCCAGGAACAGATAGCAATTCAGCTATATCCTTCAATCGACCCCAAGACAATGAATATGGTATTCAAAGATTGTAAGGATGAATCAACTTATGCTTGGTGAGACTGACAAGGTAGCCAAGGACACAGAAGAGATCCTCCGAAAGGCCTTCAAAAGATTTAATCTTTCTATTATAGAGGACTTGGGTACTGACCCCTCGACCACAAGTGTTGCAGAAGAGTCTATTGAGAAAATAACAGAAGAGGTTTTGAATACCGGTGCAGAAATAGCTAAGGACTTGGAATCCTCTACTCTGGAAGAGGTGGCCCATGAACAGACCAACATCACTCTTCCGGTTTCCCTTGCTGACTCTAGATCCAAAGGAGAAGAAAGAATAAAGGAAAAAGAAGTAGAGGTGAAGGGAAAAGAAGATATCAGTACAAAGGTTGTGGAAGGGGAGAAAGCTCCAAAAGACAGCTCTGTAACCACAGAAGAAAAGGAAAATTTGTCTCCAGCAAGAGACACTGCAGAATCAGTCAAGGACTTTTTGACAAAAGCAACTATGGAGATTGATGAACCAGAACTATTAAAAGGGCCATTAGATTTTGACTCTCTATCTCCGGTGCAAACAATGAAAATAGCTTCATTTACAAATGCGAAGGTCAAAGAGAAACTACTGAAATCTCACATGGAAGACTGTGAGCTTTTAGAGGTAGCATCTGAAGTGTTGGAAAAAATCATGCCATCTTTTCAGAAGGATTCCACAGCCTCCTCTTCTGGTAATCTCAAAACTCTAGTCAACAGTGTTAGCACACATTTTGATTCTCTAGAGAAGTCAGCTGAAGAAAAAGTCCGGAAGGAGTTTTTGGATAAGAGATTCTCTAAAGTACAGGGTCTGATAACAAATGATAGGAAGGTTATGGATATTGGGATAAAGAGCTTGGAAAATGCTCTTAAAGATGGCAGAAATATGTACAAATTTTTCTTATCTTGGCCCACAGTGACCAAAGATATTGAGAGGAAAGTAAAAGAACAAGAGGATAAACTATTAAGTCTGTCTCAAAGTTTTGATCCTCTCTCATCCTCCATAGTAAATCAAGACTGCCAGACTATTGCAATCACAAATGCAATAAAAAATTTTGAGAAGGAAAGGAAGAACATAATTAGCTGGATGGGTGAACTTAGAAGGATCATTATCCCTAAGTTAGAGGCCATGCATGAGGCCATAAGTGAAGCTCAAATCATAGCCCAGACCAATGATCCAACAAATCTAAAAAGGGCATATGCGTTTGCATTCCTATTGAGTGGTCATATATCAATTTTGGATAGAATGAAGCAAAGTTGGGCTACATAATTCATTCAATTGAAAACAACTTTTGCAGACATACTTCAATATATGTAAGTATTCCTTATGTATTTACTTATGTGGACAAAATTTTGAAAATTTTGGTATGCGGACCCTACCCTTTGCCATTGATGTCAAAGGGGGAGTGAAGAGTAGTGAAAAATGAGGAATCCAACTAAGGGGGAGCTCCAGAAAATGTATATAAAAATAGAGCATCAGCCAAGGGGGAGCATAATGTAAACACTTAGTCATTTTTCACTAAGTGTTGCCATCAATGCCAAAGGGTGAGATTGTTGGCAAGAGACACTATATGGATTCATGAATGTTGTCATTGATGGCAACAAAGGTTATCCCACACATTCACAATACATGATAAGTCATCACCGGAAGTCAGATTGAAGAAGTGTTGAGGTCTGGTAAGCAAGAACAGAGCAGTCAGTAAGGTCCGACAGACAGGTCCAGATCTCTCAGTAGAAGTATCTTAGTGAAGTGCAGATTTGGGGAAGTCAAGAGGAGTATCTTGACTGATAGATTCCAAGGTTTGAGCCACCGGTGTGGAAAGGATAAAGAGATATGAATGCTTGAGTGTCGGGTTCCCAAGTGACAGTGTGAACAGAGGAAGAACTAACTGGCAGAACATCAGACATTATTCCGAACATGTTTCTGATGTTGATAAAGGTTATGAAGGCATAAATTATGTTTGGCTGACATGATTAATGATTTCCACAAGTATATCCTTGATCCATATTACTTGGTAAGCAAGGATTCAGCCGACAGAAAATATTGACTATTCCGGGTGCTGACTAGAAAGGTAATGAAATCACTTGTGCGGATATATATACAAGATGGATTTAGTTATGAGAGGTGTTGTGGTGTTTTGTGATGTGTGAAGAAAAGTAGTAAAGCCAAATAAAAGTAGAAAGGAAGATCCAGTATGTGAAAGGAAAGCAGCACAAAAGGAGAGGAAAGATGAAGTGCAGCAGATCAGTATACAGAGCCTAACTGGAACTGAACTCCAGCATATGTTGATGCTCCTTATCAGTTCAAGTATTGTATTACACTCTTTATAAATTGTACATAGTGTCTCTCTTGTAGGCAGTGTGCCTCTTATGAGTAGTGTGTTCAAGCAGTGAGCCCTCATTGGCAAGTGCCATTTTGTACTTCCATTCTTCTAATAGAGAATACAATCTTGGGTTAATCACCCCGTCATTTTCTCCCTTAACAGGGTTTCCACATCAAAAATATTGTGTCATGTGTATTTCTATTTCATGGTTATGTTTGCTTGTTTGAATTGATGCTGCACTAATTATTAAGAAAGTTTAGAAAGCTAAAATAATTAAGATAACTGATTCACTCCCCCCTCTCAGTTATCAACAGTAAATCCTACTTAGCAGCATACAAATTGCAATTCCCATGCACAAATAATGTGACAGAGTATGAAGCCTTGATTCATGGGATATTGTTTGCACTCAGGAAGAAAGTGAAGATTCTACATGTCTTTAGAGACTCAGAGTTGGTTGTAAGACAAGTAAGAGGCATATATTCTTGTAATTACAAGAAACTATCTAATTACAGACATAGGGTATGGGACTTGATGGAAGATTTTGATGCATTCAACATCACCCATGTGCCTATGGAACAAAACCACAGGGTAGATGCCTTAGCCCAAGCCACAAGTACTTTGGAACCACTATCTATATTTGGTTTGAAGAGATTTTCAGTTGAATTAGTATCAGTACCCTTCGTGCCGGATAATGTAGTCAACCTTCAAGTGTTTGATGATGATCAACATATTTTAGATTTCATATCCAACAGGGATGTCTTTGATGCACATATTATAGATGAAAGAAATGTAGAAGATCACATCTGGGAGGAAGAAGAAATCCTAGAGTTGCCTAGTAACAAGATTCCTAAGGGAATGATAGAGTTGGAAAGGGCATTTGATTTAGACATGTTGAAACAGAAAGATCTCCCTAAAGCAGATGGAGGAGAGTATTCACAGGTTAACATTGGACACGATGATAAAAAAAGAAATGTCCTAATTGGAAAAGTATGTACAAAAGAAGAGTTAGAAGGGATAACTCAAGCTCTTAAAGATTGCATCCATGTCATTGCCTAGACATATGATGAGTTGAAAACTTATGATACATCAATCATCACTCATACTATACCTTTAAAGCCAGAGATCAAGCCTTTCAAACAGAAACAAAGACCTGTCAATGCCTTGCTGGAGCCCATCATTTTTGAAGAATTTAAAAAACCACTTAAAGCCAGGATCATATTTCCTGTGAGACATTCCACATGGGTGGCTAACCTAGTCCCAGTAAGAAAGAAGAATGGTGACATCAGATTGTGTGTAGACTTCAGGAATTTGAATAGAGCTTCTAAAAAGGATAACTATCATTTGCCTTCTCTGGATGAGGTCTTACAGATTATGAATGGTGCAAAGATGATGTCATTCCTAGATGGATTTTCAGGTTACAACCAGGTGGTGGTAGACAAAATAGATAGATTGAAAACTACATTCACTACAAAGTGGGGAATATTCGCCTACAGGCGCATGCCTTTTGGATTGATAAATGATGGAGCAACATTCCAGTGGGCAATGGATATATCCTTCAGAGGTGTTGTGTGGTTACACAACACACCCCATTTTGACTTGGCAAAACAGGGACCCAATTTTTGGTTTGGCTTGTGCGTCTGCTTTTGGGCGGTTTGGTAAAAGTAAGTCGAGTGCATCATCATGCAAAACCAGGATGAGGTAAGTCACCATGAGGTTAGTTTGTCAAAGTTTGTGTTTCATCTCTGTGACCTCATATTTTGAAAGAGCATTAAAATTCAGGCAGGTTTGCCTTTTACATCACCTGGATATTCATCAGGATGTAAAAGTTATGAACAGTCAAAGTTTAAGTCAAACCTGATATTCGCAAGAGGAAGGTCATATTTTTATATCCTCGGTCATATTGTTGAAGTTCATCATCATATTTGAAACATCCCCCCCGATATGTCATGTGGTTCAAATATCCGGACGTCAACTTTAAATGGTAGCAAAATCTTCCCGTCAAATAGTTTTATCTATCACGAGCGTCATACTTCGCATGTAACCCGATGTGTCTTTATATCCTCCTGACGCAAATATCACCCTTAGCAAATATCCTGATGACATCATCCGAATACGATAAATGAAGGAACATACATAATGATGACATCATCATCATATTTACATTGCCACAAGATATTTTCTAAAACATGATCATGTTCACCTAATACGATGATGACATCATGATGCATTCCCGATAAGAGGAGCGAATATCAGGATGACGTCATCCCGATATTCCAAAAAGAGAGACATGTAAGTTTGTCTCGTCATCATCATATTTAAAAACATCACCCGATTCACCGAAATATCCTCCTGGTGTACTAAGCATAAACAAAAGTGCTTTTGTCACCTGAATCTTGTCGCGATAACAATGTCAATACGAGGGAGGAGGATGATATTGAAACTCAACCCGATATTTGCGAATATCATCCTGCCCTCATGATATCCTGTCATAGGGATATTGCCCGCTCTTGTTTCTGCCATTATCATTTAATGCGCGCAGACATGGTAGGTAGTTCCCGCCGACCTCGGAACCCAATGAAACATCTGGCGAGATCCTACATTTTCGCATGAATAGTCAAGGAACATGATCCAATCTGTCAGAGTTACCTTAAATGTACCCTAAATGCGAGGTTAAAAGGTAATTCAACCGCCATTTTCACATTTACCTTGTGATAAACTTGTTTTACAGAGCACCAGCTTCCATATCTGCATACCAGCTACCTTTGCGCGATTTGAGCTCACGGGCAGAAGGAAAGAGGTGATCATCAGCTGAATTAAGAACGTCTCAACAATCTACTGGTATAAAAGGAAAATCTACATAACCAGGTAAGTGAATAAAACCCTCATCATATTGTTTTTGTTCTGGTACGATGATGTAAGTTCTGGTTTATGCATCCGTACGATTAAGTAGTGTTGGAATTGATATAGTAGGCATAATGATTTATAAAGTCAATTACAATATGCATGCATATATGTACCTATTGTGAGATACAATTGTCGTTAATTGCAGGCACTCATGGCTGAGAAGCGATTGGTCAAGTGTCAAGAAGAATTCAGCAAACCCATGTTCTCTGCTTAGAGGGGGGTCCTATTTAAATATGGAGCAATTACAGACACCCATCAGGGAAGCACTAATTTGGAGGCCTGGTCAGCCAAGCTAAACAATGGACATGACAAGAGTCCTGTGTTGGACGCAGTGTTCATGTTGGGATTGTGGAATGCCGCCGATTTTCATACTCCATGGAATCTTCGGAACTCGTCATTGAGTGTGCCCAGAATTATAACCCTTAAACAAGGCAAGTAGTGAAGCATGGGAGGATATATGCAGACCTCTCCATCAAAGGTCTCTCCCAGACATTTGGATTGCCACTGGGCAGTAAGGTCAAAAGTGTAGACTTGAAGAAGTCTGAAAGGGAGTATGAAGCCAATAAGAAATCAGCCACGAAGAACATGTATCCGTGGCAGGCTGAGAATAGCACATATAATGCAGCCGCCAAGCTTCCTGTGCACCTGTTTAAGTATGATTTCAGTGAGGAGTATCAATACATGATTGTACTCCTGAATAGAGTAACTAGCCAACCTGATACTGGCAGTTTCAGGGATTGGATGTACGAAATAGTAATGATGTGTCTATATTCAGACACCAAGCCACTGTGGGGCCAAATTATAAGTGATGCTCTGCATGAGCAACATATGAACCTGGGAGGTTCAAATTGTACATTTTTTATGACATC
Source organism: Cunninghamia lanceolata (assembly GCA_027924645.1). NCBI lineage: Eukaryota > Viridiplantae > Streptophyta > Pinopsida > Cupressales > Cupressaceae > Cunninghamia > Cunninghamia lanceolata. The sequence goes on along the minus strand of BSBN01000295.1, from coordinate 6,655,395 downwards.
ATACATTGTTTATTCTTGTGCTTATAGAGGCACTTTTGATGCCTTGGTTACAGATGGGAAGCTCATAGGCACAAATGCTGCATATATCTGGGATCATCATCCCCAGCTGCAGAGAACCAACTACCTAAAAGATTACAAACTAGTCAGTGATGCATTCTCTATGCATCTGGTAAGGACCATGGAAGAAGACAGAACAAAGAGATTGAGCATGGAGGCTCAAGAGGTAGTCTACAGGCATGGGGCTTGGTACATATAGTTTGCAACCTTTTCTTATATAAGGGTTGAGGGTTTCAAGGGACATCCCCTGATGCTGCCAAGGTATCCTACCGACGCCATAGTACTAATGGAATTTATCAGGCAGGGCTCCACCATGATACAAATGTACAAGGATGCCAAGAAGCTGCCACCAATTTTGTTCCTAGTCAGCATTGGCAACTATATGTGCCCCGAATCTGATAATATCAAGAAGGTGATGGTCACCCTGAATAAGATGAATCTACAGCCTTTTCCAATAACAAGACCATATGATCCTTACGGCAGGATACAGAAGATACTAGGAAAGCCTATTCACCAAAGGCACCTAGAGGATTTTTGGGCTGACTGTGAAGATGAGGCAGAAGCTAGAAGAAGGAGGTATTAGAGGTTAACTCTGAACCAAGTTAGAACTTTTGATTGCATCTCCCTTCCTCAACAATTAAAGAAGGATGATGGCAGGACAATGGCAGACGAGTATGAATAGAAAAAGATATATAATGACACCATCTCTGCACCTGACCTCACTATGCAGGAGGACATATCCTTGGACCCATTCATTGCCAGGACCCTACACCTAACCCAAGCTTGGGTTGATGCACAGATAGAGGCATTGAAGAAGAAGGGTGTTGCCATTACGGTGGACAACAAGAAGAAAGGGCAGGATATCCCCGCAGATGAATATGATGACTTCCTGTTAGAGAAGAGGAAGACCAAGGGAGATAGAGTCCCTCCACCACAACAGCAAAGCAAAAGACCCCCAAGGGGCAAGAAGGTGGAACAGCAACCAAAAGGGATTATAATTAAAAGGGTAGTATTTGCAGTTGAGGAGGCAGTAGGGTCAAGATCAGAATCAGCATCCCCTCCAGAGAAAGAAAGGCCCAAGAAAAGTAAGACAGCAGAGGTTGGAATCACTGAGACCCAAGAAGTGGGTCAATCTTCTAAACAACTAGGAGGAGAGGATACCCTCATAGAAGAAGAGCCTGAGGAAGAGGAGGCTCCATTGGTAATAAAAAGGAAGAGGAGAGCTCCACAGGTGCTGGTGTCTACCCCACCTAAGAAACAAAGAACCTCCATGAGAGGTGGAATAAGCCAACCCCCTACTTCATTACAAGGGGAAGGTAGTGAAGTGCACAAGGAACTTCAACATAATGTTCCACTTCCTACTATCGTCAAGTTCAAAACTGAACTTGCTGAGGAGAAGCTGAAAGAAACTCCCCAGACACAAGCAGAAGGGCATGTCTCGCTCGACGAGACAATAAATTTGTCTGATGATGAGGTGGTGCAGGATGTGGTTGCACAGAAGATGGAAACACTTGCTGTTGATGTAAGTATGACTCCTCACAGCCTCCACCAGTTCAAACTGTGCTTGAGGAAATGAAACAAGTAGAAGAAGAGCAAGAAAAGAGCCCAGAGCAAGTAGCTTAGGAAATAGGGCTAGATACATTGATCACAGAGGTGACCAGTCTTGTAGTGGTGGACCTAACAGAGAAACAGGATGCAAGTCCTGAACAGCCAGCAGGATCACCTGATAAAGGTCACTTAACAGAAGAGATAGAGATGGAAGAATCAGAAGGCCATGCTCTAGAGTCCGGCCAACAAAGCCCACATGACACAATAGAGGAACCTGCTATAGTAGAGGTTCAGGAAGCGAAGGCTGATGAGAAGGAAACACTAGAGGATCTAGCTGCCAAAGTACAAGAAGTGAATGGTGCAAGCTCGGAAGAAGAAGTAGCTGCAGAACAACTGCCAGCACCTCAGGCAGGATCCCCAGTATCTGGTGCGGTGGATAAGCCACAAGAAGAAGAAGAAGTGGGAACAAATGAAATAATGACAGAAGAAGGTCATGATCATCATGATCAGCATATAGATGCACCTCGAGGTTCCCCACAGCATATAGATGCACCTCAAGGGTCCCCACAGCATGAAGATGCTCCTCCAGAGAAGGAGATCCCTCAATAGGAGGAGGTGCCGCAAGATCAACAACAAAGGGAGCATCAAGAAGAAAAAATGAGAAAGTCACCATCTCCACAACACTTGTTGACAGAAACAGGAGATATAGGTGAACATCAGGATGATGTTGAAAAACATGATCAGGTGCCTCTGTGGTTGGAAAAAGAGGTAAATGCTGAGGAAGAGCTTGAAATTCATGAATTTGACGTCTCCACCCTGTTCTCTGCGGATATAATGAAGCCAAAGAGGAAGGCCAGAATGACTTCGGCCATCAAGAGAGATTCGGCAACAGGGAGAAGGACCGCGCAAATTGCCATACCTGCGGTGGAGAAGGAAAAAGGTAAAATCATTGTCGATGAATTTCAAATCAGTACAGTGGACTTGGGCTTTGCCAATGAGGACCAAGAAGGTCAGGAGGGCAAAGATATCATTGACTCTCTAATTCAGAAGGTGAAAAGAGAGAAGGAGAAAAATAAGCAACATAAGGAGCACATTGCTCAATTGCATGCCTATATCAAAAGGCTGACCAATCCTGATGATACCACAACTGAACATGCAGTCCCATTGACTGCCATTTCTCAGGAGGAGGTAAATAAATTGGACCTCATGAAGCATGAGGCGTCCATAATAAGGAGATGGATGTCATCCACATTGGATGATGCAGTAGAAATAATGAAAGCCTCTTTGAAGAAATGGAGCATCCTAAGTGACTCCAAGGCCAAGGTGGATAAATTGCAGATGCAGACCGGGAAGAGGTCTTACAAGCTGGAGAGAGTCCTGAGCCTATTAGGGGAAATAAGGAATATAAATCCTCAACTGCTTATCAGTAAGCAGGTGCTAAACAGTAATACCGCATTATTAATAGATATCTGGTATAAAGACACTCAGTTTGAGTGTGGAGTCCTCAAAAGGTGTAATAATAAGCTGAGGGATATCAGCATGAGGCTACGAGATTTAATGGCTGAAGAAGCGGTGATGCTAGAAGCATTGGAAGGCAAGGTGGAGGGAAAAATAGAAAATCAAGATGAAGAGTCCACCATTAAAGCTGTACACAATAATTTCCAATTAGAGGCAAATGGTCCACCTGTTCCTTTGACAGAGGAATTGATAGATAAAATAATGAGGATCAAGGTCCAGATGGAGAAATACAAAGAGACACTACAGGACAAGAAGAATAAGCTTGATAACAGCAAAGACAAATATGAAGCACATAAGCACGACATTGTCAAAGCAAAGACTCAAGATGGCAGAGGGATAGATCAGGTTGTGCATTCATACGAGCAGGTCCGCAGTAGTATGCAGCCCCATATGCAGCAGCGTCATCATCAGGATAGTGAAAGTTTGGAAAGTGATGCACATGATGATGACCCGCATGAATCAGCTGAAGAGCATGATGAAGATACATCATGAAGGGGATAATAGCATAAGTAGTATAGATAGTTGCCAGCTGGCAACTTGTGCCATTTTGTAAAGATTGACAAAGTCAAGTGAATCATGACCATAGATTTGTATTGATTAATCCAGATCGTAGATCTTTTGTAGCGGATTCCTCACCTTATTCTATAAAAGGTGGTGGAATGCCCTGTTAAAACATTTGAAACTTAATTAAAATCTATTTGCTGAAGTATTCAGGGCTTATTTCAAAGTTATTGCATATGTACATGTCTTTTTGCATACTTAATGAAAGAGAAGAGTATTTCGATTACAAATCTTCGTAAATCTTGAGTAATCTATGTCTGAATTCTGGATATGTGCTTTGATTTGCTGCATCCCTTGGAGTGCTCATCATGTTGCATGTATTGTTTTCATTCATCATCCTCTAAAGTTTGCATCAACTGTATCTAGTTGTGGAATATCCTGGTGAACATATGGTTTGATTTCTTCTCGTCATGACAGTATCAAGTATGTATGTGGATCAATAGCTGAAGGTTCAACTTTAAATTGTAGTATTCCTTTAATTTCTTTCAATTTCAGAACATTTCATTATCACAATTGCAAATAATTGATAATCCTAAGTAAATAACGCAAATATGCAGACATCTCGTAGGTAATCGCAAATATTTAGCATATTTGAATGCAAAGCATGCACAATTGAAAAATATCATGCAAAGATTGAGGTATTTTTACATCTTTTCATCTAATAACTGCATAATATGATTTCTCTGTAAAGAATTTCTACAGGAATGTCATGATGATGGCACAATTTTCTCATAAGGCCCCAAAATGGAAACAGCAATGCACATTAACCTTTGAGTAGCTTCAGACGATTAAGACCTAATCACCAGAGACTTGGGATCCTGAATTCTTTGAATTCACAGTATCTTTCAAGATGAATAAAGGTTAATGCGTACTTTTATTCTATGCTTGTTTATGACTAACATCATGACCAACATAAATTGGCGCTAGAAGGAGGGCCTGATCTGGAATACTATGCTCATCATCATTATTTTCAAGTTCTATGATGCAGGGAGTAAGGTAACCTCAGATCATTTGTGAATTTCAAATATTACGTAAATATTTACTGTAAGAAGCTCATATATGCTCATTTCGTGTAGAGATTTCCAGATCTTACATAAATATTGCAAGCTTTACAGTAGATCATTCTGAATTCACTAATATTGGCCAAAGATCCATGTATCTGTTTAAGCTTTGAAGAGTTTAAGCTTTAGATACTTGAGATCTCGTGCTAAGGGGTCATTACACCCCAAATATCCTGTCATACTTGCAGTATCTTCATAAATATTTCGTAAATATCTAGTTTGATTAACCATCTGACTGCAAATATCACCTCATTCGGTGAAATCCAGCCAATATTTGCAAAGTTTAAGCCAATTCGCCTCAAAATTGAGAAATCCTGGCTCACAGGATAAATACTAGGTCTAGATCTAGTGGAATCTTTGAGGAACTACCTGTTAGAAGTTTCAGACCTAGGACTGTAGACATTCATCATACTCCAGGATCTAGTGCGTCAAGAGCTTCACCAGAACCTCCTCCTGTAACTCCCGTTGGTTTACAAATACCTTCCGAGATATCTGTGACACCTCCTGTTCAGCCTCAGGGTGTACCTTTAGTCCAACCTCAGTCAGCTCAACCTCCTCTGGTTGCAATGTCTTTCTTTGCAGCAGAGTCACCTTTGACCTTTATTGCTTATCATGAGCTACCAAAGAATCCAGATAAACTTTGTCCAAAATATCATCCTTATCAAGATGTTAATGATCATATCAGGACATTTAAGGAAGCTTGCTGCAGAGCCAGGATAGAACATCAAGATGTGGTGTGCAGGTTATTTCCTTTTTCCTTAGGGGAAGATGCTTATAATTGGTTCATTAGTCTTGGCCAAGCTTCTGTTGGTTCATGGGCTATCTTAGAGAAAGCCTTTCTTGACAGGTTCAAGGTCCCTATTGATCCATCTATGAATTACCATATGTTTGCCACAATCAAAAGATTTGAGCATGAACCTATCGCCAATTTCAATGCTAGGTTTCAGAAAATGTTGTCCAAGTTAGTTGCCCCATATGTAGTATCTGATGCCTCTGCCCGGAGTATCTATTATTCAGCTCTGGATCTATTAACTTCCATGTTCATCAGGAGAACACATCCTGAGATCACTACATTGACAGGAGCTTTTCAAGAAGCTATCAAAGTGAATCAGTAGTTGATACCTGCTCCTACTCCAAATATAGTATTTCCTACCTTGCCTGGCATGCATTCACAATATCCCGCATCATATCCTGCAACATATTCTCCGCAGTATCCTGCACAGTATCCTAATGGAATAGTGATACCTCCAGCAGTCATGCCTGCACCTTTGCAAGTACCTCCACTAAGCATCATGCCCCCTCCTAATGGAAATGGCCAAGTGCCACAATACCCTGCACAAGCTCAGACACCTCAGGGTGCTGATCTATCCAATAATAACCATGGATCCTCTTTCTTCAAGCCTCAGACTGAAAATGTAGTGGCCAAAGCTCAAGAAGAAAAGGAGGAAATCAAAGAAATTTCTGCTCAATTAAGAAAACTCACCACAGAAGTGACACACTTGAGAAATCAGGGTTTTTATTCCCAGTCAAGTCAGAACAGAAATTATTCCAATGACAGACCAAATTATCCTGATAGAGGATATAACAACAATAATTTCAACAATAATGGTGGAAATAAAAATAATCCACCTAGACAGCCTAGAGTATGGAATTCTAGGCCAAATAATGGTTCATTACCATCATCCCTAGACAATCAGCCTCCTAGTGAAGCCAAACAGACTACTAGAGTCAATCTTGCTGAGGCAGCTCTTACTAATTGGTGTAGGATCCACAATACTAATGCACATGCAGAATTAGACTGTCCATAATTTAGAATTGCTGCTAGCATCTTTCAGACTGAAGTGTCTAACACTTCTGGAAATCCACCTCATGCAGAAGGAAATGAGATTGTTCCTTGTGGATACGACTCAGCTTTTGTGCTAGAAGCCTATACAAATGAACCTCATCAAAGTTATAACCAGGCTTATGAAGAATCAGCCTTAGCTTTTGAAACAAACTATGTTTTCCCCTTTGAAGATGAAAATGAGCCTGCAAGGGAATGTGAAGAAGTACATGCATATCAGCAGCAATATCCTGGTAAGCACAATTATAACTTGAGGAGCAATGCCAACAGACCTGCTGGTCCATTGACATCATCTCTACCTCCAAACAACTTCAATACACCTCCTGATCCTAAGGCTAGCAATAACCCAGGGTTCCCTAAGGTGAATGCTCAGTACTTGTCACCTCAAAACACAGTATCAAAGATTGTGAATACACCTCATGAATCTGACAAGTTGGTCAGCTATCTCGCTGATGAAATGAAGAAAATTAAGATCAGCTTGTCCCTGTCTAATTTACTGAAAACTCCTGCAATCAAAAGGGCATTTATGAAATCCTTAGATGATCCTACCCCTAAAGAGGATAGTCATCTTTCAAGTCAATCCAGCGGCAAGGATCACGCTGCTAGGGATAATATTGTCAAGCCTAAAGTGTCAGCTACAGTCCAAGCTGTGGAAACCTCCCACATGACCTTGTATAGGGATAAAACCAAATCACCTCTGTTCCTCCTTACCATAAGAATGTTCAGCAAGAACCTGCACAACTGTCTGGTGGATTCAGGAGCCTCAACGAATGTTATGCCCTTGTCAATATGTAATGCTTTAGGACTGCATCCTGCTAAATCCTTAAAGAAGGTCACATAGTTGGACAAAATAGAAGTAAGTGTAGTAGGGGAATTAACTCATATCCACATGCATCTAGTATCTGATCCTAGGATCCAGTATTATAGTGATATTCAAGTAGTTGACATACCTGATACGTATGGGATGTTGCTCAGCCGCGATTGGTCTAAAATGCTTAACGGATATATGTCTACAAATTTCAGTCACATGTGGCTACCATGGAAAGGTATACCTAATCAGATCAGGATTGATGCTGAACCTAGAATGAAACATATGATAACTGAGTACGACAAAACAAATGAGATCATGTACGTAAACGTAGAACCTAGAGTTTATTGCATCAGGCCGCAGACCGTCAAAATAGAAGAGATCCTGATGCTTAAGCTGCATCATCATCATGATGATGATGATCAGGAGGACATGCCAGTCATAGAAACTGATAATAATCCAGATAATGAGAATGAAATAGATCGCTTCAGAGATTTTGAGATACATCTGTCTAAACAGGTAAAATGTTGTCAATTGTTAAATATACCTGCTAATGATATTTTGATTGACGGATGGTGCAGATTACACGACGAAGCACATTCAGAAAAGACATGTGAAACATGCTTAGAGATGATGATGCTAGAGTGAACATACAGCAAGGCATCATCATCATATTCTGAGGTAAATGTTACATTTGATGATGATGACAATAATAATTCTTATCTGTCTTTTGTAGGAATTGAAGAACTAACAGATAATGATGAGCGTCCTATCCTGGAAACAGAAGAAATTTTAGTCTCTCTCCAAGTAAATAATGAAATGAAAGAAAAGATCAGCCCAGGGAGTGATTGCTTTATGGAACCAGATTATGAATTGTCCGATGAGGACAAAGGTAGTGACTTGACGAAGTTCGAAGAATTTTTGGAAAGGGAAATAGAGAAGGTGACACGGTAGCGTAAATCTCCTTGGGAGGTCTTAATTAAAAATTGGTGTAGGCTGCATGAGGCACCCCACTCAGAAACAACTTGCTCACTGTGTTTACACATTTTGAAAAAGCATGCAGCTACAGATTCAGAAGATCATCCTCCTACTGAAACAAAAGAGAGAATAGAAAAGCCATTAGGCTCACAAGAAAAGGGAAAGAAGAAACTTAAGGATGATGATGTCCCTAAGTTAAAATGGATATCAGGTGGAGTAGCTGCCAGAGCTGCGAAGAGAAAAGAAAGTTTAGCTAAATGTCCTGCTGAAGATAAACCTTGGATCCTGAGGTTTGATGGGTCCAAATCTAAGCAAGGTACTGGGGTAGGAATCGATTTGATTGATTCAACTGGGAAATCCTATCTAGCAGCCTACAGATTACAGTTCCCCTATACTAACAATGTAGCAGAGTATGAGGCTTTGATTCATGGAATGCTGTTTGCTCATAAGAACAAAGTAAAGATTCTGCACGTCTTTGGAGATTTAGAACTAGTTGTGAAGCAAGTAAGAGGAATTTATTCCTGTAACTACAGAAAACTATCAAATTACAGACATCGTGTATGGGACCTGATGGAAGACTTTGATGCCTTTAACATCACTCATGTACCAAGAGAACAAAACCATAGGGCAGATGCGCTAGCTCAAGCTGCCAGTACATTGGAGCCACTGTCTATATCTGGTCTAAAGAGATTTTCAGTAGAGCTGGTGTCAGTACCATCAATTCCTGACAATGTGACTAATCTCCAGGTGTTTGATGATGATCAGCACATTCTGGACTTCATTTCAAATAGAGACATATTTGAAGCTCAGATTATAGATGAGAATGGTATGGAAGATCATGTCTGGGAAGAAGATGAGATATTAGAGTTGCCTAGCAACAGGATCCCCAAAGGTATGGTTGAGTTGGAAAGAGCCTTTGATTTGGATAATATGCTTAAACATAAAGATCTGCCTAAGGCAGATGGAGGTCAATATTCACACATGAATATTGGACAAGCTGATGATAAGAAAAACATCTTATTGGGTAAAGTTTGCACACCAAAAGAGTTAGAAGGAATAACTCAGGCCCTCAAGGATTACATACATGTAATTGCATGGACTTATGATGAGATGAAGACATATGACACCTCTGTCATAACTCATACTATACCTCTCAAGCCAGATGCAAAACCTTTCAGACAGAAGCAGAGACCAGTCAATGCCTTGCTCGAACCAATAATTCTTGAAGAAGTCAAGAAATTGTTAAATGCCAGGATAATATTTCCTGTCAGGCACTCCACATGGGTGGCTAATCTTGTGCTAGTCAGAAAGAAGAATGGAGACAACAGGTTATGTGTAGATTTCAAGAACCTAAACAGAGCATCAGAAAAGGATAACTATCCTTTACCCTCATTGGATGAAGTTCTATAGATTGTAAATGGAGCTAAACTGATGTCCTTCTTGGACGGCTTTTTAGGATACAACCAAGTAATGGTTGACAAAATTGACAGATTGAAAACTGCCTTCACCACAAATTGGGGGATATTTGCATATAGACGAATGCCCTTTGGACTCATAAATGCTGGAGCTACATTCTAGCGAGAAATGGACATAGCTTTCAGAGGTTTAATAGGAAAGTGTATAGTCATCTACATGGATGACTTGACGGTATTCTCCAAGGAAAGGGGGAATCATGTTGCTGATCTCAGAAGTGTACTGAAGAAATGTGAAGAATATGGAATATCTTTGAATCCTAAGAAGTGCATATTTGGGGTCACAACAGGAAAATTACTAGGCCACCTGATCACAGAGGATGGAATTATCATTGATCCTGACAGGGTGGAATCTATTATGAAGTTACAACTTCCAGGAAGTAAAAAGGAACTCAAGTCTTACTTTGGTAAGATAAACTTTGTGAGGAAGTTCATCACCGGCTTTGCTAAGATTGTCAGACCTTTAAATGCTATGTTGAAAAAAGATGCACAAATTGAGTGGACACCGGAAGTCAGGACTGAATTTGAAGATATAAAAAAGGCCATTTCAGATGCTCCTGTCCTCATTAGTCCAGACTACACCAAAGATTTCTACATCTATTCATTTGCTTCAGAACATACCTCTGCAGCAGTGTTAACTCAAAGAAATGAAGAGAAAGAAGAGAAACCAATTGCTTTCATGAGCTATCCTTTCAGGGATGCTGAGTTGAGGTATGTAGATGTTGAGAGACATGCACTTGCATTAGTCAGGGTAGTAAAGAAATTCAGACATTACATACTCAGAAGCAAAGTGATTGCTATGGTGCCTGATGCAGCAGTGAAGATGCTGCTGATGCAAAGTGAGCCTGGTGAGAAAAGAGCTAAATGGATTACTGTATTACAAGAGTATGACATGGAAATTACACCAATGAAGCTGGTAAGAGGACAAGCTCTGAGCCAGATGATATCTAAGATTGATCCAAACATCACTAGTCAGCAATATGTGATCAATGAGAAAGACAATAAAGAGTGGTATTAAGATATCAGGCACATCCTGATTACTGGAAGATGTCCATCGAGAATGCAGGCTTCACAGAGAAGAGCCTTAAAGATAAGATCCCAAAAGTATATGATGAAGGGAGGAACCTTGTTCAAGAAGAATTACGAAGGAATATACCTTAGATGCTTAGAGAAGCCAGAAGCAAGTAGAGTCCTAACAGAATTACATGATAAGTTTGGAACGACACATGGATCAGCATTGGCCACAACACATGCAATCCTCCGAGCAGGATATTACTGGCCTACAATTTTTAAAGACACAGCTGATCATGTTAAATGTTGTCATGTTTGCCAGGTTGCTGCCAACAGAGAAAAATATGTTGCACAACCATTGCAACCAGTAATGGAAGAGCGCCCATTTGCATAGTGGGGCATGGACTTCATAGGACCAATCAATCCTCCGTCCTCCTCAGGGCATAGGTATGTTTTAACAATTACTGACTATTGTACTAGATGGACTGAGGCTATTAGCAGCAAAACTTGCACTACAAATGATGTCATTAAATTTCTGGAGAGCAACATTGTCACCAGGTATGGAACTCCTTATGCATTGGTAAGTGATAATGGGTCCGCCTTCATTTCCACCAAGTTATCCAGTTGGGCTTTTGACCATGGGATTATACTTAAGTTTTCATCTAACTATTATCCTCAAGGGAATGGTTTAGCAAAATCCACCAACAAGAATTTACTGAGTATCATAAGAAAACTGATAGAGAAGAACCCCAGGGAATGGAACTCATTTCTAAAGTATGCCTTATGGGTGGACAGAACTAGAATAAAAATTGCATTAGGAAACTCACCTTTCCAACTAGTATATGGAGTGGATCCAATCCTCCCTGTAAACTTAAAAATTCCTACCCTACAGTTTGCCCAAGAATACCTAGGCATAGACAATAAACAAGAAGTCAAGTTGCTTCAGTTGATGCACCTGGAAGAAAAAAGGAGTCAAGCAATTGGTCAATTTGCAAAACATCAGGCTGTTGTCAAACGCTGGTTCGACAAGAGAGCCAGAATTAAAGCTTTTAGGATATCTGATTTGGTCCTGATGTGGGATAAGGCCCATGAAAAGAAAGGTGACCATGGTAAGTTTGATAGATTATGGATAGGTCCCTTTCAAATTTCTGAGATACTAGGAGACAGTACTTATAGGCTTAAGAACCTGACAGGTGAGGATGTCCCATTGCTAGTCAATGGACAATTCCTCAAACATTATTTCCAGGCCTAAATGACTTCATAACAGTCATGTGTATCATATTGTAAATTTGTATAGTTGTTTGTACAGTGTGTCTATTTTGCTTGTTTCATTTTGTTGGTTGGGACCTTGTTCTGGTAAGTCAGGATTGTGCACTTCATCACCCTAGAAAATAACTATATTGTTAAGGTTCAAGTAATGAGATCACATTTAGACATAGGTTATGATTTGTTGTAAGAAGTGTTCATGATCAGGTTTCTGATATCTTTTCATCAGGGTGCCTTTTCTTTATCAAAGTGGATCAATCACAATGAAACACCTAACAGCCTTGGGTTTGTTGAACACATAAGTATAGGTGTTAAGTGAAAAATCTAAAGGGACTCCTTTGCTACCAATACAATCTCCAACCTAAAGCTGCAAGTGACTGTACCTTGTACAAATAAGCTAACATGATGATATCAGATACAAATTTTAAAGAGAAAATTAGAAAAGAAATAAAATTAGGCCATCTAAGTAACTCAATCAGGGCTATAGACGTCTGCTGGCAGTGGGGCTCTACTTAGGGAGATTGTATAGATAACCTTGCCGGGGCTATAGACACCCGCTAGCAGCAAGGCTCTATCCAGGTCGGCTATGAGGGATGATACCCAACTATGTAGTTTAACACCAGTTACTCATGTTTTCAACTTGCTTTCAAGATGAGGATAATTAATCATATGCACATACCTAATCCTTTGTTAGCATTGTTGTCATGATGAAATTTTATCATTCAGAAGATCATGATACTTATGCTTAGATGGAATTAGAATACTATAGGTGAATGTGATCACATCACTTGAATCATTAGAATTTGTTTGTTTTCTTTGGTGGCAAGTTATTGTGTGGTTACACAACACGCCCCATTTTGACTTGGCAAAACAGGGACCCAATTTTTGGTTTGGCTTGTGCGTCTACTTCTGGGCGGTTTGGTAAAAGTAAGTCGAGTGCATCATCATGCAAAACTAGGATGAGGTAAGTCACCATGAGGTTAGTTTGTCAAAGTTCGTGTTTCATCTCTGTGACCTCATATTTTGAAAGAGCATTAAAATTCGGGCAGGTTTGCCTTTTACATCACTTGGATATTCATCAGGATGTAAAAGTTATGAACAGTCAAAGTTTCGGTCAAACCTGATATTCGCAAGAGGAAGGTCATATTTTTATATCCTCAGTCATATTGTTGAAGTTCATCATCATATTTGAAACATCCCCCCCGATATGTCATGTGGTTCAAATATCCGGACGTCAAATTTAAATGGTAGCAAAATCTTCCCATCAAACAGTTTTATCTATCGCAAGCGTCATACTTCGCATGTAACCCGATGTGTCTTTATATCCTCCTGATGCAAATATCACCCTTAGCAAATATCCTGATGACATCATCTGAATACGATAAATGAAGGAACATACATAACGATGACATCATCATCATATTTACATTGCCACGGGATATTTTCTAAAACATGATCATGTTCGCCTAATATGATGATGATGTCATGATGCATTCCTGATAAGAGGAGCGAATATCAGGATGATGTCATCCCGATATTCCAAAAAGAGAGACATGTAAGTTTGTCTCGTCATCATCATATTTAAAAACATCACCCGATTCACCGAAATATCCTCCTGGTGTACTAAGCATAAACAAAAGTGCTTTTGTCACCCAAATCTTGTCGCGATAACAATGTCAATACGAGGGAGGAGGATGATATTGAAACTCAACCCGATATTTGTGAATATCATCCTGCCCTCATGATATCTTGTCATAGGGATATTCCCCACTCCTATTGCCGCCATTATCATTTAATGCACACAGACATGGTAGGTAGTTCCCGCCGACCCCAGAACCCAATGAAACACCTGGCGAGATCCTACATTTTCGCACGAATAGTCAAGGAACATGATCCAATCTGTCAGAGTTGCCCTAAATGTACCCTAAATGTGAGGTTAAAAGGTAATTCAACCGCCATTTTCACATTTACCTTGTGATAAACTTGTTTTACAGAGCACCAGCTTCCATATCTGCATACCAGCTACCTTTGTGCAATTTGAGCTCACAGGCAGAAGGAAAGAGATGATGATCAGCTGAATTAAGAACGTCTCAACAATCTACTGGTATAAAAGGAAAATCTGCATAACCAGGTAAGTGAATAAAACCCTCATCATATTGTTTCTGTTCTGGTATGATGATGTAAGTTCTGGTTTATGCATCCGTACGATTAAGTAGTGTTGGAATTGATACAGTAGGCATAATGATTTATAAAGTCAATTACAATATGCATGCATATATGTACCTATTGTGAGATAGGATTGTCATTAATTGCAGGCACTCATGGCTGAGAAGCGATTGGTCAAGTGTCAAGAAGAATTCAGCAAACCCATGTTTGCTGCTTAGAGGGGGGTCCTGTTTAAATATGGAGCAATTACAGACACCCATCAGGGAAGCACTAATTTGGAAGCCTGGTCAGCCAAGCTAAACAATGGACATGACAAGAGTCCTGTGCTGGATGCAGTGTTCATGTCAGGATTGTGGAATGCCGCCAGTTTTTCATACTCCATGGAATCTCTGGAACTCGTCATTGACTGTGCCTAGAATTATAACCCTCAAACAAGGAAAGTAGTGAAGCATGGGAGGATATATGCAGACCTCTCCATCAAAGGTCTCTCCCAAACATTTGGATTGCCACTAGGTAGTAAGGTCAAAAGTGTAGACTTGAAGAAGTCTGAAAGGGAGTATGAAGCCAATAAGAAATTGGCCAGGAAGAACATGTATCCGTGGCAGACTGAGAACAGCACATATAATGCAGCCGCCAAGCTTCCTATGCACCTGTTTAAGTATGATTTCAGTGAGGAGTATTAATACATGATTGCACTCCTGAATAGAGTAACTGGCCAACCTGATACTGGCAGTTTCAGGGATTAGATGTATGGAATAGTAATGATGTGTCTATATTCAGACACCAAGCCACTGTGGAGCCAAATTATAAGTGATGCTCTGCATGAGCAACTGATGAACCTGGGAGGTTTAAATTGTACATTTTTTATGACATCATACATTGTTTATTCTTGTGCTTATAGAGGCACTTTTGATGCCTTGGTTACAGATGGGAAGCTCACAGGCGCAAATGCTGCATATATCTGGGATCATCATCCCCAGCTGCAGAGAACCAACTACCTAAAAGATTACAAACTAGTCAATGATGCATTCTCTATGCATCTGGTAAGGACCATGGAAGAAGACAGAACAAAGAGATTGAGCATGGAGGCTCAAGAGGCAGTCTACAGGCATGGGGCCTGGTACATACAGTTTGCAACCTTTTCTTATATAAGGGTTGAGGGTTTTGAGGGACATCCCCTGATGCTGCCAAGGTATCCTACCGACGCCATAGTACTAATGGAATTTATCAGGCAGGGCTCCACCATGATACAAATGTACAAGGATGCCAAGAAGCTGCCACCAATTTTGTTCACAGTCAGCATTGGCAACTATATGTGCCCTGACTCTGATAATATCAAGAAGGTGATGGTCACCCTGAATAAGATGAATCTACAGCCTTTTCCAATAACAAGACCATATGATCCTTACGGCAGGATACAGAAGATACTAGGAAAGCCTATTCACCAAAGGCACCTAGAGGATTTTTGGGCTGATTGTGAAGATGAGGGAGAAGCCAGAAGAAGGAGGTATCAGAGGTTAACTCTGAACCAAGTTAGAACTTTTGATTGCATCTCCCTTCCCCAACAATTAAAGAAGGATGATGGAAGGACAATGGCAGACGAGTATGAACAGAAAAAGATATATAATGACATCATCTCTGCACCTGACCTCACTATGCAGGAGGACATATCCTTGGACCCATTCATTGCCAGGACCCTACACCTAACCCAAGCTTGGGTTGATGCACAGATAGAGGCATTGAAGAAGAAGGGTGTTGCCATTATGGTGGACAACAAGAAGAAAGGGCAGGATATCCCCATGGATGAATATGATGACTTCCTGTTAGAGAAGAGGAAGACCAAGGGAGATAGAGTCCCTCCACCACAACAGCAGAGCAAAAGACCCCCAAGGGGCAAGAAGGTGGAATAGCGACCAAAAGGGATTATAATAGAAAGGGCAGTATTTGCAGCTGAGGAGGCAATAGGGTCAGGATCAGAATCAGCATCCCCTCCAGAGAAAGAAAGGCCCAAGAAAAGTAAGACAATAGAGGATGGAATCACTGAGACCTAAGAAGTGGGTCAATCTTCTAAACAACCAGGAGGAGAGGATACCCTCATAGAAGAAGAGCCTAAGGAAGAGGAGGCTCCATTGGTAATAAAAAGGAAGAGGAGAGCTCCACAGGTGCTGGTGTCTACCCCACCTAAGAAACAAAGAACCTCCATGAGAGGTGGAATAAGCCAACCCCCTACTTCATTACAAGGGGAAGGTAGTGAAGTGCACAAGGAACTTCAACATAATGTTCCACTTCCTACCATCGTCAAGTTCAAAACTGAACTTGCTGAGGAGCAGCTGAAAGAAACTCCCCAGACACAAGCAGAAGGGCATGTCTCGCTCGACGAGAAAATAAATTTGTTTGATGATGAGGTGGTGCAGGATGTGGCTGCACAGAAGATGGAAACACTTGCTGTTGATGTAAGTATGACTCCTCACAAGCCTCCACCAGTTCAAACTGTGCTTGAGGAGTTGAAACAAGCAGAAGAAGAGAAAGAAAAGAGCCCAGAGCAAGTAGATCAGGAAATAGGGCTAGATACATTGATCACAGAGGTGACTAGTCCTGTAGTGGTGGACCTGACAGAGAAACAAGATGCAAGTCCTGAACAACCAGCAGGATCACCTGATAAAGGTCACTTAACAGAAGAGATAGAGATGGTAGAATCGGAAGGCCATGCTCTAGAGTCTGGCCAACGAAGCCCACATGACACAACAGAGGAACCTGCTATAGTAGAGGTTCAGGAAGCGAAGGCTGATGAGAAGGAAACACTAGAGGATCCAGCTGCCAAAGTACAAGAAGTGGATGGTGCAGGCTCAGAAGAAGTAGTAGCTGCAGAACAACTGCCAGCACCTCAGGCAGGATCCCCAGTATCTAGTACGGTGGATAAGCCACAAGAAGAAGAAGAAGTGGGAATAGATGAAATAATGATAGAAGAAGGTCATGATCATCATGATCAGCATATAGATGAACCTCAAGGTTCCCCACAGCATATAGATGCACCTCAAGGGTCCCCACAGCATGAAGATGCTCCTCCAGAGAAGGAGATCCCTCAACAGGAGGAGGTGCCGCAAGATCAACAACAAAGGGAGCATCAAGAAGAAGAAATGAGAAAGTCACCATCTCCACAACACTTGTTGACAGAAATGAGAGATATAGGTGAACATCAGGATGATGTTGAAAAACATGATCAGGTGCCTCCGTGGTTGGCAAAAGAGGTAAATGCTGAGGAAGAGCTTGAAATTTAGGAATTCGACATCTCCACCCTATTCTCTGCAGATATAATGAAGCCAAAGAGGAAGGCCAGAATGACTTCGGCCATCAAGAGAGATCTGGCAACAGGGAGAAGGACCACGCAAATTGCCATACCTGCGGTGGAGAAGGAAAAAGGTAAAATCACTGTCGATGAATTTCAAATCAGTACAGTGGACTTGGGCTTTGCCAATGAGGACCAAGAAGGTCAGGAGGGCAAAGATATCATTGACTCTCTAATTTAGAAAGTGAAAAGAGAGAAGGAGAAAAATAAGCAACATAAAGAGCACATTGCTTAGTTGCATGCCTATATCAAAAGGCTGACCAATCCTGATGATACCACAACTGAACATGCAGTCCCATTGACTGCCATTTCTCAGGAGGAGGTAAATAAATTGGACCTCATGAAGCATGAGGCATCCGTAATAAGGAGATGGATGTCATCCACATTGGATGATGCAGTAGAAATAATGAAAGCCTCTTTGA
The DNA here is from genome assembly GCA_027924645.1 of Cunninghamia lanceolata. NCBI lineage: Eukaryota > Viridiplantae > Streptophyta > Pinopsida > Cupressales > Cupressaceae > Cunninghamia > Cunninghamia lanceolata. The sequence goes on along the minus strand of BSBN01000295.1, from coordinate 6,637,338 downwards.
AGAAATGGAGCATCCTAAGTGACTCCAAGGCCAAGGTGGATAAATTGCAGATGCAGACCAGGAAGAGGTCTTACAAGCTGGAGAGAGTCCTGAGCCTGTTAGGGGAAATAAGGAATATAAATCCTCAACTGCTTATCAGTAAGTAGGTGCTAAATAGTAATACCGCATTATTAATAGATATCTGGTATAAAGACACTCAGTTTGAGTGTGGAGTCCTCAAAAGGTGTAATAATAAGCTGAGGGATATCAGCATGAGGCTACGAGATTTAATGGCTGAAGAAGCGGTGATGCTGGAAGCATTGGAAGGCAAGGTGGAAGGAAAAATAGAAAATCAAGATGAAGAGTCCGCCATTAAAGCTGTACACAGTAATTTCCAATTAGAGGCAGATGGTCCACCTATTCCTTTGACAGAGGAATTGATAGATAAAATAATGAGGATCAAGGTCCAGATGGAGAAATACAAAGAGACACTGCAGGACAGGAAGAATAAGCTTGATAACAGTAGAGACAAATATGAAGCACATAAGCACGCCATTGTCAAAGAAAAGACTCAAGATGGTGGAGGGATAGATCAGGTTGTGCATTCATACGAGCAGGTCCGTAGTAGTATGCAGCCCCATATGCAGTAGCGTCATCATCAGAATAGTGAAAGTTTAGAAAGTGATGCACATGATGATGACCTACATGAATCAGCTGAAGAGCATGATGAAGATACATCATGAAGGGGATAATAGCATAAGTAGTATAGATAGTTGCCAGCTGGCAACTTGTGCCATTTTGTAAAGATTGACAAAGTCAAGTGAATCATGACCATAGATTTGTATTGATTAATCCAGATTGTAGATCTTTTGTAGCGAATTCCTCGCCTTATTCTATAAAAGGTGGTGGAATGCCCTGTTAAAATATTCGAAACTTAATTGAAATCTGTTTGCTAAAGTATTCAGGGCTTATTTCAAAGTTATTGCATATGTACATGTCTTTTTGCATACTTAATGAAAGAGAAGAGTATTTCGATTACAAATCTTCGTAAATCTTGAGTAATCTGTGTCTGAATTCTGGATATGTTCTTTGATTTGCTGCGTCCCTTGGAGTGCTCATCATGTTGCATGTATTGTTTTCATTCATCATCCTCTAAAGTTTGCATCAACTGTATCTAGCTGTGGAATATCTTGGTGTACATATGGTTTGATTTCTTCTCGTCATGACAGTATCAAGTATGTATGTGGATCAATAGTTGAAGGTTCAACTTTAAATTGTAGTATTCCTTTAATTTCTTTCAATTTCAGAACATTTCATTATCACAATTGCAAATAATTGATAATCCTAAGTAAATAACGCAAATATGCAGACATCTCATAGGTAATCGCAAATATTTAGCATATTTGAATGCAAAGCATGCACAATTGAAAAATATCATGCAAAGATTGAGGTATTTTTACATCTTTTCATCTAATAACTGCATAATATGACTTCTCTGTAAAGAATTTCTGTAGGAATGTCATCATGATGGTACAATTTCACGTAAGGCCCCAAAATGGAAACAACAATGCACATTAACCTCTGAGTAGCTTTAGACGATTAAGACCTAATCACCGGAGACTTGGGATCCCGAATTCTTTGAATTCACAGTATCTTTCAAGATGAATAAAGGTTAATGTGTACTTTTATTCTATGCTTGTTTATGACTAACATCATGACCAACAAGAGGGCTAATTGGTAAATGCATAGTCATATACATGGATGACTTGACAGTTTTCTCTAAAGAGAGGGAATCATGTGGAAGACCTAAGGAAGGTACTAAAGAAATGTGAGCATTATGGAATATCCCTAAACCCTAAGAAATGCATATTTGGGGTAACCATAGGGAAGTTATTAGGTCACCTGATAACAAATAATGGGATCATCATAGACCTTGAGAGAGTAGGGTCAATCATGAAGATACAACTTACTAGAAGTAAGAAAGAGCTCAAATCTTACCTTGGTAAGATTAATTTGTTAGAAAGTTTATTACTAGTTTTGCAGAAATTGTCAGACCATTGAATGCAAGGCTCAAGAAGGATGCCAAAATTGAGTGGACACCTAAAGCTAGAGCAACTTTTGAAGATATCAAGAAAGCCATATCCAACACTCCTATTCTAATCAGTCTAGATTATACCAAGGATTTTTACATTTACTCATTTGCTTCAGAGCATACATCTACAACAGTATTAACACAAAGAAATGAGGCTAAAGAAGAAAAGCCTATAGCCTTCATGAGCTATCCTTTCAGAGATGCAGAACTCAGATACATGGATGTTGAAAGACAGGCACTTTCTCTGGTTCGAGCAGTCAAGAAGTTCAAACATTAATGTTGATAACTGAGAGGGGGGGTGAATCGGTTATCCTAATATTTCAACTTCTTGTGCTTTCTTAACAGTTAATGCAACATCATATTAAATAAGCAAGCATAATAATGAAATGGAAATAACACCAATACACATGACACAATGATTTTGATGTGGAAACCCTATTAAGGGAAAAACTATGGGGTGATTAACCCAAGATATTATTCTCTGTTAAAATAATAGAAGATACAAAATGGCACTTGCCAATTAGGGCTCACTACCCAAGCACACTGCTCACAAGAGGCTCACTACCTACAAAAGACTTACTGTCTACAAGAATAAAACTTGAACTGATGAGAAGCATCCACACATGCTCAAGTTCAGTTCTGGTTAAGCTCAATAGACTGATCGGCTGCACTTCATTCTAATTCTCCTTAAGTGCTACTGTCCTCTTACATTCTGAACCTATTTTTCTGCCTTATATATTATTCTTCTACTTTTTTTCACACTTGCATTCATACATACACGCCTTCACATCTAAATCCATCTTGTATATATATCTGCACAAGTGATTTCAACACTTTTCTAGTTGCAACCGGAATAGTCAATATTATCTCAAACTCTAGTCAGTCGACTGAATCCTTGCATACCAAGTAATGCGGATCAATAATATGCTTGTGTGAGGCCTACTTTTTACACTACTGTTCATGAGACTATTTGCAGTGATTGTTATTATTATTTATATGTTGAGAGACTTTTGTTTTGGAATCTTGCTTATTGAACCTAATTGTTTTTAAGGAAATAATTGTGCAATGATAAGTTAGATATTGTTTTGAAGAAAATGATGTATGGATATGGAAACTCAATATGATTCTATGGTTGAATGTTTAAGATGCATGTATTTAGTTTTGCTTTGGCTATGATATCTATATGTGATATTGACTTTGAGTTTGAGTGTGTAGGTATTGCTAACAAAACCACAAATACAGGTGACCATCTCATACCTATGTTGTATCCCTTGTGAGCTGATCTAGTTTAATGAGAAACTGAGATCAACCTCGTGCTTGGAAAATGTTGTAATGTTGTAATGTGTTTAATGTTGCATGAGGTCAAGGGAATAGGGGTTATCTTCTGATTTACTTTTGTGTTGTAAGTAATGATGTTTTTAATCTTGTTTGAATTTTAATTCTTTTAGACCCTTTATCTTGTGTTTTATTTGAATCTGGGAGTCCTAACTAGGTTTTAAACAACCCTAGGTTATACCCTATGGGTCTAGGGACCTTTTTGACTAGGATAACCCTGGGTTAACTTCCATATGGTCACTTCAACTTCAGGGTGAAGTAAAGTGACAAATTTGGAAGCATGGGGGACATGGGATGAGTGGAATCCACACTCATGCCCAATTCCAAGTCATAGAGCCACTCCATGATTCCCTAATAATGGGGTGCTTGTCTCCATGTGCCTCCTTTAGGTGGGGTTCCCCTTAATGAGGGTGTTGTGTCACCCACTCTTTCTTTTATTTTAAGTTTACTTGTTTGTTTTATTCCTACATGTGGGCTTTAATGGGGAACCTATTGAGTGGGGGTACATTGTTTTATGACCACTAGGTTAATGGAGGAGTGGGGGGTTGAGTTGTTTATTCCCACTTGGGAAATTAGGAAAATAGAGGAATTAGTTTTAAAAGTAGGAGGAGAAGGAGAGTAAGGGGGTTGGATTATTGTGAGAAGAGGGGATTGTTGGAGAAGAAGGTGGGAAGAGGAGCTCTACATCAACTCTCATTCCATAATTGGGCTTTGTAAGGTTGGTGATCCAATTCTACACTCTATGTGAATGTTACTTGAAATGTAGGTTGTCTCTGGTTTTGATGAATGAGTTTGAATTAGTCTTCTTTGAGTTTTTTTGTTAGTTTTGGGGGTTTTGCTTTGGGTGTAGAAAGAGCTCCTTCCAGTTGGAAGGAAATGCTCATCTCATATAGGGAAGGGGAGGTGTGACCCTCCCCAGGTGTCATATTGTTCTTGATATTGTTCATGCCTTGTGAGCATCTTGGTTCTTTTATAGCCTAGAGGGCTTATGGCCTTGTGTACCTATTGGGATATCCCTGGTGTTTGAGTTTATTGGAAGGCTTGAGGCCTTGTGGAGGAAGTGAATATTGTTGTCTTAAGGCCTTGTGGAGGAAAGATAACTGGTTGGCTTGAGGCCTTGTGTTACTATCTGGTATAATGTAAAAGAAAAATGACACCTGGGGGTTAGAGTTGTCTACTTCCCTACCCTCCTTGAACTCGCCTAAGCTGATTCTCTGTGATGTGGGTCAACCATGGGGTTTTGTGTGTAAAGTACTTGGTTATTGAATTTAGTGTTGTGAAGTGTTGTCTTGTATAGTCTACCTGGTATGAGGAAGGTCTCCCTAGCTCGGGGGTGACCCTCTTGCAGGTCAAAGGTAGGGAGGAGAGCTAGAGGTTTTCTTGTTGTCTCCCTTATGTCTTGCAGGTAAATGTTGGAGCAATGTGAAAGTGGATGAAGAAGTGTTACCTTGTTAAAGGATCTGTTTATCTTCCTATTGCATTGAGAGCTTGGTTTCTAGAGTTTTTCACTATGTAAAAGATGTTGAGAAAACTTCTCCTTTGAAAATGTTGTAAGAGTTGTTACCTTGGGAATGAAGGATTAAACCTCCCTAACTATGTTTAAAGTTGTGAGACTATTTGATTGTTACCTTTCATCATTTGTGTAAGTTGGGAGAAGAGAATAAAAATTACTCCCTTGATAGTCTGTGTATTGTGGAAATTTAATACAGTTAATTGTTCTTGTTGTCAAGTTTTTAATTATGAGATTTGTTGTTAATTTGATGAACCAAATGATATATGAATCCCTTGTATTATCTAGTAAGAAAGTTAATTTTAGTTTAGTGCTATGTATGATGCATTTTTGCTCTTGAAAATACGTTTCAACTTGAAGTTACATTGCATTGGAAAATAATCTAAGTGGAATGTTTTATGGCATTATGTGTGTTCTTGAAATATAATTAGTTCATTAGTTCCAAGTATTTATTTCTAGTTTAAATTGTATTTGAAAAGAACAAATTTACTTGATAGAATGGCAAATGGAAAATACAAATTTAAATGATGAAGTGTTCTATTTCCTTGATTTATTTGTAAACTCAAATTGTAATGTTGAAAATAATGTGAAAGGAAATTGCCATGAGTCATCGTTTATAAACAAGAATATGTATATTTATTATTTTTGCATATAACATTCTACTTTAAATTTAGTTGTGGAAATGGTTTAATATGTATTTACATTGTATAGTGAAACTGAAAACAAAATATGTGTATATTACATTTTAATATGTTTATTTTAATAGTTCTTTTTATTTTATGAATTTGAGAAAATGGAACTATTGTTACCTTTGTGAAAGTATATAATATATATATACAAATATGAATAAATATATAAATTTATTTATATTTATATATATATATATATATATATATATATATTTTAAATAATATTATATTGAGTGATATTGTGAAAATGATATATATATATATATGTATATATATATGTATATATATATATGTATATATATATATACATATATCATTAATAAATATGATTGAAAATGTGAATTAAAATTAATGAAATTTGAAATAAATTGGAGATGTGAATTAGAGGGTCGTTGTGTTTTATACATAGAAGAAGGATATATGTGGGCGGTGGGGGTTTGAAACCCCACCGCTGTTATAATAAGACCATGAGGTGTGGGGTGGGGCTTCGCCCCTCCCTGTTGATGACTGTTTTGATGCAATCATAACAATAAGTTAAAATTCACATAAAATGAACTGAAACTATACTTGAAAGACAAGAAGGAATCATCTGGTGATTCAACTAATCCCAAGTCTACAATGGTTCGGTTGGTCAAGTTCAGTTGGTCAATGTGAAGCTGTAATGTTCAAGGGGCCTTACGTAGTTTAGGTTTATTTTGTGGTTTACTGGACTAAGAATATGCAAAGAGGTCATAGATTTCAACAAGTATTCTGTTCATTTGCATACAAGTGATACCGAGCTGCAAGTTTCAGAGGGTTTTCTTGAATTTTTTTGCAGCTCTCTTCTTTATCTATTTATGAAAACTGTCTACTTATAGATCTGTTATGCATGCTTCTTCAAATTTGAGACAATTTCCTTTGGATTTCTATGTTTTCAGCTAAATATTCCAGATGGGTTGGGAAAAGTTAGAAAGATCTAATCTATACCTCACTTAATCTACCGAAGGATCTAAGTGTTTCTGTTATGCACTATGTAAATACCACAGTAATTTGATCAAATCCACAGTAAAAACCCTAAATGTAAGTTCTGAGCATTTTCACAAACATACATTTAAAATTGCAAGCTCTCAAAGAAGATATTTCAAAACACAAAGAAGAGCAGGAGAACACTCAGAAGATAGATGCAGAACTCCAGATTCTATTGTATTAGAAATGAATAGCCATACATGATTTACAATGTAAGAATGACTCTTAGTTTCATTGATCATACTACAGAGAACTTACAAGCTTTACAGATACAGTAAGGCAGCCAGACATTCCACGCGCACCTTACTGCAGACAAACAGGCGGTCTCCTTCTTCTACTTCTAAACTATGCTATTCTATCTTGCTGTGCTTTCCTAGAATCTCTGTTGTAGGCCCTAAAATCCCTGTTGTAGCCCCTATTGTAAAGTATTACAGTGTAGAGAGGCACAATATAAAGACATTTTGATTGTCCTCACTACAGCAAAAACCTGACTGAACCCCTGGTTCAAACCCTTGGTTACAGCAATAAATGCAGGTGAACCAGTTCTCAAAAATATCTCTGAGCAGTGTCAAATCTGGGCGAAATATTGCCCCTTCTGAGAAGTTCCGGCAGCTGGGCAATAACTTCTGTTTGTCTGTTGCAGTAATACCTTCAGCTGCAACCTTCCTCTTTACTTGAATGGCTTTGACTTTCGCACTTCATCCTTATCTTCTTGCTCCTGAGATCAGATCTTCTGCCTCCATGAGGTCACTGCGCTGACTTTCCAGCTGCTTCCTCAACTGCAAGCCTGCAAGACAAGACAAGCAATAAGTATTCCATTTATCACATAAACAGCAGGAAATTAAAATAAGCATTTAAACCCAGGTGACTGCGCAAGATTGTGGAAATCGGATCAGAATGCACTCAAAAACGCATCCAAAATGCGCTCAGACTGCTCAAGATTCACGGGTCAACCATCGCTGATCGGGAAAATGCGAGAGGCGCCAAAAAAAACACTTTAAAACTCCATCGCTTCATTTCCCGCCCATCAGCATGATCATCCCTGTCGGCGCGTCAAAAAAACACTTTAAAACTCCATCGCTTCATTTCCCGCCCATCGGCATGATCATCCTTGTCGGTGCGTCAAAAAAACATGTTAGCCGACATACTTCATCATCATGATATTTCGCTTCTGCATATTGGAGAAAAGAACAACATCATCATCATCATCATGTTGAAGAAGAATAGGAGGATATGAATATAATCATGCTGCCGAGGAAAGGAAGATGATGGTGATGTCATCATGATATTCGGGCTTCATTGAAATGCTAAGGATGACGTCATCATCATGTTCAGTTAAGATCAGGGGAATAATTGTGATATCGGGTCACCCAAGGAGCATGATCAGGATGATGATGATCATACGACCCCTTTGCGGCCAAGGTAACCCTCTCGAAAGATCAGGATGATGATGATCATCATCATACTTGGGGCTTTTGTCGAACTTGGAATAAGACGTCATCATCATATTTCGGCAAATGGATCGTGCTTGAAAAAATATCCTGTTTGAAGGAAAAAATGATGATGATGATCATCAGGATATTTACAAAAGGTTGTATTTCATCAGCAGGAGGACTTTGTGAAATATCAGGTGGACAAACAAGATCATGATGATCTTGACAATATGACAGGGTAAAAAATATGATGATGACCCTCCTCGTCGAATTATCATGATGACGTCATCATGATATTTTGTCTTCGAAGCACAAGGATGAGTTGAGGTCATCATGATATTTGCACTAGGGTGATATTGTAAAATATGATGATGCTGTTGGGGAATGCAATATCGACTTCTTCTGAATAGATAGGGTGATCATCATGATATTCGCTAACCGGAGATCAGGAGGATATGAAGATGATGATCCTCCTCGTCGATTTATGATGATGATGTCTCCATCACTTAGCGAATTTCAGCAAATGACCCTCGTGAAAGATCAGGATGATGATCATGATGTTGCAAAAGGAGACTAGGAGGATATGAAGTCGTCATCATCATACTTCGAACTTCAGCAAATATCATGATGATGACCTTGCGATAGGATTATAACATGCGCATGCAAATATGCCGATGATGAATTTTTCTAAGTCTGGGTGATCAGCATGATATTATAAGATCAGGTAATGTTGAATTATCATGATGATGCTCGCGATACAAAGATCACTTGACGGGGAAACTTATCGTGACTTAAAGTTAATGTCATCATGATATTTGGGCCTCAGGATATTATCGGGGGGGTGCGTTTCAAATATGATGATGATGTCCTCATACAGCAAAACCAAGTTTATAAAATATGACGCTCCTAAGAAAATCATGATGCTGCATAATGCGCACAAGGCCTTTTGACGGGTAAAGGGCACTACCACCTAAATTTGACGTCCGGATATTGCGACTGCATGATTTTTATCGGGTGATAGACCAAGATCATGATGATCTTGACAACATGACTTAGGATATAAAAAATATGATGATCCTCCTGCGAATATCAGGTTTGACCAAGACTTTGACCGTGCATAACTTTCACATATGGACGAATTTTCAAGTGAAGTAAAAGGCAAACCTGCATGGAATTTCAAGTTCTTTCTAAATATGAGGTCACAGCAATAAAATATGAACTTTGACAAACTGACCTCATGATGATGACCCACTTCATCCAATATCATGATGATGATGCACCTGACCTTCATTTTTACCAGACCGCCAGAAAGCAGAAAAACACAAGCAGAAGCAAAAAGCAAACATCAGCAGGGGTCCCCATTTTGCTAAGGAGCATAATGGGGCGTGTTGTGAACATCACAACAACTAGCAACCAAAACAAAACAATTAAATTTAGAGTGTTCAAGGAAACTAGATGAAATGAACTCATAACTTCCAACTATCTTTCCTGCAAATTGCTACTCAGCTTGAGACTCAAAGTATTCAATAAAGATGCATGAATTTCCATTTTCAGTTTAGTTGTGTGCATGTGATTAATTATCCTCATCTTGAAGATCGGTTGAACAAACCAGTGACTGACATTAGCCTACATAGGTGAGGATATTCCCTCATAGCCGACCGGATAGAGCCTTGTTGCCAGCGAACGTCTATAGCCCCGGCAAGGTTATCGTTACAATTCTCCTAAGTAGAGCCCCACTGCCAGCGAGCGTCCATAGCCCCGGTAGAGTTACTTAGATGGCTTAATCTGGATTTTCAGTATAATCCGCTTTATTTATTTATTTATTTATTTTTTTGTTTTCTAATTTTGAAAGATTTCATAAGATATAGCAATTTGTAACTTCATGATGATGCAAGGAGTGGACACTTGCTAAAATTAAGCTGAGAATTGTAATGGTAGCAAGGGTGACCTCTAATTTTTCACCTAATATCTACACTGGTAGGTTCAACAAACCCAAGGATTTTAGGTGTGTCATCGTGAGAAACCTGCTTCAAATTCTCAATCACGTTTATTGAATACAAAACTTCAGAAGATGAACAACTCTCTACATTCATGACAGTGACAGGTTATGTGTAAATTGCAAATGGTTAACTTGAATATCCTAAATTATATACTGTTTTGAATGGTTGCTAGTTTTGCTCCTTAATACTCTACAGTAAAATAAAGATCCCTGCTGAGGAGACAACAAACAAACCAAACAAACAGGCTGTACAAACAACACAACAACAGAAAAAAAACTGTACAAACAGAAAGAAACAGAAAACAAAAACCAACAGCAGACAAGCTATACAAACAGCCAACCCAAAAGAAAATAGCAAAAGCAGAACTGTACATTATCTGCAGCACTTTACATTAAGAAAGAAAGGACTGCCTCATCCTGACCTTCAAGCCTGGAAGTAGTGTTTCAAATGCTGGCCATTAACTGGTAATGGCACATCTTCTCCAGTCAAGGTCTTAAGTCTAAAGGTGTTATCTCCTATTATTTCTGAAATTTGTAATGGACCCAGCCATAATTTATCGAATTTTCCATGGCTTCCTTTCTTTTCATGTGCTTTGTCCCAGCACAACACTAAGTCTGATATCCTAAATGTTTTGACTCTTGCCCTTTTGTCAAACCACCTCTTAACAACTGCTTGGTGTTTGGCAAACTTCTCGAGGGCTTGACCTCTTTTCTCCTCTAGTTGCAACATTTGCACTATTTTGGCTTCCCTATGGTTATCAAAGCCTAGATATTCATTGGCAAACTTCCAGGTTGGTATTCTCAGATTAACCGAAAGTATGGGATCAGTCCCATAAACTAAGTGATAAGGTGTGCTACCTAAAGCTGTTTTGAACTTGGTCCTGTCTACCCATAATGCATATCTTAATAGGGTATTCCACTCTCTAGGACTTTTGGCAATTAACCTCTTGATGATGTCTAGTAAGATTTTGTTTGTTGATTCAGCCAGTCCATTACCTTGAAGGTAATAATTCGAAGAAAACCCTAGAATGATCCCATATTCAAATGCCCATTTAGAAAATTTTAAAGAAGAAAAAGCAAGGCCGTTATCACATACCAATGAATAGGGCGTTCCAAACCTGGTGATAATGTTTTCTTCAAGGAACTTGATAACTACCTCAGTTGTGGAAAATTTGCAGCAGGTGGCCTCAGTCCACCTTGTACAATAGTCCGTTACCGTCAATATAAACTTGTGTCCTGCAGAAGATGGGGGATTGATGACTCCGATAAAATCCAAGCCCCATTATGCAAACGGTCTGGACTCGATCACAGGCTGTAGTGGATTGGCCAGATTTCTTCCTTTGTCTGCTGCAGTCTGACAGGTGTGGCAGCTTCTGATGTGACTCTTAGTATCTTTGAATATAGTGGGCCAGTAATAGCCCGCTCTCAGTATTTTGTGTGCTGTAGCTAAATGGGAACCATGGCCGGTTCCGTATTTGTCATGTAGTTCTGTCAACACTCTATCAGCTTCAGTTCTGTTTATGCATCTCAAATAAATTCCATCACGGTTCTTCCTGAATAGAAGACCTCCTTGCACCATATAATGCTGTGCTTTAATCTTCAAAGCTCTCCTCTGAGAAGCCTTCATCTTGCCTGGGTACTTTCCAGCTATCAGGAAGGTGCTTAAATCATCGTACCAGCTTGATGCGTCTTGGGAATTCAATACATATTGCTGTTTTATCAGATTTGGATCCATGTTTGCTATTGTCTGCACCAACGCCTGCCCTCTAACCAGCTTTGCGGGAATGATCTCCATGTCGAATTCTTGCAGTGTGGTGATCCATTTGGCTCTTTTTTCTCTAGGCTCGTTTTGCATCAGCAACATCTTTACTGCTGTGTCTGGTACTATGGCTTTAATCTAGCTGCGCAGAATGTAGTGTCTGAATTTTTTTACAGCCTTTACTAATGCGAATGCCTGTCTTTCGATATCTAGATATCTCAGCTGTGCATCCTTCAGAGGCGTACTCATAAATGCTATGGGCCTCTCGTCATTATTTTCACCTTTCTGTGTCAAGGCAGTAGCGACAGAATGAGAAGATGCAAAGGAGTAGATGTAAAACGGGCATGTGTAGTCTGGACTTGCCAATACAGGGGCATTAGAAATTGCCTCCTTGATATCTTCAAATGCGGCTTTGGATACTGGCGTCCATTCCATCTGTGCATCTTTCTTTAACATGGCATTCAACGGCTGAACAATCTCTGCGAAACCTGTTATAAACTTCTGAACAAAGTTAATTTTACCAAAAAATGATTTCAATTCTTTCCTACTATTTGGTATTTGCAAATTTTTTATGGATTCTATTCTATCCGGATCAATTGAAATTCCATTTTCAGAAATGACATGGCCTAATAATTTACCTTCAGTTACGCCAAATATACATTTCTTAGGATTAAGGGAAATCCCATACCTTTCACATCGCTGGAGTACTTTTCTGAGGTCCTCAGCATGGGTGGATGCATCCTTGGAATACACAGTTAAATCATCCATATACACAACAATGCATTTACCTGATAATCCACGGAATGCAACGTCCATGGCCCTCTGAAAAGTGGCACTTGCATTAATCAGACCAAAAGGCATTCTTCTATACGCATAATTTCCCCATTTGCAAGTGAAGGTGGTTTTTAGTCTATCCTCTCTGTCAATTAAAACCTGGTTATAACCTGAAAAACCATCTAAAAAAGACATCATCTTTGCACCATTTACTGCTTGCAGTACTTCGTCTATTGGGGGCAAAGGATAATTATCTTTTTCAGATGCCTTGTTTAAATTTCTAAAGTCTACGCACAACCTGATGTCTCCGTTTTTCTTCCTCACTGGTACTAAGTTAGCTACCCAAACAGAATGTCTGATTGGAAAAATTATTCCAGTGGACAGTAGTTTTTTAACTTCCTCAAAGATTAAAGGCTCTAGAATGGCGTTTACAGGCCTCTATTTCTGCTTAAATGGTTTGACTTCTTTTCTTAAAGGTATTACGTGAGTTATGATGGACTCATCAAATGTTTTCAAGTCTTCATAAGTCCATGCTATGACATGTTTATATTTTTTCAGAACATCCAGAACCTCTTTTCTGATTTTCTCAGAGCAAGCTTTCCCAATTAGTACATTTTGTGGATTTAGCTCAGTCCCTAAGTTATGTAAATCACACTTACCCCCTTCTGTTTTGGGTAAGTCTTTCTGTCTTATTATTCCATCGAAGTCAAAGATGTGCTCTAATTCAATTACTCCTTTTGGCAAGAAGTTTCTCTTTAAGTTGATCATATCTTCTTCGTCCCATGTTACTTCAGGCCTTTCTTGTTCATCAATAATTTGGGCCTCAAATGCCTCATTACAAGTCAGAAAATCAATAATTTGCTGATCCTCTCCAAATACCTGAAAGTGTGTAACGTTGTCTGGTATACTGGGTATGTTAACTAGCTCAACAGCAAATCATCTTAATCCTGACAGTGTCAATGGTTCTAATGTACTAGTAGCAACTGCTAACGCATCTGGCCTATGGTTTAGCTCTCTAGGAATATGCTCTATGTTAAAAGCATCAAATGAATCCATTAAACCCCAAACTCTATGTCTGTAACTGATCATCTTCTTATAATTGCAGGCATATAGTTTCCTCACTTGTCTGACTACTAATTCAGAGTCTAAAAATACTCTGATGGTTTTTACCCCTTTCCTGATGGCCATGACAAGTCCTAAAATTAGGGCCTCATATTTAGCAATATTGTTAGTGCAGGAAAATTGTAATCTATATGCTGCCAAATGTGATTTACCTTGAGGATTTATGAGTTCAATACCTGCACCTGCGCCCTGTTTTGATTTGGACCCATCACATTTTAATGTCCACATGCCATCTTTACTTTTCTGATCTTTTACCTTGGCATACCTTGTCCCTTTTATTGCCTGTGGGGTGTTGTCTTGTTTATTCATGGGCTTTTCCGTTTGGTTATCTTGCATATGTGTGTTTGTAGTTTGCAGCTCAGAAAGATAACTACCCTCGTCCTCTATTTCTTTCCCTAGATCTGGAATCAAGGCACTTATATTATCCTGAACATATCTCTGTGCTGGATCAGGATTCTCATTTTTCTCTTGTGATTCTATCCTTCCTATGCACTTTTTGTATTCATATTCAATGATGTCTTTGCATATTTCACAATTCTCCTCAGAGTGTTGCCTATCATGGACTCTACACCTATTTTTATATAACTTACATTGGACTGGGAGATTGTGTGTAACGCACTCTTCCACCTCTTGTCTAATGGCACGACCAAATTTGTCTATTGCATTGTTTTCCTCATCTGAAGAATTTCTGTCAAACTCAATGAATAGTGCTGTTCTATTGCTGACACACTTCTTTCTAATGTTTAACATCATAATCTCTTCAATCTGCATCCCATTGTTGGTAATTCTATAGACATCTGGTTCAACAGCAGCATATAATATTTCATTAGTTCGATTATACTCTGTTATCATATGTTTCATTCTGGGTTCTGCCCCTATTCTGATCTGGTTTGGGATGCCTCTCCATGGTAACCACATGTGTGAAAAGTCAGTAGCCATATATCCGTTTAATGTCTTGGACCAATCCCTACTTAGCAACATTCCATAATTTACGGGTATATCCACTACTTGAATGTCAATGATTTGGCTTACCCTAGGGTCTGAAGCTAATTGCACTTATATGTTCATGAGTTCTCCTATCACGCTAACCTCGGTCTTATCTAATTGCGTGACAACCTTGGCAGATTTGGTGGGAGTCAGCCCGAGAGTTTTACATATTCCTAAGGGCATTACGTTGGCTGAAGCACCAGAATCTACCATGCAATTGTGTATATTCTTCCCACACAACCTAACAGTTAACAAGAAAGGTTGAGTATCCCTCTTATCCGTATGTATTACCACATTTGTATTGGAAGGCTGCTCAACTTTCTTACCCTTTTCCTTAGGTGGTGAATCACTATTAGGAACAGTTATATCAGCAGACACCTTGTTTGTTATGGATGTATCCAGGGATTTTAAAAAAGCATTTTTGATCCCTGGGGTCTTCAATAATTCATTTAGAGGTATGCTGACCTTCATTTTCTTTATTTCCTCTGATAAGTAATTCATTAGTCTTGTTGTCTCTATTGTTTCTGTCTTACTTGTTTGATCCTTTTGCACTGCTGTTCCATTATTTGTGTGCTGACTAGCTTTAAGTATGGCAGGATTGTTGCTAGCATTCTGATCTGGGGGTGTATTGATGTTATTCGGGGGAGTGGAAGTGGTGAAAGGTCCTCCCGGCCTAGGGTTGTTCCTCAAATTGTAGGTGTGGCTTTTATTTGTCTGTTGAAAGGCCTGCACCTCTTCCGTTTCATTTAATATCTCGTTTTCAGATTCAAAAGGAAACTGAAAAGCATTTAACACAAAGGTTGATTCAGGATAAAGACTTTCACAACAGTATGGTTCATCCTCTAGCAATTCATCCTCCTTCTCTTCTGCAGTTGCAAAGGTAAATGTTTCTAAGACTAATGCTGTGTCATATTCTAAGGGTACTACCTCATTACCCTTAGGAATGAGAAATTCAGAGGTAGGAGGCTGTACATCTACGTTGAAAATACTAGCTGCCAAGTGGAACTGTGGACAGTCATGCTCAGCATGGGCATTAGTATTGTGAAATCTGCACCAATTTTTGGGTGCTGTATTGGCCATTTGTATGCTAGTTATTTGTTTTGCACCATGATTATCTGTATTCTCAAAAGGAGAAGCTAGAGTACCGTTGTTGGGCCCAGTGTTCCATGTCTTGGGTGGCCTAGGTTGATTCTGGTTTTTGTTATTATTGCCCCAGGTCCTATTATCTATCACTGGCCCCCTATTTTGCATTGGTTGCCCCTGACTGGGGCCTTGATGCAGATTGTAGCTTTGGTTCTGATTGTATTGCTGATTTTGGTTGAGACTGTAATTCTGATTTTGGCCTTGGTTGTGATTTTGAGGTGGATTGTAGTTTTGGTTGCTTCTTCCATAGGGGTTCTCATTTCTTAGCTGTGTCACTTCGATTGTTAATCTTTTCAAATGTGCAGTAATCTCTTTAATGTCTTCCCTATCCTCTTGTGCTTTTGCCACAGTTACATCCCTAGGAAGTTGGAAGAAAGGCTGACCATTATTTTGACTGTTATTGGAAGTACTAGCCGTGTAAGGAGTTATAGCCTGGATTGGAGTAGGATTATACACAGGTGTGTAAGAAGGAACCGGATTTATTAGTGGAGCATGCTGCACAGGGACTCCATTCCATGGGTGTGCCTGATTCTGCACCCCAAAATTTCCTCCAAATGGACTGTAAGTTGTATGTCTCATTTCTTGGTTCACTGAGGCTGCCTCTTTATAGGCTTTGGATATTGAATCTATGTCAGGTTTCCTTTTGACAAACATGGCAGTTAAAGGATCCAAAGCAGCATAGTACATAGCCAACAAGGGAGCATCATCTATGGTATAAGGGGCTACTAGCCTAGAATAGGCCTTTTGAAATCTGTCATTGAAATTATCAATTAGCTCTCCCTCACCTCGTTTTATAGCAGCCAGTTTATGATACAAAGCACAAGGGTCGATGGGTCCTCTAAATCTTGACAGAAATGCTTCTTCCATAAGTGCCCAGGAAGAAATGTAACCATTGGGTAAGTTTACGTACCAGCTAGAGGCCTGCTCATTAAAGGTGTAAGGAAATAATCTACACACAACATCCTCGTGCTCTAACATAGCCCTAAAACATGCTTCCTTAAATATTCTAATATGATCTTCTGGGTCTTGATGCAACTGGTATTTGGGACATATCTTTTCTGGATTTTTTGGCATGTCATGATAATCATTGAAGAATATGGGAGAATTGACATCGAAATAAGCCATTTCAGGTGTTTGAGCTTGACTTGAACTTGCAGAAATACCTGGATTGATTGGTGGATTAGGATTTAGAGGAGGATTAAGACCTCCAGGAGTGCCTGAACCCAGATTTAAAGATCTGAACAGTGATCTGTCAGGACTTACAATACTACGGATATTAAAAGGTGACCTAGGAGGTGTTCCAGATGAACTTCCCGCTTGCGATATCTTTGGATTCCAAATTAAAGGGCTTTTACTTCGCCTTGTATCAGGTAGTTGCACAAATATATCTCCTGAACTGGACCTAGACCTAGTCACTCTGTTACTGTCGTTAGCCAGTTTGAAATGAAATCTAACTCAGGCAGGCCCTCCTTCTAGCGCCAGAAAACTGTTGATGACTGTTTTGATGCAATCATAACAATAAGTTAAAATTCACATAAAATGAACTGAAACTATACTTGAAAGACAAGAAGGAATCATCTGGTGATTCAACTAATCCCAAGTCTACAATGGTTCGGTTGGTCAAGTTCAGTTGGTCAATGTGAAGCTGTAATGTTCAAGGGGCCTTACGTAGTTTAGGTTTATTTTGTGGTTTACTGGACTAAGAATATGCAAAGAGGTCATAGATTTCAACAAGTATTCTGTTCATTTGCATACAAGTGATATCGGGCTGCAAGTTTCAGAGGGTTTTCTTGAATTTTTTTGCAGCTCTCTTCTTTATCTATTTATGAAAACTGTCTACTTATAGCTCTGTTATGCATGCTTCTTCAAATTTGAGACAATTTCCTTTGGATTTCTACGTTTTCAGCTAAATATTCCAGATGGGTTGGGAAAAGTTAGAAAGATCTAATCTATACCTCACTTAATCTACTGAAGGATCTAAGTGTTTCTGTTATGCACTATGTAAATACCACAGTAATTTGATCAAATCCACAGTAAAAACCCTAAATGTAAGTTCTGAGCATTTTCACAAACATACATTTAAAATTGCAAGCTCTCAAAGAAGATATTTCAAAACACAAAGAAGAGCAGGAGAACACTCAGAAGATATATGCAGAACTCCAGATTCTATTGTATTAGAAACGAATAGCCATACATGATTTACAATGTAAGAATGACTCTTAGTTTCATTGATCATACTACAGAGAACTTACAAGCTTTACAGATACAGTAAGGCAGCCAGACATTCCACGCACACCTTACTGCAGACAAACAGGCGACCTCCTTCTTCTACTTCTAAACTATGCTATTCTATCTTGCTGTGCTTTCCTAGAATCTCTGTTGTAGGCCCTAAAATCCCTGTTGTAGCCCCTGTTGTAAAGTATTATAGTGTAGAGAGGCACAATATAAAGACATTTTGATTGTCCTCACTACAGCAAAAACCTGACTGAACCCCTGGTTCAAACCCTTGGTTACAGCAATAAATGCAGGTGAACCAGTTCTCAAAAATATCTCTAAGCAGTGTCAAATCTGGGCGAAATATTGCCCCTTCTGAGAAGTTCCGGCAGCTGGGCAATAACTTCTGTTTGTCTGTTGCAGTAATACCTTCAGCTACAACCTTCCTCTTTACTTGAATGGCTTTGACTTTCACACTTCATCCTTATCTTCTTGCTCCTGAGATCAGATCTTCTGCCTCCATGAGGTCACTGCGCTGACTTTCCAGCTACTTCCTCAACTGCAAGCCTGCAAGACAAGACAAGCAATAAGTATTCCATATCACATAAACAACAGGAAATTAAAATAAGCATTTAAACCCAGGTGATTGCGCAAGATTGTGGAAATCAGATCAGAATGCACTCAAAAACGTGTCCAAAATGCGCTCAGACTGCTCAAGATTCACGGGTCAACCATCGCTGACCGGGAATATGCCAGAGGCACCAAAAAAAACACTTTAAAACTCCATCGCTTCATTTCCCGCCCATCGGCATGATCATCCCTGTCGGCGCGTCAAAAAAACACTTTAAAACTCCATCGCTTCATTTCCCGCCCATCGGCATGATCATCCCTGTCGGCGCGTCAAAAAAACATGTTAGTCGACATACTTCATCATCATGATATTTCGCTTCTGCATATTGGAGAAAAGAACAACATCATCATCATCATCATGTTGAAGAAGAATAGGAGGATATGAATATAATCATGCTGCCGAGGAAAGGAAGATGATGGTGACGTCATCATGATATTCGGGCTTCATTGAAATGCTAAGGATGACGTCATCATCATGTTCAGTTAAGATCAGGGGAATAATTGTGATATCGGGTCACCCAAGGAGCATGATCAGGATGATGATGATCATACGACCCCTTTGCGGCCAAGGTAACCCTCTCGAAAGATCAGGATGATGATGATCATCATCATACTTGGGGCTTTTGTCGAACTTGGAATAAGACGTCATCATCATATTTCAGCAAATGGATCGTGCTTGAAAAAATATCCTGTTTGAAGGAAAAAATGATGATGATGATCATCAGGATACTTACAAAAGGTTGTATTTCATCGGCAGGAGGACTTTGCGAAATATCAGGTGGACAAACAAGATCATGATGATCTTGACAATATGACAGGGTAAAAAATATGATGATGACCCTCCTCATCGAATTATCATGATGACGTCATCATGATATTTTGTCTTCGAAGCACAAGGATGAGTTGAGGTCATCATGATATTTGCGCTAGGGTGATATTGTAAAATATGATGATGCTGTTGGGGAATGCAATATCGACTTCTTCTGAATAGATAGGGTGATCATCATGATATTCGCTAACCAGAGATCAGGAGGATATGAAGATGATGATCCTCCTCGTCGATTTATGATGATGATGTCTCCATCACTTAGCAAATTTCAGCAAATGACCCTCGTGAAAGATCAGGATGATGATCATGATGTTGCAAAAGGAGACCAGGAGGATATGAAGTCATCATCATCATACTTCGAACTTCAGCAAATATCATGATGATGACCTTGCAATAGGATTATAACATGCGCATGCAAATATGCCGATGATGAATTTTTCTAAGTCTGGGTGATCAGCATGATATTATAAGATCAGGTAATGTTGAATTATCATGATGATGCTCGCGATACAAAGATCGCTCGACGGGGAAACTTATCGTGACTTAAAGTTAATGTCATCATGATATTTGGGCCTCAGGATATTATCGGGGGGGTGCGTTTCAAATATGATGATGATGTCCTCATACAGCAAAACCAAGTTTATAAAATATGACGCTCCTAAGAAAATCATGATGCTGCATAATGCGCACAAGGCCTTTTGACGGGTAAAGGGCACTACCACCTAAATTTGACATCCGGATATTGCGACTGCATGATTTTTATCGGGTGATAGACCAAGATCATGATGATCTTGACAACATGACTTAGGATATAAAAAATATGATGATCCTCCTGCGAATATCAGGTTTGACCAAGACTTTGACCGTGCATAACTTTCACATATGGACGAATTTTCAAGTGAAGTAAAAGGCAAACCTGCATGGAATTTCAAGCTCTTTCTAAATATGAGGTCATAGCAATAAAATATGAACTTTGACAAACTGACCTCATGATGATGACCCACCTCATCCAATATCATGATGATGATGCACCTGACCTTCATTTTTACCAGACCGCCAGAAAGCAGAAAAACACAAGCAGAAGCAAAAAGCAAACATCAGCAGGGGTCCCCATTTTGCTAAGGAGCATAATGGGGCGTGTTGTGAACATCACAACACTCCCCACATCCCTACCTTACACCTCCCGTCGCTCAGTGCGGCCACATTTCCTGCTAGACCCTATCTCTGCTGTGCCCTACGCGCTCCACACCTCCGGCCCCTTCGCTACACTTCGCCCCCGCCGTCCATAGCCTAAGCTTCCCCTCCACTCTGCCAACACCACCTATGCCCTTTGTGGTCTGCACCCACACTTGCCTCTGTGCCTCCGCCGTGGTTCATCCCTGCTCACAGCTGCCTCCGTCCGCCGCTGCCTAAACCTCCATGCCTGCAAAACAAAACACTCAAGCTCACAATAAATTTAGGGTTATAAAACCCTCTTCCCATTAAGATGGTATGTTATTTTAGAATGATTTTAAGTGGTAAGTGGCATTTCCACTATCAAACATATTAACATTTGTATATATAAATATAAATATATAAATATATATATATATATATATATATATATATATAAAATTAATCTTAAGTGTATGATTGGCACTAGGTAAGAAAACATATATGTATTGGATAAATATTTATATTAACTTTATAGCAAGGGAACAATATGAGTTGGTTTTATACAAAATACTCTATAAAATTTTAAGTGGGATTTCCACTAGAATGAAATATAAAATTAATAATTAAATAAATGTATATATATATATATATACATTTATTTGATTTTGGAGTTTCAATTTAACAGAAAAGAAATTAGTTCATTGGAAAGGTTAGTATGGAAATTGTAATATAATTTCATATAGCAATGGTATGAAACCAAGAAGATAAATGAACCAGTATCGAAACGAACTGAGAGAAAACCTAAAACGTTGCAAAATTAAACCGACACCAAACATAGAAAATAATATCGACATGCACTTGTGAGTGGAATTTTTCATATCAACAATCAATTAGACAACTTAAACTTACAAACCGAGCACGCTTGTGCATGTGAGGGAGGCTTTCGGAATAGATAGGGAAATTTTTTTGATATGTCGTATCATGACTACTTGTCATGTGTGGACATAACATGCATGTTTGCGTGTTGTGAATGCATGTGAAAAGTGGGCATGACATTTGGTATCAGAGCCCAGGGTTTCAAACACTGGGCTTATATGAGCACATTATTCTTCTGCGATTAAACTGACTAGAGTTTACTTTGTAATGTAGGATGCCTCCCAGACAAGTTCGGCAACTAGTGTCCCGCCGCACTCTAGCCACTAAGGTGCGCACTGATTCTTCAGCTGTGGGACCAGAACAGCCAGTCCCACCAGAATAGCCAATCCCACAAGTTCAGCCAGTTTTATAGGCACAATCAGTTCCTCAGGTACCACAAGCGCCACCCGCCCCACCTGAGATGGGACCACAGATACTACAGGCCTTACAGGCTATTTTGGATAGGCTTCCACCGGCCATAGTTGAGCCACGTGTGGAGCCACGTGTTGAGCCCCGCAACGTCCCGCGAGAGGAACCGCGCATGGAGGCATGAGTTGAGTATCATGTCGAACCACATGAAGAACCCTGTGTTGAGCCACAGGGGGTACCTCGTGTGGAGCCATATGTCAAGCTACTTGATACAGAGGAGGTTGGTTTGGCCGGCAGGGCCCGGAGCAGGAGTCCCACACGTCATGTTAGGCATGACGAGACAGTGAGAATAGAGCAATTTGGTTCCAGATCTTATGAGCATCATGCAGATGAGCCTTACAGGGGGCGCAGTGACAGAGGGGATCCCATTAGGGATATACTGAGGTTGAACCCTCCTACATTCGTTGGAACTACAGAGGGAGCTGAGGCAGAAGCCTAGCTTATCAGTTTGGACAGGTGCTTTGTGTTGCGACCTTATGTAGGCAAAATGAAGGCCCGTGTGGTAGTGCACTTGTTACGAGATGCCGCAGCTACATGGTGGCGCACTAAGGAGTGTAAGCACTACTTATCCATAGATACACTCTCATGGGAGACTTTTTTTGAGCGCTTCAATGCGCGTTATCTATCCGACCACTACCGACAGCGTCGTATCGACGAATTTCATGATCTACAGCAGAGGGGACTCTCGGTGGCTTAGTACGAGAGTAAATTTACAGAGTTATCCAGATATGCAGAATATCTCTAGGATGAGAAACTCCTGGTACACAAGTTTATCAGAGGTCTAAACCATAGTATATCAGGGCCTGTTCAGATGGTAGATCCGTAGACACTGAGTGATGCTGCCGAAAAGGCATACATTGCAGAAGAGATTTAGGGACAGGGGCAGAATTCTCACCCTTAGTTCCAGGATCAAGGACAGCAGCAACATCAACCAAACTTCCATAGACCAACACAACATTTCCCTAAAGGAGGACACAGTTCAGCACCATTACCTCCTAGACCCCCACAGCAAAAGCAAACACAGCAGCAACAGAAAGCTAAGACACAATAGAAATCATATGGGGGAAGTAATGGAGGTTAGTAGCAGTAGGGCCTGCGCAGAGACCAGAGACAGCAGGGACCACTTGCTGGACCCGCGAGACCACAACAGTCATTTAGGGGTTCATAGGGATCTACTAGCAGGACCGGGTAGTAGCAGTTGAGTAGAACTTAGACTGTATAGGTACAGGTCAAAGGCCCTTGTTATAATTGTGGTGAATCAGGACACATAGCTAGAGAGTGCCCATTGGGTTATACAGCTAGAGGATAGCATCATGCAGGAGGATCTAAGCAGACAGTGGGTGACGTGGGTAAATCCCACCATATGTTTGCAGTAGTTGACAACTGCCAAGCCAATTTTTAGGCCTCAGTCATTGAGACAACAAGTATGATAGCAGAATCTCCCATCTCTATCCTTTTTGACTCCAGAGCTATCGACTCCTTTATTTCTACATCATTAGTGGAACGTTGCAGGCTGGTGGCTTCTAGGCAGGACATTAGATGGGAGGTCAAACTGGCCTCTGGGGCCAGGATGTCAGTTGATTCCATTGTCCAAAAATGTGAAGTTTCCTTGGGTTCATTCACTACAACATGGGATCTTAGAGTGATGCCTTTAGGAACCTATGGCATAGTTCTTGGCATGGACTGGCTTACAGCTCATAGAGCTAAGCTAGATTGCCGTCAGAAGACAATTAGTTGCACAGATGATCAGGGCACTCCGGTAGAGTTAGTGGGTATCCAGAAGCCCATGGCTGCTCGAACAGTATCCGCTCAGCAACTTAAGCATTGCATGCAGAAGGGATGTCTGTTATTTGCTATCACAGTCAGTGATAGGTTAGAAGAAGAACCTGAGACTACATTAGATGACCACCCCATCCTGAGGGAGTTTGTAGACGTTTTTCCACCAGAGTTACCTGGTATGCCCCCATGCAGAGAAGTTGATTTTCACATTGATCTAGTACCAGGGGTAGAACCAGTATCTCAAGAACCTTACAGAATGACTACTCATGAGCTTACAGAGCTAAAATTATAGTTAGAAGAATTACTAGAGAAGGGGCACATCTGACCCAGTGTATCTCCATGGGGTGCACCGGTTATCTTCATTAAGAAGAAGGATGTATCTCTTTGACTATGCATGGACTATAAGCAGTTGAACAAAGTGACAGTGAGAAACTGATATCCTCTGCCGAGAATTGATGATCTCTTTGACCAGATGCAAGGAGCTAGAGTGTTTTCAAAGATTGACCTAAAGTCTGGTTATCACCAATTGAGAATTACAGAGGCAGATATTCATAAAACTACTTTCTGAACCTGATATGGTCACTATGAGTTCACAGTGGTGCCCTTCGGATTGACGAACGCCCCTATAGTGTTCATGAGTCTTATGAATGAGGTGTTCCGTACTTACCTAGATTGGTTCATGATCATATTTCTTGATGACATCTTAATCTATTCATGGACCAAGGAGGAACATGTGGATCATTTGCGTCAAGTAATGCAGTGTTTACGTGAGAATCAATTGTTTGGCAATTTGGTGAAATGTGCCTTCTTCAGGATGGAGGTGCAGTATTTGGGTCATATATTATCAGGTGATGGTATCTCCGTAGATCCATCAAAGATTAGGGCTATTCAGGACTAGCCAGCACCCACTAGTGTTACAGAAGTGAGGAGCTTTATGGGACTAGCCAGTTACTACTATAGGTTTGTCGAAGGTTTCACTAGAATAGCTCATCCTATCACTTCCCTTCAGCGTAAAGGGAAAGGATTTACATGGACTGAGTAGTGTGAGAAGGCCTTTGGAATCCTTAAGGAATGTCTTACCAGCACTCCCATACTAGCTATTCCTGATCCAGCAGAAGATTTTGTTGTCTGCACGGATGTATCTTTAGAGGGATTTGGTGCTGTGCTTATGCAGGGTGGTAGAGCGATTGCTTATGAATCGTGAAAGCTTAAAACACATGAGCTGAACTACCCTACACATGATCTTGAGCTAGCAGCTGTCATTCATGCTCTTGTTCAATGGAGACACTTCCTCTTAGGCTGATGCTTTGAGCTCCATTCGGACCATCATAGCTTGCAGTATATTTTCACTCAGCCGAATTTGAATGCCTGCCAGCGGTGATGGATAGAGTTCTTATGTGAATACAACTTTGATGTCCATTACATCAAGGGAAAGGAAAACGTGGTCGCCAATGCATTGAGTCGAAGGTGCCATGAGATCCTGACTCTAACTTTGAAAATGGATTTAAGAGAATGTATCTTACAGCATCTACCTGAAGACAAGTGGTTTCTTGAGGTGCAGCAGGAGATTCAGAATCAGAGGGTCCTGAAGGGAAAGTATGAAGGATATTCCTTGGAGTCAGATGGATTACTTAGACTTAGGCAGCATATCTATGTACCTCGTGCAAGTGATCTGCATGTAGTAATACTCTCGGAGGCTCATAGGGCACCTTATGTAGCTCATCTAGGAGTGAAGAAGATGCATGCAGACTTGAGACAATTATACCATTGGGCTGGAATGAGATGTGATATTGCAGAGTTTGTAGCTTGATGCCTTGAGTGTCAGAGGGTCAAGGCCGAGCATCAGCATCCAGCAGGACTCTTATACCCACATGAGATACCTGAATTGAAATGGGACACCATCTCCATGGACTTCATTGTTGGTCTACCTATGTCATCACAACGCCATGATGCCATCATGGTGACAGTTGACAAGTTGACCAAGGTGGCGCATTTCTCACCTGTACGCACAATGTACAATGCTCTATCAGTGGTGAGGGTATTTCTTGATCAAATTGTCAGACTACATGGAGTACCTCATCGTATTATATCTGATAGAGACTCTATTTTCACATCTTCATTTTGGAGAGCTCTACATCAGGCATTGGGCACACAGCTCAACTTGAATTCCCCTTATCATCTTGAGACCGATGGCCAGACAAAAAGGGTTAATTAGGTGTTAGAGGATATGCTGCATATGTACGTTATGGATCATCAGTCTAAATGGGAAGACTACCTGTATCTAGTTGAGTTTGCCTACAATAATGGGCATCATAGCTCGTTGGGTATGCCTCCTTACCAGGCTTTATATGGCAGACCTTGTAGAATGCCTTTGAGTTGGGATCGGTTAGAAGACCGAGTTGCCATTGGTCCCGAATTGATCCAGGATATGGAACAACAGGTTACCTTGATCAGACAGAGACAGTAGGAAGCTCAGGATAGACAGAAAAAGTATGCAGATGCAAAGAGGACAGATCGAAGCTTCTCAGTAGGTGACAGAGTTTTCTTAAGAGTGCGATAGCATAAGAGTCCAATCCATTACAGAAAAGGCTCTAAGCTCGCACCCCAGTTTGTAGGACCTTTCGTGATCCTAGAGAGGATAGGACCTGTAGCCTACCATTTAGCCTTGCCACCTAGCCTATCTCGTATCCACGATGTCTTTCATGTCTCAGTTTTATGATGATATATGTTTGATTGGAGTGCTCTTCAGGTAGAGGTAGATGGACAGCTAGCTTTGGAGCTAATATGCATATTGGCTTGTCAGACACTGGGCCTTCGAGGTCGAGAGCTGGACCAGGTTAGAGTCTAGTGGGATATGTATGATGAAGTCACTGCAACATGGGAAGATGCTATGAGACTGAAGATGCTTTACCCTCACCTCTTTGATGACTTCTAGGAGGAAGTGCAATCTTAGGGGGAGAGGATGTGAGGCCTGCTTTTTGTACTACTGTTCATGAGACTATTTGCAGTGATTGTTATTATTATTTATATGTTGAGAGACTTTTGTTGCGGAATCTTGCTTATTGAACCTAATTGATTTTAAGGAAATAATTGTGCAATGATAAGTTAGATATTGTTTTGAAGAAAATGATGTATGGATATGGAAACTCAATATGATTATGTGGTTGAATGTTTAAGATGCATGTATTTAGTTTTGCTTTGGCTATGATATCTATATATGATATTGACTTCGAGTTTGAGTGTGCAGGTATTGCTAACAAAACCACAAATACAGGAGACCATATCATACCTATGGTGTATCCCTTGTGAGCCAATCTAGTTCAATGAGAAACTGAGATCAACCTCGTGCTTGGAAAATGTTGTAATGTTGTAATGTGTTTAATGTTGCATGAGGTCAAGGGAATAGGAGTTATCTTCCGATTTACTTTTGTGTTCTAAGTAATGATGTTTTTAATCTTGTTTGAATTTTAATTCTTTTAGACCCTTTATCTTGTGTTTTGTTTGACTCTGGGAGTCCTAACTAGGTTTAAAACAACCCTAGGTGATACCCTATGGGTCTAGGGACCTTTTTGACTAGGATAACCCTGGGTTAACTTCCATATGGTCACTTCAACTTTAGGGTGAAGTAAAGTGACGAATTTGGAAGCATGGGGGACATGGGATGAGTGGAATACACACTCATGCCCACTTCCAAGTCATAGAGCCACTCCATGATTCCGTAATAATGGGGTGCTTGTCTCCATGTGCCTCCTTTAGGTGGGGTTCCCCTTAATGAGGGTGTTGTGTCACCCACTCTTTCTTTTATTTTAAGTTTACTTGTTTATTTTATTCCTACATGTGGGCTTTAATGGGGAACCTATTGAGTGGGGGTACATTGTTTTATGACCACTAGGTTAATGGAGGAGTGGGGGGTTGAGTTGTTTATTCCCACTTGGGAAATTAGGAAAATAGAGGAATTAGTTTTAAAAGTAGGAGGAGAAGGAGAGTAAGGGGGTTGGATTATTGTGAGAAGAGGGGATTGTTGGAGAAGAAGGTGGGAAGAGGAGCTCTACATCAACTCTCATTCCATAATTGGGCTTTGTAAGGTTGGTGATCCAATTCTACACTCTATGTGAATGTTGCTTGAAATGTAGGTTGTCTCTGGTTTTGATGAATGAGTTTGAACTAGTCTTCTTTGAGTTTTTTTGTTAGTTTTGGGGGTTTTGCTTTGGGTGTAGAAAGAGCTCCTTCTAGTTGGAAGGAAATGCTCATCTCATATAGGGAAGGGGAGGTGTGACCCTCCCCAGGTGTCATATTGTTCTTGATATTGTTCATGCCTTGTGAGCATGTTGGTTCTTTTATAGCCTAGAGGGCTTATGGCCTTGTGTACCTATTGGGATATCCTTGGTGTTTGGGTTTATTGGAAGGCTTGAGGCCTTGTGGAGGAAGTGAATATTGTTGGCTTAAGGCCTTGTGGAGGAAAGATAACTGGTTGGCTTGAGGCCTTGTGTTACTACGTGGTATAATGTAAAAGAAAAATGACACCTGGGGGTTAGAGTTGTCTACTTCCCTACCCTCCTTGAACTCACCTAAGCTGAGTCTCTGTGATGTGGGTCAACCATGGGGTTTTGTGTGTAAAGTGCTTGGTTATTGAATTTAGTATTGTGAAGTGTTGTCTTGTATAGTCTACCTGGTATGAGGAAGGTCTCCCTAGCTCGGGGATGACCCTCTTGCAGGTCAAAGGTAGGGAGGAGAGCTAGAGGTTTTCTTGTTGTCTCCCTTGTGTCTTGCAGGTAAATGTTGGAGCAATGTGAAAGTGGATGAAGAAGTGTTACCGTGTTAAAGGATCTATTTATCTTCCTATTGCATTGAGAGCTTGGTTTCTAGAATTTTTCACTATGTAAAAGATGTTGAGAAAACTTCTCCTTTGAAAATGTTGTAAGAGTTGTTACCTTGGGAATGAAGGATTAAACCTCCCTGACTATGTTTAAAGTTGTGAGACTATTTGGTTGTTACCTTTCATCATTTGTGTAAGTTGGGAGAAGAGAATAAAAATTACTCCCTTGATAATCTGTGTATTGTGGAAATTTAATACAGTTAATTGTTCTTGTTGTCAAGTTTTTAATTATGAGACTTGTTAATTTGATGAACCAAATGATATATGAATCCCTTGTATTATCTAGTAAGAAAGTTAATTTTAGTTTAGTACTATGTATGATGCATTTTTGCTCTTTAAAATAAGTTTCAACTTGAAGTTACATTGCATTGGAAAATAATCTAAGTGGAATGTTTTATGGCATTATGTGTGTTCTTGAAATATAATTAGTTCATTAGTTCCAAGTATTTATTTCTGGTTTAAATTGTATTTGAAAAGAACAAATTTACTTGATAGAATGGCAAATGGAAAATACAAATTTAAATGATGAAGTGTTCTGTTTCCTTGATTTATTTGTAAACTCAAATTGTAATGTTGAAAATAATGTGAAAGGAAATTGCCATGAGTCATCGTTTATAAACAAGAATATGTATATTTATTATTTTTGCATATAACATTCTACTTTAAATTTAGTTGTGGAAATGGTTTAATCTGTATTTACATTGTATAATGAAACTGAAAACAAAATATGTGTATATTACATTTTAATATGTTTATTTAATAGTTCTTTTTATTTTATGAATTTGAGAAAATGGAACTATTGTTACCTTTGTGAAAGTATATATATATATATATAAATTTATTTATATTTATATATATATATTTTAAATAATATTATATTGGGTGATATTGTGAAAATGATATATATATATACATACATATATCATTAATAAATATTATTGAAAATGTGAATTAAAATAAATGAAATTTGAAATAAATTGGAGATGCGAATTAGAGGGTCGTTGTGTTTTATACACAGAAGAAGGATATATGTGGGCGGTGGGGGTTTGAAACCCCACCACCATTACAATAAGACCGTGAGGTGTGGGGAGGGGCGGAGCCCCACCCACACCCCACTTTGTGGGATGTGGGTGGGGCTCCACCCCTCCCCACATCCCTACCTTACACCTCCCGCCGCTCAGTGTAGCCACATTTCCTGCCAGACCCTATCTCTGCCATGTCCTACGCGCTCCACACCTCTGGCCCCTTCGCTACGTTTCACCCCCACCGTCTGTAGCCTAAGCTCCCCCTCCACTCTGCCAACACCACCTATGCCCTCTGTGGTCCACGCCCACACTTGCCTCTGTGCCTCCGCCGTGGTTCGGCCCTGCTCACAGCTGCCTCCGTCCGCCGCTGCCTAAACCTCCATGCCTGCAAAACAAAACACTCAAGCTCACAATAAATTTAGTGTTATAAAACCCTCTTCCCATTAAGATGGTATGTTATTTTAAAATGATTTTAAGTGGTAAGTGGCATTTCCACTATCAAACATATAAACATTTGTATATATAAATATATATATATATATATATATACATCTCTATATATATATATATATTTATATATATAAATATAATTAATCTTAAGTGTATGATTGGCACTAAGTAAGAAAACATATATGTAATGGATAAATATTTATATTAACCTTATAGCAAGGGAACAATATGAGTTGGTTTTATACAAAATACTCTATAAAATTTTAAGTGGGATTTCCACTAGAATGAAATATAAAATTAATAATTAAATAAATGTATATATTTATGCATAGTTATATATGCATATATATATATATATATATATATACATTTATTTGATTTTGGAGTTTCAAGTTAACAGAAAAGAAATTAGTTCATTGGAAAGGTTAGTATGGAAATTGTAATATAATTTCATATAGCAATGGTATGAAACCAAGAAGATAAACGAACCAGTATCGAAATGAACTGAGAGAAAACCTAAAACGTTGCAAAATTAAATCGACACCAAACATAGCAAACAATATCAACATGCACTTGTGAGTGGAATTTTCCGTATCAACAATCAATTAGACAACTTAAACTTACGCACCGAGCACGCTTGCGCGTGCGAGGGAGGCTTTCAGAATAGATAGGGAAAATTTTTTGATATGTCGTATCATGACTACTTGTCATGTGTGGACATAACATGCGTGTTTGCATGTTGTGAACGTATGTGAAAAGTAGGCATGACATTCACTTTTCACATGCGTTCACAACACGCAAACACGCATGTTATGTCGACAAATGACAAGTAGTCATGATACGGACATAACATGCGTGTTTGCATGTTGTGAACGCATGTGAAAAGTGGGCATGATAGCTTGTGGAAATCTTCAATCATGTCAGCCAATCATGAATGATACCTTAAGAAACTTAGTCATTAGCAATATCTCTTCCGGATTTGGGTCTGACACTCTGCCGGTACAGTTCTTCCTCAGTCTACTCTGTCAAACAGGAACCCAAAACTCAAGTGCTCATATCTCTTCACCCTTCCATCACTGGAGGTTAAATCCTTGGAATCTATTAGTCAAGATACTCCTCTTGACTTCCCCAAATCCATACTTTACTGAAATACTTCCTCTGAGAGATCCGAACCTAACTGTCGGACCTTGCTGACTACTCTATTCTTGCTTACCAGATCATAACACTTCTTCAATCTGGCTTCTGGTAGAGACTCATCATGTCTTGCGAATGTGTGGGATAACCTTTGTTGCCATCAATGACAACATTCATGAATTCATATAGTGTCTCTTGCCAACAAGCTCCCCCTTTGGCATTGATGGCAACACTTAGTGAAAAATGACTAAGTGTCACACTATACTCCCCCTTGGCTAATGCTCTGTCTCTATGTACATTTTCCAGAGCTCCCCCTTAGCTGGATTCCTCATTTTTCACTGCCCATCACTCCCCCTTTGACATCAATGGCAAAAGGTGGGGTCTGCACACCAAAATTTTCAAAAATTAATCTATACTTAGTCGCATAAGTATATCATCCGGTTGCACTCTACATATACTTTAGTATGTCTGCAAAAGTGTTTTTCAATTGTACAACTTCGGTTGCCCAACTCAGCTTCATCCTGTCCAAAATTGATATGTGACCACTCAATAGGAATACAAAAGCTTCTGCCTTTTTCAGATCTATTAGATCATTTGTCTTGGCGGTGGTTTGAGCATCACTTAGGGCCTCATGCATGGCCTCCAACTTAGGAATGATTATTCTTCTAAGTTCATTTAACCTGCTGATTTTGTTTTTCTTTTCTTTCTCTAGCTTCTTAATTTCATCCAAGACTACAATAGTCTAACATTCTTGATTTACTATGGATGAGGTAAATGGATCAAAATTTTGAGAAAGTTTTGTTAGTTTGATCTCCTGTTCTTCCATTTTCTTCTCAATCTCCATTGTTGCTTTGGACCATGATAGACAAAATTTATATATTTCCCCGCCATCTTTAAGAGCATTTTCTAATCTCTTTATCCCTATATCCATATTTCTTCTATCATTTGATATTAGACTTAGTACTTCAGAGAATCTTTTATCCAAAAACTCTTTCCAAACCTTTTCCTCAGCTGATTTCTCTAAGGACTCAAAATGAGTGCTGACTGAACTAACAAGAGATTTAAGATTACGTGATGAGGAACCTAATGAATCCTTCAGAAAGGATGGCATGATCTTTTCAAGTACACTGGATGCAGCTTCTATTAGCTCACAGTCTTCCATGTGAGACTTCAGGAGTTTTTCTTTTGCCTTAGCATTAGCAAATGAAGCTATCTTCATTGTTTGTACTAGGGAAAGAGAATCAAAATCAAATGGTCCTAGTAGAAGTTCTGGTTCATCAATTTCCATTGTCTCTTTGTTTAAGAATTCTTTGACAATTTCTGCAGTGTCTCTTGCTAAAGACAGAGTTTTCTTTTCTTCTGCAGTGTTAGAGCTGTCATCTTCTTTTCCCCTCACTTCTTTTTCTTTCTCCTTTATCCTTTCTTCTCCTTTGGATCCGGAGTCAGCAGGGGAAACTGGAGGAGTGATGTTTGTTTGTTTACGGGCCACCTCTTCTAGAGTAGAGGATTCCAAGTCCTTATCCTTTTCTTCACCAGTGTCCATTACTTCTTCTATCATTGCCTCAGTAGATTCTTTTTCAACATTTGTGGCCAAGGGATCAACACCCAAGTCCTCTATAATAGGAATGTTGAATCTTGAGTATGCATTCCACAGGATTTCTTTTGTTTCTTTTGCCACTTTATCAGTTTCTCCAAGCATGAGCTAATTCATTCTAGTCTTACTTCAAAACTCATCCTTGCAATCTTTGAAAATCATATCCATTTGTTTTGGAGTAATTGAAGGGTAGAGCTAAATAGCTATCTGTTCTCTAATTTATAAGTCCTTAGCCTTAGCATTTTCTTTTCTCATTTCAAGTTCCTTTTCCAAACTTTTAGGAATTAGAGAAATTATTTCAATTAAGGCTTTATTGTATATGTTCAAGTACTTAACTGTGGCTTCCTCCAAGATTTTTCTATCTGCATCATTATATGCATCATAGAATTCTGTTATTGGTTGCAAGTTTCCATCCATAGTAATAGCTTTGACTACATCATCTGGGGATAGAGTGGGCTTTTCAACAAACTTTTCTACCTCTGCCACCTTATCTGCACCGGATACTTTCTTCTTCTTCATCTTCTTGATTTCTTCATCAGATTATATCTCTTCTTCATCTTTCTGACTGATATAAGACCTTGTGGCCTTTGTCTTAGTTATTTTCTCTGCTTTACCGGATGATTTTGCTTCCAGTTTTGATGTCTTTGAGCTCTTGTTAGTGGTAGGAGTGGACCTCTTAGAGGATCTTGTCTGGGTGGGGGCTTCTACCAGACCACTTTCCTTTTCAGCACCTTCCTTCTCTTTCTCTACTCTTTTCATCTTCTCCCTATTGGCATCAAGTGCCTCTTTTGAGATGCCAAAGCTTTTGGCAATGTTTTCTACTTCTTTTCTTACCTTTCTTTTCATCTCTGGTTGCCTTAGCTTAACATGGATCTTCACACTCAATTCTTCAAAGGTTCCAAACCTTTCTGCCTTGGGATCCTTTGGTTTACTAAGCATGTACTGAACATGCAGCTCTAAGATTTTCTCATCCACCTCATACCCCATTGGCATGATCCACACTGTTCTTGGTTCCACTACCTCCATTAGGCACTGATCAGTCTCTACCATAAAACATACTGTCTTTGTATTTCTCAACTAGAGATTGGGGAATTCTCTCTCTAGCTTGCATCATGTTTTGAAAGTTTTTAAAGAAACCCTAGAGAGCTGAGTTTTGTGCTTTGTCGTCACCAAGTCCATACAAATAATCCTTGATTTGTATGGCAACCAGTCTGTCATTCTGCCATACCCATCCACTGGATCTGGGTAGCTCATTCATAAAGTAGAAGAATAGACAGAGTATTAGGCCACCAAATTTGAAGGAGTTCTTCTTGTCCTTCTTTATCTTTTGCAGGTTTTCCAAGAGTTGGTTTAGAAGGAGCTCACAAAGGTCATAGTCTGCATTTTTCCTCAACATTTCATAGGTAGTGTAGATAGTAGTTCCAGGTACTAAATTCTCCCTACTAGAATGATATATCTTGTAGCCAATGATCATGGATGCAAACTTGACATCCAGATCAGTGATGTCATCTACTGTCATTGCTCTTTTGTCAAACCTAGATCTGGTAGCCTCACTTACAGTCAGATTCTTGACTGATTTGAGAATAGGTATCCCACCAGATGAGTGCAAACTGGTAACTGCCCTAATGGTATCTTTTGTGATCTTGAATGGTCCATTCAACCACATGAAGTTGTCATGTATTCTGCTCAAGACATACCGGACCCATTCATCCTTAGCAAAGTAGGGGAAATGTATACACTGCGCAAAGTGCTTCTCCCGGAGGGCTTTGTATTGGGGTTTGAGCTCAAATGAATCATCTATTAGTTGTTTGTGGTAGATATCCCTCAATTTTGACTCTTTGAATTCTTCAATGTTTGCGTGAATGTAAACCCTAATATCTTTTGTATGCAAGACACCATGCGGAATACTGGAAAAAGCTCCTAGGGGATCTACTTCCAAGGATTTGTAGGGATGTTTCTTGAATTTGGGGCAAGGCCTATCAGTGATCTTCACAATATTTAGAGTAGACATCTTTTAAAAAGATTTGCAGAGAGATATTTAAGAACGAAAAATACCTTTTGCGCCTTTAGGTTTCACGGAGTGAGCCGGATCGATTTCTGGATGAATTGACTTCTGTAAATGATCTTTGATGGGCTTGAGGAAATTTGTTACAGAGCTTCTCTTTTCTTCTTCTTAAATGTAGAATGAGAAAATGTTTAATAAGAAGAACCCTTATATTACTCTGCAAACCCTAATACCAAGTTGTAATAAATGCTCGACCTAAGTCGTTTTGGTTTGCCTTATTCGGATGACTTGAAGAACCGGATGAATCTTGATCTAAACATCTTGTGGATCTTCCAAATCTTAACCATAGTTTATTTATATGTTTCTCTTATGAATCCTTTAATCTGCAACTCTCCTTATGCAAGTTTCGGCACCAATTGACTGGCTGGGGGAAAAAGGTTTTCTTTGAGTCTCCCCCTGAGCCAGAGCTCACTTTTAATTTCCAAAAGGAATATTAGCACCAGAGTCTGGTGCTGATCCATCCCCTACATTCTCTATACTTTTCTTCACCCAAATCTTGTTCATCTCACTTTGAACTTCATTCGCATTCACTTTTTGTTTTCCCTTATCTTGATTCTAATTATGATGTACCGGACCTCTTTTATCCTGATTCTTGCTTCTACAAAATTTTGCAATATGACCGGATCTATTGCAAATTTGGCAAATAACATTTCTTTGCATATTCGATTGATATCCTCTTGATCTGCATTGATTAGCCATATGACCCATTCTATTGCATATAAAGCATCTACCACTGAATGAATTATTCATTTGCATATTTCTGCATTCATGAGATTTGTGACCATACCTTTTGTAGTTGAAACACTATCTAGAGAAGGATGTATTAGTTTGATTCATTCTCTTTCTGCACTGATTAGCTTTATGACCAAAGTTATTGTAGTTGTGGCAGTATCCATTGAAGGATGGATATCTTTGAGCATTAGGTTGCCTTACTGGAGGTCTTCTAGGCCTGTTCCTTGGATTTTCTGATCCAAAATTCTTCTGACTGGATCCAGAGCTTTCACCTTTTTCATACCCCAGGCCACACTTGTCATCTACTCTCTTTTGGCTCTCAAGAAGGACTTCAAGTTGAGTAGAGCTTATCTTGAATTTCTCTTTGTATTCATTTGTTGTTTGAAGATCCCTTTAAGAGAGACAATTTGATCCTCAAGTTTTTCTTCATTATCTTTGGCATCTTCAAGATCAGATTCAAGATGTCTGATTATTCTATCCATCTTGTGGCAGTCTTCTAATTTTTCCTTGAGAGATTGTCTTAGATCATCTTCAAAATTTCTTCTTTCTTCAATTTCTTGGGTGAACTTCATAACTCCTAATTCTATTTCATGTCTTACCATGATGATTTCTTTTGATAAATTTTCACATAACTTGGTTTTCTCTTTCAGATCTCCATTTGTATCATTGGCTTCACCTTGACTTGCCAATTGTTGAAGTAGCTCCTTTCTCTTTTTCATAGAGAGACTCAGTTTCTCTTTTAGTTCTTTTATGAAATCATCAGCCTGTTTGAGTCTTTCCTTCAATTCATTGACTTCAGAATTTGACTGCTCAAGATCATCAAGGGCAAACTTAAGTTGCTCCCTTATACCATACACATCCATTTGAATTCCTAGATCTTCCTCAAGCTATTAGGCTCTGTTGAGAGGAACTTGGCTCTGATACTAAGTGTTGATAACTGAGAGGGGGGGTGAATCAGTTATCCTAATATTTCAACTTCCTATGCTTTCTTAACAGTTAATGCAACATCAGATCAAATAAGCAAGCATAATCATGAAATGGAAATAACACCAATACACATGACACAATGATTTTGACGTGGAAACCCTATTAAGGAAAAAACCACGAGGTGATTAACCCAATATATTATTCTTTGTTAAAAGAATAGAAGATACAAAATGGCACTTGCCAATTAGGGCTCACTGCCCGAGCACACTACTCACAAGAGGCTCACTTCCTACAAAAGACTTACTGTCTACAAGAAGAAAACTTGAACTGATGAGAAGCATCCACACATGCTGAAGTTCAGTTCCGATTAAGCTCAATAGACTGATCAGCTGCACTTCATTCTAATTCTCCTTAAGTACTGCTGTCCTCTTACATTCTGAACCTGTTTTTCTGCCTTTTATATTATTCTTCTACTTTTTTTCACACTTGCATTCATACATACATGCCTTCACATCTAAATCCATCTTGTATATATATCCACACAAGTGATTTCAACACTTTTCTAGTCGGCAACCGAAATAGTCAATATTATCTCAAACTCTGGTCAGTCGGCTGAATCCTTGCATACCAAGTAATGTGGATCAATAATATGCTTGTGGAAGTCTTCAATCATGTCAGCCAATCATGAATGATACCTTACGAAAATTAGTCATTAGCAATATATCTTCCAGATTTGGGTCTGACACTCTGTCGGTACAGTTCTTCCTCTGTCTACTCTATCAAACAGGAACCCAAAACTCAAGTGCTCATATCTCTTCACCCTTCCATCACTGGAGGTTAAATCCTTGGAATCTATTAGTCAAGGTACTCCTCTTGACTTTCCCAAATCTATACTTTACTGAAATACTTCCTCTGAGAGATCCGGACCTGACTATCGGACCTTGCTGACTGCTTTGTTCTTGCTTACCGGATCATAACACTTCTTCAATCTAACTTACGGTAGAGACTCATCATGTCTTGTGGATGTGTGGGATAACCTTTGTTGCCATCAATGACAACATTCATGAATCCATAGAGTGTCTCTTGCCAACAATTACATCTTAAGAAGTAAGGTGATTGTTGTAGTACCAGATGCAGCAGTAAAGATGCTTATAATGCAAAGTGAACCAGGTGAGAAGAGAGCCATGTGGATTACTATCCTCCAAGAGTATGATATGGACATAACACCTATGAAATTAGTAAGAGGACAAGCATTGAGTCAGATGATATCAAAAATTGATCCCAACATCATGAGCCAACAGTATGTCATAAATACAAAAGAATATGGAGAATGGTATTCAGACATTAGGCATATCTTAATTACTGGAAGATGTCCTCCAAGATAGGCCTCACAAAGGAGAGCCTTAAAAATAAGATCACAGAAATACATGATAAGTAGAGGAGTCCTTTTTAAGAAGAACTATGAGGGAATATACCTAAGATGCCTAGAGAGGTAAGAAGAAGATAAGGAGCTAGCAGAATTACATGACAAGTTTGGAACTGCACATTGATCATCCTTAGCTACCACTCATGCTATCCTTATGGCAGGGTATTATTGGCCCACTATTTTTAAAGATACTGCTAAACACATCAAATGTTGTCATATGTGTCAGGTTGCTGCAAATAGAGAAAGATATGCTACTCAGCCTTTGCAGCCAGTGATGGAGATGCGCCCATTTGCTCAATGGGGAATGGACTTCATAGGACCTATCAACCCTCCATCATCTTTAGGCCATAGGTATGTTTTGACTATCACTGATTATTGTACGAGGTGGACTAAAGCTATCAGCAATAAGACATGTAATGTTGAGGATGTAATCAAGTTTTTGGAAAGCAACATAGTAACTAGGTATGGGATTCATTATGCTTTAGTATGTGATAATGGGCCAGCCTTTTCTTCAATAAGATTATCAGGTTGGGCTTTTGACCATGGAATCATCTTGAAATTTTCCTCAAATTACTATCCTCAGAGGAATGGATTAGCACAATCCACAAACAAGAATTTATTGAACATCATAAAGAAATTGATAGAAAAGAACCCAAGGGAGTGGAACACCCTATTGAAATATGCCTTGTGGGTAGATAGAACTAGGATGAAGGCTGCATTAGGAAATTCCCCTTTTCATCTAGTATATGGGGTGGATCCCATCCTCCCTGTTAACCTAAGGATTCCCACATTGCAGTTTGCACAAGAATATCTAGGCATAGATAACAAACAAGAAGTTAGGTTGCTTTAGTTGATGCACCTAGAAGAAAAAAGAAATAAAGCAATTGACCAATTTGCTAAACATTAAGCTATTGTCAAGTGTTGGTTTGACAAAAGAGCCAGAGTTAAGGCCTTTAGAATCTCATATTTAGTCCTGATGTGGGACAAAACACATGAAAGGAAAGGAGATCATGGTAAATTTGATAAACTTTGGATAGGTCCCTTTCAAGTTTCAGAAATTTTAAGAGCTTAAGACCTTGATAGGTGAGGATGTCCCATTGCCAGTTAATGGATAGTTTCTCAAGCATTACTTTCAAGCCTGAAACAATGTCATGAAGTCATGTGTATCATAATGTGCATATTTGTATAGTTGTTTGTACAATTTTGTTTTGTTTTTATTTGTTGCTTGTTGAGTCCTATTTTGGTTAGTCAAGATGATGCAACTCATCATCCAAGAAAATAACCAAATTGTTAAGATTCAAGTAATGAGAACAAATTCATATATAGGTTATAACTCATTTTGAGAAGTTTTGATGATCAGGTCTGTGATATCTTTTCATCACGGTGCCCTTTCTTGACCAAAGTGATTCTTTCACAATGACTCACTTAACAGCCTTGGGTTTGTGGAACACATAAGTATAGGTGTTAAGTGAAAAATCTAAAGGGACTCCCTTGCTACCAATGCAATCTCCAACCTAAATCAGTAAGTGACCATGCCTTGCACATTAAGCTTACATGATGACATCATATGAATACAGAGATAAATATTGAAAATCTAAAAAAGGAATAAAATTAGGCCATCTAAGTAACTCTACCAGGGCTATAGACGCCTGCTGGCAGTGGGGCTCTACTTAGGGGGATTGTATAGATAACCTTGCTGGGGCTATGGACACCTACTAGCAGTAAGGCTCTATCCTGGTTGGTTATGAGGGATGCTCCCAAACTATGTAGCTTAACACCAGTTACTCATGTTTTCAACTTACCTTTGAGATGAGGATAATTAATCATATGC